>OU452273.1:27687058-30087058 GCA_911728535.1 Pammene fasciana | reverse complement strand
AACAGATATTTTCTTCCATGTAGCCCGTGGTTGAAGCCTAATTCTACAAAGGGGCGTTTAAAGGTCATGTAGAATTTGGCATCAACCACGAGCTACATGGCAGAAGACTACGGCTATCAGCCGTCTTCGTCTAGCACAGGCTTTACAATGGCGAGATGTGCGGTGAACTCCCTTCCCCACTCACCCGCGCTTGACCCCCGCCGCCGACGCGTGCTTCGACGTACACTTTAATTAAAGTCAGTTTACGATTGACAGATCATTTTTATACATTTGAATCTCTACGGCATTATCACACTGGCGACGGATCCGCATGCGGCGCCGATGTGCGAGCGAGATAGCGCTCTGCATGTTTATAGCGCTATAACGCTCGCGCACCGGCGCCGCATGCGGATCCGTCGCCAGTGTGATAATGATAATCGCCTAATCGATCTAATTATGAAAAACTAAGAAAACAATTTTTTTTCGCGAATTTTTTTTGGTTTTGTATGGAGGGTTGGCCGGCTGGGACGACGTGTCCCATACAAAAACATTTTTTTCGATTAAAAAAAAACTTTTTCCTACTCGCAATAGGATACCAAATATGCCCTTAAACGGATCACTAGTATTTTTGTTACACCCTGTATTATGAAAGATTATTAATAACTAGCTTTTGCCCGCGACTTCGTCTGCGTGGAATTAGTAATCCCCCGTTAAGGTATGAATTCTGGATATCAAATATTCTATATCCTTCCCCAGAGCTCAAACTATCTCCAGCATTCAACGGTTATCGATTCCCCATACAAACCTCCAAACCGCTTTTCAGCCCTTCTAGGGTTGATTTTCGGGATGAAAACTATCCTATGTTGTTTCCTGGGACTCAAATTATCTCCATACCAGGGACCGGAAAACCCCTCTTTAGGCTTAACCCTATCATTTCGGTAACCCAATCAATTTGGTAACCTCATGATACGGTTACCGTATCATGAGGTTACCGAATCATAGTGGTAACAGGTATTGAAGCGGTAACCGTAACCTCTAACACGGTTAACCTCAAAACCCCATCGCGATAGGGTTTTTGTTAAGGGTTTTTATTGGGTTATTCTAACCTGGGTTGTGTGTTTCTTTCCTACATTTGAATACTATTGAAAGCTAATGTCGAGATTTAACATTTAATGAAACTAGCTAACTACCCGTATAGAGCTATTATCGTAGTAGTCGCGTTGCTCAAGCATGAAAAAAAGTAAAGTAAAAATAAAATAAAATAAAAATAAATGAAAATATCATAAGAATGAAAAAAAAAGGAAATTTTAAAGTAAAATAAAAATAAAATAAAATAGAATAAAAATAAAATAAAAATAAAATAAAAATAAAATGAAAATAAAATGAAAATAAAATAAAAATAAAATAAAAATAAAATAAAAATAAAATAAAAATAAAATAAAAATAAAATAAAAATAAAATAAAAATAAAATTAAAATAAAATTAAAATAAAATTAAAAGTAAAATAAAAATAAAATAAAAATAAAATAAAAATAAAATAAAAATAAAATAAAAATAAAATAAATATAAAATAAAAATAAAATAAAAATAAAATAAAAATAAAATAAAAATAAAATAAAAATAAAATAAAAATAAAATAAAAATAAAAATAAAATAAAAATAACATAAAAATAAAATAAAAATAAAATAAAATAAAATAAAAATAAAATAAAAATAAAATAAAAATAAAATAAAAATAAAATAAAAATAAAATAAAAATAAAATAAAAATAAAATAAAAATAAAATAAAAATAAAATAAAAATAAAATAAAAATAAAATAAAAATAAAATAAAATAAAATAAAAATAAAATAAAAATAAAATAAAAATAAAATAAAAATAAAAATTTTGTTTCTATTGCATGTCATTGAATATATTTTAATAAAATTTTATTATACAATATTTTATATTTTACTTATTCTATTTTATTATTTTTTTATATTATATTTTATTATTATTTTCTATTTTTATACTATTTTATTTTTATTTTATATTATTTTATTTTTATTTTTAATTACAAACTTTAAAATGGTACATATAACGACTTAAAAATATCACTAAAAATATAACTAAACTACATACTTATAAAATAAACCCTACAATAAAATAATCTAAAACTAAAAATCTAAATCTAAAGTTGGCCCCTGTGGTATGGTGCCGAGGATGCTGGCAGCATTTCCACGCTGGATCGCAACACTTATGCGTTGGGCGAGGAAGCTGCCAGCTCGTTTATCCCCGGTTACGTCGACCAGCCGTTTAGCCAACTCTCGATTTATTTTATTTTTAATTTATTTTTATTCTATGTTTATTCTATTTTTATTCTATTTTCATTCTATTTTTATTCTATTTTTATTCTTTTTTTATTTTATTTTTATTCTATTTTTATTCTATTTTTACCCTATTTTTATTTCATTTTTATTTTAATAAGAAAATAGTACATTATTGCAGAGGACGGGAAAGGGAAATTCGTGGATGAGCGAGCGAAAAAATAAGACGAGTCCACGAATTTCTATTCCCGCCGAGGCATATGCACTATATATTTTCTCTAAATGTGCGAGGAAATAAAGTAAAGTAAATGAAATAAATTACAGATTTTGGTTACGTTATTAGCGTGCAATGTCATGAATTAGCTTCCCTCTATAATTTTTTTTTAAAGTATTAAGAACTATGTATACTGCCAATTTTCATTCATATAATATTTAAAAAGAAATTTTCGTCAAAAGCTATTTCAGACAGTATTAAATATGCTCCTTTTATGCAACAGATACAAGATTAAACCTTAAAAATAGTTGTTTTGTCTATGATTGTATTAAGCCTCATTCGCACGATCAGACGCGGTGCTATGACAAAGAACGAGACAACCAAGGTTTTTGATCTAACTATCTCGCTCTATCCTACAGTTTGAAGGGATTGCCGTTCAGACGGTGTATAGACGTCGCTTAAGTATTGGCTGTTTGAAATGATATTTCTTAGTCGGATGAAAAGTTTAAAAGGTAAAAAACAATACAGTAATGGATTTACTAGTCAACGCCTAAAATATGTATACACTTTGAACCTTATTACAATGGAGTAAGGTGCAAAAGTGTATACATATTTATGGCGTTGACAAATTACTTCACGGCCGCTAAAACAGGTAAATAATGATTTTTTTTTATTCGTTTTGGTAAAAAATGAAGAACTTCACGTACTCATTTTGATACAGTAAGCTGAAAATTTCCGAGCACATTGGAGAAAAAAAATATATATTCATATTTTATTGTACATATACATGTACATACTTGATAATTACAACAATACATTTTAATTCATATGCACATTATGCACGAATCCGTATCCGTAATTTCTCCAAAGTTAGTATAGTAAATAACCAAACGAAATGCAGCCGCGCTCCAATTTCAATTCAACCTAAAAGTACAAATATTGTTAAAGATGAACACAATAAACGACGCGCGACGTTTCCGGCAAAACCTGTTTGTTTGTACTGGGAGCTTAGTTGACCAGCCCCGTGCTCAAAGCCACTACAGCAATTTAATAATGAGCCTAATCTGAGTGTTCGTAAAGATCACATTCGTTTGAGCTGCCTCAATACCCTATGATTCGGTAACCGAATTGATTGGGTTTTTAATGCGGTTAGTGTTACCTTAGGTTAACCTGATCGATACGGTAACCGTATCAATACGGTTACCTCATCATAAGGTTACCGTTATATCAGGGTTTTTAAAACAACCTCAAAGTAACCTTATGAAATACCCAGGTTATGGTAACCGGTTCCGGTCCCTGCTCCATACTAATTTTCATCTAAATCTGCTCAGCGGTTAAAAATTCTTCATACAAACTTTCAACCCCCTTTTCACCCTCTCCAGGGTTGCTTTTCGGGATGAAAACTATCCTATGTCCTTTCCCGGGACTCAAACTATCTCTATACAAAATTTCATCAAAATCCGTTCAGCCGTTTTCACGTGATGCGCGGTCAAATAAACAGACAAACAGATAAACAGACAAACAGACAAACAGACAAAAAATCTAAAAACTGTTGGAACGTGTTCTGTTATCGATTCTTAGTATCCCCAGCCAACTTTTTTTCGAATATCTTCCATGTACAGACTTTCGACCCCCTTCAGCTTTATTATATGTATAGATAGATCATCTATTTTTATCTTAATACTAAATCACAATCAGCTTTATCAAAAATTCTAAATTCAACTTATGTTAAAAATTCTTGCTTATATTAAAACAAAAATAAGGTGTTTTTTTATCAGTATCAACAATATTTTGGCACTACTTAACAATCAAAAAGGTAGTAAGTCAGTACTAAATAAAAATTACATAAATATATCACACACTTGGATTGACAACCCTAGGCGAAGTGTAGCTTCTAGATGGCCGGAATATCACCTCAATTACATGTTAATCGATTGCGACATATACACATAACTTAGGTAAAAAATAATCATACCATAAGAAAGAGCATCAGTTGTACATTATAATAAAAGAAAAAGCTTACCTTTATCTCTTCTCATGCATTTATTATAGTAAAGTTCCGCCGACGTTAAACTGATCATAAACGGCGTTATTAAGTTAGCCACAATTGATGCGAGAATATTGCCATGCATAAAAAACACTTTCTATTTAGTAGTTTTGACTTGCTCTAAAAACTAGGCGGGAATTTCAACTTTTATAAAAATAGGCGAAAATAGGTATCCCAAGCGAAGAGAGGGGGTTTTACGGTAATCATAAAGTCAACTTTGCGAGCATCACACCAGTTGGTGCCGTGTTTTGAACATGGTTTTTATTTCCTTTATGTTAAGATAGAATATCAAATGGATGATTATATCTGTCAAGTCCAAACTTACTTTGAACGTATTGAAGGTACCTCGACCATCTTCGATCGTCTAATGGTCTAAGAGCTGACCACGTCAGATGTGACAATAATGAGAGTGTTGTAACCAGTCCAGTTAGATTGCATAACCATCCTTATTGCTAGATCCGGGCATCTGGCAGCTTTTAATGGGTGGGGATCAGAGTGACAGACCAACAAAGTTTTTAAGTTGGAGAAAAGTAATACCGAAATAGGTACAAACTGCTGAAGTTGTGTCATTTATAGAGAACTGGGCCTATATTTTAACATTAGAACAAAAAACATTGTGTATTATTGCGGAAACAAAAACAGTAGGCAAGTAACCAAAAATTACATTATACATCAATTGGGCATTTACTTTCCCCCAACTGAAACTTTTGAATATTAATATTATATAATCTAATTAATTACATAATCTTTCATAATATTGGATCAAACCCAGAACTCTAGAATTTGTTTTCTTCAAGTTATTTTCATTCTTTGACCTCCACCACTTCACAGCTGCCAGATGTCCGGATCTAGAAATAAGCATAGTATAGCAAACTAACTAGAGGGGTTTCGTTGCTCTCGTTACTGTGTCATATCTGACGTGGGACGTGGCCAGCTCTCCGTCTATAATTGCATCAGCACTTCCTTCAGAATGGGCAAGAGCGATAGAGACGGACATATCTAAATTTCTGTTTTCGAAGTTCGCGGTAGACCCGATCCCGATACACACAAGGCGACTAATTTTAAAGCGTAGTAGGTACCTACTTTTGAGGGTTCCGTAGTCAACTACCTTTACCCTTATAGTTTCGCCATGTCCGTCCGTCCGCACTCTAGCTTAGTGACTGTTAGCACTCGAAAGCTGAAATTTGGTATGAGTGTGTGCGTTAATCACTCCAACAAAGTGATGGAATAAATATTATTTATTAAGGGTACCTCCGCTACCCATTAGTTGGTGGGTGTTTTTCGCTCCGACCCCGTCGTGTGGGGTATCGTTAGATTAGATAGGCCTTTCAAAAATAGTAGAGGTGTTCTAAAATTATTTTTGGATAAAACGAATAGTTGTGTAAATAATAGCTCTGAAAGTTCAAAATGGGGCACCCCCCCATCTAACTTTTCAACCGTGGGTCCAAAAAAATTTAAATACCTAAATCATGAAAGTGAGACTTAACAAGTAGGTAGGTACTTTCAATGAAAAATATATTGAATAAAATCGGTTGAGCCGTTTTTGAGTTATCACTCAAAAACGCATACCGAACGGACGTAGGTACGGCATAGTAAAATGACGTAAGCGCCGCCAAGTATCCCTTAACAAACAACCTTTTTGAACGGATGTATTGTAACAGGCCGGCAACTACGGAACCCTACACTGAGCATGGCCTGACATGCTCTTGGCTGTTTTTTTTTCTTAAGTTAGACTCGAGCTAGAATGTTCTACTTCTTTTAGGTTTTTTTGTTATTCGTAGGTAAGTACAGAATGCCTATTCTTTAAAACACAAACTGGCCTTGAAATATGCCTGCACGGCAACGATACACGACACATTTCAAGCACTACATATTACTATAAAACGTATAATTGATAAATAAAAATTTCACTTTAAATGTCTAATACCTACAAAAAAATCACGTTCGACATGAGTTATAGAGTGCGAATAATTATATTCCAATATAAACCTTATTCCTTTATACTTAAGAATTAAATTCTAATAAAGCGTGATTCACCGCAAGACGAGCGGCCGTACGTACCTACCGGTGGCCATGTTGCCCGAAATTTTGTATCGAATTTTGTGTGAATTTTGATGTTTGTGGCGTAGATTGTGAATGACTACGGAAGCTGAAGTCGATTAGGTAGCTAGCCTGCCTTCGCATGCGCGGCGCGGTGGGTGCGCGCTGTGATTGGTTGAAATGTATAAAGCCATAGTAAATAGCATTATCAAATCCAAGGTGTTTCCGTAATGGGTATTTATTATTTTAATGGTGTTTCATTAATGGTTAAACAAACTTACCTGAAGTGAAGTTTGACCGTAATTATATTAATGAGTATTGTGTCGTGTCCGTACTTTTGTAGCGCAAAATGTTTGGGAAGCCGAGCTGGTGGGAATCTCGGGTAGTATGAAGGCGCCGCCACTGATACCTTGGTCTTATGCATAAGTACCTAGTAGGGTGCGTTGGGATAAGACCGAAAGGGTTTTCGACAAGATAAGCAGTGTTTTCTTGAAAGCTCCATAGTACAAACTACATGAGGACCAGGTACCTACATGAAACTATGATTTTAGTAAAGAGAACATATTTTTCTTTATATTTTATTTAAAAAAAGATTTTTGTCGTACTTTAAGTATTAAAAAACTTTGAATAAAGTTACACTTGTGACTTAAAAAATCGTGGGGCAAGATGAAAAGGTTATGGGTTAAGATCTAAATAGTTTTTAAAATCGTTTATACGCATCGCAGGTAGGTATATTTGATGCATACTTTTCCAGGCTATGGCAACGTAGCTATTTAAAACTTTACTTCAAATTAGAAAAAAGCCATAAATTACCGAGAAAATTCGATTTTCCAAAAAGTGATATTTCAATCTTACCCCATTTTGCGGTGAAGTGGACAAGGGTTCTCAAACTACTGCCATGTTCAAAACATAACCACAAAAATATAAATAAGTTTACAATAGAGTCCTGTTTAGTTTAATTAATGTACTGTAGAAGTAGTATAAACGACCTCGACAGTACTACGCTTACTCGTAGTACCTAGGTATATTGAAAGCAACAAGTTATCACTCTACAGTTTGAGAACCACTTGTTAACACTATGAGATTTGAAAGCGGGTTAAGATAAAAAAATAGTATTGCCGTCTTACCCCAAGAAAAGTCACCGGGTCAAGATAAAAACTCAGCAACTAATAAAGATAATTTTAAATTCTCATTGACAGGTGAATAAAATAACAATAACGAGCAAACGTATCAACTCAGAATATTTATAGCTGCACTGAAAAATAAGTTACAGGACATGGGGTAAGATAAAAAAAACAGGATTTGATGTCGAAAAATACACCTTGTCGAAAATTGCCAATAACTCATTTCCACTCTCACTTAGCGGACGGAACCGACTGAAGGGCGGGGGACAACAAAATGGAGTTCCCAATAAAGGGGTCAGGAACAAAAAATGTGCCAGAAGTTGGGAGCTAAAGACGGTTTTTTATCTTCGCCCATTTTTCATCTTACCCAACGCACCCTATACCTACCTACTATTGCATACCCTTATTAACTACACAGTAAGACGGGATGGTGTACATAATTAGATAATATGTATAGTAAAGTCGAAAACCTAATTAGATTCCAATATACGTCAAAAAAACTACCGAAGATGGCGGAATGTCACAATTACATATGTCATTGTCATTGTGACGTTTCAGGAAAAACCAACCTTTTGGTACATTATAATTATGTTAAGGCTCGCCACACACCTAGCGGTTTTCCTCGCGGAATTACCGGAAGTAGCGGAAATTTGTCTATGGTAGCGGAAATTTGTCTATGGTAGCAGATTTTTTGTATGGAAGCCATAGACAAATTACCGGAAGTAGCGGAAATTCATAGACAAAATGCTTAATTTGTCTATGAATTTCCGCTACTTCCGGTGATTCCGCGCGGAAAACCGCTAGGTATGTGGCGACCCTAAAATAAAACAAAATTAGACGACGAAGATAAATGCTAGCTTCAGCCAGTGCCTTAGTTATTATTATTACACTGAATTGTCGGACATAAAGCCTAGGAGATCATAATTATTATATCCGATATATAAAGTATTTTCTATGTTAATGTGTAGCACATAGATATTTTACGTATACTAAGGTATCCTTACCAGTTAAAAAGTTTTTGTGTGATTGAGTATTATTCATACAAGCTTACACATTTATAAATTCATAATATTATTAAGATTTTTGAAAACTGACTAGAGACCTTGCAATTATAAATGATATTAATTCAGCCCTCATACGTCCCGCAGGCGGGCACGGGCCTTCTTTCAAGCATGAGAGAGATTGGGATATAATCCTTACGCTGCATAGCTGGCCCAGTGCGGGTTAGGGGCTTCAGATTCACATACACCTAATTTTTTTCTCACATGTACCTATGCAGATTTTCCCACGATATTTTCCTTCACGGAAAAGATAGTTGAGAATATCAAATGACATTTTGTACATAAAGCCCAAAAAAATCATTGGTTTGAACCAGGATTTCAACCAGACCTCTGGATTGCAAATCCAACGTTCAAACCACTAAGCCAAACACAATAGACGGGCAAACAACATTATAAGTTGTCAAGTTTTGAAGACGAATGTAAAAATACGATGTTTTCTTTTCCTAAAAATGTAATCGCACGTTATGAGCAATGGTCGGCGGGGGTGAGCTGTTTTCATATTAATTTGACACGACATACGTCAAATTACTATGAAAACAGCTCACCCCCGCCGACCATTGGTTATGAGACAAATAATTGGTACCAAATGTTATTAATCTCTGAGTTATTGCCATTGTAATTTAAACTTTTCTCCTATAAAACAATTTAATCAAATATCTTTTTTTGCGACGAGTATTTAAATATGATTGTTTATTTAAGAAGGCAAATTAAATGTTGCCTTTAATATTATAAATAAAAGAAACAGCTCCCTATAACATTTACAAATTGAAAATTTACCGATCCACCGAACATGTCATTTTAATGGCAATACTTTTTTGACGTATATTGGAATCTAATTAGGTTTTCGACTTTAGGTAGGCAGAAGTCATTTTTGTCAAAACCGGTGCGTCGGCGTCGCCGACGTACAGTCAAGTTCGTTAACATCGACGCAACAAACTGAACAAAAATATACACGACCTTACATCCATACGAATAAGGTTGTATTCACATATTTTTGTTCAGTTGGTTGGACGCGTAGGTATTAACGAACGCGACTGTACATTGGTGAGCGCGTGGGTGTCGGTCTTTGATAAAGTATTTTAATCAAAGGTGTCGGTTCACAATTCAAATACCTACTTACCTACTTGTGCGTGCCGCCTGCCGCCGGCGGCTTGTAGGTATACAACCGAGCCCTCGCGGGAGAGTTCCAATAGGCCTGGCCTATAACTGCGAACCACTTCGTTCATCGAATCGTCTATTGGCCTCACTCTCTTTCGTATATGCAAGAGCGATAGAGACGGGACCATCGTTTTGTCGATTTTCGAACTTCGCGGTAACCCACACATCCTTATCTCTGTGCCTGCCATGTGTGAGACGAGACGCCTCCATGAAGGTACTATTCCAACAGGAGCAAGTTGTTTCAAAAATATCAATAAGTCAAATGTACTTTATAGTCATTATTTTAAGGTTTAATTTCACTTGACCAAAATGAAAGAGAAAAACGAGCCGAGAGAGATGGCAAGCACACGGACATAGATATACCACCCATAGATCTGACACGGAACTAATAATACCAAGATAGAACGGGATGGTCTTATTACACTTTCAATAGATACGGCAGAGAGGTGCTATTATCGTTGGTCCTTGTCATAGTTTCTATTACCCTCCACGCGTTACTTCTAGCAGTGGAGGGTAACAAACAGATATATTTCGCGATTTCTTCAAGAATTTCTGTGATTGCTACGAGAAAAGCTGTTAGTTTTCCTAGAAAGTTGTGTCGGCTAAGGAAAAGATTGGTAAATTGTTCTGTTTTATGCTGTAGAAGTGATTATGGGCATCTATATATCTATCCCATACGGGGGTACACGTGTGCGGTCTCTAGTTAATGCTTGCTTTGAGCACACGGACCTCTGTCCCTTTCTAAAAGTTGCCATACCGAAAAATTCATTATCTTTGGCAACTTATTATTTCGTGTAGGAAGTACAAAGAAATTAAATAAGTAATATGATTTAGTGTTTCTATTTATCACAATTATAATTACTAAACAATAAAAGTAAAATAATAAACACATTCGTCAAAAATATTTTACAAAGATTAACTTGGTAGCATTAAATATTTAGCTGTGGCAGCCCAGACGTCTAAGATGGCGGACAAAGAAAATCGTTCTTGTCGTCACGAAAATTAATATACTCGAGAAAGAAGAATATACTTGTTTTTTTGTGACTTGTCATGAAAAGTGATGTGTTAGAAACTGCAGAAGTGAATCTAATACCGAGAGAGGCAAAATATAGCGTAAATGATAAGAAATATTGATAAAACTTAAAACGTTTAAAATAGGGTAACCATGCTTGTATACAGAAGAGGACAATTTTGGAGATTTTCATAAAGCACATTTAAAATATATGTTAAAATTTGTAAAATATTATGAGTATTATGACATGGTGTTTTTTTCTTTAATATTATAATATTACGAAACTCAATTAAATATTCTTCTAGTTTTGTATTAAAAAACAGTTGGACTGGCAGATTAAGTGAGATTGGGGCAGCTCGTCCTGTCGATTTAGTCTCTATACTTAATATAAACCACGCTTTCTATAACATAATATAAAAGTGGACTTCCTGTCTTTTAAAATTTGCGTGGTCACCCTAATAGAAAGAGACAAAGGTCCGCCTGCCACCCATCTCGCTCGGCTCGCTTTTTCAAGGCGAGTACTCGGTCTTGCTTATATATCAAGTCTCTGGACGCCTCTCGACAATTTCGACAAACAGCGTCGCGCCGACGTTGCGTCACTTACGTCGACGCTCGAAAGACAGAGTAAAAAAGCCCGCGCGCTTCGGTTTCGAAAGAAAACAAAAGCCAAATTATCAATTAGGAAAATGAACCTTATGTGAATAGACACAGAGTGCGAGATAACAAGCAGTAGAACATTATGAAGATAAACACCTAGCAAAATTTTGAAATGTTTTGTAATCTAAGGCGTAGCGTAGTAAATACGTCTCTTACGTTACGTCTGTCTACGTGGCCTAGGTTCTATCCTCAGCAGAGGAACGAGAACCTTTTGTTGTTTTTTATATATGTATTTTTGTTGCTGCTCGTTAGTTTTTTATAAGTTTTCGGTACTTAATATTTCCTTAATTTTATTTTAACTTAGACGGTTTTTCAGCCGGTGTAATTAGTTTCCGGGTTCTTCCCAATTGATTTATTTATTTGTTAGGTGAAATTAACTTTCTGTTATTTTGTTATTTAACTCTTTAATTCTTCATACTTTTTTTTTAAAATAAGAACTGAGACAAGATCTTTAATAACTTACAACCCATGCATAATCTTCTCTGAGCATCACGGTATTTTTAACTGACTTCAAGAATTCGAATTTTATTTTTGTATGTTCACCGATTATTCGGAGACGGCTACTTAAGCCGATTTGGAAAATATTTTTTTGTTTTGTTTGTTCCTCACAGTAATTCCCATTGTTCATTAGTTCAGGATCTGATGATGGGATCCTGGGGAAATCGAGAACTCTTCACATATTATAGGCACACCACATCTTTAGTGATTTGAGTATTTTTCACAATAGTTCGGATTTTTGCTTTTGGAAAGGTGGAATAGGCTTAATGCGAGCGATTCTTTTTTTGTTTAAATTTATTATATGTTAGATGTAGATATAAATGTATGGTTACATACATCACACATTGCTTTAAGTAAGAACCATTATTTTCCTACTCAAGTATACCTACCTATACGCTTACCATGAGTTATGACATTGACGTTTTCGAAAATGAGTATCGAGTATTCTATCTGTGCATCTTGCTTGTACGTATTAGTGTAAACGAGATGCACAGATAGTAAATTCGTTACTCGTTAACGAAAAGTGACAAAGTCAAACTCATGGTAACCGTACTGGTATTTGTGTTCTTCTCATATCCCGCACGTTAACAACTTGACTTATACGCAACGCAACACACACACACACACACATACACACACATGCATTTGTACGCTTATCATTTACGCCACAGTAGAAAGTACATCAACTTTTCAACAGATGGCAGTAACGTTAGAAGTACATCAACTTTTCAACAGATGGCAGTAAAAACGTCTAACTTCAACCTGCACAGTAGCGCCATTGCCGATAATAAGTCGAACCTTCGGGTACCGGCGACGATAATTAGTTTTAAGTGTTTTAAATAGTTACAATGAAAAGAGCAGTCTATGTACTGTATTGTCTTTGGTATTGTATTGCAGTCTGGTCCTCTATGGGACATCACTGCGGTTACCGGTATCAGACTAGTCATAGCTGTTAAGTATTGTATTGCAGTCTGGTCCTCTATGGGACATCACTGCGGTTACCGGTATCAGACTAGTCATAGCTGTTAAGTATTGTATTGCAGTCTGGTACTCTATGGGACATCACTGCGGTTACCGGTATCAGACTAGTCATAGCTGTTAAGTATTGTATTGCAGTCTGGTCCTCTATGGGACATCACTACGGTTACCGGTATCAGACTAGTCATAGCTGTTAAGTATTGTATTGCAGTCTGGTCCTCTATGGGACATCACTGCGGTTACCGGTATCAGACTAGTCATAGCTGTTAAGTATTGTATTGCAGCCTGGTCCTCTACAGGACATCACTGCGTTTACCGGTTTCAGACTAGTCATAGCTGTGAAGTATTGTATTGCAGTCTGGTCTTCTACGGGACATCACTGCGGTTACCGGTTTCAGACTAGCCTCGACCCGGTTCTTAATCCAGGATGGGGATAGATTTCATTATTCCTTAAAATGATAATGGATAATACAGCTCATACACAACCCGGTTGTAGATACAGAAATAAGAGTAGTTTAATAATAATGAAATATTAATTAGGTACCACATTTACTTACACTACCCGGTTCTAAATACAGAAATGAGAGTAGATTTTATATTAGAAGATAATAGTAGATACTACATCTCAAACATAAACTGGTTCTTAATCCAGACATGAGTGTAGATTTTATTATTAGGAGATAATAATAGATACTACATCTCATACATAAACTGGTTCCTAATCCAGACATGAGTGTAGATTTTATTATTAGGAGATAATAATAGATACTACATCTCATACATAAACTGGTTCCTAATCCAGAAATAAGTGTAGATTACATTATTTAGGAGATAGATACTAATTATTATGCATAACCCGGTTCCTAATCCAGGAATAAGAGTAGAATTAATTCATGAAATATTTATAGATACCACCTCTTGCATAACCCGGTTTTCAATCCAGGAATGAGTGTAGAATGAAATAATTAAGTGTAAATGGCATCAAATAGAATATTTGTTTATTATACATCTCAGTTCTAAATCTAAGAAAGTTTTAGCTTAAATAGGAAATATTTCTTAAACAGAACTTAGCTCTTAATCTAAGACTGTATATGGGTTGGATGAGACCAAATAAGAGAGATATAAAATAATTCTTACACCAGCACAAAATAATCGCATACTTGGATGTACTCTTCCAAGCTCCTAAGCAGAAAGTAAGTACATTGTACAATATAACCAAAATGCAGTGAAACGTAAAAGAAGTTCGAGTTACCGAGGATTCCCTCTTATCGAGGTACGACTTATCGAGGTTCCACTGTACTAATATAATGTGTATATGATATTGTGCAATGGAAGTGCTATTATATCACAATCGCTCAGGCAAAGTATACAATTACCAATTTGTACCTGGTAACTATGAAGGATTAGTAATATGGTTGCTGGTTCTTAGGTAATCTGTAAGCTTGCCAAAACAGAGACACAAGAAGTGAAATTGTTTTGGCCCCACTTACATCCAATACAAATGTTAGACGAATTTGTTAAAAATCAATATTACAACATACTTTGTAGAGTAAAATGAGTTCAAACTGAATACAATATTATGATTACTGAACTCACAACACTTTTGGTTAGAAGTGTTTTTGACTCCTTGGACATCTAAAAGCACTATTAACGACATCTTGTCGTGCAACTAGTGCACAAGAAGACAAAAGGCCACAATGTCGACGGTTTGGAATAAGGTCAAACATGTAATAAAACATGACACACATAATACAATGGGCATTTTTTTTTAAATATAAGTATGGTCAATAGCAGTGAATGGGTTAAAATATTTGGAGAGTTGAAACAAAGCCATTTACCTCTGTACATCTACCACCCATTCAACTTACCAGTATATCTCTTGTTTCATTTGAATGTCACAGATATATATGGCATGTAGACTGTTAATGTTCACAGAGATTACTTCTTACCATCATTGGTTGGTCTTACCAATGCCCAGTAAGTTGTCAGTATCATGCAGGGCTTTAAATACCGTTAAAAAGTTGGTATCGTTACAGCTGTCAAACAGATTTAACGTTAAGTTGTTATTAACGTTAAACCATTTACCGTTACTTCTACTACTTTTTACCGGTAAAAAAATTGTAACGTTACCAGCTAATGCATAGAGCTAACGTTAACTCAAAGGTATCGTTAAATAATTTTAACGTTATTATTTAACGTTAGTAGCATAGCAGCTTATTTAGATACACTGATGGATACCATCGTTAGATATCGAACGAGTGTTCATTCACGTACGACGCCGCCGGCGTCCTAGTGAGTGAGTGATTAAACCAAATTGAGTTACTAAAAACCGGCCAAGAGCATGTCGGGCCATGTTCAATTGTTCAGTGTAGGGTTCCGTTCCGCTGCCGCTCGTGATGTTTTCTTTTACTTGCGTCGATATTATTATGATACGGAGATGTAAGATGGTTTTGTAAAATTGTTAGGTATTTCTTTTTTAGGCACGTATTATATTTTTTTGCTTTTTGGCAATGTATTATTTAATGGTTCAGTTGCGCTATTTTTTTTTGTAAAAATCGTCGTGGTATGGTAGTAGTTTTTGACAAATTCGGGTGTGTAGATTTAGAAAATAATGTCTGTTTTAAAATCCAAGATGGCGGCCATCGACCTTTTTCGTAAAAATCGTCATGGTAGTCGTTTTCGACTAATTCGGGTGTGCAGATTTCGAAAATAATGTCAGTTTTAAAATCCAAGATGGCGGCCATATACTTTTTTCTTAAAAATCGTCATGGTCGTAGTTTTCGACTAACTTGGGTGTGCAGATTTCGAAAATAATGTCTGTTTTAAAATCCAAGATGGCGGCCATATACTTTTTCTTAATAATCGTCATGGTAGTCGTTTTCGACTAATTCGGGTGTGCAGATTTCAAAAATAATGTCAGTTTTAAAATCCAAGATGGCGGTCATATACTTTTTTCTTAAAAATCGTCATGGTAGTAGTTTTCGACTAACTTGGGTGTGCAGATTTCGAAAATAATGTCTGTTTTAAAATCCAAGATGGAGGCCATATACTCTTTTCTTAAAAATCTTATGGTAGTCATTTTCGACTAATTCGGGTGGGCAGATTAAATTTCGAAAATAATGTCAGTTTTAAAATCCAAGATGGCGGCCATATACTTTTTCCTTAAAAATCGTCATAGTAGTAGTTTTCGACTAACTTGGGTGTGCAGATTTCGAAAATAGTGACTGTTTTAAAATCCAAGATAGAGGCCATATACTTTTTTCTTAAAAATCTTATGGTAGTCATTTTCGACTAATTCGGGTGTGCAGATTTCGAAAATAATGTCAGTTTTTACATCCAAGATGGCGGCTATCCACCTTTTTGGTAAAAATCGTCATGGTAGTCGTTTTCGACTAATTCGAGTGAACAGATTTCGAAAATAATGTCTGTTTTAAAATCCAAGATGGCGGCCATATACTTTTTTCTTAATAATCGTCATGGTAGTCGTTTTCGACTAATTCGGGTGTGCAGATTACGAAAATAATGACTGGTTTAAAATCCAAGATGGCGGTCATCCAACTTTTTGTAAAAATCGTCATGGTAATCGTTTTCGACTAATTCGGGTGAGCAGATTTCGAAAATAATGTCTGTTTTAAAATTCAACTTCCAAGATGGCGGCCATGTACTTTTTTCGTGAAAATCGTCATGGTAGCCGTTTTCGACTGATTCGGGTGTGCAGATTTCGAAAATAATGTCTGTTTTAAAATCCAAGATGGCGGCCATATACTTTTGTCGTAAAAATCGTAATGGTACTCGATTTCGACTAATTCGGGAGTGTAGATTTCGAAAATAATGTCTGTTTTAAAATCCATGGCGTTCATGCACTTTTTCTTAAAAATCGTTATGGGTATTCTCGATTAATTCGGGGATGTAGATTATGAAAATAAGAACCGTTTCAAAATCTTAGATGGCGAAAATATACAATTTTGTCATAATTATCATGATAAAAAATGAAATGTATAGCCGCCATCTTGGATTTCAATACTACATTATTTCCGAAATCTAAACACCCGAATTAGCCCAAAATGACTACCATGATGATTTTGACAAAATAGTATTTTCCATTTCGGATTTTCAAACGGTCCCTATTTTCGAAATCTATATCCACGATTAAACAGAAAACGACACCCATAACGTGTTTAAAGAAAAAGTGCATGGCCGCCATCTTGGATTTTAAAACATACTTTATTTTCGAAATCTACACACCCGAATTAGTCGAAATGAGTACAATAACGATTTTTACGAAAAAATGTATGACAGCCAACTTGGATTTCAAAACCGATATTATTTTCGAAATCTGCACCCCTGAATTAATCGAAAACGACTACCATGACAATTTTGACAAAATTGACCATTTCCGCCATCTTGGATTTTAAAACTGTCTTTATTTTTGAATTCTACTGCCCCGAATTAATAAAAAACGACTAACATGTCGATTTTTTTGAAAAAAGTGTCCGCTATCTTGGATTTCAGAACAAACATTAATTTTCGAAATCTACACATCCGAATTAGGCCAAAATGACTACCATGATGATTTTGACAAAATTGTTTATTTCCGCCATCTTGGATTTTAAAACGGTCCCTGTTTTGGAAATCTACATACCCGAATTAATCCAAAAGACCCCTAACGATTTCTAACAAAAGTGCATGAACGCCATGGATTTTAAAACACACATTATTTTCGAAATCTGCACACCCAAATTATTCGAAAAGGACTACCATGACGATTTTTACTAAAAAAGTATATGGCGGCCATCTTGGATTTTAAAACTGACATTATTTTCGAAATCTGCACACCCCACACCCGAATTAGTCGAAAACGACTACCATGACGATTTTTACAAAAAGTATATGGCCGCCATCTTGGATTTCAAAACAAACATTATTTTCGAAATCTGCACACCCGAATTAGTCGAAAACGACTACAATGACGATTTTTACGAAAATGGTCGATGGCCGCCATCTTGGATTTTAAAACAGACATTATTTTCGTAATCTGCACACCCGAATTAGTCGAAAACGACTACCATGATGATTTTCACGAAAAAGTATATGCCCGCCATCTTGGAAGTTGGATTTTAAAACACATTATTTTCGAAATCTGCACACCCGAATTAGTCGAAAACGACTATCATGATGATTTTTAAGAAAAAAGTATATGGCCGCTATCTTGGATTTTAAAACTAACATTATTTTTGAAGTCTGCACATCCGAATTAGTCGAAGACGACTACCATGACGATTTATACGAAAAAGGTCGATGGCCGCCATCTTGGATTTTAAAACAGACATTATTTTCGTAATCTGCACACCCGAATTATTCGAAAGCGACTACCATGATGATTTTTAAGAAAAAAGTATATGGCTGCCATCTTGGATTTTAAAACTAACATTATTAAATTTTTAAACTAACATTAAATTTTCTCCTACTTTTTCTTACTAGCAATACGATACCAATTAAGACCTTAAGCGGATCACCAGTATTTTTGTTACACCCTGTATTAATCACAGCCAAGTCACAAACTGTTACCAACCAACAGTCAACACAAAACGTCGCGCAATACCCACCCGCATTCGACTCGAGCGAAATGTGTAGGGTTCAAGACTCTCGGCAACGTGTCACGGAGGCCAGTGCACGAAGTGGCAACAATGCGAATCAACTAGCGTTCTGGTAGGGCGGTGTGGCAACGTAGCATTACTGATCAAAATAGTGTTACTTAGTTAACGTTATTATAATGTGAATTGGGTAACGTTAGCCAGCCCTGCAATGTAAAGTAAATTTACCGATAAAAAGTAACGTTAATTGGGTAACGTTACCATAAAGTTATGTTATTAAGTAACGTTACATTTTTACTACCGGTACTAAGGTATTTTTATGGTTTTACCGTTACCTAACGTTATTTTATAATGTGAATTGGTAACGTTTTAAAGCCCTGGTATCATGTAAATATTATCCAATTCATAACACAGTGAACCATATAACTTCTTCCGAGGAACTACGTATAAGTAATTGGTACAGGTAGTTAAGACATGAAATCATTAGTTCACCAATAATTAAATTTGTTCTAAAGATTTATATCTGAAACACATTGCAAGATTAGGTACAATGAATAGTCATCGCATTAGCAAGCAATGGTCTGAGTTAGCCATTGAGTCTATGCCATGTAGAACCACAAGCAACTTCTAGGTAACAATATGTCTGGGGTTGAATTGATGATAATGATGATGTTTATATGAATAAAATATTTGTCATACTTGCAAACCTGAAATACTATCTCGTAAACGGATCCATCATCACATGAGTCCAAAATGTGAATCATTATAAATAAATATATCTTTTAAAATGTTTATAAGAATAACTAATATATTATGCATGTTTAATTTAAAATAATTGTAAGTATTAATTGTAATGGATTACTGAAGGAAGTATATCAGGACTTATTGTTCCGATTTACTAATGGCAAGGATGCATGGAGCATTTTATGCATTTGTGACAACAGTAGTCTAGCCACTCTAGCCATATTGATAGTCTAGCATAGGTATAGCAAATATTTAGGTACCCATGAGCTAGATATTTAAAATGGACAAATTTAGTACAAATTAGCTGGCATTGCTCATTCAAAAAGACACACATGATAA
This sequence comes from Pammene fasciana, assembly GCA_911728535.1. Classification (NCBI taxonomy): domain Eukaryota; kingdom Metazoa; phylum Arthropoda; class Insecta; order Lepidoptera; family Tortricidae; genus Pammene; species Pammene fasciana. The sequence continues at coordinate 30,067,308 of OU452273.1, read as the reverse complement.
TCATGCCATTAGTAGTTATAACTTAAATTTATGAACATAAGTCACTATACTCAGTATCTAACATGTAGGTACTAAAGTCATAACTGAACTGGAAATTTTAAATAAATACCTCACCTTCAATATGATTTTGGTAAAATGTCTTCTTATTTACACTTCCTCTTAGTGTAATCAATTAGTGTGAACATACCTGTGATCTATGACAAACTAACCACATGTTGTCTAAATATATTCAGTTATAGTCCATGGTAAGCAACGGCTTGAACATAATGTTCTAGTCTGCGACAGGCAAAATCTATGCATGTTCAAATATTTGGTAATATGAGGTCAAGATTCATCTCTATGTCATTCCTGAAACTCACACAAGACAAACAACCAAACACAGCATACATTTACAAGTTTCAGTATACCCATTTACAGTAGCAATTTATTTCCTTGTCGGGGACAGCATTGATGAGCGCTGTCTTTTAACAACTTTGAGCATTCTCACATTTATAATGTTAATATAAATGTTAGTTAACAAGGTTTTTGATAACATCCATGCTATAAAATGACATGTTGTAGGATTCCTATCATTCAAAGGCATACTTGTAAATGCCTACCCGACTTGTAAATTGTAGGTATGTACATTTTACTTGGGAAACTGTAGGAACTCACCTCACATTTTTATTTTTCAGTTACCTGTACTATTCTTACTCATTCAAAATATTAAATTAGGCAATCCCAATGTACATTAATCCATTATGGTATTTTACTGGTCTCCGATGGTCGTTGTGACACAAACTTTATAAAATGGTTGTTGAGTTGTGTCATCATTTCATGTAGGAGAATCGCTGTATAATTATAACTGCAGATACCTGTAAACTCACAAAATAACCGCACACACGAAACATGGAGGCAAAGTGTAAGATCCAACACTAAAATTATGCTCAGCTTGTTGAAATCACCAACACTCCTTATTGGTTATGATGCCTTATGGCGAGTTTACCATACGCAGTGCATTGTAGTCGTCGTTTGTTTTACCTTTCAACGGCATCGACACTCGTCTTATGAACGTACTTCGTTCACATTTATGTTAGGTTACTTACTCAATGTTTCCATACATGTATTTCTTATTTATTAGAGGTGTTGATGCATTTACTCATTAGGATCAGGTTAAGCGGCGTGATTTAGTTTACAACAATGAAATGAAACAATTAAATCACGGAGTCCATGGGATCATTCGTCATTAAGCCAGTGCGGACCTAAGGTCGAATCTCACTTCTGAAGCTTTTAGGGTAAAAGCACCAAACACCATTTAAAATACATGATTTACTATTACATATTGAAATACATTAAGAAGCAGATGGAAACACAATTATAGTTCTAAACAGAGATCTCTGAAAAGGGCGCGGTCGGCGCCTACGACTCGAATGACAGTTGAAGCGACGCTCTTAGAGAGGGGACACGGCGATCACAGCTGTCACTAGTGCGGTGCTGTTGGAAGTGTTCTTAGCCTTTTAGTACTTCTTCCTGCACTTGTGCGGTAAACGGTTTAAATTTTTAAGGTCTAACACCTGTGTTAATAGTAAACTTAAACGGAAGGGCAGAAATATGTATGACTCAGTGGCGGCGGGTCGAATTTTTTCTTAAGGCTTAATTTGGTTTATGATTTTTTCATGAGCTGTAGGAAAAACTGCTCAGGTACCTGAAACTTAGGCAAGCCGACGGGAATTGTGTTTTTAGGAAGCGCCGCCACTGGATGACTCATTACGTTGCTTGCGGGCATAATTAGATTTTCTTGTAACATTTGTACAAAAATAACAATAACACAAATACATTGATCAACTTACTACATTATACTACAAGTTTTTGGCCATATAGCACGTCAAAGTACTGATAATTTAGAAAAAATAATTTTAACTGGCAAAGTGGATGGCAGGCGACCAAGGGGACCCAGTCCTAAACGCTGGTCCGACCAGGTGGCCGATGAACTCCAGATGCCGATGGCAGAGGCCCTTCACCAAGCAGAAGACCGCAACAAGTGGAGGGGCTTATTACAACGTTTCCGTCTAAGCCACGATCCTCAGCAGTGAGGGACCGACTTAAGGAGGAGGAGGATTGATCAACTTGATTACATTAGTATAAAGGGGGTTTCCGGTAATAAAAGCAATAAATTAAAACCTAGATTCTACTCCTCAAACATTAAAACTTTTGTTCTTCAACTTTTAAAAATAACTTACGGTTTATATTTTTGAAACCCGGTATACCATATGTATGTACATCTATGATTTTTTTTGTAAAAAAACACCAGATTGTTAATTTTGCACACAAATTACATACATTATACTACTGATGTTGGATACAGTCAATAATTCGTCGTCGTTACGAGATAGACTGCACTACCTGGCAACGGCGTATTTTCGAGATACTTATCGCAAAGTTTCACTGTGCACGACTGTTTCAATGTTGGCCCTTAATATTAAAAAGTAATGCTTAGCGACTCGCAGTTAAAGAAGAAATCTTTCCTAATAGGTACCTCAAATTCCATTCAAAACGAACTCTTACGCATTATCCACATTGCGGCTCACTTAAAAAATCATATCTATATTTCATAACTGGCAGCCTCAAACCGCAACAGAGCTACGAACCGAACTCGTAATATATTCATGGAGGCGACGCCGCAGTGAAATAAATAAGACGATAAATAACCACTCCATTCTTCACGCTCGTCGTGGCTCCGTGGTGCGCAGTGAATACCAAATATTGGGATTGTAAAAGTAACTGCTGGATTGTGTGAGGATGCGTTGGAATATGGAATTGCTGTACTTATGCATACGTGGGTATTTGAGTTCTGGCTTTGAGAAGCTAATTCAAGCGCAGATTAATCGATGGTAGCGATTATGAACATTATTCGCTGTATAAGCTACCTTTACAATGCATGTGCTCGGAAAGTGCTCTTTTTAAGGGTAATGCTATGCATAGAAAGCGATTCCTTTCCGCATCCGTGCGGCAAAGGATTTGCATAGTACTTTTCCGCACACCGGCCGCCATCGCCACCCGCTCACCACTCGACGCGGTGTACTTTTCTGCAAGTCTGCACAGTGCTAGTTATATACTACACTAAATCCAATTACTATTATTTATTTCCTCGCATAATGCATTGTAAAAAGTTGTATGCTACACTTATAGAAAACAAGTAAATTCTTGTAGCATAAATAACTATTTTGTTTCATTAACTCTAATGGAAACAACTTGTTGCAAAGCAATCTTATCTGCCCTAAAACGCATTAATAGACGTTGTAAAAACTAAAACTCTCTAAGTGACGTCGAATTAATTTAAATATGTATAACCCTTCGCAGTTTATTTTAAAATGAAAACGCCCTGAAATTGAATAGGTTATTTTACAATCGTTATCTTGTTTTACGAAATTCTGAATGCGCATATGGTCTTATGAATAAATTAAATATGCCCAGAAACTGGCAATTCCTAGTTCTTTCATACTAAATAATTTTAATTAGGTACGGGACCTATTAAAACTAATTATATCTCTGAGCTCTACAGTGTATACTTGTGATTATAATTGAAACATTTGTACATGTAAACAAATAAGGACTAATATCAGCGGTAGCGGTACGAGAATCATTTGCATTGTCAAAACTTTGGCGATTCGCGCCGCGTTCATTGTTTAGTTTTCTCGCTCGCTTGTTGCAATACTGCTGGCTTTTGCATGTGGAGATATTTATGAACATAAGGATAATTGAGAATAGTCGCTAGTATATTTTTATTTAGTGTACCGCAAAACTGCATAACTATTACACTTCAAAAGTTCCCAACTATGGTCCAAAACATACTCGGATATTTTGGTATTGGTGTGACTTTTATGGAAATGACGCATTTCCTTATCAAAAATATGTTTATATTATTTTTGTCGTCTTCGTTTTGGAGGCAAATGTGGCACTAAAGGACTTGAGTGAGTATATAGCTGTCACACGAATTTGTCTGCGGACACATCTGAAAAGCGCCACCAGGCTTATCCGCCGGACAAATCCTGCGGGCAGATCTGTGCGTGTATCCCTAGCTAATGTCAGGTGTCCGGAGAAGACATCGAGGACAGGGCGAAGTGGAGACGAAAAGTGCGGAAACCCCACCACAAATGAGTGAAAAAGCTAAGATAAAAGCAAAAAGAAGATTGGTCTTCTTCTTCTTCCTAGCGTTTATCCCGGCTTGGGGTCCGCTTGGCAACCTAATCCCATGAATTGGCATAGACACTAGTTTTTACGAAAGCGACTGCCATCAGACCTTCCAACCCAGAGGGGAAACTAGGCCTTTTTGGGATTAGGTCCGGTTTCCTTACGATGTTTTCCTTCACCGAAAAGCGACTGGTAAATATCAAATGATATTCCGTACATAAGTTCCGAAAAACTCAGTGGTATGAGCCGGGGTTTGAACCCGAGACCTCCGGATTGAAAGTCGGACGTCTTACCGCAAGGCTACCACCGCTTCTCAAAAAGAAGATTGGTATTGATGCTTAATTACATATTATACATACAAATTCCACTTATAAATAATTTAAACGGTTCACAGAAATGCCTATGACTAAAAAAAGCACACATCACATTAGTGCCGTATGACTGATTTTTCACACGAATGTGAACCCTATCGCTTTCATAATACGCAAGTTATTATGGCAAGCCTCGCGACCATTACACCGGTCATAATCGAGGTACGGCTATCTCGTCAGTAAATAATGACCTGCGCCGTATTCGCGTTGCTGAAGTTGGGGGAGCTCGTTCGAAAACTGCCAAATATAAGATACATGGCGAATTAAATAACACTAATGTATTTGTTTGAAATAGAAAATCAAAATTCGTTTTGTAAGTTACATTGTCAATAAAATTCAATTAAATGGTTAAAAAGATAGGTACTTCAAAAATCAGAAATCATCAAAATCTGATTTTTGGAAAAAAAATACTTGCGATATCCAGGAACTGTCCCGTATTAGCAACTCCTATTTAATATGTGTGTTTTAGAGTTATCTGTGCAATTTTGACTGGAAGATTATAATTCTGACTATATTTTGAATTTTATGCCGCAGAGGATGAACGGCAAACCTACCAATTTTCTGAAAATTTGCGTTAGTACGGCCAAACTACAAAACCTACCAATTTTCAGAAAAATCTCGGTTATAGTTACGGGATACCGGCGTTTGCGTTAAGGTTGATGCCTTTGACTTTCCCAGTTTTAAATAGTTAAAAAAATATGTCAAACTTTTGTGTATATCGTTTTAAAATAGTATTTCTAAATACTCATAAACATTCTTTTTTCTTACATATGGCAACTATTTCTCTTCAACCAGTTTGATATGTTATCTTATAAAACAACGCATTTATATGTATTTTTAAAATTAGCTCACCGAAGGAAGCCCACTAACTGCTCGATAGGAGAAATAATTCGTGTATAGCTGAATTTTGGTGAAGTTGTAGATAAAGGTGTCTTACACAACATACTAAAAGTACTCATGGATAGGGGTGCCGCTAACGGGGAGAGGGGGGTGTAAAGGTCCCCTTTTTTGGCTTTTCGTAAATAACTCAGTAGCGGTGGCTCATACGAAAAAATGTTCTTCTACTTAATTAATCCACAAATGATTGTGTACAAAAAAGGTTCTTTACACTTTTTTGCTGAGATCAATGTATAATGAGATTTCGAAGAAATACGATAATCACTTTCAGAAACTTTCGGAGCTTTTATTTACGAAACTATTAGTTTTGTCTAAAAATTGTTTTAGAAAACCCATATTTATATTAAAAGACCTATCCAACGACACCCCACACATTAGGGGGGATTTAAAAAACATAATTTACCCCCCACTTCATGTGTTCGGGAGCTACCCTAAAAAAATATTTTTTTTTGGATTTTGTTTTTAAACTTTGTCTGCGTGTTCAAAACACATACTCATACGAAGTTTAACTATTCTAGTACTAACCATCACTGCGCAAAGCCGTGAACGGATAGACTGGGACAAACGGACAGCGAAACTATAAGGTTAGGAAATTGATTGCAGGCGTCCATAGGCTATGGGAACTGCTTACCATCAGACGGGTCGTATGCTTGTTTGCCACCGTCGTGGCATAAAAAATAAAAAGTAAAAAAATACCCTCTTCAACCTGCTCAGTGATGGTTAGTACTTGAATAGTTAAACTTCGTATGAGTATGTGTTTTGAACACGCAGACAAAGTTTTAAAACAAAATCTGAAAAAATATTATTTTTTAGGGTACCTCCCGAACACATGAAGTGGGGGGTAAATTCTGTTTTTTAATCCACCCCTAATGTGTGGGGTATCGTTGGATAGGTATTTTAATATAAATATGGGTTTTCTAAAACAATTTTTAGACAAAACTAATAGTTTCGTAAATAATAGCTCCGAAAGTGATTATCGTATTTCCTCGAAATCTCATTATACATTGATCCCAGCAAAAAAGTGTAAAGAACCTTTTTTGTACAAAATTATTTGTGGAATAATTAAGTAGAAGTACATTTTTTCATATGAGCCACCGCTACTGAGTTATTTACGAAAAGCCAAAAAAGGGGACCTTTACACCCCCCTCTCCCCGTTAGCGGCACCCCTATCCATGAGTACTTTTAGTATGTTGTGTAAGACACCTTTATCTACAGCTTCACCAAAATTCAGCTATACACGAATTATTTCCCCTAAGTTTTCCTTCGTTTGGAGGGCTAAATGTAGGTACTGTTGTTTTGAAAAAATAAGTCCCGCCGAATTTCTGCCGTTCTTGATTCTTAGAGGTATTAGGGTTAGAACTGGTGCAGTTTTTTTCTCCCTTTACTTTGATAAACTATCTTACGCGTAAAAGTGCCCTTGTGGTCTACTTACTGAGTAAATGTTTAGAGTTTGAGTATGGACATCATAATGGGGCCCACATACTATCAGTCGGCGTGACGATATTGGCCTGTCAGTTCTTCGGAGCTGTCAAATGTTTACTAACAGACAGGCCGATATCGTCCGGCGGACTGATAGTCGGTGGGCCCCCTAAGATATTTAAATAGTTGTTATTAGAGGCGAAGGCCTGTAAAGCTTTCGGAATAGCAGCCTGGTGGAGGTTATCTCGCGCGGGTCCGTGATACAAACATTTCCATATTTTATACGTCGGTCATTTTTAAATATGAATTCGCCATATTTCGCGGCCGACAGAGTGCGTTTGTATGTTTTAGGGCATGTTTTTTGTGAGATGATGAAGGGATGTTTTAATTTAGCATGGTTTAGGACTTCTATTTACTGTAATCTGTTTCCCCGAGGGACGCAAATGAGATTTAATGGGACGCCTGTTGTTTATATTTGTAAAACAATGTGCTTCAGTCAATATTAACCGCATACCTACTATTTTCATCTACACAAATATAATGTAAATAATACGCTTGTAAATTGTTTTGTGGTTTAACTATGGCGTCAATACTCTCAAAACAAATATTTAGGTATTTTTTTTACATACAAGGTGTAACAAAAAATAATACTGGTGATCCTTTTAAGGGTTTTTTTTTTTTTTTTTTCTTCTTTGTTTTGAAAATCCAGAGCCCGCGTACCCGTACGGGCGGCTGGATTCATTTAAGGCTATAATGGCTTTATTTCTTATAAAAATTCGTGCAAAGATTTAGATGAGGGTAGATTTTAAGGGTGTATTGGTAACGAAAAAAATTCACGCGAAAAAAATTTTGCTTTCGTATGGAGGATTAGCCAGCTGTGACGACGTGTTCCATAAAAAAATTGCGTCCAAACAAAATTTCTCCTACTTTTCTTACTCGCAATAAGATACCAATTAGGTTCTTTAATGGATAACCAGTATTTTAGTTACATCCTATATTTATTGTACGTAAGAAAAACATATCGTACCAAAGACAGCATAGTCTTACAACATTCTTTTGACAGAGTTTGTAAAAATTACATATTATTGCGCATTTCTGCAGTAAATTTTGCTTTGTCCTGTTCTGCTATCGATTATATTATATTTTTACCTTGCAAGACCAAATTCTAGAGTTTTAGCGTCTCTAATATTTCAAGTCGAAGCTCCTTTGATCTCACTCATGAAACGTGAATCGAATAATTTCGTGCAGTTTCTGGATTCGATACAAAGGGTCGATAGCATAATAATAATACCGTTTTGACCCCGTGAAGGGAAAAACATTCAACGAAGTACCGATTACTCATAGTATTTTTTTGGCTTTGTTTTCATTTGGCTCTCATATGGCTTTTTCAGATTTTTAGCAAGATTATAGCAGATCAGCGGTTCTTAAACTTTTTTGCTGACGGAACCCTTTTAGAAAGCGAAATATTTGACGGAGCCCCTAAATTATAAAATAAATTATATGGGCTAGACAGATAAAAGAGTTGGTTTATGATTTTTTTAAACAAGAAAAATTAAAGGCGCCGATCGGTCGCGAGGAACCAAACCAAACACTATTATGCAGCAAAAACATGTAGGTATAGTAACCGTGAACTGGGCTTATTGGTGGAAAATAGAAGAGCCGTGTGCCCAACTGTGCCCACATACTCGCTGAAGAAGAAAAGAAGAGAGAAAATATGTACGAATGTTCTAAGGTCCACGGTATTAGGCTTTACTAATTCGCTTATTTGCTTAATAATTGGCTTCAAATTCCATTTCAAAGTACTTTTAACTATGATGGCCTAAAAGGGCCCACTCCACTATCAGTCGGCCGGACCGCATCGGCCTGTCAGTTGTTCGGAACTGTCAAATTTTTGTTCTGACAAGCCGAGTGGGCCCCTTAAGGTTAGGTTATAAGAACCGCCGACTATAGGGTTTTTGCCAACTACACAATCGGCCGACTAATCGCAATGCCGATCGTAGGTTTTGGCTAAGTTTGGGTGCAATTGGAAACGCTCGTTTCGCTTCGTCCGCCAGCCATGCCATCGTCTATCACGCGGTATTTTTTTAACCAGTTTTGTTTACGAACCGGCGCTTACGTGTTTGATGGCAAAAAGAAAACAAACACTAACTATTACTACTAATAGTAATAAGACATTTAAAACTTAGAAATATTAAATTTCATAACTAATAAAAGGATTAAACTTCTGCCAAGTTCTTATTTTCCTGTAGGTACTAAAGTGCCGAATATTCGGCATTTTTTGCCGACTAGTCGCCGACTAATCGCCGACTACAAATTATGCCGAATAGTCGGCTTTCCCGACTAGTCGGCCCATCTCTAATAAGAATCCAACTCAGAACACGTCACATCCGCGTTAACCACCGGTATGCTATCCTAAGAGGTATTGTACATTTATCTACTGCTACTGGTATCTTGTATACAAAGTTTCTACTTTCCAAAGACTTACGGGAAGCAATTTCGCTGGCAACATTTCATATCGCGCTTTATTACGGGAACGATTTACCTCGCGCTAACTTTGATTTATTACTCGCACAAAGTGCACTCCGATCAGAGGTTTGATGGTAAAAATGCATACTTTTTGAGTAACCAAACCGACGTAAGCGATAGTTTGTAGAATGCTCTATAGCAGCGGTTGTAAAACTATTTGATGACTGAACCCTTTTGGACGAATAAATAATTCATGTAGCCTCAAAATAAAATAAAAAATTAGATAATTATTTTTAATATATGCCAGAGAGATAGAAAAAAAGCTGCTTTTAATTTTTTTCCTCAATATTCTCCCGGAGGTACAGAGGCTTTGCGGAGCCCTAGGACTCCGTGGAGCACACTTTGAGAATGGCTGCTCTATAGCTTCAGTGGTTGAACGGCTCTAAACCTGAGAGGTAAATAAAATATAGGGAAATCAATTATTTCAGATTTGTTCATCCATAATGTATTAGTAATATCACGTAACTACTACAAAACGTAAACCTAATTATCTTCATTAAATAAGTACAAACATACATTTAAATATACTTACAATTAATTTGCCCTCCCCTCCTGCAGGCTTATGATGGACACTGTCGGCGGATATCTTGATAGTCTGATAAGCTGTCAAGTTATACGAATCTGATATAAGTTATCAGCAAAACATGACAATATGTCAAGTTGTCAGCTTGTTGCCGACAGTTTACGGTAGTGTGTGTACGTAAGACACCTTAGAGCTTTAAACCAAGCGGAGTGGCCATTGACAGGCGTTCCCCCCTGCCAAAAATGTATGACCAGTGGTCATACTCATTGTATGGACTGACGTTTATTTGACGTGGCTATTTTGACGTTTCGCATACATTTGACGTTCCCCTCCCCCGCAAAAAACGACTTTCTGATAGAAATGAGAGCGCGTGTCGCATCCGGTTGGTTTAATAATCAAAGTAAGACACGGACCAATAGAGAAACCGGATACATAGTACTTTTACTCTATTTCCCTAACCACAGTTGAACCTTATTTTATTACCGAGCAAAACAGTCGTTCATGTGACTAGTAAAATTAGTAAAAAAGGTCCCATAGAGAGCATAATTAGGGGGCAGTGTCTTACTCGTACTCGTTACAAAATGTACACATATTAATTGACTGAGGAGCCGAGCGTAGCGAGGCGACGAACGTCTCCGTTTTCACTGGTACGACGATTTGGCATTTTGATGTGTGTGTATTGGTTGGTTGGTTGGTATGTTGGTTGGTCAGTGTCGGTCTAGAGGTCGCATTTTTCATCCGATTTCGATGAAACTTGGCATGTACGTTCCTTGATCTATTTGCCAAAAATTGTCGAGCCATTTTTTTGATTGGGGGGATAATGAGGGGGGAAAGGGGGAAAGTTTGCTGTCGCGTTAATTATGTTATCCGAAGTCTACGGTTCACAGAACCACTAGTTAATATTTTGATTGTCTGATGAGTGATGACGTCTCTACCTCCTTAGTCAAAGCGAGACATCAACATATTACCTTCTCTTTCGGGCTCACTTTGTGATCAAAGAGAATACTCCCGTTAAAAATGATAACTTCATGGAGGTAATACGATCAATGCACTATTGCTTTTTTATGTACTTGTCAAAAATGACCAAAGTAGAAATAGGTGACGTTTTCAAGCCAAAGGTACGTCATTGGCAGTTGTTAATAGAGTACCTATATTTCTTGAGTGTTTTATGGCAGTAACGCCTTATTGACAAACTGGCAATGACGTACCTTTGACTGGAAAACATCACATATAATGATAAATGTCATATTTTGCTGGTGTAAATTGTGATGAAAGTATCTGAAGTGCTTTTTATTATTATTACAAGCTTTTATTATTATTACAAGCTTTTTACAAGCTTTTATTTAACTCACAGTGTTTGTCAGTAGATAAATATGTGTGTTAGATGTTTAGGTAGAATCTTGCGAGCCAGATTTGAACCAGTTCCTGATGTCCGATTGAGCTAAAATTTTGCATACCTGCGTAACTTGGATGACAATACAATATTTTGATACCATCGAGCTGGTCTGATGATGGAGACAGGAGGTGGCCATAAGAACTCTGCCATAAAATACCTCAACCAGGTTGAGTTTAGGTTTGTTAGAAACGCCTCGATGAGTATTCCTTGATTTTCTAAAGAAAAGTACAGTCAGCCACAACATCAGAAGCTGATTTGGTACCTATTTCTCCTAACCGATACTAGAATTAGAATCGTTTTAATAAGTCGCTGTTTGGGCTTATTTGACTTGTACTGGTAAGGAGTTGGGACCGATATCACAAGATGGAGCTCATGCTGAACCCTGGGGGCACCTACTGGATCTCAGGTTTGGGGCAACATAGACTCATGCTGTTTGAGCTCATTCGACTTGTACTGACGAGGAGTTGGGACCGGTATCACAAGATGGAGTTCATGCTGAACCCTGGGGGCACCTACTGGATCTCAGGTTTGGGGCAACATAGACTAATGCTGTTTGAGCTCATTCGACTTGTACTGACGAGGAGTTGGGACCGGTATCACAAGATGAAGTTCATGCTGAACCCTGGGGGCACCTACTGGATCTCAGGTTTGGGGCAACATAGACTCATGCTGTTCGAGCTCATTCGACTTGTACTGACGAGGAGTTGAGACCGGTATCACAAGATGGTGTTCATGCTGAACCCTGGGGGCACCTACTAGATCTCAGGTTTGGGGCAACATAGACTCATGCTGTTTGAGCTCATTCGACTTGTACCTACTGACGAGGAGTTGGGACCGGTATCACAAGATGGACTTCATGCTGAACCCTGGGGGCACCTACTGGATCTCAGGTTTGGGGCAACATAGACTCATGCTGTTTGAGGTCATTCGACTTGTACTGACGAGGAGTTGGGACTGGTATCACAAGATGGAGTTCATGCTGAACCCTGGGGGCACCAACTGGATCTCAGGTTTGGGGCAACATAGACTCATGCTGTTTGAGCTCATTCGACTTGTACTGACGAGGAGTTGGGACCGGTATCACAAGATGGAGTTCATGCTGAACCATGGGGGCACCTACTGGATCTCAGGTTTTGGGCAACATAACTAGACTCATGCTGTTCGAGCTCATTCGACTTGTACTGACGAGGAGTTGAGACCGGTATCACAAGATGGTGTTCATGCTGAACCCTGGGGGCACCTACTAGATCTCAGGTTTGGGGCAACATAGACTCATGCTGTTTGAGCTCATTCGACTTGTACCTACTGACGAGGAGTTGGGACCGGTATCACAAGATGGACTTCATGCTGAACCCTGGGGGCACCTACTGGATCTCAGGTTTGGGGCAGCATAGACTCATGCTGTTTGAGCTCATTCGACTTGTACTGACGAGGAGTTTAGAACGGTATCACAAGATGGTGGTCATGCTGAATCCTGGGGGCACCTACTGGATCTCAGGTTTGGGGCAACATAGACTCATGCTGTTTGAGCTCATTCGACTTGTACTGACGAGGAGTTGGGACCGGTATCACAAGATGGACTTCATGCTGAACCCTGGGGGCACCTACTGGATCTCAGGTTTGGGGCAACATAGACTCATGCTGTTTGAGGTCATTCGACTTGTACTGACGAGGAGTTGGGACTGGTATCACAAGATGGAGTTCATGCTGAACCCTGGGGGCACCTACTGGATCTCAGGTTTTGGGCAACATAACTAGACTCATGCTGTTCGAGCTCATTCGACTTGTACTGACGAGGAGTTGAGACCGGTATCACAAGATGGACTTCATGCTGAACCCTGGGGGCACCTACTGGATCTCAGGTTTGGGGCAGCATAGACTCATGCTGTTTGAGCTCATTCGACTTGTACTGACGAGGAGTTTAGAACGGTATCACAAGATGGTGGTCATGCTGAACCCTGGGGGCACCTACTTTATCTCAGGTTTGGGGCAACATAGACTCATGCTGTTTGAGCTCATTCGACTTGTACCTACTGACGAGGAGTTGGAACCGGTATCACAAGATGGACTTCATGCTGAACCCTGGGGGCACCTACTGGATCTCAGGTTTGGGGCAGCATAGACTCATGCTGTTTGAGCTCATTCGACTTGTACTGACGAGGAGTTGGGACTGGTATCACAGATGGAGTTCATGCTGAACCCTGGGGGCACCTACTGGATCTCAGGTTTGGGGCATCATAGACTTGTACTGACGAGGAGTTGGGACCGGTGACCGGTATCACAAGATGGAGTTCATGCTGAACCCTGGGGGCACCTACTGGATCTCAGGTTTGGGGCAACATAGACTCATGCTGTTTGAGCTCATTTGACTTGTACTGATGAGTAGTCGGGACCGGTATCAGAAAATATAGCTCATGCTGAACCCTGGGGGTACCTACTGGATCACGGGTTTAGGACAACAAAGACTCATGCTGTTGGGCTCATTCGACTTGTACTGGTAAGCAGTCTGGACCGGTATCACGAGATAGATTTTATGCTGAACCCTAGGGGTACCTACTGGATCTCTGGTTTAGGACATCATAGGTTCATGCTGTTTGGGCCTTGTGTGACATCCGATGGGTTTATAATTTTGAATGTTCGTTTCGCGAACATTTTAGTAACGTTTTTCTGGTCTTCATGAAATTTGTTGAGGTTGTATCGGTGGTATATAATAAGAGACTTCAATGAGCTGGAATGACCAGGGGGTTCTGGAATCAGAAGGCCTAAAACAGTTTTGTTGAGGGGTTTTATTATAATCGCAAGTTCTTAATTCGAGGCGGACCACCAGTTCTGTTAGATTAGAATAGAACCGTCTAAATAAATAGTATATGATTGTCAAAAGAAAATTATACGTGCATAACTATTATCGAACGAGCGAGTGCAGCGACGCGAAGTTCTATCATTCAACCTCGGACACAACTGTCAGTTTGGGTTTTTAGTAGCTGTTTCTCGAAATTATGAGGTCTATGTTAACTTAATTAGGCTTATTGTTTTGCAACTTTAATGTGTCATTAGGGATTTTTCCGTAACATAATGTTCTTTTTGAAATATAACAAAAATGTTTGTTTTTCAAGAATTTTTAAATTATCAGGTGATATGGTTTATCGGTCAGAAATAGCATACCCGTAAGTGTTTCATCACTATTATGATAAAAAAAACTCAGCATGCCTACCTTGATGCCTATTGCCTACTTTGATATCAGGTAACACACCCAATGACCATTTCTATTAGCTAAAATTAACAAGCAATAAGAAACCGGTCAACACAGCGAAACGATGTGTTAGTCGAAATGTGCAGGCTACGGAACATGTCTCTTAAAAACTAAAAACATAAAAATAAATTTAAATAAAAAACTTTTAAAAACAAGCTTTTATGTGAATGCTCTAAAAAGAGAAAATAAGCTTTTGAGTCAATCAAACTTTTTTTATAGGAATTTTGTACAATTTTATGACATAAAAGCTTGTCGCGAGACTTTCCCGTGTAAAAGAGATTGCACATATTTTAGGTGAAACCATGTAGCCAAGTAGGTCCTATACTCCTATGACGGTAGTGTAAAATTAATTAAAATATGTAATGTGCCCAGCCCATTATTCATGAATTAAAATTATAATTATCGATGTATTTCTTAAAAAACAAATTCACGTCAAGTGTTATTTACGTGTTTTGGATGTAGTATATAGTAGGTACATATAAGATAGTGCTACTTGGCGGTTTGTCATTTGTCATTGAGTTAATGAGTTGTTTTTGTTACGCTAGTTGCATATTTTTAATATGTCAAACGAAAGCGACACAAATTTGCAATGCAATAACAAATCACGAAGTGAATTTTGAAGTCAATAATGAGTTATATGACAATATATTGGTATGTGACGAAGCCTGTGGTTGACCTACTGTTGTATCTGTCTGACGAAGCCTGCGGCGTGGATTATAAAATTGTAAATCAAATAATTTTTAATGACAATAATTAAATGTACTCAAAGAATAAGTACTCAACATCGGACTGAATGAAACCAATGATTTTGTTATAATATTCAATATTTACATAAGGTTTCCTCGATATAAATGTGCAATCTCTTTTACACGGGAAAGTCTCGCGACAAGCTTTTATGTCATAAAATTGTACAAAATTCCTATAAAAAAAGTTTGATTGACTCAAAAGCTTATTTTCTCTTTTTAGAGCATTCACATAAAAGCTTGTTTTTAAAAGTTTTTTATTTAAATTTATTTATTTATTATTTAAAATAGCAAGAAACAAAATAAAACAACCCGAATATGAGGGTAAGTTTTTATATTGGTTTTTTGATTAAGTATCTGTCTTATCACGGTTTTGCTTGATACCGTGGCTTCATATTTTGTTCTCTTTATCAATTTTTTTCATTTTCAGAGAATTGCACATAAAAATATAAACTTCTTGGGGCTTTGGCTACTAGAGTGCAACTAGAATGTCGTAAAAGAGTAAAACTAAGCAATGTTTATTAAAGTGAGTATTAAAGGCGCACCTACATTAGTATTATTAGGTACTTCGCTGGTAAACAAAAAAATATCTTGTAAATTACTATACTTATTACGTATCATGCAAGCAATCAAAACGTCCGATGCATTTTAGTTTATACTAGGTACTCTGCATCTGCATCTTATCCAATGAATCTTCATGTCAACCGAACTCTCCGGAAAACGATGACCGTTTCATGAAAATAAAATAGAAATCAATTATGTTTGTTGGATATTTAGAGTACCATATTTAAATAGAATATTATTTATTTCTAAGCTCTTGCTGTCTGTCTGCTCGTCCGTCTGTCCTTGCCTTCGACTTACAGCAGGTTTTTCTTACCCACCTCAAGAACCTGTGCAGTTGTATGTCCTTTTTTATTTACTTGGAAATAAATAAAAGTATTCAATATGTAACTATGTAATATTTTATTATATATATTTTTTTTCCACATGAACCAACTAACCGAATTCTGCGGGAATATAAAGGAATAATGATTTTTCGGAATTGTCGGTGATATTTTCAAAGGTTGTCTATCCGTGTGTTCTGTATGTAACGTAAGTAACTGTGTTATAAGGAAATATCAAAATATTAATTATAGAACTATATTATAATTTATAACAAGATATGTAGGTATACCGAATGAAAAGCAAGATTTTTCCATAGGTAGTTTTAAGACTTCAATATTTTAAAAGGAGGTTGGCTGTATGTTGTCGATGTCATTTCGTGGATGTCTGTCTGTCTATCTGTCCCCGTCCGTTTGTTCGTCCTTCCGTTCATCTATCCTTCTGTCTGTCCCTCCTCCGTAGCTCACAAAGAAAAAACGGAACCCTTATAGATTCATGTCCTGGATGTCTGACTATCTGTCTGTCTGTCCGTCCGTCCGTCCGTTAGTCCGTCTGTCCTTCCGTTATAGGTATGTAGTTTTTCTTAGAATATGTCGTAGTTTAAGTATCGTATTTTTTTAAATTTTTTTATTTAACAACAAAATCATTACAGTCGGCATTACAGTGTGCACCAATGCGCCGAGTAACTAATAGTACATTACGCACCTAGGGCGGTAAAATAAAGAACGGCTCAGATCGCGGGTATTTGTGGCCCGAACCGAAGGTAAGGGCTACAAACAAGCGACCTGAGGCCTTCTTTATTACCGCCCGTGGTGCGTACACAATTTTACGTCTCCTTCTGGGTGTGAAGTGAGATTTACCGATGCGCCCGTGGGCGGCAAATCTCACTTACCGCCCAGAGTGACGTAAATATATTAAAAGTATACTATACTAATAGCAACATTTACATAATAAGACTAACGACATTCCACTGATTATGAACAAGTTTATATAGGTAGGAAGTTGTAAAGGAAACTTGTTTCAACTTAAACCTCAGTTTTAGAGATGCATGCACAATATTCAGCGCCAAATAATAAGTATAATTTACTCACATATTAAAATGGTAATTTCTAGGTACAAATGAGATAATATATTAAGTATTATGGAAGTCTTATATTACAGTTTGTAGCATAATTAAATTAAAGTAGATGTCTGTAGATGTGTGTGTGGATGTGTGAAGTAGGTGCCTGAAGTGGATAGGAAGGCGTGGCGCGAGTTAGTGAAGGCCCTCTCGGGTGCCTTAGGACAACAACAACAACAACAACAACAACAGATGTCTGTTTTATAATGCTGCCACAAAAACAAATGAAATAAATTAAATTGAAAAAAGGGATTCGTTCGACTGTATGTATATATCTCTCTGTATGTATTGTGCGAATATATTATGAGCTTGAAGATTTTCACCGAGGCATAATGTGCAAAACTTCAAGAGATAAAATCACCTATTTGATAATTTCATTTGATCATATGTATGTCTTTTCCGACCATGGAACAATGGTGTCCCGGACCTTTGGGAGACGTATGCGGAGCCGAAGCCAATAGGCCCCCATAAAATGCCACATCAAAGATGCCCCAAGGAAAACACCGGTGCGGGGGCTGGAGGTACAGAGGTGTCACTGGACTTTAAACATATGGCCAACTCGCCACTTATGTTTCCACATTTACCTTCGAGAACGCAGCTCTAGCGACCCCACTCTGTAGGTACAGCCGGCTAAGGCAAGCCAGAAGCAGGGGACCTGTCCCACCCATCCGGCAGGGCACCCCAGGGGCACTCAGGTTCGCGGAGACGCTACTCTTCAACAGCACGCCACAGGCTGATCATGTGTATTATTATTACTTTTACCATTAATTAAATGCTTTTCATTTCATATACGGCGGAGGATATATTGAGTGGCGAAGAAGTTACAACAGTTTAAAAATATCAAATGAAAACTACGAGTAGTCCACGCGATTTACTTGTAAACGAGTTGACCAATATAAGAAGACCCATATGAAGATTTTTTTTCGTCTTCTATGTCCACAACCCCTTGATCGATCCAGCTCATAAACCAACTCTCAAATTTAACCCCGACAAATTTCATAAAGATCAGAAAAACTGAAAAACGAAGTTATTGTCGAACAAACTTTTTTTTGTTATTTTTGTTACTCTATAACTCCGTTATATCCGTACCGATTATGGAAATCCTTTTTTTGATTGTAAGTATATACATATATATTGGTCCCGTTTTTGTCAAAACGCAGTTCTGATGATGGGATCCATAAGGAATCAAGGGAACTCTTCAAATCTTTAGGGCATACATATAGTGATTTTTGTGTTTTTATTTAATAATCAAGCATTTTCACTTAAAAAGGTGTTTTTTTATGAAGTAGAACTGCAGATGATGATCAATCAGTACAGAACTCTTCAACGACACAACGACGCACACATTTCAAGTTTGACTAAAAGTTAGAGAGCGGTTTTGCCAGTGTTTCATTTATTAAATTTACCTATTTATTACCTACTATTCCATATTTGTGTGAATATTGCACCGCTTCTTCCTGAATTAATTACAAAAAAAATATCGATACATGCTTAGATTGACTAGTAGGTATTTTGTTAATTAACACATTAAGTAAAAGTTTTTTTTTCAGGAATATCTAAATATGTACCTGACAAAAAAGAAACTCAATCTATATTGATTGATTCGTATATACGTACGAGCTAAAGATTGATCACACTACTTCGTGCCTTCGTGTGTAAAAAGCCAAAAACCACAGTTCCGTGTCAAGGAATCACGCCAATCAACAACAGCATTTTATATTATTAAATAATTTATTTTGTCCCCAAAAACATAATTTATGCTGTTAACAAAAAATACTTGAGGATGTCAGCCAGCACTCACGTATTAGGAGGATCATTAGGTTCCAATTAATAAATATTTTTGTTTGTGAATAATTGAATATGAACGATAATGTGAATAATTGAATATGTACCTACCCCAAGTTTTGGGCCAACTGTGCCAAATGCGTGCATTACTTTCTCTTGTCTTTTATTTTGATATAAATCTGCTGTTAAAACGTACAATTGCACACACTTTGCACAATTTGCACACAACTTCATTGCCTTTATTATATCGAGTTCATCCTTACTTGTCTTATAGTCTAAACAAACATGTGTCAATCTAGGCATCGTAATGTCGGTTATTTTTGAGATTATTTGTTCGTTACTGCGATTATTGAAGAAAGTTTGATTATAAGTGATACTTTTCAGTGGTTACTTGGTTGAATTCAGTATTTTGTAAATTTATTCAGTATAAATCAACATTTTAAGTGATAATACCATAGAAAAGTGTCATAGAGTTGTGGTATTAGAGAAATGTTTGTTTACATGATAAGACATATAAGGATGAATTCGGCATTAAATCATACACTAAGAGAGTGAACATTTTGACACAATAACGAGAGCAGTGATACTCCTCTAATTAATTTGCTACATTATCCTTCTGACTAGATCCATACGGAGATTAGAATTACACGCCAATTGGGAAGAAGGAATACCAAAGCAGTTAAAATCCACCGAAGGTGTCTGTTTCATATAGGACAGGGCCTATATTTTTTTTTAAATGTTAGTACAAAAAATAATTCGAAAAAAGAGAGATATTAAAAAGCTTATAGAATTATTTATTTATCTACGCCGCTACCGATGAACATGACAGATGCTCGGATCTAAAAATAATGATAGAGTCATTTGGGGTAACTTCACGCACTTTTGTCTTTGACTTCATACCTCGCAAAAAATAAGTATTAAAAGAACTAGAAAATAATCATTGAATTGAGTACTAGGGGTAATAAGGGTACAAATTGAATAAACAATAAAAACATTAGCTATCTTATTTTCGAAGCAGAATAAAAATAATGAGGGAAAACCGGAATGCGCATACTTTGAACCATGCGGGTAAATGTGCACACCAATATAAAAAGTCCCAATTTCAAACTAAAAATATATTCTTGTTAGAGTTTGTGCGGAAAGAAGAGTGTCGTGGTTTATGTGGGAACTCATACATTCTACGGCACATCTTTCTCCGGACAGGCTTCTACTCCAAACTGTAAATAATTTCTAGTATGCAATGCACAATAGGTATCTAGATACGGTTGAACCAGAGAGTATATATTTTATAGAGACGCACAGTCTGAAGAAATTTTTGAGGCTCTAAGTCTGAAGCGCTATTTGAACGAGAGCTACCCAAAATGTAAGAGGAAATGACATCTGCGCTACATTGTATCGTAATTTCTTCTTTTTGATGACGAAAGACTACACCGTAGTCCGTAAGGGACTGCAACGGCGGATCGGTGTCACGGTGTAGTTTACCTTGGCAAACCTAGCGACCTTTGTGAGTGGGATCTAGTAACGAGTAGCTTTTGCCTTGGTAATGCTACTCGTTACTAGATGGCACTAGATTAATTATTTGGTGTCGATGAAGTTTGCAGTCACTCATTGTGCCAAACTGAAGCGCTGGTAGCCGGGCGGTAAAACGTCTGACTTTCAATACGTAGGTTTCGGGTTCAAACCACTGAGTTCTTTGGAACTTATGTACGAAATAAAAAAAATTACCAGTCGCTTTTCGGTGAAGCAAAACATCTTGAGGAAACCATACCTAATCCCAATGAGGAATAGTCTCTTCTTTGAGTAGCTTTCGTAAGAATACGTTTCGCACTGAATGACTACGATTATTCATGGGATTAGGGTCATTAAGCCTTGGCAAAGCGCACCCCAGGCTCAAATGAGCCGCGGCCTATGCCGGGACTAACGCTATGAGGATGATGATATGTGCCAAACTCTTCGTCACACATTTCGAATGGATTACAGACATCCATATTAGCTCTGCTATGGAGTTTTCTCTTTTTTTTCTTCGGCAGCAGCAACTGCTCATAACATAAAATGAAATACCGCCACTCTACAAAACAATAACATGGTAAGCATAGAATCGTTCTACAAAGTAACTTTTGTTACATTACAAAAACCAGTTACTTGCTAGAAATCAACGACAAAAAAAAGAATTTTCATACGTTATAGTTCCCGACAATTGTTATCGGGATCCGATGAGCACCTATATAAAGTTAACAAGTTTTACTGTCATAAAAAGTACAAATTATCAAGTTATCCGCTAGCGCCGTCAAAGTGAAAAACCCGATTTTCATCGTGGATAACCATAGTGTAAACGATATTTTTTTACACACACACATTCAAAAAACATGCGTGCTTACAGTGGACAATATGTCAAATTATCAAAATATCATTCCACTATCAGATGTCAAATGGAAAATGGATAAAGTTATCAGATTAAGGATAAACATGGCGGCAACTCTTATTTTAAACTGGTTTATACTGGTTTATATCAAGTTATCAGCTGACAACTTCTGCCATCATAAGCCTGCAGGTCACAATATTTAACCCAATAGCACGGGCTAGGCGTCAAATTTGAAAAAATATTTTTAACTTTACTTTCTACACGGAAAAAAGCTTCCGGGATATTCTCAATCCAAGACATTATTATTTTCTTGAAAATATTTCCTTGTGACAAGTATTTATTTCCTTTACCAAAAATATGATTCTTCGCTTAAGAAAACCAACCTTAAAATAGAAATACAAAAATGTATTGTTTCAAGAGTATATTGAGTAAATAAGAGAGATTGTACTTTAATCAAACAAGTATTATCTTAGGTAAAAGAAAACTAGAAAATCTGTAAGAATATATTCGCTTCGTTATATTTAAAACTTTAATTTATTTTCGTTAAAGGAAATAAATGCTTGTCACGAGGAAATATTTTAAACATAATATAATAATGTCTTAGAGAATATCCCGGAAGCTTTTTTTCCGTGTAAGAATTAGTAAAATGTCTAGTATGTTTAATTGATGGTTTTACTCATATAAAAAGTTTCCAAAGACTCACACAGACGCAAAGCAATTTCCGTAGCAACACATCATATCTTGGTTTATTACGGGAACGATTTACCTCCCGCTAACTTTGATTTATGACCCCCGCGGAGTGCACCTCGATCGGGGGTTTAATGGCGAAATTGCATACTTTTTCACGCTTGCATTGTTGTTTATTTATCTTCATTGCGTAGTGATGGATTAAAAAGCGCTGGTGGCCTAGCGGTAGAACGTTACACGTTCAATCTGGAGGTTTCAGGTTCAAACCCCGGCTCGTACTACTGAGTTTTTCGGAACGTACGAAATATCATCAGATATTTACCAGTCGCTTTTCGGTGAAGGAAAACATCGTAAGGAAACCGGACCTAATCCTAACAAGGCCTAGTTTTCCCTCTGGGTTGGAAGATCAGATGGCAGTCGCTTTCGTAAAAACTAGTGCCAATTCCTGGGATTAGGTTGCCGAGCGGATCCCAGGCTCAATCGAGCCGTGGCAAGACCGGGACAAACGCTAGGAGAATGATTGTGTAGTAATGGATTATACGGTTATTGGACTGAACAGTGATCAAATTTAAAATGTCAAAATCTAATATGGTTATTTGATCTCATTTTGATAACACTTGCAGCGCATCAATCCGCATCATTTTTTAAATAGAGTTTTTATTTATTTAATATAATTGAATGAGTACAAACATGCTTATCTTATTTTGTTTTGTGTAAGTAAGTACCTACTTCAGTAAAAAACATAACCACTGTGTAACTATTTTTGCCAATACGATACAACCCTGATTCTTGTGCTTCTTCATTTTTAAAATAATTATGAAGTAAATGTGACGAAACTGGAACAATTCGCGTAAATATGTTCGCAGACAATAACAAAGTTTAATTTCATGGGCGCGTACGAGTTTATTAGTTTGTTTATCACTTCACCCCGCAGCCAGAACTAGGTTAGTGTTATATTCGCGTGCCATCACCGGCTGTAGTTAGGGTTCCGTAAGTTAACTGTACCGAAGAGACCATGTACCATGATGGTGGTAAGCAAGCATATGACCCGCCTGAAGGTGAGCAGCTACCGTAAGGACGCTGTATACCTGGGTCACAGCCGCACCGGTCGAATTTAACCGTGTATACAGCGTGTATTTTTGATATTACCACATAAGCTATGGGTAGTTAGTACAGACCCTAATAAACATACTTCCATATGTTTTATTAAAATTTTACGACTTTTATATTTCCATATAAAATATTTCAGCACGCAATGTATTGCTCCTACCTAATTACTTTGCCTTTAAAACGTCACAATTGATATGTGTCACATTGTACTGTATACGCAGTACATTGCTGAGTGAAATAAATTAAAAAATTAATTACTCGGTGTTAATTAACAATTAACTAAATATTTATTGCAATGTCGATTTAAAACATCAAAACCTGCTTCTGGTTTCCTTTTGTGGTAATATCAAATATACACGCGGTATTCAATCTTTGTAAATGTCAAGGCGCATTTTGGTCAATCATCGAAGGCACAAAAACATGAGTCCGTACAGTCGCCGTCAGATATATCGGAGCGGCCAAGGTGATCACAAATATCTGAACAACGCCTCTATTGTCAAGGCAATAAAGTGCATGTTCAAATATATTTGAGTACCTTAGCCGCTCAGATATATTTGATCGCGACTGTACCTCCAATCGGAACTATTTAGGAGTTCATCAAAAGCTAGAGAGATGACGCTTTTGAGAATTCTTTTCCCATCTGTCTACGGCTGATCCAGACTCACTACCGTCGTATAAAACCGAAATAAAAATTCACGCTTAACCAAATTATAATACTTATCCGATTACGGCGGGTAATGGTGTTCATAATTGCGTTAATGCGTGTGGACGTAGAATCTACTGAGGCGTTGACGAGACTCATTTCACAGGACCGCCCATGATATTTACAGTAGAGTTCTATAATATCGAAGCGACCAATTAGATAAAAATATGTGAACATAAACTTATTTGTATCGACTTAGGGTTGTTTATGTACGCATATTTTTGGTTGTCTCGATATTTCAGAACTCGACTTATGGATGGTAGAAGGTAAAGATAACAATCTCTATGTTACAAAAGTATCCGTCAAGAGGCGTTGAATTGGTGGCGCCACAATAGCTATAGAATACGGTAGCGCATATGCAGCGCACTTCACTCCGTCAATAACTGCTAAGGTGCTATAGCCATACTACCGCCACTCGGAGAGATTTGGTACTATTATTTACTGTTTACAGCTGGACACTTTTTAGACCGTTCTCCTATAAGAGATACTTATCATCCTTATACCATCCATAAATCGACTGTATACTTTGACTATTCAACCAACTGGACCGGCCATGTCTTTCATTTTCTATACAAAAAAAGTCTGCCGATTTTTGCGGGGGAGGGGAACGTCAAATGTATGCGAAACGTCAAAATAGCCACGTCAGATAAACGTCAGTCCATACACAATGAGTAGGACCACTGGTCATATATTTTCGACAGAGCGGAACGCCTGCCAATAGCCACTCCGGTTGGTTTAAAGCTCTAAGACTGTATCTCTATCTTAGGTCATTCCCTCATGTCTGAGGATCGTGGTCAGCATCAGGGTTGCATCTGGAGCGGATGATCTGCCTCCACCGGTTTCTGTCTAGCGCGTCTCTTACGACCGTGTAGAATTGCCCAGACGACGAATCTTTCACTTGATCGGCCCATCTAAGACTGTACGTATATCCTCACCATAGTTACTTCACTGCTGATTGTAACAAAAAAATCGTATAACCCATTTGAGGTAAACGCGTCAGTCCAGAACTTTAGACACAAAAAGGTTTAATCCTGGCTATTTTCAAATGGGGTAAAATTAGTACCTTATTCCCTTCTCATAAGGTCCCAAATCGTACAATTTGTTATAGCCAGAGGGTGTGAGCATGGATCTAGTTACGGAATTTCTCAGGCGTTAACTCTGTGGGACCCGAATTGTCACTTTTATTTGCCAGAGGATAAGTTGCGCATGATTAGTTTTACTGGAAGATTTTTGAAGCTTGTATGTCATGGAATTGTGAATAAATGTGAAAGTATTACGGAAAAATCTAAAATGTGGATACCGTGTGCTTGAGAAATTTACAATACTGAATTATAGGTCCTATCATTTACGTTATATCCTATAGATACAACCGTGTAGCTTCTAAATATTAAAAACTTCGGTGAGCCTTGTCGTGTAATATCTTAATAAACTCATTCAAATCAAATCAAATCAAAATATTCTTTATTGCACACCTCAATAAAATAGAACAGTACAGTACACAGATAAAAAGTAGAGGCAATCAACAGGCGGTCTTATCGCTAGAGAGCGATCTCTCATTATACTTACTTGAACTGTCAATGTTCGTGACCACTCAGGCCTTGGGTTTTCTGACCACCCGTCGCCGACGGCCGGCGAACGACGCCATACAAAACATCGGATTCGATCGGATGTTTGTATGGCGTCGGTCGCCGGCCGCCGGCGACGGGTGGTCAGAAAACCCAAGGCCTCAGAGGTATTGCCAAAGTCGCAAAAGTTGAAACTGCAGGATACAAAATATAATTATGTATAAATGGCGGACTGAATGTCTTGCCTCACTGAAAATATTCTCTACCATTATCTGACAACATAGGTACTTTAATACTTTTTGGACTGAGAGCTGGGCTGCCAGATGCACGGATCTAGCAATAAGAATAATACAGCAATCTAACCAGATGGGTTTTGTTACTCTCATTATTGTGTCATATCTGACGTGGCTAGCTCTCCGTCTATTTGTTTCTCGTACAGTTACTTAGGAAAGTGTAGTTTTGTCGTGAGACTCGGCTACTTTGCCTGCAAAAAGCTCTATCGTACGATTTGCCTTTCCTCGAGCTTTTTAAAGCCTCTTATTTCACTTGGCCTAAGCAACGCTAAGACGTACGGTTAGCAAAAACCTCACCTAAGTCATCCACAATACTTAAGGGGGTTTTCAAAAAAATATGTACCAGTTTTGAAAAATACAACGCTAATTTTCCATACCTACTAACATTATTTGTTTTGTGACGGGCAATTCCATGGAAATGTAACGCCAGTTACGATTTCATTCATTGTTTATTTATTTCTGACGCTATTGTGAACGATAATTTATCGCTAGGTAAGAATAAAATAGATCCCTAGATATATTTTCACTTGCATTTGTACCATAAATAAAACAGTGAGCGAATAATTGGTAACTGGCGTTACGCTCTTACGTGGATTTACCCTGACGGTCCGTATAGAATGTATGAAAAAATATGTCACAAAATAGAAAAAAAAGTAACACTTAGTAAGTAATAATCAGTCATAGGATTTTAGGGTGCAACACGGCGGACAACATACACTTATTTGCGAATATAGTCGTTAAACCTTAAAATGTTATTGAAATGTATTTGTTGTAACTAAAATAATCAATGTTTGTCTTAAAATCCTGAAGATTATCCATATTAGCATAATTTTTGAGATAAAAACCGTGTTGCACCCTAAAACCGTGTACCGTGTACCTTGTTTATTTTATTTATTTATTTAAAACCCGATCACTGTTAATAACATTAATAACTGATACTTAATCAAAAACTTAATTAACACTGCAAAGTTTACATTATGCAACTGGGACATCTGTATCAAGTACCAATATAATCAACTTAACATTATAAGTTTCACTGTAAGATTATGTGCAAATTACTATTGTTAATATTTAATCGTTTCTCAACAAACTTATAAAGAACAAATATTTCTGACAAGTTGTTTTGCAAACAGTACAAAATATATAAACGTTGGATGCATTTCTTTGGCGCGGAAATGGGTTAGATTTGAATGCTAAGCAGCTTTTACTGCCGTAACGTAACGTTACTGAAACTACTAAGTAAAATATGGAGACGAAACATGTACACGAGTGCCGATGTATATTTTCTATTTAAGCGTGTCGCCGCGGGTAAAGGTACCTTATGGCAGTTGGCGCTTACGGTATTGCTAACGATACTCCATTACGAATGCAATGCTTCGTAACGTAAGGGCCAACCTCCATAAGGTACTTTTACACGCGGAACTTTACAAATGTATTTCCAATTCATGAAGTTAATTCATTTCTTAATATTCGTTTAGATACTATTCTAATTTCAATTATATAGGTTAAAACTAGAGATGCGCCGAATATAGACTTTACCGAATACGAATATTCGGCCGAACGTTCGGTTCAGATCTTACCGAACCGAATATTCGGCCGAATTATTCGGTAAATCTAAACAGGTTTATGCAGGTCTGCGCGGCTCGCTGAACGCGAGTAAAATTAGACAAAACTTTATAGATTCGCTTATTTATCGTAGTTTGTTCAAAAGTCTGATCCTTAAGAGCGCTGCATCTCTTTCTTTCGTGCACGGGAGCCATAAACGTGTCTCTAACGGATAGGCGTGGCTTGTCCGAATCGAGGAATGGCCTTAAACTGAATAATAAAGCTTACAAAAATCAAGTCTTCTATATATCTTTTAATAACTTAACTTTTAAGAGCTAAAAATTGTATGAATGATTAATTTATTATCAGATAAATATCATATGTTTATTCGGTAAATATTCGGCAGTTTTACCGAATAATTCGGCCGAATACCGAACATTGAAAAACACGCCGAATATGCCGAATACCGAATAATTACCGAATATTCGGCGCATCTCTAGTTAAAACATACTTCTTTCGATTGTATAGATAGGTTAATAAACGGAACTAAAATAAGGAACTAATTTACACTATTTCAATTATGGAGGTTTTTAAAGTGATGTGGTCAATTATTATGTAGAGGCAAAACTAGGAAAATCTTAAAAAAAAGGTCTCATAATCTCAATTATAGAGGTCTCTTGGTGCCAAGAGAGAAGAACCGATCATTTGGTAACAATCATCGAGGTTTCCTATTTCTTCAGGTCCCAATTAACCAGGTTTCACTGTAACTTTATATATTTTGAACTAACTTAAATTATTATATCAAGAAACAGCAATATCAATATCTTGTTTGTAATTTTCAGTAAATTAATTTGAATTTTCCTTTCTATTTCACCTTCCTAGGACTTCCCCGGTTTTAGGTTCCTTTTAACTAACGATATCGCGTATCAAATGCAGGCAGCTAATCACTTTGCGTTAACCACAGACTACCATCTTCTACCTCTATTTATATAAGACAACTCGCCCCGCGTTCACATAAGCGCTCGTACTAATGTGTAAAGTTCAAAATCTGTAAGAATGAACTTTTGACACTTGAGTCTTGACGTAATTAGCGATGAGGCTAAGACGTATTGTTTGTCAAATTTAGCGATAATTAATGAATCGTTCGAATCGATTTTAAAACAACCGATTTTTTCTTGTTATATGCCTATATATTCTCAAATTAATAATTATTATCTACTAATTATGTATGACATAATAATATTTCCATAAATAATACAATATGATAAGAAAGTTTTATGATGTTCCATTTTTAACATCGTACTTGACTTTATTATCATTTAGTTTTTGTTTTTATTTATTGTTATGTATTAGGCAATATTTTTTATCGACTTACGGAAATGTTATATGAATCGGAACAGCAGACATGGTCACAAAACTAAATTTAAAAACAAAAAGACGTAGACCGTAACTGTTTGCATGCTAAATTATTATTATAAAAAATTGAATAACTAAGATATGAAAAAAAATGTATCATTCATTAAGCTATGTTTATGAAAATTGAAATATTAGGTTTACATACATGACATGCTTTAATATCGTTATAGGATATTGTTTATAATTTCAAAGTGTCTTGCGCGTTTACGTTCTACAGGTGTTGCGATGAGTCAAAAGTTCATTCTTACAGAATTTGAACTATAGTATGGGAGCGCGAGCATCACACACATCACATCTTAGTATGGATACTAAGATGTGACGTGTCCAAATTTTAAATAAGACCCGTCGGTATTTACAAAGATTTTAGAACTGGATCTGGGGTGTTCCAGTAGGGTTTGTCCGGAAAGAAAAGTGTCGTGGTTTATATGGGAGCTCATACATTCTACGACACTATTCTTTCCGGATATAGACTAGGGAGGTGACACGTTACACGATGGAATATGTTATTTTAAGAACGGTCGCCATGAAGGGAGGTGACACCAGAGAACAAGTGAAACAACCGAATGATGCGTCGATACTGATTAATTTGTATAAGAGTCCTGATTATATAGGGTTAACTTACGGTTTCGTAATTTCTCTACTACACAGTGGATATAAAAAGCAGTATGATACTATTCAATTGTACTGTCCGAACGGCTGCTGTATTTTACAAATTAAAATACAAGTTAGTGTTACAGCTAGCTCGTTCTAGATACCTAAATACTAAATTAATATTGTAAACAAACTATTAGTCATAAAAATGTAGCTTTGAATTTTCATAGCATTAAATTTTCTGTAAAGCTGTTATTTTTTTTATTAATTAATTGATTTAATAAAACCCCTTGTGTAGTCTATGGTTCGAAAACAAACTTCCAAGCAGTGCCGTAGCTCGAGGAAATCGTACGATTTCCTCACAAACTTGCCTGTTTATAAAGTTGATGCCGATCCCGTGAAGTAGCACCTATTTCAGCTATTGAATATGTCTGGAAGCTGGTAACTTGACGCTTTTGAGACCTTAGGAGTTCTGTGTTTAGATAAAGTTGAGGAATTATTTCGAAATAACGTGTGTAAAATTTGAAAAAAATTAATCGATTGATCCTATAAAACCCCGAAAGGTTTATTAATGTATTTTAGTATAAACTGTTTACAAAATAAACACGCAGTACGTTAACAATTATAAAGTTCCTTAATATATTTTTCGTCACTCTGGGCGGTAAGTGAGATTTGCCGCCCGCGGGCGCAGCAGCAAATCTCATTTCACACCCAGGAGAAGACGCAAAATTGTGTACGCACCACGGGCGGTAATAAAGAAGGTCTTACCTTCGGTTCAGGCCACAAATACCCGCGCTCTGAGCCGTTGTTTATTTTACCGCCCAAGGTACATAATGTACTATTTAATATGATATTAGTCTTGGTTTAAAAACTGGAATATCACGCAAGTTACGATCATAATTGAAGTGTTTTATACGTAAGTTTGAGAGCAAAGCTGGCTATATATAGTGGCGGTAGTATAAGGCTAATGGCGGTAGTGAATTTAGCTTGTAAGCACATTCAAAACTCTGCGAAGTAGTAGTGACATTAGCACTAGTGAACTCTACTTCCTCTTAAACTTGCGAAGTTGGTGTCAAAACGTTGTTTACGAAGTTGGTGTCAAAACCAGATCCTGCAGTTTACTTTTGCCATTCAACATGTCCTACCTAGTTCTGTATGATTAGGAAATTAGATTGAAAATTAAATTAGTTTTGTAAATGTGTAAATGACGATATATAGCTTGTAAAGTTTTACAAGTCAAAGGTATTAGGGTTCAGAATTGCATGGCCAATAATTATCAATGAATTCATTAATAAATAGGCTAGATGAATGTTTTTCATGTATGGTATCAATCGATTCGTTTTGTTGTGAGGATCAAATGTCTATATGGGGCCAATTGCCTTAAATCAACATAAAAGACAGGAAAAAGACTTAAAGTCTGAGATTTGCATTTGTTTCTCATAACGCTCCTAACAAAATGATATAAAACCTTGACGTCACAGCTTCATATTTGCCCTGTTTTAAAGTATGGAAAAATTATGAAATTGCTATTTTTACAGTGAAATGTTGCGTTTATGTATATGGTTGCTGTACAATTTATTTCACAATAAAATGTTAGAAATCGAATGGTATCATTGGTTTTTTAAATTTCGTTCTTTCAAAAATCGAAAAAATTTGAAACTTTGAACCATTTCAATAGATTTTTTTAATGTTTACTTTATTTGGATATTTTAATCATTTTACATCTTATCAACTAAATTTCATTGCATAATTCAACATGTGTCATCAGGTCATCACCCCTATTGGTGATGCAATTCTGAACCCGATGGCACATCATTGTCGGTTGTTAATAGAATTTATTTCTAAATTAATTTTTAGGACAGTAATGCCTTATTGAAAGCCGAAAATAAAAAGAGTGAAAAAGGGGTTCTCAAGGGGGAACACATTGAAAAGGGTGAGTGAACGAAGAAAAAGTTGTTTTTATCGAAATCCATTCAGCCGTTTTCGCGTAAAGGAAGAATAAACATCCAAACGTCAAACGTGCATACTTTCGAATTATTAATATTATTACGAGTAATACTAATATCTATCTTCGTAGCGTTTGGCCCGGCTTGGGGTCCGCTTGACAACCTAATCCCATGAATTGTCGTATTATTACGACTAATATCCTTTAATTTCGATAAAATCTCAAAATGTATCGCTAAAACTATAGAACGATACGAGAAAATAAGCCCCAAACACTTAAGTGTCTTCTAAATATACCAATACATAGATTTCAATCCCAAGCCAGGGGAAACCTCGAGTATTGGCACATTAGGAGCAATAAAGCTGAACAAGGAACTAATACAGCTAATATGTTATAATGGGGACGCCGGGGTCTTAATCGATGTGTATTAGCTGCGCGATGCAATCTCAGAGGGTTTTGTGCTATACCTACGTTAGCTTGAGTTCTTTGATAATCTTTGTTTGTATACATGTATTTCCGGTAATGGGGCCCACCCACTCTCAGTTTTTTTTTTAATAAATGGCTTTCTTCCTTTGCACATGAGCAATGGGAATTCTGCCAATGACAAGTTGACGACGTTAATCACATTTTATTTGTTAAATAAATACAGACAACGTTGTTCGGTTTTAGCCTTGCTCTTTGTAAGGGTGATAGCTGCTCCTTACAAACAACACGTGGCGGCCATGCCAGGACAACTGTCCATTAAACTACAGAGAGTTTACACGCGTTTTGAGACTAATTCTTCATTAGCTGCACACTTTAAGCTACTAATAAGCTATCAATATTACACACTGAACTACTTAAATGAGCAAAAAATAAAAAATGTTTCTCAAGACGTCCAAACTACCCTGCGTTACGAACAGAAGTCCACTATCAGTTGGCCTGACGATATTGACCTGTCAGTTGTTCGGAGCTGTCAAACTTTTGTTGTAACTGACAGGCCGATATCGTAAGGCGGACAGTCGGTGGGCACCCTAAGGAACAATAATATTTCGGACACTTGAGAGACGTGTGCAGAGCCAAAGTCAATGCGCACATTTCGACATTATAAGTGTAAGGCCTGAGTGGACGCTCGTGGCGGGGCGTGCAGCGGGGCGGGCGAGCATCCATACACTTTGTGCAGCGTAGATCAGGACACCAGTACGAGTGTCCTTTGTTTGACATGCACGCCGCCCGCCCCGCCCCGCTGCACGCCCCGCCACGAGCGTCCACTCAGGCCTTACACTAAGATTCTTGAAAGGATTTAGATTTGCATCTTCCCTGTGGGCATTGCAAAGTGTTTAAGCAAGATTTTTGTGAGGCCTTATTTTTAAAATAATGGGTCCTCGCTCATACATGACTCTATGCATATAACAACATAATTTACGCGTACATAAGCTGTTTAAACTATCGTCCAAGGGACAGACGAATTTTATTGCAATCAGTCTGTTTACACATACTGCTTAAAGTAAGGCCCGTGTTATGGGACGCACGCAGAGATGGCAATATAAGTAGGTACTACTCGTACGTAAGCTACATAGTACGTATCAATCTAAAACAATAGTAAAGCCAGGCCAACCATTAGTTCCACATTTACCTCAACACTTCGAAATTATTCATATTCATGTAAATAAATCAATTATTCAAAACGGTCTGTCGTGTGAGGCTGTCGTGAAGTTGCCGTGTGTTAGTGTCGTTTGTACAAATTGTTATTTGAAACCATTTGGTATGAAATCGGTTTTAGGTGACTTCGTATGTGAAATGCTGCATAGCACGAGGGTAGGTGTTTATTGCTATAAAAATACCTTGAAGAAATGCGCTATGAAGAATATATTGATTTAAGTCACATTTTGTTTCGATGTTATTTCGATTTTTTGACAACAAATTTTGAACACGAATTGAATTTTGACAACAACTAATGATTTTAAATTTGATAGGGTAAATCGCTAGAAACTGGCCGTTCAGTAACTGGTCACCTCATACTAATTATGAACTCTGTGTACCCATAAACATAATTCATTTTAGTATAAGGTTCTAATTGTCACCTTTCAACAACAGGCCATGTTATACTAAAATAAATTCGGTCTGTAGGTAAATATAGTTCATTTTTAGTATGAGTGGCCAGTTACTGAACGGTGGGCAGTTACTGGCTATTTACCCTATACCGTTCTTGGTGAACCTAAAGAACCCAGTAACTAGCCACTCATATCTCGACAACATTAGGGCTCCCTCACACTACGCGCCAGTGCCGCAGTCATTTGCGACTCCTCGTAACCTTTTACGACTAAATAAAATGTCGACTACGACCAAGACTCATGAGTATTGCGTATTTTTGACGACGAAATGAGTTGTTTTATGCAGTAAATCGTAAAAATGTGAGTTTTTGGACAGTTTTTGCGGGGCAGTTTGTGTCCACGGTGAGATCATAGAGCAGGCGTGTAAAATTGTACTGGATTTCGTTAATTGTTTTTAGTGTGGTGAAAAACTATTAAAGCAAAAGAAACATAAGCTTGTTAAACTCAACAAACATCTTTTTATACTCGGCGACTGTAATACTTGAATTGAGATTGTGTTGGCGGAACTACTAGCGCATACTTTTTGATAGAGCTTCTATGGTCGCATATTGTAGCATCCATAACAATCACAGAAAGGATTTCCATACAATATTGTGAAACTGTTGTCGGGCCCCGCATTGCGCGCCCCGCCGCGCGCCGACACAATCCACCAAGAGATCGAAGTTACTCAATTATATGAAGCAGCAGGTTATGCACGGCATTCGTCGAACTCAATTCTTACCGGCTTGCTTAAGCACTCGTAGAAAAACTATTGTGTGGAACGGTACATAATTAGGTCTTAAAATTCTCGGGTCTGTTTTTACAAAATTCGGCTTCGCCTCATTTTGTAACTTCGACCCTCGAATCTTAAGAACCCTTATTATGTAACTATTGCACAAAATACTATAGCCATCAAAACACTCGTATGTATGGTAGTCATTTTCTAAGACATCCAAATCTTACTAGAGATTGGTTCCTACAATTCGGACATCTTAAAAAAATCTTACTATACAGGATGTCCCAGAAATCGACGTCAAGCCGTGAATGGATGATAGGCCAAGTTATAACAGTTATCAGAAAAATACACTAGTGGTTCTGTGAACCGTAGACTTCGGATAACATAAATAACGCGACAGCAAACTTTCCCCCTTTCCCCCCTCATTTTCCCCCCAATCAAAAAAATGGCTCGAAAATTTTTGGCAAATAGATCAAGGAACGTACATGCCAAGTTTCATCGAAATCGGATGAAAAATGCGACCTCTAGACCGACACCGACCAACCAACATACCAACCAACCAACCAACCAATACACACACATCAAAATGCCAAATCGTCGTACCAGTGAAAACGGAGACGTTCGTCGCGTCGCTACGCTCGGCTCCTCAGTCAAAAAAGAAATCTATCACATGTTCTTCAAAAATTATGGCCACTTTAAAAATTTACTAGAAGTTAAGAGACCAGGGCGTGAATATTCTAGTAAATTTTTAAAGTGATCATAATTTTTGAAGAAAATGTGATAGATTTTTAACCGACTTCAATTCCATTGAGGAAGGAGGTTCTGCATTCGGTTTTTTTTTTGTATTTTTCTGATAACTGTTATAACTTGGTCTATCATCCATTCACGGCTTGACGTCGATTTCTGGGACACCCTGTATACTTACTCTATGCTATATTGTTGGATTTACTATCCTTATAGACAGTCGCCATCCGATAAATCTAAGCGGCCAAGGTGGTGACAAATATCTGAAAAACGCCTCTATTGTCAGGGCGTTAAAGTGCATGTTCAGATGTTTTTGAGTACCCTGGCCGCTCCGATATATTTGATGGCGACTGGACAATCGGCAGCAGAATTGGCTAAGCGGGTAACCTATTCAAGATTATCTAAGTAAGAACGAGTGGGATAATTACAACCAGTCCGTTTACCATTTCTTCTCCCAATGAATTTGAAACCTCCTTCATCAGGATCGGTATATCTGTGTCGAGTCTCAAGTCGTCCCTAAGGGCACAATCAGCGATACCCTAATCGTCATACCACGATTACGGCAGATAATGGCGTAGCGGCGCCGCTAAACGGGCTACAGATTACACCTTAATGTAACCACTTTGGAAAAGCTTTTAAACAGTTAGTGTGCTGAAAAGTACCTGTTTTTAGGACGGTTTGAGATTAGATTTTTTTGTTTAACACTTTGTCTATTGCATTATTAACCTTTTTGACACCATAATAGATGTTAATAATGCACTTTTTCATATGCCATACCTACTGCAAATAAATTTAGAAAAACGTATGGTACGAGTATATTATGACGGATGGGATTCATTTTGTCATTGGCGTTGAACCCGAGGCGTGATATATATTTAGTCACTACTTTGAAAAAAGAAACTAGTATCTTGCTCTATCACTCCAAAGAAAAATATGGTAACTATGAATGCGATGCATATAGAGTTACTGCGTTTCAACTTATAGAAGAAGTGTGAGAAACGAGTTTTTTTTAAGTAGTGACGATTTGTTATAATTATTACTGCGTCGAAAAGGTTAATCCTTATTGAAAATCGTTAATAATTAAAGCCTTAAATAATGTTACCTATAGTTGTATAGGGAGTGAGCATACTAAGCTTATTTATTTCTCTATACAGGTATGCTGTATAGGTATGCCTAAATTAAAAATATTAGTAGACCTTCAGCACTAAGTCGGCTATTCGTACTTCATATTTATACAGGGTGTTATCGGGGTCTT
Organism: Pammene fasciana; assembly: GCA_911728535.1. Lineage (NCBI taxonomy): Eukaryota > Metazoa > Arthropoda > Insecta > Lepidoptera > Tortricidae > Pammene > Pammene fasciana. The sequence goes on along the minus strand of OU452273.1, from coordinate 30,031,202 downwards.
GATCCAAAATATGTATTTCAAACTGCACAAACAACTAGCAATTGAATGCCGTGACTATCACTAAAATCAAACAACTTTTTTTAATTTTTTTTTCCATTTTCGTGCCACTTATTTTACTTTTAAGGATGTGTTTAGTATTTTAAATCGGCTTATCAACTCATTTAAATTAGTATAATTGACTTTTTCTTTTGAGTACAACTGTCAGTACAAAAAAAACTTTATTTCTGTTATTTAGAAATTAAAGTTACATTAATCTACATTCGAAATATCTTATAAAGCTGTTCCCATATCATAATATCACCTTTAAGAGTAAAATAAGTGGCGCTAAAATTGAAAAAAAAAGAAAAAAAATTGCTTAATTTTAGTGATAAATTCAATTGCTAGTTGTTTGTGGAGTTTGAAATACATATTTTGGATCACGACCCCGATAACACCCTGAATTGTGAAATAAAATTTAAATAAAATAAATGGGTAAGTATACGAGTACATAGTAAGAATTCTATCAATAGTGCCAAAAAATACCGCTCATGCCAAAAAGTGAACATGCCCCGTTTTTCCAAATCACGTTGCATTTCGCGCCGCTATCGGCCAAATAGCTTTCATATGCATGGAATCGAAGGAAATGCCTGAATTTACTGCTAATGCTTTTCCAGACGCAGTGCACAAGAGGGAAAAGTTTGGGAACTTACTGCAACGCGTACAAGTAAAACAGAAAACACCCTGTGACGTTCTAATAGGAAAAATGCCGCTGTTATATTTCATAATCATCATCATCATCTCAGCCATAGGTCCACTGCTGAACATAGGCCTCCCCTTTGGACCTCCATAAGTATCGGTCGGAAGCGACTTGCTATAATATTTACCATTATTTTATGATCAAAATATTGAAATAAAAACATAACATTTGAAACGTTTTTACTTTAGTTCATAGAAATTCAAACAATTATGATTTGAAGTAGTGTGAAACAGAACGTGTTTTAATCCACCAATCAGCATCTGGTGACGTCACTCCTGTACCTGTCACTAGTTTAGCGGCTCACCTTGTTTTTTTATACCACGATGGTAGTAAACACGCATGCGGCTTGCCTGATGGTAAGCAGCTACCGTAGACCATGGATATCCGTTAGTCCACGTGCTGTTTGTAGGGAGTAGCTATCTCCTTATAAAAAGCCTAACCTCACCTTAAACGTCCAGCTCTTGGAGCGAAATTTTAACTAACTAACCGTACACTTGTCGTCCCTACTTCGACATTGGCAAAATTGTCCCAATATTGTGGACAGAATGCCATTTATTTTAAAAATTGAATTGAATTGACCATGTATGCCTGCAACTCCAGACGTGTCACATGCGCGTTACCGACCCTTTAGAAATTTGTACACTCCTTTTATTAAGAACCCCATCACAGAAGGAAATGTTTGTACTTATAGATATATTTTTATCTAAAGTTATTAATTACCAACTCTTAATAGGGAATATTACGCAAAACTCTGCGTAGGGGGCGTCACTAGCACAACCAGAGGGCCTACCGCGAAACACGAAAATAAAAGTTTCGTTACCTGGTTCTCTGTCACTCTTACATATTAGAGCGATAGAGAGGCAGAAGTCGAAATTTCGACTCTTTCCTTTCACGATAGGCCCTCTGTAAACAAACCGCCTTGGTGCACAAATGACATATTTATTCGTTATAAATTATCTATGAAAACTTGTAAAAAAACTGTTTAAGGACTAGTATGTATTAAGAACTCTATGGTTTACCGATGTAGTAGTGCTGCACTCTGGTGGTAGAACATTGCAGTAATATCCCCTATTAAACTTGAATAAACCCACACAAAATTCTAACAGCCCCTTATCTATAGCAGCAATCGAAATCTATCTTAGGCTGCATTTCCACCAGAGATGAGCGGGGATGTGTTGCGAGTAATGTGTTTTTGAAAACCAATAGAATCACTACATTTGAAGGGATGTTTACAAAAACAACATAACTGACTACACTGGTTGACACCTGAAACGATTAACGTTGTTCTTAAAAAAGTGTCAACCGCTCTAAGCAGTTATGTTGTTTTTGTAAACAGCCCTTCATTTGTTTATCCCCGCACAACGCAGCTCTACACGGAAAAAACAGCTTCCGGGATATTCTCAATCCAAGACATTATTATTTTCTCGAAAATATTTCCTCGTGACAAGTATTTATTTCCTTTACCAAAAATATGATTCTTCGTTTATTTAATAAAACCACGTTTTCTTAAAATAGAAATACAAAAATGTATTGTTTCAAGAGTACATTAAGTAAATAAGAGAGATTGTACTTTAATCAAACAAGTATTATCTTAGGTAAAAGAAAACTAGAAAATCTGTAAGAATATATTCGCTTCGTTATATTTAAAACTTTAATTTATTTTCGTTAAAGGAAATAAATGCTTGTCACGAGGAAATATTTTCAACATAATATAATAATGTCTTAGATTGAGAATATCCCGGAAGCTTTTTTTTCCGTGTAGGGTTGGTTCTTAACAAACACATCCCTCGCAATGCATTCTCGCTCATCTCTGGTGGAAACGCAGCCGTAGGCGGCTTTCACACTACTGCAGTTTCTGCATGCGACGCCGGTTCCCGAGCGAGATAGCGCTCTGCGTTTGTATAGCGCTATCACGCTTACACAACGTCGCCGCATGCGGTTGCGGTGCCAGTATGATAACCGCCTTAGATTAGAACCATCTTGACAGACAAGACTTTTGATAAAACACATTATTAACAGAGCTAAAGATGTAGTGAATAATCCTTTCCTTTCGTATTTTCTCGGAAATGTTCGTTTTTGTCTTACATCTCAGTGTAAGACAAAAACGAACATTTCCGAGAAAATACGAAAGGAAAGGATTATTCACTACATCTGTACGATGCTACAAAGCAGCAGAAACAGTCAGATTTGGATTTTATTTTTATTTTTCATTTTAATTACACAATAGGCAGGTACATGTCTGTCTCTAAAGCTGTTTTGATATGCCTTCTTGAAGAACTACGCATTATTGTATATAGTATCTTTAATGTATTAGTATTACTGTTTTGAAAAAATAAGTCGCGCCGAGTTTCTTGCCAGTATTAAGTAATACTTCTCGGGTCAGAGGTGTAGGGTTAGAACAGGTGGTAGTTTCTTTTTCTCTCTGACGTTCATAAGTGCATTGTAATGTGCCTAAATTGAAGAATAAATATCTTTTTTATCTTTTTTTTTTTACAGACAGACAGCCAGATAAACACAGTAAATTTATAATAGTCCTGTTTCTACGTCTAGGGTTAGAAAGAAATGAAACTCTATTTATTACTTGCTAAAAGGTCACATGATAAAAACTGGTGGGTGGTCATTTCAATTTAGTCTTTGAACTAAAGAAATATCCAGTTGAAAAGTTAATCTGATAATACATTTTAATGGTATTAAACGAAAATAGAATCTTTAATTCTTTAGTAGTAAAATATTTTTAGCAGGCTTATGTATGAGTGTGGATCTAACTAGATATAGGTAGATTAGGCAGGCTGCCTAAATAGAGTATTAGTTTTTTTTATTATGTGTGGGTACCTACTTGAGAATGTATAATGTAATTATTAACGACTGTGCGAATAACTTCAATATACACCTAATCCTAATACTTCATTTAATCTTTGATTTTTTTTTATTTTATCGGGTTCAATTCCTGGGGGGCAATTTTTGACATTCGAGCCCGATCAAAAAGTTTAAGCTCGAAAATAATCGCACACAAAAGCTTTCCACCAATTTTTTCGCATGATATTAATAGTTTAAATACTCATGATTTCAAATTCCTACCGCTGTTATTTTTAAAACATAATTTCTTTATTCTGAGTTGTAAATGTCATTTTCGAGTACTCGAATCTCAAACAACAAATGTCGGGCCCCGCATTGCGTGTCGGGCGGGTGCCGCCGGCACATCCACCGGGACTACCGGGAGATCGAAGTTACTCAATTATATAGAAACAGCAGGTTGTGCACGGCATTCGTCGAACTCAATTCTTACCGGCTTGCTTAAGCACTCGTAGAAAAACTATTGTGTGCAACGGTACAATTCAAATTCAATAAAATTCTCGGGTCTGTTTTTACAAAATTCGGCTTCGCCTCATTTTGTAACTTCGACCCTCGAATCTTAAGAACCCTTATTATGTAACTGTTGCACAAAATACTATAATGTAACTGTTTGTTAAAACAAATGTATAGCTATCTAAATGTTAAAATGTCGCATAAAACTACCTCAAACGCACGTTTATGTCCTTCTACAATTGTATTGTTATTGAAATAGAATATTGGCTAAGGTCGGGAGCAGAATAGGACCGGAGATATGCCCGTCAGCATTGCAAGACAGGGTAGGATTGTTCTAATGCTTTGGTCTTTGAAATCAACCGAGACAACACATATACAGAGTGTTTCCTGTAACACGAGCAATAAATTAAAACGTAGATTCTACTCCTCAAACAATAAAACTTTTGTTCAACAACTTTAAAAAATATGTATTTTTTAGATTGTCTCTTTTTCATAGAAACTAAATAGTATTTTCAATGTACGCTTAAATCCGTCCAACTGATATTGCTTGTCAGTCTTGTCACCCTACAGACATAATAAATTTCGAAATACATTGCGTGCTCGAATAATCTTTAAAGTGAAATAAAAATCAAACCATAAGTTATTTTTAAAAGTTGCTGAACAAACGTTGTCTGGTTTGAAGAGTAGAATCTACGTTTTAATTTATTGCTCCTATTACAGGAAAAACCCGGTATTGTGAGAAACAACTCATGGCTCCTGGGACGTCTCCGCATTTCGGTGGCTTTTTGATTTTGAGAGTTTGTTCGATGGTAAATTTAGTAACGTTTTTCTGATCTTCTTGCAATTTGATGGGGTTGTAGCAGAGATACATATAATTTATGAGTTCGTTTATGAGCTGGATCGATCAATTGGTTGTGTTCTAACTATGCTTTAAGAAAGTCTAGCTAAAATGTAGCAACCCTTTGCAAAAAGATTGACAAAATAATCATTGTCCCGCTATAAAAAGTAGGTAGATAGATACTTACAATTCTTCCAGGGTTGCAAGCACTAAAATATTTCAGCTACAACCTAAATAATGTAAGAATTGGTCCAACTACACAAATCCACGACAACTTCAATGCCTTTCGTTTACAAACAACGATTTAGAAGTGTAATGCAATTTCCAGAAACTTCTAAACCGCAAAAGATTGCAACAAAATCTAGAATTGATTCCTTGAAATCTATTCCAGAGCTCGTACCCATCCGGACAGTGCAAACTTAATTCTGCAATGGTTGGACAAAAATGAGCCGTATGTCGTGGGGTATAAAGATTTGAGACGGTGCGCTGGTAAAGTTGCTAGATATTCCCGCCAATAAAAGAGAGGTTACAGGAATTTGTCTTGGTCGCTACATACGGGGTTTCAGGTTTACATGCGCATGCGATGTCTGGCTTAAATATGTATTTGTATATAAAACGACGAGGGTGGCAAACAAGCATATGGCCAGCGTGATGGTAAATAGCTACCGTATTCTGTGGACGCTTGCAACTCCAGAGGTGTCACGTGCGCGTTGCCGATCCTTGTTTATATACGCGTGCGTAAAGTTCATGTAAAATACAGCCTTGGCCAGAAGTATTGAGCATAGGTGTTTTTTGTTTACAATTTTGATGTTAAGCATTATTTCCCTATCCTAACAATGTACGGTAACGGTAAATGTTATATTTTATTTATAAATATAGAAAACTTCACTTAATAACACTTTCAAGGTACTTAAAAAATATGAAAACAAAAGGTACCAAAAATGTAAATTTAAGTCGGTGCGACATATTGCAAATATTCTATGCAGTTACTACTAACTTCAACAAAACATGCCTATTAGTTTAAATTAATTGACAAAATTACTTAAACAAAGATGGAAACGATGGACTAAACTTTCCAGTTTTGTATGAAAATCGCATTGGTGCTCAACACTTCTGGCCAAGGCTGTAGTTCCGTTTTATATTTACTTAGAGCATTCAACTAAAATAATTAATCCTTATGGCAACTAAAACTCATTCAATGACGACTTCAAGTCACTACAAGTCAACGTGATGTTTGAAATAACTTGTAAGTAGATAGCACATTACTCTTGATGATGCTAAATGTTAGCGACAGTTGCTGGACTTAATAAATACCATTAGGCTTTTTCTATTCTATTCTATTCTATTTCTAAACAATTCACGAAAAATTAATAACATTGTATTTTGAAGCTTTACACAGAAGTATATGTGACCAGCTTCGTGGCAACCTGAAGCTAATAAAAGTTCAATAAGACACTGATCTGAGCAGATCGCAAAGTCATAGTTGAATCTTACTTCGTGCCGGCCTACAGCGAAATACATGTGCTTGTCTGAATGTTGTCCAACGCAATGAGCTGTGTGTGTCAAGTTATCTCAATCGCACACCGCCACCTGCGAACAGATCAACGCTCTCACATCAGCCATATCTCAGGACCCTAGCCTCACCTGGCTATAAATTTGATAAATGTAAGTTGTCTAACGCAGTGAGCTGTGTGTGTCAAGTTATCTCAATATTAGCACACCGCCACCTGCGAACCGATCAACGCTCTCACCTCAGCCATATCTCAAGACCCTAGTCACCTGGCTATAGATTTTAAAAACGTAAGTTGTCTAACGCAGTGAGCTGTGTGTGTCAAGTTATCTCAATATTAGCACACCGCCACCTGCGAACCGATCAACGCTCTCACCTCAGCCATATCTCAGGACCCTAGTCACCTGGCTATAGATTTAAAAAATGTAAGTTGTCTAACGCAGTGAGCTGTGTGTGTTAAGTTATCTCGATCGCGCACCGCCACCTGCGAACCGATCAACACTCTCACCTCAGCCATATCTCAGAACCCTAGCCCTACCTGGCTATATATTTTAAAAATGTAAGTTGTCTAACGCAGTGAGCTGTGTGTGTGTCATGTTATCTCAATCGCGCACCGCCACCTGCGAACCGATCAACGCTCTCACCTCAGCCATATCTCAGGACCCTAGTCACCTGGCTATAGATTTAAAAAAGTTAATGTGGGTCGAAGGTTTCCAACGTAAATTATGGACGTAAAAATCTAGAGACAATACAAGGTGTAACAAAAATACTGCTGATCCTTTAAAGGGCATAATTGGTATCGTATTCTAATTACGAAAAAGTAAGAAAAAAATTTTTTCGTGCGGAAAAAAATTTTGGTTTAGTATGGAGGGTCGGCCGGCTGGGACCACCTGTCCCATAGAAAAAAAAAATTTTTTTCGCGTCCAAAAATTTTTCCTCCTACTTTTTCTTAGTCGCTATACGATACCAATTATGCCCTTAAACGGATCACCAGTATTTTTGTTACACCCTGTATAGACGGAAATTTTAATGCAGGTGTAACACCGGAAAATACACGAAATCGGGAAATAGTGACCGGTTTTAGCCGATATACCTGAATGGCAATCAGAAAATAAGCTGACTTTAATAAGTTGACTGTATTAGAGGCGGATTTAATGCCTTAAGCAATTCAGCTTTCAAAAATCGAAGAGACAACTTGCTTGATGTTTAATTTGAGTAGAACTTAAAAGTCATACTTAACAGGTTCTAGTTACCATGGTTTTATCAATTAAAGTACCTATGTATCAAGTAACCAATCTTCACTATGAGTTGATTATATTATATATCCTACTCTCATAGAACTAAGAAAGATGCATTAAATATGAGTATTTATACAATGTGTAAATCTAATACGGCCGATAAACTAAACCATACCATAGATAAATGAGTAGCTAGATTGCTAACTTCATACATAGCAAAACTACTTATTAAATAATAAGTCGTATGGGAGGTATGGTTAAACTAATTTTTACCAAGTTTTAAGCACACTTAAATCGTAATACGTATTAAGCTATCTAATAACTTTTCGTCGCTTAAAACTTATTATATAAACGCATTTAGCCATGTATGGAGAGAACACTATACTTACTACTTATTCTCTTTGACCATACATAGAAATCATTAGTGTTATCATTAATTAAGATGTTTTTTTAAGTTACACTTAACTGTGACCCAATAATTAATTTTTGAAAATTTTATCAGCAGCAATGTACTGTAAACATGGTATTGAAAGTAACTGCCAACGAGCGTTTAACGCGAGTGTGTTTGCATTACATTGCGGGCCCAATTATTTTAATTGCAATTCTAAGTAAAAGTTATCGCCTATACTAATCACCGTTAAGAGATTAGCCCGTATTTACAGACTAACATTACGTTTAAATAATCAGGAGACCTAGAAGCGTGCGCAGATCATTTTGAATTCTCTCTCTGCTCAGCTAAATTTGCTACTAACTGTATATTGAAACTTTTGATTGGCTTCAGATCGAAGAACAGGTTCTCGTTACCGAGCTTAAGGGGTTTAAAGCTCAATATCTCGGGGAAAGCTTCTACGATTGAGCTTTTATGATATTATATTAGTACTGATAGAGAGCAAAGAAACTTGTAGACTCATCTGAAACGAAGCTTGCTCTTAAGGAGCTCTTTTGTGGATATTTGTTGCTGATTGCCAAAGAACCTAAGGCAAACTCCCTAGCCTAGTACTACAGTATAAGGAAGGTGGTCTATAAGACCAGTAATCCATCTACGAATAAAAATGTACGTTCGCAATTTAAACTCCGGACGCAGTGTTGTACCAAGCATGTTTCGCGCAACGGTAGCACCGCAATAGCACACACCTTATCTCGTCATGTCTAATTCGGGTCGCATCACTCGCGTTGTCAGTTGTTTTTGCCCGCGGCACGCTCAGTTTTTATATAAAAGTAAAATGAGGCAAACAAATATGGCTGATTTTTTAAACAAAAAGTATTTGACACGTGACAAAATATCATTAAACAAATGCATTTTCAATGAAATAATTTTTTAAACTACGACAGTGGTAGGTAAACAATCTTACGGCCTGCTAATTAAAACCAACCAGATAAGGCTATAAAACTCTATAATCGTCAAAAGTATGACGGTAAAAGTATATGGGTTATTATAGTATGCGCAGAATTAAGTGGCGACTGAGCTCATAAAACTTCTCTTTCACACTTGCACCGCCACGGCAAGAGAGAAGGAGACAGCGTTATGAACTCAGTCGCCACTTAATTCTGGGGATACTATAGGGTTAAATAATCAACTTACAAAATACGGCAAGTTTTAAAATCGACATATTTACAAATTAGGCTCTGCGTTTTTTCCCTACAATTTCTAATTGTTGCGATTTTATATTTTTGAGCGATTACATACATACACATACATACATACAATCACGCCTATATCCCAAAAGGGGTAGGCAGAGATCACGGATTTCCATTTGCTACGATCAATGCAGCAAAACGGCTCTCCGTGAGCCACTTCTCGCCCCCGTGAAGAACGAGACGTGATGGCTGGCGAACCGCATCGCCGCCATACGGATGACTATTAATATTATTTATTATTTTTGAGCGATTACCTGCAAATAGTGAAGGTATTTCGACGAAATTAGGAAGGAATATTTTCATTTAGATTCTGTATCTCCAGAACAAAGGACGAAATTCACATTAATCAAGATCTTAGACATAAATTAGACAATCGGAATCTCAACAGAATCTAGCAATTAAGATAAATTAGAGTTGGTTGCCTGAGTACGTGTGCTCACTGTCGCGTATATTATCTTATCTATGTTCAGTCAGAAGCCAAAGCGGCTATGCGTGCATTCTGCTGCATGCATCCATAGCCACTTTCGCTGCATGTGCATTCTGCATGCGTGCATGCTGTCCTTCATTGAATGGCATATTCAAACTTGAAGATAATTGCATAAAAGAAATCTTAAATTAAAAATAATCCAATATTTAGCTTGATTATCACTACATAGTATAAAACAAAGTTGCTTCTGGCTGTCTGTCCCTATGTATGCTTAGATCTTTAAAACTACGCAACGGATTTTGATGCGGTTTTTTTAATAGATAGAGTGATTCAACAGGAAGGTTTATATGTATAATTGCACCCGTGCGAAGCCGGGGCGGGTCGCTAGTATGACACAAACCTTAAAGGCAATTTACCTATTCGAGTCATTTCCAACTTTTTGGATAATCCAAAAATTTACAAAAGAATCATTCATAAATATTCAATCCTAATCACAATTTTTCATACGTTTTAATTTACCTACACGTTTAATACACTCAATTCTAACTAGTAAACTAAATAAGCGCTGGTAGCCTTGCGGTAAGACGTCCGACTTTCAATCCGGAGGTCTCGGGTTCAAACCCCGGCTCGTACCACTGAGTTTTTCGGAAATTATGTACGGAATATCATTTGATATTTACCAGTCGCTTTTCGGTGAAGGAAAACATCGTAAAGAAACCGGACCTCATCCCAAAAAGGCCTAGTTTCCCCTCTGGGTTGGAAGGTCTGATGGTAGTCGTTTTCGTAAAAACTAGTGTCTATGCCAATTCATGGGATTAGGTTGTCAAGCGGACCCCAAGCCGGGATAAACGCTAGGAAGAAGAAGAATTCTAACTAGTAAACCTAGTAAACCCTCAATTCGTGTAATGAACTAGTTTATTGGCAAAGCTCACAGGGGCTCCTTCAATTGGGAGTCTTTAATACCTCTAATTGGCAAGCTGTTTGCATTCACGGAGGCTTTGGGTATGTTCAGTTCGTTGAACGTATAAATAAAGTTCTTTGAACTGAGCACTTTTGAACGGAGATAATAATAAGATTAATAAGCGATGGAATGTCCTTTTAACCGAAAACTAAATCCTCTACTGAAGTATTTAGGTCTAATTTTTATTGTCGATTTGTGATTGCGCTATGGTTGTCAAGTAGATAATTCAGCTAGTTTTGTGTTCAAGTTGGGTTAGGTAAGTTTCGGTTAGGTTAGCTAGCTAATGAAATATAATAACCTTGATATAGATTTGTATAATTATTTTTAATAAACGGGACTTAACCGCGTATATAATTTTTAAATTACCTTCGACGTTTCGAGGACGACATTGTCCCCGTGGTCGCGAAGAAAGACTGGCACCAGTTGACATCAACATCTTCTAGCCGCGCGAGTTTTTCGAACTACCCGCACTTGGTCTTGATTATCAACTTGAACGTTTTGCATACTAGGGATGTCACTCAGTCGACACACAAAACTCACAATGTCCGGCTTTCGAACCGGCGGTATTCGTTGACGCCTACATTTACTAATGACAGGATTCCATGTAGATGAGATCCTACACAGATAGAAATAATATCTTAATTCAAAACGCAAAACTCTCTTGCACGCGGTTTCTTAAAGAGAGTAATAAATACCTTAGACCAATAAACATGACTTGAGTTAAAAATATCATGATTTTTAAAAGAAGATTTAAAATTATTTAGCTTTAACTTTACCTATTTTTAAAGCGAATAGTAATGATTTGAGTTAAGATAATAATTATTTACGGCAAAAAAGCACCAACATTTTCCTTTAAGAGTTTTATGTGTTTACGTAAGATCGATTAGTTCTTGGTTTGATGTTTTCAATCTACAGCTAAGAGCCAAAGCTAATTTAAAGAAGTAGCACCAAAAGTTAGATTTGAGATTTTTAAGTTTTTAGGCAAGAGAGATTAATTTTTGCTTTGATGTTTTCAACTTACAATCAAGAGCCACAGCTATTCCAAAGAAGAAGCACATAATTTTTGCTTTGAAACATTTAAATCTTGGACGTTAGTTACCCTGCGCATCAATAGATGTCTCTGCGTGTAGGTTAGAACACGCGAACGTTTGTTCAACGTAACTTCATGACCCTCGCCGCTTTACCCGGGCTTATTTGAGATTCACAATAGCAATCTCAGCTCTAGTTAATACGATTATAAATTGTGAGTATATAAATAATCATAATTTATATTTGTATTATCTATTTTTAGTTAAACTTCCTTTCTTGGGATTAGTCCCGAGAAACACAGTTTCTGCTACTAGGTTTTAAGTAGTGCACTGAGACACTAAGGCGATTATTACACTGACGACGGATCCGCATGCGGCGCCGGTGTGCGGGCGAGATAGCGCTATACACATGCAGAGCGCTATCTCGCTCGCGCACCGGTGCCGCATGCGGATCCGCGCCAGTGTGATAACCGCCTTAGAAAATGTTATTGTTTGTTTCAAGTAATCGATTTCATACGCCAAGAAATTTTAGATCTTGGTGTGAAAATATCAAATTTTACATCAAGTAACACATGCTCTTGAACTAATGCATTTTCTTGTTTCCGTGGAGAAATTCAATTCTCAATTTAAACTATGAGTCTTCATCCAAGAAACAAAGTTTCTTGGCTTAAGTTCTTTATGTATTGCACTAAGACACATAAAGTTCAATTTAAAAAAAATACAATACAAAAACAAAATTCAAACGCCCTTCGTGAGAATATTAAGCTATTTTAAAAAGAAGATTTTTATATCTCGGATAAAGTATTGAATTTATTAGGTTAAGTTATAAACTTTGAAACATTTTATATCTTAAAATAAAGAATTTTATTTTTTCCTTATATGGGAAACTGGATATCTCTTGATTCAAATAGGTTTCTTTGGTTGAAGAGATTTTTTCTATCTGTGTAAAACCATCGTCCCGATTGAAATTACAGTGTTATTTGATTTCAATGGCTTCACGAACTTTTCTACTATAAAACCGACGATCCGTAGAAAGGATTTTAGGATTATGAAGCTCTATCCAATGGTCCGGTCCTGACTCTAGCAAATGCTCAGCAACGGCAGACTTGTTCACCTGACGATTTTTGACAAATAATTATGAGTAAAAACCGTGAAAGTCTAAATCAGTGTTTTGTATAGAGTTTTGTATAGTTTAGATATGTCTAAATGCCTTTTTACTTTTCAGGTATCACGCAATTTACCTAATCACGACGTGCTAGCTATAATTTCAATGTCGAAACTCTGATTTAAGGTTCAAATCGGATTGATTTTTGCAATAGACAGCCCTTTTTATGCCCCGACGAGAGACCAGTACGCCTAGCACATGATTGACACGTCAGTATCTCGCGCGTGAGATAGGCTATCCGTCCTTTTCTGACTGCGTCAATTAAAAAGAGACTGGTAGTCTATCTCGCGCGCGAGTTACTGTCGTATCAGTCATGTGCTAGGCGTGCTGCGTTAGCTAACCAGACTAGCATCATGCTGAATAGCGACCATTTCGTATGTTAAATATGCTATCAATAAATTGGTTTATATTAGCAGCCAAAAAATAGAACCGTCGTCTTCTCATGTTTCAACTTCTAGTTCTTTGGGGTATCGCATTTGTAATTCAATATCTGCAAGATACCGAGTACAAAAAGTGATTACTACTACCGATTATTAATTTGGTTAGCAAAGTGACAAGCTAATTAAAAGTCAGTCGATTTTGTTCCAGTGTCCACGGTGGAGGTGGAGGCGGTGGTGGGCAGGAGCGCCTCCCTGCCCTGCGACATCGAACCTGACACCAACGAGGACCGGGTCTACATGGTGCTGTGGTTCCGGCACTCGGGAGGGAAGCCATTATACAGGTTAGTGGCAGGAGGTGTCTGGGATTTAGTGTGGAAACTGATTGAGTCGACCAGCGGCGACCAACTGCACCACCGGCGATGCGTTCATTGTAAACCAATGGAAACGTATGGGAGTGGCCTAAGTGAACGCAAATTGTTAGAAAGTTGGACGTAGCGCTTGCCATGGCGCCAAACGCGTCGCTATCAGTCGCTCGTCACTGGGGCCGTACACTTGCCACACTGCTATCGATCGACATCGAATCGATTTGATTTTGTATGAGCTAAACCTATCACACAATTGTGGTAACACCCTTAGACGAATTTCACACTGGCACCGCGTCCCGCTCCGGTGAACCATACAGCGCTATATGCATGCAGAGCGCAATCTCGCTCGCACACCGTCGCCGCATGCGGCTCTGAGGGTCTAAGCGCGGAACTAGAAAATCAAAATTTCGTTATCTATACACGGCATTACCCTTAAAAAGAGCACTTTCCGAGCTCATGCATTGTAAATAACTATTTCTTGTTATGTCTACTTTTGTATTCTCTAAGTTTATCACGAATGAAATTTATGATTAATGTCCTTTGAGAAAGCCACACTATCTATTAACATTTAACACATAGATAAACAAGTGCACTAGTTGATCATAACTATCATAAGACCCCGCTTCTCTCGGTCGATAAGACTGGTTTTGCACTGTAGCCAGTTCGTTAGGTACAGAGTAACGAAGCATATTGTGCCTAGTCACCCCGTTTAATGCTACTCGATACTATGCTCTATGCTGCCCTGGTACATAGAAACATGTTTTACTAAGGCACGAGACCGTTATTGTTTTTAATACCACAACCACGGCAAACAAACGCCTGTAACGCCAAAGGATTCACTGCAGGAGGGAGGAATCAATTCAAATTGACTATGAATGGATTATCATTATCAAAATCGTGAAAATGTTATTAATAAGTACTTTTTGTAGAATAGGTGAAAGAATAGGGTAAAGTACTTAATTACAAACCGACGTCTAATGAGGAGGTTTAAAATTAAAAAAATACCCTAAAAAGCGAGATAGAATGCAAATGTTTTACTTGTTGAAAATCATAGGTTTCAATAATCAGTTACCTAAGTGTAAGGCCTGAGTGGACGCTCGTGGCGGGGCGTGCAGCGGGGCGTGCAGCGGGGCGTGCAGCGGGGCGGGCGAGCGTCCATACACTTTGTGCAGCGTCGACTCAGGACACCAGTACGAGTGTCCTTTGTTTGACATGCACGCCGCCCGCCCCGCCCCGCTGCACGCCCCGCCACGAGCGTCCACTCAGGCCTTACACTAACTGCCAATGATCTTATAACAATCCTACTCCCATGAATAAAGTCATGTCAAGTTCATTTTGAACACTTCGGCCGCTTAGCAACTTCTGATGCTGATTACAATTGCAATTTGATTGCGATGGTTTGTATCAAATTGGAGCACTACGATGTTTCTTCTTCTCTATTCGATTAGTGAAAATGAAAGGGTCTGATTATTACCACGTACTATTGTTCTTGTCACCCCGACAACCTCATCCATCATACGGCCAATGATCTTGTCATTTACCCATTCAAAGATGAACCCTATTCTGCAAACAGGTTGCTTAGTCATATGCCCGTCATGTTTTAGAGAGCCTCTATCACAACGTTCGCATTGACGTCGCGTTGCCGAGATACTCTCTAAATCATGTCGCGCGACTAAAACATGACTAAACGCTATTTCACGAAAATAGCTATCTAGAATAAATTGTGTGCGCTGCTATGTTTGGTGGTTGACAGCTGTCAGTTGCTTAACATCATGTCAGTGGTCCAAGAGCGTTATGTTATGTATGAACTTTAAGGGCAGGCCTGAGTGGACGCTCGTAGCGGAGCGTTAGGCGGGGCGTGCAGCGTTGCGGCCGAGCGTCCATACACTTTGTGCAGCGTCGACTCAGGACACCAGTATGAGTTTCATTTGTTTAACATGCACGCTGCACGTCCCGCCCCGCTAGACGCCCGACTCGAGCGTCCACTCAGGCCTTGCACTGAGTGCCCTTAAACTCATGGCGAAAAAAAAATCTTAGGCATGCCATCTCCTGTTACTCAATAAAGCTAAACCGTAAACTTCAATGTTGTCTTCCGAAAGTTTAAAGTAATTAATTAGGATGTTTCACGAAATCCTAAACTCGACGTGAATCCATCACAGGTACATTAAGCGCGTAACACAATTATCAATTTCCTCATAAAGTTTAAAGTATCTTATTTATCCTTCTTGCTCGCGGGGATTATCGCAAATCGGCTCAACACGAGACGGGCGAGCGTAATTTGTGGGGCAAGCGATAAGCGGTGAGCGGAAGCGGAAGCGCACAGTGTCTTTAGTCTCTCCCTACGCCAAGTACTTACGTACAACTACACGTAAATGTCCCACAGTAATAAATTAATCTTAGGGCCAATTGAACTAAGGGTAATTTGCAGAAAAAATGTACATTTACTTAGTCCCAACTGTCCCAAAATTTACATACAAAAAATTCGTTACGTTCATAAAAAAGTGTAACGAAACTGAGAAATTATCAGTTTCGTTACATTTTTTTTATGAACGTAACGAATTTTTTGTATGTAAATTTTGGGACAGTTGGGTCATTTTTTTTTATTCTATCAGACTCGATAGAGCTCATGATTCTGCATGCGATAGACTCAAAATATATATGAAAAAAAAGTAAAGGTACATTTTTTCTGCAAATTACCCCCCTAAACTGCCTGTTAACGACATTGTTATCGTTCAAAATTACGAAAATATATATTCCCCACTGTTGGTCTTCCAACTATGGTTCTTTACAGAATGCGTCCAATCTATCCTTCCATCATTCTGTATCTCGTTCTCGTTAATGATGCACTACCATATTTAACATTGATCAGATCTTCAAGTATAGTTGGTGCAACTAGCCTATAGCAAATAAAGTAATATTTCCCAAAACTGCAGATATAATTACATAGTTTACGGTTTGATTAAAAACGCTTCCGCTTATGACTTGCGCTGCCGTCTTACTTAACGTCTCCAAGCTAACGATGTGTACTTCATATGGTGTTTTACGCGTCTCACATAAACGGGATGGACTTCTAACCGCATTTTATAGACTTTGCTACTGCATTGGTCTTTACGATCTAAACATCATGAGAAGTTTAATGTTTCTAAAAAAAATATCAAAAATTTAGTAGGTTGGGTAGCTTCTTATTAAAATGTTACTTCACGACAGCCTCCATAACTACATAGGTGTATTACGATGACAAATTTAATATGAAATGGTCACTGTTATTTTGTAAAAAATTTCTGTTGTGTTCAGTGAATAAAATTAACAAATTGCGTTGCATCACGTCGCGTCACTCACTTCAAATTAAATGTTAGAGAATCGCTACTACTCATGGCGTGTGACGCAGTATTTCAGAGCTATAGTGTTTCAGAGCTTATACGCGGGGCATTTTGTTAAGCTTTGAGCTTCAGATAATAGGTCGCTTTTATGTTCGAGAATCGCTCCCGCCCCCGCCTATGGTTTGCGACGCAGTGTTAGTTAATGTCGCAGAGCTAACGAGCCGGGCGTCATGTGAAGCTTTGTGCTGCTGATAAATACGAGAGGGATTTAGCGGGGCCGATAACGGCGTGTTTTAAAAAGGCCACGGATAAGGCTGTGGTTAGAAGGAAGCGATTAAAATTCTAGGTGCCGTTTTTATCGCTTAACTTTCAGGTAGTTGCGTGTTATGATGATGCCAAGGGAATGAAGATAAATGTGAAAAGCTATGTGCGCCGCAATAGCACAAAACATCTCGTTGGTTATGCTTTGTATATGTCAAGTTAATACAGTAAATAGCGAAAAAATCTCTTGGAAGCGTTTATATATATTTATAACCTTTTTTTTTAAGCAGCAAATACTATCTGATGGTTTTTATCCCTATTATGAAATGAAATGAAAGGAAAAACGTTTATTTTCAGGCAACTAGTGGCCCATAGATAAATACCTTAAAGACTAATGCTAGTCACGGTAATGGTAATGGTAGTATGTATGCACATATTACATTATAAACTAAAACTATTATTTTGGTGAAACTATTATGCATCTCGGCAACAGTCCATGTCTAACGTTTTCTTCATGCAATTTCGTGCCACTATAAAATGAACTAGCTCGTTATTATAACGCGGAATAGCAAAGCAATATTATTTTTGGTCTCAAAAAATCCTCCAATATCGACTATTATGGCCGCTATTCGCCAAGGTTACACCAGAGGGCCTACCGCGAAGTTCGAAAATCGACAAAACGATGGTCCCGTCTCTATCGCTCTTGCATATACGAAAGAGAGTGATGGAAATATTCGATTCGATGAACGAAGTGCCTCGCGGTTATAGGCCTGTACCTACTACCGATTTTAGCCGAAAGTTCCTAAGCCCGAATGTTGTTCTTAGAGCTCACGACGAAAACCGCCGCCTAAAAGGCCACAGCATAAGCCTACCGATAGCGATTATCGACGCTGTTTCCCAAGTTTGAAAAATCGCTGCATCGGCTCCGACGCATTCGGGGTACCGCTAATTGGTCTCGGGGATCGCTTCGCCGGGAATTCCCGTTATTTTTGGGTTATTACGCGATTTTTCAAGTTTTGTGCTTTCAATCAATGAAAACGCTAATTCAGCTGAAGTTTGTAAGTGCTATGTATGTACACTAGGTCTTCTCTCTCGCAGAGCCTAACAATCTATTTGAGTTAAGAATAATCTTTAAAAAAAAACCCAAAACAGTCCCCTTGCAATAAGTGAAAATCGTTTTTAGACAAATCGTCCAACAAATGTACGGTCAAGGACTTTAATTGTTGAGCCATTTAGAGTTAATTTTACATTGGGCATTTCATAGAGTAAGTATTAAACAAAAGAAGATAGCTTGGACCGTGTCTGTACATATTCATACAAATGTACCGGTATTGTGTTAGTATACGTATATTTTATAATTTTGGCGGAATAATCGAATAAATTATTGTCCTTACCTAAATCAAATTTATTGAGATTATCGGGTAATTGCGGATCAAATTATATTCTTAAACGGATCACCACTATTTTTGTTACATCCTGTATATACGGTGCTATTTAAATTTTTAGTAGTAGTGCCGTGTCGGTCCCTCAACGCCAATTGAAGAAAAACGGCCTCCTTTATAGAGAAATTCTATACGGAGTGACTCAATTTCATTGCCCCTGATTGAATGAAGAATGAAAGATGAATAAAAATTGAAGAATTGATACAACTAAAACAAGTCTAATTATTTCAATAAATATTTTGATTTGCCACGAAAGTATTTAGAAGACTCAAGACGCTACTTTGATTACAGTCCTGGGACCGATTTTTAGGATTAGAGCTCTCGAACCTGACATTTTTAACTCTCAATAAAACGATGAAATAATTTCATGTTCATGTTTTAAAACTTACAGCGATAGGAATTTAAGTAGGAATAAAACTACTAATCTCATGCGAAAAAAATGGCGACAAGCTTTTGTATGCAATTCATTTCGACCTTAATTTCCTTGAATTCGAGCGCTCGAAAATAAAAAATCGGCCCCCTGGGCATCGGAGGCCTTAGTCAATTTCTTTGTATATGAGATCTATTTAAGTCGCCAATATACAGTGTGTTTTTTTTAAGTGGGCCACTATGGGGAAATCCTAAAGTATAGGAGATACAGGGAAACTGTCTTAGGAAATATTAGGTATTTTTTTGAGAATTTTTTTTTGATATAGTCAAATTTTTGGACCGGACCATTTATTTAATTAGGACCTCCATTCTTACGCGAGCACCTTAAATTCAATTTAAAAAAAAAAACAAAAAAAATTTTAGTCCAAACAGTATTCTTACTTGGTTTTTAAATCAAATAAAGTGTTCCAAAAACAAATGTCATATTGGAATTAACCTAGGCAATTTACACATTTTGTCATAATAAAAACATTTTTTTTTTATTTGACTAACTTCTACTGTTCCGATTTTTTTCTTTCCATACAATAAAATGATCCTCTCATGAAACTGACTAGATCTGCGTCAAAAAAAAAATCATCAAAATTATTAATTTTTAGGGACAACTCGCACTTGACCAAAAATGCATCAAAAATATGTATACATTTCGGCACTTATGTATGTGGGATACGACTCAAATTCGTATACATATTATTGATGCTGACTGTACAGTAGACGTCAAAGATATGTTTACACTTTTGCACCTAACTCCTTTGTTACAAAGTGCGAAATTGATAACATATTTTTCACGTCGACTGTACCTAAATAAACTACACTATACCAACTTCTATGAAAAACAACTGAAACTCAAATTTGCTGTGCAAAATCTTATTAACGGATACTGCAATCTGCAACTTTACAAAGGAAATCCATTAAGAACAAAGCCAAACTTGCCAAGCGAAAATATGCGTTATTTCGTAGTAATAAGCAAAGTTCCATACAAACTGTAACAACGAATAAAACTTGACAGGTTTATTAAACTGTCGTCAACTTCACCTGCAAGAAAAACCGAACTAGGCTAACTTGGTAAAATTGCTAACAATTCGAGCGAAATACGAAAATTCGAGCTAAATTGGGCCAGCGCTTGCAGAAGCGAAGCTCGATTGCTTGTCAGAGAAGAGTCCAGCGTTCTGGCAAACCAGCTTAAAGTCTGTTCACGGACCATACAGTACCTCTCGTGCTGTGTTAGTAGTCTAGTTTTTAAAGCTGTCTTTAAAACTCTTAGTAGCAATCATGCACTTTTAAGGAACAACCAATTTATGTTTGTCTTTCTGTCCAATGCTATTTTTCAACGGACTTGAAGATTTCGAAGGAGGAGGTTATAAATTCGTCGGGATCTTTGTTTTTTTATGTATGTTCGCCGATTATTCGGAGACGGCTGGACCGATTTGGAAAATTATTTTCTTGTTTGAAAGAGTATACTTCACAGTTGGTCTCCTTGTCACCAGGTCTGGATCTGTTGATGGGACCCTGGAGAAATCGAGGGAAATCTTCAAGTATTATAGTGATTTCACAATTTTTTACTGCAACCCGGCCATTTCCTCTTGGAAAAGCGGATCCTAAATGAAGTCGGTTCTCTTTTGTTTAAAATAATTGTCTAGAAACGTTGTCATATTTGTTTACCTTATTTTATTTTTCTATTGATGCCGAATATATGTATACATTGTATATAAGTAGGTAACAAACTTGTTAACTTGTGTTTGTTATTAAGGTATCCAAATAAACCTACCTATTTTCATAAAAAAATCACTACACAGTATAAAACAAAGTCGCTTCCTGCTGTCTGTCCCTATGTATGCTTAGATCTTTAAAACTACGCAACGGATTTTGATGCGGTCTTTTTTAATAGATAGAGTGATTCATGAGGAAGGTTTATATGTATAGTTGCACCCGTGCAAAAGCCGGGGCGGGTCGCTAGTATTTTTATAATTCGCTGGTCCAATATTACAGGGTTCTGATATTTCACTTTTATCGAATTGAAATTTAAACATTGACATAGTGACACTAAGTCAAATTTTAACTACCCTAAAAATGTAACATAGAACCCTTAATATTTGTGTGAAACATACCTAAGTTTCTAGTTGTAGAGTGTAAAATGCCCTTATATTTATACGCCCTGTGCTTTATGGCAACTGTTTCCTTCTTCTCGCATTCTGTTAAGCAAACAAACGACATCGCTTTCCCGTAAGTTTTCTTTATAATAAATAATTAAATCATTGCCCCCTAGTTGGAGAACGGTCTTGGGTACTACGTCGGTGTCGGACAGTGTGAACGTGCCTTTAGCAAATGACGTCGTGAGTGTAGTGTGCAAACATTTCGGCAAAAATGATAAAGGGGATGAGGGTAGATCTGTCACAACATCGCCGCCGCCGCCGCCGCCGCCTCCCGCCACCAGCAGCAGGGCATACCGCGCGCAGGCGCGCAGTAGCCGACGTGCTGCCGTCGCGGAAGGCCGCTCGTGAGAATGATCATCGTAAATTGATCGAAACATGTCGAGCAAAAATCGACAAAAATTACGTGAGTAACCCGTTATAAATATTTTTAATAATAAAATCAGTGAAAGTCAACGAAATAATCCAACCTTTACAATATTGGGCCAGCGAATTGTTAAGTTCCCAAGTGTGGGGTCAGATATACTGGTTCACTTGGGCGTTCAGCTTCTGCCTAGGGCAATCGCAATGCACGTCCCTAATTGCCTCGTTCGAATCTGCGACATTCGGGCTCTATTGATTTATAAATTAACATCCTTAGTGTGACATTGGCATAGCTAAGTAGTTGGTAGGTGACACCGTTATTTACTCAGCTTGGGTTATATGTACGTACTTGAAATCAGGTAGACAATCCTACACGTGATCGCTGGGTGGTGCTAAAAGAGTACCTAACAAACTTGGCAGCTGCACTGTCCCATCTGGACCCCGCAGCACTCACTGGATTTCCTTCACCATCTACTTTCCCACAACTATTACCATATGAGTATATGAGAGAAGAAGTACCTATCTATAATTATCCAGTGACGTGTAGCCGAACAATAAATTAATCTGGTGTTATGTCTAATGGGTCTATGTTTATTTTTGGTCAAAGACATAAGTCCGTACTTACTTATAGGTACACTTGTACAGTCGCCATCAAATATATCTGGGCGGCCAGGGTATTCAAAAATATCTGAACATGCACTTTATCGCCTTGACAATAGAGGCGTTGCTCAGATATTTGTGACCACCTTAGTCGCTGCGATGTATCTGATGGCGACAGTACAGTCAGCAGCAGAAGTAGCTAAGCGGGTCAGGTGTACAAATTGAGCTGGAAACGACTTTATTGTGAAGAGAATAAGAGCGTAAGGTCATTCAGAACACCTCACCATGCTTAGTAACTTCTGCTGCTGACTGTAGTTGGCGATATACAGCATGTCCCAGAAATCGACGTCAAGCCGTGAATGGATGATAGGCCAAGTTATAACAGTTATAAGAAAAATACAAAAAAAAATCGATCACCATGTTCTTCAAAAATTATGGTCACTTTAAAAATTTACTAGAAGTGAAGAGACTCTGAGAGAGAGGGAGTTCGATTTTTGAATCTCACCGGGTGACTTATTTCGTACTAAATAGTCATCGGCTGCATACAAAAAAAGGCACCGGTGAGATTCAAAAATCGAACTCCAGGGCGTGAATATTCTAGTAAATTTTTAAAGTGACCATAATTTTTGAAGAACATGTGATAGATTTTTAGAGACTGTAGACTATAGTTTTTCGGTGAGATGTTGCCGGAGAGCTCAGAGGATGCACTGTGTTGTCGACACTCTTGTCCCATTAGTTGTCAACACAGTGAATTGTCAAAAATCTTTATTTTCAATTCTGTTCTAACATTAACCCATTCACTGCTCATGATAATGACGACACGTTGTCGTCACGCCTCTACGAAGCATTTTCGCTACATAACCCATGAAACCGAAACCCATGTTATCTGCTACGGCGTAGCGCTACGCGCGTAGCATAGCAGTGAATGTGTTAAGATAAATGTAATAGGTAAAAAGAAAAATGATTTCTAGGTCTATGGTAAGATAGACTTTACTTAGGCTTTAATTAATAGTTTTAATAAGAGCATTTTGTATTTCTTTATACTTGTCTTATTTCCCTCTCATTATATTTTTTTTGTATATTTTACGCTATAATACTTATCCTTATATTTTTTTAAGAAAAAAGAAACATAAAACTGGCCCGAATGAGACAAACGAAAGCGACGGAGCGGTAACCCTCCACAAAATTCCAATATAGGTGACACAATCTTACCAATTCACGTGAAATCGGTGTACGATCTTTAAAAGTTCAGGGAGAATTTATTTGGTCAGCAGCAACGTTAAGCTTGTAATCTAAGCTTTGTAAATGCAGGAATGTGACGGCGTAGGTTAAATGGTGTTGATTGAACAGGGTTGCTATTCTGCTTGCTAAACGGCCTCACCGCCTCGGCCGTCCAGTTTACTCGAGGCTCGAGGAGTCACATTGAGAACTTTTGTCCTGTTGTATTTGTGTGATTAGGTAATATCTAGGTTAGTATACTACCTATTAAGCTTTTAATCAGAAGAAGCCACTATTAAGGTCACATATGTCACTCAAGAGCAAAAAACGAATGATTAAAGTGTTCATCTGGAGTATTGCCCTTTATGGTAGCGAAACGTGGACACTAACTAAAAGAGACAGAAACAGAATGGAAGCTTTTGAAATGTGGTGTTGGAGACGCATGGAAGGCATAAGTTGGAGAGGAAGAGTAACGAATGAGGAGGTACTGCGAAGAGTAAATGAAAGAAGAGCGATCCTGAAAACCATCGAGGTTAGACGCGGAAAAATGATTGGCCATTTGATACGACACGACCAATTCTTCAAAACTATTTTGGAAGGAAGAATAGATCGCAAGAGAGGTCGAGGCAAACCCAGACGCAGTTACATGGACCAAGTGAAGGAAAAAGTAGGAGCCGTACCTCGTATCAAAAGGTCAAGGAACTGGCGCAGGATAGAAGTAGATGGAATATACTCCACCGACAAGAGAATCCCTCTTAAGTTGATGATGATGATACTATCTATTATAGCATATGTGTACGGTGTGCACTAATTTGAAGATTTTCTTTCATGGATTATATAGTCGTCAATATGTAGGTAATACGTGTTTTTACCAGGTTAGTCGCGTAATCAAAAGTTTATTAGTGTATTACGCAGAGGCTGGGAAAACAAAGATTATATACCGTTAGTGGTCAAGAAGCTATACTTTCGTTAAATTTAAAAATATTCTATTTCATTAGCTCATAACGTTATGAAAATTTAAATTATGTACATTAGCGAATTATGCGTATTAAAGACGAGGTATACATTTTAATGATTATGCAAAGCAGGTAACTGTTATGCCATATAGGTTATTCGTTTTCATATGTATTGGGACATTTAATGTTATACCACATAGGGCGCTCAACCCTGTAAGTAAAAACATTCAGTGGATTAGGAAATACCGTGTTTGCTGTCAGTGAGATATATAAGATTATTTTTTTTCACCTAACCCATTCAGGTTCCGGCAAGGTTGAATCGCATTGCCTGAGATGCGCAAAGCCATGACAATACTCGTACAGTACAGGGGGGTGATTTTTGAGATTCGAGCACTCGAAAGTGATATTTAAAACTCCGAATAAAACGATGAAATTATGTTTTAAAATTAAAAACGATAGAAATTTAAAATGATGATTATTTAAACTATTAATTCCATGCGAAAAAACTGGCGACAAGCTTTTGTGTGCGATTATTTTCGAGCATGAATTTTTTGAATTAGAGCGTTCGGCTGCCAAAAATCGGCCCCATTTTTATCGCTTTTAATTTTAAAACATAATTTCATCGTTTTATTCGGAGTTTTAAATGTCACTTTCGAGTGCTCGAATCTCAAAAATCACCCCCCAGATCACGGTTCTCTATGCTCGGTCGGCTCCGTGCTCAGATCCAACGACGCGTTAGAGTCTGTGATCCCTTTGGGTGAGGACTGTGGTTTTTAAATTGCGATGGCCGTCTGCGGTTTTACACCTGGATTTGTTTTATTTAACATCACCTATAGATGTAATTACTTTTAGAAACGGGTCCATATTTGTGTTTTGTATTAGAGAATGCAGGTTACAGACATTAGTTAGTAACAAAGGACGTAAAAAGCGAACTTAAGAGGCTGACAACACCCGATGACCTTTCAAATTGACTTTACTTAAACAGTCTTATAGCTATAACTACTTGTTTTGGAAAAGTTAAAAAAAAAATGTTGATATTCATTATATTCAAAAGAACTTCGTTAATTCCAATACACGATTGGACGAAATCGGCTCGATAGAAAATAATTCCAAAGTCACATCTTAAAATTAGCTTTAAACAATTGCACGTCTTTAGTTTCTTGGCTTATATGTCTGTAATTAAGGACAAAATTCCACCACTCTAATACTAAAAACTTCGTAGCCTTAGATTTCTCAATTAATGCATAGTTTTTATTTATTTATTATTTTGCAAAATTTGCAATGAGCTCCCATACTAATCGTAACGCAGTGTTTCTCTTTCACTCGCGCTGAAAAAGATAGGGAGGGAATTTAGCTCTTATCATCCTCTTAAAAGAGGATAGCTTGCTAACGGTGTACGTGTGGGTAGACTGTAGACTACTAGTAAAACTCGCCGCAACGTGCGTTACTCTTTTAGCGCATGAAACTGTACACTGTACCAAAATATCAGGTACCGTCAAGTCTGGCAGCTTTGCCAAGGGTTACTGACTTTGCCACCAGCAGAGTGCATAAGGTAATCCTTTCATACCACCGACAACGTATATTTTTTAGTGTTGTGCCTACTTTTAGGAGAAAATATGGTTATCAATTGGCAAAATTATTATGAATGAGACAACACCACGGCAACCATTTTCTTACCATTTCAGTTCCAAATTCGTCACTCACATAATCATAAAAGTTAGTGCTCAAGAACTTTAAAAAGTTTAGAGTATAAACAACGCATCCAGGTACGTAAATTTTAGATATTATGTTATTTAAATGGTAAGGAATGAATTGATTACCTTATAAATGCCGTAGTGTTTGAATTGAGTCCGATAATTGTTTTGGCAAAGTCACCAGACCACGCCGACTAATATGGGGGGGCAGCTTTGCCATGTTTTGTAGCGGCCTAGGGTTGGTACACAAGCAAAAAATTTAAATTACATTTTTCATAAGATAGATACTTTTTAGGGTTCCGTAGCCAAATGGCAAAAAACGGAACCCTTATAGATTCGTCATGTCCGTCTGTCTGTCTGTCCGTCCGTATGTCACAGCTATTTTACTCGGAAACTATAACACGTATCATTATCAAATTTTTACATAAAGTGTATTGTGTGTGCAGCTTCTTAGTTTTGTAGAGAAATTGCAAAAAAAAAAAATTTTTAGGGGGGCACTCCATATGTGTAAGTAATTGTCAAAAATTTTTTTTTGCCAAATATCAACATGATGCACATCAATCGATAGGTCTCTAAAAATAACAATGTTCAAATAACCGAGGTTTCTTTGAACATTTTTTGATTAAGTGGATATTTTCAGAAATAATCGCTCCGAAAGTCATAAAAATTGTGTCCCCCCCCCTGTAACTTTTGAACCGTAAATCCAAAAAACCAAGAAGATACACCTTTTAATATTCTTTCAACCAAAAATATTTTGAGCATTACCGGTATAGGCGTTTTTGAGTTATCTCCAAAAAACTACGAACTTAGGCAGATATGTATAATGACCTATTTATCACTTGGTCCATAACATATACAGAGTGTATGTTTTGTTTAAGTAAAAAAGAAAACTCAAAGTTAACTGTGACATACTTATTTTATTGGTAATAATTACTACATATACCTAAGTGTTTTGTTTCGATAATACTTTTGTTAAGAGGCGACGAGGCAGTTCGTGACGAAGCCCTTTTATAAATGTCTATCGTCAAGTTTAAATAGGTACCTAGGTAATCACAATTATTTACGAGTGGACCTGTGATAGGCCTCTTAAAGAGTTTTCTATGTTTCGTTTTTGATAATATTTTAATTAAGGTGTCTTTTATGTTTTTCCTGAGTACTTATGTAACCTGATTACTCGTATGTAACAAAATAAATAAGTACTTAAATAATTAATATTTTTTCATTTGTGTCAACCCTGACCACTTCACCTGACATTCACTGACTTTCTATGAAATTTTCTTAAATGGGTGATCGACTTTGCCACTTTTGCTGTATTTCTTTATGGAATAATATATCATTAAGGATCAAATTCCAAAATATTGTATCCTAAATACTGTATATTCTTTACTAATATTGTAAATACAACTAAATTACTATACAACGTAAAAATGCAGTTGGCAAAGTTGCCACACGGTATAGGTAACTTTGCCAGTTTTCTTTTTACTCGTAAAACCTTATTATCCGTCATTTAATTTATAAACCATCTTATGTATGCACTCGTTGATAAATATATTATGTGTCGCGTCATTCATACTTCAGTGGTTTCATATGAATTCTGGTTAAAAATGTACTATGACTTTTCAACACCTGTGAAAAGTGGCAAAGTTGCCAGACTTGACGGTATTCCATACACTAAAATATACATTAGGTGCATGAGATATACCCTGTTTCTGATAGTTACCTATAACGTGTTAGCTTGAAATGATCTATACTGGTAGAGAATGCCCTATGGCATTAAGTCCGCTTTTTGTACTTCAAGTTGTTTCTTTTGTGCAATAAAGTTTTAAAAAAACTAGTATAAATCCGCCTCGAACTGTGAAGTCGCGATTTACTTGCAAACGAGTTGACCAATATAACAAGACCCCAAGGAGGATTTTTTTTCTCCTTCTAGCTCCATAACCACTTGTTCGATCCTGCTCATATGCGAACTTAAAAAATTTATGTATCTCTGCTACAGCCCCAAGAAATTTCATAAAGATCAGAAAAACGTTACTAAAGTTATCGTCGGACAAACTATCGAAATCAAAAAGCCATCCAAATGCCGAGGCGTCCCAGTAGCCAGGTGACAGTTCGGTCTGGAGTTGTTTGTAAGAACTCACTTCGCTTACACTCCGCGAGTTCGATAAATAAATCTATTATAGAATCATGTTCCGTCGAATTATGTTTTTTAGTATGCAACTTTAGCATGTTTTTCATTGAGTTTTGCTTTCTGTTGACCATCATGCCATATGTGTCATGCGATTGAATAAATAAGTTGTCTATCTATAGAAGTAATCGAGAGATTGAGAAAAAACTTATAAATCTTACCTATAGAAAGAAAGAAAAAAATGTCGCAGGAGGCTATACTGGCTATAGTTATTCATCTGAAGCTACACTTTAACTAGGAATAAATTAGAACGTAAATCGCATTAATTCATGTCATGCGCATCACATCACAGCTCCGTTGCTTCAAAGCCGTTCATTAGTGTCTAGATCCCAATACCCGTTCCCAACGAATTTCACGTGTCAATTAATTCTAATGCTCAACCAGTGGCGTAGCTATGCAACTACCGTTAACTGCTACAACTTTGCCTACGATGCACAACTTTGCCTGGCTTGAAAAATATGATTTTCTTCACCAAACAATTTATATTTTATTCTTGCGATGTCAGAAAGGCAAGCTGCCTATCAGGAATAAGTTATAAATACCTGTTTGGTGAAAGAAAACCATGTTTCTCAAGCCAGGCAAAGTTCTGCATCATAGGCAAAAGCTAGGGATACACCCACAGATATGCCCGCCGGATTTGTCCGACGTATGTGCCCGGCGGACAAATCCGTGCGTGTATGGCGAGAATTGACGCCAAAAGAGGAGTGTTATTATAAGTTTGACCGCTATGTTGCCCTGTTAGGCTGAGGGACCGGAACCGGTTACCAATGAAGGGGTATTAGTTAGGGTATTTGATACGGTTGTTTTTACAAACCCTATCAACTCGGTAAGCACATCCATCGGCTTACCCAAAGGTAAGCGCTTACCGAATCGAAAAACCCCAATGAGGTTACCCTATCAAGTGGTTTTAGAATGCGATCAAGCTATTGTAAACTCTATCGTTAAGACGTTTCGATAGGGAAAGCACATTGAATATGGTTAACCCTATTAAAACGGTTACCGTAACGATAGGGTAACCCTATCATTGGGTTAGCCTATCGAAAAGATTAATCAAATGAAGGGGTTTTCCGGTCCCTGGGCTGAAAAAGCCTATCTCAAAAAAAAATTGCAAATGTATAGTTTTACACCTTAGAATTCCGTTTTGAAATGGATTTAATTTTGAGATAGATTTAGAGATAGGGTTTTTCAGCTTAGCAGGGCAGTGTGTGTGTTTGTCTGTGTATCTGTATGTGGCTTCGTAGCGCTAAAACATTTAAACCGATTTGAATTAGTTCTTTTTTTAAAGCAGGTTTTCTATCGAGTCATCTTAGACATTTTTTTTTGTAACATAATAAATAGACTGAATACTGTCCATACATACTTATTAATATGTCAATTAGAATTATATTATATTATTATAATATTAATAGATTATAAACAGACTCCTTAACTCAAAAAATATTTTAAAATAAAATTAGTAGTTAAGATTGAAATGTATGATTATGATTAATATCTTAGGAAATAAACAGTTAAAAGTTTTTTAGCCATTTTGGATTTTCTTTAAATTTTTAATTTATGTTTCCGAACGTAACCTAGTGTGTGCTATTCTAAAACTACTTCGATTATAAAATATATCTTTTAATAAACAATGTATAATAGCTATGACTGTTTACACACAGACCAAGTTGTGAGCGAAGGCTAGTTATTAGTTAATAACAAGTAAATACACGACATATTCATTTCGAATAGTTTCATATTTGCTGTTTCAATATTTGATGACTTCCACGTGCGTGACTTAAATAGTCAGTGTACAAATATTTTCTAACGAAGAAGACAGTCGACGTCAAATACATTTTTACACTTTTGCACCTTACCTTTGTAATAAGGCTCAAAAGTTTAAACATATATTTGACGTGGACTGCACATATTTATTCAACATTAGGTACATATTACAAGGAAATATACACTTGTGTTAAAAATGCCGTCACTACGGCATTTATGCATGTGTTAATCACAGATATTTGTACATGTGTTAAGGTTATTTTCTATGTATTTAATTATTTATCTTTATCTATATATTATTTATATAGTAGTCTACGTAACACAACACAAGGTTTATATAAGATTTTTCCATAATATTTATTTGTTTATAATACTAGTAGTCCGCCACGAACTGAGAACTCGCGATTTACTTGCAAACGAGTTGACCAATATAACAAGACCCCAAGGAGGATTTTTTTTCTCCTTCTAGCTCCATAACCACTTGATCGATCCTGCTCATATACGAACTTACAATTTTTTTGTGTATCTGCTACAGCCCCAAGAAATTTCATAAAGATCAGAAAAACGTTACTAAAGTTATCGTCAGACAAACTATCGAAATCAAAAAGCCATCCAAATGCCGAGACGTCCCAGTAGCCAGGTGACAGATCGGTCTGGAGTTGTTTGTAAGAACTCACTTCGCTTACGCTCCGCGAGTTCGATAAGAACTCACTTCGCTTACGCTCCGCGAGTTCGATTATTTCCGCGGCCAAGCACCCAGCAAAGTAAATTCTTAACTTTAAAACAAGTTTATTTGCGATCAATTTGTGTCAATTTTTATTGGTATTTTAATTGTGTACAAAATGCGATACATTAAAGTTTTATAAATTTACCTTATAATAAATATATTTAAGTGATACCCCGGTAGACGCTCTACCCCATCTCCAGGCCCAACAGAGAGGCTAAGTAGGAGTTGCGGCTTACTATTAATCGATAATGAAGCATACAGTTTGTATTTCATTACGCTACTATACGCATAATGAGTACGTTTTAGTACATAACACCTATTTTAGTTTATAACACAGTTGTTTATAGAAATGTTATTGCTCTGGCTACATCAATATTATATAATATAGTTGCTACGCCTGTAGGCTCCCTACACCGGACAGAGACGCTACTAAACCACGGCTCAGTTTCAGATGATAATGACTATGATTACACTTTATATCACAAACTGTATCTATTCAGTTTATAAGTTGTTTGTAACTGCGGTTTTGCTCTGGCTACATCAATACTCTGTAATATAGTCACTAAGCCCGACAGAGACGCTACTGAACCACAGCTCACTTTCAAATGATAATGACTATGACTACACTTTATGTGCGAAGCAATTTAAACAGTCTGTATTTACGCTACGCTTAATAAGTATGTTTTTCAACTTGATTACATTACAGCACACTCAATTTAATGTGCTTAAATAAGATGTACTTCAAGATTAATTGCGAGAAAGTGAGTAATTGCTTATCTTTACAGGATGACTTCTTAAACTTAATACAAGATAATCAAACCTAAATCTATTTATGATTTTGAACAACTTTTAGTAAGGGCTCAACTTTGTTAATTTTCAATAAAAAAAACTTTCTCACACGTGTTCGACGTTACTATGGAACAGCTCAATATTTTTTTAAATCAAATAGTAAAAGTTGATCAAAATCATGAATAGATTCAGGTTTGATTATCTTGTATTACGAAAGTATTATGTTTCAGAACTCAGCCTGTACAGCGTTCGGAAAGCAAATATTTTCATTTCATTTCATTTCATTTATTTATGCAATCCATGGTACATAGTTGTTACATTTATATTTTGTTTCACATGGACCCTGTGTAGGGTGTAGCAATTATAGCTTACAGTATAGGTAAGTATCTTAAATTAACCTTAAATTAAACATGCGAAAATTATGATAATTTTAGACATTAAAATGGTTACCAATTTTAAATAATAAATAAGTAATTGTTGGTTTAATAATAAATAGAAATGTGAGTTTTGATTATTATTATTACAGTAACGGTTTTAGCTGTAAACAAAAATAATTGAGAATAATGTCAGTAATAATGTATTATAAGATTATAAATAAGTTACCTACATAATTATCAGGCATCGTGTGACATAAACTCCTCATATGAATAAAAGGATTTCAGTATGTAAGTGCGAAAAATTCATGATTTAATAAGCGATAAAATGGCAACCATGCTATCCGTTCAGAGGTCTTGTTGCCCTTGTTATTGTATCATATCTGTCTGGGCTAGTTCTTATAGTATATATCTAATTTCTCATTTTTTCCGCAGCTTCGACGTCCGCGGCCGAAGTTTCAACAAAGCCCTCCATTGGTCCGACCCGCTAGCGTTCGGTCGACGAGCGTACTTCGTGACCATGTCGCGTCCGGCGTCACTGGTCGTCGACGCCGTGCAACTGGACGACGAGGGCGTCTACCGTTGTCGCGTCGACTTCAAGAACTCGCCGACGAGAAACTTCCAGATACGACTCACTGTTGTTGGTTAGTATACCTAGTATGTAGTACAATCCTTATAGCATTCTTGGAAGGAATCAAAAGAAAATATTATGATACTTCGTGACCATGTTGCGTCCAGTATCACTGGTCGTCGACGCCGCGCAACTGGACGACGAGGGCGTCTACCGTTGTCGCGTCGACTTCAAGAACTCGCCGACGAGAAACTTCCAGATACGACTCACTGTTGTTGTTTAGTATACCTAGTATGTAGTACAATCCTTATAGCATATCTTGGAAGGAATCAATAGAAAATATTATGATACTTCGTGACCATGTTGCGTCCAGTGTCACTGGTCGTCGTCGCCGTGCAACTGGACGACGAGGGCGTCTACCGTTGTCGCGTCGACTTCAAGAACTCGCCGACGAGAAACTTTCAGATACGACTCACTGTTGTTGATGGTTAGTATACCT
Organism: Pammene fasciana; assembly: GCA_911728535.1. NCBI lineage: Eukaryota > Metazoa > Arthropoda > Insecta > Lepidoptera > Tortricidae > Pammene > Pammene fasciana. Next base: position 29,998,274 of record OU452273.1, on the reverse strand, counting down.
AGTATGTAGTACAATCTTTATAACCTATCTTGGAAGGAGTCAAAAGAAAATTTTGTGATACTCCGTGACCATGTTGCGTCCAGTGTCACTGGTCGTCGACGCCGTGCAACTGGACGACGAGGGCGTCTACCGTTGTCGCGTCGACTTCAAGAACTCGCCGACGAGAAACTTCCAGATACGACTCACTGTTGTCGGTTAGTATACCTAGTATGTAGTACAATCCTTATAACATATCTTGGAAGGATTCAAAAGAAAATTTTGTGATACTTCGTGACCATGTTGCGTCCAGTGCCACTTGTCGTAGACGCGGTACAACTGGACGACGAGGGTAATTTTTAAACTAGCACCTTCACTTAAATCTGAAGAATTATATGTAATTGTAATTGTAAAAATCATAATTATGGAATTATTTATTGTTACAGTGCCTCCACACAAGCTGCTTCTGTATGACGAGCAAGGGCGTGACGTGGCTGGCGTGGTTGGCCCTTTAGAGGAGGGAGGGAACTTCACACTTCTCTGCGAGCTTAGGGGGGGTGAGTACGAGTCTAATTTATAACAAAATATTTCTTAAATATATGTATAGGGTTATTTTTTAACAATTCGCCACATTAAGCGAGGTAATAGGTAGAATAGGTAGACTTATACTAAAGAAATTTTACTATTGGACCAATTCAGAATTCGTAGATAAAATATTCCTATTTTATATTTCGGTGTTGACGTTCTCTATGGGGTGGCCAAACTTTTTTTTGTGATTTCGGGGTTAGTCCTGTACTTACTTAAACTTGTTGAGTATATCCTGCATAATCATCTCGTTCATTATGGGCAACCTTTGCAAAATATCTTGTATTTTATTGTTTAGAATCTTTAATATAATCTGAAATATAAGTATATGATATGATAAGAACCACAAGTTGCATGAATTAATTTTAATAAAGTAAACTATCAGGAAACTGTATAAGACTGTATGTAAATAGTTTCAAATTCTTCGTCCTTGTAAAGCACTGTATCTACTAACTATACCCATTATACTAAACAGTCAAACAATTAACATAACTAATGACTTGAGCGTGTTTTAACAGCAAAACAAACACGATAGTTCCATCTCCCTCTCCCTTAAACAATGAAAGTGACACGGAACGTTTCCGAAATTAATTTCACCAACTCACGCGCAGAACCAAAAGGTTTAAAGTCAGTTTAGGAATGTTGGTTGATAGGATGTTTTTGGATGAATCTGGTCGCGCTGTGGAGTGAAGTTGGCGTTCTAGTCAAACATGCAGCTTTATTGGTAGAAGCTACACGAAGCTATTTGCTATTCCTATTTTCCGCTCAAATTCATGACTTAGCAGAGAAAATGTAATTAGCTGGATAAAAGATTCCAATGAAAACCATCATGTGCCCATGGACCTATTCGAATGATACAATTTGTTGTTCGTTTGATTTTAATTTGATATTGAACAGGATTGGTTCTGTAAAAAGTGACGTAATATTTTGATTTAAAATCCTGACAGTATACACCTTCCCTTTTTCAGTCATCCTAACTAGGATTCTATATAAATATCCCATTTTGAATATGCTGAATTAGTCGATATTACAAGTTTTGGGAGCATAATTCCGAAATCTAATAAAACTCGTAAAAAAAAAATCGCGGATTTAAGTCATAAAATCCCTTGGCATTGTCATGGGGGTTCAATTAGAATTTTAACTCTAATATTACCTACTGTTACACAATAGCTGCGGCGTTAGTACTTAGTTAGGTACTTACCTATACATTATAATGTACTTAGCGAAAAGTATTATTAGTCCTTAAAGGATGGAAAAGGAAAATCAGTAATTTGAAACACCTAAAACAGAGTCCAATACGTAAAAAAATCACCACGTAAGTATGCCTGAATTCGGATAGTATAATGCTCGAAATACATTTCCCCATCCGTCAGGCCGACAGGCGCACAAAGGCGCACTCTGTCGGCAAATCACCGCGACCGAATAACTGTTAGCGTTACAAATTACGTTTGTGTATGGACCATTTTTCTCGTTGACAGCTCCTTACTAGTTTTTGTTGGGAGAATGTTTTTGATGGAATATTAATATTTTTAGGATACTAGGTATTTTTTTATTTAACACCAGAACCGACTCTAAGAGGCCTATTTGAATAATAAATGTTGTCATTTGAATGATTTGAATTTGATAAGAAATGCCATTTGGCTGATTCAGATCATCTTTTTCTCATTACCGATCGGTTATTAAGTTTGTGTCAAACCTATCAAATCTAAATAAGGTTGGTTCAAGTCAATCCTATGCCTAGGTAAATACTTGAAATGTTTCACTGACAGAATAACAATAGGGTACTTTCCAGTAGATAAACTTGATTGCTTCATTGTATTCATAAAATCAAAATTTCAAAAATACACGGGAAAAACCAGAGGCCACTTTTATAAAGCTACAAGTTACAATTTACAAGCGGAACTCTCTTTCCAACCCTATGTGTTAGAAAGAGACTTCCTCTTGTAAATTTTAACTTGTTTCTTTATAAAACTGGCCTCAGGTGTAACATGTGTTTGCATTATAATTGATTTTATAACGGTTAAAACTTTTATAAAGGAGATGTATTCATCATATAGTATTGTAATGTCACAATATAGTCAAATATTAGCCTCCCGTATAAACTTCATACTTATAACAAATCGTTTTGACGTTTCCTAAAGAGTAGCTGATTTGACTTCAAAAGAAAGTAGCCTATTGTTTAGATGTGATTTCGATAACAGTAATATGAAGATGATTAGATCAATAACATACCTATGTAAAGAGTAGGTACTAGTAGGTAGTGTTTATAAGATATTTTCAATTAGCCTGGCTGTTGTCTCCTAAATTGTGTAGATAATTCAACAATATTATTATTAGTAGACCATAGCAGTCTCCTAAGAACTATTTGGTTGCCTCCGGAAATGTTAGGGAATCTCGAAGGACGTACATACATAAACAGAGGTCCGACCATCCTACCCTGCGGGACCCATCAGGAAACGGCTTATCGCTTAGGGAAGGTCATGGGAAAACAATAATCTCTCTACTTGGGCGTCTAGTATGTCTATAGATTTTCTCTTATCTTTTTTGTGGTATTTGGGTAATGATATGATAATTATTTTTGAAGTGATAACTTCTTTAGTCGCGTTGGGCACTTTTTAGTAGGGGGAAATCTTATGAATTCGAGTCCCCGACACCGTCACGAGAACAAAAACGCATCACAAGCCAAACATGTAAAATGAATATTATTGGGTGCAGCTATTAGACGAGAGGTCGTTAATGGAATTTATTTTATTATTAAAGTGAAACTTTTATTACATCGCCTGAAATCTTTGGCCTATCTGACGTATGTCGCGTTACACGCAACGCGACTAAGAGTGTAGGGAGGGACCTTAAGATTTCACTTCTATCGGCAGTCCCTATACCTGCCAATTTTTGTGTGTACAGCTTGATACAATTTGTTAGCGAAGTTACATTTTTAGTTACTTAAAAAATGTATCAAATAATATACCTACCTATTTGTTAAATTTTGTAAGGTTTTTAGCATACGTAATAGGCACGTAATGTCTTATTAAAGTAAATTTTACGATAAATTAGAATGAGTTTATGCTAAAAGAAGATTATTTTTGCCATTATTTGTTTACCAACATACGATACTTCAAAAACAACTAAGCTTTCCCGGAATTTTGCGTGCAACTTTTACAACTCCTAGGGAGAGGACATCATTGTTTATCGATACATCGATGTTATCAAGAATGCGGTAAATTTATATAACAAAATAAGACTTGCAAGCAAATACCTATTTAGCTTATCAATTATTTAAAAGTATTTAATATGTATTCACAGTGTGTACAGCCATCTATTAACGGCAATGAGCATTCCACGAAAAGGTCAACTTTTGTCGGGGACGTGACGCATATGGCAGCTACCTTAAAGAGCTGCATAAATCTGTAGAATATAACGTCAAATTTAAAGCCGAGTTATCAAATGTTATCACGCCAAATATACTACGTACTAAAAATATAGCGTCACCTACCCGACACTATTCGTGGAATGCACCTCAAGTAGTCTCAGAGGGATAAGTAACCTGTTCTCGTTATAAAATATAAAGATTTACGTAATTAAACTCATTTGAATTAAGCATATAAAACGGATTAAACTTACCGATACTTGAAACTTTTTTATCATCAACCGTTGAAAATGCTCGATTTATCGATAGCATCGATAAACAGTGGTGTTCTCGCCCTAGGCCTTGACAAAAGTCGCAAGCAAAATTCCGGGGGCTAATAATCAGGCACTAGCGTAAAGTTCCATGTCTTCAAATATCGTAAACCTTCAGAATATTTGCATACTGAGCCTAAAATCGTTGAATATCGATACGAATCTGTCTTTACGTTGAAATTTGAACGACGAGAGTATTTTATCGAGTTTGAAGTGTAGGCGGTAGGTAGGCGTATTAACTTAGATTGATTATGCCTGGGAGGTACTTTAGGAAGACGATCAAAACGTAGCTTTTATAAATTAGGTTTCGGGACAAAATTTTTTTTTTGTACCGACCTACACTGCCAGTAAGAAGAAATACGTAATTGACAAATACATACAAAAAAAATTCACTAATGCGAAGAAAAAAATAAAAATTTAAGAAAAAGTGAAATCCTATTTGTGACTACACAAATCAAGATAACCGAATTCGGAAAATAGAGTTAGTATCATAACAAAGCATAAAAAAATATTATATTTTATACTTATTTATGACATGAATAACTGTTTCTTTTCAATTTTTTTCCTCTCTCCTTAGGATAAACACAGATTACAATCATTAAAAGGCGGTTTGTACTTTAAATAAAATACGTAACTAACTACTTAGGTCTTTTCAACTAAGGACGAACTAAATACTGCTTTTCATCTAATGTGCTTTACTATATAAAACTGCCACTGTCATGAACATACATATTTAACATTAATATCCTTTAAACCTTGTAATTCGATATTTAGTCAGCTGATTTTCATGCAATTCATTTGCATGAAAATCAGCAATCATTTTTGCACTTAGTGTAAATATAATTTTAATAAAAAAAAGAACCGACTTCACTAAGGATCCGATATCACAAGAGGAAGTGGCCAAATTGCTGTAAAAAATAGTAAAATCACTATAGGTGTGCCCATAACATAATAGTTGAAAAGTTCCCTCGATTTCTCCAAGATCCCATCATCAGATCTAGACCTGGTGACAATGCGACCAACTGTGAAGAATAATCTTTCAAAAAAAGAATTTTCCAAATCGGTCTAGCCGTCTTTGAACATACATAAAAAATTTACAAAAAAAACAAAGATCCCGACGAACTGAGAACCTCCTCCTTCGAAATCTTGAAGTCGGTTGAAAAAGCGTGTGGTAGGTAAGAGGTAAGTGGCAAATGATATCCGCGGATCGTTCAATGTTAAAAGGCGTAATGGGTCACCACCGCCTCTTTTATTTTGTAGTAGCTTAGATATTTATTAAGTTGTAGTTAAGCTCAAAGAGCGGGAATGGTCGGTTACGTATGTTCTTCTTTGTATAACGTAGCAGAGTGTGACTTACGTCTCTTGAATTATTGAATTGTTAAAAAAGACTTAATAACAGGCACTGAATTGAATTTCCCACCGGTTTTCAATCCAGTTCACTGATTTATTTTTCGTTTCGTCTCTTCAATTTTAACATATTATAAAAATAGTGTATATGTGCCTTTTTGCCTTATGATAACTTCGGCTCTATCATCATTCGCTTGCCCTTGTCCCATTTACTTGGGGTCGGCGCTCATAACATAAATTCGGCTCTATGTTACTACGAAAAAAAAAAAAATTGGAGCGCCTTTTTCCGCTGATAACGCAATTTTGAAAAAATGCTAGTTGCGCCCTTCTTCCTATTTCCTCGGTTATTTTCGTACTAAAAATAACCGCCAGTAGGAAGTAGGGCAGATGCCCCGGTTTTGGCCACTTTAAGAAGAGTTTGTCTATTTAGACGTCCGTCATTTTTTGTCAATAAGGAATTATGACACTTTTTTTGTACTAAGTCAGTGAAAATATATTACTTTATTTATATGAATCTCCGCTGTTAAGATTCTGACATTAGATCAAATTTTTTTTTCTTTAATGAAATATCAAAAACGGGTCCAGGAGCCAGTTTTGGCCACTTTTTTCCATGGCCCCTGACAGCTGAATGACAACTTATACATGACAGATGACAGTGCCATCTGTACTGCCATTTTTTACTCTTATATTAACCATAAACCATAGATTTGTAAATTTGTCTATACCTTGATAAATTTGAAAATGGCCAAAAGCGGCACAGTGGCCACAACCGGGGCATCTGCCCTATTCGCTACCAGTGACAATTACTAATAGGCCTGCTGGAGCAATCATTATTTGTTTGTTTTTTTTTGTTTTTTTTTTCTTATATTATACATTGTACACAAAACTAACATACCTATATATTGGCCACAGCATCTTCACAGATCAGATCAGATACAGAGCGTGTAAGGTTCCTAAATATTAAGTTTATTATACAAGTACTAACTAAATATGGATCTCGGTCCGAAATAAACAATTTTTGTTTTATTATTAAAGACAGTTCCATAATGCCGTTTATAGATAATTAAATCGGGTTTAATTCTGATGCAGTCAACGCTTAAATTATGTATGTCCTGTTTGTTTATGTACACGCTTAAAATGGGGCCGAACCCAGACAATATCTGTGAATAATTTTAAACAAAAAAAAGACCCGACTTCACTTAGGATCCGCTATTCCAAGAGGAAGTGGCCGAGTTGCTGTAAAAATAGTGAAATCACTATAGGTGTGCCTATAATAGTTGAAGAGTTTCCTCGATTTCTCCAGGATCCCATCAACAGACCCCGACTTGGTGACAATGGGACCATCTCCAGGGGTTATACCTGTTCGATTTAAAAAAAAAATTGAAAATCGGTTCACGATTCACGGAGATATCGAGTAACATACATACAAAAAAACAGTCGAATTGAGAACCTCCTCCTTTTTTGAAGTCGGTTAAAAATAAGCGACAACAGGCACAAATGAAAAAGTATGGAACCGAGCCGCGCCATTAAACAATTTAACTCCCTTAATGCTGACGGATTATCTCGTTCGTTGTAAATAAGCTGAATATGCGGCGTAAATAGTCACGAGTGAAAATAGGCTGCTATTTGACAACCACTTATGGCTCCTCTACATGATGGGCCATCATAGGGACGCAGCTATGCGTTAGAGGGAGCTAACGATATTGCGATCTCGTTCCGTCGTATAGCTGCGTCCCTATGATGGCCCATCATGTAGAGCCAGCCTTAAGTCTCACACCAAGCTTCAGCACCGACTTTGAAATTGAAAAAAATAGGTAAATATGCAAAATCAATGTCTAATTTATATGAAAAAAATTACGTCAGTGGTGGCAGTTTCACATTTTCCGGCGACTCGTTAGGGCGGTCGGATTATAGACACGATTATACGTACCGTCTGCTACAACTTTGCCTACGATGCACAACTTTGCCTGACTTGAAAAACATGGTTTTATTCACCAAACAGCTATTCATATCTTATTCCTGAGATGGCCGCCTTTCTATAATTTTTTCCAGGCCAGTCAAAGTTGTGCATCGGCAAAGTTGTAGCAGTTGCCGCCGTTGCCGGTATGAAATAAAAACACACATAAAACATTTATTTGAAAAAAAATACATGTGCAATGTGGTAATAAGGTTAATAAAATAGGTTAGGAAAATATTATCTATTAGATACCTACTAATTATAAATCAACTCGTTTTTTTAGTTTTAAGCTACTTGAGCGACAGCCAGTATAAGGAACAAGGAAAATGATATTTTCATTACGATTTAATTTAAATTTTTTATGTAACTACCACAGCACGCTAAGTACAAAGGATTAAACCAACCGGAGTAACTATGTCTGTCATTTTCTTTACAAAATTGTGCCGATTTTTGTGAGGGAGGGGAACGTCAAATGTACACGTAACGTCAAAATAGCGACGTCAGATAAACGTCAGTCCATACAATAAGTATGACCACTGGTCATATATTTTAGGCAGAGGAGAACGCCTGTCAATGGCCGTTCCAGTTGGTTGAATCCTCTAAGGCTAAGCAAGACTGCACGACTGCCCGCGCTCAGCTTTTGTTAATATATGAAGTCGCGCGACTTCCGACAATAAATGCTAGAAGATCATCCTCATGTATTTGTAACTTATAAAACGGCTCATTTTTATAAAACAAAATAAACAAAAAAATTTACCCTATAGGTGCCTAAGTACCTATACAAACTTTCATGACCACATATTTAACTAGACTATCTTTTTTTGAAATTGCTAAAAAATAGTACATTACTTCAGAGGCCGTGAAGTAAGGGATTCAAGAACGAGATTGCAGTAGACGGCCGAGGCGTAGCCGAGGCCGGATAAAGCGAGTCCTGCAATCCCTCTTCCGGCCAAGGATTGTATAGTGCTTTTCTCAAACATTGTAAGAAAAAATTATAAAATAACTACTGAGTAATCAAGTAAAATGTTTACATTGGGCCTTTTTATTTTTTAAACTTGACTTGACATTTGAAAAAGCTATTCGAGCACCATGTTTAACCGCTTAATAAATATAGTTCTTTTTTAATTTTAATGTCGCAAGTATGCTTTCATAGAGAGTGGTCGTTGGCTGTATGTAATATTTCCTTTGTCAGTTTAATCTTAGTAAGCAAATTTAAAAAGATAGAGCAGCGGACAATAATGTACGCTTCATACAAACTCCATACATTACTTCTTGGCCTAAGGCCAAGAAGTAATGTGAGGAGTCTTAAATGAGCAACTTCATGTCTTCATTTCGTGACATTAACGCATACATTTCGGAGTATGTTTGAGAACATGTTTTTACATACACGACCAATTCGCCAATATGTCACTGTTCCGATTGGTACTGTGTCTTGTCACAGTTATTTATGTCACCCATTTTATCCGACACCAAAAAGACTGCCATTCCACTGCAACTTAGATTGATAATATTGACTTTTTCAACCGACTTCAAGATTTCAAAGGAGATTTTCAATTCATCGGGATCTTAGTTTGTGCTTGTTTTTTTTTATGTTTTCACCAATTTGGTGTTTTTTGTTTGAAAGAGTATTCTTTGCAGCTGGCCACATTGTCATCAGGTCATGATCTGAAGACGGGATCCTGGAGAAATCGGGGGAACTCTTCAAATATTATAAGCACACACTTATCATGATTTGAGTATTTTTAACAGTAGCTCGGCCATTTGTTTTTGGAAAAGTAGAGACCAAGTGAAGACTGTTCTTTTTTGTTTAAAATTATTTATACATGGGCCCCAGGCTCGCTTAGTGAGCGGTAGAATAAAGCCCGGAAAACTAATTAAAAACTTAACAAACCTCATTTATAAATTTACTTATGTTTTCTCTGTTTTTAAAAAGTTACTGTCCAAGTGAGAGATCTGAGGACGTTATAAATAACAGCATTATATTTGTACTAAACTCATCGCCAGCACACACACGCCACAGAATGGCTATTATCTTGGAAAGGTGCTGACAATAGGCAGGCTTACCCCATAACGCAATTGTTTTGCAAAACAAAGAAAAAACAATTGACGCCAGAATACAATTTTTCTTTGCTTTTGATCTTGCATTGTTTGTTTAAAGGAAAGACCGCAAATAAAAAACTGTCTTTTTACCTAGATTTTTACATGTCAATATTCTTATTTTTGGTAAAAAGCGCTGTTGTATTGAAACCCTGGTTAATGGTTCGTACAGAGCACTCGAAAGTGACATTTAAAACTCTCAATAAACGATGAAATTATGTTTTAAAATTAACAGTGATAGAAATTTAAAATCATGATCATTTAAACTATTAATTACATGCGAAAAATTTTGTGTGCGATTATCTTCGACCTTAAATTTTTTGAATTCGAGCGTCCGGCTGTCAAAAATCGGCACCCTAATCCGAATAAGGCCTAGTTTTCCCTCTAGTTTGGAAGCTCAGATGATAGTCCGTAACCAGACGGGTTTTGTTGCTCTCATTATTGTGTCATATCGTGGCCAGGTCATAGACCGTTAAGTTACTTGTTGTTACTGGTTGCTGGTAACAATTTTTTACAACGCTTTGGTTCGCTCGTTTATCCTCATTACCTCATAATAATTAGGCATTACTAGTTAGATCAACTGGCCATCGACAGTGGTCGCTTGTTCAGCAAATGGCGCGATGCATCAAGCTGTCACGCGCCGGCGGATTATCTGCCGTCATTATCCGGGCTACATTATATGCTGCAGGTATTGCGTCTAATAGCTTACTAATAGCTATGTCAATGGAATGCTTTCGGATAATTGAGGGGTAGCATTAGTTCCGTCTTGTGGGACCCGAAGGGTGGGTGTTTTAGCTTAAGTCTTCCAGCATACTCGTACGGCAGAGATGTCCAGCTCAATCCCTGCATTTAGTTTGCCAGCTGTGTTTATTATCAAATCACGTACCCTCAGCATTCCATCTTTTTTTGGTCATTGCATAACATCCGCCAATCTTTTAGTACTCCACTTATCGAGCTCCTGAGCTAATCTCGTCTGAAAGTGTGATCTCTGAAGGTCGTCCACCTAATTAACGGGCTAACAGATACAAAAAATGATATGGCGTCTTCACTATAATACTCAAAAACGTCTGTCGAGTGTTAGAGTATATCCAAAAGAGAAGTTTCGTGGTTTATATGGAAACTCAGACATTCTACGACACTTTATTCCCGGACAGACTCTAAATGCCGTTGATAGTAGTTTTCCCTATCTCTATCCGTTTTGACTTTGTACTTCAGAATCCTTTGTTATATTATACCGATCTATATCTTGTAAAAGATTTAAGATAGGTAACCTACATAACTTAATTTTACGAACACCGACAAGATAAATTTTACGCCTTACAACGGAACGTATAAATTGAAAATCAATATGAAAATAGCGTGAAATCACAGGCTGGCGCGCAATCACTAGGTTTCTGAGCGAAAAAATTCATTTGTGACTTTTTATCTCGTACAGTCGGACGGAGAATGCGGGCGAAGCGTTTAGGTTGGCCCTCGCAGTTTACTTTGTGGTTTGTCATCGGGTTTCGCTATTTCCATCTCTTTCCTCAATATGTCAGACTAAAACTTCGACGCAAAGTAATTAGGTAGGTACACACCACAAGCGGCCGAGACCCCGGATAACCGTTCGTTTGACTAAAGGGTGGTTACGCGCGTTTTGAGACTAATTCTTCATTAGCTGCCACTTGTTCGTTAGATCACTGCACAATAAGCTATCAATATTACACACTGAACTACGTAAATGAGCAAAAAACAAAGAACTACTCTAAAGGCGTCATCGCCATCTTGAGCTCAAACGATTATCCAACCGTGCAGATTGGATTGGTGGCCGCGTTCGGCTGTCAGAAACGCTGGCTTGTAGCTCGATATTTAGACGACGTTTGAATGGTTTCGGGATACTTTTGTATGGATTATCTCTGCGTAGGATAGGGACAAGTGGCATACCTACTCGAAGCTCGAGCTCGTATTCCCCGTAAGTACTATTTATAATTCGCAGTAGAAGATAAAAGGTTGAAATGATGATAATGAACCAAATTCGGACTCCAAGCGTCCTTCTACAACTTAAATAAATAGCCAACGTGACTCTCTAGTGACATTAATGTATCTACTAAAAACACCGATCGACTGTACTTCCGTATTAAGCCAATCGGCGAATATTTACGAGGTCTCGTTAAAATTTATTTCCCCCGTCTGCGTTTCCACTGCCTGACGAATGTGACCCGACTTCAAGTCGAATGAATTAGAAGCATCCTACTAGGTATAAATGCTATAATGGATACTGCCAGTCAGTGGCGGCGCGTCCATAGAATACGATTCCTTTCGGCTTGCCTAATTTTCAGGCAGCTGAGCAGTTTTCCTATAGCTCATGTAGAAATTTTTAACCAAATTAAGCTTGCCTAAGAAAATGTTTAACCCACCGCCACTGATGGATACCTACTTTTATTTTGTCGTTTGCAACAACGTCGAGGCACGTGGCGTTTTATCGATGTTTATTTTATTTTTCTTGATTAAAGCATCATTTTGTCGATGCCAGAACTTGACCTGCGTTTTAAGATATAAACGATTTAATCAATTGATCAAATGCTGCGATGTAACTAAAATTGCATACAAGTGCTGGCATCGTCTAAATGGGTTTTATATATTTGCTTGCGTTTATTGGTGAACAATAAAAAATATTCTGTTCTATTATAAAAAGAGCCTGTAAACTTTTGAAATCTGTTTTAATCATGCGTACATTAAAACATAATCAAACCGAAGCAAAGAAAAAATAGAGTTAAATAGATGTATCTTAAACATGAAAACCGTTGTTTTTTTTATTACCTACGCGGTTTAACCAATTGGGTTACATACCTAAACAGACAGTCAGACGGACGACAAAGTGATCCTATAAGGGTTCCGTTTTTTCCTTTCGAGGTATGGAACCCTAAAAAGCAAAAAAATATTCGTACCAATTATAAATCTCCCTTTTTTTCTCATTATAAAACAAAGCGTGCAATACTCCGAAAGCTCAAATATTTAAGTCAATTTACGAGTAATCAAAGCCGATCTAAGTTAGAACTATCAGATACCTAAGTATATAATTACTTTTTAGTTTGACACGTTGAAAGCAACTTTCATAATTAAAGTAAAGGTTAATTTGAACACTTGGTACGGATCCCGATCAAATAATAATGTTCGCTTAGATAACTAATAGAAGTAGAATTAGATATCAGCAATTGATTTTGAAATGGATTTGTTAATGGTTTGAAACTCCACCACTCACTCACTGCTGGTGATGGTTTAAAGTCACTTTTCAACCGATTTCAAGATTTCGAAGGATTTTTGCAATTTTTTTTATGTATCTTCACTGATTATTCGAAGATGGCTGGACCGATTTGGAAAATTCTTTTTTTTAAACGTATACTTTACAGTTGGTCTCATTGAAACCAGGTCCAGGTCTGACGATGGGATCCTATATAGGCACATCTATAGTGATTTCACTATTTTTCACAGCAACTCGGCCACTTCTTCTTGGAATAGCGGATCCTAAGTGAAATCGGTGCTTTTTTTGTTAAAAATCATAATTTATTTTTGTATTAAGCAGAACGTCTGCTAACGATACCACAATGTTTAGAAATAAAGGAAAAGTAGAAAAATCCACTGCCTCAGGCGAGAGTCGAACTCGCGGCTCTGGGAAACATGCCCATCGCTCTGCCAACTGAGCTACTGAGACTATACCTGATGGCTGCGAATTTCTCCACCACATCCTTTATTTTATATTCGCGCCTTAGGGTGACGCCTAGCGACATCTGCCGACGAAAAAAAAAAAAAAAACGAACGACGAAAAATCATAATCATATAGGTACCTAGTACGAAAAACGCGACGATCCAAGTAGGAACTATCGGAATGAAATATAAATAGCCAGCGGATCAAAGACTGTCGGAAACTAGTTCCGAGCCCGTAGGGACGTGGAGCGTCCGTATTGCATTCCGCGGGTAAAATGCAGTTGACCGCTGCAAGTATTTTCTAACTTGCAATCAACTATGATAAGGGAGGATTACTAGTGATTGACACAAGTTTAGTAATAACATAGTAAAAAAGTACGTGAGTACGCATAAAAATCGTGTATAACCCGACATGCCTCACAAACAAAAACATTACTGAAATAAATAAAGACGGCATTATTATTGAAGATCCTAGTCAGATAGCACACGAATTCAATAGCTACTTTATTCAACGTAGTACTATTACGAGTTCTACTATAAAGAACACTAATTCAAATTATATAAACAATACTAGGTATATTCCTAACCCCTGTAAGTTATAGCGAGGTAAAAAATATAATAAAATCACTCAAAAATACGAATTCAACAGGTAATGACGGGTTATCAACTAAGATTCTAAAACAATGCGTTAATGAAATAGTGCCGGTTGTCACTCATCTAGTCAATTTGTCCTTTGAGGTGGGCTGCTTCCCGGATACTTTAAAGTTGTCTGTAGTCACACCATTATTAAAAAAAAAAGGAGACAAGTCCACAATGTCTAATTATCGACCAATAACACTCATACCAATCATGTCCAAAATATTTGAAAAAGCTATACACACACGGATTATGTCATTCCTAGAGAAGTATAAAATACTAAAGAAAGAACAAAATGGTTTTCAAAAAAATAAAAGTACAACACTTGCTACCTTCAACCTAATTAATGATGTTATTAGAAGTATTGATGAAAAGAAACCAACAGTTGTTGTGTTTTTTGACATGTCAATGGCATTTGATTTTGTTTCACATGAGCTATTAATTCAAAAACTTGACAATCTTGGGATAAGAGGACCTGCATTACAATGGCTGAAGTCGTATTTAGCAAACAGACGGCAGTGTGTTGAAATAGGAAGCTGCAAAGATTCAACAATAATCCGTCATAGATCCACTTACATGGAAAACAGCCTAGGAGTACCTCAAGGTAGTGTCCTGGGACCTCTACTTTTTTTATTATACATTAATGACCTGCCAGATATTACTCCACACCCATGTACGCTATTTGCTGATGATGTGTCAATTTTAATATCGAATGATGACGAAACACAATACAATAGTGACATTAATAATACAATTACATCTGTTATAGAATGGCTTCAATTCAATAATTTATCAGTTAACCTTAATAAAACCCAATTCATCCAATTTTATAATATACGAGGTAAAGGTAAAGCACTAGACGTGAAATTTAATGACACACAAATTACTGAAGTAGACACATCAAAATTTTTAGGAATCGTAGTTGATAAGCACTGTAATTGGAAAAATCAAGTAGATACTGTTTGTGACAAACTTTTCAAATTTTCTTATGTTTTGAGAAGGCTGCGAAATGTTTCAAATTGGACCACGGTCCTTATGGCATATTACGGTTATATCGCGTCAAATTTAAGATATGGCCTTCTTTTATGGGGTAATTCAAGTAACATGAACAGGGCACTAATAGCTCAAAAGAAATGTTTAAAGGCGATGTGTGGCATGTCTCAGAGGGAATCATGTAAACCGGTATTTGAAGAACACCAAATATTAACACTACCTTGCATGTATATATTCGAGGCGGCGGTCTTTGTAAAGAAATACCCGGATCTATTTAAAACGGCTAAAGATGTATATAATAGAAACACAAGATACCCTGACAAGCTTGTATTAGATTTTGTTCCGAACACATCCCTTTTCATGAAAAACTGTTATCACATGTGTATGAGAATATTTAATGCCCTCCCGGAAAACATAAAACCTCTGCCTCTCAATCCATTTAAAAAGCAACTTCAAGAATGGCTCAAAAAACAGTCATTTTACACTGTGAGTGATATGTTTGATATTAAGTAGTTTTAAGATAAAACATTTTATATTAGTATTAAATAGCTACAGATTGTCTATAGTTTTAAGTTAACGTTTGCATGCCTAACCGGCAAAATATGTCACTGTACAGAAATATCTAGTCAATACCATCTTATTGTACCATATTTTATGCAAATAAAGAATTTATGATTATGATTTATGATTACCGATAGATTGCCTATGTTATGATAATATGAAATTTTTCACGTATTCCAATATTTTTATTTTTAAATGTCATTAAAATGTTACAAATGAAATGAATTAAAGCTAAAATAAATGTAAATAATTAACTTTAAAAATGAAACTAACTAAAACTAGAATATATCTAAAAGAGGCCCCTGCGGCTTGGTACCAAAGATGCAGGCAGCATTTCCTCTCTGGATTACTCAACTAATTCGTTGAGCAAGATAGCTGCCATCTTTTCGGTCTCCTGTGGCATATCTGAATCTCTTCGATGGGTCTTGTTATCATTAGATTCGTAACATAAAAATGACGAATCTTGGTTCATAGAAAGGAGTTAGAAGTATTTAGAACTAAGATATAATTAAATCCTCATTCGAAGATTCAACGACAATAAACTCTCGTGCGAATCAGATTTCAATATTTATAACGGGTCACTCACAATTTTTCCTAATTCGTTATTCTAGAAACAAATATCAACAGTTTCTCTGTCTTTACAGGGCGTCCACAACCCACCCTAACCTGGTTAATCAATAACAAGCCGGTAGAAGATCACACACTCCTCAAGAATGATGGGAAAGTTATAGTTTCCCGCATCACAGTGGGTGGTGCAGAGCGCGGCTGGCTGAACAATACTGTGCGGTGCCAGGCTGCCAACACTCCTCTACTGAGTCCTCATGAGAGAGCCGCTAGAGTTGAGATGCACTGTGAGTACCATATTGACCACATACTTAAGAACGACGAGGTCATAGTTTAGCATCACATGGGTGGTCGGAGCGCGGCTGGCTGAACAATACTGTGCGGTGCCAGGATGTTAACACTCCACTACTGAGTCCTCATGAGAGAGCCGCTAGAGTTGAGATGCACTGTGAGTACCATATTGACCACATACTTAAGAACGACGAGGTCATAGTTTAGCATCACGTGGGTGGTCGGAGCGGGGCTGGCTGAACAATACTGCGGTGCCAGGCTGCCAGCACTCCTCTACTGAGTCCTCATGAGAGAGCCGCTAGAGTTGAGATGCACTGTGAGTACCATATTGACCACATACTTAAGAACGACGAGGTCATATTTTAGCATCACGCGGGTGGTCGGAGCGCGGCTGGCTTAACAATACTGTTCGGTGCCAGGCTGCCAACACTCCTCTACTGAGTCCTCATGAGAGAGCCGCTAGAGTTGAGATGCACTGTGAGTACCATATTGACCACATACTTAAGAACGACTAGGTCAAAGTTTAGCATCACGTGGGGGCTGCGGAGCGCGGCTGGCTGAACAATACTGTGCGGTGCCAGGCTGCAACACTCCTCTACTGAGTCCTCATGAGAGAACCGCTAGAGTTGAGATGCACTGTGAGTACCATATTGACCACATACGTAAGAATGACTAGGTCATAGTTTAGCATCACGTGGGGGCTGCGGACTTGCGGAGCGCGGCTGGCTGAACAATACTATACCGTGCCAGGCTGCCAACACTCCTCTACTGAGTCCTCATGAGAGAGCCGCTAGAGTTGAGATGCACTGTGAGTACCATATTGACTACATACTTAAGAACGACGAGGTCATAGTTTAGTTTCACGTGGGTGGTCGGAGCGGGGCTGGCTGAACAATACTGTGCGGTGCCAGGCTGCCAACACTCCCCTACTGAGTCCTCATGAGATACGTAAGTAGAATTTGTAAATAGATTTCGCACAAGAAACTTTGTTTTTGTTGCCCGTGAAATCTGGAACGTATTCATCGGATCAGGGTGGCGATTTTTGAGATTCGAGCACTCCAATGCAAGGAAATTAAGCTCCAAAATAATCGCACACAAACAATTGTCGCCATTATTTTCCCATGAAATTAATAGTTTAATTAATCATGATTTTAAACTCCTATCGTTGTTATTTTAGACCCCCCAGATCCGATGAATATGTTCCAGATTCCAGAGATTCGCAAATCGTTGCGCATTGTCAAGGCGCTGTAAATCGTAAAACGAAATGCATGTGTGCAGCTAGCGGTCTATTCGCAAATGGTTTGCGAAACTTGTGGAAAGAGTTAGGATTTTATGATTATTTGGTGTCGTTATCACTCAAAAACGCATAGTAAAATGACGTAAGCCCTTAAAAAACGACTTTTTTGGAAAAAACTGGTTAACTACTACGGAACCCTAAACTGAGCATTGCCCAACATGCTTTTGGCCGGTTTTTCATCAATTCTATACTGATAAGTAACAATGAGAGTAACAAAAATTTCTGAAGAGGATATATACTGGCTCATGATTGTTTTTCTACATTTTTGCCAACAATAAAACAGACCCTCGAACATTATTAGTCACCAATCTTCGCACCACATCGGCGCAGTCATTTTGAATAGCGTCATTTGCGTAAACAGCAGATTTGGAGCACGCACTCGTACAAAGGGCTCGATGGTTCGGAATAAGGAACACACAAGTAGTGATGTGTCAACTTTTTCTGCAAATATTCCACGATTTGATGGTAACCCAGAGGAACCTATTGCGTGAGACGGAGGCATTTTTTGCACCGCTGAAAGTAGGTGCACGCCGACGCGGGCGGCGTGTAATTACAGGTCCGTTAGGTTTCAATAAGGGAAAAATAGTACATTACACGGAGTGTGGTAAAATAAATAAACAGCTCAGATTGTGGGCATTTCTGGCCGGAACCGAAGATGAGGTCAATAAATAAATAAGCTATCTGGTTTTCTTTATTACTGCCTCTACAATTTTATATTACGAGTACGTCTTCTCCTGGTGAGATTTCCCGCTGCGCGCGCGGTCGGTAAATGGCACTTTACGTCCGAAGTGACGTAAAATATGTATTTAATATTAATGCAATAGAGGGAGACGACCACATTTAACAATGTTTATCATTTGGCGAGGTCTTACATATTATATCGTGATAAGTATTATGTGCCAGTGGTAGGTAACCGAGCGGTCTGACGAGGGGCTTCAAAATTGGGGGTCGTGAACTCGTGGATTTAAAAAAACCTCGGTCTACAGTTAGCTCCGTAGGCATAAGATAGCTTTAGCGTAAATAGAAGGTCAAATAAGTGTGTGTTGTAATATTATTCCATAATAAATATTACATGATACTTATATTAAATAGTAGCAATCGTGCGAGATTAAAACCTTTAAATAATTTGTTTTTGAAAATGGATAAAAATCGAAAAAGCTGGTCGTTGGTAGACTGGCGGTAAGACGTCCGACTTTCAGTCCGCAGGTCTCGGGTTCCAATCCCGGCTCACAACAATGAGTTTTTCGGAACTTATATAAGAAATATCGTTTGATATTCACCAGTCGCTTCTCGGTGAAGGATCCTGCATACCCGCGGAGAAAAAAGTGTAGGCAAGTGAAGTGATCTACCCGCTTTAGGCCATCGTGAGGACTAAATCTAGATCTTTCTCGAGCATGAGAGGAAGGCCTATGCTATGCCCAGCAGTAGGACGTAAATAGGCTAAAAAAATGTATTTTCAAAATAGTCTCAGCTGCATACTGTTGACTAAGTTTATGTTACCCGTGGCCATATTCCTAGAAATGAAAATGCCGGTAATTTCACATCACTAACACACGGAGCAAACAAACGAGCGTCACTCCCCAAAACGACCACAAGCCTATACAAATTGTACGGCGGTTAAGACCTTTGTAAAACGTGTAGTTTTCGCGATATACGGGAGTTTTAAATCTCTTAAGTGGCCTCGCGATGGCGGCAATTTATGGTGCTCTCAGGAATAACGATTTAAACCTGTTTTGGAATGGGTTTAAAGTTTCGCGGTGACATTTGTTTGGTTAAGGTGTGCTCCCGTTTCAAAGTTGTAGTATCAGACTTTACACTCGTATCTTTCTTAACTTTTTCGTTTCCCTGCCTGCGAGTATACCAACGTAGGAATTTTAGGCTGTTGTCATACGCCCCCCAGGAGGTCGAAGACTATCCAGGCACCCTAGATACCGCAGAGGCTAAAAGATCTTATATTTATTTATTTAGGATTACCAACAGATAATACATCTTACATGCTCTTAAATCTACGTTACAATTGAGTTTGATGCTTATCTAATTATAGGTAACCACAACTTAAGCCAATATCTTTTACGTACGAACATGCAGAACTTTACTTTATAATTAAATTACAGTTAAAGTTAAAATATAATTATTACTAACGAAAGACATTACATTGTATTGCATACTAACACTAGTGCCTAAATGGGAATTCAATTTTAAATTTACTATACGGAGTCCAGCGAGGCAAAATATGCCATTAACGTCCTTTTGAATTTGTTAGGACTGTCATGACATATATCTTAGCAAACTAGTCAGCGTCAATTGGACAGAAACGGAGGTCAAATATCGGGTCATTGGGCTTCGGCCCTTGCAGAGGACCAAGCTTCATACTAAGAGGTTAAATTACAAAAAATCCTTTCATAATATAGCTTGAACCTAGTATGTTCCTTTCAAGGTTCCATCTTCTATGGTTAGCGCTGTACATTGTCTCAAAGTCTATAGTCAACTCAGTTTTAATAATACCTAGGGTTTTGTCTCAAAGTCTAGTCAACTTAGTTTTAAAAATAGGGTGCCATTGTCCACAAAAGACTTAAGTAGGTATTTATATACGTAGTTTTAAAGCACATACATTCTTGTAACAATAACGTCCGGACGTACAATCGCTGTATATTTATGGCGCTCTCAGAATAACGACTTAACTCGATTCGTGCAGCCGTATTTTAAACTGCACGGACACAGACTATAACGGATGGGATAGCGACAGTTTAACTCAATTTTGGAGGTAGGAAGCTTCCTACCAAAGTTCAAAAGACGTACCTGCAGGAGAACAGAGCTCGAACGTATCCCAATTATCAAACATGTTTAAAATGGCATATTGATAGACTTTAGTACCCACGAAAATTTAAATACAGGCGCGCTTTCGTGCGAGGCCGTGCGAGGCCGAAAGCCGAGCTGTAGATGACCAGCACGATACAAAGGACAATTGTTTAAATTGACGCGGTGCGACTCAAGATCAGCTGCGAGCGTCGAGGCTCTACGAAGGCCGAAGAAAGAAGTGTCCGGGCGTTACGCGCTACCATGCGAGGCCGAAAGCTGCCAGCAGGACAGATCGAATGCTGGTTAGGAACAATAAGTTAGGTTCCACTGCAACTTTGTGACCGCAAAATTGTTGCTACGATCCGAGAATCCCAAGCTAATATTTTCGATTTTCCATTCCATGACTTCCTTATAAGTAGAAATGAAAAAGTAGCGTTAGAGTAGGGTAGACATCTCATGGGGGCCGTCATCGCGCCGTGCGGGAAGGTCATACCCAACGCGGGTCCCTAATTGACCGTCCGAGGTTACCCGAGGTATTATGAATTTGTCAATAATTATTCTAGATCCGTTTCACCCTGCGATCGAACTCGTCTCTCCACCCTATCTAATTAATAGTTTTCTAACAAGTCTGCCCTATTACAGCACATCAAATGCCAGACCAAACGCACAACTATTCACCTCGAACTAATTTATCTGGCGCAAATAACCCCCAACCCGCCTAGATTAATTATGTCAGTCTATAGCTATTTATCAGGCCATTCCAGGCTTTTCTGTTAGGCATAACCGTTAATAGATTTATTTGCGTGTAATTACGTAAATGATTATAACAAAAGTAATATAACTTTAGATTGATACTTTGATTGATTGATTGGCTTTGAATATTTTGTAAAGGTCGATTTTTTTTTCGTGCCTCAATAGATTGTTTAATTAACTCCCGAAGCATAATGAGGGATGTTATAAGGTTGACCGCTATACTATGTGCCTCTCTGTGAATCATCATCATTTTCTCCACGCCGTATCCGGCGACAGCGACTCCGTCAATTATTTCTTGCAGGATTATGGAAGGCTCGGGTATGACTTGCAAAGCCAAACTTTGTCTTGAAGACGCGGTCACACAAAGCGCAGTGTAGTTGGCCAGCTGGGTTGTATGTGTATATGTACGTGGGCTTAGGACGAGTCTTTCTTATATGCCGTCTGGCATCCAGGTCTCTCAAACGCTGATGCTCATATTGTTCCACTTTATGACAAACAGTAGATCGCCATTCCGACCGCTGCAGCGCCATCTCTTCCCAACGTCCACACGGTATACCGCAAGCAGTGAGGTGGCGTTTAAGAACATCTTTGTGCCGCAGGTACTGCCCCCCCTGCTTTCGCTTCCCGCAAGAAAGCTCAGCATAGAACACTGCTTTCGGCAATCTACTGCTGTCCATGCGTACGACGTGGCCACACCATCTCAGCTGGTGTTTCACGATAAGTGCTTCAACACCAGGTAGCTTGACGCGCGCTCTGTGAATAGCTAGGGATACACACACAGAGCTGCCCGCTGGATTTGTCTGGTCATCATTTAAAATTCTTATAGCTGTTATTTTTAAAACATCGCTTCATCGTTTTAGACCGAGTTGTAAATGTCAGATTCGGGCCATTATTCGGGCGCTCTAATTTAAAAAACCACCCCTCAGGAGCTGTCAAATTATTCCACTCAATTATGAATTCTGTCTTAACTGGTGTTCAAAATGAGCATAAACAAGGATGTGTCAAGATAATTTTGAACATCTCAACCGCTTACCTACCTTACTGCTAACTTTACTAAACAAGCCCTACAAAATAAAATGTATTTCACATCCTTCTTTCATAATACGTTGTGTGTCCAATTAAATACAAGCTTTCACGCCGACGAGATGGTTCTAACAATAAACTTCCACTGTTTTATCTTAGAACTTTTAAATCCTTCGGTCTCCGTTCAGACTAGATGTCTAAAATATTGTATTTTCATCCCAGTCACGCAGGTATGCTGAATTTCAGCTCAATCGGATAATAGGAACTAGTCAAAATCTTTCTTGCAAGATTCTATCTAAACTAACTACCTAACTGATGAAAACTGAGTAAAAAAACTCGTAACTAGTGGTTCTGTGAACCGTAGACTTCGGAGAATATCCCCCCTTTTTCCCCCCTTTCCCCCTCTCACGAAACTTTTTTTTACAACAACCTCTAAGGAAGTGTGGGCTTTGACCTTTTACCAGAAAATGATTGAAATCCGTCCATAAATAACGCGACAGCAAACTTCCCCCCTTTTCCCCCTCATTTTCCCCTAATCAAAAAAATGGCTCAACAATTTTTGGCAAATAAATCAAGAAACGTCCATGCCAAGTTTCATCGAAATCGGGTGAAAAATGCGACCTCTAGACCGACACTGACCAACCAACCAACCAATACACACACACCAATCTGCCAAAACGTCGTACCAGTGAGAGACCCCAGGGCCCAGACCCAACACGCACCCGCGCGCCCGTGTGGCCTCTCCTTGTGAGTTAAAACGGAGGCGTTCGTCGCCTCGCTACCCTCGGCTCCTCAGTCAATAAAAGCACGTGTAAGATTATTTTAGATGAAATAAAATCTAATTGGATTTGGAATGGAAAGTTAATTAATTAAAGTTTGAAATTCTAGTTTCGGTTCCATAGATATAGACTTTCCATCATCATAAGTAGATCTCATTTCGAGGTAAAGGAAATGTTAATATTAACAAAGAGTAACTTATACAGTGTGTTTCTGTAATAGGAGCAATAAATTAAAACGTAGATTCTACTCCTTAAACCAGGAAACGTTCATTCAGCGACTTTTAAAAATAACGTATGGTTTGAAGTTGTATGTAAGTATGGTAGGACACTTTAAAAATTTTTCGAACACGCAATGTATTCCGAAATTGACTATGTCTGTAGGGTGACAAGCAATGTCAATTAGACGGATTTTAACGTTCATTGAAAATACGATTTAGTTTGTATGAAAAAGAGACAATCTACAAAATACATATTTTTTTTAAGTTGTTGAACAAAAGTTTTGTAGTTTGAGGAGTAGAATCTATGTTTTAATTTATTGCTCCTATTACAGAAACACACTGTATAGTAGAGCACTAATAACTTTTTGAAGCTCAAGTCAATTGCGCCCTCCGTCCGAAAGCCCCCTAAAGATACCGAAAATGTAGTAGGAAATGTCATCTGCACTGCTACTCCACCTAGTAGCTACTACTTACTAGTGTACGCTATTTGTTAGGTGGAGTAGCAGTGCAGGTACAGGTGACATTTCCTCTTACATTTTCGGTATCTTTAGGGGGCTTTCGGACAGAAGGCGCAATTGACTTGAGCTTCAAAAAGTTATTGAGGCTGTGGCCGTCTATTTCTCTACAGGGTGTAACAAAAATACTGGTGATCCGTTTAAGGGCATCTTTGGTATCGTATTGCGAGTAAGAAAAAGTAGGAGAAAAAATTTTTGGACGCGAAAAAAAAATATTTTGTATGGGGCGAGTCGTCCCAGCTGGCCAACCCTCCATACAAAACCAAAAATTTTTTTCGCGAGAAAATTATTTTTTCTTAGTTTTTCACAATAAGAATACGATACCAATTATGCCCTTAAAAGGATCACCAGTATTTTTGTTACACCTTGTATAGTCTCTGATATTAATTTACTAGCTTTTCTTGTTCAGTTAAATGACCTGTATTCACTTAGTATATAGCTTGGCCAAAGTACTTAACTCTCAATAGAACCATATTAATTGAATGGTTTCTATAGAGACTTAATCACAAGTTATGTATTACGTGTGGGGTAGCTATAGAATTATTTGTTTAAGACTGATTCAATTCAATTAAACATTTTGTTTTGCAAACCTTTTTATTATTTAGATTAAGGTACGATGGGACTGGCATAATCTTAAGATTAAAAGTCCCTAAATAATAAAAAATAAAAATAAACCTTAGTCAATCTTTATAGTGGAAGGTGTAGGAGGCCAATTTCAAAGAAAAACCGCAAATCGATGTACAGTTCAGCCATTTGGCACACGCATACTGGAAGTCAAAACATTTTTTTTGACTCGCAGGACTTTAAAAAAATCCCTTAGGAGGGGAGTTCTGAGTTATATATATTCTTGTACTTATTGGATTTTTTTTTACGAACTGCGGGTCAAAATTTTATTTTGATCTCCAGTCTTCTTCTTCTTTTCGTGTCGAGGTTCCGTTTATGTTTATCTCCAGTATGCGTGTGTGAAACTGCTGTATGCTAGGAGCTATCAAATTACTCCATTCAATTATGAATTTTACTTTACAATTTCTGTAATGTAACATAATATTTTTGTTGACAGTGCGTCCAACATCAGTGGCCATCACAGACAAGCCAGGACAGATGTCGGCAGACACAGAGGTTACTTTGGTCTGCGTCAGCCATGGCAGCAGGCCACCAGCTCAGATAACCTGGTTTAGAGAAAACAGGCGATATACAAGAGGGAGGGTAAGTTTTTAACCACGATGGCTAGTCTTGTAATGCTGTGCCTCAAAATATCAATGGTCATCACGGACAAGTCGGGGCAGACGTTGACAAACACTGAGATTACCTTGGCGTGTATCAGATCACAGGCGTTTAGAAAAAACAGGCGGTATACTAGAGGGGGGGGGGGGGGGTATACTACTTACTTGCCGGTTACAATAATTCTTCTCGGGTCGGAACGGTTAGAAGCGGTACACGGTGGTAGTTTTCTCCCACTTATGAAGCGTCATAATGTTCCTTAATTGAGTAATAAGAATTTATTTTTCTACAGCACAACGACTTCTCCAACGACACTACGTCGATCAGTCGACTAACGATCGTTCCACAGCCAGAGGACGACGGCGCAATAATGAGGTGTCGCGCCGACAACGCTATACTGCGTACCGCGTTAGAGGACTCGTTCAAGATGAGCGTCGTTTGTGAGTATAGTTCACGTCCATCAGTCGACTGACGATCGTTCCACAGCCAGAGGACGATATCGCAATAATGACGTGTCACGCTGACAATGCTATACTGCGTACTGCGTTAGAGGACTCCTTCAAGATGAGCGTCGTTTGTGAGTATAGTTCACGTCCATCAGTCGACTGACGATCATTCCAGAGCCAGAGGACGATGGCGCAATAATGAGGTGTCGCGCCGACAACGCTATACTGCGTACCGCGTTAGAGGACTCGTTCAAGATGAGCGTCGTTTGTGAGTATAGTTCACGTCCATCAGTCGACTGACGATCGTTCCACAGCCAGAGGACGATATCGCAATAATGACGTGTCACGCTGACAATGCTATACTGCGTACTGCGTTAGAGGACTCCTTCAAGATGAGCGTCGTTTGTGAGTATAGTTCACGTCCATCAGTCGACTGACGATCATTCCAGAGCCAGAGGACGATGGCGCAATAATGAGGTGTCGCGCCGACAACGCTATACTGCGTACCGCGTTAGGGGACTCCTTCAAGATGAGCGTCGTTTGTGAGTATAGTGAGTACCTCTAGTTCACGTCCATCAGTCGACCGACGATCGTTCTACAGCCAATGATGGCGCAATAATGAGTTGCGTAGGTACCTGCGAATCTCTTTAATAGAACAAAATACCCAACTTATTCAGTTCGGACTCGTTAGACCCAGACGTTTCGATGATGAATTGAAGGTAATCCAAAAAAGCTACATCTCGCAAACGAAAACGCTCGTGTCGTTGAAAATTTAAACACTCCACAATAATGTTAAATAAATGCTGCAAGCGTCTAACGTATCCCCGTCTCGTCTCTACGTCGTATTCAATTTGACGAAGATCCCGCCTTTGGTACACTTTGAGATTATATTAAGAGTTATACGCTTACTTGGAACAAAAAGAGTAAACATGTAACCTCCTTATTCATCTTTATCTGTCGCTTATGTTAGTTAAAAATATAATAAATAGCTACCTACTTTTGATGCTAACTCTACATAATGAATCACCTGAGCAGCGAGCACAATTTTATGTTTTTTGGCGTCTATTCATAAGTTAAAATATGTAGCTACTTATTAAATTATTATTATTTAAATTTCTACGTTACTAACTTTTAATTGTAAGCCTTGTCTAGCTGTATGTACTAACAATCTATGGATCTTTGATTCGAAATAAATATAGGTATATTGATTGATTGATTAAATATTATTAAGTCAGAAGTTAAAAAAAAGTATCTATCTAACCCTGATTTAAAGCAAAACATCAACTTATCAGTTAATTTAATGCCTAACATGAAAAGGAAGCAAAAATTCATATAAAACAGACGTTAACCATTACGTTCACAGTACTCGTTACGTTCAATTCTGCAATATAACTTATACTAAAGGTCCTGAACATTAGAGGTCCAAGACGTCCCAAACATATTAAACGCCTGTACCAGTAAAGAAACATGGGTACAAACAATAAAAGACACTTAACATCGGCTAAACGACCCTAATAAAATCTTAAGAGTTGCCAGGACGCTCGCGTGAACTCGCGTCCCCATATAAACGTAGTACAGCTCGCATTTTAAAACTACATGCTTTAATTAGAGCCATGAAATTTGGTATGGCCATTCTAGTATTACAGATCTAGGTCGGAAATTCGTTTTTTAGCAATGAAAATGAATTTATAACCTAGATCTGTACTGCTAGAATCCCCATGCCAAATTTTGTCGTTCTAAAGCATGTCGTTTTAATAATTTAAAACAAAAAAAAGAACCGACTTCACTTAGGATCCGCTATTCCAAGAGGAAGTGGCCGAGTTGCTGTAAAAAATACTGAAATCACTATAGGTGTGCCTATAATAGTTGAAGAGTTCCCTCGATTTCTCCAGGATCCCATCATCAGACCCTGACTTGGTGACAATGGGACCATCTAGGGGTTATACATGTTCGATTAAAAAAAAATTTTTGGAAGTCGGTTCACGATTCACGGAGATATGGAGTAACATACATACAAAAAAAAACATAATAATGATAAAAAAAAAAATCATTCGAATTGAGAACCTCCTCCTTTTTTGAAGTCGGTTAAAAAGAGAGCTGAACTACGTTTGAATGGGAACGCGAGCGTCCTGGCGACTCTGCGCATATAAACTTTCTTACTACCACCCAATTCAATTTGTATTCTAAGTTACCAAGAATAAGATCTAATTTACATTAACGCCACGGTTTATAAAGTAGCTGCAAGTCGCTAATCAAATTTAAACTTTGCAGCGTTAAAAATAGGATCTCTTTTACGCAAGTTTACGTGAGTAGTTTTTATACACTAACCTACTAACTCCATCAAACCATTTCGTACTTTTAGTGCCCCTTGTATACAAAAAGAAACCGCAAATCGATGTACAGTTTAGCCGTTTGGCACACGCATATATCCAGCATATATTCTTCTTATACCCAGGAATCAGGAACGGTTCTTTTAGCCATACTAAAATACCGGTTAATTTCGTTCTAATTTCGTCCTTTTGTTTCCTATTTCACTTTCAACGAGGCAATGTATTAACACTAAGGCAATACCTAAATACAATATTGAGTTCTACATAAAGGCCATAAAACAATTAAATATATCACATTATTTCAAAATACCGGTTAAGATCCCTGCAGTTATGACATCCAATGCAGGGATCGGATACCGTTATTTTTCTAATACCGGTTTCGATCACGTGACCCTAAACCGAAATGAATCGGTTGTGATTTCGTTTACCGGCCATTTAACCGGTTATTTGAAAATAAAGTTTATTAGCAAATTTCGATACTGTTGAACGAAATTAACCGGTTAAAATGGCGTCGCGCGGCGGCGAAGCTGAGTAATACCGGTTAATACAGTTTATGCGAACGTCTCAAATTTCGTTCTTCTTGGATACCGGATTCTTGGTTAATCGAAATGATTTCATTCTCTGTTAAAACGTTACTCTAGAAACACCGGTATTTAGGCGCATTTATGACGGTTATCGTGCAATATTAACCGGTATTCCGATACCGGTAACGATCCCTGATCCAATGTAATAATAACTTTGCCGTTAATAAGGTGTTTTTTTGCAGATAAGCCAGTGCTGACTATGTCGCTCGGAAGCACGCTGAACGCGAATGACATCAAGGAGGGGGACGATGTGTACTTCGAATGCAACATCAGGGCGAACCCGAAGGAACATCGCATTTCGTGGTATCATAACGTGAGTGAGTCACGAACATTATGACGGAGACTTGTGGAAAATACGGACTTCATAAGCGAAGAATACTGATGATAGCAATAAATAAAAAATCTGTCGAATTGAGAACCTCCTCCTTTTTTGAAGTCGGTTAAAAACGAGTCTTTTGTTTTGACCACTGTTTTTTAAGACTACAGATATTTGATCAAGTTTTAAGAAGACGCTTGAGTTCCTTACAAATATATTTTCTCTTTTTCTTCAAATTCAGATGGAAATTGTAAAGGTAAACCTATAAGTGCAATCATGAACTTGTAATATTTTGTGCCTTGCTTAAAAAATCTCCAAAAAGGTCAGATTTATGCGACTCAAAAGAGTTAAGATTTTTTTTGTATGTAATATATGTAATTTATTTGCAAAGTATAAGTTGGTACATATGAGTCTTAGGTGGTAGGTAACAGTGGGAGTAGAGCTCTTTAAAATTCAATAGGATTAATGACGTGGGTGGGCAGTAGTTCTTGAGCATTTTAGCGCATGTGTACAATATATTCGAAGAACTTCTGTCAAGTATGTTGGAACTCCTTGTATGCTTATTACGCGAGATTTTATAACGTCATAAAGGCCAACTGCTGTAAGGAGATTACCTGTCTTAGTTTTACACTGGTCTCTGAACATACTGTAACATGTTTATTATTTATGCGGGCCCGTAAACGTTGGGAGGAGAATGGAGGGTCGAATTGGTGCTTAAAAACGTCCTTAAAAACTTTCCCGCCCGAGTGCGTAAAGTTAGGCGCTTCACGTGTGATATATAGAAAGTGGTCTTTTTATAGCTTTGCACGTAAATATGGCGTTTCATTTTTCTTTTGACTTATGTAGTTTAGGGGTTACACTCACCTAATCACGTGTCGAAACTTTTAAAGATTATACTTGGCCACAAACAGCGAGAAAATAAGTGTATGTATTGCTAAGAAACAAAAAAAAATCTTTTGGACTTGAAAATTCATTTTTCTACTCCTGCATTCTAATTTGCCAATAAAATTACTGACATGTATATTCAAAGCATATACTTTATGAACGTTGTCATAAGATGACTCAAAAGTCCATTCGTAGGGATATAATGGGTCTGTTGCCGGGGCGGGTCCCGCACCGCCGCCACCCGCCGCTGTAGACAAGGGGGGCGCCGGCACCAGCCGCCGGGAGATTGACGACAATTGTATAGAGGTAGCAGGTCATTCGTCGAACTCAATGCTTACCGGCTTGCCTAGCACTCGTAGAAAAACTATTGTGTGCAACGGTACATAATTAGGTCTTAAAATGTAACTGTTGCACAAAATACTATTATAGATACTCTTTAATTTAACTCAATTAAAACACAAAAGACCAACCAAAAACCTTAAAGACATAAATTACATACAGGGTGTAACAAAAGTAGGTACCTACTGGTGATTCTTTAAGGGCATAATTGATACAGGTATACATGTAAGTATGCAGTAAACTTACCCTGCCGTGAAACTTTGAATAAAAACTAACTTAACCTCAGAACGACTACTAACTTTTAATTATTTTTTTAATTTATTGCTCAGTAATAATATACTTAAAAACTACTACAAAAACTTCGCCAAACTGCGAAACAGTTTGTTGGCGAATAGAATACAACCATTCTA
The DNA here is from genome assembly GCA_911728535.1 of Pammene fasciana. NCBI lineage: Eukaryota > Metazoa > Arthropoda > Insecta > Lepidoptera > Tortricidae > Pammene > Pammene fasciana. The sequence goes on along the minus strand of OU452273.1, from coordinate 29,967,990 downwards.
CACACATATATATTTCCTTACATAATCTAACTTAACAACTACATCCAAGCACCATGCAAACGGGTCACTTTGTATGGACAAATGCAGATACTTATATCTTCAGTTAAACTTAGTATACCTAAAATTGCTACAACTAACTTACATTGGAGTAACTGTTTAATAACAAACCCTTGATTTTTTTCTTAAACAATGTTTTTGTCAAGAGCTCGTGTTCTGAGGGTATAACGTTAAAAATACGCGGTATCAAGTACTGTCTTGTTCTACGGCGGCTTTACTAATGTACCTTTCTTTTCTGTCCAGGACCAACAAATAAACCAGAACATGTCTTCCGGGGTCATCTTCAGCACCAAGTCGTTGGTGCTGCAAGGAGTCACGAGGAGGGACGGCGGGTTGTATACCTGCAGTGCTGCCAACCATATAGGGGAGGCCACTAGCCAAGCTGTGTATTTAAGGGTGCAATGTAAGTGGTCTTACAGATTGGAGGATAAGAGTAAACTGCACCAAAACGTCTGTAAACGTCAACGTCATCGTTAAAAAATCTTGTATGAAAAGTTTGACAGGCTTCTATGGGAAGACAGCTCCTTCGCCATATTTAACGTCGCTGAATCCGTTAATTGTGCGTGGTGCAACCCACCCTTAGGGCCGGTTGCATCAAACCGTCTGCTAACGTCCACGTCATCGTTAAAAAAACTTGTAAGAAAAGTTTGACTGTTTTCTATGGGATGACAGCTCCGTCGCCATATTTAACGTTGATGAGTCCATTAATTTTGCGTGGTTCAACTCATCCTTATATTTTATGTAAGATAAGTTCTCACAGGACTCGGAAAGAGATTTCGTACAATTTTCCCGCAACCACAGCCAGTTTGAAGCATAGCTAACCAGGCAAATCACAGTTAGAGGTTGATTTTATGACAAATAACCAAGCAGATTAAATTAAAGCCGCACGAGACTATGGGCTCGGCGAAGGACACAACTCAATGGCGGGGCTTCCACTTGAAAAATATGATGTCACCACATACGTAGCCCTGAGGAAATGAGCAATAATGATGATCAAGGATGTAATACGGGGAGAGGGTTAGGGGGTTCTAACCCCTTGCGGCCTTGGCGTGGTGGCGGCAGAGGTGAGCAAAATATATAGATGAGAAAGAAAGGTCGAACAGCTACCCCGCGAACTCGATGCCTTTCTTACGATAGGAGCGCAACATTCAGAGCTAAATAATATGATGTAAAGATTCTCTTCAGCAACACAAAACTTATGCCCAGGGCCCCCATGCCCAGGGGAGGAGGGAGCTAAAGATCAAAATCGACGTTTTTTATAGTCATTGTTGTCCCTAATTGAGCGCCTGAGGGCCCCTGATTTTCATGTGTCTATGAGCCCCACATTCTTACATGCCCTAGGGCCCCATCACATATTAAGACGGCCTTGTATATTTAATTATGACTTGTTGACACAGACACACCAGTCTGCGCGCAGCTCTCTCCGCTCCTGATTGGTGCTCGTCTGGACGAGCCCCTGCGCGTGCGATGCACAGTGAGCGCGGACCCTGCTGACGTCACCTTCTCCTGGCAGTTCAACAATAGTGGGGAGAGCTTCCAGGTGTCACCAGCTAGATACGGTGAGTACCTCTCCTGTACCACTAGTTCATCTATCCTCGCTCCTGATTGGTGCTCGCCTAGATGAGCCCCTGCGCGTGCGATGCACAGTGAGCGCAGATCCTGCTGCACCTTCTCTTGGCAGTTCAACAATACTGGGGAGAGCTTCCAGGTGTCATCAGCCAGATACGGTGAGTACCTCTCCTATACCACTAGTTCATCTATCCTCGCTCCTGATTGGTGCTCGCCTAGACGAGCCCCTGCGCGTGCGATGCACACTGAGCGCAGACTCAGCTGACGTCACCTTCTCCTGGCAGTTCAACAATAGTGGGGAGAGCTTCCAGGTGTCACCAGCCAGATACAGTGACTGTCTGTATATGTACTATAACTGATGGGAACTTCTAGGTAGCAACTGATCCCGTTGATGTATCCTTCTCCTGGCAATTCAACAACGTAATAAAGAATATAATTTTTTTTCTTTCTTCAAGCGTCTCGCTTGTTACTCCTGTATATAGGTGCAAGTGAGACGAATGGGAGAAGGATAACAACGATATCCTTTTGATAAATTAGAATATGCCTCCAGCAAATGACACTCATACAAACAAAAATATCAATAACATCACGTAACATTTTTCAAACAGTGTCTACGGGTGGCACTGCAAGCGAGCTTCGTTATCGCGCGGCAAGCGACCGCGACTACGGCGCGCTACTTTGTCGCGCGACAAACGCTGTCGGCCGACAGAAGAGGCCGTGTGTCTTCCAAATCGTGCCAGCTGGTAAGTTACACACTACCCATGATACTTATGTGACACTTTTTTGAAAAACCGGCCGTGCGAGTCGGACTCGCGCGCGAAGGGTTCCGTACCATTAGCTATAAAAACGGCAAAAAAATCATGTGTTTTGTATGGGAGCCCCTTAAATATTTTTTTTATTCTGTTTTTTAGTATTTGTTGTTATAGCGGCAACTATGAATATTTCAACTGCCTAACTCTCACGGTTCATGAGATACAGCCTGGCGACAGACGGACAGACGGACGGATGGACGGTCAGCTGAGTCTTTTAAAAAAAATTTTTTCGCGAAAACAATTTTGGTTTTGTATGACGGGTTGGCCGGACAAGGACGAGGTGACCCATACAAAAGAATTTCGCGTCCAAAATCTTTTTGTTCTACATTTTCATACTCGCAGTACAATACCAATTATGCCCTTAAACGGATCACCAGTATTTTTGTTACACCCTAAGCAAAACTGGGCCGAATTAAAAAGCATTAAAAACGGCTAAAGCAATATAAGTAATATAAGCAATATAAGTATGTAATTTTAAATTGTTCCTAGTTGAACGATGTAGTTACTATTTTATGAGTGCAAGTATGCGATGAAGAAGTTTAACTTGCAGTTAAGTTCTGCGATTAAATATCCAAGACGTTATGAAATGTATGAAACGGCAGCAGTTATACGTGACATCATATGCTGAGATTTACTCGGCGCGCGTTATAAGGCCCGGTGCACACTCACACTGTATGGCCAATTCCGGAATTCCGGAGTTAGTCCATACAAACAATTCTGGAGTTGCAAGCCCTACCCACAATAGCATAATCTTCTAGCATGCCTACTTACAGATGAAGTGAATTATCGTCCTTATCGTTAATCACTCTGATAAGTTCATATTTGTATTGTGATGATAGTTCAATCAACTTTAGTATTGAGATGTAGTTGTGTAGAAGTTAGATGCATTAGTAAATTAGTAGAGCCGTTCGCATTGAGCGCCAGAAACGCGTCAGCCAAACAAAAAAATCAGTAGTAATACGAGGTAAAATTATACACAACCCTATTTGGGCTGAATCAGATCAGATAATAATAGCATAAGAAAGTGGCAGTATAATTAGAGCTGTATATTGTCAAAATTACTATTTAGTCACTATACTCACTATTCACAAAAAATATATATTGCCATGAGGCCCATGAGTCTGCCCTAACTTTAACACTTATATGGCAGACGTTCCCGAGCGGTTCATAGAAATAAATGACAAAATGTGCACGGGGTTAGTGCACTTGCATGGAATACAGGATGCAAATCAACTGGGTTAAGTAGGCGAGTAGCAGGAATGAGTTCAGTTTGATACCGAGCCGTGTATAACCAGCCTTAACACTTACGTGGCAGACGTTACGGAGCGGTTCATAGAAATAAATGACAAAATGTGCACGATGTTAGTGCACATGCATGGAATACTATTGGGTTAAGTAGGCGAGTAGCAGAAATGAGTTCAGTTTGATACCGTGCCGTGTATAGCCAGCCTTAACACTTATGTGGCAGACGTTACCGAGCGGTTCATAGAAATAAATGACAAAATGTGCACGATGTTAGTGCACATGCATGGAATACTATTGGGTTAAGTAGGCGAGTAGCAGGAATGAGTTCAATTTGATACCGTGCCGTGTATAGCCAGCCTTAAAACTTATGTGGCAGACGTTCCCGAGCGGTTCATAGAAATAAAGGACAAAATGTATACGGCGTTAGTGCACTTGCATGGAATACAGGATGCAAATCTAGTGGGTTAAGTAGGCGAGTAACAGGAATGAGTTGTTTGATACCGTGCCGTGTATAACCAGCCTTAACACTTACGTGGCAGACTTCCCCGAGCGGTTCATAGAAATAAATGACAAAATGTGCACGATGTTAGTGCACTTGCATGGAATACTATTGGGTTAAGTAGGCGAGTAGCAGAAATGAGTTCAGTTTGATACTGTGCCGTGTATAACCAGCCTTAACACTTATGTGGCAGACGTCCCCGAGCGGTTCATAGAAATAAATGACAAGATGTGCACGGGGTTAGTGCACTTGCATGGAATACGGGATGCTAGTCCATTGGGTAGTAGGCGAGTCGCGTGGAATAAAATATATTTTATCTGTACCTATGTACTTGTGTCGTCATCCGTTAGTGGCTAAATAGGTATAGGTAAAACTCATAAGTGAAGTTTCCACTAATAGTGTGGTGAACGAATGATTCTAGCTGGAAAAGTAGAAAGCAGAAATTTTGACTTTATAACTTTATTAAGACTAGTTAAGAGACTAACATACTAAAAGTCCCCAGCCCCCGGAGGTGAGCCCAAGGACGGGGGAGGCAAAGAAGGTCCCGTTTTTTGGTTTTTTGCTTACATCTTTAAAACCATGCGTCATAGACAATTTTGTTGTAGAACACAATTAAAGCTGATAAAATTCTCTACAACTCTCATGAACTCACTTTTTACCTACCACTAATGGTTGTCCTGATATGAGCTCCGAAAAACGAACGATTTTGTAAAGTGGGGGGTATTATATGTGCATATATTCTAAAAGACAATTTAATACATTATAAGTTTTCTAGGGTATTTTTTATCTAGATTAACAAATTCCACAATTCTTGTCATACTAACTGGTAGTATGACAAGAATTGTGAAATTTGTGGAGAACCCCCACTTTACAAAATCGTTCGTTTTTCGGAGCTCATATCTTGAAAATTATTAGTGTTAGGTAAAAGTGAGTTCATGAGAGTTGTAGAGAATTTTATCAGCTTTAATTATGTACTACAACAAAATTGTCTATGACGCATGGTTTTAAAGATGTAAGCAAAAAACCAAAAAACGGGACCTTCTTTGCCTCCCCCCTCCTTGGGCTCACCTCCGGGGGCTGGGGACTTTTAGTATGTTAGTCTCCTAACTAGTCTTAACAAAGTTCCAAAGTCAAAATTTCTGCTTTCGACTTTTCCAGCTAGACCCGTTTTTGAGCATTCATTTACCAGGCTATAAAATCAGCGCTACGGCTTGCCGTGCCATTCTGGGATTCTGAGATCTGTTTCTTTTAATCGTAGATTTTTATTGTTCCGTATCCAAAGGGTAAAAACGGGTCCCTATTACTAGGACTTCGCCGTCCGTCCGTCCGTATGTCTGTACATCTGTCTGTCTGTCTGTCACCAGACTATATCTCATGAAACGTGATAGTAAGACATTTGAAATTTTTACAGATGATGTATCTGTTGCCGCTATAACAACAAGCACTAAAAACCAGAATGAAATAATTATTTAAGGGGACTCCCATACTCATTTTTTTCCTGTTTTATAGATACGACACTACACACGACACGACACGCACTTACCCGGTTTTTTTTTTACTTTTCCTTCGTTATGCAACTGGTGAGGTGTAAAAGATTTTATTGTCTATATTTTTCTAAGCTATGTCATGCTCTAGGATTACTTTTTACAAAGTACCAACAGATTAGTTAAGCAAATTGCTGTTATTTTTAAAACATATAGAAATGTTCTCAGATATTTCATAAGAAATGTAAAAGAAAATTAATGTTTCTGTCACTATAATAAAATTAAGTCCCGTATTATGAAAACTTTTTTTTATATGTAGATATGAAAAGCACTGTCTTTAAAATTATGCATATGTATATTTAAAGGTATCGTTAGTATTCTTAAAATTATGCATAAGTTCATAAAAAAATCGAAACGTAATCATGAAAATTGATGTTAAATATTTATATTACGCTCGAGTTGCATTCAAATTTAATCCAGAGGCATGAAATATTTTTGGCCCACATTTCTCTCGATAATTAATCGGTGCACGTACTACGGTAACAAGTGACATCAATTCTTTTTTATTTCATTTAAATTGGACATTTACACACAAAACCAATGAAAACGGATGAATTGAAAAGTATTTTTTTTGATGCACTTAAATTTACCGAAATAATATTAATGCATCTTCTCGAAATGGTAGAGTTTGTGGAAATATGGAAGCAAACAAATAATGAATATTGTTATAGTAGTAGTAGTATAACACTTTATTGTACAACAAATAAAAATACAATAGTAAGAATACATAATATTTGTACAAAGGCGGACTTATCCCTTAAGGGATCTCTTCCAGCCAACCTTTGAGCAGTTGAGGGAGAATTGGAACTGGTAGACATACCTGGCTGTACAAAACGGCAATAAATAAAATAGTAATACAAGATTGAAAATTCTAAATTCTAACCTAACTAGTAGATACATATAAAAACCCATAGACTAAAATACCTACCGACTGACTGGCTGACTGTTATCTTAAGACTGTGTCGACTACAACTTAACATGATGGATTATATGTATAGAAATTAATTCGTTTATTAGGTAACACAATCCCCTATTGAGGGCGCCACTGGTGGGTCGATGCAGTCTTAAACCATGCAGATGATTTTGGATGTTTTAAAAATTTTATCACATAGAAATTAGTCTGTTTTCCTGAAAAATATATTTTCTTATCAAAATTGACTAAATGAGTTACTGTTAATGCTTTTCCCGACCAGATTTTTAGCAAACCTAAACTTTTAATTCTGGGCAAAACGCTCCTTCCGATATATTTTGCTCAGTGCGCTACGTTATACACATTATACACAAGTGACACTCGGGTCGCAACGAGTCAGTCTCGCGGTAAAATGTCGCGACAAGTGTCGAGTGCCGCCGCAGCGTAAATATTCTGAGCAGTAATTTGACGTCATTTATATAGGGTGCATCGTGCACGCTGCTATACATAAGTGACACTCGGGTCGCAACGAGTCAGTGTCGCGGTAAAATGTCGCGACAAGTTTCGAGTGTCGCCGCAGCGTAAATATTGTGAGCAGTAGTTTGACGTCATTTATAGACTGCATCGTGCACGCTGCTATACACAAGCGACACTCGGGTCGCAACGAGTCAGTCTCGCGGTAAAATGTCGCGACAAGTGTCGGGTGCCGCCGCAGCGTAAATATTCTGAGCAGTAATTTGACGTCATTTATATAGGATGCATCGTGCACGCTGCTATACATAAGTGACACTCGGGTCGCAACGAGTCAGTGTCGCGGTAAAATGTCGCTACAAGTGTCGAGTGTCGCCGCAGCGTAAATATTGTGAGCAGTAGTTTGACGTCATTTATAGACTGCATCGTGCACGCTGCTATACACAAGCTACACTCGTGTGGCAACAGTCAGTCTCGCGGTAAAATGTCGCGACAAGTGTCAAGTGTCGCCGCAGCGTAAATATTGTGAGCAGTAGTTTGACGTCATTTATAGACTGCATCGTGCACGCTGCTATACACAAGCTACACTCGTGTGGCAACAGTCAGTCTCGCGGTAAAATGTCGCGACAAGTGTCAAGTGTCGCCGCAGCGTAAATATTGTGAGCAGTAGTTTGACGTCATTTATATAGGCTGCATCGTGCACGCTGCTATATACAAGTGACACTCGGGTCGCAACGAGTCAGTGTCGCGGTAAAATGTCACGACAAGTGTCGAGTGTCGCCGCAGCGTATGTTGTGTGCAATGTCACTTCGCAGTTACTGGCTTAGAAACTAATGTCTATGCCAATTCATAGGATTACGTTGCCAAGCGGACCCCAGACTTAATTGCGCCACGGCAAAAGCCGGGACAAAGGCTAGGTGCATAGTACGCTTACATGACTTTATTTGTAGTAAGTTCGAAAATTAAAACGTTATCAGTTTAAATACTGTTATATCCTTGATCGTGTTCCCCTGCCGGTGACAATTTTAAATGAATTCCCGTGGAAACAGTCCGCGTGGCGTTACTTTGTAGTTTTTGTCAGCGTTGACGTCAAAACGTTAACGTTGTGTGCACGTAAAAACGTTGCCAGGTGCGCGTAACGCTGTTTTATGGAGCGTGAGTTGGAATACTTTTTAGTTCCTTTATTTTTATTATTAAAAAAAGCCTGGTTACATTGTTTTTAAAGCCAGGTAAAAAGTATAAAGTTACTTGGAGCTTGTTTCGAACCATCATATTTATACGCACGGGAAAATATTTCATTTATTTCAACAAAAAATATAGGAATAACGACTGGTAAAATGTCAGATGATATTCCTTAAGTTCCGAAAAACTCAGTGGTATGAACCCGAGACCTTCGGATTGAAAGTCGGACGTCTTACCGCAAGGCTACCAGCGCTTCTTTTTCCTTATATTTTGAATTATTAATAATACAGATAAACCCGCGGGGGCAGCTAACCCGCGGGGGCAGCTTGTGGCGAGCTGACGGTGAGTGGCAACACCGCGGACCCCTATTCCAGAGGGCCCTTTCCATCTGGCCCTCGCCTCTGTGCTTGCCTTAACTGGCCGGCCAGAGTGGAGTCGCAAGAGCGGAACCTATGCTCCAGGTTGGAAGTGTAAAATAACGCCGGCGGCCTGCTGAACGGAACACCGGGATCTGGCTACCGCAGACTCACCTCTCGACAACCTCACAGCCACTCTCAAGTGTTGCGCCGTTGTTTCACCGTGCGTGCGGCCATTGCGGGGCCCACTCAATGAGTTGGCGAGTCACCACCTGCCTTTTATGATTTTGAGACTGATTGTCACGGCAGGTATCCTCCCATAGCCCGATATCCAGTCCATCCAACTTTCAAATCCATAGCCTTATGACCTTAGTTCCCATCGCAGCACAAAAGTGCTGCACTGCAATAGTCTTGCCACCTGGCGGGGACCATCTCCGGATGTATCACATTGTGCGCTCGGGGATGGTATCCGCCACGTGTATCCCTTGCTTTTAGATTAAATTGTCTTAAAGGGCTTCTGCGCTGTTGGCTTCGGCCCCACGCAAGCCTACCAAAGGTCCGGGGCCTCATGGTCCCGAGATATGGAAAGGACATACAGATAAGTTTGTTTTTCCTTTTAATCCCGTACGATTTAACACGCTGTATACATATCTATACACGAGCCATTGGACCTATTTACGAAAATAACAACATCCAGCAAGACCTGTCACGTTCCAGCTTTCCAATAGCTTAAGCATAATTAAGTAGGTACCTAGTTCAATTTACTAAAATTACTACAAGACCTTTTTTCAACTTTGGCTAACTATATTCTAAGCTTCGTGTTATAATACAAAATTTACTTGTAAAGTAAATTTTGTAAATAAACTCAGTTGAGGTTGCAACAAAAATATACGGAATGAAGCTAAGTTTTAGATTCTTATAACTTAATATACGATTTTAAGCTCACATGGTCATCAATGTCATCATTAACATTACAAACACCATTTAAGAAGGGGTAAATACCCCGTCTTAAATAGTGTCTTATAACTTAGCTTACAAATATCTTAGGGTTCTACTTTATCTATGCCACAGCAAGACAAACATGCATTAACTCAGCCACGGATACACACAAGTTTTGTATACCATGAGGGCCATAGCCGGACCGCAAGAATTTTTTGTTAAGGAAAGCGCCCCCCGCCCCTGAACGAAATCCTGGATCTTTTATAACACCTTTGCGTCAGAGGTTAAAAAGGGTACGGCAACACTGGGTCACCTTGCAACATTATTTGTAAGTCAGGAGTCAAACTCAAAGGTCTCCGGCGCTCCCTAGGCGTTCACTTCAATGCCTAAAATCGAAGTTGTTAAGACTGCGCATAACTTAATATTGCGAATCTTATTAACTCTCAAACTCGCATGAATAGTGGAGTTTTGACATTGTATAAAGTGGTGTATCCTACTAAATCAAACACAAAACACCTTTATTCATAAAAAACACATTAAATTAACATTTTACATTATAGCTTACAAATATACAATCATAAATAACTACTAAATAACATAGAATATACCTATTGCCTTTTATTATTTGGAATAAAAGGCTTATATTATTATTATTATTATACCTATTGCCTACATAAAATACAACTAAAATATGAACTAAAATTATCTGGCATTATCCTATTATCTCGTCCTACTAAATGAGTTAAAAATAAAGTCTACTTACTCGTAGCACAATTTTATTTAAGTATAAAATTAATGAATAAATATTATTCATTTTGATGATGATATGACACACTTTATAAAGCTCATTAAACAAATAAGTTGATACTTAATACAAAACTGTTCCAGCTTACACGTGTTCACTAAACTTCAAATTAACTACTAAACTTATATGCAACAAATTGCTTTAACTTATCCCTATCAATCAGATCGAATCAAACATCAGATAACGATATTAATATCCCACCTAATTAAAACATTCTAATCAAAATTCGAATATTTGTAGGTTTAAAATACGGCCGAAGTTTGCCGGCAATCCCGCCAATATGGAAGGAGTAACGAGGAAACTTATATCGGGAACTTCCCGAACTTCTCACTAGCCCATTCGGTTTTTGAGCGCCATTTTTACTGAGCAGCCATTTTGAATTGCCGCGCGAACGCGTCGCAATAAAATGGAACGGTAGTTTTTTAGGGTACCGGAATGAAAATGGGAAAGGTTGTAATTACTAATATATTTCGTTAAATACAAAAAGTTGCGATTTTCTTAAATTGTAACTGATTGTTGTATCTTAAAAAAAAATTGGTGGGCGGTCAAATGTGACAATAATCCACATAACAAGTGAGTTGAATTGTTTATTTGGCCAGTGAGAACATAGTGAGCCATTCACTCCTTTTTACTATTTTTTCTTAAAACAAGATACTTGATTTGAGCCAAATATAGCAATGGTCTGAAAGGTCTTTTCTTCCATAGTTGCTTTTAATAGATTGCTCAATACGGATATTTTCACGATAATACCTTTCAAAAGGACCCAATAGCCCACGCAGTTCTTGAGAACTGCGTGGGCTAAATATAGCAACGGACTTTCTAGTTTGAACTAGAAAGTCCGTTGCTATATTTGGCTTTCCCTCAAATCAAGGATCCAGAATCCCATTATTGTCAACTTTTCATACCTTGCCTATTTTCACTGCCGCGTATCTGACTGACCGATCAGCGCACTTTTAATGAATTGGTCGAATTAAATTTCGCCGGTATATCGCTAACTGGGAATTAATGGATGCCTGCATTTCTGTGCGGCTGAATTCTTGCATATCGTATCATAAAGTTTTCTTTTTATATATTTGTTGCATAATATTGTTATTTAGTGTAAATTAAAAACCTAATCGTATCATATGTTTTATTATTTTTCGAAACGTTTAATTTAATTATGTTCATAGTTATCGAACACGTATTGTGATTAATAATTTATTTGCTCTCCGACATGTTTTAATACGTACTCATCACAGCTCTTTCAGTAAAATTTATTAGGCGTGTTTTATTGGCATATTTACTGAGTGAGACCTCACGGTATTCTTACACTCGTTTAAAGACCCCTACAATTATTTACTACCTGCTGTAAAACTTATGATAATAAAAAAATCATAACGCAGAGCTATGTGTATGCGTATATACTTGTGTTTTTTTTACTTACGAGTATCTTGAAGGTACTTACATATTTAAATTTTAATATTTATTTTTCTATTTCCCTAGCACGCCCATCTCCGCCACGCAACTGCACGGCCAACAGAGTTCTAAAGAGCGGGGAACCGTTCCTGTCAGTGCGGTGCTTGGCCGGCTACGACGGTGGCCTGAGTCAAAGATTCACACTGGACGCGTTGGGGGATAGCGTCAGAACACTGGCTAACACCACTGCATCGAATTTTGGTAGGTCGAGTAACCGTTCCTGTCAGTGCGGTGCTTGGCCGGCTACGACGGTGGCCTGAGTCAAAGATTCACACTTGATGCGTTGGGGGATAGCGTCAGAACGCTGGCTAACACCACTGCATCGAATTTTGGTAAGTCGAGTAACCGCTCCTGTCAGTGCGGTGCTTGGCCGGCTACCACGGTGGCCTGAGTCAAAGATTCACACTTGATGCGTTGGGGGATAGCGTCAGAACACTGGCTAACACCACTGCATCGAATTTTGGTAAGTCGAGTAACCGTTCCTGCCAGTGCGGTGCTTGGCCGGCTACGATGCTGGCCTGAGTCAAAGATTCACACTGGACGCGTTGGGGGATAGCGTCAGAACGCTGGCTAACACCACTGCATTGAATTTTGGTAGGTCGAGTAACCGTTCCTGTCAGTGCGGTGCTTGGCCGGCTACGATGGTGGCCTGAGTCAAAGATTCACACTGGAGGCGTTGGGGGATAGCGTCAGAACGCTGGCTAACACCACTGCATCGAATTTTGGTAAGTCGAGTAACCGTTCCTGCCAGTGCGGTGCTCGGCTGGCTACCACGGTGGCCTGAGTCAAAGATTCACTCTGAATGCGTTGGGGGATAGCGTCAGAACACTGGCCAACACCACTGCATCGAATTTTGGTAAATCGAGTAACCGTTTCTGTCAGTGCGGTGCTTGGCCGGATATCACGGTGGCTTGAGTCAAAGATTCACACTGGACGCGTTGGGGGATAGCGTCAGAACGCTGGCTAACACCACTGCATCGAATTTTGGTAAGTCGAGTAACCGTTCGACGTTCCTGCCAGTGCGATGCTTAGCCGGCTACCACGGTGGCCTGAGTCAAAGATTCACACTTGATGCGTTGGGGGATAGCGTCAGAACGCTGGCTACCACCACTGCATCGAATTTTGGTAAGTCGAGTAACCGGTCCTGCCAGTGCGGTGCTCGGCCGGCTATCACGGTGGCCTGAGTCAAAGATTCACACTTGATGCGTTGGGGGATAGCGTCAGAACGCTGGCTACCACCACTGCATCGAATTTTGGTAAATCGAGTAACCGTTTCTGTCAGTGCGGTGCTTGGCCGGATATCACGGTGGCCTGAGTCAAAGATTCACACTGGACGCGTTGGGGGATAGCGTCAGAACGCTGGCTAACACCACTGCATTGAATTTTGGTAAGTCGAGTAACCGTTCCTGCCAGTGCGGTGCTCGGCCGGCTATGACGGTGGCCTGAGTCAAAGATTCACACTGGACGCGTTGGGGGATAGCGTCAGAACGCTGGCTACCACCACTGCATCGAATTTTGGTAAGTCGAGTAACCGTTCCTGTCAGTGCGGTGCTCGGCCGGCTACCACGGTGGCCTGAGTCAAAGATTCACACTTGATGCGTTAGGGGATAGCGTCAGAACGCTGGCTACCACCACTGCATCGAATTTTGGTAAGTCGAGTAACCGTTCCTGTCAGTGCGGTGCTTGGCCGGCTACGACGGTGGCCTGAGTCAAAGATTCACACTGGACGCGTTGGGGGATAGCGTCAGAACGCTGGCTAACACCACTGCATCGAATTTTGGTAAGTCGAATAACCGTTCCTGCCAGTGCGGTGCTCGGCCGGCTACCACGGTGGCCTGAGTCAAAGATTCACACTTGATGCGTTAGGGGATAGCGTCAGAACACTGGCTAACACCACTGCATCGAATTTTGGTAAGTCGAGTAACCACGGTGGCCTGAGTCAAAGATTTACAATACACAATACAATACAATATTCTTTATTGCACCAAAAATAAAAATAAAATTGTACAGTAATAAAAAGTAAGTAAAGTAAGATTTATTTATTTATTTAAACTTTAAATATTGCACAAATGAAATACGCAATCGTACAATAGGCGGATTTAATGCTATGAAGCATTCTCTACAACTCAACCTTCGGGCAAAGCAGATAAGTTGTCTGCTGCTGTCAATAACATCAATGGATCAAAGTTCCATGTTTTCCCTAGATCTGGTGGTCTGGCTGAACGTCAGCTGGTCGGCCTTAGACGGCCTGACGGAGGACGAGATCCTCGGCGTGGTAGCCAGGAACAGCAAGGGTGCTTCGGAACCGGCGCTGCTGAGGGAACTGGTTTTCCGGGATGCAGCGAAGAGGACCGGTAAGAGTTGTAAGAAATAAAACTACTAGAGTAATGAAATTTTAAAATATATTTCATGGATGGTAATAGAGTAATATGTGCTTGAGACCTTTAGCATATTCTATGTTGACTTTTTGTTAGTGTTAAGATGCCTACTGCACTTAAGAGTCGCCAGGACGCTCGCGTTCCCATACAAACGTAGTTTAGCTCTCATTTTAAAACGACATGCTTTAGAACCACGAAATTTGGCATGGGCATTCTAGTAGTACAGATCTATGTAGGTAATTCGTTTTCGTTGCTAAAAATTGTAATACAAAGAAAATACATCCAGATACAGATTTACATACAAAACTTATTTTTGCTATATTTTCTTTGTATTACAATTTTTAGCAACGAAAATTAATTACCGACATAGATTTGTACTGATAGAATGCCCATGCCAAATTTCGTGGTTCTAAAGCATGTCGTTTTAAAATGAGAGCTGAACTACGTTTGTATGGGGACGCGAGTTCACGCGAGCGTCCTGGCGACTCTTAAAGAAATTGGAAAGAGAAGTGTCATTATTTATATGGGAGTTCATACATTTTACGACACTTCTCTTTCCGGCTATAAATAATTGGGAAAACTTGAGGTTACTAATATAGTCTTTTCTACTGATTGTGCATCCAAATATACTATGATTCCTAATTAGATTCCAAAAATATAACTTCACTCGCTTACTTTTCGCTTTTATTTCTCTGAATAAGGGCAACTGAAATTACTTTTTTACATCAGAGGATTAAAATTACCATTATTAATTACGTTATATCAATGGCATTTCTTTAAAAAAAGAACGTATAAATACACGAAAGCGGTGAAGAAGTGAGGTTATATTTTTGGAATTCAATTACGAATCAGAGTATAGGAAACGATTGGAATGTTTTCGTTAACGAAATAAAACAATCATTTAACTACGCATTCAATCCGAAGCTTTCAGACCCACCTTAGGTTTTGAGAAAATAATAGAAACCATTTATTATTAGTGCATTGTAACCTCATTGGGAAGCTTTATCGAACGAGCGGAGCGTAAGCGAAGATCGTTCTTACAAACAACAACTGTCACCTGGCTACTGGGACGTCTCGGCATTTGGATGGCTTTTTGATTTAGATAGTTTGTTCGACGATAACTTTAGTAACGATTTTCCGATCTTTATGAAATTTGTTGGGGTTGTAGCAGAGACCAACAAAATTTGCGAGTTCGTATATGAGCTGGATTGAGACGGGGGTTCTGAAATTAGAAGGCCTAAAAAGGTTTTGTAAAGGGGTCCTGTTACATTGGTCATCTTATTTGCTACTTTTACGAGCAAGTATGGTTGAGTTTGGTATCAAACGAAAGGTATTGATTAACACTCTCGTGAAATCCTTATTAACTGCTTACTGTTTCATAACACAACATAAAATTGATTTCAAAAATATTTTCAATTATATTTTGGTTTTGGTGTAAATATTTTGACAACTGACTTTTTTTTAATTTATTAGAGCTTTTGCTGCCAGGGCCATCAGCATACTGACATTAACACATTAGTTAGAGAGAGTTACCATAGACGCATAATGATGGTGACCGAAACCTATATAGGTGGTCCACAGATGAGAACATAATGTCAAAGCAACAGAGTGAGAGGCATGTGAGAGGTGAATTTAAATTTAGATGAGACAAAAACTGTCAAATCTGAAGCGATTTCGTCGCGTTAAAATTTTGCGCATCAACCGCACAATTTAATATGGACGTTTAGTTTCACCGTGATGGTTAGTTGAGAAAAAATACCCGATACCTATTTTTGGTATTTGTAGTAATTTTACTATTGCACATTTATGGCGAAACACAAGATTCGCGAGTTCACAGTTCGGGGCGAACTACTAGTTATTATAATGTTAAAAAAATACAAACAAAAAAAATCAAAATGACAAAAATGAAATGCCTCTTTACAGAAGAAACTACACCTCGTCTTACTACGAGATTTCCGGCGGCCGCTGCGCTTGCGGCGTTAGCTGCCCTAGTCACGGCGATAAGCGCTATAGTGGTGCTAGTTGTGCGGAGGTAGGTAACGAAAACTAACATAGCTATAGGTACATCTACTTAATAAATAATAATAAATAAATAAATATTAGGACAATCTTACACAAATCAACCTAGTCCCACAGTAAGCTCAATAAAACTTGTAAAACTTACATATTGCGTCAACTTGCGACTCTTAGTTTAAGGCTTATGACATGATAACAACTCGTGGACTTTCAATGTGACTATTACCAATATTTCTCTTAAGAGGATGTCTACATCCGATGACCTTCAAACTGACTTTACTTAAACAGTCATATATGTAGATATAACTACTTGTTTTGGGCAAGTTAAAAAAAATTATAATATTAATTATATTGCAAAGAACTTTGTTAATTCCGATACACGATTGAATGACATTGGCTCAATATAAAATAATTCCAGAGTTACATCTTAAAATTAGCTTTAAACAGTTGTATGTCTTTAGTTTTTTGACTTATACGTTTGTAATTAAGGACGAAAATTCACCACACTAATACTCAAAACTTCATTGTCTTATTTTGCTCAATTACCGCGTAGTTTTTTTTTAAATTCATCATTTTGCAAAACTCGCAACGAGCTCTAATACGAGATACTTATCGTAACGCATTCTCTTTCACTCGTGCTGAAAAAGATAGGGATGGAATTTAGCTGTTGCCATCCTCTTAACGCCAAGTCATAAAAAAAAAAGAAGATATTTATTCTTCAATTTAGACACATTACAATGCACTTATGAACGTCAGAGAGAAAAGAAACTACCACCGGTTCTAACCCTACACCTCTGACCCGAGAAGTATTACTTATTACCGGCAAGAAACTCGGCGGGACTTATTTTTTCAAAACAGTACTACAAATACATACATTTCACGTAGTTTTCTCGTGGTTCTTTCAGATGCTCAGAACCAGACCTAGGAATCGATGGGGCAAAATTTTATGACAGGTAGGGAGTTTCCATATCGATAAACTCGATAAATTATCGATGCTTTTTCCATATACTAGTGATCGCCCTCCGCATTGTATATATTTTTGTGAGTATTCTGAAGACGAGTATCAAGTTCAAACAAAGCATATTTTGAAATGATCGCTCGGTAATAAATAATATCGCACTATGAAATAGTTAATTAATATTATGGCTTTATAAAAACCCTTTTTATATAATTAAATAAAGATAAGTTACCCTTATAATTTTGTTTAATTTATAATTTTTTAATAAAATCATATTTGCAACAAACATAACTTGGAGTGGTCACAAGTATATGGAAAAAGCATCGATAATTCAGTTTATCGATATGAGAACTCCCTACCTGTCATAAAATATGCTCCATCGATTCCTAGGTCTGCAGAACACTTAGGCGATTATCACACTGGCGACGGATCCGCATGCGGCGCCGGTGTGCGAGCGAGATAGCGCTCTGCATGTGTATAGCGCTATCTCGCTCGCGCACCGGCGCCTCATGCGGATCCGTCGCCAGTGTGATAATCGCCTTAGACTTCTGTCTAAGTGTTCTGCAGAACTACGGCCTGCATCCTGTTATGGATGGCCCTCAGTACGGAACGTTGCTAATATTGTTTTTTTTTGCGAGAGGGTATAAATAAACTCTCGCTACAGTTTATCTATTATTTTAGAAGTAAGCTATTAATAGCCTATATTAATAATAGGAATTCGGGTTTGAGTTCGAGCAGATTGTTGACCTTCGTGCAAAAGTTTTAATGAAGTTAATAGTTAGGAAAACCGAACAAAATTGGGTAGGTATATTGAACCAAAACCGTCTATTAATAAATGTTCTGTTTGATTTAAGCCCCTGGTTTCCTCATTGCGATGTAGGGAGACCTAGATATAGCGGTTGACGTGTACTACATACGGCAGTCTATAATTGCTATTTACCTGTACAGTCAGCAGCAAAAATATGTAGTTACACACTTTTGCACCTTACTCCACTGTACAGTCAGCATAAATAGTATCTTTCTACACGAAGGCCGCAAAAATATGTGACACGCTCCTATGGCTCTACAAATAAGAGCGTGTCACGTATTTTTTCGGCCTTCGTGTAGGAAAATACTGTTGATGCTGACTGTAATGAAGTGAAAAAACGAAAACATAATATCTTTGATGTCGACTGTACTTAACCCTTTTCAGTACGTTAATAAATAAATAAATAAAGAAATAAATAAATAAGACATTTATTCCTAACTAATTCTTAGGCTAATTATACCTACTTACAATTTAATACTTTAACTATTTTTTTTTTAGCTATGAACCCCTCTTTGGGTGAAGGCCTCCTCCATGTCAGTCCATTTTTTTCTGCTTTGAGCCGTGGTCATCCATTGTTTTCCAGCTACTTGTATTAGGTCATCAGCCCATCGGCCCGTCGGTCGGCCTGACCGCCTCTTACCATTCAGTACGTTACACTCAGGTTATTTGTTTATCACAGGCGAAGTGAGAACACATCAAGCAGCAAGCGGCCCTCCCAATCCGTGGTGCAAGTAGATGCTCAAGGCAGACGGTACCTGATCGCGTACCCGCCAGCTGACAAGCTAGAAACCAAGCCTGACATCTTGAACCCTAAACCAGGTGAGTACGGTTCATATTACAATGACATCTGAGCGTTTTATCTGTGGTGTAAAATGTACAAGGCAGTGGCACCTGATCGCGTACCCGCCAGCTGACAAGCTGGAAACCAAACCTGACATCTTGAACCCTAAGCCAGGTGAGTACGGTACATATTGTAATGCCATCTGAATATTTTATCTGTGGTGTAAGATGTACAAGGCAGTGGCACCTGATCGCGTACCCGCCAGCTGACAAGCTAGGAACCAAACCTGACATCTTGAACCCTAAACCAGGTGAGTACGGTTCATATTATAATGACATCTGAATATTTTATCTGTGGTGTAAGATGTACAAGGCAGTGGCACCTGATCGCGTACCCGCCAGCTGACAAGCTAGAAACCAAACCTGACATCTTGAACCCTAAGTCAGGTAAGTACGGTTCATATTACAATGACATCTGAGCGTTTTATCAGAGGTGTAAGATGAACAAGGCAGACGGTACTTGATCGCGTACCCGCCAGCTGACAAGCTAGAAACCAAGCCTGACATCTTGAACCCTAAGTCAGGTAAGTACGGTTCATATTATAATGATAGCTTAGTGCTTTATCTGTAATGCAAGACGCACACGCACAAGGCAGATTGTACCTGAATGCGATGCCAGACGATAAGACGAATAAATTCAAACACATGTCATGCGTTAATTTTAAGTTTATTGGCCCTTAAGGTGCTCTGACACGGGAAATTTTTCGGGCAATTATTGCCCGGCGATACGTTGCCGAAATGACTGGAGCAATTAATTGAGCAACACGAGGCGATTTATAGAAATAGCGGCATTAATTCACTAGCGGCATTGATTTTCGGCAATAATTTCTCAAATTGCTCCACTCAGTAGCTAATACCCGGGCGATTTTTGGGCAACTTGCCTAGTTTCCCGAGTTGCTGCAAATGGAGCAATTGAATGGAGCCAGAATGGCGCTATACTGGAGCAATGATTGCTCCATTTTGAGCAATATTCGAATTGCTTGACATGGCCGTGACGTCGAAATTCCGGATATTCGGCAAATTTTATCGCCCGTGTAAGAGCACCTTAAACTGTAAATAAGCACGGCAATCACAAATTGTATTTCAGTTTGTTAATAAATATATCGGTCGGATTCTGTCGCAGTCTGGTAGGGAATTAATAACAATAGTAGCAACAGTATATTGGATGAAATACAGGCAGAATCTCCTTCCACTGTATATGTAGATTCATTCATTAATTATTGAAGACTGCACGCTTCACGGCGGACCATGTCGACTGTCCAGTCCACTCCATTTATTAGTGTGTATTTGTGTTGACTAGGAGCATAGAATAACTTATAGAGTAGAGCAGCGCAGCCTAAGAATTACTAAATAATAATTAAGAATTATTTAATTATTAATTGTAACTCTCTTTTTGTTGAAAAAAAAAAATTATTCGAAGCTCAAGTCAATCGCGCCAGTTGCGTGAAAGCCCCCTAAAGATACCCAAATTGTAAGAGGAAATGTCACCTGCACTGCTACTCCACCTAGTAACGAATAGCGTACTAGTAGGCTACTAGCTACTAGGTGGAGTAGCGGTGCAGGTGACATTTCCTCTTACATTTTCGGTATGTTTAGTGGGCTTTCGGACAGAGGGCGCTATTGACTTGAGCTTCAAAAAGTTCTTAGGCTGTGCTGCTCTACTACAGCCTTGGCCAGAAGTGTTGAGCATAGGGGTCAGGCCGTAGTTTTTGCCGAAAAAAGTTCAGATTTCGGTCCGCTACTTTTTTTTTTACTGTAATCATTTTATATAGTAATTAACCATAGCATTGTATTTCTGAAGACCTGTTTACCCACGGCCACTGGAGATATTTAAATAAATTGATATATTTGCAAAGTTATACGACTTAAAAAAATAAAAACAACGAAATTTTCATAAAAAATGCAAATCCGCTTCGGTCGGGTGCACTTTGCACATCCATTAAAATTAAATAAAAGACAACATTTTCATGATCTGTTTGATTTGACGTTATCAAATAATAGTTACCAAGCCCCCTTTTAAATATCGTTTCGTGTTTCCTAAGAAAGTACATTAATTTTCGTACATTAAATAAAAAAAACGAAAACAGCCATTTCTCTGCGCTATTTTTTGCGCAACCATCATGCCCGTTTTGTGGCCTTTAAGCTTTGGTAGTATTTGTATTCTGAATAGTGGCAACACCAAAGCAGCTTTGTCTATGGTCAATAAGGCGGCAGCGGCTATATTTTTGTCAGACCGATGTAAACTTTGTTCGGAGTGAAAAGTGTCACATTTTTCGCGGCGTGCATTTTTTGAGATTTCAAGATAAGTTTTAAATTAATGTCTGTCATTGTTATTGTGCACTATTAAGTAAGGCGTGTGTAATCTTCCTAGGTTATTTTAACTAAAAAAAAGAGCTTATTCATAGAGTTATTATACATTTTCTTTGCGCCACGGTCGCCATTATGCCACTTTGCGATACCAGTGATATTGCGCTACCGAATAAAGGTTCATGCACACATAGGTTTGCGGTTTCCGGGTGTAAGTTTGTTAAATAAAATCAACCAAATGGAACAGTGGATCACCATGGAACTATTTGAAAGTGATGTTTTCAGTCAAATCCTATGGAATCTCTTAGTATTTGGCAATTTGACATGTTTCTATAGTTCCATTTGGTGGACCGTTCAGCCTTTTGTCTGCAGTGATTAAAAATGTAACCTTACCATACCAAATCGTGTTTTTTTTGTACCTAACTATGAGCGCCAAAATATCTCGGCTGTGGTGGGTTCTTTCCATCCCTCGGTTAACAATCGAATGCTCATTTAAAATATATTATGTTAAAATCATACAATGTATGCGCAAACCTTAACTATTTTGCGTCACTCTGCGCGACCGACTCAACTATTTTGCGTCACTCTGCGCGACCGAATCGTAGAATATTTTACGTCACCTTTGCGCTATTTGTGGCAAAAACTACGGCCTGACCCATAGGTGTTTTTTGTTTACAATTTTGATGTTAAGCATTATTTCCCTATCCTAACAATGTACGGTAACGGTTAATGTTATATTTTATTTATAAATATAGAAAACTTCACTTAATAACACTTTCAAGGTACTTAAAAATATGAAAACAGAAGGTACCAAAAATGTAAATTTAAGTCGGTGCGACATATTGCAAATATTCTATGCAGTTACTACTAACTTCAACAAAACATGCCTATTAGTTTAAATTAATTGACAAAATAACTTAAACAAAGATGGAAACGATGGACTAAACTTTCCAGTTTTGTATGAAAATCGCATTGGTGCTCAACACTTCTGGCCAAGGCTGTAGTAGAGCAGCACAGCCTAAGAATTATTTGAAGCTCAAGTCAATCGCGCCAGCTGCGTGAAAGCCCCCTAAAGATACCCAAATTGTAAGAGGAAATGTCATCTGCACTGCTACTCCACCTAGTAACGAATAGCGTACTAGTAGGCTACTAGCTACTAGGTGGAGTAGCAGTGCAGGTGACATTTCCTCTTACATTTTCGGTATGTTTAGTGGGTTTTCGGACAGAGGGCGCTATTGACTTGAGCTTCAAAAAGTTCTTAGGCTGTGCTGCTCTACTATATAAATTACTCTATGGTATTTGTGTTGACTAGGAGTAAGGTCGACTGCACACGTAGCATATTTGTATTATGTCAAAATATTCGTCCAAATGTCAATTAGAGTATGGTTACGTTATTTAATTCTTCATTAAATGTCAAAAGTGTAAAAACGGTGTAATCTCAAAAAGCTTAACAATATGATATGAAATGAAATTGTATGGAGCATCGGTCTGCTGGGACGAAGGGTTCTATAGAAGGACAAATTTCGCAAAAAAATGAGCCATTTTTAGGGTTCCGTAGGCAAAAACGGAACCCTTATAGTTTCGCCATGTCCGTCCGTCCGTCCGTCCGCCCGTCCGTCCACGGTCTAGCTCAGTGACCGTTAGCACTAGAAAGCTGAAATTTGGTTTGAATATGTGCATTAACCAAGCCGACAAAACGGTAGATAATAGAATAAAAACGCGAAAAATATATTTGTTAGGGTACCTCCCGTACACGTGAAGTGGGGGGCGAAATTTTTTTTCGTTCCAATCAAGTTGTAAGGGGTATCGTTGGATAGGTCTTATAAAAAGAATTAGGGTCTTTTAAACCGGTTTTTGGATAAAACTAATACTTTCGGAAATAATAGCTCCGAAAGTTTAAAACAGGCCCCCCCCCCCCCCCATCTAACTTATGAATCGTGGGTCCTAAAATTTTGAAAAAAATCATGAAACTGAGGCCTAATGAGTACCTTCAATGAAAACTATATTGAAATAAATCGGTTGAGCCGTTTTTGAGTTATCATTCAAAAACCCATATTGAAAGGACGTAAGTAAAAATGACGTAAGCGCCACCAAATTTCCCGTAAGAAACGACCATTTGAATTAATGGTCTCAGTTTACGGAACCCTACACTGAGCATGGCCCGACATGCTCTTGGCCGGTTTTTAAAGTCCGAATATGATAGACACACCACTAATACCCTTAAAAAAGTCGGTAGTGTTTTTGCAACACCCTGTGTAAAATTTTGACGGCCTCCTAGCCTAGTTGGTAGTGACCCTGCCTATGAAGCAGGAGGTCCCGGGATCGAATCCTGGTCAGGACAGTTATTTGTGTATTTATCACAGATATTTGTTCCTGAGTTATGGATGTTTTCTATGTATTTAAGTATGTATCTATATCTATCTATTATATATATCGTCGCCTAGTACCCGCAACACAAGCCTTATTGAGCTTACTGTGGGACTAGGTTGATTTGTGTAAGATTGTCCTAATATTGTCCTAATATTTATAAATACTTCTCATAATCTGATTTGAATTATGTAATTTTAAGCTTGAAATTCACATAAAACTTCGACTTTCATACGTACTCTTGAAAAATCTTCAGCAACTTAGGCAAAGGTAAAGTTTACTAAGTACCCGATATTTGGGCTAAGCCCTCCATATTGGCATCGATAAATCCAAGCAAATATTTAAGTTTAGTCTTACCTCGGATACATTTCACAAAATTACCTTCCATACCTACTGGTTACTGTTACCAGAGACTAAAGAGATATAGACGACCACAGCCTAAGAACTTTTTGAAGCTCATGTCAATTGCGCCATCTACTATGTCAAAGCCACCTAATGGTACCGAAAATGTAAGAGAAATGTCACCTGCACTGCTACTCCACCTAGTAGCTACTAGTGTACTATGATACCGAAAATGTAAGAGAAATGTCACCTGTACTGCTACTCCACCTAGTAACAAATAGCGTACTAGTAGCACACTAGAGGCTTTTGAGATGTGGTGTTGGCGTCGCATGGAAAAGGTCAGCTGGAAAGAAAAGAAAACCAATCAAGAAGTTTTAAGTATGGTAAGAGAGAAGAGAAGTTTGTTGAGAACCATAGATAACAGGAGAGGGAAGATGCTTGGACACCTGCTGCGGCACGATGAGTTTATAAGAAATATCATAGAAGGTAGAGTTGAGGCAGAAAGGAAGCCAAGAAAGCCAAGGAGAGCATACATGGATCAAGTAAAGGAAAAAATAAACGTCAGACAGGCATGGAAATTGCTCCACCGACAAGAGCCTAGCTCTTAAATATATGATGATGATGAGTACACTAGTAGCTACTAGGTGGAGTAGCAGTGCAGGTGACATTTCTCTTACATTTTCGGAATCGCTAGGTGGCTTTGACATAGATGGCGCAATTGACATGAGCTTCAAAAGTTCTTAGGCTGTGGTCGTCTATATCTCTATAGTCTCTGCTGTTACTTTATACCTGGAATACTCTGAAACCTACTGGAAATTTTAATTATAAAAGGCTTCTATGAAAAAGTGTTTGTAGAAGTTTCTTGTTAAGAATTTTCCAGAAATCACGTTTCCCTGTAAAATCGATAGCATGCGGACCTAGATATGCTTGGTTTGGATTTTTAACACACTCTTATAGTGGAGTACAACTACGCCTTTTTAACCTATAAAAATGACAAAACTCACAGTCCGATTTTATATTGTGCCCCGTTAGAATACGTTAAGTACTAATAATGACAAATATTTTCTAACAATTGTTAGCATGGCGCTAGGTATAATACACGTATTTGTTTGCTACATAAAGAAAAGATAATTCAAGGTTTATTTTTCTCTACCACGCTATCGCTTTTTATTATTGCTACATAACTTCACATTTTATAACGGTTTTGTGAATAGCATTCGTCGTCTTAGCCATTTGTCGTTCATTTAGAATTCAAGGTCACGCATATTTTTACAAATTGTTTACGAATATGCTCACATAATCTATTGACCAAACTGTTATAAAATGACAGATGATATTGAAATAGTTGAATGCAATAGTGTGGTAAAGAAAAATGTAATTTGGATAATCTTTTCTTGGTGTTATTAACAAATATCTATATAATACCTAGCGCATCGTCAATAACTGTTAGAAAAGATTTTTTACTATGACTGATCATATTATATTCTCTAACTAAAAATGAAAATCGCACTTGTGAATTATAAAAGTTCAAAACTGTTCCAGTACTGTAGTATTATTATTTTCACTAAGTCCTGCCAAAGAGGTATATATTTAATAGAGTGACATAGTCCAAGAACTTTAAAAAGCTCCAAGTCTGAAGCCTCATCAATAAATCATAGAGTAACATAGGGTCGTTCTCGCGTTTCGTGCAAATCGGTATTATATGCGATTTACCAAAAACCTTGTGATGTTTTAGAGTAACTGTTAATGCAATGTTATTATATAGGGTCTAAGGTATATTTATCACCATAAAGCAAATGGTAAAAGGTGTTAGTTTTCTGTATATGTGTAATAAATACCCCCTTTTTTCATTCATCTCTACATGAAACTCGTGAAGGTATAACTTTAGCTTTAAATTTGACCTCAAAAAATTTGCAATAGAATCCTCGTTGTTTGTCCAATCAACAACTAATTAAGTTAAAATTTTAATCATATAATATTAGCATCTGGATACTAACAACTAAAATTTTACAGCCATATAAGTGTATGGTTCCAACAATTTCTTCATTACCGCCGCGAGAAAGAGATTATCTATATTTCGGTATATAGAGACGATGTATAGCGGCTACCGTCGGTAAAATATATCGTTCGTGGCTCAGTTGGCCTCTTGCTACCGCAGGGTACGCCCTTGTGTCGCTATTGGCGAAGTTTCGTAGATTCTCTTGTGTCGAAAAGGGGTGTGGTACGAGTTTTAATTCATCGCCATCCAGCGATTTATACAGTAAGTACCAAGTGTAATACGTTGAAATTATACCTATTATATGTGTTTTTAAGTTGCCTTGCACGTGGCTTATTCTGGAAATTGAAGGTCAGATATCAATCGACTTAGGCAGCCAAAACCACTAAAACTTCATTCATATCTGTTTCATTCACTTCTTTTCCTTCCAATTTTAGAAGGGAAGGTAATGAATGAATTAAGAAGGTAATGATAATTATGTTCGAGGTTATACATTCAAAGAAATTAACGAAAATGAAGGCATCGACAAAAGAAACTTCTGATGTTAAAAAATGTAATAAAGAGGTGCCAGGTCAGGATTCATAGTCTGAAAACGACATACCTGGTGAAATACCGAAGTTTGATGAAACAAATACAGAAAAGCTACCTACTCGTATACTCAACGACAAAACTTATGATCAGAATCAGGACTCCCCGACCATTCGAAACATTATTAATATAGATGATGCTGCACTCCTCGACCAAATTGATGACCAGACTTTTTTGGAGACAAGCAAAATAGATTCACCTAATACAACCATAAATGCCATACCCTTACCATAAATACCAGAACCCATAAATAAAACGGCAGAATATCTCCTTAAGTCACAATATTGCCAAACGTTAAATTTGATTGGCAGAACTCTAAATTTTGTCTAAAACCTAGAGCTTCAATCCGGTCAACACGAGTTCAAAAAATGTATATCTGGTACTACTGAGTAGGAAATTTTCACAACGGATACTAAAAATTATACTATAATTTACTTACTTACTTCCTGCAGTGGCGCAGCGACCCAAAGTGGATCTTGGCCTCCGACACTAAAGATCGCCAGGCTTCTCTGTTCACAGCCGTCTCTGTCCAGTCAAAGGCGCCCAGGGCGGTGAGGTCCTTCAGCACCTCATCTTTCCAGCGGTACCTAGGACGCCCAGATGGTCTTCGACAAGTCGGCTGGCCAGAGTATGCTCTCCAGACAGCACGATCTTCACCCATACGAACTACGTGTCTGAGCCATCGGAGTCTGGCGGCTTTTGTTTCCCAAATGATGTTCAGCTCGGACACCAGATCTTCAATTTCCTGGTTCTTACGGTGCTTCCAGGTTCCATCCTCTCTGCGAATGGGTCCCAGTATTTTGTAGTAGATTTTTCGCCCAGCCACCAGCAGTGCCTGTTCTTCTTTTTGAGTTAGTGTCCAAGCTTCACGTCCTTATGTCAATATTGGTCTTATAATGGTTTTGTATAAGCGCAGTTTCGTCTTTCTGATCATTAGCTTGGACACCAACACTTTGTGTAGAGCAGCTGCGCAACAAAGAGCGCTCTGGGTCTGGACCTGTATCTCGTCTTCCCTCTGGTTAGTATCAGTAACGATGCATCCAAGATACTTAAACCTATCCACCCCCTTGTACGAGGTATATCCTACCGTGAGAAGTTTCCTACGAATCTTTGTGTTTCTGTATCTCTTCATATAAAGGTATTCAGTTTTTTCGTGGTTAATTCGTAGGCCAACCTTTACAGCTTCTTCCTCTAGTTTCTGGGCGGACCTGCAGACGATTGCTTCGGTTTCTCGCATATAAGTGCCAGATCGCCAGCATACCCTACAATCCGATGTCTCCCATTTAACTCTACTCCGCCATCAGAAACAGTGGCCTTCTTAATGATATATTCAAGCGCCAAGTTAAATAAGCTAAGGGAGAGCGCATCTCCTTGTTTGAGCCTATTTTTAGCTTTAGGCTTTTCTGAAATCCACAAAGAGGACAATACAGCTCTGGGCACATTCCCACTTCCGACCAGATATGCTGAATTATGTGGAACACTCTTTCCCGTTAGGGCTGGAAGTATGGAGGTACGGCTTAATACTTCCATACTTCACTTGGCAGTCAGTCAATGCCAGGAGCTTTGTTATTTTTTAGCCTCATGATCGCCTTGGTGACTTCATCAAAAGATGGTGGGGGCACTGGTTCGTCATTGCTTTCTGCTGCTATGGAAGTGTTCTGACTTAACGGGCAGTTGAGAAGGTCACTAAAATAATTCCTCCACAGGTGTTTCTGCTTCTCTGGGTCAAATGTAAGGTTACCCTCATTATCTATTAGGGCCTGCGTTTTAGGTTGATAACCCTTCCTTGTCACCCTTACCTCACGATAAAAGAGTCTAGTCTCAGATGCCTTTATGAATATTTCCATACTTGATACCAAATCGTCTAGGTGTTTCCGTTTCGCCTGCTTTATGGTGTTTTTACAATTTTGGCGCATCGTCGCATATTTAGCAACCCATATGGTGTCTTGGTCCGCTAGTATCTTAAGATGCCTTCTCTCTTCCACTGCCTTTTCACATTCTGGGGTCCACCATTTACCGCGCTTAGTCTTTTTTCTCTTACCAAGTAACTTTAATGCTGTTTCCTTTATAACGTCTCTTGTTTTCTCCCATTTTATTAATCAGACAAATGTTTTAATCGATACTACCCACATAATTCTAATTACATTTATTTACATAGAAGTGAGTGTAATTAGATTTACGCGGGCAGAATTGTTTGAAAATTTGCCAAACACAGGCGAAAAATGATAAGAATAATAAAATATCTAATTACTTTAAGATAAATTTAATCATAAAAACTATAGGTAGGTACGCGAAAGAATTCTAACACGCATGAGCTGGTTTATAGTTGTCATTATCATAGAGTAACTTATATAGTAGATCAGCACAGCCTAAGAACTTTTTAAAGCTCAAGTCAATTGCGCCCTCTATCCGAAAGCCCCCTAAAGTTACCGTAAATGTAAGAGGAAATGTCACCTGCACTGCTACTCCATCTAGTAGCTACTAGTGTACTACTAGTACACAGGCCAAGTCAGCTTGATTGTCCGTGCGCAGTGCTTTAGACACTTACTTTTAATGTTATTTTTTTTAAGAATGGTGTTTTTTCAATAAATACAGCTTTTATGTTTGATTTCATGAGTTTGTTTCATTACATTCTATTGGAAAAATTACCATCCCATGGAATTTTCATTTCTTTTCTTTTTCAATCATTACCATCTCAGCATATTTCATTACCAGCGCGTAGTTCATTACCAGAGGTCTCATTAAATATAAAATAATAAGGTTATGACGGTGCCTTTCCCATAAAAATGTTAATCAATGAATACACACTTCATAAACACCAAAAAAGTTACCAAAAAAGATAAAAATTACAAATCAAGAGAATATCACCGATTTGCACGAAACGCGAGAACGACCCCATACCTAAATAATAGAGCAGTGCAGTCTAAGAACTTTTTGAAGCTCATGTCTGAAAGCGCCATCTAGTCCAGAGTCCCCTAAAGGTATCTCGTAAGTAGGAAAAAAGCTAGCTTTACTATGGTACGCCATTCGTCCCTAGATGTCGCTGCGACGCAATACAAAAATAGGAAGAAAATGACAGTTCGTTGCAGCGTCATCTAGGGTCGAATAGCGTACCATAGTAAAGCTAGCTTTTTTCCTACTTACGTTACGAGCTACCTTTAGGGGACTCTGGACTAGATGGCGCTTTCAGACATGAGCTTCAAAAATTTCGTAGACTGTGGATGTCTATATTATCTATAAGTCTCTGCTATAAATGTAGAGCAGAGAGTACAGCGCCATCTAGTAGCTGATTCCATTACTATTATTACGGTATAACTACGATAACTTTGGGTTACTCTCGTTCAGATGGCGCTTCAGACTTGGAACTTTAAAAGTTCTTAGACTGTGTCGCTCTATTAAATATATACCTCTTTGATCCTGCTAACACGTGAACGAGTTTAGTGAAAGGGTCCACTCTGGCGATTTAAATGGAGACTTCAATCTCTCTAATTGATAGCGTGTTGTGGAGTTTTGAGAAGTCCCAATGACTCCATATTGACAAAGTGGGATCTTCATCCATGGACCACATTATAAAAAGTGAATATTTTTATTTTACTTACTTTTGATGTTTTATATTTAGATGTTTACTGCTTCATCACACAAAAACGGTTTAACAGATTTGTAAATTAAATTTGGTCCACAAATAGATTATAATCTGCAAAGGGAAAGGTTTATGATACGGTTTTACCGGAATTTTCTCCAAAGAGATAAAAGGAAGGTTCAAAGTATGGTACTACTACTAATAAAATATTTTAATGTCGGTACTTTTCAGATTCGCATCGTTATGTTTTTTGTTATATATTTAAAGTGCCTACGCTTAAGAGTCGCCAGGACGCTGGCGTTCCCATACAAACGTAGTTTAGCTCTCATTTTAAAACGACATGCTTTAGAACCACGAAATTTGGCATGGGCATTCTAGTAGTACAGATCTATGTCGGTAGTTCGTTTTCGTTGCAAAAAATTGTAATACAAAGAAAATACAGCCAGATACAGATTTACATACAATACTTATTTTTGCTATATTTTCTTTGTATTACAATTTTTAGCAACGAAAACGAATTACCGACATAGATCTTTACTGCTAGAATGCCCATGCCAAATTTCGTGGTTCTAAAGCACGTCGTTTTAAATTGAGAGCTGAACTACGTTTGTATGGGGACGCGAGTTCACGCGAGCGTCCTGGCGACTCTTAAAAAATTAACTGGGGTTGTATTCTAACTTTAAAACACGTTTAGACACGATCCAACTTCAATACGACTCCAACGCATTACCTGCCTAATACGAGTACGTCTAGCGCCTTAACGTCCGAATCAGCAATATCAGAATTTGCTTGAAAATTATTCCGATGCGACTCCGTATTGGAGGCCTTCAGGGGGGTGATTTTTGAAATTCGAGCACTCGAAAGTGACATTTAAAACTCTGAATAAAACGATGAAATTATGTTTTAAAAATAAAAGCCATAGAAATTTAAAATAATGATTATTTAAACTATTAATTCCATGCGAAAAAATTGTCTACAAACTTTTGTGTGCGATTATTTTCGAGCTTGAATTTTTTGAATTCGATCGTCCTGCTGTCAAAAATCGGCCCCCAGGGGGGTGATTTTTGAAATTCGAGCACTCAAAAGTGACATTTAAAACTCTGAATAAAACGATGAAAATTATGTTTTAAAAATAAAAGCGATAGAAATGTAAAATAATGATTATTTAAACTATTAATTCCATGCGAAAAAAATAGCGACAAACTTTTGTGTGCGATTATTTTCGAGCTTGATTTTTTTGAATTCGATCGTCCGGCTGTCAAAAATCGGCCCCCAGGTGACTTGCAGTGCATTACACGAGCGCTTAGGTATAAATATAAGTGCGAGCGAGATTTCAAATGATATGACGTGCCGGGGCATATCGCGTGAGCCAATGAGCGATCATCTTAAATCCAGATCATAATCCAATCACATTAATACTTTTAAACCTTTTTAACCTACCGCTCTACAGGATGTAACAAAAATACTGGTGATCCGTTTAAGGGCATAATTGGTATCGTATTGTAACTAAGAACAAACATGTAAAAAAAAATTGGGTGGAAAAAAAATTAATTTTTGAGACAGGTGGTCTCAACCGGTCTACCTAAATACAAAGCTATTTATTTTCTCGCGAGATTTTTTTTCTTACGTCTTCATAGTTAGAATACGATACAAATGTATCAATAAAATGGGAATGGGATGGGGTAATGCCAGATAATTTTTGTTCTTATTTTAGTTGTCTTTTGTGTGGGCATATTTATTTATTTATTTATTTAAACTTTATTGCACATAAAATATACAAATGGCGGACTTAATGCCTTAAGGCATTCTCTACCAGTCAACCACTGGGCCAAAAAGAGATATGTTTGGTGCAGGCTTTATGAAATATTCTATCTTTTAGTTTTATTTAGTAGTTAATTAGGATTGCATATTTGTAGGCTATGATGTAACATTGTTAATTTAATGTGTTTTTTATGAATAAAATGTTTTTCTTAGTTATAATGTATAATATTAACCATTATATTGTGATTTATAAAGTAATAAAAAAATATTTATTTCTATAAAATGGGTACTTTAAACTATAATTATTTGAGTGATGTTTGTTTTCCGATCTGCGGTCCGGGGCCCCGCAATGAATGGGCATGGAATGAGTGCCACATAGTTTGTGTGGTTGGATCGTATTTAACTCAAAGCTGTATGTTCGTATTTACATTACAAGTAATATATTATTATTTATTAGCCTGTAATGTCCCACTGCAGTTTAAACTGCAAGAAGCCATGTGCGTAGCAAGGGATAGAAGCCTGTGGAGGAACCTGATCTTCAACAGAAGGACATGATGTCACGATCCTCAGCTTTGAGGGAACGACTGATGATGTCCCACTGTTCTATCACGTACCAATCTGAGGCAGTATAGGGGGGTGATTTTTGAGATTCGAGTACTCGAAAGTGACATTTACAACTCAGAATAAAACGATGAAAATATTATGTTTTAAAAATAACAGCGATAGGAATTTAAAGTCACCAGTATTTAAACAATTAATTCATGCGAAAAAATTGGCGGTAAACTTTTGTGTGCGATTATTTTCGAGCTTAAACTTTTTGAATTCGGGCGCTCGAATGTCAAAAATTGGCCCCTAGGTAAGCCTAATTAATATTTACAGCAGAAGTGATTTCGCCGTGTTAGCCAAGAACACCGCTAACACAATTACACAATTTTATGTATTTTCGTTGTCTATGGCAGTACTCAGGAACCTTTATTCGCTTCGTGCTAAAATTACGATATTTACATTCTTTTTCGTTCTTTCGTTTACTATCTATTATTTAATCGGGCAATCTAAAAATATGAAGTTATTAACTTAGTAATATATTGACTTCTAAGAGACCATAAAATAATTAAATATAATGATTTACTTCGGGATTTTCTGCAAAAACCGGTTCCGAAAGCTAGTTAATAGATTCGACATATCAAAATACATTTGTAATCCATTAGAGCGCCATCTGCTTAGTGCTCAGTATTATATTTTGATGTGCAGAGAGCGAGCCGCCGCGGGTGGTTCTGGAGTCCAGCGACAACAAGAGTTACACAATCAGGGAGCAGGAGCTCACATACGCCGCGCCTACTACACATGATCAAATGGTATGTTGCACCCCTGATAAACCCGTAGTACACATAAAAATTATTAAAAACGGACGCCAAATTGTTTTTTTTTTATGGTCTGAAATGTATATTAAGGCGGAAACACATTATTAAAACGAGACGCGACGCAACGTGTTGACATGACACTATGTACTTGACACCCGATGTGCACCGTAAACGCGACTCGACTCAATCACAAGCGACGCGTGTTGAGTTGAATCAAATTGTAGTCTTTTCTATGACCAGAATCACACTATACAAATCCGAAGCGACGTCTGACCATAGAAAATACCTACTACAATTTGATTCGACTCAACTCGCGTCGCGTATTATCGGGTCGCGTCAGGTTTTAATAATGTGTTTCCGCCACTCAAAAAGTCAAAATTGTAAAAACGGCCACAATTTTAAGTCTTCATTTTAAGGCAGAGGGAATACATGTTCCACTTTTATTTGAACTATATCTCAAAGGTTTGAATTTTGTGTAATCTCTGACACAGTTAATGCTGGTTTAAACGATTAAATTTCCACATTCAATTCGATTGATCGCGTTGAAATGAACGAATCACGAGTTAATTTAATGTTTTACTTCAATAATCCATGTTTGCCACTAGAGCCTTTATGTAGACACAAGCGTTTTCACTCCCATACTAAATCAGTATGGCTGCGCCTGTTTGGTGACTGCTATACTTATTTGTTGATACTCCATTTACTTCTCGCAGCACTCACTGGATTTTCATCATCATCTGCTTTCTCACTACTACTTACCTTAGAGAAGAAATGCCTATCTATATCCAGTGACATGTAGCCATACGATAAATAAATAATAATATAATAATATGTTAGCCTCTATACGTCCCACTGCTGGGCACAGGCCTCCTCTCATGCACGAGAGGGATCAGGCTTTAGTCCCCACGCTGGCCCAAAGCGGGTTGGGAACTTCACATACACCTTTGAATTTCTCCGCGGATGTATGCAGGTTACCTCACGATGTTTTCCTTCACCGTATAGCGATTGGTAAATATCAAAATACATAAGTTCCGAAAAACTCATTGGTACGAGCCGGGGTTTGAACCCGGGACCTTCGGATTGAAAGTCAGACGTCGTTACCGTCGGGCTACCAACGCTTATACAACGCAACGATAAATAAATAACTTCTTCAAAATGTATAATTTGCAAATTCAATTTTTGATAGTTTTTGGCCTGAAACAGAAGACCTCTGCATGACTTACATTAACGCGCCTCACTTCGGTTTGAGGCGCCTTCAGACATAATGTGAACGAGTTTAGTGAAAGGGATCACTTAGTCGAATTACGTCGACAGTTAATTACCTATTTGACTATTACATAGTTTTAAGTACCTGCTAATAATGCCATAGGTATCGACCAGTGGCGGCGCGTTCATAGAACAAGATTCCCGGCTTGCCTAACTCTGGAACCCGTCTAGATTTCCTACAGCTCATAAAATTTTTTTAAGACAAATTAAGGTCCGGTTTGCCTAAGTATTTTTTTCACTCACTGCCACTGGTATCGACAAAGTGTATCCTTTTTTCCTAACATACAGCCTTGGCCAGAAGTGTTGAGCGATTGCGATCACCAATGCGATTTTCATACAAAACTGGAAAGTTTAGTCCATCGTTTCCATCTTTGTTTAAGTTATTTTGTCAATTAATTTAAACTAATAGGCATGTTTTGTTGAAGTTAGTAGTAACTGCATAGAATATTTGCAATATGTGGCACCGACTTAAATTAACATTTTTGGTACCTTCTGTTTTCATATTTTTTAAGTACCTTGAAAGTGTTATTAAGTGAAGTTTTCTATATTTATAAATAAAATATAACATTTACCGTTACCGTACATTGTTAGGATAGGGAAATAATGCTTAACATCAAAATTGTAAACAAAAAACACCTATGCTCAACACTTCTGGCCAAGGCTGTATGCAGTCGGCTATATGCATACATCGCAAAGTGCGAGCAAAATTCATTGAAGTACTGGGGTTGTTACTGGTTGTCATACGTCATTTCAATGGATTTCGCTCGCAGTTTACGATGTATGGCCATATGTATCGTGTTATAGGCAGCGAGATGTGAAGAATATTCCATAGACTAATGAACTTGTATGCCTGACATAACAATGATCCAGAAACAAATCTCTTTGCCCCCTCTTCAGAACAATACTCCAACCCGTCCAGCAACGCATTTATTTCCGCCTCAAACGCCAGTATTGCATTAATAATTTAAATTTATTCCCTTACAGATGCCAGAGAGATAACAAAAGGAAACGCGGGCCTTGTAAATATAATGAAATGTTTATTGTAAATTCCAAATTGCCAACAATTGTAAGTTAAGGGTTTTGGCATGGTATCGTGGTAGGACAGCTTTCTGACATGTGGAGTACATATCGACATATTGATAAAGTTACTATGTACGCTATCAATATCGGAGCGGCCAAGGTACAAAAAAAATATCTGAACATGCACTTTATCGCCTTGACGATAGAGGCGTTGTTCAGATATTTGTGACCACCTTGGCAGCTCCGATATATCTGATGGCGACTTTAGTACGAGATAAGACTTCAATAAGGCAAACGAATTTGAATATAGCTGAATTTTCATTTAACTTATATTTAATATATTTTGTAATTCTAATTTAAAATGAAAATTCTTTACAATTGGAAACATTTTATAAAACTCATAATAAGTTAAAATGCCAAAAAATTATGCCAGTATTTTTTACTCTCTAATTTACAACGGATTTTCGTTCTCTTATTTACAATTTTATTGTCCCGCTAGACTCGTTAGTTACTCATAAATATATATATTTTGTGTTACTTGAAAACCAAAGACAGCATTTGAATAATTTTGCTTTGATGTATAAAAGTGAGTTTTGTTCTGTAATCTTGGGGCATTGCCTAGAATCATCATCATCTAAGGCTCTACAGCCCGGGGTGGGCCTTGGCCTGGTCGAGCAACTTTTTCCATTCTGGTCTGTTCATGGCTTGTTTTCTCCAGCATCTAACTCCTAGGGTTTTGAGGTCTTTCTGAACGCCGTCCAACCACCGGAGCTTAGGCCTGCCTTTACTGCGGCGTCCGTCTGGTTTGCCATGCAGTAGTTTTAGTGGGGCTCTATGTTCACCCATCCGCGTTACGTGTCCGGCCCAGCGTAAACGGGCTATTTTTATGGTCCTGATGATGTTCGGCTCCCCGAATAGGTCATAGAGCTCGTGGTTGTACCGCGATCGCCAATATCCATCCTCCAACACACTTCCAAAGATCCTCCTGAGTATCTTTCTCTCAAACACCAAAAGGTGATGCTCGTTCTCTTGACTCAATACCCAGCTCTCTGAGCCGTAAGTTAGGATTGGTCGTATTAAGGTCCTATATAGAGTGAGTTTCAACACTCTTGACAGTAATTTGGACTGAAAGTATCTTGACATTCCAAAATAACTTGTATTGGCGGCCATTATTCTCTTGTTGATTTCGGTAGACACATCATTTGTTTGTGTAATAATGGCCCCAAGGTATGTAAACTCTTTAACTGTCGCAAATGTGTAGTTGCCTATGGTGATGTCTGGTTGAGGTTCGTGGGAGTCCTTCGAGGCTCTGAGGTATTTGGTCTTCTCCATGTTAATTAGCAAGCCGGCTGACCTGGCTGATTTTTCTAGAGCACGGAACGCATTCTCCATTGCTGGTATTGTTCTCCCGACCAAGTCCAGGTCGTCTGCATACCCCAAAATTTGAACGGACTTATAGAATATAGTACCCGCCGTTTCTATTTTAGCATCGCGGATGCATTTGTCCAGTACTATGTTAAAGAGGAGACATGAGAGAGCGTCGCCTTGTCTTAGTCCTTCATGAGTGCTAAATGGTTCTGAAAAGTCTGTTTGAACCCTGACCATGCTTTGTGAGTTTTGCATTGTCATTTTAGTGAGGGAGATAAGTTTTGATGGTATGCCAAATTCAGCCATTGCTCTGTACAGAAACTCTCGTCGGACAGTATCGTAGGCAGCCTTGAAATCAATAAATAGGTGGTGAGTAGTTATGTTAAATTCTAACGTCTTTTCAAGGATCTGTCTCAGAGAGAAAATCTGGTCAATTGTGGACCGGTTGGGACGAAAACCGCACTGGTATTCACCCAGGTTAGGCTCAACATAGGGCGACAATCTTCTAAAAAGAAGGCCTGCGAGGGTTTTGTATGCTGTGCTGAGTAGTGAAATACCACGATAATTGTGACATTCCAATATATCACCCTTTTTATGGAGAGGGCAAATAATTGCTGTATTCCATTCCTCCGGCATTGTTTCGGTGTTCCATATATTGACAATAAGTTTATGGAATTCCCTCTCAAAGTGTGGCCCTGCATACTTTATGAGCTCCCCAGAGACATTGTCAGCACCAGGTGCTTTATTGTTTTTTAGCTTCTGTATTACTAGCTTCACTTCTTCTATAGATGGTAGTGACGTGCCATCATCACCTGGTAGACTAGGCACGCTTCCTTGGACGTCAAACATTCTAGCTGGCTCCGTGCCGTTTAATAATTTCTGAAAATACTGAGCCCACCTCTTAACAATCTCATTCTTGTCGTTGATCAGTTCGCCATCTTCTGTTTTACAAGCAGACGTCCTCGGTTTGAATCCTTTACGCCCTTTGTTGATTTGGTTGTAAAATTTCCTCGCTTCGTTTCTGGAGTAATTTTTAGCTATCTCATTGAGTTGGTTTTCCTCGTGTTTCTTTTTCTTGGCTTTGTGTAGTTGTTTTTCTTGCCTTCTTCTCTTCCTATATTCTTCCTTGCGTCTGCGAGTGTTGCTTTGCTGTAGCATCATATACGCCTCGTTTTTATAGTCAGTGACTGTTTGGCAGTCTAGGTCAAACCAGTTATTTATGGTTGGTGTTTCTTTTTCCAAAATCTCATTCGCAGCCACAAGTAGTGCATTTTTCAGAAATCCCCAGGTCTTACTTGGGTTGTCTACGTCTTCGGGTTGAATTATCTCTCGACACACAGTGTCCACATACTTATGCTTTAAGTCCTGTTCTCTCTTCAGCCTTTCAGTGTCAAATTTCTTCATTCTCACGGTTTTTGAGTACTTCACTCGGGATAAACGAGCCCGTATTTTGCAGCTTACTAGGAAGTGATCCGAATCAATATTGGCACCTCGACGGCATCTGACATCCAGGAGATTAGTAAAGTGTCTTCTGTCAATCAAGACATGATCTATTTGGTTGCGCGTGACTCCGTCTGCTGAGCACCATGTCATTTTATGAATATCTTTATGTGGAAAGCATGTGCTGCCGATAATCATATCGAGCGACGTTGCTAGATCTATTACACGCAACCCGTTATCATTTGTTACTTTGTGCAGGCTGTGAAGCCCTATTGTCGGTCGATAAATTTCCTCTTTGCCAATTTTGGCATTGAGGTCTCCTATAATGATTTTAATGTCACCTTTGGGAGATTTTGAGTACGCATTTTCCACATCAAAATACCATTTCTCCTTTTCTTCTGTATCTGTTCCTTCCGTTGGAGCGTGCACATTAATAATGGTGTAGTTTTGGAACCGGCCTCTAAGCCTTAATTTACAAATGCGTTCACTTATAGGCTGGAAGTCGATAACCAAGTGATTTAGTCGTTCGCTCACAACGAAGCCCGTTCCAAAGATGTGATACCTTTTATGACAGCTGTAATATGTTGTGTAGCCAAATTTTTTGGTGACACCCTGTCCAATCCACCTTAGCTCCTGTACCGCAGTAATATCAGAAGTGTGCTGGGTAAGCTGTTGGCATAGAAGCTGGAGGCCTGCAGGTCTATTCAGCGTTCGCAGGTTCCACGTACATAAAGCAAATTCGTTTGTCCGTTTTGCACAGCCGGGTCTATTAGTTTTAATCCAGTCCGTAAATTTTGCTCTTCCTTTCTTAATCAGTTGGGTTTCAGGTGAGTGAGTGATTAGCTCCCTGCACCATAGGCCTTTGGTGGGGCTGCCACCTTCGAGCATTGAGGCCAGGCTCCGTTTTATGCGGGTATCGTCCCTGCCAAGTTGGTACCGGTTTTAAAGCGCCGGGAGCTCGCTTTTCGCCCTTAGTCCTTAGCATCTGCGATCTGAACTTGGATGGTGGACGTGCTGTTTAGCACGGTCGCAGAAGGTCCCAGGGGGTACGACGGGGACGTGGACGTAATCTGACTGGCTAGTACCTGCTTTCTTTTAATGCTTCACCATCAGAGCATAGCAGTGAGTTTCTAAGCACTTTATAGAGATCCATGAGCTTGGCTCTCACAGAACCCACTTAGACTCGAATACTAGCTTCACCCCCCTAGAATTGCCTAGAATAGTGCCACAAATAAGATAAATTGTAACATAAAGTTGCTTTTGCATCTACGAAGTCAAATTCGACGGAGTAAATTGTATGATATCATGCCAAATCATTTAGTGTTTATTTAAAAAATTCTTCCATATCATTATAAAAACTTATATCATTATAATTTCAACAGAGTGGTCATAAAATTTACATGCAAATCTAAATAAGAAAAGGATATAAGTACCAGAAGTGTACAGTCGCCATCAAATATATCGGAGCGGCCTAGGTACTCAAAAATATCTGAACATGCACTTTATCGCCTTGACAATAGAGGTGATGTTTAGATATTTGTGACCACCTTGGCCGCTCCGATATATCTGATGGTGACTGTACCTAGATTTAAACATATTTTTAATAGGAGTTCTATTAAGAGTCGCCAGGACGCTCGCGTTCCCATACAAACGTAGTTCAGCTCTCATTTTAAAACGACATGCTTTAGAACCATGAAATTTGGCATGGGCATTTTAATAGTTCAGATCTATGTCGATAATTCATTTTCGTTGCTAAAAATTGTAATACAAAGAAAATACAGCCAGATACAGATTTCCATACAAAACTCATTTTTGTTATATTTTCTTTGTATTACAATTTTTAGCAACGAAAACTAATTACCGACATAGCTCTGTACTACTAAAATGTTCATGCCAAATTTCGTGATTCTAAAGCATGTCGTTTTAAAATGAGAGCTGAACTATGTTTGTATGGGGACGCGAGTTCACGCGAGCGTCCTGGCGACTCTTAAGCTAAATTAATAAGGATCTTTATTTGTTTTACGACTAATTATGGACATAAAAATTACAGTTAATAAAACTGTGATTCCATTATAAGCCGATTTCGCACGCACACATTTATACGGTTTGAGCCAAACTCTGCTCAGCTCAGTTGTGAATGTGTATGTATGCGCGTGTGTATGAGAAAAATCGGCTTATGATGAAATCGCAGTTTGCCCCTGTCCCTGCGGCGCGGTATCCGTATTGCATAGATCTATGATTGCGGATAACATACAATTCAAAGTGAGACCACTCTTTTGAAATATGTATGTAAATATTGGTCTCGTCCGTATTCACCCTATTGTATAGTCGCCATCAAATATATCATAGCAGCCAAGGTAGTCACAAATATCTGAACGCCTCTTTTTTCAAGGCCATAAAGTGCATGCTCAGATATTTTTGAGTACCCTAACCGCTCCAATATATTTTATGGCGACTGGGTGTTCCTAACGTACCCCTCTAGTTTCCAACAAAATGTATTTACTCGCTAAGAAATAGGTTTTTTACTCTAAAGTAAGAAATGAGTTGTACTAAATATAAGTCAGACGAATTCGGATGGACCCCATATAGATATTTAAATTAGATCTATTCAAAGAATATTAAATATTAACATAGCGTTTAATGTAAATTACTGTAATTATAGAAATAAATGTTGACTCTTAAATTGACGTTTCCTTTACGTTCCCGAATATTTCCAATTATTAATACTTAATTAATTTTCTTTTAAAATGTGGTCATGGAAAAAAAGGAATGGAAACTATATTTACTGCCACCAAAATTTAGATTTGCCACCTACCACCTAATTTGTAACTCCAAATTATAACATTTTTATGTACATATTTGTAGGTACCTAATCGTTTTAATTTTCTTTGGAGATCCACTTTTGGCATATTATTTTGGTGGTACATATAATTTTTCGGAATTTTTAAGTAATTCATTTGATAATTAATTTGATCGTTTTGATATGATTTGGTGGTAAATACAACTTTGGTGGCAGATATATTTTATATTTATAGATGACCTAATTGGTCATCTACTTCATATTTATTTGGTTAAATCATACCCAAATGGAAGGAATAAGCTGGAGAGAGAAGAACGAAGAAAGTAGTACTGAATTTGGTAAAGGAGAACAGATGCCTCCTTAAGAGTCGCCAGGACGCTCGCGTTCCCATACAAACGTAGTTTAGCTCTCATTTTAAAACGACATGCTTTAGAACCACGAAATTTGGCATGGGCATTCTAGTAGTACAGATCTATGTCGGTAGTTCGTTTTCGTTGCAAAAAATTGTAATACAAAGAAAATACAGCCAGATACAGATTTACATACAAAACTTATTTTTGCTATATTTTCTTTGTATTACAATTTTTAGCAACGAAAATTACCGGCATAGATCTTTACTGCTAGAATGCCCATGCCAAATTTCGTGGTTCTAAAGCACGTTGTTTTAAATTGAGAGCTGAACTACGTTTGTATGGGGACGCGAGTTCACGCGAGCGTCCTGGCGACTCTTAAAACGGTTGAAAAAGACGCGATATTGAGTGAGGTGATTAGGTAGACTATATATACTGAACAACTTTTAGTATAGGACCAACTTCGAAATCGCAAAAAATGTTTGGGGGAAAATAACGACAACATGTATAAAACAGCCAAAAATTTTCTGATTTCGGAGTTAAATTAATTAGTAAAAGGTTGAGTATAATAACTAATAAATAAATATTATGGAATAATCTTACACAAATCAACCTAGTCCAACAGTAAGCTCAATAAAACTTGTGTTGTGGGTACTAGGCGACGATATGTATAATAGTATCATCATCATCATCTCAGCCACAAGACGTCCACTGCTTTTGCGGCGCGCGCAGTTTTTTTTTT
Organism: Pammene fasciana; assembly: GCA_911728535.1. Taxonomy (NCBI): domain Eukaryota; kingdom Metazoa; phylum Arthropoda; class Insecta; order Lepidoptera; family Tortricidae; genus Pammene; species Pammene fasciana. Next base: position 29,925,858 of record OU452273.1, on the reverse strand, counting down.
GTTGTTTGTTGTTGTTTAGGCTTTCGGAAGATGCTGCTGCCCATCTCCCGGTATATTCCCTTAGCAGACTCGTACTGCAACCACGGGACGATATGGTGGGGGACAATTCTAAGGCCGGGCACCCCACGACAATGTGTAATAGTATAGATATAAATAAATACTTAAATACATAAAAAACATCCATAACTTAGGAACAAATATCAGTAAGTGGAAGTCTATATTTAGGTTTATCATCATTTGATAAACACCATTTCGCAAATAATCACTTAACAAACAACAATTCACAAACTATTCATTTCACAAACCTGTCATTGCTAAATATGGTAATTTTATAAATCATTAATAGACAAATATACATTTAGTAACTTGGACGCTTTATAAACATATTGAAAGACAAATTATTATTTAACAAGTGTTCATTTCGCGAATAAATCGTTTTTAAAATCAGTTATTTTGCAAAATGTCAATAGATAAACTATTGTTTTTACTCAATTTAATAAGTAAAATAAATAAATACAAACGAATTGAGGACACCCTCCTTTAATTGAAGTTAACCAATCAGTCGTTCTGATTTTTGGGGACAATAGCAAAATAAGGTAAACAGGAATGGCTGACTGACAACTGCATTATTTCTAGGCAAAAGAGCATTTAGTAGGGTTTTGTCTCAGTACAAATGCGAAAAAAATTGTGCGCATCGAGAAAAAGTTGTGAATTTTTGACCATAGATAGAGTGAGCAAAGATGAATATTTTTTAGTATTGGAGGTCTGTAAAATTTTTGGACCTTCACGTCAAAATCAGGGGTCCCGTGCAATATGTTATTACTCTCTGGTTAAGACTGCTAGGGGATGTTTGGTATCGTTTCCGTGTAAAACAGACATGCAGAATTCATTTCTGATATTAAAAATGTAAAATTTCGTATTAAGAAAAAAGCTGTGCCGCGAGGAAAAACACAATTTTATTTTTATTTTTTTAGAACGTCATATAACTAATTATATCCTTTATTTCAAATAATAAAAAATATTATAAAGAAGCATATTTAATATAGATTATAGAAACATATACATTTTATACACCTTTAATACAAAAAATTTTTTTTTTTTTTTTACTTATGTTGAGCAACGGAAAACAGACGTCGCGTCGTTTGAATTGTGACGGTTTATGTTAAAGTTAAGGAGGAAAAATATGTTTTTATTTATTGTATTTTTTTATTTCTGCATTTTGTGAAGTTATTATGAATAAAATTTACTAATAACAAGCAATACATGCATTTTAAGGTCAATACGCTACGGACGTTCACGTTCACATTGATTATCGATACTTACTATGGAGAAAACATATACACCACGAAGCAAACATTTTTTTTCGCGTAGTTTTTGTATACTATAAGCCTAAACATTGTATATATTTAGAAACTACATTAAATATGCTCCTTTATAATATTTTTTAATATTAGAAAAAAAAAAGATATATATTAGTTATATGACGTTCTAAAAAAAAAAAAAAAATTGTGTTTTTCCTCGCCACACAACTTTTTTTTTAATAAGATATTTTACATTTTTAATATCACAAATGAATTCCGCATGTCTGTTTTACACGGAAATGATACCACACAACCCCTAGCAGCCTTAACCATAGAGTAATAACGTATTTCACAGGACCCCTGATTTTGACGTGAAGGTCCGAAAATTTTACGGACCTCCAATACTAAAAAATATTTATCGTGGGCCATTCTATCCATGGTCAAAAATTCACAACTTTTTCTCGATGCGCACAATTTTTACAAATTCGAGCTCTGCTAATTTGACACAAGACAAAATATTATAAAAGAATTTCGGTTTCAATGAAATATAAGTAATTAATGGATAATTTTACGGTCGCAGTTAACCTAACACGCTCCTCCTCGCTTCGCTCGTCGTCGCACCTATCTGGGCTCTCTCAAATAATATAGTCTTCCGTGATATATTAAACAAAAACAAACTTAACTTTTAAACTACAAAACATCTATCAGTTTTAAAATGTAATACCTACTCGTAGTCCTCGTAGATAATTACACATATGAATGACATACACACCATGATGATTTATTAAACGAAGTATTTACCAAGTAATGCATTTTACTAACATTTTTTAGTATGCGTTATTTTGTTAATTGCCCTGAATAACAAATGAATAATTTGCCAAATAACGTTTTGTAATATAGTGTTTTTTCAAGCAAATAATTTGTCTCTTGAACTATTTGTAAAATAAAATTTTATACAATGTCTAATTTGGGAATCGTTAGTTTGCCTAACGTTGTTTGTGAAATGAACATTTATGAAATGTTGTTTGCCAAATGATTGGCTACCCTATATTTAACTGTCATTACATATATACTTTTTTGCCGGTAGCAAACAAGCACACATGCAGTTTGTTGTACACATGTAGCCTTCAGACGCGTGTAGCTCTATTAGTGTTTAAATACCTACGCTTTGCAGACCCTTAACACATTCACTGCCAAGAACCCGCCTCGCGGGCGCTCGTAAACTTTGCTCAAACGCCGGATAACTCGCTGGGCGGGTTGTTTTGTACATAGCTGTATAGACGCCGGTTTCTGAAGTAGGACGCCATCGTCATTTTCCGTCTGGCAGTTAATGTGTTAAGAATCTGTACACCTTTTTAGGGTTCCGTAGCCAAAATGGCAAAAACGGAACCCTTATAGTTTCGCCATGTCCGTCCGTCCGCGGTCTAGCTCAGTGACCGTTAGCACTAGAAAGCTGAAATTTGGTTTGAATGTGTGCATTAACCAAGCCGACAAAACGGTAGAATAAAAACGCGAAAAATATATTTTGTTAGGGTACCTCCTGTACACGTGAAGTGTGTAGCGATGCTACCTAGATTATTATATAGGAAACAATTGATATAATATACCTACTTTGAATTTCGGATTTTGGACTAAATAACATACACCAGGGTGTATTGCTTATATAGAACGAATACATACCTCCTCAACTACCAATCAATCGCTATCTTACGCCTCCTGGCTGGCTAATCCTGGAGCAGTGGCTCAAGGAACCCGCGTGCTTTTGGCGAAACTTCAGATGCAAATTACACTAAAACTACTGAACAGAACTTGACGATAGGCATACCAAAATGTTCGTCATGTTACACCGCAGCTGTTTAAAGCGGTCATCTTTTATTTATTTAAGTATTCTCAAATTGAAGTACAATTAAAACCTAAAAACACTAATTTAATATCTGCCGGTGGTTAGTAAACAGTTTGACATTTGACAGCTTGAAAATGGTCGTTTCATTTCTACGCAAGTAGAGATGACATTGCTAATGAAACAAAGTGGAAAGTTGAATTAAAATTGTAAACATTAGCGATCGGTATTGTTATCTTTAAATACTGTAAATATTAACAAACGTGCATTTTATTTAAACATAGTGTGAGTCGGAAAGAGTTCGAGTTGATTTGACGTTGGACGGGCGCGCGTACAACGGAACGTAAAGGAAAATTTACCGCGCTCCCGCCGAGCGTTTGACACTGGATGGACCGAAAGCTTAGGAGGTGGATCGCTTTTCGCCGCTTTCGAGAAAACGTTGCTTCTCCAGTCAACTTGGTTGGTGGGAACGCCGCCGGCCACCATGGCCATGTAAAGCGTCTGCGCCGCGTGTGTGTGAGTGCCGGTAGTGCGCGTGTGCTGTATTTGTGGGCGATCGGTCGCCACGGACCACGTGTTAGCTCGCCGAGCGCCGGCGTGCCCTGGCGCATGATGGCGCGCCACCAACCCCACAACAGCGTACATTGACGCCACTCCTTCCCGTCGCGGGATACCCTTCGGCCCGCAGGCTGGTTAGCGCTGCTGGCGGCTCTGAGGCCTAAGCGCAGGCCCTGCCACAGGGCCCTTGTGTGAGGCCGAGCCATGAGCCTACCCCCGTGCGCGTCGCTCTCGGCCCGGCTCGCTGGAGCTGGTGCCTGATGAGTGCGCCACCGTTTCCACTACTCGTCCGCCCGCTACCTTCGGGTACCGCGCGTCACCGGATGACGGCAAGTCGATTGTTGCCCTCGTGAGCCAGGTATCACCAGAATGCTGATAATGTGAGTGCACTAGACTTTTTATAGTTTTGGCCAAAACTTAATCGCGCGGACTTGCGTAGAGAAAATTAGTGTGTCTTCCCATGCCCGCCTTCTGCGGCGTGACTATGTGAACCTTAGCTTAAGCGGATTTATGTAACCTTCCATGCCCGCCTTCTGCGGCATGCGTCTGTATTAATGTATTAAAGCGCATGTTCTTTATTTGGCCTTATTAATCATACGCCCCTGCTGAAATCCCAGAACCAGGAAGTATAAGAGGCCTTTGTACTCCAAAGGTCCCATGTTTTGCCGCGAGCACCCTATCTAGGCTCTTGCTATAAATCATTATACGTATAAGCGCGACAATCGCGTTTTTATTCACTACAAGTGGAGGGCGAAATTTTTTTTCGTTCCAACCAAGTTGTGTGGGGTATCGTTGGATAGGTCTTTTAAAAATAATTAGGGTCTTCTAAAACAGTTTTTGGATAAAAGTAATACTTTCGGAAATAATAGCTCCGAAAGTTTAAAACAAAGCGTCCCCTCCCCCGCCCATCTAACTTTTGAATCGTGGGTCCTAAAATTTTGAAAAAAATCATGAAACGAGGCCTAATGAGTACCTTCAATGAAAACTATATTGAAATAAATAAGTTGAGCCGTTTTTGAGTTATCATTCAAAAACCCATAGTGAAAGGACGTAAGTAAAAATGACGTAAGCGCCGCCAAATTTCCCGTAAGAAACGACCTTTTGAATTAATGGTCTCAGTTTACGGAACCCTACACTGAGCATGGCCCGACATGCTCTTGGCCGATTTTTTTAAACCTCTCACTGTAGTCTGTTCCTATACCAAAGTTCCTATTTCTCATTTTTTGTCGAAAAAGATTATTTAATACACAACGTAGTTACATAACGCACCTTTACATGACTTACATGTGTTAAACCAATACTTTTAGGCGTACTCCTTTATTCTTCCCAGCACCACATAACGTATGGTCCGGCCCAATCATGGCAACTCCCAGGGGCCCACAATTCAATAGCGGACGCTGAATGCCAATAGGACAAGGGTTCTCAAACTTGGAACCTTAAGCCGAAGGTCTTGGCTGACTGACTGGTTGTGTAGGCAAAAAAACCCCTATAACAAAATATTTTACAGAAGTTCGTTTTCACTGAAACGTAATTTCGTGTTAATTAATTAACAAATATTTTCAGTCAATACCTATATAAACTCAAAGATGCATGGCTGTTTCATAAAAGTACGTAATTAAGAAGCAATTAAGGTAAATCGGTTTGTTTATATTATTTTCCTTTTCTCTATTGACCCTGACTTATCGTCGTTTGTGCCAACTTTTTGGTACGGTTTGACCGAGTTTAGCGTCTGCTAGTAATCTAACCCTAAATTTTAGCATAGATTTTTACCAACAGCAAGCTCTGCAATTCAGAAGAGAAAAGGGTCTTTATAGATGAACCGGTTTTCTCACAGTGGTTTTCCTTTATCGAAGAGGAACTGCAGGTAAATTTCAATTGATACATAAGTACCGAAAAACTCATTGTAATATTCGGATTGAAAGTTGGACGCATTACTCTTAGGCAGCCAACGATTCAATTCAAACTTATAAACGCATTTATTAAACCTAATAGTCAAAAACCTCCTTCTCAATATTGTTTCAAAGATCATTATTACCTATATCGTACAAGCGAGCGAGCCAGATCCGTTATAATTGGAAAATAGTACTACCAAAATACCAGAAGTCTAAGATTTGTTTCTTGAATTGGTTTGCATTATTTGACCTCCACCACTTTACAGCTGCCAGTTCTCTAGATCTATAAATAAGCATAGTATAGCAAACTGACTAGAGGGGTTTCGTTGCTCTCATTATTGTGTCATATCTGACGTGGCTAGCTCCCCGTCCATCACTACCGAACCCCTGGGGGTTCGCGTAACACAGTTTGAGAAACCCTGCAACAGGCCCATGGAATTATTTATTTGAAATGGACGGACAGATAGAAATGAGACGTGAAGAAATTGAACTATTCTCGCAATGATTCTTTTAGATGTGATGATATTTGTGGGAGTATGACAAATGTGGGCGTTTTGGATCACAGATAAATTGTTGTGTGTAACTTTTGTCATTTGCCGGGTGGTGTGCAACAAAATCCTTTGTGAGAGCCGTAAGTACATGGTGAAGATTTAGGTATAGTAGCTAAACTTTTTAGTATGCATCCGACTACAAATACAGTACAAGTGAGTTGGGCACTAGATTTACTAGCATATTCGGTGGTATTAAGTACAGCGCTTAGATTTTAATGCCCTAGTAAAGTTATGACTGCTTCGGCTCTAACTTTACCTACTACGCTAAATCTTAAAACGCATACCAACCCTTCACTCGCTGAACTATCCTCCCAAACAAAACCAAAATGTCTCATCTCCATCCAAAATTCAAACACATACGTCCTTCCGACAAACTAAAAACGACCCGCGTAGCATACAGTTCTCCAAGACAAAAAGGCGGTATCTCCATACAGGGTTATTCTAAAATAGGTCTTTTGGTTCCGAGAAGTAGGAATCCGCTAAGTGGGCTCAGATAATCTATTTACGGCGAAGTTTTGGACTGGGAATAAAACTTTTGATGAATTGCCCGCCTTGGACGACAGCCGCTAACGATCGCGTGTATTATGAATGAAACTGGGGAATTTTGTGAATAAAATCATTATTGTAAAGTCCATAAGTGGTGTTTGTTAAAATATAATTGATGAGCCTCTTGACTTGATTTAAATTGACCTAGAAATATGCTCATTTGGGGGAATCGACTCTTTCTTGTCACTTTTTTCCATGGTTGTTTTCTTCTGCTAAACTCAGGTTTTGAGGTTTCCAACCTCAGCGTAGTGATACCTCGTTAGCCACGATATTCACGCTGGTAAAATTTAAAATGGATTTGTTGTGCTAGTGCCTGAACAAAATACTATAGAACGCTTGCAATACTATAATTGATCAATTTAAACGACGTAGCTCTTAAGTGGATAAATTCTCTGAAGTTAGATTTATGATCTCTCATCTGTAAATTTTATTAAGCGACTGAATGCTACGAATAAATTAATAAATAATACCATAGTATATGGTATACCTACTCGTAATACTAATTTGAGAGTAACGAAATGCCTATAGGCATACTTAGCCGATTTTAAATAAAAAAATGGATTATATACGCAATACGAATACATATACGGTCTCCTTCTGGAGAAAAGGCCATAAAAAGTATATCAATTCAAAAAAGTCGGAAATGTCTATCGATCAACATACCTACGTATCAACCTTTACAGCGCCTGTTTTCGGGTATAGGCTTGCTCATTCTTCCACGCCTTTCGATTCATTGAAATCTGCATAGGTACAGTTCGCACCAAAATCTATGACGGATGTCGTCTTTCCCTCCCATGGGTGGAAAAATGTAGCAAAATTAAATGTAGGCATGGATACAGACTAGTAAGTTTTGCTGTCAGTGACGTAAGGTATAACTTCTTATTTCACACCAGAGTCTAGTGGCTGTGGCTCAAGCTTTCGTAAAAATTCGGGGTCTACCCTAATTCAGCTAGAAAAGATTTAAAGACACTCGTAAAGAAAACGATAAATCCCGATTATTCAATTCAGATCCTGCTATCTTTTTCAGAATCTCAATCGCTGGCCAGATCGCGAACTTCTAACTAGACGGGGCCAATATTTTCTACCGAACAGAAAGTTGCATTTGAAAACTTGTCACAATAGCAAAAACTTGAGCTGTGCCCACGTGAGCAAATTTCAACTTTTCCTGGGAACTTTGGCTCTGTTTGGGATGGATCGGATTCCCGTCTCTTATAAATAACTAGTCTCTGAATAGCCAGTATAAGTAGGTATATGATATCTGTGACACTTAACATTATTTGATCCCCATTTAGGTTTTGGATAATATTATAATATGATATAATACCTCCCCTTACAGATTAATTACGGAAGACCGGCGCTGTTGAACCCGTTAAAACAATAAATACTTTTTAGTCACTCTGGGCGGTAAGTAAGATTTGCCGCCCACGGGCGCAGCGGCAAATCTCACTTCACACTCAGGCGAAGCGTAAAATTGTGCACCTACGCACCACGGGTGGCCTTCTATATATTAATATAGAAGGCCTTAGATCGCTTGTTCATGGCCCTCATCTTCGGTTCGGGCCACAAATGCCAGCGATCTGAGCCGTTCTTTATTGTACCGCCCTAGGTACGTAATGTACTATTATCACTTTAGTAGTCAGAGACTCAGCTCACATTTTATGAGAAATTAGCTAAGTTTCTGTAGAACGTGAAGCTCTCAACACTAGTAAGGTAACCAGGAGGTTCTCTATGGAGGACAAACAGAGACCAGGGCCTAATAAGATGTTATGGGACCCACTCCTATCAGTCGGCCAGACGATATTGGCCTGCCAGTTGTTCGGAGCTGTCAAATTTTTATTCTAACTGACAGGCCGATATCGTCAGGCGAACTGATAGTCGGTGGGCCCCCTTAGTAAGCAATGACAACAACAACCTAGGTAAGCGTTCCTATAAGTTTCAACCGATGCGCGAAAAAGTTGGGTCGCGGAATGTGGCTGAATATTTTAAATAGTTACACTATTTTTTTACCCGGTTTCGACCTGTTACTGGGATGACCTAAATTACCTTTTCGTTTAATTGTATATAGATTACAATTGTTTTTTTAAACAATACAGCCTTTTTTAACCGACTTCAAACAAAAAAGGAGGAGGTTCTCAATTCGACTGATTTTTTTTAAATCATTTTTTTTTGTATGTATGTAAATCGATATCTCCGTGAATCTTGAACCGATTTTCAAAATATTTTTTAATCGAACGGGTATAACTCCTAGATGGTCCCATTGTCACCAAGTCGGGGTCTGATGATGGGATTCTGGAGAAATCGAGGGAACTCTCCAACTATTATAGGCACACCTATAGTGATTTCACTATTTTTTACAGCAACTCGGCCACTTCCTCTTGGAATAGCGGATCCTAAGTGAAGTCGTTTTTTTTTTGTTTAAAATATATCAACATTTTATATTTAACATTGGATAATTATGTTAAATTAAAGATGATTTTTAAACACTCCCCACCTGTGCGTTACTTGTCGCATAAATGGTCCCTTTACTCTAAAACTCCACATTCAGTTAACTGAACGTATCCTCGGCACGTTTGCATGCGCGCAGGGTGAGGATAAATCACCCTGATAAGCTATCGGGTAAAAACGAGCGATCTTCCGCTATTAATTAGGGGCTGTTTATAGTACATAGGTATCGCATGGAGAACATGATTCTGTGCTATGAGCAGGCCCGGACTAAGAGTGCCAGGGCCCCTAGGCCCTAGACGTATGGGGGCCCCCTCCCCCATATTGAATACAAATATTTTTTATTTAGCAAATTAAATTACTAAAAAAATCAGTCAACCTTATTTTTATAATAAACATCATAATTACGCATTTGGATTTTATCAGATCCCGTGATAGCCAGATACTACCCAACATTTTAATTGACATTTGCTGATTTTGGAAAAAATAACAGCCGTGGACAAACACGTCGGTTTCAACTTTTTTTGTCAATCGATTTGATCTATTCAGTATCAAAAGCGTTTATTCAAAGAATTTTCACACAATTTATTAAGTTATAACTCAATAATTTTAATCAAAAAAGAACCGACTTCACTTAGGATCCGCTTTCCAAGTGGAAATGCCAGAGTTGCTGTAAAAAATATTGAAATCACTATAGGTGAGCTTATAATAGTTGAAGAGTTCCCTTGATTTTTCCAAGATCCCATTATCAGATCCGAACCTGGTGACAATGGGACCAATTGTTAAGTATTTCAAACAAAAAAAGAATTTTCCAATTCGATCCAGCCGTCTTCGAATAATCGGTGAACATACATAAAAAAAATAGCAAAAAAACAAGCAAAGATCCAGACGAATTGAGAACCTCCTCCTTCGAAATCTTGAAGGCGGTTGAAAACGGCTCAACCGATTTTATTGAATATAGTTTCCTTATATAGGTACTTCCATTAATTTCCCCAAATTTTTCACTGTTTAAAAGTTAAAGTTAGGGACGGACGTACTTTTTTATATCATCGGAGCTATTATTTACGAAATTATTATCTAGATTAATGAATAAAATGTTTTGAAAGACCCTTATTATTTTTGAAAGACATATCCAAATGGTACCCTAAAAAGAATATATTTTTCAGGTTTTGTTTTACCTCTTTGTCGGCGTGATTAAAACCACCATATCATACTTTATTTTTCTAGTGCTTACCGTCACTGAGCAAAGCCTCAGACAGACAGACGGTTCCTGGTTTCTACGAAACCGTAAAAAAAAATTAAAGTTTATTTTTCCATAGTACAGTCGACATCAAAGATACACTTTTGAGTCTTATATTCCTTTGTGATAAGGTGCAAAAGTGTAAACATATCTTTCAAGTCGACTGTACTTACTAGTAGGTACCTAAGCGTATGGATTGCGCTTTCCATTTGTAGACTTTATAGTATCCCAACCACACTAACCTGGCTTGGTCTGTAAGAAACTTGGTCCCTACCTGACCTAAGATCGATTGGCATTATTGGCAATATAATCGAAATTTCATGCCTAGATAAAACTGATAATAATTTTCATAAAATCACAATTTCAAAACGTTTGACGTGACATTAGGCACCATGATGATTAATTAGCTCCTGCCCCTTTGGCGCCGCTGTTTTGGTGCAGGTTTTAAGCGGTGATTAGTGATTACGCTTCCTTACTTATTATTCTTCCAAGTATTGAGCATGCAATTGACTATCATGACGTCTTTGTTCCTTTTGCCCAGAAGAAAGCTCGCTGTATGATGCCATTTCTAAACTAGGTAGTTTATCGTAGCTCAAGGGTGGATTTTTTAACGGTTCAGTGAGGGCAGCTACCAAATCCCGAGATGCAACGCGAAAAAAATCTTAAAAGAACTTTCCTGACTTTTCAACTAACGAAGATTGACAAAACCAACAACTTATAAATACCTAAGTAATAGATAACATGTAAATATAAGTACCTAATATAGTTTCAAAACTTTGATGTTTGATATGGTTGACTTTTTTTAAAAGGTCAAGTCCAGGATTTTGAGGTGGGACTGGGGGCCCCTAGCCTGCCAGGGCCCCTAGGCCCGGGCCTTGTTGGCCTATAGCGGTAGTCCGGGCCTGGCTATGAGGATTTAATTGATTTACCAAAATAGGTTTTCTAAGAGACCAGAAGAAACACACAAATCCTACATCGGAACAGGGAGCCGAGTTTTTAGAGTCGACCACTTGAATTAAAAAAAAATTAAGGTCTAAAATAATCACACAGATAAATTTGTCGCCATTATTTTAGCATGACGATCAATTTAAATAATTATGACTTAATTCCTATTTCTGTTTTTTTCTGAGTTTCAATGTCAATTCGTGCGCTCAAATTTTAAAAATCACCCCGCAGTGGTGCAACAGCAAATCGTGGTGTCGCCAAAATAATAATTGTAGTTTAGTATGCTAATTTTAAGTTTATCTTAATTACATTAGGGCCTATTTTTGACTGAAACACAGTAGTGTGTAGTTGTTGTGTTGTGTTGTTATTATTTCATTTCATTACATTGGAAAAACACGGTACTTTTTTGTTTATGTAACGCAGAAAACACAAATAATTTAAAACGGCGAACAAATTTGCCTACACTACGCTAGCACAGGCCAAAACGAACATCTTGCAAAACTTCGTGTAAAAAACGTCCCCAAATTTATCAAGATAATAAAAGAAACGTCCCAAAGTGACATTGTCGAGGCGAAGGTGTGAAACGCCTGAGACGTAAGCTGGCCACGGTGGAAAGATTGTGGCCAGTAGGTATAGTTGAATTATCGAGAGCGTGGAATTGCATATGTAGTGGTTGTACCGTGTCGTGCCTCTTTGTGTGCGGATTCAAATATAGAATGCCTGTACACAAACAATACTACTACATATGCAATTCCACGCTCTCGATAATTCATCTATACAGTACTGAAATATCAAAGTGGGTTTTAGGACAATACCTATCTATGTGTACACATCCTTATTGTTATAGGATTAGGAAGTACTTGATACCTACTCGTTACTCTCCTTAATTATACTTGAGTACTTGTTCAATTTAGGCACGTTACAATGTATTTATGAACTGCAGAGAGTAGAAAAAGCTACCGCCGGTTCTATATAACCCTACACCTATAGAAGTATTATGACCAACAGGAAACTCGGCGGGACAATTTTTTTTCAAGACAGTAATCTAATAAATTAACCTTTTCTGTACGGGGACTTGAACGCCTTTGCACCCCCTCAATACGGGCACTTACGTGTATTTTCTGAAATATAACAGCTATGTGCTTGAAATTTTATGCACCTTTGATAACCACTCACTTATTGCACTTATAATCACTAATATTATATATTTCACGCATAATATCTCTCACTAAATAAAATAAAAATTTAAGTTACTACAAGCGATTTTAACTAATTGTTAGTTTTGTAAATATTAGTTTATGATATTTTGAATAGAACAAGGCCTTGAAATGATATAATTATTAACAAAATGCAAAAATATCAACCGTTTTACGAAACATAAATACACGACTGCCATTTTTGTATGGAAAACCACACTAGTTGCCGCTATTTTGAGTTATTTTCTGCACTTGTGGAGTACGGGTGTCAACCCCAGTTGACAGAAAAAATGCGGGATTTTTAAATAAGTATTTGTTTCAACGCCATCTAACGAAATGTCCTGGCATTTTTTTCCTTATATCTACTATATATATATACTAATGCTACTACTAAATATTATCGTTATTACCAAGACATAAGGTCTAAGTTTGTTGAAAAAAAATATCGAACTTAGTCCTTGTTTCGATCAACCATAGTTGACACCCGTACTACAGTGATGTTGCCTAATTGGCAACTCTGGTTGTCACCCGTACAGAAAGGGTTAAATCTTTGCTATATTTTTGACTTCGGCTCTACGTATCTGAGATGTGGATTTAAAAATAAATGACAGCTTGTAAATATGTGATGGATTCGATGTCAACTAATAGACTATTTTAAATACTGTTCGCTATTCGTTTTAAGATGCTGACAATCGCCTTTAATTGATTAATTAATTTATATTGATTGATTGAAGCTGGAGGGTTTGAATACTGGTAAAATCTCAAATATTTGTTCCTGAGTTATAGATGTTATCTATGTATATAAGTATGTATTTATCTATCTAAGTATATTATCGTCGCCTAGCACCCATAGTACAAGCTTTGCTTAGTTTGGGGTTAGGTTGATTTGTGTAAGATTGTCCCCAATTTTTTTTTTATAATTATCCTAAAAATGTCTTATGAATGAAAATACCTAATCTTGCCCATAATGCCTTTTTCCATGCACTAGTGAGCGAGCATGCAAATTGACTAAATATACTCGCATCCGAATCAGACTACTGTTCGCTACAAGTGGACTGTGTTGATGGGTGACGCAAACTAACGACCTGACATATCAGCTAAACGGAAACCTTGGGCATTATCTCAGGCCCGAACGTCCTCCTTGGGGTTTCGTTAAAAACGGGACCGCACATACAAAATTAGGTACGAAAATATTTGTTTATTGATATAGTAAAATATGTAGGTACTACGGTCTCCTTTAAGTATAGGCTAAAATAAAATTGTTTTGTTTCTCGGAAAGGTCATAACTTTTATACTTTTTAAATGAGTTACCAATGTTTTTTGAAGTGAAAACTTCTTTATCCGCGCTGGGCATTTTTTGGTAGGGGATATTAATCTTACGGGTTCGCGTCACCGACACCGTCACAATACGATTACGATGCCATACGATTGAGAAACATGTAAAATGAAATATAAAGTATAAATTGTAAAATAAAGGGCAAAGTCAAAAATTAAAATTGAATAAATTTATTTCCTGAAATAAAAAGTTCAAAGTTCACTTCTATCGGCAGTCCCTATAATATAACTGCCTTTTTTTTCTTTGTGGCTACTTGCATTGCATGGTATAAGAGAGGTATGGCACTCACTACCTTGATGCGCAAACTTTAAATTTTGGGGTAATTTAACTAACTTGGTGAATGTGGCCACCATGCAGAGTGCAAGACCAGGTTTTAGATTCATCAGAGTTGCAGAATATGCAGAATTCAGTAAGCCACATGTAGGTCTTGCAATTCCGGAATTGGTTTTGTATGGCCAATTCCAGGATTCCGGAGTTAGCCCATACTAACAACTCCGGAGTTGCAAGCCCTACCCATAAGTTACATCTACTAATAGCTAAAATTACCCCAAAATTTAAAGTATGTGCATCAAAGTAGTATCTGTGACGTAGCCAATGTGATACCCCGGTTTTGTTCTGACTCAACTTATAAATACGTCTGTTCACTCTTTTTACACAATCAATTAACCAAGAAAAGGCTCCTACTAGTAAGTTATTTTACTTATTTACGCAATAATCGAATACCTATTTGTATTGTAAGAAGTTATTCAGATAAGGCTACGGTGAAACCATCCGTTGGATTGGCTGAACGTGTCCACAAGCCCTTCGATATGTGACGGTTAAGGACACTTCACACTTAAAGCGAGACGAATAAGGGGCAGTTCTACCAACCAGAAATAAAGTCAATATTGCGGGGTAGCTGTTGTTCCCCTGATAACTATCAAACTCTTTATACAAGTAAGTTTTAGCGATGAGTATGTCGTCAACGGATGGTCTGGTGGTGGCCATGAGACTGATATAAGGATATTGTAAAAAAATACTAGCTGTACAGTCAGTAGCGGAAATGGTTAAGCGATGCGGTGATGAAATGATGAGTGATGAGCTATGAGTTTATTGTCAAGAAAGGAAATCCCACTGTAACTCTCGTCTCGCATGATATCTCATTACAGACATAAATAAATTGTCTTATACTGCATAAAGGGTCAATACCTAAATATGTACAATTTTTAAGCTAGAATTAGAAAAGAGTTTGCCAGCACTCACAACGTACTTTTTAATTTTAAACAAAAAAAGAACTGACTTCACTTAGGATCCGCTATTCCGAGAGGAAATGGCCGAGTTGATGTAAAATAAATTAGTGAAATCATTATAGGTGTGCCTATAATAGTTGAGAAGTTCCATCGATTTCTCCAGGATCCCGTCATCAGATCCGGGACCTGGTGACAATGGGACCAACTAAGACGTATACTCTTTCAAACAAAAAAGAATTTTCCAAATCAAGTCAAGCCGTCTTCGAATAAGAAAGTGTTTTTACAGCACTAAACAATATTTAGAATTTAATCATAATATAGGTTGGTAATGTATATAATGATACCTAGTTCATGGTATTTGTGACATAATGTTTGACATTCTTCTTCATTTTATTTTATTTTGTAATATCTATGACTGACAATGTTATTGATAATTATGAATAATCTGCCCTCTTTTAAAAATTTTTGCTATAAGGAAACATTTGCACGCTTGCATGCAAGCAAAATACAATGTACGAACTGTATATATAAGAACTTAACCACTGTATTTGCAAATAAAATTGATTGATTGATTGATTGAATAATCGGTGAACATATATAAAAAAAATTGCAAAAAAGAAAAAAAAACCACAAAGATCCCGACGAATCGAGAACCTCCTCATTCAAAATCTTGAAGTCGGTTGAAATTGGCGGCGGTTTTGGAAAATGTCATTATTGTCATTAACCATGAGTATGCGTATATTATCGCGTATAGTAAGCTCATGCTTTAGGTATTAAGGCCCGTCCATCCCCCCGGCGTATTAGCTTCGTATAAATCGACGCCCCGATTGCAATTTATGGCCGTTGATAGTGCGTTAGGACACACTCTTTTATGAGCCGCCCTGGGGCCGCTTAGGCTTAAGTGTGGGACATCTTTTTTTGTAATAAAAGCGAATGGGTAGGACGAGTTATGGATTTTACAGTAGTGCCTACTTATTTATAGATTTGCTTGATTTTTTGCTAAGACTTGCCAAATGAGCCCGGGCCTTCTATTTAGTTTCGTTGGCGTTTGAAAATATGACATGTATAATTATACCACAAATTGGTAACAGATGTCCATTACAATGAAAAAATTAACTGTGAAGAACTCTGTTACATCACGGGATTCGAACCCGCGTCCGTCGGATTGCCGGTCCGTGCTTCCAATTACAACAGACGATCCTCTATCCATCACAGCGAATTTGGTCATGTAATGGTGAACAAGTCACTAGCGAAATTTGTAACTTGATGTTATTGAAGGTCTTCCTTGGGCCAACATAATTATATTATTATCGTTGGTGTTTCAGAATCTGTCATTATTTCCATGTAGGGGAGGTTAGGCAGCATTGTCCAGCCATGAGGTTCGGGTCTTGAAAATTGAAACATGTACAAGATGGTGCCCAAAACTCCGACACTGCCCATGGCATTGCCACCTGTCGTACTCACTATACTCGTAGAGGTAATGAGATAATAGATTGATTGAGATTAAATATCGCAAATGTAATCACGATTTCAGTATTTTTGACGATATTTAATAGTAAAAAAAATACCGTGTACTAATAGTAGGTTTAATTGAACAGATATAGTCTAGTGTTCTAGTAAACAGCTCATTGGGAGTTACCCGTATTATTTCTCCCTCGAAGGTAACTAGGTGAATTTGTACACGTCCTTCGTGATATTGGTTCTAATTTGGTATGCTGTAAAGGTCATTTTATAACTACATCTAAAGTAGTAATTAGTTGTTCAATCAAAGTTATACTTATCAATCTTATCATAGTAGACGCTTATTATCTTTCAATTATTGCGACAGGGCGCCAATTAGGTAGCATTAACAAAACAATGGAAGAATAGGAGTGATAAAGCTAGAACCCAATGAAATAATGTTTGATTTTTTACTATTTAAAACGGGGTATTTACCATGCATGTTTCTTTTCCAAGTTGTCAATATTTCGGCATAGTTACATGTAGAGATGTGCCGTTTTCGAGAACATTCTCAGTTTACTAGGGGAAATATTTCTGATCGAGGATGTTTCCCATACAAAACGGGAAACGTTCTCGAGAATTTTCGAGAATCGCACAACTCTGCATGCGCCATTGTCACGGAGTTAATTGTATATTGTTTAATTATTGTCTATGTTTTATGACATATTTTTATAAATAGAAATAAATGTCATTTAAGCCCAGGAAAAGTAAACAAGCCCTCTGTGTGGAGGCTGAAATCGGACAAGAAATTGATGACGTTTCAATAACATAAATTTCACGATAGCTCTCCTATACCTAGGGTTTCTGGTCGAAAGTTTAAACGGAGAATAAGAAGACTGTTGATTAAATAGCTATGATTGTGATTATACGGTGTTTTTTTATTTTTTTATTCTGAAAATTTCTCGTCAAGCTAGAATTCCCGGGAATTATTAGTCGAGAATTCTCGAGTCCCGAGAAATAAAAAAGCCGAGAAATCAGAAATCCTACCTAAACCTAGTACCTCCAATACAAGTAGGTACTTGCATACTATACTTAGTAGGTTTAATTAAACTACGCTCATTCGGAGTTACACGCATTACAGCCCCACTGAGAGTAACTCGGTGGATTGATACACGTCCCACGGGTTGTTGCTTCTAATTCGGCGTATTGTAAGATCATTTTGCTGTGTAGTTTACAAAGTCGTACACTGATAAAAATAAATCAGGGACCGTACTGAGATTACGGTAATGTTTACTGAATAATCAGTAAGATTAACAGTAATGTGATGTAGATTTACTGTAATCTCAGTACGCTCCCTGATTTATTAAGGTAAAGTTTACTGAATAATCAGTTAATCTTACTGATTATTCAGTAAACTTTACTTTAATCTCAGTACGGTCCCTGATTTATTTTTGTCAGATATAATTAGTTTTTATTGGGCTTTCAATATGAGTAGGTATATGTAATAATACTATACATATAAAAATGAGATTAAATATGTAAGTCATGGCGAAAAACTCTTACAATTATGTATGTCGTGGAGGACCGCCGAGGGCCGGGCAGTAGGGGTTTGGAACTCAAAACTAACACTATCAAGATAACCTAGCACTAAACACACGGACGCACGGTAATGAAATAAAACATAAACACTGGTTTAACAACTGTATTTGTATCTTTTAAAACCAGATTATGGGAAAGGGCAATAAACTACTACCGGTTCGGAAAAGGAGCCTCAACTGAGAAGAACCAGCGTAAGAAACTCAGTGGGACTAATCTTTTGTTTATCTGAAACTTTACTAACAATAAATCGGATAGATTACACTATTAGGCAAACACAGACTACTTTCCAATCACAAAAGCTGTTAATACTTTAACTATGAAAACGAGGAGAGTTCCTAGCTTGCGTCCGTGCTAAATAAATACCACCCGTCAACAATTCACTACTAAGTTGATATTGACTGCTCGACTGTCAAAGGAATAATGAATGCTCAGATACTGTACGTACGCTTTTTATACTGTCACCCGGTGGGTAAATCTAAACGCGAGTTTTAATGACTACCGGCGCATTTCTTACTTACAAAGTGGGTAAATCGAAACGTTACTTTTAATGAGTACCTGCACGGACCAAACTAAGACCACTACCGAGCATTTTAGCTCGTCGTTTTCCATACTCGTTATTAGATCGACAAAGGTAACTTATTACAACAAGATATCATAATTCTAGCAGGTATGATGTGTACGGCGTAGCTCTGCGTCAAGCCGCTGCTTGTCCCTCCGTCACGGCTATCCTGACATCTCACACGTCCCAGTGTGAGTAATCTGCAAGGAGAAAAGATTCAAAAGTAAAAGTTCTCATTTGCTCGGCCAACCTGACCATGAAAGTAAATAAAAAATCCAATAAAGTTGGCCGTGCCACAAAGTAATGTCTTTTTAGTTACAGGTAACTTACATCAGCAATACAAAAATAAAATTAAAAACTGACACTGATATAACCAATAAATTCAAAATCTAATAAAGCATCCCGGCAAAAAATTACCCTAATATTTGCGGTCGTTATAAATTCGTTTTCAATAAAAAGGGTTTCAATATACTGTCACAGTATGGAACAGGGCTGGTATTTGTTCATTAACCAAGAAAAAAAACTGTTATCGTTACATTTCAAAAATGTCGTTGGTCCAGGAAAAACTACATGAAAAAAAAACATTTCTACACAAATACGTTGGAAATTGGGGTAGTACGGTGAAAAATGTGGCAATGTCCATAAGTTTATCAAAACTTTTCAAAGGGTGTTTAATAAGGTTTAGAGACGCTGGCGGTATACATAAGTAGGAAGCCTGGAAGTGACCGAAATCAACGGTGCAACGGGTGAAGGGAAAATAAAAAACAGTCAATCAAATCCTATAAACAAGCTAAAGTACCCAACAGAAATGCAAGAAACCAAACTGAAGCTAAAACCAGATCAAGAAAACTTTGTTTAGAAATAAATGAAAAGTATTTAGAAGAATCCACTGCCTCAGGCGAGACACATTAAACATTGTGCTAATGTTACACGGAGAAAAACATATTCGAATCAAAAACCCGACATCTAAAAGACGGGAATATCAAACCATCAATTTGATATTTCCTTTCTAGGCAGTAGAAAACTATACTGACTTCAAGGAAGTGTTATTAATTCCATGGTATACGAAATACAAATCGTTTATAACCGTTAGTATAATCTCCTCTTGTCCTGGGATTCACCAAAGTCCACTAACTATTAATATTTTTACTTGTAATTTTATCTCAGTGTAGCAGACGTTTTGCTTAATACAAAATTAATTGCAAGAAAAACCTTTATTCTAAATTAACTTCACACAAAAAAAACTGTTATGTACGATGAAACATGTTGATAGCTTGACCTCAATTCAATCAATACCTGGACATCATTTTTATACTGGGACCGACAGGAAAACTGTTAGTGACGAGTATAATATGACTAAAACAGATAAAATTGCGTAGACGGTTTTCGTATGCCAGGCGATCTGTTCATGTGGCAAATGTAGTTAAGTACTCCATGTTTTGCTAAAGGAACTGTAAATGGCGATGAATAATCGTTTGTCGCTATTCAGAAGGAGACATAATAAGCCCGTTCTGTTGTGGCCTGATCTGGCCACGGTGCACTACACGAAGAAATCCAAGTGGTAAAATCCAATAACATCGAATATGTGGAAATACACCAAAATCCTCCGAATAGGCCTGAGTAACCAGTACCACCTATTGCAAAATACTGGGCTCGTATCAATCAAAAACTTTTAAAAGTTAAAACTTAATTGCTACTGACACGTTGATAATTTCAAACGAATGTGGAATGAAACTTCGAAACTTATCATAGATATTGATGTACAAAAACTAATTGCAAGCGTGAAGAGAAAACTGAAAAGTTTTTGGATGAACCAAGATTAGAATAAAACACACATCAAATTCTAAAAAATATTTCGTTAATGAAAAATAAAGCTTTTTTTCGTATTTTTTTTGTTATTATTCACATTTTTTTTTGTGAGACATGTTTTAGGTACAAAAATCCATCCATTTTTGCTCTAATGATTACATTAAAATGACTAAATTCTCATCTTGCTGGACAGTCCCAGGGCATGAGCCCACCATGAAGAACAACCCACTTTCCTGGTCAGTTCTCAAAATACATGGACAAATCCTGAGAACGGTGAATATCGGTATATTCACGGACAGTCCTCAAGGACGACCGACTCCATGGACAATCCTCAATGGCGACCGAACCCCATGGACAGCAAGAGGACGACCGACTTTCCTGGACAATTCTTAAGGAATGACCGAACTCTCCATGGACAGTCCTCAAGAGCGACCGAACAAAACATGGACAGCTCTTAAGAACGACCGACACAAACCTCAAGAGCGACCGAACAAAACATGGACAGCTCTTAAGAACGACTGAAACGAACCTCAAGAGCGACCGAACAAAACATGGACAGCTCTTAAGAACGACCGACACAAACCTCAAGAGCGACCGAACAAAACATGGACAGCTCTTAAGAACGACTGAAACGAACCTCAAGAGCGACCGAACAAAACATGGACAGCTCTTAAGAACGACCGAAACGAAAAATCAAGGGCAACCGAACTCCATGGACATCCCCCGAGTAGTTATGAAACAAATAAAATACTGTTACGCTGAGTAAGACTTAAAAACACCAATTAAATAATACTAGGGACACAAAATCAGCCTAAAAAATTACCCCAGAACAGTATCGCAAGAACGATTTGTACGGTACCTTCTCTGACAGCCTTACTACGGTACAAGACCAGCCGGTCACAAATTTTCACGAGCCAAATTTTCAGTAAATCCTGCCTACATTCGTACCTCCCTTACATTGTTGCTCGAAGCTTAAAAATCATGATAAAAAGATTACTTTTGGCATTACTAATCTATCATTACCAAAATCCAACTCTATATTTAAAAAGAAGAGAAAATAAATCCGCAACTCCTATATCGTGCCTAGTATATTAATTAACTGGCGGATTATTATTTATCAAAATTACACTCAATCGTTTTCTACTTCATCAACAATTCAAAACAAAGGCTCAAAAATCCCAACGAAATGGGAACCGCTCACCGGATTGACAACTGAACTTCATGCGTGGTGCTGCCGTCTGTGCACCGAAACCAACATCGATACCAGCCACCGCTACTCCTGCCGCGCCATCCGGATACGAAGGCGCCAACAGCTGCAGGGAAGCTGTTGTTCACCACAGCGAACTGGAAACATGAAATTTGTGTAGCATCAGTTTCATCATCATTGACATAACAAAAGAAGTTACCTAATGCGGGTGCATTATTTATTGTGGGTAGATTAAGATGTTTTTATTTAATTAAACTTGTTTTTTTTTAAAGAGTCTGTTTCATTTGAAGCACAAAGTATGCCGAAACACCAGCTCCACGTCTACAGTAAAAATACACAACGGGTTGTAATGTAAAAGGAACTTTATAAAAAAAATGTATCTTCTATTAAATCAAATTCAAACGAGTGTCAACCAACCAACAACACACACACAAGTGTTATCAACCAATTTGTCTCCTAGATTAAAAATAAAATTTTCTATATTGAACGTGTGAAACTTTAAGAGCAAGATTGCTAACGGCGCTGACTATTGTTTATTATTTTACAGTTTACACCAATAAAGAAAAAAAAAACATTTTGTTCTTTAGTCATTCTCCAACTCAAAGTAACTATAAAGTAACTGGAACGAAACCTGTCCTTTTTCCATTGCGCTGAAGATACTACACAGCTTCCTTGTTGTTAACATCTGCAAGTTGTGAAGGCTCAGGCTGCACGTGAACGAATTCCCTCCAAGGCTGCACCATACCAGTGGCCGCTAACTGGCCGGAAGTGTCCATTGCAGCACACTGTAACGTTAAGTTTCACACGCGTAGCACATGTTTGCATCGTGTGCTCAGATAGGACTCTAGTATTTACTACTATTTAGTAATAGGCAATATTTGATCGCAAATTGTTTACTTCACAACGTTCTATGATATGTGGTCTCATAATTAAACCAAATCATCTCATAATCAAACCATGTATTTGAAAGTAGGGACCTTAAAAATCAAGCTTAAGTTTCATTTCAAATTAAAAAAAATACTCCATAAATCTTTCACGGACTGTGAAAATTACAAATCGTAAACACACTAATTTTTACACTAAACAACAAAATGAGCAGAACTCACCAAGTTTGTTTATGGAGAGGAAGGCACGTGATCTTACCAGTACCAGCACGTGTCTAGACTAGGTGACGAAACGATCCAGAATTACGCCACGTGGTTGCGTATGTAGGACATGAGGACTGACATCCCAGCTTCTGATGTCGTGGAGGACCGCCGAGGGCCGGGCAGTAGGGGTTTGGAACTCAAAACTAACACTATCAAGATAACCTAGCACTAAACACACGGACGCACGGTAATGAAATAAAACATAAACACTGGTTTAACAACTGTATTTGTATCTTTTAAAACCAGATTATGGGAAAGGGCAATAAACTACTACCGGTTCGGAAAAGGAGCCTCAACTGAGAAGAACCAGCGTAAGAAACTCAGTGGGACTAATCTTTTGTTTATCTGAAACTTTACTAACAATAAATCGGATAGATTACACTATTAGGCAAACACAGACTACTTTCCAATCACAAAAGCTGTTAATACTTTAACTATGAAAACGAGGAGAGTTCCTAGCTTGCGTCCGTGCTAAATAAATACCACCCGTCAACAATTCACTACTAAGTTGATATTGACTGCTCGACTGTCAAAGGAATAATGAATGCTCAGATACTGTACGTACGCTTTTTATACTGTCACCCGGTGGGTAAATCTAAACGCGAGTTTTAATGACTACCGGCGCATTTCTTACTTACAAAGTGGGTAAATCGAAACGTTACTTTTAATGAGTACCTGCACGGACCAAACTAAGACCACTACCGAGCATTTTAGCTCGTCGTTTTCCATACTCGTTATTAGATCGACAAAGGTAACTTATTACAACAAGATATCATAATTCTAGCAGGTATGATGTGTACGGCGTAGCTCTGCGTCAAGCCGCTGCTTGTCCCTCCGTCATGTATGTTTCATATATCTCGGCCGATCAGATGTGTATCTAAAGTTAAAGCTATAGTCAAACCTCAACATTATTATAGGGTTGAAAAGCAGCCTGTAGCTTGCCGGTGGTACAAGTATAAAATGTGATGAAAAACAAAGACAAAAAGTAAAACAAAATCTTTATTAGAGAAAATTCCTAATATTTAACTGGCACTGCGTTGTTCGTGTAACCAGTATTGTAATTAGTATAACCATTGTTTGCGTTTTTGTTTCCGGCATTGTAGTTAGTGTAACCAGTGTTATCGTTCTTGTTATTAGCGGAACCAGTGTTGTAGTTAGTGTAACCATTGTTTGCGTTGTTGTAATCGGCATTGTAGTTAGTGTAACCAGTGTTATCGTTCTTGTTATTAGCGTAACCAGTGTTGTAGTTAGTGTAACCATTGTTTGCGTTGTTGTAATCGGCATTGTAGTTAGTGTAACCAGTGATATCGTTCTTGTTATTAGTGTAACCAGTGTTGTAGTTAGTATAACCATTGTTTGCGTTGTTGTAACCGGCATTGTTGTTAGTGTAACCAGTGTTACCGTTCTTGTTATTAGCGTAACCAGTGTTGTAGTTAGTATAATCATTGTTAGCGTTATTGTAAGCAGAATTGTAGTTGGTGTAACCAGCGTTGTAAGGCACTGGTGCAACTGGTACAGTTTTTTGCGTTGTGGGTGGAAGTGGGATTTGCGGAGCTGGGTTTTGTGGGACTGGACGTCTTTGGATCTTCGGAACACCGCCTCCATGGGTATGGATGATCTTAGCGCCTGGACACTTGTCTAAGTGGACGCACTGACCTGTAGAATAAAATTTAGATTACAGATTTATTGCAAAGTACATACCTACATAACTTGCCGGTACAACGTTAATTATGACAGAGTAAATTTATGACTAGCATAAGATACTTTGTAAATATTTACTTGTAACAAGTGTAATTGGTGTAAACCGTTCTTGTGATTAAATTAAATTAAAAATTAAAAAAATACATAAGCTTATAGTGTACATAACCAAGTCACTTAAGTAGGTAGTCATTTAGGCTATTTAACAGCTGATGTCATATATATAGTCCTGACAAAATGGCGCTTAGTAAATCATTATAGACATTTACTTTAAGATAACGTTTCCATATGTGCTGCAAATTTGAGCGTTTTTTCCTGAACGAGACCTACGAGTGAAACACTTGATATCTTATCTTTATCTTTAACGGTGGGGCTTGTGCAAGTGGCAGGCTGAATAGCCGCATGATTGCTGCTTGTCAGGCCGAGGGCGAGATTCTCGGCAGGTGGGTTCGCAGATAACGACGCTGATTGGTGGGAGTGTTACTACTCTGACGCGTAATACCTGTAGCCTCGTCCCTGACGGTGGGGCTGGCGCAATGGCAGGCTGAATAGCCGCATGATTGCTGCTTGTCCGACCGAAGACGGGATTCACGGCAGGTGGGTTCGCAGATAACGACGCTGATTGGTGGAAGTTTTACTACTCTGACGCGTAATACCTGTAGCCTCGTTCCTGACGGTGGGGCTGGCGCAATGGCAGGCTGAATAGCCGCATGATTGCTGCTTGTCCGACCGAAGACGGGATTCACGGCAGGTGGGTTCGCAGATAACGACGCTGATTGGTGGAAGTTTTACTACTCTGACGCGTAATACCTGTAGCCTCGTTCCTGACGGTGGGGCTGGCGCAATGGCAGGCTGAATAGCCGCATGATTGCTGCTTGTCAGGCCGAGGACGGGATTCTCGGCAGGTGGCTTCGCGGGTAACGAAACCACATGCGGGGAGGGAGTAGAGCTGGGTGCCTGCTGGGCAAACTTGGGCGCCTGGGGAGAAAGGTAATTTTGATGCTTAAGCGATATAATGAAGTTTATAAGGTGAATTCTAAATTTTGAAATAAATAGTCAATTGTTAGTATTCGTAACATGAGCTGTCTCGTACAAATGTGTAGTTATCTCTGTTTGTTAGAGTTATCAACCGACTTCAAGATTTCGAAGGAGGAGTTTATCAATTCGTCGGGATTTTTGGGTTTTTTTCTATTTTTTTTTTTTTTTTTTTTTTTTATATCTTCACCGATTATTCGAAGACGGCTGGACCGATTTCGGAAATTCTTTTTTTGTTTGGTCCGATTGTCACCAGGTCCAGATCTGATAATGGGATCCTAGAGAAATCCAGGGAACTTTTAAACTATTACAGGCACACCTATAGTGATTTCACTATTTTTTACAGCAACTCGGCCTCTTCCTCTTGGGATAGCGGATCCTTAGAAAAAAGGAAGTCCAAGCTACCAATTTCCAGAAAATTCAGGTTTGTACAGAACAACGGTGGTAATTCCCGTGGAATGCCTAATATGGGATATATAATTTTATTTCCCATAATAGGCACTTAAACATTTTAAACGTATTTATATAAGTTTTTACTTTTACTTACCTTGAGGGACCACATTCGTGGTTACTGAAGACAGACCAACGATGGCCAAGAAAACAGCAATAATAAACTTCATCTTCGAGCTCTGGTTGCCAAATCTTACGCGGTTACTCTGGTTACCAACTACCGAAATACTGAAAGAAGGAGAGAAGATCCCGCTATTTAAGTAATTTTCAGCAAAATACAAAACAATAGTTAGCACCTCATTTTATTTGATCAGTTTGCGATGAACTCATTATTTAAATTGGCGAAAATTAAAAAAAACAGACGTCATAGCACTGATGGAAGAAATAAACAGAGTAACATCTTCTATTACAGTAGTAGGTAAGTATATATATTGACCCGCTTATTCATAAACGTGTTTCAAACCTCATTTAGTTAAAATATATTTTGTCTGTTTCTAACAAACACAACTGTCAATGTGACGGATAAGGACAAAAGATGATTTAGTTAAATGAGGTTTGCAATACGTTTATGAATAAGCGGGTGAGAGTTTAAAGAAATATTCCCGGTGCCTTAAGTACCTTTTAATTTTTAGTGACGAAGGAATAAGAGCAGGGGGGTGATTTTTGAGATTCGAGTAGTCGAAAGTGACAATTACAACTCAGAATAAAACGATGAAATTATGTTTTAAAAATAACAGCGATAGGAATTTGAAATCATGAGTATTTAAACTATTAATTTCATGCGAAGTATTTAAACTATTAATTCGGGCGCTCGAAAGTCAAAAATTGACGTCACGAATTTGATTTGGGCGCCGCTAAATAAAAAGTAGCACTTCATAATTAGCTTTAGTAAATTGTTTAAGCCTAAGTCATAGTTGTGATTAACAATTTTTGGTACTTCTTCTTCCTCGTTTCCTCATGGCTAAGGGTCGCGATCAGATGAGGTCGTCGCATGAATAACCAAGGCTCTCCATAGACAGGGCACAAAATTTCAAAATCGCTCTCCTTTTCGATGCGACAGGCAAACGATATTACTTTTGGGCAACCGGGCTTTTTACCTGGTTTAGACTTAGCTGTATCCGAATTGCCGGTTGCCTTCAAAGAAAATTTGACCGGAAGTGAGATATTCAAGATGGCGGCCAAAAAATACCCATTTTTTACTGTTTCTTAAATAAATCGTAAACCGTGACGCCTACCAAAAAATGTTCTTCAACTTAAGTAATCCACATAAAATTTTCTATTAAAAAGGTTCTATACAGTTTTTTGCTGGGATCAAAGTTTAATGAGATATCGAGGGTATAAGACAGCCATTAAACATATAGACTAATTAGCTTTTTCCCGCGACTTTGTCTGCGTGGGATTAACATTCGCCATAATAAATTTATGAAGCACCTTAGTGAAATCTTATAGCAAATATAAATTTAACGTATATACTTTTTTACGTCTACAGTGAGCAACAATTGCATACAAAGTTTCACCCCCCTTTTCACCCCTTCAAAAGATGATTTCAGGGATAAAAACTATTTTATGTCCTTTTCCATAACTCAAACTATCATCATACCAAATTTCATCTAAATCGGTTCAGCGGTTTAAGCGTGAAGAGGTAACAGACACACTTTCGCATTTATAATATTAGTATGAAAAAATTGTGCGCATTGAGAAAAAGTTTTAAATTTTTGACCATGGATAGAGTGCCCCACGATGAATATTTTTTACTGTTGGAGGTCCGTAAAATTTTTGGACGTTCACGTCAAAATCCCCTCTGATGTGATTTGAGAGTTTTCCCTCTTCGCAGAACTTTTTTTAAATATAGAATTATATTTTTTTTCTATCAAAAATGAATTGTGCATGTCTGTTTTATACGGAAATGATACCACACAACCCCTAGCAGCCTCAACCAGAGTATTTAATAGTACATTACGCACCTAGGGCGGTAAAATAAAGAACGGCTCAGATCGCGGATATTTGTGGCCCGAACCGAAGGTAAGGGCCATAGACAAGCGATCTGAGGCCTTCTTTATTACCGCCCGTGGTGCGTACATAATTTTACGTCTTCTCCTGGGTGTGAAGTGAGATTTGCCGCTACGCCCGTGGGCGTAATATCTCACTTACCACCCAGAGTGACGTAAAATATAATTTATCTTTAAACAGTTAGTGTGTCTGTTACCTCTTCACGCTTAAACAGCTGAACCGATTTAGATTAAATTTGGCATGATGATAGTTTGAGTTATGGAAAAGGACATGAAATAGTTTTTATCTCAGAAATCATCTTTTGAAAGGGTGAAAAGGGGGGTGAAACTTTGTATGGAATTGTTGCTCACTGTAGACGTAAAAAATATGTACGTTAAATTTATATTTGCTATAAGATTTCACTAAGGTGTTTCATAAATGTATTATAGCGAATGTTAATCCCACGCAGACGAAGTCGCGGGAAAAGGGTAATTAGTCTATATTTTTAAGGTCTATCTTATACCCTCGATATCTCATTGAACTTTGATCCCAGCAAAAAACTGTATAGAACCTTTTTTATAGAGAATTTTATGTGAATTATTTAAGTAAAAGAACCTTTTTTGGTAGGGGTCACGGTTTACGAGTTATTTAAGAAAAAGTAAAAAATGGGAAATTTTTTTGGCCGCCATCTTGAATATCTCACTTCCGGACAAATTTTCTTTGAAGGCAACCGGCGATTCGGATACAGCAGGGTCTAAATCAGGTAAAAAGCCCGGTTGCCCAAAAGTAATATCGTTTGCTTCTCGACATGGATTTTTTGAAAAATGGAACTAGACTAAACAGGTCGAAACCGGGTAAAAAAATAGTGTAACTATTTAAAATATTCAGCCACATTCCGCGACCCAACTTTTTCGCGCATCTTTATATATAGTCAAACTTCTTCTTCCTCCTAGCGTTTATCCCGGCTTGGGGTCCGCTTGACAACCTAATCCCATGAATTGGCGTAGACACTAGTTTTTACGAAAGCGACTGTCATCTGGCCTTCCAACCCAGAGGGGAAACTAGACCTTTTTGGGATTAGATCCGGTTTCCTTACTATGTTTTCCTTCACCGAAAAGCTCAAATGATATTCCGTTCCGTACATAAGTTCCGAAAAACTCAGTGGTACGAGCTGGGGTTTGAACCCGAGAACTCCAGATTGAAAGTCGGACGTCTTACCGCAAGGCTACCAGCGCTTTTATATAGTCAAACTTACGTATTCATATTTTTAACATACCCATTTATAAGTTACTTTTGCGTAATGCCTATTTTCAGTTGTCTCTACGGTTGACGTCAAAAATCTGTTTACACTTTTGCACCATACTCCTTTGCAAGAAGGTTCAAAAGTGTAAGCATATTTTTGACGTCGACTACCTACCTTTAGTGCTCTCGTCCTGCACTA
This sequence comes from Pammene fasciana, assembly GCA_911728535.1. Lineage (NCBI taxonomy): Eukaryota > Metazoa > Arthropoda > Insecta > Lepidoptera > Tortricidae > Pammene > Pammene fasciana. The sequence goes on along the minus strand of OU452273.1, from coordinate 29,896,407 downwards.
ATATATGAATGAAACGCGGAGTAAATGATGATGAATATTTATAATGGTTGAATATATACAATGGCTATTTTACAATTAAATACAGAATTTAATATTTGATCTCCGATCGCTAGAAAGAATCCCGAAAGAAGTGTCAGGCGTTGACGTGACAGTCAAAGGGATGTGGGCAGTCCATAGAGGTGCGCCACAGGACCCCCCTGGGAGAATCAGAGTCCCGCCTGAAAATGAGAGGGAAACGTTACTTTACGACCAGATCGAGTAGTTCTATCCGGGACAACAGCTTGAGCAGGCTTAGGTGCTGCTGTAGGTGAAGCTGTGTCGCTCTGCACGTACGCTGGTTTTACGCGATCGATGGAGACTGTCACTGGTCCTCGTGATAAGTCCAAAGTGACAGTCTTGTTTGTCCGGCTTATCACGCGATATGGGCCAGTGTATGGCGGTTCTAGCGATCCACGCAGTGCATCCTGTCTGAGGAAAACATGGCTGCATGAACTCAAGTCTTTGTGAACGAAGACTGATTTGTTTCCGTGTCTTGATGCTGGGACAGGTCTGAGGAGTGACATATGGCGTTTTAACTGAGTGACAAAGTCATCAGGCTGCAGCGTGTAAGAGTTATTGGAATGGAAGAACTCACCCGGGATGCGTAAAGGCTCACCGTACACCATCTCTGCAGCTGAGCATTTTATGTCTTCTTTCCACGCACTTCTAATGCCGAGTAGGACGATCGGCAACACCTCAGTCCATCTCGTACTGTTGTGGGCCATGATGGCTGCCTTCAGGCTGCGATGAAGACGTTCGACCATAGAGTTGGCTTGCGGGTGGTAAGCCGTCGTGTGACGTAGCTGTGTACCGCTAAGCTCTGCCAAAACCTTAAACACACGAGAAGTAAATTGGCGTCCTTGGTCAGTGGTTACCGTTTGTGGACAACCGAAGCGCGATATCCACGTGTCGTAGAATGCATGAGCTACCGTTTCAGCCGTGATATCAGATAGTGGCTTTGCTTCAGGCCACCGTGTGTACCTGTCTATAGCTGTGAAAAGGTAACGGAATCCTGATGAAGGTGGCAATGGGCCAACCAGATCAATGTGTACATGGCTAAACCTTTCTTCTGGTAATTTAAAATTTCCAAGAGGAGAAGAAGTATGACGTTGTACTTTAGCACGTTGACACGCCTCACATGCGCGTACCCAGGTACCGCAATCTTTGCGTACGGATGGCCACACGAATCTCTGAGTAACAAGTTTTATTGTGGATCTCGTACCTGGATGACTCATGCCATGAATCGTGTTGAAAATCTTCTGACGATGTTGTTTGACGATAAACGGACGTGGCCTTGCTTGAGAAGTGTCGCAATATAAATAAACATTGGTACCTGGCACGGGTACTTTCTCAAGTTTTAGTGACGACGATCGCGTGGCTAGGAGTTCTTGTAATTCTGAATCTTCCTGCTGAGCCTGCGCAATGGCTTCGAAGTCTGGTGGCACGGCAATGGCCTCGATACGGGAGAGCGTGTCAGCGGTGATGTTGTCCTTCCCGGAGATATGCCTGATGTCGCTTGTAAACTGCGAAATGAAATCAAGGTAATTGAATTGTCTCGGGGAACATTTCCTGTCTTTTTGCTGAAAGGCGAAGGTGATGGGTTTATGATCCGTATAAATGACGAAATGTCTGCCTTCGACCATGTAGCGGAAATGTTTGACACTCTCGTAAATGGCGAGCAACTCCCGATCGTATGCGCTGTATTGCGTCTGTTGCCGTGTCATCTTCTTTGAGAAGAAAGCAAGTGGTTGCCAATGTCCTTGTACTAGTTGTTGTAACACACTACCCAAGGCTGTGCTCGATGCGTCAGTCACAAGGGCGAGTGGTGCGTCCATTATAGGATGAGCCAATAATGTGGATTTTGCAAGGCTAGACTTACAGTTTTGAAAAGCTTCCAACTGTTGATCAGTCCAAGTTAGTGGAGATGAGCTTTTAAGTTTAGGTCCAGCTAGCATGTCGTGAAGAGGGGCTTGGTGCTCGGCAGCGTGAGGAACGAATCTCCTGTAAAAGTTCAGCATGCCGAGGAACCTGCGAAGACCACCGACTGTCTTTGGTGGAGGAAATTCTTGCATTGTCTTTACCTTCTCGTCGATGGGCCGTGTGCCTTCTTCAGAGACAGTAAATCCTAGAAATGTGACTTCTTTCTGGCCAAATGAACACTTCGATTCATTGATGAGCATGCCGTACTCCTGGAATCTGTCAAAGACTTGCCTTAAATGGTCTAAGTGCTGTTCGGCATCTTTTGAATAGATGAGCACGTCGTCGATGTAGGAGTACACGAAGTCCAGGTCTCGGAGAACCTCATCCAGGAACCGTTGAAAGGTCTGGGCTGCGTTCCGGAGACCAAATGGCATGAAAGAGAAGGAGAACATCCCGAAGGGTGTTGTCACCGAAGTTTTGCAAATGTCATCTTTGTATACAGGAATTTGGTTGTACGCCTTAACTAAGTCTATTTTCGAAAAGATCTTGCTACCAGCTAGACGGTGAGCGTAGTCTTCTATGTGACGGACGGGGTATCTGTCGGGGATAGTGCGCGCGTTTAGCGCACGGTAATCTCCGCACGGCCGCCATCCGTTTCCTTTCTTTGGCACCATATGTAGCGCCGATGCCCACGGTAAATTAGCCCGTTGTGCTACACCGTCGCGAAGCATGTCTTCAAACTGCTCTTTTGCTATCTTCAGTCGGTCAGGAGCTAAGCGACGTGGTCTACAGAATGTTGGAGGACCTGGAGTAGTTCGGATGTAGTGAACAGTGGAATGTTTTACCTCTCGTGGCAGTCCAGATGGTTTCGTTAAACTGGGATATTCTGCTAGCAAGCGGTGGTACTCACTGTCACCCGAAATTGCTTTGACGCTGGATTGGTTGCAGTGCTTGAGCTGTCCCGTGGTTGACAAGGTCGTCAAGCTGTCAATAAGCAATCTTCGATTTCTGCAATCTATAAGAATACCATAATATGCAAGAAAATCAGCGCCGATTATTGGTTTAGTTACGTTTGCAACGACAAAGTTCCAAATGAAATCTCTGCGCAAACCTATGTCTAACTTTTGCTTGATTACGCCGTACGTATGTATGAGTGAACCATTAGCTGCAGTAAGCGAGTAACTATCAGGTGACTTGCATTTGGGCATGAAATTTCGTGGCAAAACGCAGAGGTCAGATCCGGTGTCAATAAGGTATTGAATTTTTGTAACTCTATCCGTGATGAATAGGCGGCTGGTCGTAGTATGACAGCCAGCAGCCGCCGTGGTAGACTGTCGTACTAGTTTTCCGGTTTAAAGTTGCACGGCGGAACACATTTCCGTGCGTTGGTGTTAAAGTGACTATGATACCAGCACATACCTGATTTGACAGATCGATACCGACCATGTGATTTTGATCTGCTGCGACTGCGTGAGCTGCTCCTGTTAAAACGCGAACGTCGCTGACCGCTGTTACTACCGGTACTTAGTTGAGCAATCTGCTGCGTCATTTCACTCTGGATGCGTGCCGTTATTGACTGCTCCATCTTGTTAAACATATCTTCAAACGAATTCATGCTTGCAACTTGCTTGAAGGAAGAACACGGTGTCACGTCGATGATTTGATCTGCAAGAACTGCGATGTCGTCTAAAGAAGCGGTTTTCTGAGACGCGATGATCGCTTGCACTTGCGTAGGTAGGCGACTCGACCACAAACTACGAAGAAAATCGTCGGTGACACTATCGCCAGCTAATCCTCGAAGATGACGAAGGAATTGGCTTGGTTTCCGATCTCCAAGTTCTTCAAATTGCAGCAACTGACGTCTTTTGTTTTCTTGTGACGTTGACAGACGGTTGATCAATTCTGTTTTCAGTTTTTCGTATTTTTCTGTTGCTGGGGGCTTCGTGATGATATCCCGCACTTCGCGCGCAGTTTTGGGATCTAGCTCTCGGATCACCTGAAAGTATTTCGTCGAATCCGCTTTTATGCCCCAAACTACGAACTGCGCCTCGACCTGGGCGAACCAAACTTCCGCATCTTCTGCCCAAAACGGTGGCAATCTCATGTTCGAACGATCCACCGCCGCGATTGGCTTTTCCGGGTCGATTTTCTCGGTAACGGCATCTTCGTAGCCGTCGGTCATTTTGAATGTCGCGGGTTGACGGCGAACAAAAAAAACTCGGGGTCACCAATTTAGTGCTCTCGTCCTGCACTAATATATGAATGAAACGCGGAGTAAATGATGATGAATATTTATAATGGTTGAATATATACAATGGCTATTTTACAATTAAATACAGAATTTAATATTTGATCTCCGATCGCTAGAAAGAATCCCGAAAGAAGTGTCAGGCGTTGACGTGACAGTCAAAGGGATGTGGGCAGTCCATAGAGGTGCGCCACATACCTGTTACAGAACGACTATTGCTTCATTTCCTTCTAATGTCAAATATAAATTTATTTTAATTGCCTCTTGTAGCCTAAGAGGTAGTCTGTTAAGCTGGAGGTTCCGGGTTGTTACTCTGCTTGCTTCAAGCTCTGTAGGGGTGTTGGTGTTATTGAGAACCATATACATAGAAACAGATATTATATTATAAAGAAAGTTTACTTACGGCCTGATTATATTCTTAATATTAGTTGATGATTACTCATCTTAATTGACCTTCAAGTGTAAATATGCCATTTTGGTATTTATGTTACATTGTAATTAACAGTATTTTCACATGAAATACAGAGTTGACATATGTTTGTAGCTTTCAGAGTTTAATGTCATCTTATTAGTCATTCACATGTTTTCTGAAGCCATACCCCCAGCGATGGAAAACAACAGTTTAATACAAAAGGTAATTCTGCCAAATATAACAATGAACAATGATTTATAACACAGCTGCAATGTAAAATGTTCTGTTTGATTCTAGAATTCTTTCTTTTTCGACTCTTTCCACGTGTAAGAACAGAAACTGTTTTCATCTTATGTTACATAGTGTAAGTAATGCCATATCTCTCACACTTGCATGCTGTATAACAGTAAGACATGTCGACCTTGTAAATATATATATATATATATATATATATATAAGACCACATATAATATTATGTATTACGCATGATCTGCAATGCAATAAATTTTCATTTTCATTTTCATTTTCATTAAGCCGGATCACTTTACATTGAAATTAGAAAAAAATATAATAAATAAGTTCAAAAGGCGATGCTGTTAATTCATAGTACAGTCAGCAGCAGAAATAGCTAAGAGGGTAGGGTGTTCAGAATAACCTACCACGCTCTTATTCTCTTAACAATAAAGTCGTGTCCAGCTTATTTTGAATACCCTACCCGCTTAGCTATTTTCGCTGCTGACTGTACCTACATTAGTGATATTTACTACCTATTTCATATTCAATGTGTAGCAAAAATGCTGGTGGTCCGTTGAAGGGCACAATTGGTAAGTATCGTATTCTAATTACTTACGAAAAAGTAAGAAAAGAAGTGACTCGTGAAAAAAAAGGTTGCTTCTGTATGTATAAATAATACATACAAAAAAAAATTTCGCGACAAAACATTTTTTCGTAATTTTTTTCTTTGTCGCAATACGATACCAATTATGCCCTTACACAGGGGGCCAATTTTTGACTTTCGAGAGCCCAAATTCAAAAAGTTTAAGATCGAAAATAATCGCACACAAAAGCTTACCGCAATTTTTTTCATATGGAATTATTAGTTTAAATACTCATGATTTTAAATTCCTATCGCTGTTATTTTTAAAACATAATTTCATTGTTTTATTCTGAGTTGTAAATGTCACTTTCGAGTGCTCGAATCTCAAAAATCACCCCCCCAGATCACCAGCATTTATTCTACCCTGTAAAATAATAATTATGGAAGAGCGAATAACCTAAGGAATGCAGCTATAATATTAGGTGGAGTGTGGAGTGACACGGAAATATCGCTGCTTTTAACACCTAGTAAGGTATATGCAAAAACACATCTATTTTCAAATATTTATTGTAGGACAAGCAAATAATTCCTACCAAACCAGGAAACTCCGCTGGTAAGGTTAACACCAATATAAACTATAATAAATGCCGTGTACGGTCGAAGTCAAAAATATCTTTACACTTTTAGACCTTACTCCTTTGTAATAAGGTGCAAAAGTCGCGCGCGACTCCATACTTCGAATCGCGCCAGAATATATAACGCAATAAGTCATGCTAGAAGTAAGTACGTACAGGAGTTCGATTTTTGAATCTCACCGGTGCCTTTTTTTGTATGCAGCCGATGACTATTTAGTACGAAATAAGTCACCCGGTGAGATTCAAAAATCGAACTCCTGATGCTTAAAATCTGTGTTTTTCTAATTCACTGCAGAAAAGCATAGATATAAATAAACCCTAATATCCTAATAATATTATGTAAAAGGCCAACATTGTTTTTAAACTTGTTTAAATTTTTATAAGCACAAGCAAAGGCTATACAAATGTGATTGTATCAGATATTTTCAAATGGAAAGATAAAAAAAAATATCTTACTTCCCTCACCTAACTATACTTGGGGTAGGTTGCACCTAAAAACCCGTTACCGTTAAACCATTTGCAAAATTTTATTTTACGGAAATTTCCATTTCATTTCATTTATTCAGTCACAATATACATTGTATGTGAATAATAATAACAATTAAATTAATAACAATTAAAAAAACATTCAAGTAGGAATCTAAATATCATGCAAGTCCAACATTTACATTACAAAAGGGCTTAATTAATATTTAAAATATTTACATAACACATATGACAATATTTTTTTGCAATTCAAAATTACGTAGGCACAATAAATACAATGACGATTAAACAGTTAACAAAAATAGCGAATTATTAAACAAATTAGAATTGTAGCACTGCCCTTATAGCGCACAGACGTGTGGACACACCTTCACACACACGTCTGTTACATCCTCAACCTTCTTACATTCACCTTTCATCACATTCACTCAATCAATCACCCGATCACCTCGCGTGCGCCATATTGGCTAGTTCGATTCCGTCTTGCTTTCGAGATGCAACGCGCGCGCGACCTTACAATTTTCAGTAAGTGATTTCTTCCTATTTGTGCTATCCCCGTGTAAATCACAGGACCCTTTGACCATCCCTGGTTATACGTGGCGCCCACCGTTCGGATTGTGTTACGGAATAGCAGATTAGGCGAAAATTTGCGTGCAAGATGCCACCGAAAAAAGACATGGCGGCCGCCGATTCAAATACCGAGAACGGTTCGAAGGAGAAAAGTTTGCCTTCGACATCGGCGACATCTTGTAATCTAACGATGCCTCAAGAGTACCTAACGATTTTATTGCAACAAATGCAAATATCGCATGTCGAGTTGTGTGAAAAGCTAGTGCTAGCGACTCAAACCGCCGCAACTCCACGCGACAGACACTTCGCCGGTTGCAAACTCAGCTTTAGCGGAGCTGAAGATTCGGTCGAAGACGCGTTAGAAGTTTTCATTGATGGCATTCAGACATACAAAGATTGTGCTAAGATATCGGACGAGAACGCGTTACGTGGATTGTCATTTTTATTCACGGGCCTCGCGGCAACATGGTGGAATGGAGTTCGTAAAAACGTTAAAACGTGGACCGAAGCGATCGCCGACCTTCAACATGCATTCGGCAAGCGCAAAGCTCCTTTCCTCATATTTCGAGAGATATTCCGCGATGAACAAAATGACGAGAAGACAGAAATTTTCATTTGCAAAATTCGAGCATTAATAGCGCAGTTACCATATTCGCTAGAAGAAAAAATTCAAATTGACATGGTTTATGGTTTGCTGAACCGACGGATCCGGAAACGAGTTCCACGTGAAGACATCCAGTCATTCAACGAACTTTTAAGAAAAACTCGTTCAGTCGAAGATTCACTGGCCGAAGTGAACGAAACGAACGGAACGTCATCCATAAACGCATCAAACGTCAACGCTGTCAATGGCCGATCTGTCACTCGAAATGCAAAAAGCAACGACCGGCGTTGCGAAAATAAAACAAACAACAGCGCGATTGTTGATAATAAGCAACAAAACCAGAAAACCTTTACTCGACATAGTGTTACAAGTGAAACCAAAGTGTCAAACGATTCAAATCCCGACGCGAAATCGAAACAAATATTTATTGTAGGACAAGCAAATAATTCCTACCAAACCAGGAAACTCCGCTGGTAAGGTTAACACCAATATAAACTATAATAAATGCCGTGTACGGTCGAAGTCAAAAATATCTTTACACTTTTAGACCTTACTCCTTTGTAATAAGGTGCAAAAGTCGCGCGCGACTCCATACTTCGAATCGCGCCAGAATATATAACGCAATAAGTCATGCTAGAAGTAAGTACGTACAGGAGTTCGATTTTTGAATCTCACCGGTGCCTTTTTTTGTATGCAGCCGATGACTATTTAGTACGAAATAAGTCACCCGGTGAGATTAAAAAATCGAACTCCTGATGCTTAAAATCTGTGTTTTTCTAATTCACTGCAGAAAAGCATAGATATAAATAAACCCTAATATCCTAATAATATTATGTAAAAGGCCAACATTGTTTTTAAACTTGTTTAAATTTTTATAAGCACAAGCAAAGGCTATACAAATGTGATTGTATCAGATATTTTCAAATGGAAAGATAAAAAAAAATATCTTACTTCCCTCACCTAACTATACTTGGGGTAGGTTGCACCTAAAAACCCGTTACCGTTAAACCATTTGCAAAATTTTATTTTACGGAAATTTCCATTTCATTTCATTTATTCAGTCACAATATACATTGTATGTGAATAATAATAACAATTAAATTAATAACAATTAAAAAAACATTCAAGTAGGAATCTAAATATCATGCAAGTCCAACATTTACATTACAAAAGGGCTTAATTAATATTTAAAATATTTACATAACACATATGACAATATTTTTTTGCAATTCAAAATTACGTAGGCACAATAAATACAATGACGATTAAACAGTTAACAAAAATAGCGAATTATTAAACAAATTAGAATTGTAGCACTGCCCTTATAGCGCACAGACGTGTGGACACACCTTCACACACACGTCTGTTACATCCTCAACCTTCTTACATTCACCTTTCATCACATTCACTCAATCAATCACCCGATCACCTCGCGTGCGCCATATTGGCTAGTTCGATTCCGTCTTGCTTTCGAGATGCAACGCGCGCGCGACCTTACAATTTTCAGTAAGTGATTTCTTCCTATTTGTGCTATCCCCGTGTAAATCACAGGACCCTTTGACCATCCCTGGTTATACGTGGCGCCCACCGTTCGGATTGTGTTACGGAATAGCAGATTAGGCGAAAATTTGCGTGCAAGATGCCACCGAAAAAAGACATGGCGGCCGCCGATTCAAATACCGAGAACGGTTCGAAGGAGAAAAGTTTGCCTTCGACATCGGCGACATCTTGTAATCTAACGATGCCTCAAGAGTACCTAACGATTTTATTGCAACAAATGCAAATATCGCATGTCGAGTTGTGTGAAAAGCTAGTGCTAGCGACTCAAACCGCCGCAACTCCACGCGACAGACACTTCGCCGGTTGCAAACTCAGCTTTAGCGGAGCTGAAGATTCGGTCGAAGACGCGTTAGAAGTTTTCATTGATGGCATTCAGACATACAAAGATTGTGCTAAGATATCGGACGAGAACGCGTTACGTGGATTGTCATTTTTATTCACGGGCCTCGCGGCAACATGGTGGAATGGAGTTCGTAAAAACGTTAAAACGTGGACCGAAGCGATCGCTGACCTTCAACATGCATTCGGCAAGCGCAAAGCTCCTTTCCTTATATTTCGAGAGATATTCCGCGATGAACAAAATGACGAGAAGACAGAAATTTTCATTTGCAAAATTCGAGCATTAATAGCGCAGTTACCATATTCGCTAGAAGAAAAAATTCAAATTGACATGGTTTATGGTTTGCTGAACCGACGGATCCGGAAACGAGTTCCACGTGAAGACATCCAGTCATTCAACGAACTTTTAAGAAAAACTCGTTCAGTCGAAGATTCACTGGCCGAAGTGAACGAAACGAACGGAACGTCATCCATAAACGCATCAAACGTCAACGCTGTCAATGGCCGATCTGTCACTCGAAATGCAAAAAGCAACGACCGGCGTTGCGAAAATAAAACAAACAACAGCGCGATTGTTGATAATAAGCAACAAAACCAGAAAACCTTTACTCGACATAGTGTTACAAGTGAAACCAAAGTGTCAAACGATTCAAATCCCGACGCGAAATCGAAACAAAGCCGTTTTTGCAATTATTGTAAAATTTTCGGACATACTAAAGACAATTGCAAATGGTTACTCGCGAAACGTTCGGACACAGCGGTTACGTCTACTGATAACAATGATAGTGCTAAAAGTGATAAGTTTTCGTGTTACGGCTGCGGTACCCCCGGCGTGGTACGCGCCAACTGCTCGCGATGCAAGGGAGACTCCGGCGCTACGGGAAGTGGCGCGGGTGCTGCATTCTGCGCATTCTCGACGGACGATTCTCCTTCTACGACGGACGACTACCCCACGACGACGGAGGCCACTACACCCGTTGATATGTGCGCGCGCGAGACACACACACACACTAACACACCCACACCGAGTGAAATATATTTTGTTGAAGTACAAGGTGACAGCCCACGACCTATTCTCCCGATTACCGTCTGCGGACGCGAAGGTCGTGCAATTATCGACACGGGCGCGAAGAGGAGTGTTGCAGGTGCAAGTTTGTATAAACTTATGAAGAACTGCGGTGAGTCTTTTACCCCTTCTACTCTAAACATTAAATATGCTCATGGACGCAATGGATTAGAGGATGTTCTATCGATAAAGACCATTGTCACTTTAAAAGGGAAACATATACCTATAACTTTCATAGTTTTACCCGAAGCCGCCAACAATGAAACTTTGTTAGGCATGGATTTTATATTTACAGCAGGTTTAGCAACTGACTATAAAAAACATACCTGGTGCTTTGGTGATGAATCACATATTAAGTTTAAACTTGACTATGAAGAAGGACCTGTAGTCATAGCTACATGCAAAACTGTTGAGACACTTCAGACACTTCGAGATAACGAGGGTACTACACTCAATACTGAACAACGAGACAAGCTAACCCAACTCCTCAACCGTCACCCGGACACTTTCAATTTAGGGGGAGAACCAACAAATTACGCTGTCCATCACATTGAGTTAATTAATAAAAATATTCAACCCATCTCTGTACCACCTTACAGACTACCAGAGCCAAAGAAGGAGGCCCTGCGACTGGAGCTTGAGAAGATGCTGAAAGACGATGTCATCGAAGAGTGCGAGTCTCCATGGTCAGCACCTGTGGTACTAGTACCGAAGCGTGACAACACCATCAGAGTTTGCATCGACTATAGAAAATTGAATGCTGTGACCAAACCCGATCGATACCCACTACCAAGAGTAGATGACATTTTACATGGAACTGGAAAGTTTAAGTACATCTCTGCCTTGGACCTTCGTGCTGGATATTGGCAAGTACCAGTCGCAGTGGAAGATCGTGATATAACTTCATTTGTAACGCCACTAGGTACATTTCGCTTTAAGCGAATGCCAATGGGACTCCGGAACTCAGGATCTACGTTCCAGAGACTAGTGGATAGATTTCGTTCCAACCTCCCCGGAGTGACTGTACTAGCATACCTTGATGACATTCTGATCCTCTCAGATAACTTCGAGAAACACATGCAAGACTTGGATGCCGTATTCCAAAGACTCAAGCTATTCAAACTACGTGTCAACAGAGAGAAGAGCACTTTTGCCTGCGAATCAGTGAAATACCTGGGACACATCCTGTCAGCTGATGGAATCCAACCTGACAATGAGAAGATCAAGGCCGTCAATGAGATGAAAGAACCCCACAATGACAAACACTTGAAGACTTTCATCCAAACTTGCTCTTGGTTCCGTAAATTCATACCGGACTTCGCCAAAATAGCAAGACCGCTAACAATGTTACTCAAAAAGAACCAAAACTGGATCTGGGGAGAAGATCAAATAAATTCATTTAAAGAATTGAAGAAAAGGCTTACATCTGCCCCAATTTTAAGACAGGTTGATTACACTTTACCTTTCATTTTAAGAGTTGACTCGAGCGGATATGCCTTAGGTGCTGTCTTACTCCAAGGTGAAGGTTACGACGAGAGACCCGTTGAGTACGCGAGCAGACTACTCACAAGCGCTGAACGGAATTATACAACAACAGAACGCGAAGCTCTGGCAGCTGTTTGGGCTCTCGACAAATTTCGTGGCTACATAGAAGGCTCTGAAGTCATCCTCGCCACAGATCACCAACCCTTGAGATGGATTTTAACCCTGAAGACACCAACTGGACGTCTTGCACGATGGGCCCTGAAAATACAGGCCTACAACCTTAAAATTGAGTATCAACCCGGTAAAAAGAATGTTGTTGCCGACGCTTTGAGCAGACCAGTCTGCGATGATACTACTAAGAACTCCTGCAACCTGTGCTCTGTCATAATAGACATGCCACACATGACAGCCACAGACATACGAAACGCACAAGCAGAAGATCCAGAGATCTGGAAAATCACCAAGGACTTTGACAACAACAACATTGAAGCTGCTACACGCTGGACTGAGCGAGGTTATTACATGTCACAGGGAGTATTGTACCACTTCAACCCTGACGTCGAGAGCGACGACCCTCAACTTGTTATACCACAGTCTATGAGAAAAGAAATCTTAAAAGAACTACATGATGCTCCAACAGCTGGACATACTGGTGTAGAAAGAACATACCAGCGAGTAAGCAAGAGTTATTATTTCCCTGGTATGAAGAGATATATTACCGAATATATTAGAGATTGTAACGAGTGCCAGCGCTACAAACCATCTAACTTAAAGCCCGCAGGTCTACTACAAACCCCTGCACCGGCTCAAAGATTTGAGGTACTTGCTATGGACTTATTTGGACCTTTACCTACTGGAGAAAATGGAGAAAGATGGATATTCATCATAGAGGACACGGCGACCAAATGGGTCGAGCTCTTTCCATTAACTGTCGCTACCGCAGAAGCTTGTGCCAAAACCCTGGTTGAGGAAGTCTTCCTCAGGTATGGATTCCCCAGGCGAGTAATTTCTGACAATGGTGTACAATTTGTGTCCCAAGTCATGCAGAAGGCCATGCACACCCTAGGAGTAGAGCAGAACCTGATACCTCTTTACCATCCGGAAGCGAATCCAGTAGAGAGGAAAAATAGAGACCTCAAAAGTCAACTTTCTATTATGGTTGAAGGAAACCACACTAACTGGCCAAGCGCCCTACCTGCTATACGCTTCGCCATGAACAGCGCTGTTACTCAAAGCACCGGGAAGTCGCCCGCCTACCTCGCCTTCGGGAGAGAGATGCGATCACCCATTGAGACCAGACATGACCTGCGAGCAGTTATCCAAGCTGAGAACTTTGTTCCTCAGATAACACCTTACTTGTTGAAATTGAGTGACAACCTCGCCGAAGCTCGAGAACATAACCTCCAACAACAAGACCGCAGGAAGACCTACGCAGACCAGAAGCGAAGAGACGAAAATTATGACGTCGGAGACCAAGTCCTTCTGAAGACACACGTCCTAAGTAACCTAACAAAAGGAATAACTAGCAAATTTGCGCCTCGACGTGATGGACCATACACTATCTCAAAGATAGTCAGCCCGACTACTTACCTAATATCAAACAAGGGTGAACCTGTTGGTAAATATCATGTGTCAGACCTGACACCTTTCCATCAGAGAAGTGGTGATGAACCCGCAGAGGCTGTAATAGTACAGAAAAAGAGAGGCAGACCACGGAAGCAACCATCTACTACGCCTACTCCACCTGTGGTTACCAGTGAAAAGAAGAAAAGAGGACGACCAAGAAAGAAACAACCTGTGTGTCGGCCCATGGGCGAGGACGTCCCCATGGCCCGAAGGGGGAGCCTGTAGCACTGCCCTTATAGCGCACAGACGTGTGGACACACCTTCACACACACGTCTGTTACATCCTCAACCTTCTTACATTCACCTTTCATCACATTCACTCAATCAATCACCCGATCACCTCGCGTGCGCCATATTGGCTAGTTCGATTCCGTCTTGCTTTCGAGATGCAACGCGCGCGCGACCTTACAATTTTCAGTAAGTGATTTCTTCCTATTTGTGCTATCCCCGTGTAAATCACAGGACCCTTTGACCATCCCTGGTTATAGAATTAATATCGATTATTTTCATCCATAAAGTCCTGGACAGAATAATAGGTCTTGAATTGAAAATACGACTGTCTACTATGCATTTCATCTCGATTGATAACTTATTAAATAATGGGGTTGGCAACTGTCAAAGTGACATCTTCAAAATTGGTCCCTAGAAAAGCTAAATTTGTATAGCGCGAAGTAGTTTTTATTTATTTTCGCGAAAATGACTCAATGTTTTGTCTCGAATTGCTCCGAAATTGAAATCCGTCCGTTTTTGGAATACACTAAAATTAAAATGATGTAGATTAACGCCATAGGGAAGGTTTTTGCCTAAGAAAAGCTTTATGCCTGCATACAAGTTAGGGACCATTCATCGTCTGTTTCTTTCTATCATTGTTTGTATCTCTTTCTCTTATTGTATGGAATCTGGAACAGCGCCCTCTGCAAAAGTTTTCACCGGCCAACCCCATTGAATGGCCTGGAAACAAGCAGCATGTTTTGGTATATTGAACTTAGGTATCATTTTGTCAGGAATGTCTTTTCTTCTAGTCGAGAGCCTGTCCTCTCTTTCGCTCTGGTTTTCAATCCGATTTAAATGTTTTATAAAGTCAGAAAGCAGGACAAGTATGTACAGGGATGGCAATGGCAAGATTTTAAGTTCATAGTGACGCCCAGGCTACCGGGTGACTCTGATGAGTTCATCAAAAGTGGTTGGTGCAGCCGGTGCAACTGACACTACATCCCTGTCTTTTACTTATCTATACAAATGCTTGTAAAAAAAGAATCCTGTCTCTGATACCATTCTCGATCATACGGCTTTGGAACTTTGGGTTCACACGGCTTCGGTAGACAGGGTCTTCGAGTCACGGGTATCCATGGGGTCACGGGTGTCCACGGGGTCACAGCGGTCCTTGGGGTGTCCTTGGGGTCTCGGGTGTCATTGGGGTCACGGGTGTCCATGGGGTCACGGGTGTCCACGAGGTCACGGGTGTCCATGGGGTCACGGGTGTCCCTGGGGTCACGGGTGTCATTGGGGTCACGGGTGTCCATGAGGTCACGGGTGTCCATGGGGTCACGGGTGTCCACGAGGTCACGGGTGTCCATGGTGTCACGGGTGTCATTGGGGTCACGGGTGTCCATGGGGTCACGGGTGTCCATGAGGTCACGGGTGTCCACGGGGTCACGGGTGTCCATGGGGTCACGGGTGTGACGAGTTTTCTCGGGAAGTCACATAACCTCACGCATTGCTTGGTTTCCTCATTTCTGACAGTTGGCGGATTGCAGTAGCAGGCCTGGTAATCGCATAATATCCAAGTTTCCTTTTCTGGCCTTGGATTTTTGCAGGTCGGTTCTGGTTGACGATAATCGCAGCCGATCGCATACCTGTAGGTGCCGGGCGGGCATTTTAATGGACCTGCAATGGAATTATGATTTTGAAATTACTATTTGGCATGAATGTTATTTTGATCTTCATGTGGACAAACGCGCAAAACAATGCGTAGAAAAATAACGCTGAAATTGGTTCTGATTCTCTGAATATCGGGTATGTCAAATCTATACAGGTAATAGTACATTGTTGTAGAGGCTGGAAAGTAAGCTATAGGTGGATCGAGTTAGTTCGAGGGCCGACCCGCCAGGGGAGGCCCTCGAAGATACGAGTCCACCTATAGCGCTTTCGGCCGAGACATTACATAGTGCTTTTCACGACTACTGTGAGGAAATAAAATAAAAAATTAATTGGCATATACAAATACTTTAATAGATACTATTTATAGGTATATTGACGATTCATATGCTTTTCACAAGCACGATAAAGTAAACGAGCATGTAACATTCTGCAAATAAATGCTTCTTTTCGCCATCCTTCCATAATATGAATTGTTCGTCGGATATTATATTGTATACAAAATATCACTGTTCATGGGCCTTCTTATTTAGGACGCGATTTCACTGGTAACAAATTTCTACGCCTGTGCAGTTTCTTGAATTTCGGAGGGCGCCAGCGTATAAATAACATTTTCTACACTTATTGAACTCATTTTTACTGCATAAATACAACTTTCTTGTTTTTCAGTCAAACATTATCCAATTCAATATGTATTTTTCTCGCTCCACCTTTATTACTTTTTTGTTCACTTTAAGAAGCGTTTTACGATGTTTGCTTCAATCCGACTCAAACGGCTATTAGACATTGCAACCTGCAGGGCCCAATCTATCAGGTTGGTAGGTATAATTAAAGGTAGGGCCCGTAGGGAGCTGAAGGAGGCAGAGGGAGAGGCAGGGTACCCAACAGATTGGGCCCTGCAAGTTGCCATGTCTAATAGCCGGTTCACTCCTTACCCACTTTTTGATAGAAAACCACAAACGGTTAAAAAGGTAAAAACGCCTTAAGGGTGATCTGAATGATTTTGACTTTTCTTTTTTTTAAACAAGTAAATTGGTTCGATAAACAACCTTATTTTATTTTAGAATGAAAAAGTGGTGCCAAAAAAAGACCTTTTTAATGTTTTAAATGATTCTCATTGGCGGGTCCAATGCAATGACATCTGGATTTTACTTTTCTACTATGACATTTCATTGCTGCAAAATAGCAATTCTTGTAGTGGTTGTTCAGATGCTACAGCAATTGCTTACTTTCCAGCTTGGATTTTGATCTTCTTTTGCCACATTTCCGAGCAGGTGGCGTGAAAAAGTATTTTGTTGTAGTTATGTATGTAGAGTTTTAAAAACCGGTCAAGAGCATGTCGGGCCATGCTCAGTGTAGGGTTGCGTAGTTGCCGGCCTGTTACAATTCTTCAATTCAAAAGGTCTTTTTTAAGGGAAATTTGGCGGCGCTTACGTCATTTCACTTACGTCCTTTCACTACGGGTTTTCGAGTGATAACTCAAAAACGGTTCAACCGATTTTATTCAATATAGTTTTCATTGAAGGGATTAGGCCTCACTTTCATGAATTTTTGGACCCATGGTTCAAAAGTTAGATGGGGGGACGCCCTGTTTTAAACTTTCGGAGCTATTATTTACGAAAATATTAGTTTTATCCAAAAACTGTTATCAAAGACCCTAATTCTTTTTAAAAGACCTATCCAACGACACCCCACACAACTGGGTTACCACACATATTCACACCAAATTTCAGCTTTCTAGTGCTAATGGTCACTGAGCTAGACCGCGGACGGACGGACGGACATGGCGAAACTGTAAGGGTTCCTAGTTGACTACGGAACCCTAAAAATACAGTCATAGGGTAGCCCAGTTATACCGAATATTAAAATAGAAAGCTAACGGGTAGTTCTGATTTTTTACATATTGTTAGGATCCCTACCAGCACCGTATATTCAAGTTTGCAGCTTCGAAAGACCTGTGCTAACTTTGCAGCACTCGAGAAACTACGAAAATTTCGCACTTTTGTTAGTACTTATTCTTATTATAAGTCCTAAATTATGCGGTTTATAAAAAAAAAATATAATACGAGTTGGGCTCCTTATTCCCTAAAAGGTCGAAAATCTCTAAAAAACCGGGTCTCTGCCTTTTCGCCGAAAATCATATTGCCAAATTTCACTTGCCAACCAACTTTTCGCAGAAGTTTCATTTGGCCGAATTTCGTTTCCCAACTTTACATAATACAACCTAATCTAACCCAACCTAGTAAGCAATTTTCATTTCCCAACTATGGGGTTGGGAAATGAAATGGTTGCGAAATAATTATTTGGTACAAGTTATTCGGCCAATTACAATTTTCGGCGAAAAGGCAGGATACCGGAAAAACCCGTATAAAATGCTATTTATAAGATAGTTTGAAGTGTTTGTAATACAAGAAAATATTTTTGATAAATACATATTTATTACACATTAAGTACACAATAACACAATTCTTGCAAAAAGTGTCATGTGAAGTGTGATTTATAGGTCATTTTAAAATTAGGATTTTGCACCTAAAGAGCTCAATACCACAGAGGGTTTCCCCTTATCAAGCGCAAGTGCTTGGAGCACAAGAAGCCCCCATCTAATAAGCACCGTATATCTGTTTTTATGATCTTTACTAATTTAGTTAAGTATTTAGTACTCCGTTTTTCTATTAATTTTAAGTGTTGTTTAAGTAGTTTTTGTCTCTTGAGGTATTGTTGATGCCCCTCGTAAGCCTTTCTTGTCCTTCACGAACTACTGCATCGCCAGAAAACCGTCTTCGTTGCCCTGAATGCATTGAGCCGCGTTTTTTTAAAGGCTCTAGAGGCCTTAACATTCATATTGCCAAAAAACACCGCTCTTGCCTAACTCAACCCTCATCTTCCTTACTGTCACATTCACAGACAAATGTTCCGGCACCTTCACATTCCCAGTTACCGAATCACACGAGACCAGACATACCTTTTCACCAAATTCTATGTGATCTAAAAAGTTCTCGCCCGGTATTAAAACGCATACCACGAGGCGCCCGCATATCAGTTTCCAAATCTTTAAGTGACACCATCAAAACAATTCTCTGTGAAAACTCAACACAAAACTGGGAACATTTGTTAACATTCACCTTTAAAGTATTACATATAAATTCAAATCAAAATTCAAAATCGCTAACCCAAAAAGTCAAGGATAATTGTTGCAAGGATAAGTCGTTTCATCATAATCCCGACAATTTTAGAAATTCCACTTACAATTTATTTAAAACAGTTGAAAGTAAGGTAGCTGATGGCGATATCAGAGGTGCGGCTCGCTTGCTTTTTTCTGATGATGCAGTAGCCCCTAACAACTCTGACACACTCACAGCTCTCTACAGTAAACACCCACCTTCAGCTACAAACCTTTGTCTTCCTGAACCCCCTCAACCTATCGAACCAAATCTTACAGCCACCCCACAAGATGTAATTGGAGCAGTGATGTCTTTCCCCAATGGCTCCGCAGGAGGCCTGGATGGCCTGACACCCCAGCACCTTAAGGATCTTCTGTGCAGCGGCTGCGGAGAAACTGGGGAAACACTTTTAAAGGACCTGACGGCCCTGGTGAACATCATGCTGGCCGGTCAGGTCCCAGACGATATTAAAGACGTTTTGTATGGAGCAAACCTTTGCGCTTTAACGAAAAAAGATGGCGGAATTCGGCCCATTGCCGTTGGGACAACGCTCCGACGTCTTACCGCCAAGATTGCCTGCCGCTCCATCATTGATCAGCTTGGTTCGGAACTCCAACCTATTCAACTGGGGTTTGGATCTAAAAGTGGATGTGAAGCTGCAGTGCATGCCGTGCGAACGTTCCTCGAACATGAAGCAGGAGAGGTCCTGCTGAAGGTGGATGTTTGCAACGCTTTTAACTCTGTAGACAGGGGCGCCTTGTTGACACAAATAAAAGAAAAAATTCCCCAGACTTATAAATTCCTTTGGCAATGCTATAGTTCCCCGTCCAAATTATTATATAAAACCAATGTTCTAGATTCATGTGTAGGTTGTCAACAAGGCGACCCTCTCGGACCAGCAATTTTCAGTCTCGCCATACACCCCATCATTAAGGAACTAAATTCTAAATTAAACGTGTGGTATCTGGATGACGGTACCCTCGGCGGTGAAGTGACTTCTGTTCTCGAAGATTTCAAAAAGATAATTACAGACTTGAAAACAATTGGCCTCTCACTAAATTTTTCCAAATGCGAACTTTTTATTACCGATTCCTGTCCAAACAAGGAGAATACAATAGACCTTTTTAAAAATCTGGCTCCTGGTATCAAAATTATAAATAAAGAATCACTTCACCTCCTTGGCTGTCCCATTTTGGACCAATCATTTGAAAACTTTGTAGACTCTAAAATTCAAAATTTCAAAGGTACATCACACCGTTTGGCAAAAATTAACATTCACTCCGCTTATTCAATTATAAAACATTGCCTATTTGTGCCAAAATTCACATACATTCTCCGCGCATCCCATCTTTGGAAATACCCTGATTTGGCCTTAAAATTAGATACATTAAAATAGTAGAAACATTGACATCCATTTTTAACATTTCATTTGACGACAGAACTTGGACCCAGGCTAGCCTACCTATTAGGTTCGGCGGCCTGGGTATCCGCAAAATCACCTGTGTGGCACTACCTGCGTTCCTGTCCTCGGTGCATGGTGCTCAAAGCCTTATAGGAAAAATACTGGCCCCTTCCATTGGGTCCCTGGAGGCTGCACACTGCTCCGAGGCCAGGAACGTTTGGTCTATAACCTGCCCGAACACCGACCTACCTGACCATCCCTGCTCGCAGAGGCGATGGGACGAGCCGCTCTGTCGACTAGTACGGAAACATCTATTAGATACGTCACCTAGTTCGACAGACCGCGCTCGTCTCCTCGCTACTGCAGAGTGGGAGTCGGGTCTCTGGCTAACAGCACTACCGTCTCCCAATATTGGTACACTATTAGACAATACCACCTTCCGCCTCGCAACTTGCTTACGTTTAGGGGCACCAACGAACCACCCGCATCGCTGTCAATGTGGCGTCATGGTGAACAACCTTGGCCACCACGGTCTTTCATGTGTCCGAAGCGCTGGAAGGATCCCCCGCCATGCCAGCATTAACGACGTCATCCGAAGGGCCCTTGTCAGCGCCAAACTGCCGGCAGTCCTGGAGCCTAGCGGTTTGGCCAGGGACGACGGCAAGAGGCCCGACGGCATGACACTGGTGCCTTGGAGTATGGGACGGCCGCTAGTTTGGGACGCTACTTGCGTTGATACCTTGGCACCGTCCCATATTCCAGACACCAAAAATAATGCTGGCGCTGCGGCATCCTCGGCCGAAAACCTCAAGCGCCGCAAGTATGTTGCTCTAGGAAGTAGCTACATATTTGCGGCGTTCGGGGTTGAAACTTTGGGGCCGTGGGGGCCAAGCGCGCGCCGGCTGTACAAAGACCTGTCGGCGCGCCTAATAGAGGCCTCTGGTGACCAGAGGGCTGGCTACTATTTTGCGCAACGAATAGCCATCGCGATTCAGCGTGGCAATACGGCCAGCCTTCTGGGCACCCTGCCCGTTGACAGTGATCTGGGCCAAATTTTTTATCTCTAGTTTTAAGTAGTTTAGATTGTTAGGGTAGGGAATTTGTTTATAATGTTTTTATTTTATTTACTGTTATTAATAAATGATTTTAAAAAATTCATATTGAATTATAAGTTACAACTTTAGTAGGTAATGATTTTTTTATCGCGATAGAAATATAGTTTAACTTTGCTATGTTAATGTTTTAAAGGCAAATAATGAATAAGTTTTTCGTAGAAAAAATTAATTGTAACCGTGTTTTCGTCAAAAACCTGGCATACAATCGAACGGTGTTCTGTCTATTATCTAAAATTAATTTTCATTTTTTTCTCCAATGGCCGTCTCAAATTATAACATATTCAACTAAATTCTATTCAAGTTTAATAATAATTTATACGATTTTTTGCGTAATATGAAAACGAACGGTACGTGAAATTGGAAAATCAGAAAAGGCCTTCCAAGAGAACCATTTTGTTTCATATGTAACTCATTAAAATATAATATTTTCTCCAATGGCCGTCTAGATTAAAAAAATTAACTATGAGATGCGTAAATAGTTAATTTTTAAAAACTAAGTATTTTCGCCATAGCCTTCGAAGAAAATGAAGCATTTCGTGAAATTCGCGTTTTTTGGGAATAAGGCCTCTTAAGAGTCGCCAGGACGCTCGCGTGAACTCGGGTCCCCATACAAACGTAGTTCAGGGGGGCGATTTTTGGCAGCCGAACGCTCGAATTCAAAAAAATTAAGCTCGAAAATAATCGCACACAAAAGTTTGTCGCCAATTTTTTGGCATGGAAATAATAGTTTAAATAATCATGATTTAAAATTTCCAGCGCTGTTATTTTTAAAACATAATTTCATCGTTTTGTTCAGAGTTTTAAATTTCACTTTCGAGTGTTCGAATCTCAAAAATCACCCCCCAGCTCTCATTTTAAAACGACATGCTTTGGAACCACAAAATTTGGCATGGGCATTCTAGCTGTACAGATCTATGTCGTTAATTCGTTTTCGTTGCTAAAAATTGTAATACAAAGAAAATATAGCAAAAATAAGTTTTGTATGTAAATCTGTATCTGGCTGTATTTTCGTCGTGAGCGTCCTGGGGACTCTTAAGAAGACTAATACTTCTACAATTTGTGACTAGAATTAGCTCTGTAAGTGAAATACTTATCGAGATACAGCTAGCATACAACTTATCAAAAAACAGAACTAGCCGTTAGGTTTCCACTTTAGCGATTTCTGGTGTTAAATATGACTGAACTAGGGGACCATTAACAACATAGGTATGGGTTTTATCCTAAGACCCCATTCCCACTTGTCGGATGTCGGGCCCGGATTTTAATCTGATGTTCCAGTAGCGGAATATTTGATATGACACTATTCCCACTTGCACGACACAATTTTGTATGAGGCGTCGCCACCCGATTAAAATTCGGGCCCGACATCCGACAAGTGGGGACGGGGTCTTATTGGCACGTTTGCAACATATTATTTTTAACCGACAACATATTTTTTTTTATCATCATTATTTTTTTTGTATGTATGTTACTCGATATCTCCGTGAAACGTGAACCGATTTTCAAATTTTTTTTAATCGAACGGGTATAACCCCTAGATGGTTCCATTGTCACCAAGTCGGGGTCTGATGATGGGATTCTGGAGAAATCGAGGGAACTCTTCAACTATTATAGGCACACCTATAGTGATTTAACTATTTTTTACAGCAACTCGGCCACTTCCTCTTGGAATAGCGGATCCTAAGTGAAGTCGGTTCTTTTTTGTTTAAAATTATTATTAAAAAAATACTTACACCGAGGCCCCTCGCATTCATCAGGTATAATTTTGGCTTTTACAAAAGCTAATAACACCACGAAAACTATGAAACACTTCATTTTAGCTGATCCCGGCGTCAGAACTAGTGATCTATAGTAAGTACTTAGTCCCTGAAGCGGGATCGAAGAAATAAAAAAAGTGCAGCTCTTTTATACTTCAAATGATGCCATATAAGTATTGTTACTAAGTTAATATCTACGCCTGGCCCTAAGTCTTATTAATTTTGCAAGCCATAATGAACCATTTTGTCTAATATTTGTATAGCCTTGATGTCGAAAATGGGTTAAAAGTTTATTTTACTTCGAACATTCAGATTTTATGAATTTATTTTCTTTGTGTTAGAGTAAATACATTAATCACAATAAACATCGGATAGATATGATCGATACGATATTGTCGATCATATCTATGTGTGATATCGATATAAAATGTACTCGTAGGTAGGTATAAAGTAAAGTAAGGAAAATACTTGTTGATTTACTTAATTCTTATGATTCTTATACAATAAACAAAGTTTGTAGTATAGGTATCTAGGTGATACACATACTTATTTATATAGATAAATACGTATGTACTTACTTAGATACCAATATTACAAACTTAAAAACATAATAAACACACAAATAATTTTTCACCTCAGCAGTTCGAACAAGCCTACTTTCCTCACTCCCTGGAGTGACGAAAGTGCGACTTTCATCACTCCAGGGAGTGAAATTTTGTTTTTAGAAGGTTTTCGTCATAATGATGATGCCTTTCATTCGGGAATGTAAATAAATGTGTTTTTTTAACTATATTATGTTCTCACTACTGAGGTGAAAAGTTGTATGTTTCACACGAGAGGATTTTTTTTTACATCTCGTGTTCGTGAGAACTCAAAATCAATACTCGCAAGAAAAACCAACTTTCCCCTCTTGTTGCACAAATAACTATCTCCTATCAGGATTTGAATCCGAGAAAGGCAGTCATAGTGCCCCTTGTATACAAAATAAAACCGCAAATCGATGTACAGTTTAGCCATTTGGCACACACATCACACATACAAGAGGTCAAAACAAAATTTTTGATCCGCAGTTCTTTAAAAAATTTCCCTTAGGAGGGGGGTGCTGATTCATATTTTTTTTTTTATGAGAAAAAAAATTTTTTTTTTCAAAAACCTATCGTGTGTGGTATCATATGAAAGGGCTAATAGAGGCGGTTCTAAAAATATACCACATCATTACATTTCAGCCATTTTTTTTAAATTAAAACAATAATAATTTTCAAAACATACCAAGTTTGGGCTCCTCCAGATACGACATGGCTAATTATTTTTTTGTACAATATATCACAAATGATACTTGATACCCTCATATTTAACCCCAAGAAAGCAATTTTGAAAATAACTTCATTTTTCAACAGCACCCCCCTCCTAAGGGAATTTTTTTAAAGAACTGCGGATCAAAAATTTTGTTTTGACCTCTAGTATGTGTGTGCCAAATGGCTAAACTGTACATCGATTTGCGGTATCTCTGTAAAATTAGACTCGTGCAGGGTCGACTATCACTGCCAATGCCAACCGAGTCCCCCAGGCTCGGTAGAAAATGTCGAGACAGAAAGCCGGGAATAACTACAGAGAAAGACACATTACTAACTGTCACTGTACTTAATTAAGTGCACCTTCTTGACAAAATGTGAAGGTGACCTTTATAGAGATGTTTTGTTCATAGTGATAAACTAATGATTTTCCTTATATTATCCTACTCAATGTAGTTTGCTCATTTAACTTCAGCTATGTTTCGTTAATGTACCTACTTATTCTAGGGCTTCGTTTAGAGTCTGTCCAGAAAGAGAAGTGGCGTAGAATGTATGAGCTCCCATATAAACCACGACACTTTTCTTTCCGGACAAACTCTATCAACAAGTAGTTGAGGCAAGCTGGCGCCGTATTCTAATTTTAAAATGTATCAACAATACATTAACAACACAATCTGTCTTAAACATAAATCCAACACTCAACCAATAATCAACCAATATTGAAGTCGTATTGTAGTAGTAGTAGTAGTAAAACACTTTATTGCACAAAACAAGTACATGATCATTAAAAACTAAGGTAAATGTGTACAAAGGCGAGCTTATCCCTTTAAAGAATCTCTTCCAGCTAACCTTTAAGCAACTGAGAGAGATTGGTCAGACATGGTAGATAAAGATTTGTACATTACTTGTCATCATCATCATCATTGGCCTGTAACGTCTATGGCAGACGATTAGACGCAATGTCCAAAATCAACTTAGACACTTCCTTTGGTGACTGTACAAACCAATACGGGAGTGGCACAGTTAAATGTTGCAACTGATGTGCTGGTGTTACAACCCTGCCGTTTCGCCCTCTTATCGACTAGTTTGTCAAACCAGATCCCATCATGCAGTTTCTGGCCTTCCCTGAGGATATTACGCCACTGGTCCCTGTCGTCAGCAAGCTTCTCCCAATCTCCATGGCCGATGTTAAATGAGATCAGGTCACGCTTAACGCAGTCTTTAAAGCGAAGCAGCGGTCGGCCAATACTCCTCTTTGCACCCGCCACTGCGCCAAGCATGACCTGCCTCGGAAGGCGATTATGTACATTATGTACTTGTACATGACGGCAAAAACTATGAAAAAGTAGCTAAATCTAGGTAATAGCATAAATGGACACATAAAAGCATCTAGATTATACAAATACATACCTAATATATACATATACATACATATATACCCATAAACACATATATATACATATATACCTACATACATACCCATAAACATATATATAGGTACATATTTTTAAATATTGTAGTTGCATCGCAATAGTTTTCAAGCAAATTCCGTCATTTCTGATTCAGACGTGTAGGCGTTAGCTGTATTGTGTTGTTATTGCATTGGATTTGCATTGAAGTTGGATCGTGTCGGTGCGTGTTTTAAAGTTAGAATACGGCAGTAAAAATTCTGAATAAACAAGAATTAGAGCAACGTTGGATGATAAGAGCTAAATTCCCTCCCTATCTTTTTCAGCGCGAGTGAAAGAGAAACACTGCGTTACGATTAGTATGAGAGCTCATTGCAAATTTTGCAAAATGATTAATTAAAAAAAAACTTTGCATTAATTGAGAAATATAAGGCAACCAAGTTTTTAGTATAAGTGTGGTGGAATTTTGTCCTTAATTACAGACATATAAGCCAAGAAACTAAAGACGTGCAATTGTTTAAAGCTAATTTTATGATGTGTGACTTTGGAATTATTTTCTATCGAATCGTGCATTGGAATTAACGAAGTTCTTTTAAATATAATGAAAATTAACATATATTTTTTTTACTTTTCCAAAACAAGTAGTTATAGCTATATGACTGTTTAAGTAAACACAATTTGAAGGTCATCGGGTGTTGTCAGTCTCTTAACAAGCCTAAACCAATATCAAATATTAAGGATAACAACGCCGAACATTATTTTAAAATAAATTAGTTTTTATTATCTTAGGTATTCTGTCAATCTTGATGTAAGTGCAGCTTAAATAACATCGATTATCAAGGGATTAAGGAAAGCGAGATTCATAAAAACGATACAAATTAATAATATCAATTTATTGATGACCATCTTTCAAAAACAGTTTATCAAAGAACAAAACATTCTTTACCTATCAATCCTATCATTTAGTACACTTGTCCACAGTGACGCACTGGGTGTACCTACTGCCTTTTTGCCGAATTATGTTTCATAAAATTTTATTTACCAACCAACTTTTCGCCGAAGTTTAATTTCGCAAACCAATCCTTGGCATAATTTTGCTTCGTAATTTTTTTATTTCGCTAAAATTTATATTGAAAATTTTTATTACGTCAAATTTTATGTGGTAAATAATTGTGTAGCATATGATTTGCTAAGGAAAATAACATATTGTCAAAGTTTATGTGGTAAATAATTGTGTAGCAATAGCAATTAGCTTCCCTGCTCCCAGAGATAAGTAGGTTAGAGTTTTTTTTATGATCCTAAAAACGAAACTTTACTGCTCCCAGAGATAGGTAGGCTAGGGACTTAGGGTTATTTTTTATGACCCTAAAAACGAAACTGCTCCCAGAGATAGGTAGGTTAGGGTTATTTTTTTTATGACCCTAAAAACGAAACTGCTCCCAGAGATAGGTAGGTTAGGGTTATTTTTTATGGCCCTAAAAACGAAACTGCTCCCAGAGATAGGTAGGTTAGGGTTATTTTTTTATGACCCTAAAAACGGATGGAGCATGCTTATTTTGGCTTGTTTTATTGGATACATTAATGAGGAAATGATATCAGTGCGAAACGTTGAGTAGGGAAATAATAATTTGACCATATAAAAATATGGTACGTAGTTCGGGGAGTTAAGAATTTGCTAAATAATTTTCGTCGAAACATTAGTAAACCACCATCTTAGAGAATAAATGCCTATCTATATCCAGTGACGTGTAGCCATACGATAAATAAAAATATGAGGCATCCAGTTTTGCATCGAACACCTAATAACAATCATTTACTCCGTTGAAATCAGCATTAGTTTCCAAAGTACTTAACGATCTGACAGACAGGAAGACAGGCTCGCAACAGGATTTTTTTTGCTTTTATACAGAACGCTACAAACATGTTTTCTTGGAAAATAACACATGACCTCTGATAGCGCTAAGATAATTGTAATGCGATTGTGACCTTCAATTAGTCTTAACAAATACCTAGGTATCTTTGGCATAAATTTATTTGTTTCTATGCATATTTGCCTTCCCATAATTTAAGCAAACGCATTATAGCTCATTTATTGCGTCACAAATGCAGAAGATCGAAGATCTAAGTAAGATTTATAATCTTTACAAAATCAACCAATAGCATGTCGCGATATGCTCAATGTACTCAGGTTTCTTAAAAGTCAATCTGATACTTCACCAGATATTTAATAGGGGGTTTTAACAGGATAGGTAATATAGACAAATCATGGAAAAGGATGTATTTTTGGGATACTTACTTGCTTTTACTTTTTTATGCTTCACTTTTATGATTTTATTTAAAAAAAATTTGACTAAGTCAGCTTAGAACTCTTGGGTTATTTGGTATAAGGTCAGTTGTTGAACTCTTGGGTTATTTGGTATAAGGTCAGTTGTTGAACGTTGAAACAATTGTACACAATGAAACTTTGCGATATTTAGGAAATGCGCCATTGCCAGATAGTGCAGTCTATCACGCAAGGACGGGTTTCACCCCATTGGTTCACAATGAAACATTTTCTAGTGGTAAACAGTGAAACGTGTGCCATGTTTCATTGTATACGGTGTGTTTTATTGTAGACCCGGCGTAAAATTATGACAGGATATTCAGGTATATGTGACGTTTTGAAGTCAAAGGTAGTAACATCATTATTGGTTGTTAATAGAGTTTATTTATAAATGTAATATTATGGCAGTAACGTCTTATTGACAACTTGAAAACGTCACATATTAGATTTTTTGCTCTAGCGAAACGTACAGTCAACGCCTCACTAGGTATACACTTTTGAACCATATTCCGCTGTAATAACGTTCAAAAGTGTATACCTAGTGAGGCGTTGTGTGTACAATAGGTACCTTTAGAATCTGTAGTATATAATATAACGCCTTATTGACAACCGACAATGATGTGCCTTTGACTTGGAAACGTCACAAATTATCAATCTACTAAATTTGTAACATTGTTTCAATGTCGATTATACGGTAATATTTTGTAAACAATGAAACTGAATTAGGTGTTTAACTGAATACGTATACTTGTACACAATGAAACATGTTCTTGTTTTTTTTTTTAATTTTTTGTACAAACAAACTAAAGTAAAGTAATTTTTTAAATTCAATGGATTATCTTACAACATATTGTACTCTTAACGTTAGGAATCGTTGCGATAGGACGGTTTGAAAATTTTGATGTTTCATCGATGAACAGGTTTTACAACAAATGATGAACATTGAAACAATCGTACACAATGAAACTTACCATACAATACGTTGTCAAAAAATGCGGTATATAAAGCATGGAGACGCCGAAGGCTCTCTATCGACCAACTAGTTTGCAATTATGCTTCGGGGAAAGCACGAACGTGCTTTCTACGCGAAATGCAGTGCATTCGGCGACCAGGCAGTCGGCACACATTTAAACTTATAATATTCACAAAATTTTGCCATTTTTAAGTCCTCCCATTCGACGTACACATTTTTTACGAAACTAATTTCATGCTACCATTGTTGTCTTAAGCCTTGTCACCTTAATTTATTTAAAGCGTAGTGTTTGGCTAACCAAATTTTGTTGACAGATATTTCGTTGTTGTATCACCAATTGTCTATGAATAAAAAAAAAGCTAAAAGTCAGTTGTCAATATATGTCATTCAGTCAAATCTTGTTCAAATAATTTGCGGTTTACAGGAGATATTTTAATAATATTAAATAATGACTATGCCGATTGATGTCCACATCCTATTATTTAAGCTCGTAAGTAATTACGACAATGTGCGAATGCGAAGTCGACGTGATGCTTTGTATAACGAAAAACTGCAATGTTTACATGTCGGAAACAATTTAGTAGGTGGGTGCCCTATTCATATTTTGATACCTTAGTACTAGTTGTAACATTTGCCTATAACTTCGATTAAGTACGTGAATTTATTAATACCTGAATCTCATAAACAGAACAAGCGTGTAAATAAACTAGAAGCTATGGAAAATATCAATAAAATAAAACATTACAAGTTTGGAACCTAAGGAGTTACTAACTGAAAACCTTATTAAGAACAAATTTGCGGAGTGACTAGTCAGTAGTAATTTGATATAAAAATATAAGTAAAATAAGTTTATAAAAATGAGCGGCCAACGTGTCAAAGGAATATCTATACCTACTTAACCCAACCATCAGTGTCTATACATACTTAAGTCAACCATGTAGTAAGTTGAACTTGACTTTGAGTTGAAATTTGGCATACCTACTTATTACAATCTCCATCAGATATATCGGAGCAACCAAGTTACTCAAAAAAAAACTGAACATGCGCTTTGTCGCCTTGGCAATAGAGGTGCTGTTCCGATATTTGTGACCACCTTAGCAACTCCGATATATCTGATGGCGACTGTATTTATGTATTTTTTTTTGTGATGGATTAATATTATGGCATTATCGAGCTAGGTCTTATTTACACTACATTTCATTGTTCGCCTTGTTACTATGTTATTTCCTTGGGTACCTTGTACCTTATATATGCAGAGAAAATCAAAAATATTTTCTAGTATCAAAACTATAAATCCTTCTATACTAAGTGATACCAGCCCAAGATTAATTGAAATTCCCGCCAAAAGATTGTGTAAAATTTCAGTGGTCAAACTCTACCTATAAATATCACTTGTCAATAATACTGTTTCAAATGTTAATTAAACCAGTTTCAATGTTGATTATGATTATTACCCTTTTTTCATTGTAAAATATCATGTGTTTCTTTGAATACATGTGCATGAACACAATCTCTCTCAATCTCATTTTTTTTAAATGTATATAATTCAGAAAAAGTTACGAGAAACCCTGTGATACCATATGGTAGCCAACAAAATTGTTGATCTTCGTACCACATATCACACGCGTAACTTTGAAAATGACAGAGATAGGAAGGTTTGAAATTTGAGTGTTTCATCGTTCAACAACTGACCCTACACTAAAGCAGTTAACAAGACTAGATTTTATTATGCTCAAACTTAACTTTCTAATTTAACAATCTAACAGTGTAATATCATGAAAAAGCCAACATTGTTTTTAACTTGTTTACAATATTATAGGCACAACACAAATAAAAGCTAAGATACAAATTTAATGTGATTGATTAAAATGTTATCTAACAGAAAGGCTTATTTCCCTCACCTAACTGTACTCAGGGTAGGTTGCACCAAAAAAACTGTTACCCTTTAAAAATTCATTAATTCCAAAGGTCGTTTCTTACGGGAAATTTGGCGGCGCTTATGTCATTTCACTTACGTCATTTCACTTATGTGCTTTCACTATGGATTTTTGAATAATAACTTAAAAACGGCTCAACTGATTTTATTCAATATAGTTTTCATTGAAGGTTTAGGCCTCACTTTCATGAATTTTATCAAAAGTTTGGACGAAACTATAAGGGTTCCTAGTTGACTATGGAACCCTAAAAAGGAATCCTATCTCTGTTACCATTCTCGATCATACGGCTTTGGAACTTCAGCTTCACACGGCTTCGGTAGACAGGGAGTCACAGATGTCCTTGGGGTCACGGGTGTCATTGGGGTCACGGGTGTCACTGGGGTCACGGGAGTCCTTGGGGTCACGGGTGTGACGGGTTTTCTCGGGCAGTCACATAACCTCACGCATTGCTTGGTTTCCTCATTTCTGACAGTTGGCGGACTGCAGTAGCAGGCCTGGTAATCGCATAATATCCAAGGTTCCTTTTCTGGCTTTGGATTTCTGCAGGTCGGTTCTGGTTGGCGATAATCGCATCCAATCGCGTAATTGTAGGTGCCGGGCGGGCATTTTAATGGACCTGCAATTGAATTATGATTTTTGAAGTTAATATTTGGCATGAATGTTATTTTGATCTTCATTTGGACAAACACGCAAAACAACGCGTAGAAAAATTGCGCCGAAATCGAATAAAAAGCATCTTATTCTCTGGGGGCCGATTTTTGACAGCCGGACGATCGAATTCAAAAAATTCAAGCTCGAAAATAATCGCACACAAAAGTTTGTAGACAATTGTTTCGCATGGAATTAATAGTTTAAATAATCATTATTTTACATTTCTATCGCTTTTGTTTTTAAAACATAATTTCATCGTTTTATTCAGAGTTTTAAATGTCACTTTCGAGTCCTCGAATCTCAAAAATCAGCCCCCTGAACATGGTAGGTATGTCAAATTCATACAAGTAAAAAGTATTTAGTTGTATGTAGGATTTAATAAAAAGCAAGAATATTTATCCTTATTTACACGTATAGAACATATGATTATTATTTTTAAAAAAATACATACACCAAGGCCCCTCGCAATCATCAGGTGTAATTTGCGCCTCTACAAAAGCTAATAACACCACGAAGACTATGAAACAGTTCATTTTAGCAGATCCCGGCGTCAAAACTCGTGATCTATAGTAAGTACTTAGTCCCTGTAGCAGGATAGAAGAAATAAAAAAAATTGCAGTTATATTCTACTTTAAAAGATGCCATATATTGTTATGTTACTAAGTTAATATCTACGTCTGGCCCTAAGTCTTATTAATGTTGCAAGCCATAATGAACCTTTTGTCTGATATTTGTACAGCTTTTATGTCGAAAATGGGTTAAACGTTTGTTTTACTTCGAACATAGAGTTTATGAAGTTCTTTTCTTTGCAATAATATAAGTACTGTGTTAATATTGGTTTATGGAGGCTTTACATGTTTTAATGGCATTCATTGTTTTAGAGTAAATACATTAATCACAATAAATAACGCATAGCTATGATCGATATGATATTAAAATGTACTCGTATGTATAAAGTACAAGGGAAAATACTTGTTGATACTTACGTAAATTCATATCATTTTTATACAATACCTAATCAAAGTTTTTAGTACCGGTTGGGGGATGAATGTTGCTCGCGTCCGCAGGAATTGCCACTATTACCCTGCACGTGTCCCCCGGGTGGCGCCAATCGAGCAACAACCTTTCGGCTGCTGTACCTGTCTGAAAATGATCTCACAGCACGAATACCGAGTCGCTTCGCAATCGAAAACCATGAATACTACAAGCACTACGTTACAAAGTCCCAATAAAACCCCTCCAACAATAGATATTGGGCCCTACTTAAGAATCTGCCAATTAAACATTGAGGGAATAAGCCTGGCAAAGTGTGAATACCTACACAAAATCCTGACGAAATATAAAGTGGATGTGCTATTAGTGCAAGAAACACACGCTAAGGATGAGGATAATTTGAAGTCTAGAGGCCGTATCCCTGAGTATAGTATTGTTCACTCTTTAAACCATCCTAAGTACGGAATTGCAACATATGTTCGGGAAAGTATTACCGACGTTTCAGTTCTACCTCAAGAGACACACCCAAACTACTTTGTCTCTGCAGTTAAAGTACACGACCTTACCATCTACAAGCCGCCCAACTGTACTTGGGAAGTCAGCCCACCGGTGTTCCCGCACCCATGTCTCTACGCGGGGGATTTCAATAGTCACCACATTACATGGCGCTACGACTCAAACGACCTGAATGGAATCAAACTCGTTGATTGGGCAGAGGATAATAATTACCACCTAGTTTTCGATGCTAAAGAAAAAGGTTCCTTTCGGTCAGCAAGATGGAAGAGAGACTACAACCCAGACTTAGCGTTCGTCTCACGAGATGGTAATATGCCCCTTGCAACCAAAAGGAGAATACTCCCAAATTTCCCTAACAGTCAACATAGACCCGCCCTTCTAGAGGTAGGTATTCAAATTCCACTTGTAAATTCCATGCCACTGCCCAGATGGAACTTCCAGAAAGGAGATTGGGTCTCTTTTGCAGCAGACATGGACGCGGCAATTAGATGGATACCTCCGAAATCGGAGAACTATGCCAGATTTGTGGGGCTACTAAGGGCCACAGCTAAGAAACGTGTCCCCAGAGGTTTTCGAAAAGCATATATTCCATGCTGGAATAAAAATAGTGAAACCCTGTACGAACAATACAAACAAACCGGAGACCAGGAAATTGGACAAAGTCTGTTGAGATCCCTAGACACCCAGCGCCAGGACAAGTGGATGGCCACTGTTGAGAAGATGGATTTTAAAGTATCTAGTAGAAAGGCCTGGCGCGTACTTAACAAGCTCACGGGTAAATCAGGCACAAGATCTTCCTGCACCTCCCAAACTTTGACAAATAGCATCGCAAGTCGTATTGTTGAAACTTCCCGATCTAAGGGCGACAAGCAACACGCCAAACTTGTTAAAAAACAAGCTCTACACCTGGCTGAAACACTTCCAGTCGATGAAAACAACTCAAGAGCTTTCTCAGCTGAAGAAACCTACATCGCTATC
This sequence comes from Pammene fasciana, assembly GCA_911728535.1. Lineage (NCBI taxonomy): Eukaryota > Metazoa > Arthropoda > Insecta > Lepidoptera > Tortricidae > Pammene > Pammene fasciana. The sequence continues at coordinate 29,862,215 of OU452273.1, read as the reverse complement.
AAACAGCTATCTCTGGGCAAGGCTGCAGGAGAAGATGGCATCTACAATGAATTTATTAAGAATTTAGGCTCCAACTGTCGCAAGTGGCTGGCTGCCTTCTACACAGACATACTAGAAAGGAATACTCTGCCCCCTGGCATTAAGCATGCCAAAATAATAGCCATCTTAAAACCCGATAAACCTGCCGTAGACCCCAAAAGCTATAGGCCTATCGCTTTACTCAGCTCATTATACAAGCTCCTGGAAAAACTCCTCTCAAATAGGATCACCCCACTCATCAACCGCATTGTCCCCGTTGAACAGGCTGGGTTTAGAAGTGGCCGAAACTGCACGGACCAGGTGCTCTCGCTAACAACGCACATAGAAGCAGGCTACCAGAAACAACTGAAAACTGTAGCAGCTTTTATTGACCTAACTTCTGCCTATGACACGGTGTGGAGGCAAGGATTACACTACAAATTAATGAAGGCAGTCCCATGTCGAAGAGTTACCAGCCTGATTAATAACATGCTTGCTAATAGGGAATTTGTGGTCCACTTGGGAGATAAACATAGCCGTGTAAGAAGTCTGAATAATGGCCTGCCACAGGGATCTACGTTAGCACCACTGCTGTTCAACCTGTACACTCATGACCTCCCCGAAACAGCCTCCAGGAAATTTGTGTATGCTGACGATATCGCCGTTGCTCACCAGCATGAATCGTTCAAAATATCTGAAGAACAACTTAGCAAAGACTTAGCTTCTTTGAATGATTATTTTAAGAAATGGCACCTTATCCCAAATCCCAGTAAAACAGAAGTAGCGACATTCCATCTTAACAACAAGCAAGCTAATTATAATCCCATAGTAACGTTTGATAACGAAATAATAACCTTCAACCCAAACCCTAAATATCTTGGCATGACTCTGGATCGCTCACTTACGTTCGGCCCTCACCTTCAAAAGCTAAGTAAAAAACTGGGGACTCGAAATAACATCTTACACATATTAACTGGCACGACTTGGGGAGCAAAAGCGGATGTTCTTCGCACCACGGGGCTAAGCCTTGTCTACTCGGCTGGCGAATACTGCGCACCTGTCTGGCTCAACAGTGCTCATGCCGAGAGAGTCGATGTGCAATTACGTGCCACCATGCGATGCATATCGGGCACGGTTAAATCCACACCCATACAGTGGCTCCCAGCCCTAAGTCACATCCCACCACCTCACCTTCGTCGGCAACAGGCGCTGGTAAAGGAAACTAACAAGATCCGTAACGACCCAAGCCTACCGATTTACCAGGAATTCTTGAACCCGCCGTATCACCGCTTGAAGTCAAGACACCCGCCGTACCAAACCGCTCAAAACCTTATACATGGCGGCTTTAACATAAAAGAAGCTTATAAAGAGGAATGGCAATCCAACCTGCCTAACACCACCCTAAATAATTACGACCCTACACGGAAACCATCTGGCTTCTCGGCCCCCAGGAAGGAATCGTGTCAGCTTAACAGACTCCGCACGGAGCATGGGCGCTGTGCCGACTATCTGTTTAAGTGTGGCTGGAGAGACTCGCCAGCGTGTGACTGTGGGGCACCGGTGCAAACTATACACCACATTATACACGACTGCCCGAGGCGTAAATACCCAGGGAATGCCATAGACCTTCACTCACCTGATGCAGACGCAACCCAGTGGGTGAAGAATCTAGATATAGTACTTTAGATTGTAAAATTGATTAAGCGACTCTGTAATATTTAATGCCATGCGAATAAATAAAAGTACCGGTATTAGGCGACGGTACGTATACAGGGTGGATTTTCTTATTGGGTCAGTGAGGGCAGCTACCAGATCCCGTGCTGCTACGTCAAAATGATCTTAGAAGACCTTCCCTCTATTTCAAATTAATGAAGGATCGCATTTACAGATTTTGTCATTTTTGGCAAACTTTTTTCTTATGCTATTTGATCCCATTCCTACCCTGGATCAAAAACTTGCATGGGACCAAAAAAAATTCCGACTAGAAAAGCCACAAATCGAAAGAATACTACATTTTGTACGAAAATGAAAACTTTTATTTTTCACATGCAATTTTGTATGCCAGTCGATTCCAATCCTATTCAGTATCAATAGTTTCCATAGGGACAACTTACGGTAATGTACCAAAGAGCCACAAATTGAAGAAACTTTTTCCATACATTTACTATGGAGAAAATGTGAAATTTTATTGTCATTTTTCAATCACGCTAATCAGTCCTGTTACGTTTAAAGACATTAATACTGTATATGGACATTACAGTCAAAGCATTCAAAATATCAAAAAAACGGGGATTTTAAAGCAGTAAGCAACCGAAGATGGACCCCGAGTATGCCCTTAAACTACGTCCGGACACGGGTACCTCCTAAAACTACGAGAGAGAAGACCCATACCTCTCCAAAAGAGAGGTATGGGTACTACGAATGTCAACACTCATCTCGCTATGTATTGTGTGGTGGGGCACAGCACAGCGAATGTCATCTCGCTCAAATCTAGAGCAGAGCCCGACTGGGGAAGTACCTCCACCTTACAGAAAACCACAGCCAAATAGCACTAGAAGGTTCTATTCTATAGTGTATACTCATAGTGTTGTGTTCCTGCTGGTGAGTCAGGTTGCCAAAGAGCTCAAAGAGGGCCCATTGTGTTGACGACGAGGGACCTCTCTTGTTCCTTTAGCCGTCAACTGTTTTATTCGGTATACACTAAAGCAGTTAACAAGGCTAGATTTTATTCTGCTCAAACCTCACTTTCTAATTTAACAATTTAACCATTTCCTAGTTTCATTAAAAGCTACGAGTATTCTGTTTAGTATCTCCTAACTGGCCTATTTAAAAGACATGTCGGGTAATTTGCAGAAAAAATGTACTTACCTTTACTTTTTATATATATATATATATTTTGAGTCTATCGCATGCAGAATCATGAGCTCTATCGAGTCTGATAAAATTTAAAAAATGTCCCAACTGTCCCAAAATTTACATACAAAAAAATTCGTTACGTTCATAAAAAAAAGTGTAACGAAACTGAGAAGTTATCAGTTTCGTTACATTTTTTTTATGAACGTAACGATTTTTTTCTGCATGCCATAGACTCAAAATATATATCAAATAAAAAAAAGTAAAGGTACATTTTTTCTGGCACGTCACAATTGATCTTAACTCATTGCAAAGAACCAAAACTTTGAGCTGATTTTTCGCTTCACAGATTGCATACCTATCATCCAAATAATACTGTTATCTATACTCACATTAAATTGACCGCAAAACTAATAACCAAATAACGAACCTATTTAAAGCCATTACGTAATTACTTACCAAGGAATCCTCAGCTGTACCTATGCAAACTTGTTTTGTAAACATTGATTTTATCTCTACACTTAGTTTGCTTTATAAATAACAAAATTGCTTCGAAGCCGACCAGTGTTCGCTTGGTCGTCTACTTGTTAAGTTATAAGTTGCAAATACGTTTGTATTTTTGAGTTCTAACTTGAAAAAATAATTGCTTAATATGAAGACCGTATTCGTTTGCTTGTTATTTATTGGTTTAGCTTTGGCCAAGCCTGCTGGAGATGAAGCTAATTCACGAGGATGTAGATATGCACTGGGAAGATGTAAGTAGTGTTTGTTTAATAAATCATAATGTGAAGGAAAACATCAAAGATCAGCATAGGTATTAAATTAACGTCTGCAAAGAAACTTGTTTAGTATATTTGCTTATTTTTAACTTAGTATACAGGGTGTAACAAAAATACGTTGCGTGATCCGTTTAAGGGTATAATTGGTATCGTATTGCGAGTAAAAAAAGGAGGAGAAAATTGGATGCCTAAAAACATTTTTTAATGGGACACGTCGTCCCAGCTGGTCAACCCTCTATAAAAAATCAAATTTCTTTTTTCGCGAGAAGAATTTTTTTTCTTAGCTGTTCATAATTACAGTACGATACCAATTACATCTTGAAAATATTTTCTGGGTGTGTAATCTAAGTGAAAAATCTATTTTCACCTCAGCAGTTCGAACAAGCCTACTTTCCTCACTCCCTGGAGTGACGAAAGTGCGACTTTCATCACTCCAGGAAGTGACGAAAGTTGCTACTTTGAGTGAAATTTTGTTTCTAGAAGGTTTTCGTCATAATCATGACGCCTTTCATTCAGGAATGTAAATAAATGTGTTTTTTTAACTTTAATATGTTCTCACTACTGAGGTGAAAAGTTGTATGTGTCACACGAGAGGAAAGTTTTTTTTACATCTCGTGTTCTTGAGATCCCTCGCTACGCTCAAGATTCAAACTTAGAATCTTTCGCTTACTCAGGACTCAAAATCAACACTCGCAAGAAAAACCAACTTTCCTCTCTTGTTGCACAAATAACTATTCTAAGCCGACACATTACCATTCAGCACAGCAAACTAACGTAGTCACACTGAAAAAAATAATCAGGGGAGCCAACTGAGATTACGGTAAAGTTTACTGAATAATCAGTTAATCTTACTGAATAATCACTCACTACTGAGTAATCTCAGTAGGCTCCCTGATTTTTTTTTTCAGTACAGCTTGTGGGCACCCTAGGTGGCAACGGGTTACGGAATATCTGTTAAATATTTGGATTTCTTAGTTCCCATAAGTTAAGTTAGGTAGGTTTCATTAGTTTTTATTAATTTAATTAATTTTGTATGTTTTAGTATTGTCGTGTGATTCAATTTTTTTCTTTTCGCCGATTTTGTGTCCCACTGCTGGAAAAGGTCCTGATTGAATGTATAATAATATATATATATATATATATATCTATTTAACTACACAGAAACGTATATTACTCAGGACCAAATTATTCGTGATAAACACAAAAATAAATGCCTTTACCAGGATTGGAACCCAGAACTTCGACCTTCGTACCGACCAGGCTATGGAGGCCGTTGTACAGTCGCCATCAAATATATCGGAGCGGCCACGGTACTCAAAAATATCTAATGCACTTTATGACCTTGACAATAGAGGCGTTGTTCAGATATTTGTGACCACCTTGGCCGCTCCGATACCTATATCTGATGGCGACTGTACTTACAGAGTAATTGAACAGTTAAAACCAATATTTTTTATTCCACACATCAATGAAATGAAAACTGTACAATACACCAATTAAAAATAGAGACAATCAAACAGGCGGTCTTATCGCAAGAGAGCGATCTATTCCAGACAACCTTCAGAAATTGTGAAAACCCAGTAAACTACCAAGTCATAATAACTTAATTATTTAGATAAATCTGAAGGTCGTATTGGTTTGATCATTATTTTTGGGTAGAGCTTTGGCTAAGACTTCGCGAGATGTAGGTAGTGTGTACATATACGGAACATGTGAGGTCTGTTCTAAATGTCTAAAAAAGTCTCGATAAATTCACTTCCAATTCCAAGTGATAACGGCTCCTGTTGTCTCCTGTTCCGTATTTTTTTGGTAATTTGTTACTCTCTATTTTCTTACCCCGATATTTTAAATCAATTGTCTAAGAGGGTAAAAAATACTGTGTTGGAAATTTTTACTTTTTTATGAGATGCCTGTATTTACATTATGCGATTATTTTATGTTTAACTTAACCTAACAAAAGATAAGTTATAATTATCTCAGACACCTTTGATTGACCTTTGATATCGGCATTATGATTACCAACAATAATGTAAATAAAATGACACAAATTTTAAAACTTGATTACTTATGTTATGATCTGGTCTGTAGACTATAATAGTTTACGAGGTGCGAGCGAGCATAGCGCGTCGTCGTGTCATTTGACATGTAGTTTTTTTAAATATAAGTTCCATAGTAACACATCTGAAGGTCATTGGGAGAAAAAAGGTGACCTCAGCGAACAATTGTTTAAAGAAAACAAACTCTGGCAGGCATATTATCGATACTTAATTATGAACAACTTTATTATGATATTTGATTATAGTTGAATTATCGAGAGCGTGGAATTGCATATGTAGTGGTTGTACCGTGTTGTGCCTCTTTGTGTGCGGATTCAAATATAGAATGCCTGTAAACAAACAATACTACTACATATGCAATTCCACGCTCTCGATAATTCATCTATACACTTGTTTTTGAGACAGACAAATACAAAAATAAAGAAGCCTTTTATTATTTAATCCAATACCTGCATATTTTTTGTCTAGGTATCGAGGCATGCCCAGTGGGCACACACTCTTACACCACGGGCTGCGGCTACCTAACCCCCGAAGCGACATGCGCCAACCCCGAGCCAAAGCAAGACACGCGAGGCCAATTGTGCGACTACTCCGCTTGCTACTGTGACGCGCCCACTGTGCGCGACGAGAAGACCAACCAGTGCGTGGCTGTGGACAAGTGCACTAAATGATCGCGGAGAAAAAATAACCTTTAAATTGACAGCTTAAAATATTGATTCATGTTTTGATGAATAAACTGATTATGTTATGACGTTGTTTTTTTATAAACTTCATTTATCTTTCTAAATATTAAAATACAATTTAAAAAAGCTATAACAATGTTTGAGAAGCTTTAGAGCGTATGCGACCACTTTGGTCCTCAGCTCAAGATCAAAATAAATGAGTCTAGAGTTACATTTCTTCCAATCAGTGTTATAAACGCCCAGCATTCAATATTTTTGAGAATCTGGTCCGCTGATACGCATCTCACTGCAGCCTGCTTATTCCGCGCGTAATTAGAAAAAAATTAAAAATAATTTGCTTTGAAAGGTCAATATGAGTAAATTAAATTAAAATGTCAAATTGAGTAAGTTAAAATAATAACTTAACTGCTAAAATTAACATTTAACAAAACAATAAAAAAAAAACATCAAAAACATTTCACCAATTAAAATTTGCAAAAGTAGAATGCAAGCCGATCCATTTTTTTTACATGACATGGGAGAATCTCATCTGTCGGCAAACACCCTTAGAAGACTGTTAGGACTCCCCCGCATCCATTCCAATAACGAGGCGCAGCGTTTCCTCATAATCGCATGGAAACCATCGACTCCTGCCTTCGTAAACATGTCCGAAACTTCCAATGTACTCTGAGTGCGCTATACGTCCTCTGCGTACCTATAATTGACCCAGAGATTGCAGGTTTAAAAGCACTGGCAATATGCCCTAAATAGCGTTAGCTTTAACTACTTCTCTAGTAGGTACATCCCGCAAATCTCCGAGCCAGCATGAAGCAACGAACGGATAGCGCCCTCCTCTCCCTCTCCATATCCATATTATCACTCGACTACTTAAGTCGGACGCTTTTTATAATCTTTTTCTACTCCTGCATTCTAATTTGCCAATAAAATGACTGACATGTATATTCAAAGCATATAGTTTATGAACGTTGTCATAATATAACTCAAAAGTTGATTCTTAGGGATATAATGGGTCTGCTGCCGGGGCGGGCGCCGCACCGGTTCCGCCCGCCGCTGTAGACGAGGCGGGCGCCGACGCAATCCGCCGGGAGATTGCAGACAATTGTATAGAGGCAGCAGGCCATTCATCGAACTCAATGCTTACTGGCTTGCCTAGCACTCGTAGAAAAACTATTGTGTGCAACGGTACATAATTAGGTCTTAAAATTCTCGGGTCTGTTTTTACAAAATTCGGCTTCGCCTCATTTTATAACTTCGACCCTCGAATCTTAAGAACCCTTATTATGTAACTGTTGCACAAAATACTATTTTACAAAATCGACCAATAGCATGTCGCGCTATACGCAATGTACTCAGATTTCTTAAAAGACGACCTGATACAGCACCACAGATTTAAAAGGGAGTTTACATAGGATATGTACTATAGGCAAACCATGAAAAAAGATGTATTTTTGGGATAATTACTTGCTTTTTATTAAAAGTACTTTTTTATGATATAATTTTAATTTTTTGGACTAAGACAGCTTAGAAATCTTTGGTTATTTGGTATACACTAAAGCAGTTAACAAGGCTAGATTTTATTCTGCTTTTAATTTAACAATCTAACCATTACCTAATGTCATTACATGCTATTCGATGTCACGTCACAATACAATTTATCTTAACTGCAGAGAACCAAAACTTTTAGCTGACTTTTCGCTTTACAGATTGCATACAAGCCACCCAAACAATACTGTTATCGCTATTCACATTAAATTGAACGCAAAACTAATAATCAAATTACCAACCTATTTAAAGCCATTACGTTATTACTTACCAAGGAATCCTCAGCTGTACCTATGCAAACTTGTTTTGAAAACATTGGTTTTATCTCTACACTTAGTTTGCCCTATAAATAAAAATATTACTTCAGAGCCGACCAGTGTCCGCTTGGTCGTCTACTTGTTAAGTAATAAGTTGCAAATAAGTTATATTTTTGAGTTTCAAGTAAAAAAAAAAGTAAAAAAAATAATAATATGAAAAACGTGTTGGTTTGCTTGTTATTTATTGGTCTGGCTTTGGCCAAGCCTGCTGGGGATGAAGCTAATATAGCTGAGCTAAGTAAATTATCACGAGTATGTACAGATGTAAATGGAAGATGTAAGTAATGTTTGTTTTTTAATAAATCATAATATGAAGGAAAACACTGTGCAAAAATGCATATGTATTAAATTAACGTCTATAGAGAAATTTGTTTTGTTTACTGTATTTGCTTAGTTTTAACCTACTATTTAGGTAATAAGTAGGGTTATCGGAAGTCCGAAGAGAGGGGGAGGACACGATAACTCTCAAATCCGGCAACTTGCTCTATTTCCGGGAGGGCGATCAACAGTCCCAAGGAGGTGTCGGGTTCCTCGTCCACAAGTCCCTCGTGAACAACGTGGTGAAGATCGAGAGTGTGTCGAGCAGGGTAGCGTACCTTATACTCAGAGTATCAAAAAGGTACTCGTTGAAGGTTATACAGGTTTACGCACCGACCTCGGCACACTCCGACGACGAGGTGGAGGCTATGTATGAGGACATATCTAGAGCCATGCATAGTTCCAAAACCTACTTCACCGTTGTGATGGGGGACTTCAACGCGAAACTGGGCAAGAGAGACGGTGACGAGCTGAAAGTGGGGCAATTTGGAATTGGGAAGCGGAATCATCGGGGACATTTGCTGGCCGGCTTCCTGGAGAAGGAGGGACTCTTTATGATGAACTCCTTCTTCAGGAAACGTGAGCACAGGAAATGGACCTGGATGAGCCCCGACGGTGCAACAAAAAATGAGATTGACTTCATCATGTCGACGAAGAAGCATATATTCAATGATGTATCTGTGATCAACACAGTCAAAACTGGGAGTGATCACCGATTGGTAAGAGGCACATTGAATATATGTATCAAGCTAGAGCGCTCTCGACTGGTGAAGTCTACGCTCCGTCCAGCACCTACCGAATACCAAAATCCCGAGAGCTTTCAGCGGGAACTTCAAAACCGTTTCGATTGCCTAGGCGGCGATGTGGACGAATATAACGACGGGTTCGTAGAAGCTGTCCATTTCACTGGGTCCAAGTTCTTTAGAACGAAACGCACCAGTAGGACTAAGAGGCTCTCTAACTCTACTCAGAATCTCATGAAGGAGAGGAACGAAATGGTTCTAAAATCTTCAGTTGATGCGATACAACTCCGGCAGCTTAATAGACGGATCTCCAAGTCCATTACCTGCGATCTTCGCTTATTTAATACGAACCGTATTCACGAAGCTATCGAGCGGAACAAGGGCTGTAAAGTATTTTCAAGAGATCTGTCTATTGGGCAAAGCCAGCTCGCTAAATTACGGACTGAAGATGGTAGAATGGTTTCATCTAAACCCGAGCTACTGAGAGAGATAGAGCGCTTTTATGGGCAGTTATATAGATCAACTCGTGGACCCGAAGTTAGCCTGGCGAATGACCATAGAGCTAGGCTTACCCGACACTATACCGATGACATCCCGGACATCAGCTTGTACGAGATCAGAATGGCCCTGAAGCAGCTCAAAAATAACAAGGCGCCAGGTGAAGATGGAATTACAGCCGAACTCCTGAAGGCGGGTGGAAAACCGGTCCTTATGGCCCTTCAGAAGCTGTTTAATTCCGTCTTACTTGAAGGGAGAACGCCGAAGGCATGGAACAGAGGGGTGGTGGTGTTGTTCTTCAAAAAAGGTGATAGCACCTTGCTGAAGAACTACCGACCCATCACACTTCTGAGCCATGTCTATAAGCTGTTTTCTAGAGTCATTACAAATCGACTCTCGTACAGGTTAGACGACTTCCAGCCTCCCGAACAAGCCGGTTTCCGAAGAGGGTTCAGTACCGTAGACCACATTCATACGCTGCGTCAGGTTATACAGAAGACTGAGGAGTATAACCTGCCCCTCTGTTTAGCGTTTGTGGACTACGAGAAAGCCTTCGATTCGATCGAGACTTGGGCTGTACTACAGGCTCTCCAGAGGTGCCAAGTGGACTACCGTTATATCGAGGTAATGAAGTGTTTGTACGAGAACGCCTCTATGTCAGTCCGACTCCAGGACCAGAACTCGAGATCCATACCGCTGCAGCGGGGAGTCAGGCAAGGAGATGTAATTTCTCCAAAACTGTTCACCGCTGCCCTGGAGGACATTTTCAAGGGTTTGGACTGGGGAAGGCTTGGCATCAACATCAACGGCGAGTGCATCACTCATCTTCGGTTTGCCGACGATATCGTAGTCCTGGCTGAGACCATGGAGGACTTAAGTACGATGCTCGACGACCTCAGTAAAGGCTCTGAGAGGGTTGGTCTAAGGATGAACATGGATAAGACGAAAGTCATGTCTAACGCCCATGTAGTACCAACCCCTATTACAGTCGGAGACTTTACGCTCGAAGTTGTAGACGATTATGTATACCTCGGACAGACAGTCCAGCTAGGTAGGTCCAATTTCGAGAAAGAGGTCAATCGTCGAATCCGTCTCGGTTGGGCAGCGTTTGGGAAGCTGAAACATATCTTTTCGTCCAATATTCCGCAGTGTCTCAAGACGAAAGTCTTTGACCAGTGTGTGTTGCCAGTGATGACCTATGGCTCTGAAACGTGGTCGCTCACAATGGGCCTCATTAAAAAGCTTAAAGTCACCCAAAGAGCAATGGAGAGGGCTATGTTAGGAGTTTCTTTGCGTGACCGTATCAGAAACGATACTATCCGTAGCAGAACCAAAGTAACCGACATAGCCCGTCGGATCGCTAAACTTAAGTGGCAATGGGCAGGGCACATTGCACGGAGAACCGATGGCCGTTGGGGCACTAAGGTTCTCGAATGGCGACCATACACCGGAAGGCGAAGAGTTGGTAGGCCCCCTACAAGGTGGACTGATGACCTGGTGAAGGTCGCTGGAGTCCGCTGGATGCGGGTGGCACAGGACCGGTCATTGTGGCGTTCAGTGGGGGAGGCCTATGTCCAGCAGTGGACGTCTTTCGGCTGAAATGATGATGAATGATGATGATGATTTAGGTTGTAACAAAAATACGTTGTGTGATCCGTTTAAGGGTATAATTGGTTTCGTATTGCGAGTAAGAAAAGGTAGGAGAAAAAATTTTTGGATGCCAAAAAAACATTTTTTTAATGGACACGTCGTCCCAGCCGACCCTCTATAGAAATTCAGTTTATTTTTTCCACGCGAGTTTTTTTTATTTTATTAGGTTTGCATAATTACAGCACGATACCAATTACACCTTGTAAATATTATCAGGGTGTTAAGAGTCGCCAGGACGCTCGCGTTCCCATACAAACGTAGTTTAGCTCTCATTTTAAAACGACATGCTTTAGAACCACGAAATTTGGCATGGGCATTCTAGTAGTACAGATCTATGTCGGTAATTCGATTTCGTTGCTAAAAATTGTAACACAAAGAAAGTACAGCCAGATACAGATTAACATACAAAACTTATTTTTGCTATATTTTCTTTGTATTACAATTTTTAGCAATGAAAACGAATTACCGACATAGATCTGTACTGCTAGAATGCCCATGCCAAATTTCGTGGTTCTAAAGCATGTCGTTTTAAAATGAGAGCTGAACTACGTTTGTATGGGGACGCGAGTTCACGCGAGCGTCCTGGCGACTCTTAAGATGTAAGTGAAAAATCTATTTTTAAGTTTTAAGCCGACATTGCCATTTAGGACTGTAAAGTAACGTAGTGAGCTTGTGAGCCCTCTTGGTGGCAGCGGGTTAGGGAATATCTGCGATTTGGATTTCTTAGGGCTCATAAGTTAAGTTAGGTAGGTTTCATTAGTTTTTATGAATTTAATTAGTTTTGTATGTTTTAGTATTGTCGTATGATTCATTTTCTTCTTTATAGCCGATTTTGTGTCCCACAAAGGCCTGACTGAATGTATGATAATATTCTATCTTATATATTTAACCACATAAAACGTCCATTTCTCAGGGACAACTTATTCGTGATAAACACAAAAATAAATGCCTTTACTAGGATTAGAACCCAGAACTTCGTTTGCACTACCGAGCAGGCTATGGAGGCCGTTTTACAGAGTAATTGAACAGATATACAGTACCGTCAAGTCTGGCAACTTTGCCACTTTTCACAGGTGTTGAAAAGTCATAGTACATTTTTAACCAGAATTCATATGAAACCACTGAAGTATGAATGACGCGACACATAATATATTTATCAACGAGTGCATACATAAGATGGTTTATAAATTAAATGACGGATAATAAGGTTTTACGAGTAAAAAGAAAACTGGCAAAGTTACCTATACCGTGTGGCAACTTTGCCAACTGCATTTTTACGTTGTATAGTAATTTAGTTGTATTTACAATATTAGTAAAGAATATTCAGTATTTAGGATACAATATTTTGGAATTTGATCCTTAATGATATATTATTCCATAAAGAAATACAGCAAAAGTGGCAAAGTCGATCACCCATTTAAGAAAATTTCATAGAAAGTCAGTGAATGTCAGGTGAAGTGGTCAGGGTTGACACAAATGAAAAAATATTAATTATTTAAGTACTTATTTATTTTGTTACATACGAGTAATCAGGTTACATAAGTACTCAGGAAAAACATAAAAGACACCTTAATTAAAATATTATCAAAAACGAAACATAGAAAACTCTTTAAGAGGCCTATCACAGGTCCACTCGTAAATAATTGTGATTACCTAGGTACCTATTTAAACTTGACGATAGACATTTATAAAAGGGCTTCGTCACGAACTGCCTCGTCGCCTCTTAACAAAAGTATTATCGAAACAAAACACTTAGGTATATGTAGTAATTATTACCAATAAAATAAGTATGTCACAGTTAACTTTGAGTTTTCTTTTTTACTTAAACAAAACATACACTCTGTATATGTTATGGACCAAGTGATAAATAGGTCATTATACATATCTGCCTAAGTTCGTAGTTTTTTGGAGATAACTCAAAAACGCCTATACCGGTAATGCTCAAAATATTTTTGGTTGAAAGAATATTAAAAGGTGTATCTTCTTGGTTTTTTTCATAATAATTGGATTTACGGTTCAAAAGTTACAGGGGGGGGACACAATTTTTATGACTTTCGGAGCGATTATTTCTGAAAATATCCACTTAATCAAAAAATGTTCAAAGAAACCTCGGTTATTTGAACATTGTTATTTTTAGAGACCTATCGATTGATGTGCATCATGTTGATATTTGGCAAAAAAAATTTTTTGACAATTACTTACACATATGGAGTGCCCCCTAAAAAATTTTTTTTTTTTGCAATTTCTCTACAAAACTAAGAAGCTGCACACACAATACACTTTATGTAAAAATTTGATAATGATACTTGTTATAGTTTCCGAGTAAAATAGCTGTGACATACGGACGGACAGACAGACAGACGGACATGACGAATCTATAAGGGTTCCGTTTTTTGCCATTTGGCTACGGAACCCTAAAAAGTATCTATCTTATGAAAAATGTAATTTAAATTTTTTGCTTGTGTACCAACCCTAGGCCGCTACAAAACATGGCAAAGCTGCCCCCCCATATTAGTCGGCGTGGTCTGGTGACTTTGCCAAAACAATTATCGGACTCAATTCAAACACTACGGCATTTATAAGGTAATCAATTCATTCCTTACCATTTAAATAACATAATATCTAAAATTTACGTACCTGGATGCGTTGTTTATACTCTAAACTTTTTAAAGTTCTTGAGCACTAACTTTTATGATTATGTGAGTGACGAATTTGGAACTGAAATGGTAAGAAAATGGTTGCCGTGGTGTTGTCTCATTCATAATAATTTTGCCAATTGATAACCATATTTTCTACTAAAAGTAGGCACAACACTAAAAAATATACGTTGTCGGTGGTATGAAAGGATTACCTTATGCACTCTGCTGGTGGCAAAGTCAGTAACCCTTGGCAAAGCTGCCAGACTTGACGGTACAAATATTTTGTATTCCACGCATCAAGAAAATACAACCTTCGGAAATCTTGTTGAAGAAAATCGTTAATTAACGGCCTCCTAGCCTAGTTGGTAGTGACCCTGCATCCTGCCTATGAAACTGGAGGTCCCGAAGGTACTCCGAGAGAATGAATCTACCGTGTGTGGCACATAACACGAGCAAAAAATTAAAACGTAGATACTACTCCTCAAACAATAAAACTTTTTTTCAACATCATTAAAAAATGTTTAGTCTTCAAATTGTCTCTTTCCCATACCACCCCATACAAACTAAATTGTATTTTCCACAGATCAGTTAGGCTAACCCCACACTAGCGTCTTCCGAGCGTCGTCGTCGCTCGAACGCCGACGCAGCGGCGACGCAGCGACGACGCGACGTCGCCCGAGCGTCGGCGTCTCACCAGCGTGGACGCGGCGGCAAAATAAATTGCGTGTTCGAATAAACTTTAAAGTGTACTAAAAATAAAACCCCAAGTTATTTTTAAAAGTCGCTGAACAAAAGTTGTCTAGCTTGAAGAGTAAAATATACGTTTTAATTTTTTGCTCGTTTTACAGGCCACACACGGTACAGAGGGAACATGAGAGGTGGTTTCTAAATATATAAAAATTAAGAGTCCGGTAACGATTTGAAAACGAAAATCGCTAATAATGACATTATGCATATGAATTGCATTTGGTAAGCTAGCTTGAAGTCTTGTTATTGCAAAAAAGTAATTTAGGTCAATATATATTAATATTTAATACCTTAAAACTCAATTCTTACAGAGCTTGTTTAGTGAGGACGTTGATTCATGCAATTTTGTCGTATGATTTTTAATTATTATTTGTTATGGACCCCAATATGTTTTGTACCATTTGAATAAAGCATGAAGTGAAGTTTGTTTTTGCATTTTTATATTTGTAAAATACTTTAAAATCTTCCCAAAAATATCACCTAAACTTCGGCAATTTTTAGCAAAATTGCTCTAGCAAAACATACTCTCCCTTAAAAAATATATATGAAAATGAAAAAAAATATTATATTTATTCCTCAGGCGACTCATTTTCCAATGTATCTATATATGTCGGAGCGAGCAAGCAGCGGCTTGTTGCGGAGCTACCCTATACATAACTGATAGAATTATGATGTTTTGTTGTAATAAGTTACCTTTTAATAAGTTTGGAAAACGATGAGCAGGGTATTGCTCGGGAGTGGTCTTAGTTTGGTCCGTGCAGGTATTTACTAAAAGTCACGTTTAGATTTACCCACCTTTAAAGTAAGAAATGCGTCGGTAGTCATTGAAAGTCACGTTCAGACCTACCCGCCGTTGAGGGTATAAAAACCACTGACCGCAGTACTTGAGGATTCATTATCACTTTGACCGTCATGGGGACAGTATCTTAGTAGTGATTTAGTATTTGTTCAGGATTCATTATCGCTTTGACTGTCATGCGGACAGTATCTTAGTAGTGATTTAGTATTCGTTCAGAATTCATTATCGGTTTGACTAGCCAACGATCAACATCTCGGAATTCATTATTGCTTTGACTGTCGAGCAGTCAGTATCGCTTTGGTTGTGACTTAAAGACGAGTCGGTTCGGTCGTATAGTAACGGGTGGTATTTTGAGTAGCACACGGACGCAAGCTGGGAACTCTCCTCGTTTTCCTAATGCCTTATAAAACCAGTCAATGCTTTTCGTAGTTAAAGATTTAATGAGGCCTTTGTGATTAGAAAGTATTTTGTGTGTTTGTGATTAGTGTAATCTATCCAATTTAGTCTAGGAAATTTCCGATAATAAAATAAGTCCCGCTGAGTTTCTTACGCTGGTTCTTCTCAGTAGTGGCTCCCTTCCGAACCGGTGGTAGTTTATTGTCCTCCCATAATCTGGTTTTAAGAGATTTGAAAACAATACAGTTATTAAACCCGTGTTTACGTTTTATTTCATTACCGTGCGTCCGTGTACCCGTGTAATAGTTTAGTGTTAGGCTATCCTGATATTCCTGATAATGTCACTATTTGAGAGTCCCTAACCAATCCCTAAACACCCGTTGCTGATCTCGGTCATCCGTCCATCCGACCTCCACCACTGAGGAGCGAGGCGACCAGCACCAGCCCCCAACCACCGCGCCGCCCCGGCTTACGACATATATTTTAAGTACTTGTATAACTTAATTTTAAACAATAAAAACCTTACTCTTTTCACCTCTCCAAGCAAAAATCGCGAAACTGGTGTTAGATTAGGGTGAATTATTTATAAATGAAGCATAAAATTAAAAAATCGTTGTATTCATTCCATCCAAAAAGAAACGATCTTTCATAATATTACAAAATTATAGAGGTTATGTTAGTTACTGCAAAATAGCATCAAAAAGTTGAGGGAATCGAAAAAAAAGTTTACCGGACTCTTAAGTCTCGATAAATTCACTTCCAAATGATAACGTCTCCTGTTGTCTACTATACTGTTCTGTATTTTTTTGGTAATTTGTTACTCTGTATATTCTTATCCTTGATATTTTAAATCCAATGTAAAGAGGGTAAAAAAAACCGGCTAGTGCGAGTCGGACTCGCGTGTGAAGGTTTCGAAAAGATAAGTTATAATAATCACAGACAACTTTGATATTGGCATTATGACTACCAACCACAATGTAAGTACACAGAGCGGTATTTAAATTTAAAACTTGATTTCTTATATCTGTGGACATATGGGGGTATAGTTTATGGGTGCGCGCGAGCATAGCGCGTCGTCGTGTCATTTGTAAGGCGATTATCACACTGGCGACGGATCCGTATGCGGCTCCGGTGCACGAGCGAGATAGCGCTCTGCATGTAGATAGCGCTATCTCGCTCGCACATCGGCGCCGCATGCGGATCCGTCGCCAGTGTGATAATCACCTAACACGTCTGACGGTCATTGGGAGAAAGAAAGTGACCTTCAGCTATTATCAGCGAGCATGTTGTTTAAACAAAACAAAATCTGACAGGCAAATTATAGGTACCTAACATTGGTGGGCAAAAAGTAATTAAATTACAAATTAACATGAAATTGGTAATTAATTACTTTTCAATTACAAATTACTTTTTTCTAACACAACGGGCGATAATATTTTGGACTTTGTAATTCTTCAAATAATTATTTTCTTACTTTTTAGTGTTTTTTTTATTCAGTCGTACAAAATGCTTAAAAAGAATTTCAAAATGTCACATTAAGAGTCCGGTAACGATTTGAAAACGAAAATTGCTAATAATGACATTATGCACATGAATTGCATTTGGTAAGATAGCTTGAAGTCTTGTTATTGCAAAAAAGTACTTTAGGTCGATATACTCGTAAATTAATGTTTAATACTTTAAAACTTGGAAGAGAGAAATTAAAATAAATAGAAACATCGTTATTTTTATCCGATATGATCAATTGTAGTTGTAAATAATCGTTTTAAATTTTATAATATTGATTCGATTGGCCAGAAGTAACCTTTAATACGTATATAATAATTTTTATTTTCATTTTCAATAAGGTCTTATTACACATGTTTTTGGCTAACAAATCGGGTTAATATTTTAGACTGGCTTTATATCATTCTTAGCAGGCATGTACAAAAATATAATTTAATACAACACATGCAATTTTTTTGTCCAGGTAACAAGCCGTGCCCAGTGGGCACACACGCCTACACCACGGATTGCAGCTACGTAACCCCTGAAGCGACATGCGCCAACCCCGAACCAAAGCAAGACACGCATGGCCAATTGTGCGACTACTCCGCTTGCTACTGTGACGCGCCCACTGTGCGCGACGAGAAGACCAACCAGTGCGTCGCTGTGGACAAGTGCACTAAATGATCGCGGAGAAAAAAATCTGAAGAACTTTTAAATTGACAGCTAATCAAATCAATCATATATTTTATATATGATTCATGTTTTGATTAATAAACTGATTATACTATGACGTTGTTTTTATTAACTTCACTTATCTTTCTAAATGTTAAAAAAAAAACTAAAACAATTAAAACTCTTTATGTTTGAGAAGTTTTAGAGCGTATGCCACCGCTTTGGTCCTCATCTCAAGACCGAAATAAATGATTATACAGTTACATTTCTTCCAATTATGTTATAAACGCCCAGCGCTCAATATTTTTGAGAATCTGGTCCGCTGATAGGTATCTGACTACAGCCTGCTTATTCCGTAATTAGACTAGCAGAGAAAGTGCTTTATACGAGTCGTTCTTACAGCACTTTATGGGGCCATTTTTGGGCTGAATGTGTAGCCCTATATTCAGCCCAGCCCAGGTCGGTGGTTTTAATAAATAAGATTTAAAAAAAAATCTAAGTTGTACGGGACGGTGGCCAAGGTTAGGTGACGCCGGTATTCGCTGTGTGCATGATTGTGGCGCCATCTCTTGGGCAGATGGTCAATCTCTTTTTTTCCTTTTTTATAAATAGGTTGTATTCCTTGCTTATATGAAATGTAACTGGCTGATTCACTATTTTGACAGCAGACAGGGGATTCGCAGTTTCATTTCTTGTCACATTGAGCACTGCGATCGTTCTCGTTACCCCAATCATGGACTTCGCACATAGCGTATAGGGGCGATAGCTCAGCGCCTTTAGTGCTAGTTCAGCTAGTGGACTTGACTGTAGGGAGGCAAGGTTACTGGATTGAAACTTCCTTTGTACTTCTTCAGGTTAAGGCACTTTCACTGGAACTCACTTGACGGAATGAATTTCGGGCCAGAATGGCCTCTTTTATTTTGGGCTGTCAACTAGTGACTAATATATACCGGTAGGGGATGTCGCGTGTGAGCCAATCAGTGAAAGTGTTTATCTTTATTGATATTAACACAGAATTACAAGCATTTCTCTACTGCTAATACATTACAATGTTGATACAGCTTATTTACTAGGCATTTATACTAAGGTGGTACATAGGTATTTATATTGGAATTTAAAATGTAGTAACTTTTACCACAGAGTATCACCTGTCTCTTTTACACATGAGTAAAGAGTGAAAGCTGCGTCTCTTTCTCACTAGTGAGTCTCAGCTAAGGTTATTGTCACAAACTCGACAATGAATGGTACGCTACCTATGTGTCTAGGTTTCCTAGGTCAATAATTGGCCAACAATGTTAAATGATTTATTGGTCACACGTTATAAATTGAGGTTTACAGTCCTTAGATAAAAATGCAATATGCTTACAGTTTCAGTGCCTTAAACTATGCTTGATCGACCTTGATCTCGTAGATACTGCGGTGCTGTACATAAGTAATGTACAATTTTTACCATAAATCCATTTTTCTGTTGAACGTATTCCTCATCTGAAGGGTATCTACACAGGAAGAACATGCCTAGTTACTTTGACAACAATTTGAGTTTCTTACCTTATCGCACTTTTAAAATTTAGGAACGATTCAATCAACCATTCTACATAGGTATTTTCATAATCACTTTGATGATTTCACGTGCGAAATAATAACAATCATTTACACCGTTGAAATCAATAGCGTAAGTAGTTCCCAATATACTTAACGATCTGACAGACAGAAAGACAGGGTCGCGACAATAGGGAATATTACGCAAAAATCTGCGTAGGGGGCGGCACTAGCACATCCAGAGGGCCTACCACGAAACACTAAATAAAAATTTCGTTGCCTGGTTCTCTGTCACTCTTTCATATTCGAGCGATAGAGAGGCACATGTCAAAATTTCGATTTTCTCGTTTCACGATAGGCCCTTTGTAAACAAACCGCCTTGGTGCGCAAATGACATATTTATTCGTTATAAATTATCTATGAAAACTTGTAAAAAACTGTTTAAGGCCTAGTATGTATTAAAAACTCTATGGTTTACCGGTGTGCTAGTGCTGCACTCTGGTGGCAGAATATTGCAGTAATATCCCCTATTGTTTTTTGCTTTTATACAGAACGCTAAAACATGTTTGCTTGGAAAATAACACATGACCTCTGATGAGATAATTGTACTGCGATTGTGACCTTCAATTTGCCTTAATATGTATCTAGGTATCTTGGCATAGGCATAATTCAAGCAAACGCATTAGCTCATTTATTGTGTCATAAACGCAGAAGATCGAAGACTTAAGTCGGACACTTTTTATAATCTTTACTAAATCGACCAATAGCATGTCACGCTATGCTCAATGTACTCAGGTTTCTTAAGTCAACCTGATACAGCACCACATATTTAAAAGAGGGTTTCATAGGATAGGTACTAAATACGGTATCCCGTCTTTTAGCCGAACGTCTGCAAATAAACTTGTTTACTGTATTTGCTTAGTTTCTCTGCTCTAATGTATACCAAATAACACAAAATTTCTAAGCTGACTTAGTCCAAAATTTTTAAATAAAATCATAAAAGTGAAGCATTAAAAAGTGTTTTTCATAAAAAGCAAGTAAGTATCCCAAACATATATCCTTTTCCATGATTTGTCTATGTAAAGTGGTATAGCCTATACGAACCTATTTAAAGCCATTACGTAATTACTTACCAATGAATCCTCAACTGTACCTATGCAGACTTGTTTTGTAAACATTGATTTTATCTCTATAGGTACTTTGTTTCTCTATAAATAACAAAATTACTTCGAAGCCGACCAGTGTTCGCTTGTCCATCTACTTGATAAGTTATATTTTTGAGTTTCAAGTTGAAAAATTTAAAAAATAATATGAAATCCGTGTTGGTTTGCTTGTTATTTATTGGTCTGGCTTTGGCCAAGCCTGCTGGGGATGAAGCTAATAAAGCTGAGCTAATTGAATCATCACGAGGATGTATATATATAAATGGAAGATGTGAGTAATGTTTGTTTAATAAATCATAATGTGAAGGAAAACACTGTACAAAAATCTGCATATGTATTAAATTAACGTCTGCAAAAAAACTTGTTTACTGTACTTGCTTAGTTTTAACATACTATTCAGGGTGTAACAAAAATACGTTGCGTGATCCGTTTAAAGGCATAACTGGTATCGTACTGCGAGTAAGAAAAAGTAGTATAAATTTGTTTTGGATGCCAAAAACACATTTTTTTAATGGACGCGTCGTCCCAGCCGGTCAACCCTCTATAGAAAATCAATATCATGTTACGCGAGAATTGTTTTTCTTTAGTTTTCCATAATTACAGTACGATACCAATTACGCCTTGTAAATATTTTCTGGGTGTTAAAATCTAAGCCGACTTTGCCATTCAGGACTGCAAAGTAACGTAGTCAGCTTGTGGCCCCCGTAGGTGGCAGCGGGTTAGGCACTGGTCCCACCGCGAGCTAGTAAGCTATGAGCTATCGGCTATAAACACGAACAAAAGATAAGCACTCCCGTGTAAATAAAAGAGACACGGCGATATTTATAGCTCACCGCTGGGCGAGTAACTATAAATATCGCCGTGTCTCTTTTATTTACACGGGAGTGCTTATCTTTTGTTCGTGTTTATAGCCGATAGCTCATAGCTTACTAGCTCGCGATGGGACCAGTGCCTTAGGGAATATCAAAGTAACACAGAGTGGTATTTAAATTTTAAAACTTCTTACGTTATGTTATGGTTTCTTATGTCATGATCTGGAGACAGAATAGTGTATGGGTGCGAGCGAGCATAGCGCGTCGTCGTGTCATTTGTAACACATCTGGCGGTCATTGGGAGAAAAAGGGTGACCTTTAGCTACTATCAGCGAGCATGTTGTTAAAAAACAAACTCTGACAGGCAAATTATAGGTACTATATAATATATTATAGGTACCTAATTAAGAAAAACTTCATTATGATATTCGATTTAGTGATAAAATACATGAACGTAAGTGATTAAACTATCTGGAAACATCAAATAAGGTAAAGTGGAGACAAAATACGAAAAGATGACCCTACCATGTAGGTTGCATAGGTTGGAAGAGATAGTGTATTTGAAATAAATAAAAACATCGTTTTGTTATAATTCGATATTTTTATCAATTGTAATTTATGTAATCGTTGTAAATTTTATAATATTGATTCGATTGGCCAAAAATAACCTTAATCCCATAATAACAATTTTCATTTTCATTTTCAATCTATAGACATGTTTTTGGCTAACAACTCGGGTTAATATTTTAGACGGGCTTTATATAATACTACTTGCCATACCCCCTCATCAATCTCATAGTTATAGTATGTCGTTTGCGGTGCGTTCTGTGAAATTATGGAACCAGCTGCCCCTTTCTCTTAGACGATCAACGTCGGCTGCATCGCTCAAGCGGAAAGTAAAGAGGTTGTGGCTATCCGACCCCCTATAAGTTCAATAAGTACCTAATAAAATTATATATAGTCCCATTACTGTGTTTTTATTGTACTTTTCTTTTTCTTCTCTTTTGTGTTGTCTCTTCGGTCCTCTCTGTTGTAATATTTATATTTTTCCTTTAATTTATGTACCTATGTATTTATATCCATCTTGTTTATATATTGTGTACCTTGTTGTACATGTTGCTGTAATTGTCTACCTAATTTCAATTTCACTCTCATTCACTCAAAGGTTAACTGGAAGAGATCCCTTAAAGGGATAAGTTCGCCTTTGCACTTTACATCTGTTGTTTACTGTATTTATCTACTGTGTTATGTACAATAAAGTGTTACTTACTTACTTACTTACTATAATTATTAGCAGGCATGTACAAAAAAAGAAGCCTTTTATTATTTAATAAAACACCTGATTTTTTTTTTGTCCAGGTACCAAGCCATGCCCAGTGGGCACGCACGCATACACCACGGGCTGCGGCTACGTAACCCCCGAAGCGACATGCGCCAACCCCGAACCAAAGGAAGACACGCGAGGCCATGTGTGCGACTACTCCGCTTGCTACTGTGACGCGCCCACTGTGCGCGACGAGAAGACCAACCAGTGCGTCGCTGTGGACAAGTGCACTAAATGATCGCGGAGAAAAAAAACTGAAGAACTTTTAAATTGATAGCTTACAATATATGATTCATGTTTTGATTAATAAATTGATTATAATAAGCTGTTGTTTTTTTAAACCTCACTTATGTTTCTAAATATTAAATAACAATATCAAATAAAAAACTCTGCGTTTACCAAAATAAACGAGTCTACAGTTACATTTCTTCCAATCATATTGTAAACGTACAGTGTTCAATATTCTTGAGCATCTACTCCGTTGATACGCACCTGACTACAGCCTGTTGCTAACTCAGATAGGATGGATGTCATTTTATCGTCTATTTCGTCATGCGTCACTCTTACACATAAGTGATGGCTGTCAATATATAAATATTGACAGCCATCTGAGTCTAATAGCAACAGCAACCTGTACAAACGCCGACCCCAAATAGGCCAGCCAAGGACAGCGACAACCTGGGCGATGATTTTTGAGATTCAAGTGCTCTGTCTAACATGATGACACCTCATCACCATCATCTCAGCCATAAGACGTCCACTGCTGAACATAGGCCTCCCCTTTAAGGGGGGGGGGGTATGCCATACGCGCCACGCTTGGCAGGCGGGTTGGCGCGCGCAGTTTTTTTTGTTTATTGTTGTTTAGGCTTTCGGAAGATGCTGCTGCCTATCTCCCGGTATATTCCCTTTGCAGACTCCTACTGCAACCACGGGACGATATGGTGGGGGACAATTCTAAGACCGGCCACCCCACGGCAAAATGACACCTACAATTAATTAACAGGTACATTAATTTAAAATGGTAATTATTTGATTTACTAATTTTATCCAAAAATAATGGCGAAAAAGTTTTGTGTGCGATTATTTTCTAGCTTATTTTTAGGGTTCCGTACCTCAAAAGGAAAAAAAACGGAACCCTTATAGGATCACTTTGTTGTCCGTCTGTCTGTCTGTCTGTCTGTCTGTCTGTCTGTCTGTCTGTCTGTCTGTCAAGACCATTTTTCTCAGGAACGCGTGGAGGTATCAAGCTGAGATTTATACCAAATACTTAGGTCTATTGTCCCTTGAAGCTGTGAAAAAATCAAACTTAAAAGCCAACGCAATCAAAAGATACAGTCGTTTATGCTGCAAATTTTAGAGTTTTCGGCACTCGCAAAACCTACGGGGTACTTCCCATGAACTCAGAAACTTGAAATTTGGCACGAAGCAACGTCATATAGCACAGACAAAGGAAAAATTATAAAAAGTAGACATTTTTAGTAAAATCATACAAAAATATATTTTTAAAATTTCAAACGTACTACCTTTTTCCTCGTAAACGCGTGAAGTTATTAAGTTGAAATTCATGTCAAATACTCAGGGCTATAGGACTTTTCAGATGTAGCAAAACCAAATTTTTATTTTAACGCAATCAAAAGAAATAACAATTTAAGTTGCATATTTTGAAACTGTGTACTCGCAAGAAACTCAAAACCTAAAGGGTACTTCCCGTAAACTCAGAAACTTGAAACTTGGCACGAAGAAACTTCATGTAGCACAGACAAAGGAAAAATTACGAAAAGTAGAATGTTTTTGTAAAATCATACAAAAAAATATATTTTAAATTTTAAACTTACTACCATTTTCCTCGTAAACGCGTGAAGTTATTAAATTGAAATTCATGTCAAATACTCAGGGCTATAGTACCTTTCAGATGTAGCAAAACCAAATCTTTAAGTCAACGCAATCAAAAGGAATAGCAATTTAAGTTGCATATTTTGAAACTGAGTACTCGCGAGAAACTCAAAACCTAAAGGGTACTTCCCGCAAGCTCAGAATCTTTAAACTTGGCACGAAACAACGTCATATAGCACAGACAAAGGAAAAATTATAAAAAGTAGACATTTTTAGTAGAATCATACAAAAAATATTTTTTTAAATTTTAAACTTACTACCTTCTTCCTCGTAAACGCGTAATGGTATTAAATTGAAATTCATATCAAATACTCAGGTCTATTATATCTTTCAGCTGTGGCAAGAACATACTTTCATGTCAACGCAATCAAAAGAAATAGCAATTTAAGTTGCATATTTTGGAGATGAGTACTCGCAAGAAACTCAAAACCTAAAGGGTACTTCCCGTAAACTCAGAAACTTGAAACTTGGCACGAAGAAACTTCATATAGCAAAGACAAAGGAAAAATTACGAAAAGTAGACATTTTTAGTAAAATAGTACTTAAAATATTTTTTTTAATTTTAAACTTACTACCCGTTTCCTCGTAAACGCGTAGAGGTATTAAATTGAAATTCATGTCATATACTCAGCTCTATAATATCTTTCTGCTGTAGCAAAACGAAACTTTCATGTCCACGCAATCATAAGAAATTGCAATTGTTTTAGGTTTTTACGGAACCCTCGGTGCGCGAGTCCGACTCGCACTTGGCCGGTTTTTTTTTTCGAATTCGAGCGCTCGTATGCCAAAATCAACCCCTGTGCGACTTCTCCGCTTGCCACTGTGCGAGAAAACCAACCGTTCATCACTGTGGACAAATGTACTAAAATATCGTGGAATAAACCATAATTTTAACAGCTAAAAAAGTCATCCTTTGATGAAAAAATTGTTTATATATTTTTGTTATAGCAATAGTTTTAATAAATTAACTAATATATAAATGAGATTTAACAATGACATTAATCTAATGTACAATTTTCATCGTAAATTCATTATTCTGTTGACAACTTCATTTGTAGGGTACCTACACACGGTACACAGGAATAACATGTCTAGTCACTTTGACAATATTTTGATTTTCTTATCGCGCTTTTAAAATGTTGAAACGATTCAATCAACCACACAACCATACTAGGTATTTTTGTAATTAGTTGTTTTCACATGCGAAATAATTAGTATATGTTAATATTTACAACAGCAGCATAAGTTGTGACTTACCAAAAAAACCGGCCAAGTGCGAGTCGGACTCGCGCACCGAGGGTTCCGTAAAAACCTAAAACAATTGCTATTTCTTATAATTGCGTGGACATGAAAGTTTCGTTTTGCTACAGCAGAAAGATATTATAGAGCTGAGTATATGATATGAATTTCAATTCAATACCTCTACGCGTTTACGAGGAAACAGGTAGTAAGTTTAAAATGTAAAAAAATATTTTAAGTACTATTTTACTAAAAATGTCTACTTTTCGTAATTTTTTCTTTGTCTTTGCTATATGAAATTTCTTCGTGCCAAGTTTCAAGTTTCTGAGTTTACGGGAAGTACCCTTTAGGTTTTGAGTTTCTTGCGAGTAGGTACTCATCTCCAAAATATGCAACTTAAATTGCTATTTCTTTTGATTGCGTTTACATGAAAGTTTGTTTTTGCCACAGCTGAAAGTTATAATAGACCTGAGTATTTGATATGAATTTCAATTTAATACCTCTACGCGTTTACAAAGAAGAAGGTAGTAAGTTTAAAATTTAAAAAAATATTTTTTGTATGATTCTACTAAAAATGTCTACTTTTTATAATTTTTCCTTTGTCTGTGCTATATGCAGGGACTGATTTCGTTACGGTAGAAGCGTTACGGTACTGGTATAGAATTACGATACCGCAATGTTTTAAAGGTAGAGCTATAGCGGTTGAAATATTGCGGTACGGTACCGAAATAAAATTACGATATCGCAATTTTTTCGTTACGGTACTTATACCTTAATATAGCGATACTTATACCGTTATGATTTCGGTATCGTTATTTTCATCGCAGAATTTACGAGGTAGGTACTTGTTTGCGGCGGTAAAGCAACTGACCAAGGGTGCGGGATGCGGGGCCCGGGGCAGGTAGCCGGCAAGTATCTACTTGCTCAAGGTCACGGAGGCGCGCTCGGCGATAATTGTAGTGAATTCATTTTAGTCTTCCTCAGTTGAAATTTCGTGAAAGAGTTTATAGTGTAGGTACATTGAATCGATCATTGATAATAACTCGATGCGGATATGGAACTGAATTTTTTTTATGTATACAGTAATTTGGTATAGTATTGCGCGACTAATAAAAAATGGAAGATTTTTTTGATGCGAATTATTTTTTAAATAACACTAAAATAAAAATAAAATAAAAATAAAATAAAAATAAAATAAAAATAAAATAAAAATAAAATAAAAATAGAATAAAAATAAAATAAAATAAAAATAAAATAAAAATAAAATAAAAATAAAATAAAAATAAAATAAAAATAAAATAAAAATAAAATAAAAATAAAATAAAAATAAAATAAAAATAAAATAAAAATAAAATAAAAATAAAATAAAAATAAAATAAAAATAAAATAAAAATAAAATAAAAATAAAATAAAAATAGAATAAAAATAGAATAAAAATAGAATAAAAATAGAATAAAAATAGAATAAAAATAGAATAAAAATAGAATAAAAATAGAATAAAAATAAAATAAAAATAAAATAAAAATAAAATAAAAATAAAATAAAAATAAAATAAAATAAAATAAAAATAAAATAAAAATAAAATAAAAATAAAATAAAAATAAAATAAAAATAAAATAAAAATAAAATAAAAATAAAATAAAAATAAAATAAAAATAAAATAAAAATAAAATAAAAATAAAATAAAAATAAAAATAAAATAAAAATAAAATAAAAATAAAATAAAAATAAAATAAAAATAAAATAAAAATAAAATAAAAATAAAATAAAAATAAAATAAAAATAAAATAAAAATAAAATAAAAATAAAATAAAAATAAAATAAAAATAAAATAAAAATAAAATAAAAATAAAATAAAAATAAAATAAAATTAAATCAATTGGTAAATAATGACATGAATTGATGAATAATAAATAATATATATATTTTTAAGTCGTTATATGTACCATTTTAAAGTTTGTAATTAAATGTATTAAAATAAATAAATAATATTGATATAAATATCAATTGATATTCCGTAAGTTCCGAAAAACTCCGTAGGGGGTTTGAACTAGGGCTTGTGATATACGTGTTACACGCGGAACCGTAGCTATCTTGATATAGTGTTCCCGCGAATCTCGACTTCGGCTCCGCTCGGCTCCGCTCCGCTCGGTTGTTGAAAGAGAGCTTGTGTCGAACGGACCCTTCGCATTATGTGTTATACTCGTGGTCTTTGCATTGATTTGATTCCAGATGTTTTTTTAAGTAATTACATATTGGTATTATTCTGTTCTCTGATAACCAGCCATTATATGAGTTTGTACAAAAAAACCAGAGGTGGGATTGGTGTGATTTTTGAATTTCACCGGTGCCTTTTTTTGTATGCAGGCGATGACTACTTAGTACGAAATAAGCCACTCGATGAGAATCAAAAATCGCAGCTCAGGTAGGTACACTAGGTACTAGGTACCTACTTGTCGATGTCGGTGAATATGAAAGTTCATCCAAATAAATATATTAATATCTCTGATTAATATTTACTCCCTAGTAAGAAATGCTACAGGTAGACCAATGCAACAATTTAAAAGTATTTTAAGTGAAATAATAATATACCTACTTTGTTATTCATAAATATTATTACTGGCTGGACAACCGTCTTTCTTCGGTGAAAACACTAAGAAACAGTTGCACGTGCAGATAAAGATAACAAACAATAGTTTGCGGGCCATTGATAATGATTACCTTCAAGTAGCTTTGGGTTTTACCTGTTAAGTACCATGTGTTCCTATTGTTTGTGAAGTTAAGTGAGAGCAAAAACAATACAGTAATGGATTTTAGTAGTCAACGCTTAAAATATGTATACACTTTTGAACCTTATTACAATGGAGTAAGGTGCAAAAGTATACACTTATTTATGGCGTTGACAAGCAACTTCTCGTCCGCTAAGACAGGACAATATTGATCTTTCGAACTCGCGGAGCGTATGCGAAGTGAGTTCTTACAAACAACTCCAGACCGAACCGAACTGTCACCTGGCTACTGGGACGTCTCGGCATTTGGATGGCTTTTTGATTTCGATAGTTTGTCTGACGATAACTTTAGTTACGTTTATCTGATCTTTATGACATTTCTTGGGGCTGTAGCAGAGATACATAAAATTTGTAAGTTCGTATATGAGCGGGATCAATCAAGTCGCTATGGAGCTAGAAGGAGAAAAAAAATCCTCCTTGGGGTCTTGTTATATTGGTCAACTCGTTTGCAAGTAAATCGCGAGTTCTCAGTTCGAGGCGGACTACTAGTATTTTTTTAAGTTCGTTGTGGTAAAAAATGAAGAACTTCACGTACTAATTTTGCTACAGTAAGGTGAACATTTCCGAGCACATTGGAGAAGATTGTTTTTGTACATTTTGGAAATAATTAATGTTTAGTCTTTTTCAACATTGAAAATTGGTGAAAAGTTTTTAGTGTAGATTCATTAAATAGATAATTGATATTAATAATTATATCAGTGCAGATATGAAGTTGAATGTTAGGTTAATATATTTTTATTATAAATTCTTTTTACTTCCCATGCTCGTAAAGTTTCACTTTATGCTGGGTATATAGCCCTCCAAACGAAGGAAAACTTAGGGGAAATAATTCGTGTATAGCTGAATTTTGGTGAAGTTGTAGATAAAGGTGTCTTACACAACATACTAAAAGTACTCATGGATAGGGGTGCCGCTAACGGGGAGAGGGGGGGTGTAAAGGTCCCCTTTTTTGGCTTTTCGTAAATAACTCAGTAGCGGTGGCTCATATGAAAAAATGTTCTTCTACTTAATTAATCCACAAATAATTTTCTACAAAAAAGGTTCTTTACACTTTTTTGCTGGGATCAATGTATAATGAGATTTCGAGGAAATACGATAATCACTTTCGGAGCTATTATTTACGAAACTATTAGTTTTGTCTAAAAATTGTTTTAGAAAACCCATATTTATATTAAAATACCTATCCAACGATATCCCACACATTAGGGGTGGATTAAAAAACAGAATTTACCCCCCACTTCATGTGTTCGGGAGGTACCCTAAAAAATAATATTTTTTCAGATTTTGTTTTAAAACTTTGTCTGCGTGTTCAAAACACATACTCATACGAAGTTCAACTATTCAAGTACTAACCATCACTGAGCAGGTTGAAGAGGGTATTTTTTTACTTTTTATTTTTTATGCCACGACGGTGGCAAACAAGCATACGACCCGTCTGGTGGTAAGCAGTTCCCATAGCCTATGGACGCCTGCAATCAATTGCTTAACCTTATAGTTTCGCTGTCCGTTTGTCCCAGTCTATCCGTTCACGGCTTTGCGCAGTGATGGTTAGTACTAGAATAGTTAAACTTCGTATGAGTATGTGTTTTGAACACGCAGACAAAGTTTTAAAACAAAATCTAAAAAAATATATTTTTTTAGGGTAGCTCCCGAACACATGAAGTGGGGGTAAATTATGTTTTTTAAATCCCCCCTAATGTGTGGGGTGTCGTTGGATAGGTCTTTTAATATAAATATGGGTTTTCTAAAACAATTTTTAGACAAAACTAATAGTTTCGTAAATAAAAGCTCCGAAAGTTTCTGAAAGTGATTATCGTATTTCTTCGAAATCTCATTATACATTGATCTCAGCAAAAAAGTGTAAAGAACCTTTTTTGTACAAAATCATTTGTGGATTAATTAAGTAGAAGAACATTTTTTCGTATGAGCCACCGCTACTGAGTTATTTACGAAAAGCCAAAAAAGGGGACCTTAACACCCCCCTCTCCCCGTTAGCGGCACCCCTATCCATGAGTACTTTTAGTATGTTGTGTAAGACACCTTTATCTACAACTTCACCAAAATTCAGCTATACACGAATTATTTCTCCTATCGAGCAGTTAGTGGGCTTCCTTCGGTGAGCTAATAGGCGGACTAAAACTCAATTTTATGCACAAGTGCATAAAAAATTGCCATTGTCAAAATAGCCTCAGAAGAAGTCAATTTTTTATGCACTTATTCTTTTTATTTCCTCACAATCGAAGTAAAAAGTAGAGTGTATAACTCGTCCATAAAACCCATTTTACGCTCATACTTTATATCCATCCTCGCTCGCAAGCTCGCTCGTATGGATAAACGCCTCGCGTAATATGGTGCGTTTTATGCACTTGTTGTACAATCTACTATTATTATTTTATTTGTTTTCTTTTAATATTTTAGATTTGTTTTTGATTTCAGTGTTTTATTTTTATTTTATATTTATTTAATTTTATTTTATTTTTATTTTATTTTTATTTTATTTTTATTTTATTTTTATTTTATTTTTATTTTATTTTTATTTTATTTTTATTTTATTTTTATTTTATTTTTATTTTATTTTTATTTTATTTTTATTTTATTTTTATTTTATTTTTATTTTATTTTTATTTTATTTTTATTTTATTTTTATTTTATTTTTATTTTATTTTTATTTTATTTTTATTTTATTTTTATTTTATTTTTATTTTATTTTTATTTTATTTTTATTTTATTTTTATTTTATTTTTATTTTATTTTTATTTTATTTTTATTTTATTTTTATTTTATTTTTATTTTATTTTTATTTTATTTTTATTTTATTTTTATTTTATTTTTATTTTATTTTTATTTTATTTTTATTTTATTTTTATTTTATTTTTATTTTATTTTTATTTTATTTTTATTTTATTTTTATTTTATTTTTATTTTATTTTTATTTTATTTTTATTTTATTTTTATTTTATTTTTATTTTATTTTTATTTTATTTTTATTTTATTTTTATTTTATTTTTATTTTATTTTTATTTTATTTTTATTTTATTTTTATTTTATTTTTATTTTATTTTTATTTTATTTTTATTTTATTTTTATTTTATTTTTATTTTATTTTTATTTTATTTTTATTTTATTTTTATTTTATTTTTATTTTATTTTTATTTTATTTTTATTTTATTTTTATTTTATTTTTATTTTATTTTTATTTTATTTTTATTTTATTTTTATTTTATTTTTATTTTATTTTTATTTTATTTTATTTTTATTTTATTTTTATTTTATTTTTATTTTATTTTATTTTTATTTTATTTTTATTTTTTGTTTTACTTTATTTTTATTAAATTTTTATTAAATTTTTTATTACATTTTTATTAAATTTTTATTTAATTTTTATCAAATTTTTATTAAATTTTTTATTACATTTTTATTAAATTTTTATTTAATTTTTATCAAATTTTTATTAAATTTTTATTAAATTTTTATTAAATTTTTATTTAATTTTTATAACTGAAAATGTTTTGTTAAAGGTATCTTGTACTACATATGAAATCCTAAAATCAACAAAACTTATGCGAATAAAGCGCAACTAACGACAAGAAGCTAACAGCGAATAACTCAAAAATGTACCGCACTGAACGAAATCAAACAAAATAGGTGCTTAGGGCAAGCACTCAATAACTAACGCTGATTGGTTGTCGCCGGTCAGTCGGCGGGGCATCCTCACCCTCATATACCTCAATCCATACCTTTATGATAACGGTTGAAGTATCGAAAAAAATAGCGGTACCGTTATATTTCTGTACTGAAATATATCGGTTGCGCTATCGAAATCATACCGAAACATGCGGTATGACGTCATACCGTTTTATAAAGGTACCTTTATATTCCGGTTATGCAGTCCCTGGCTATATGACGTTGCTTCGTGCCAAGTTTAAAGATTTTGAGCTTGCGGGAAGTACCCTTTAGGTTTTGAGTATCTCGCGAGTACTCAGTTTCAAAATATGCAACTTAAATTGCTATTTCTTTTGATTGCGTTGACATGAAAGTTTGTTTTTGCCACAGCTGAAAGGTATAATAGAACTGAGTATTTGATATGAATTTCAATTTAATACCTTTACGCGTTTACGAAGAAGAAGGTAGTAAGTATAAAATTTTAAAATATATTTTTTGTAAGATTCTACTAAAAATGTCTACTTTTTATAATTTTTCCTTTGTCTGTGCTATATGACGTTGCTTTGTGCCAAGTTTAAAGATTCTGAGCTTGCGGGAAGTATGCCCTTTAGGTTTTGAGTATCTCGCGAGTACTCAGTTTCAAAATATGCAACTTAAATTGCTATTCCTTTTGATTGCGTGGACATAAAGATTTGGTTTTGCTACATCTGAAAGGTACTATAGCCCTGAGTATTTGACATGAATTTTAATTGAATAACTTCACGCGTTTACGAGGAAAATGGTAGTAAGTTTAAAATTTAAAATATATTTTTTTGTATGATATTACAAAAAAAATCTACTTTTTGTAATTTTTCCTTTGTCTGTGCTACATGAAGTTTCTTCGTGCCAAGTTTCAAGTTTCTGAGTTTACGGGAAGTACCCTTTAGGTTTTGAGTTTCTTGCGAGTACTCAGTTTCAAAATATGCTACTTAAATTGCTATTTCTTTTGATTGCGTTGACATAAAAGTTTGGTTTTGCTACATCTGAAAGGTACTATAGTCCTGAGTATTTGACATTAATTTCAACTTAATAACTTCACGCGTTTACGAGGAAAAAGGTAGTAAGTTTAAAATTTTAAATATATATTTTTGTATGATTTTACTGAAAATGTCTACTTTTTATAATTTTTCCTTTGTCTATTCTATATGACGTTGCTTCGTGCCAAATTTCAAGTTTCTGAGTTCATGGGAAGTACCCCGTAGGTTTTGCGAGTGCCGAAAACTCTAAAATTTGCAGCATAAACGTTTGTATCTTTTGATTGCGTTGGCTTTTAAGTTTGATTTTTTCACAGCTTCAAGGGACAATAGACCTAAGTATTTGGTATAAATTTCAGCTTGATACCTCCACGCGTTCCTGAGAAAAATGGTCTTGACAGACAGACAGACAGACAGACAGACAGACAGACAGACAGACAGACAGACGGACAACAAAGTGATCCTATAAGGGTTCCGTTTTTTTTCCTTTTGAGGTACGGAACCCTAAAAATGGCTAGACATATATTTTTCATATGCTTACCCTTTTTAAACCTACGGATTGAATATCATTATTCACATTAAATAATGAAATAAACGCAACACAAACCCAAAGCGCCTGTACTTATTTTTCCGCGACACCTATTAATTACAAACTTGCTATTTCGTAACGGCAGGCGCTCAAAAGCGTGGGTTATTCTTCTTTTTGTATATTTTTTAACTGATATACAGGATCTATTATACTTATCATTATCATCCATTCTATCGGACTCTGTAAGTTTTAACATACGAAATTACTCATCCGATACTAATTGCGATAAAAAAATATATTATTACTTATTTATTAAAAACACAAGTTTACAAATTTAATTATTTACAGTGCTCCACAAAACTACATTAAGTTTGACTGTGGAGTCAAGTATCAGTCTCAAGTTTTCCTATATATATTACAGTACATATTCAAAATAATATCACATTAATTAAAAGCACATAATATTAAATTAAGATAAAATAACATGAAATAAAATGTGTGGTAGGTATGTCTTGTATATCTGAATTAATTTATTGATAAAGCATACCTATTATTACCGCATTTTTTTTACAACGCAGGCTTTTTCATACCTTACAGACGGCGGACAATAGGTATCTACTTAGTTTCTGGATATTATACTTTACAGCAGTTAGATAAATATCTTTAATAAATAAATAAATATTATGGGACAAACTTACAGGCGAGGTCGCAGCCAAATTATGGGTTACTAAAGTAGAAATGAATTTTTGAGGGGGTCAGTAATAGGGATGTCACGAATATTCGCATTCGCATTCGCATTCGTATAATGCGAATATTCGCATCATTTTTGACATTCGTATCGCATGAAATGATGCGAATATTTTCCGAATGCGAATGTGGGCAGAACGCATCCTATTTTGACCGCGCTGACCCGGCCGATGGTCATATACTTGCTCATACACAGGAAGTGAAAACGACGTTATCACTTGTCTCTTTTTGATCAATAATATAGGACTCCATCACATATCATGTTCTGTATTTATGAACTATGGAAGCATAACAATGATAAGCAAGATTAACTTTTTTGAATCTACTCGCGAATGTGAGTAAAACGACATTCGTGACATCCCTGGTCAGTAATGAATTTTTCAAGCGACGATATACCGACTTATATCGATAAACAGAAAACACCAGGATTTGAAGCCAGCCGCAGCAAAAACGATCAATCATCTGAAAATTAGAAGAGATTACAGTGACATTTTAAATTGCCTGGACACCTTGATGAGTGAATTCAATCATAAATTATCCATGCAATTTTGTATGTTGGTGTACATGAAAAAGTGGAATGGCCCGCGAATGTAATAAAAATCAATTCCCCGTATTCAGGTTAATTGAATCTCGGGGTCAGTGACCGCTTTTAAACCGACTTTCTTTGTGCTGGGATACATTATTTTATGCTAATTTTAATTGAATTTTAAAAGAAAATGATATCGGAAGCCTTTTATTGAATTTGATCTGATATAGTATACTTACTGTTTAAAGAATAATTGTTTCAATGAGATTTTATTACGCGTAGGTAAAAAAAGCATTTGACATGACACCTGTTCACCTCCCTAGTACGGAAAGGGCATTATTTATATTTTTTGATCAGACAGCAAAACTGCATTTTATTCACAAGAACGCAAAGAATATTTGAGATTCGAACGTGTAAGTAGTTACTTTTTTAGACATAATAATAAAAGGCAACTCCAGACAGGACAATGCCCGCAATTTTTTTTCAGTTGTTTGAAAATGAAATGTCACCTGCACTGCTACTCCACATAGTAACAAATAGCGTACTAGTAGTACACTAGCAGCTACTAGGTGGAGTAGCAGTGCAGGTGACATTTCCTCTTACATTTTCGGTATCTTTAGGGGAGGGCATCCTGCCTTTTCGCCGAAAATTGTATTGCCGAATTTCATTTGCCAACCAACTTTTCGCAGAAGTTTCATTTGGCCGAATAACTTTTACCAAATAATTATTTCGCAACCATTTCATTTCCCAGCCCCATAGTTGGGAAATGAAAATTGCCTATCAGGTTGGGTTAGGTTAGGTTGGATTATGTAAAGTTGGGAAATGAAATTCGGCCAAATGAAACTTCAGCGAAAAGTCGGTTGGCAAGTGAAATTTGGCAATATGATTTTCGGCGAAAAGGCAAAGAACCTTAGGGGAGTTTCGGACAGATGGCGCAATTGACATGAGCTTCAAAAAGTTCTTATTAGGCTGTGCGGCTCTATTATATAACTAAGTTACTCATATGATAATATTAGTGGGATTCTTGCAAAATATAGGTAGGTATACGAGTATGACCGGAAGGTCACAGTTAAGATAATATAAAGCACAGTAGAGTGTAGACTACTTCAGGATCCACTTGAACTTGACATGAAGAGGCGGTTGCTTTGTCACTTTATCGCGCGAGAAACGTGCTGATTCTTGTCTTGCTTGATTATATAAATCATTTTATCGTGTATTGTACAGTCAGCATGAAGCAGATTCACAGCGAAGACATTAGAAAGAGGACAAAAACATTTGATGAAAAAACTCAAATGGAAATGGACTGGTCACATGCTCCGGGACAACAAAGAGAAATGGTCTAAAGATATTGGTACCCAAGAGCCTGGTAAAAGAAATGAAGAAGGTCAGAGGACGAGATGGGAAGACGATTTCAGAGACGTAGCCGGAGGCTTATGGAGGAGAGAGGCTCTGGATAGACGTAACTGGAGAATTTTGAGAGAGGCCTATGCCAAAGGCAACCAGACAAAAGGTCTGAGGAAAAAGGCTATCAGTAATCCGTAATCAGATTCACAGCAATATAGGAAGAGCATAAGATGTGTGATTTGACCAATTTTGTAATGATAATGTAAGACGTTGTGAAATTCATAAGAATTAAGTAATAAACTATCATCCATCGCCTAGTACAGTCGCCATGAGATATATCGGAGCGGCCAAGATGGTCACAAATAACAACGCTTTTATTGTCAAGGCGATAAGGTGCTTGCTCAGATATTTTGAAGTACCTTGGCCGCTCCGATATATTTGATGGCGACTGTAGGTATACACAAACACAACACAAGCTTTCTTGAGCTTACCGGGAGTCTAGGTTTTGTGTACAATTTTCACATGGTATTGATTGATATATTTATTTATTGATCTATTAATTTTCTTACATTAAACTCTCATGTATATTTTTTCTGTATTATGTTTTTTCGTTGGGTACTATTTCTTGTTATTTTACAATGAATCCAATAGATGGGCCAAGGCCTCCATCGTCTTAAACTCAACTGACTTTAAATAGAGATGTTTCAAGTACCTATTGACCATGGACCGATTTGTTATTTCAAAAAGTTTAAACACTTGTTAAAATATTAACTGTCGCATCTAGGTATAACTACATTGTTAACATTGTCCACATGCGGGCTCAGTACATACCTATCATACCGACTAGAGATGTCACGAATGTCGTTTTTCTCACATTCGCGAATGCGAATATTTAGGAAGCGAATGTCCGAATGCGAATGTACGAATGTTACGGAGTAGGTTTATACTTCCATAGTTCAAAAATACATAGAAGTCAGAACATGATATGTGATGGAGTCCTATATTATTGATCAAAAGGAGTCAAGTGATACCATCGTTTTCACTTCCTGTGTATGAGCAAGCATATGACCATCGGCCAGGTGAGCGTGGTCAAAATAGGATGCGTTCTGCCAACATTCGCATTCGCATAATATTCGCAGCATTTGAGCGAATGCGAAAGTTGAAACGCATGTCAAAAATCCTACCACCTTCCTATAATTGTTAAAAGTTTCCGTGAAAAATTTCTATTCAGAACATTCGTATATTTCAATAAACTTTTTTTCTAAATACCTAAATTTTTTCTAAAATGACGCAGTACAGTACTCCTATTGATAGTGCTATGATTAAAAAAACAGAACGAGTAACAAACGAAGCCGTCCTAAATAGAATAAATGAGAGGAGAAACTTGATGAGCACAATTAAAAACAGAAGAGGAAAAATACTCGGGCACCTGCTACGGCACGAACGACGATTTCATTAGAAACATATTAGAAGGGAAGATAAACGGAAAGAGAGGGAGAGGAAGACCAAGGAAAAGTTATATGAACCAAATAAAGGAACATGTAAACGTCGTCTCGTACCAGGACATCAAGGAGTTGGCCTCGGACCGACAAAGATGGAGACTACTACATCAAGCTACACCGACAAGAGCCCAGCTCTTAAGAGAATGATGATGATGATTAAAAAAGGCAATTATCTCTTGTGCCAAAAGGCAATTATCTACAAAAAAACTCGATTAAGGATGGAATAGCAGAGAACATAAAAGCCACTAAATAAATACTAACCTACCTTATACTAGTAGAATCTTCTGATCTACAACAAATAATAAGGAACGTACTCTTAACATTGAAAGACATTATTATTTAGCTGTCTTTGCTAACATGCCTGTTTTGATGTTTTGAATGAATGACCTTTACCTGATACGAAATTGGCGTAAGCGCCATAACAAATACTTAACCTACTACTTTATTACCATGTGTTAGGAGTAGATTAAGTCAATCAATTTTTTTTATCGGTTTATATTAAGTGTGCTTGGCATATCGATCCAAAATGTTTTATTGATTTCATTTTTGTGTCTGAACACAGTGTTTTGCTGTGAAAAAGGTAACAATCTAAAATGCGCTAAGAACCAGTTTTGGATCCAATGTGGATTTTTT
Source organism: Pammene fasciana (assembly GCA_911728535.1). Classification (NCBI taxonomy): domain Eukaryota; kingdom Metazoa; phylum Arthropoda; class Insecta; order Lepidoptera; family Tortricidae; genus Pammene; species Pammene fasciana. The sequence continues at coordinate 29,823,300 of OU452273.1, read as the reverse complement.
ATGTTCTACCTAAGATTTATACAGGGTGTAATCTAAAACGTGATACAAGATAATCAAACCTGAATCTATTCATGATATTGAACAACTTTTACTATGGGAGCAACTTTGTAAAAAAATAAAAATAAATAAACTTCTCATACATTTTCGTCTACCTATCCTTGACTTTTTCTATGGAGCAGCTCAATTTTTTTATTTTTTTACAAAGTTGCTCCCATAGTAAAAGTTGTTCAATATCATGAATAGATTCAGGTTTGATTATCTTGTATCACGTTTTAGATTACACCCCGTAGAATATTAGCCAAATTGGGCTTTTTGGTAAAGCATAACATTTTATATATGGAGTTGCTTGTTTGTTACAAAGCAATCCCATTTATTTAAAAAAGTTGTTGTTCAGTACCTAGTAGTAACACAGCTAATCTTAGACAACTATCTAAATCTGGTAATAATAAGCAGAGCTTGAATTTGAAAAAAATGTGCGCATCGAGAAAAAGTTGTGTAGGTACTGAGTGAAAACCATACTAAGTCTAAAATTCAATAGAAGATTTTTGAAGTGGGTACCTTTTTGCAAAATATTATGGCCTAAAATCTTTGCAATATTTTCTTCCCAAATTGCATTCTTACTTTACTTTAATAAACCCACTGTTTAAATAGGTAAAAATGGCTTCAAACATGCTTAGTAAAACCGCACCCGATTTGAAATTAAGCAAAACTGAATTTAGACTTTACTCTACGATAATGAAGTAGATTTTCAATTTTCATGCAAAAACTAGGTTTACTTTACTTATCCCTCCATGCTCTCAAACGATTTGTTTTCAAAACAGCAACTTTTTTTACTATTAAACTAATTGCTTCTTTGTTCTTTGCTCGCGTAAAGGAAATTAATTAAAAACACACAAACCTTTTAGCATTTATGTTTCATTTTGCAGTCGGGAAACATTATAAATTATAAATTACAGTCGTTCTTAAAATTACTCTTAAAACTACTTAAAATTACGATCACATACAGTTTCTAGCACATCTCGCCGTGCAAGCCACGTCGCGCGGGAGATGGACTACCCACCTCTTTCTAATTAGTGCTATGAAAAAGAGACGCGTAGTTATGCTAGCCGCACAAATTAAAACGCGCTGTTACCTAGACCTTGATTCATTGCGTTCAAGAGATCACCGTTGTCAGCGTCTATTTCCCAAGCGAATAATCCACCTAGTTTGTTCGCCCTCACATATTTGCCCTTGGCAATGACTGACCTTGCGTCATCGTACGTTATGAGATCTCCTGTCTCCTTTCTGAATACGTAAGGGGCCTCCGCTACGCTATCATACGTATATTGCCATTTTCCTTGCGCTATTTCATTGGCGATGTCTCTGTAGTCGACTACACCGTCTTGCCACGAGCCCTTGCAGGGTCCTGTTGCATTCCCAGTGAAGGGGTTCTTAGGGTCCTCGTAACCGTGCACGCCAGTCCAACCTCGGCCATACATAGCGACGCCGACGACGATCTTCTTAGGATTCACTCCCTGGGCAAGCAGCATTTTAGTACCAAAGTCTGTGGTGTAGGTCTCTTTAGGCCTCCACGCTGGCGCGTACAGTGGGGTTTGGTGTCCGAGCGTGTCATTCGACCAGGCACCTTTGAAGTCGTAGCTCATGAGGAAGATATGGTCCATGTATTGCTGAGCCTCTTTGTAGTTTACGACTTGGATCTTGTCCCAGCCAGCACTGATAGCTGAAGTCAGCTCGTACTTCTTACCGGTCTCAGCAGAAAGTTCATTCAACATAGCGCGCAGTTCCCTCATAAGGGTGACGTAGACTTCGCCGTCTTTTGGACCTCCTAGATGAGGGTTCGCTCCTTTGCCTCCAGGGAATTCCCAATCGATATCGACGCCATCAAAGAACTTCCAGGTTTGGAGGAAGTCCTTTACTGAAGCAACGAAGCGGTCACGCTTGACTTTGTCATCGAAGAAGAAGAAAGGATCAGCTAAAGTCCAACCGCCAACGGATGGCAGGATCTTCAAGTCAGGGCGGGCTTGTTTGAGAGACATCAGCTGACCAAAGTTACCCTTGTAAGGCTCGTTCCATGATGAGAGTCCCTTCTGGGGCTTTTGTAGAGCAGCCCAAGGATCGTGGATGGACACTTTGAAATCTTCCCGACCGCTGCAAGAACGCTGTAGCGCCTGGAAACTTCCCTCAATCTCCTTTAAACTGTCGTTGATACCATCACCGCCGCATATCGGAATGAAACCGTATAAGAGATGGCTTAGATTAGGCACAGGTACTCTATCCACGGGGAACTTCCTGGGATACACTCCCCATTCCACAAAATACGCTCCAACTACTTTTCCAGAAGTCTGCTTAAAAGGCTTGTTCCTCTCTCCCATGTTATAATCTAATGGTGGTAAATGGCTGCCGTCGGTATCGGCGACAACGATCTCCGTAGGGTCGCTAGAGCTGCATCCGTCCTTGTTGCATAGTTCTACAACCATTTGGTAACGTCCGCCCTTCTTGACTTTGAATGAAGCTGAGCCTGTTGACTGACCGGGTCCTGACCAGAATTCCTGTCCATTGAGGAGCACCCTGGATTTTTCGGCGGCGTCTCCAGACCAGACGTTCCATGTGACGGAGACGTCAGCAGCATCGTGACGTTTGACGAGTTGGTTGTAAGCGGTGGCTGCTTGGTTGACTTCGACGATGGCGAAGGTGCGCTCCCCCCAGCCAAGGGACGGCTTCCCCGGCGGGGCGGCCTGCGCCAGCGCAAGCGCCGCGATGACTAACGCCACTGGATACCCCATAACCGGTCCCAAAGTTCAACGCGCGATCTTCGGTAAGCGACGACACGAACTGAACCTGCATATTGAGACGGATCTTTTATATACTCTGATATTAGTAGGCCAACCGCTAGTACGAGAGCCTGTATCAATATTGCACCGCGGAGCCTATACGACGGATGTCTGGGCTAATTGTATGGAGCAGCCGTCGTGTAGATTCTGGGGTGACAGTACATGCTGGAGCGATTTTTAGATACGATATAAATATCATTAGCACAGTTTTGTATCACGGTTAAATTTCTAGAGCGGCCAAGGTGACAAAAAGTGTTTTGTTTTTTAATTAATGATTTATTTCGATTTTCCTTTTAGGCTAATGGACGATGACTAAGGAATGAAACAACGCCTTTTGTTATCTCTGAGTGTTTCCTTTCGTTGGATGGATAGATGAACTATTTTAAATGCCTACCTAAAATGTTGAATCATTTCTATTTTCCAAGTTTCCAAATAAATTAGTTATTATCAAATTTAAATCTAGATTAAATTAAATTTAAATTAGATACGGACTGATAATTTCTAAAGCAACGTTTGTATTCTTTGCATACTTCACTAACAAATTAATTTTTCGTTTTAAACTAGACATCTTATTGAAGAATCTAATTATCAAAGCGTGTTTTAACTGAAACTTAATTTAATAAACGGTTTTAATTAAACTGTCGTTGAGCAGTTATAGAACTCTACATTGTCGAATTTAAAACAGTGAAAATAAATCCATCTCCGCGAATTTTCCATAAAAAAATACCCGTTGTCGTTCTCGAGTGTATTTTTTTAGGTTTTTATGCTATAACGACGCTCATTAGTTTATTGACATCGAATTATCAACTTTGATGATTACGTCATTATCATCCACATTATGGTTTATCTTAAAATAAATCGAAACCAGGCCAGTAAGTAATTTTACGCCGTCATTTAGGTATGATTGAATACACAATAATAAGAAATTCATTTATTTAACAAATATGATTTATTTTATTGCCTTTTTAGGCTTGGTAAATATTTATTTTTAAAACAATTCTTGTGTATAGTTAGAAAACCAAAAAATGTATATACATAGTTTAGTATATATAAGGTGCGTTGGGGTAAGATAGAAAGGTATTTTTTTAGGGGTAAGATAAAAAGCAGTCTGTAATGCTCCGGAATATGGACGATTTTTTGTCTTACCCCTAAAAAATACCTTTCTATCTTATCCCAACGCACCAAACGTATTATTACGTATGTTTTATAAACAAGACAAAAGCATTTAGCTCTTTTTGTATGGTGACCAGACATAAATATAATATTTTGTAGCAAAATTTTCAGCTAACAGGGACCTTTCTTGAATATTATATTTATTTCTAAGTGACGTTTCATAGTAGACATGAAATTCACTAGACAATGTAAAAATAACGTATATATTGTGTAATATGTACCATGGTAGTACAAATTAGGATTTTTCTTAAATTAAAATATAAAGAAACATCGATATTAACTTCTAAAAGTTTGTTATTAACGTGTTTCTTACAAAAAAAACCTGTATAATGCGATACGCTGTATATATATGTCAAAAATGTCGTAAGGAAATAAAATTAAGATAAAAGTAAGAATATCGTTGTGAAGGGGGAAGTCCCTAGAAGAATTTTATTCGTGCCACTAAAAGTTCTACATCTGATGACGACAATCTTACGCATTGACCTAGATATTAGTAATGCTTAATATGCTTCTTTAATATCGAGAATAAAAGTGACTCAGCTAGTTATCGCTACGAACAGCCAAAATAATAGTTTATCTTAAAATATAAGGAAGCAACGTTGTCTATGTTTATCTCACGCCGCTTGAACTTAGTGAAAGTAACGAGTGGCTCCAAAAGTGGAATTTTGGCGGGTGCGGGGCAGTCCCAATATCACCCTGAGAATGATTGCGGATAAACCAGATTGTCCAATAATACTACACTGAGTTCCCGGCCGGAGTTACGCCGTGAGTTCCCGGCCTTAGAATTGTCCCCCACCATATCGTCCCGTGGTTGCAGTAGGAGTCTGCTAAGGGAATATACCGGGGTATGGGCAGCAGCATCTTCCGAAAGCCTAAACAACAATAAACAAAAAAAACTGCGCGCGCCAACCCGCCTGCCAAACGGGCGCGTATGGCAACCCCCCCCCCCCCCCCTTAAAGGGAATAAGAAATTCAAAATATTGTCAAAGTGACTAGACATGTTATTCCTGTGTACCGTGTGTAGGTACCCTACAAATGAAGTTGTCAACAGAATAATGAATTTACGATGAAAATTGTACATTAGATTAATGTCATTGTTAAAGAATAAATCTCATTTATATATTAGTGAATTTATTAAACCTATTGCTATAACAAAAATATATAACCAATTTTTTCATCAAAAGATGAAGCATGACTCTTTTAGCTGTTAAAATTATAGTTTAATCCACGATATTTTAGTACATTTGTCCACAGTGATGAACGGTTGGTTTTCTCGACGCGCACCGCACAGTGGGCCTATGTTCAGCAGTGGACGTCTTATGGCTGAGATGATGATGATGACTACACTGTACGGGTCTACATTGCCCTGCCCGTGACATACAGGGGTAGCGATATATAGTTATCGGTAGCAATGTACAGTCGACGTCAAAGATATGTTTACACATTTTCACCATTCCTCTGTAATAAGGTGCAAAATTGTAAACATATTTTTGACGTCCACTGTACCAAGGATCAGTTTCCAAATTTGCGAAATTTTCCATACGAACGTTCTCGAGAAGAGCTTAAATTTTACGAACAAAACATTTTATTCAGGAAGTCGGCTGGATACCGCCATTATCAATTATTTTAACTGGCTGTGTCATTTGCGAGTTTATAAAAGAATACTAACATTTTTTGGTAATTTCCATGAGGAATGTTCTCACTGGAAATTTAATTTGCTCACGGGTAAATTTCCGAAAATTACCGAGAATGTTACTGAACTGTACATTGCTAATTACAGGTATTAACCCATTTTTAAATGTTTTAATATGTATGTTAAAAACATGAAATGTGTTACATGAAATAAATGATTATAATTGAAGATGAATTGAAAAAATGGCGTTGCAAAAGTTGAGAGGCAAAGCAACTTTACCGTCGAGTGTAATACAATCTTTTTCACGGCGATACCGCGGGAAAATCCAAGCTGTAAAACATTAATTAAAAATCTAATAAAATGAAAATGCTATTATTTAAGAATAACTTTTCAGTAGAGTTTAAAATATTCGTGTTTTAAAATCATAACCAAAACCCATCATACAAATTACTTTGCACTCTTGTGGACAAAAATCGAGTATGAGCTTTTTCGAGATGTATAAAAAATCTCATTTAGTTTTACGATGCTACGCCATAGACCAATTAATAGGCTTTTCCAGAATCACCTTTGTATGGGTTTCTTTTGAAACTGCATCCAATTAATTAAAGCGTTGTTTTCCAAGCAACTACGAAAACATGGGGCTTTGTTTTGGTTCCTCTACATGATGGGACATCATAGAGACGCAGCTATGCGTTAGAGGGAGCTAACGATATTGCGATCTCGTTCTGTTGTATAGCTGCGTCCCTATGATGGCCCATCATGTAGAGCCAGCCTTTTGTAGCGCAACAGCAAGGCAACTCATCTTAAGAGTCGCCAGGACGCTCGCGTGAACTCGCGTCCCCATACAAACGTAGTTCAGCTCTCATTTTAAAACGGCATGCTTTAGAACCACGAAATTTGGCATGAACATTCTAGCAGTACAGATCTATGTTGGTAATTCGTTTTCGTTGCTAAAAATTGTAACACAAAGAAAACATAGCAAAAATAAGTTTTGTATGTAAATTTGTATCTGGCTGTATTTTCTTTGTATTACAATTTTTAGCAACGAAAACGAATTACCGACATAGATCTGTACTACTAGAATGCCCATGCCAAAGTTCGTCGTTCTAAAGCATGTCGTATTAAAATGAGAGCAAAACTACGTTTGTATGGGAACGCGAGCGTCCTGGCGACTCTTATTAACTGACCACACAGGTTGTAACAATAAAAATGCTGGTGATCCATTTAGTGGCATATCATAATTGGTACCGTATTGCTACTAAGAAAAAATATAAGAAATATTTTTTGCATTTTTGTTACACTTTGTAGATCTTATTTCGTTGTTATGATAAGGTATATGAATGAGGATAAAAACCCAGAGATTCTAAATGGTTCCAATAATTGTTTGTTACAGACTAATATTATCCAAAGTATCATGACGTTCTTTATGTTTACAGCACCATACATACACATTATACATTGTAGAATTCATACCTAACTAAGATTCGATAAACTCAGGTTTCAAACCCGCGACTCTTTGAAATTCTCAAGCCTTACCGTACCGCTATGCGAGGTAGGTACGCTTAAAAATAACATCGATACGACTGATTAATTATTATTTATTAATATCATGATATAAATGACAAATACGTACGTGATTATAATTATGATGTACACCGCACCGTGTAGATGTACGGCATGTTTTCAAAGTATGTATTAACTACATACTTTGAAAACATGCCGTAATCGCTTAGTAATGATATCGGGCCGATAAAAACAAATCAGTGATAAAAGATTACGTGAGTAATAGCAAAACACTTAATTGATCATCGGTAGTCTTTATCTAGTTGGGGAAGTTGGGGGTACAGTCAACGCCAAAATTATATAAACAATTTTGAACAATATTACAATGGAATAAGGTGCAAAAATGTATACATATTTTTAGCGTTGACAATATACATATACCTACATACAAACGCCACGCGGACTAGCAAGCGCAGCGTAGGATGTCTAGTCACAAGATGGACAGACGACCTTATAAAGGTCGCCGGAAGACGCTGGATGCAAGTCGCTTCCGACCGATACTTATGGAGGTCCAAAGGGGAGGCCTATGTTCAGCAGTGGACGTCTTATGGCTGAGATGATGATGATGACATACAAAAAATAGAATCGATGTTTTAACTAGAAATACGTAGCAGTCGTAGCGTAATTTTTGGGGATAATTGAAAAAATGCAGCAAAATTCTATCATGGAATTAGTAAAATACGGGATGTAACAAAAATACTAGTGATCCGTTCAAGGGCTTAATTGGTATCATATTACGAGTAAGAAAAGTAGGAGAAAAACTATTTGGAGGTGAAAAATAAATTACAAAAACTATTTAAAACGGGATATTTACCACGTGAGTTTTTTACTCCGTGATAATGGCGCATGCAACTGTGCCGAAATATCGGAAGCTTACAATAAAAAACTCACATGGTAAATATCCCGTTTTAAATAGTTTTTGTAATGAAAAATAAATTGTTAATGGGATGGGGCAAGTCGTCACAGCTGGCCGACCCTCCATATAAAAGCAAAAATTTTCTTACTTTTTCATAATTAGAATACGATGCCAATTATTATGCCCTTAAAAGGATCACCAGTATTTTTGTTACACCTTGTATAAGATATAAACCAAACTTCTAGACGGCCACAGCCTAAGAACTTTTTGAAGCTCAAGTCAATTGCGCCATCTATGTCAAAGACCCCTAAAGATACCGAAAATGTAAGAGAAATTTCACGTGCACTGCACATTTTCGGTATCTTTAGGGGTCTTTGACATAGATGGCGCAATTGATTTGAGCTTAAAAAGTTCTTAGGCTGTGGTGGTCTAGTAGTAATAAATAAAATATTAAATACTCACAAAATATAATAGAAAGTTCTACAGACACGTTCTGCACTATATTTATTTTATCGTTGAATATTATTAAAGCTGTCCTTTTCTGACGAGCTTCCTCTAACCTCTAATGTCCATAAAAGTGAACAATAACTTTCTCCGCCAAATATTTGAATGAATGAATTAAAATATATTATAACGCATTTAATTAACTTGTATGATTAGGTCTGTGTCAATGGACTGGTTATGTAAATATTTATATATTTGTATTGTAAATATATACCTGCTATATATGACATGCGTTAAGTGTTTGAGGTGTTTTCCTCTTTTTGTTAAATATTCGAATCGGAAAAGTATTTTTTAATACAGTTGCTCAAAAAAGTGCTTTTCTTGTAGTGGTTTAGCGTGTGGAAAGTTTGATATCGCGCACTAGTGCTTTTTACTTTTCCAGCCAATCACAGCTAATGACAGTGACAGACAGCCAATCACAGCGCCGCACCGCACCGCGCGGAGCGTTCGGATACATGTACTAAAGTAACCTAAAAGTGAATAAGTCGTGAAGTAATGACATACTTTCCGCACTAATATCGAAATGTACTATATTACAATAGGGATCAATGTTACTTGCGTTCACCTTCGACAACTCTACACGTGATCCCTGGGTGGTGCTAGAAGAGTAACAAACTTGGCAGCTGCACTGTCCCATCTGGACCTTGCAGCACTCACTGGATTTTCTTCACCATCTACTTTCCCACTACTATTACCACATCACACATGAGAGAAGAAATGCCTATCTATATCCAGCGACGTGTAGCCATACGATAAATAAATAAATCGGAAAAGTAGATAATTATAATTCATATAAATTATATATTTTACTTACTTCAAGTAAGTAGGTAAGAAATGCATGAGTAATAAACTTAAGAAATTAAAACATATTTTTAGTTAGATAAGAGTATTTTTTAATTAATATTAATTTAAATAAATTAAGCTGAGTTTAAACAGACCAAATACCGTAGCTTAACATGAAAAAGCGGAAGCGGAAGTGACGGTTATATTTAATAGGCGTTATCCTAGTTATTACAATAATTATTTTATAAGTAGGTAAATTATAAATATTACATCAATAAATTTTACAACTAGAGCATTACGCAATTTAATAAAAACTGAAAGAGATTAGTAAACAAAACGAAAGTAAACTAGCGGCATAAATAGACCATAGAGTCCGACCACGTTAAGTCGCCCGTCAAGTTTTTCGTGAAATATGGCGCTGCCATACATTGGCATTGTGTAGCAACTGCCAAGAGTAACAAGTTGGTGCGAACTTATCGTGGCTTGACTCTACCAACTTATGAGTGGGAAGTGTATCTACTTGCGACAGTAATAATGTGTCAATAAAAGTTAAACATATAAGCAAATGTGAAAATAATGTAGGTACTTTACTTTATAAAAATGTTAAAGTTTTGAATGCAATCATATGACTAGACGAAGTCCGTAAAGAGATCTAACATAACTAATTTCCATAATAAATGTCTTAAAATTTCTTTGGTAGGTAGACTAGACATATTTACAACGTAATTTTTGTCAGTCTCAAACATCATTTTTAAATATAATGTGAGATGATGACTAATTTTTAACTATGCCAGAACAATTCAAAATAATTAATGGCCTGCCTCGTTGCCTAAGCCCTGGTTCATGGCGTTAAGAAGGTCTCCATTATCAGCATCTATTTCCCAGGCGAAGAGGCCTCCAAGTTTGTTAGCTCTCACGTAATTTCCTTTAGCAATAACTGACGTCACATCATCATATGTAATGAGATCCCCACTTTCTTTGTTAAACACGTATGGTGCCTGAGCTACGTTGTCGTATGCGTACTTCCATTTTCCTTCAGCTATTTCTTTGGCAATGACTCTATAGTCTACTACGCCGTTTTCCCACGTGCCTTTTACTGGCCCTGTTGCTTTTCCGGTAAACGGGTTGTTTGGGTCTTTATAGCCATGGACACCGGTCCAGCCTCGGCCGTACATAGCAACGCCGAGGACTATCTTCTTTGATGTAACTCCTTGCTTTAACAACACCTTAGTTGCAAAGTCAGTCGTATAATTTTCTTTAGGACTCATCGCAGGGGCATTTAAACCAGTCATGTGCCCAAGGTCGGTGTATGACCAAGCTCCTTTGAAGTCGTAGCTCATGACTAAGATGTGATCCAAATACTGCTCAGCCTCTTTATAGTTAACTTTTTCGATTTTGTCCCATCCAGCACTGATAGCAGAAGTCAGCTCGTATTTCTTACCAGTCTCAGTCGAAAGTTCGTTCAACATAGAACGCAGTTCCCTCATTAGAGTAACATATACTTCGCCATCTTTCGGACCTCCCAATGTAGGATTGGCTCCTTTGCCTCCAGGGAATTCCCAGTCGATATCGACGCCATCAAAAAATTTCCAGGTCTGAAGGAATTCTTTTACTGAAGCAACGAAGCGATCACGTTTAACTTTGTCATAGAAGAAAAAGAAGGGATCCGACAAAGTCCATCCACCGATCGAAGGTAATAACTTCAAATCTGGCCGGGCTTGTTTGAGAGACATCAGCTGGCCAAAGTTACCCTTGTAAGGCTCGTTTCTTAATGACAGTCCCTTCTGAGGTTTTTGAAGTGCGGCCCAAGGATCGTGGATTGACACCTCGAAATCTTTTTGACCACGGCATGATTGCTGCAGGCTTGGGAAGCTGTTCTCGATCGATTTCAAACTTTCATTAATACCATCACCGCCGCAGATCGGGATAAAACCATATAAGAGATGGGTAAGATTGGGCACTGGAATCTTATCGACAGAGAAATGCCTGCCATACACTCCCCACTCAACAAAGTAAGCACCAACCACTTCCCCGGAAGTCTGTTTGAAAGGCTTGTTATTTTCCTCTATAGTGTACTTTAAAGGTTCCAAATGGCTACCGTCAGTATCAGCTACAACGAATGGCGTGGGAGCACTAGAGCTGCATCCATCTTTGTTACATATTTCTACTACCATTTGATACCTGCCGCCTTTTTTCATTTTAAATGTGGCTGGTCCTGCTGGTGATCCCGCCCAATATTCTTGACCGTTGAGAAGAACTCTGGCTTTGTCACCGCGTTCTCCTGACCAGACGCTCCATGTTACTGAAATATCGACTGCGTCTTTGCGTTTGACAATTTGTTTGTACGCAGTGCCTTCCTTAACTTCAACGATCGCAAAATTCCAATCATTCCAATCGATGGTCGGCTTTCCTGGAGGGGCGGCGTATGCAAGCACAAATAGCGCTGCGGTGGTCACCAGTGTTAATGAATATCCCATAATCGTTTCCCAAAACGACTATCTTGGTACACAGTTGAGTCCAAATGAACCTGCATATAAGAGAAATAATTTTAAATTATTTACAACTATAAATAATATAAGTATATAAGTATTCATGCTGAAAACAGCAAAAAGTAAGAAGGAAGATGATAAAGATATAGAAGAAGAGAGGAAGAAGTATAGCGTATTGCTTGATAAAATATTTCATGAAGTATAATTTTACCTTGGTTGACTGCAATCTATTCAGCCTTAGATCTATTATTTAGAGACCTGCCTTTGTAAAATTAATGATAATAAACACTATACACACATAAATGCTTTCGTTACATGGACTCACGCGATTATACTTATACTAATAATAGGTAAATTCACAAGAGCTACCGCTGAACGCCTGTGATAATAATGGCAACTTCATTTAATTCTTGAGCTAGCTTTTTGAATCAACTTGTGTACTTGCCTATTATAAAAAACCGTATATAAAATGTTAGTGTTGAAGTAAATCTGCAAAGCTATTAAGTTACGTATGAATAACAAACTCGGTAAGCTTCTTAGGTAAGGTAGGTATTTGAAAATAAATCCAATGTAAGAAAATATTTCTTAAATAGACAAACATAAATATCAGTTCTATACAACTTCTAAGAAATCGTCACAGATACCTACATATAAAATAGACAGAGAATCTGTTGTAGTGCACTTACATTTTTAGATTTGATAAATTAAAGTCGAATTTCTTTTAATTATCTAATATTTTTGAAAGTTGGGCATATTACTTATGTCCAAATATCAAGTTAAAACAGCAAAATCTAATTCTATTCTCACACGAAAAACCTATAACTAAAAACTTAAAAATATACTCATATTAAAACTGAATTAAAAACTAAATATTAATAAAACCTTATGTAAACAAATTATATGTAAAAACCTATTAAGTACTATACATTATTCGTTATTACGTGCTAAGTTAAACAATATATAATATATATATAAGTATTTTTTTTTCTTTAAACAAGTTACTCGCTAATTTAAAAATTGTGTTTAAAAAGGTATTCACCAAGAACCCGCAAATTATACATAAGAAATGTGAAATTGGACTTTCTTCTTCAAGGACGATTTCACCAAAAGGCAAATTTTAAACCAGGTCACTACATATAAGTGAATCATGTATGTAAATATTGTATATATGGAAATGTAAACATTAGAGTTAATTTGTGTGTCAATGACCTCAAACTGGTTATATAACTATACGCAAACTGTATAGGTGCCTATTATGCTTATACATACCTATAGATATGTCCATGGTAGATATTTCATTGTAGGCTTTGCATATTTTAATCTAACTATTATTCATTTAAAACTTTAAAGTTTTCTTTGTTAAGATATAGATATTGCACCAAAATGTTAACAACAACTAAATATTATGTATATTATGAATTAAAGTGTAATAATACTAATAATATTTTGCGATCAATCCAATGATATGCATAGAATATCACTAGTTTGAATTTAATTTCATATGATTATTTTTAATTTAGTACCTATACATACAGGCTGTTTTTTCAACAATTAACTAGCCATATTGTACGAAGTGATTAGATAGGTAATTACTAAACGACTTTTTAAAGGACTAACTCCAAAACCGCAAAGAAATCTTGGGTCCATAGAAAACGCCCACATCTTAGTTTTGTCCTTTCACCGCCTCCTTCTTTGTGCTACTTTCAAAATTTAACGACTCAACCTACATAATAATAACTATTAGGTAGATTTCGAAAATCGAGTCGACCTATTCATTTCTTCGACACAATCGAATTTTGAATTTTTTTTTTACAGAAGGTCTAGTTATGACCCCCAGATTCCAAAATGACCTCTGGTTCAAAAGTTTTCGAAAAAAAAATTATAAAAAAGTCTGAAAATGCGGATTTTGGCCTTGCTTAGCAGGTCAAAATTCTTGTGCCCGACTTTTACTGTCAAATTCATGTTAAATATCACATAGGTCGTACTAAAAAAAATGGTAAAAGAAAAAACTTTGAACTGGTATCCCATGCGGTACCATGAAGCGCCCTTATCCATTCATCCACAAGGACAAGATGCGAAATCTACCTGTGCGTTCCCCTTGCGGGGACGGATTTTTTTTATAAGTCCTAGTATTTAATATTTTGATTTATCTGCAACTATTCTTTTATAGAATTTTTAAATACAGTATTTGTTATTTCTATGAGAAGATACTTATTTTTCATGCTATCATTATGTTGATATTTTAAATATTCTGACCGTACATCTGATGATCTGAATAAAGGCATACGATATACTATTATAGTATTATGCGTACAGGTGTATTGGGTAATACATATATGGATGATTAACGTCATGTTAATTATTATGATTCAGTAAATTAATATCTTAACGATATATATTTTCAACATAAAGTGATCTACATACATCCTTTCTCCGACTGGTGACATTAAAGAAACAAAGGCGCATCTCATTTGTGCAAAAAAATGCGGGTCATCGCACAAACAACATGACAATTGTTATAAATTAAGACTCGGATGCACTCGCGAACTATACCGATTCCTATTGGGTTCTGCGTTGAAAAAAAAAGTTAAATCGAAGTTAGATATTAATTCTACATAAAAAATACGCAAGTTATTCAGAAAGCATGATATCTAATTGACGAAATAGAAAAGCCGCAATCAACAAATTGTTAATTACTAGTAGTCCGCCTCGAACTGAGAACTACGTTTTATTAACCTTTATTGCACAAGACGGACTTAATGCTTAAGAGCCTAGTTTACCAGTCAACCTTCGGGCATACAGTAAAGTTGTAGGGTAACTTATGAGTTTTAGACATATTTTAAATGCATCTGTAACATATAATGTAGGTACCTAATCCATTATATCGTATTGTTTATGTTAATGCTAACTACAAAAAAAGTATCGACTGGTTAAAGGATGATGCACGGTGTTCCGGACCGTGTCCGACACTTCACTTTATATACAGAACATCACGTGCCCTCCAAGGATCACGTGACGCTTTCTATACAAAATGAAGTGTCAGAAATGTCGTGTCGGACACGGTCCGGATCATCATATTCATCATCCTTAATAAACCTTTTTATTTACATACTAAACTTATATCCTTGCACTTCACGTAACCCTAAGCGCTCGACTATAACTGGGTTGTCGACTTTTTGCACATTTGCATACAATACTCCACTTTCCGCGCGTAAGGGCGTAAGTGCACGTTACGACCCGCGTCATTGCGACCTTGTTCTTTTTAAACTGTATTTTTCGTGCCAATGACCGTGCAATCAGGTTGTGCCCAAGTGCAAGGGTCTGAGAGGATTGGGAACAGAAAGACGCATGTGCTTTGCAAAGAGTATGGAGAAAGTTGGTATATTTAAATATAATACATGTCAGCAACAATAACAGTAGGTATACTGTTAAATTACCTATATCTTAATATAAGTACAATTGAGACTGATTTATTTTTTATCCATAGGTATTAATATTATAATCCTTCCCCAGAGCTCAAACTATCTCCAGCGTTCAACGGTTATTGATTCCCCATACAAACTTTCAACCTCGTTTTTATCCCCTAAAGGGTTGATTTTCGGGATACCTATAAACTATAGTATATTATTTCCGGGACTCAAACTATCTGTGTACCAAGTTTCATCTTAATCGTCGGTTCAGCGGTTAATAATTCGCCATACAAACTTTCAACCCCCTTTTCACCCCCTCCAGGGTTGATTTTCGGGATAAAACTATTCTATGTCCTTTCCCGTGACTCAAGCTATCTCTATACAAAATTTCATCAAAATCCGTTCAGCCGTTTTCACGTGATGCGCGGTCAAATAAACAGACAAACAGATAAACAGACAAAAATTCTAAAAACTGTTGGAACGTGTTCTGTTATTGATTCTAAGTATCCCCAGCCAATTTTTTTTCGAATATCTTCCATGTACAGACTTTCGACCCTCTTCAGCTTTATTATAATACTAGCTTTTGCCCGCGACTTCGTCTGCGTGGAATTAGTAATCCCCCGTTAAGGAATGAATTCTGGATATCAACTATTCTACATCCTTACCAAGAGCATCTCCAGCGTTCAACGGTTATTGATTCGCCATACAAACTTTCAACCCCTTTTGACCCCTTCTAGGACTGATTTTCGGGATGAAAAATATCCTATGTCGTTTCTCGGGACTCAAGTTATCTACATACAAATTTTCATCTTAATCGGTTCAGCGGTTAAAAATTCTTCATACAAACTTTCAACCCTCTTTTCACCCCCTCCAGGGTTGATTTTCGGGATGAAAACTATCCTATGTCCTTTCCCAAGACTCAAACTATCTCTACACAAAATTTCATCAAAATCCATTCAGCCGTTTTCACGTGATGCGCGGTCAAATAAACAGACAAACAGATAAACAGATAAACAGACAAACAGACAAAAATTCTAAAAACTGTTGGAACGTGTTCTGTTATCGATTCTAAGTATACCCAGCCAACTTTTTTTCGAATATCTTCCATGTACAGACTTTCGACCCTCTTCAGCTTTATTATATGTATAGATGTATAGAAGATGCGATATGTTTGTTTATCGGTTACGCTTTCAACTCGTAAGTTTCGCTTTAACTGCTGAACCGATAATTTGAAGGGCATAGGATATTTTTTATACCAGAAATCATCCTTTAAGGGGGTTGAAAGGGGGGTGGAAATTTATATTGGAAATTACTAATTCCACGGGAAGAAATCGCTGGCAAAAGCTAGTAATGATATATTTCCCTAATAATATACCTATTATGTATAAGATTAAAACTAAACTATTAGTCTTAGGTATGTGGCATTGGTAAATGCTAGCTTATTTATTGATCAACATTCGTAATTCACTGCACCATGCCCCACTAGCATTTAACGAATTGTTATTTCCTTAAGGAATAAAGGCGTAAGTGTAATAAACCGTATTTGCACATACGCCTTTTTACTATGGATATATAGGGAGATATATCTTTGTAAAGTATCCTGTTGAAATTGGTACATCTTTATGTTTATCGACTTCAAATATCTTTTATCTTTATTTTCTACTTAACAAAAAAGGGAGAATCGTATAATGCTTAAAATACGCATAAGAATATTATTTACTGTAAACAAACAGACACCCAGTTTGCCATTTTTTTTCTGTAGTAAAATTCTGACTACATTTTTTACATATTTTAATAATTTAATATCTGAGCTACGAGATTTTTTGAAAACCATATTAATTATTAAAAGTAAATGCAAATGCTTTCATGAAAGTACTTAGTTATGTATCAATTGAGACTAATGCAGTGTGCGTCATTTATTTGTATTTTAAACCATTAAGAACGTAAATTATTTAATTTGTTGTTTTATAAAAAGTAATTCAAATTTATTCATGTAGAGTCAGTAAAATTCTGACTGCATTTTTAACATGTTTTAATAATTAAATATTTAAAATATGAGCTACGAGGTTTTTTGAAAACCATATTAATTATTAAAAATAAAAGCAAATGCTTTTATGTAAGTAGTTATGTATTGGGGCTAATGCAATGTGCGTCACATTTTTTAGTATTTTAAACCCTTCGAAAATTTAAATAATTTGTTGTTATTTAGAAAGTAATTTAAATTAATTCATGTATAGTCAGTAAAATGTGTTGTTACATATGTAGGTAACAGCCACCATAATTTTTTTTCATACAAATATTTTATTTATATACTAGGTATCCATTGTAATTTGCAGTCGCTGCAAAGTGATCGTGGCCTGACTTTGAACTCAGCTCAATCTGGTTCAATGCATCGGTATCACATACAGGCCATCATAACGGACTCCATTGAAATGTCAACTTTCGATGACACTTTCGACGCCTAAAATGTGTATACACTTTTGAACCTTATTACAATGGAGTAAGGTGCAAAAGTGTACACGTATTTATGGCGTTGACTGTACATGAGCCGTCGATTGATACACAATAGCTATTTAACAACCTTGTTTGAGGTCGGGCAGAGACGGAATATAGTGGCAAAAATATCTAAGCGAGCGAGGTATTCAATATGATCTCTGCACGAGTGCGCAGTTCATTTTGAACACTTTAACCACTTAGCTACTTCTGCTGCTGACTGTACCGCCATCACATATATCGGAGCGGCCAAGGTGGTCACAAATATCTGAACAACGCCTCTATTGTCAAGGCGAATTAGTGCATGTTCAGATATTTTTGAGTACTTCGGCCGCTCCGATATATTTTATGGCGACTGTAGTCACGGACTTTAATTGTTGGAGCTATTTTTTACCGCATGCGCATGCGGTGACGGTGTGCAAGCGTGACAGCGCTATACACGCGCAGAGCGCTATCTCGCTCGCACACCGGCGCCGCATACGGAAACCGCAGCTGTGTGAAAGACTCCTTACTCTATGATATATTTAATGTAATATGATCCTAAATGACTCAACAAATAAATTACGTGTGACTCTACTGGAGTAAGTATCCTTAGGTTATGCCGTGCGCTTACCATCCAACAGGCAATACACTTACTTGCCACTGTGATCGATAAAGTAGTCTTTTATAAATTGCAAACTACCTAAATATTTTAAAAATAATCAAAACTCAATTCAAACGCTCTAAATATAATTAGATTTGTTAACAGCGAGAAGGTATTCAATTTATTTTTATCTTCTTTAGCAGTAAATTTCAACCTATAAATAACACGTACAGTCGACCAAAAATGTGGTCCACCACCCTACGGTTGAGGTTCGTTTGAACGTCATGAGACAACAAGGTCGTGCATGTTTTAAACTCATCTCGCAAAAACTTTTGTCATAACTGGTAGACCAGTTGGTCGACTGTACCAGAAGGCTACGGGAAATTCACAATTTTTCTATAAAACAAAGAATTTCAAATTATTTCCTAAATTACGAAATCACTTCACATTCCTTAATTAGGCCGAGAGATAAAATTTTGGGGTTAATTTAAGGTTTATCAACCGTTCGACTTACTCCATGAAGTATTCAATTTCCACTCTTATCACCTTGGCTTAGCATTCAAATTTGTATAATCTCATCTACAGGCTCCGTGTTCGATCTTCGAAGGGACAGTAACGGTAAAGCGTAACGGTTAAACAATAAAGTTCCGAATTTAAATTTCGATTTGTTCGAAATTCGGTTCGTGTGCCGTGGAAAAGGAATCGGTATAAGCATTTTCGATCGCTTGTGAGTGTGAATTTTAAATTTGGAACTCAATTTTTTAAGTTGCTTAACTAAGAAAGCGCTTATGCCACGACCAAAATGAAAATACAATTGACCAATTTGTTATGCTTAAGACACATTGATACTTTTTAAACTTAACATAAATTTTACCTACTATACAAGGTGTAACAAAAATACTGGTGATCCTTTAAAGGCATCGTATTCTTATTATGAAAAAGTAAGAAAAATGTTTTTTCGCGAGAACCCTGGTTTTGTAGGGAAGGTTGGTCAGCTGTGACGGTACGTATCCCATACAAAAAAAAATTTTTCGCGTCCAAAATTTTTTCCTCTACTTTTTCTTACTCGCAATACGATACCAATTATGCCCTTTATCGGATCACCAGTATTTTTGTTACACCCTGTATTATAAACTGCCTTGTCTTTATTCTCATTTGGATTGCTGCACTATAATTAAAAGTATTATCACAAGCCATAATCTAAAAAACGGTGTCACGATGTGTCAAATTCGCAAAATCAATGCGTGTTAATTTTTGACTGACAGTAACCATAACTAGGTATCTATCGTGTACTGAATTTGACGAGTATTAATCCGTCTCAAACATGGGATCTCAAGTTACGGTTACCAACTGACAAATTACACACGACTGCGCTTTATAGCACACACGTCTTTAACACAATTAGCTTAAAGCATTTTTTGCAACAAAAAACTAGTAAACAATGTTTTTACCACTTTTCGCGTATCGGCGCGCACAGGCCTCGCTGGCTCTCCCGACACTGATGCCTGGGCAGGGCTGGTGTGGCATATAAAGTGGACGTCCAGGAAAACCTACCATGAGTAACTTATGGTGTATCGTAATGCAATACACGTATAAAGCTGTGGGGAACGCGTGTGGTGGAATCGTTGGATTTGTCAACTTGCACACAAAGAATATTGTAGGAAAAGTTTAAAAATTAAATTATCTTTGACATTAGCACAAGCACACAATTTTATGTTAAACTTGAAATTTGAAAATCAATTGGCATGTACACGATTCCTAAGTTAAACAGATGAGCTTAAGATGCCATTCCAACGAAGTCGATTTTCTTTCACGAAGTTAAGGTGCCAAATACTACAGTTTATGGTTTTTTTAAACAATATCGAGTAGATGGTATTTGTGATGTGTTTTGAACATTACATCACTACCTATACTCCGTTTATTTACATTAGAAAAATAACGGTTAATTTCGCCAAATTATTTTGTTTTTTTTTTCAGCCATATCAGGGATTTTCTATAAATTAGACTACTTTTTTCATTAAGTATTATACCTACTGTAATTCGCTTATTCCAATAAGATGCGAAATGGCGAATTTCAAAATAGTTATCCCAAAAATTGCACGATTTTTCTATACTAAAAAAAACGAAGTATAGACTAGAATAAATAAATATTTTGTGGGTATACAGGTTGTCAACGCGTTCGGAATGATAATGACGTAACCACCAATTTGTGTGGTTAAACGTAAACATATAAAATAAAGTAATTAGTACTTCAGATTTTTTATTAACGAACAAAAGGTCATATGCCAACTATCCTTATTTTGTCAAGTCACGTATGCATTTATTAAATAATTGGCAAAGGAAATTTGGTCATTTTTTCCCGTAATTACGCAATTAAACAATAAACCATTGTTCGTTATCCTGGTTTTCCATTGTTATTCTTATAAAAGCTGAACAAAGGACTTATTTATTTACTCGTTTATTTATTCGCCAGTAATTTTAATATAGCTAAGTACCCTAGTCACTCCCACTAAATGAGGGCCATTTAACGATATCTCATACATTGTTTATGAATGAATGAATGAATGAATAATATTTATTTCAGATTATAAAAGATCCATATTTTTGTTAGTAATTATATACATCATTCCTTTATTTATTTTTCGTCTTAGGTTAGGTTTTATAATATTTTTACAAAAGTAAAATACAAAAATACATCAAAAACATACAAAAACAATAAAAACATTATAAAAAACCTAACCTAGGGTGCCGCCGGCAACGGAGCAAAGCCCAGGCTGCCGGTGGTTAGGGCCGCAGAGTGAGGAACCTTCGGACTATGCGCGCCGTGTCCAGAATTACCGCCTTCTGTATCTGACCCTTGATCCAACCACAACCCCTTAGCGAAAGTCTCTCAAGATGTTGGTCGAGACTCTTCGCTATGAGACCGTTCGCAGAAACAACTATTGGCACAATGATCGCCGAATCAACCTTCCACATGGCGGTTACCTCGTGAGCTAAGTCTAGGTACTTGCTGGACTTGTCCTTCTCAGCCTTCACGAGGTTCACGTCACATGGGACGGTGATGTCGACGAGCATGGCCCGGCGTTGCGGTCGATCTATTACCACGATATCAGGCTTATTGGCTACAATAGTCCTGTCCGTGATTATAGATCGATCCCAATAGAGCGTGGCACGACCATTTTCGAGAACTGGCGCAGGTGTGTACTTGTAGTACGGCACTTCGTGGTCCACAAGACCGTATAGGAGAGCAAGCTGCTGGTGTATGATCCTGGCTACAAGGTTATGTCTGTGCAAGTACTCGCCGTTAGCAAGATGGGAACAACCGGAGATGATATGCCTGAGTGACTCTCCGGGACGGCGGCATGCCCGACAAATGTCGACCGTACCGTCCTTCAGGATATATCTCCGGTAGTTATTCGTCATGATAACTTCGTCCGCAATTGCACAGGCAAAACCTTCGGTTTCTCCGAAGAGGTCCCCGAATCGTAACCAGTTCACCGACGCGAGCAGGTCTACGTCGGGTCCCGTGAGGGCCCCGTAGAACCGCCCGTGTAGCTCCTTGCTCTTCCATACCGCCTTGCGATCCTCGGTGCTTAGCACCACAGGTTTGCGCCAGTTCTCGTTCGCCAAGGAGAGCGGCGTGAGGCCCTTGTCTATTGCCACCACATCACGATGCATCCCACACTCGTTGTTAAGGAAATAATTCCTGAGATTGTACACCTCACGGTTGTGGAGATTTTTGGCATTTAAAAAGCCGCGACCTCCACACTTCCGTGGGATGTACAATCTCATAACGGACGAGCGTGGGTGAAGCATACGGTGTGTGATGAGCAATTGACGGACCCTCCGATCCAGGGCATCCAGCTCGGTCTGTGTCCACCTTAGTATACCAAAGGAGTATGTGAGATACATCATTATTATTAAATTAAATTATTAACTATTGGTTAGTAAAACTATTCTAAACACTCTCTACATATTATAATAAAATTTTTTGGGGGGATGCACTTGGATAATGAGTGCATTTTCACCCAGAAAAATAAGATAGGGTTGTCCCATCTTTCAGCAATGGCTTTCAGGAAGCTGTTGGGGCTGTCCCACACCCTGTGCATCAGGGATGCGACTCGTTTACGAATTATTGTGTAAAAACAATCCGTTCGAGCCTCCGCAAACATCCCTGATGCACTGCAATGCCTCCTCAACCCCATCAGCACCCTGAAAGCATTGTTGTATTGGATGCGGAGAGCGCTGTAAGATTTCTGCGTATATCTGGTCCACAGGGCGCAAGTGTACATGGACTGGCAGTAGGCCTTGAACAATGAAACTTTTACCTCTTTAGTGCACCTTGCGAACCTGCGTGCCAGCATATTGCAGCGTACTGCCAGCGCTCTCCGCTCTCTTTCCATATCCAGATCATCTGTGAGATCATCCGTGACCCAGTGACCCAAGTATTTGAATTTTCTTACTCTAACAAGCGGCTTGCCGTTGAGCGTTACTGGTGGGACTTTCGAATATATTTTATTACCTGCCTTAAAAACAAGAAGCTCGCTTTTCGTCTCATTGTACTTGAGTCCATGTGTCACGGCATATTTCTCACAGATGTTAATCAACTTTTGCAGAGCATTGACTGATGGGCCCAGCAGCACCATATCATCGGCGTAACTTATGTTGTTAACGAACTTACCACCGATTGAACATCCGACTCCGGCGCTGCTGAGCTCACCTATCAACCCGTTCACGTACAGGTTGAAGAGCAACGGCGAAGACAACCCGCCCTGCCTCACCCCGCACTCCAGCCTGTACGTGTCTGAAAGTTGACCTGACCATCTCACAACGTTTGTCTGGTTGCCGTACCAGTACTCAAAAATAGATAGGAGGTCTGAGGGAAGCTTAGTCTCATGCCTAATCTTATGCCAAAGTACGTCGTACGACACCAGATCAAACGCTTTCGATAAATCCAAAAAGCAAGCGTACACGGGTGTATCCGCTTTAGCGTAGTACTGGACGGTGTGCTTCAGGCACAGCACGGCTGACTCCGTAGACAACGTGTTTAGCAAAACAACAAATATTTAGTATGCAAACTCAATAGTTTTAGTATGCAAACGCCAGGTCTTGATACTTACTCCATATTATCTTAATAGAGGCGTTATTCCGATATTTATGACAACCCTATCGGCTCCGATATATCTGACGGCAGTTGTACTTGCAACGGCGCGACAAAACCACGCAGTGCGCCATCTATTAGCTAGAACTAACCTCTGTAAGACGTCTTTGAACTTCACAAGTATTCACAACACAGTCTTATCCTGATCAACATCCACAGACATGTGAGATCCTCTTTGTTAATATCACAATTGTGCCTTAGACATGATAAGGTATATATTATTTTTAAGTGTGGTTAACAACGGCAGCAACACGTTGTCGGCAGTTCGGAAAATACTCGTTAACTGACCATCCCATTTAAACTAGTTCAACACACCTGATAGGGTTGGTACGCCAGAAAATGCGACTAGAAATAAATGTTGCGTTTTATTGCAGTAAACCGTTATAACATTCGTAATATATGGCAATATACAATTTATTTAACATTTTTTGTCTAGAAATACAGATTTAAGAGTCAACTTCGACCATCTCCCTATTACGTACTCGTAAGTTTTCTACCTATAACAAATCGGACAGCTTTACTTAGCTGATAAATACATTAGTTTATTAAATTTAAACTTTCGTATTTAGACATATTAACATTATAAAATATATATATCCAATATCTCTCAGTTGCTTAAAGGTTAGCTGGAAGAGATCCCTTAAAGGGATAAGTTCGCCTTTGTACACACTTACTATATTTTTGTTGGTCATGTACTTGTTTTGTGCAATAAAGTGTTTTACTACTACTACTAAAATAACACGGTTACACTCACGGCACTTTAGTCACGTCATACTTTAGTTTACTTTAGTTTCTTTATTGCTAAAAATATATTTACCAGTCGAAGATTTTTGATTACACTACTATTATTTTTATTACTACCACTATTAATTAATAGGATGCTGATTGCTGACTGAAAACTACCAAAGTCAGACAAATCTGTTTAAAAAAGTATCAAGATGCACCGGTAGCTACTTTTTGCAGTCAAGTCAGATATGCACTCTGCAGTTAAAACCGACAGTCATATAAAATAACATAATTGATTCAATGCCGTGACGCACGGCTTCATAGTTGCCCTGTTTAAAGTATGGAAAAATTATGAAATTGCTATTTTTACAGTGAAATATTGGGTTTATGTATATGGTTGCTATACAATTTATTTTACAATAAAATGTTAGAAATCGAATGGTATCAATGGTTTTTTAAATTTCGTACTTTCAAAATTCGAAAAAAATTGAAACTTTGAAGCCTTTTCACCATTTCCATAGATTAATGTTTACTTTATTTGGATATTTTGATCATTTTGCATCGTATCAACTAAATTTTATTGCCTAATTCAACATGTGTCATCATCCCTATTCAAGAGGCAACACACACACATCATGAAACTGTCAGCTCAACTTTAAATTCAGGGTTCTTATTTTGATATTAACAAAACTGACAAAAAAAATATCTTCAATACGAAGTTAATATTTAATCAGTCGCTATTGATGTGACAACCCTACACCGATTCAAACCTACCCTCCAATTCTCCAATCGTTCTCATCGCTCTAATATAGGCATTTAGAAGAGGACAGAAATAGCCTATAAACATAATTGATCACGAATAACTCCTTGTTATTCAATGTTCCGCTCGAGTTGAACACGCACATAACACTATAAGTAGTATACATCTATAGCAAACTTAGACTATTCAACCAACCGGACCGGCCATGTCTGTCATTTTCTATACAAAAAAGTCTGCCAATTTTTGCGGGGGAGCGGAACGTCAAATGTATGCTTAACGTCGAAATAGCCACGTCAGATAAACGTCAATCCGTTAATCGTTTGAGCTAAAGATGGCGATGACGCCTTTAGAGTAGTTCTTTGTTTTTTGCTCATTTACGTAGTTCAGTGTGTAATATTGATAGCTTATTTTGTGCGGTGATCTAACGAACAAGCGGCAGCTAATGAAGAATTAGTCTCAAAACGCGCGTAACCACCTTTTAGTCGAACGAACGGTTATCCGGGGTCTCGGCCGCCCACGTGTTTGTAAGGAGGCTATCACTTTACAATCACCAAGGCCTTCACCGAACAATGTTGCTTTTATTTATGTATAAATAAAATTGTGATTTACGTTAGTTAAACTCGACATAGGCAGAATTCCCACTGCTCTGTGCAAAGGGAGAAAGCCATTAATTAAAAAAAAAACCTCTATCCATACAATAAGCATGACCACTGGTTATATATTTTCGGCAGAGGGAACGCCTGTCAATGGCTGCTCCGGTTGGTTATATGCTCTAAGATAGCAAACAAAGCTCATACGAGTAGTTATAAAAGTCATCCTAAGTACTAAGTGTAAAATAAATATACAATAGCAGTAGGAGCAGGACAGTATTACGTTCCTGTCGGTGAGTAAAGTAACGTTGCCAAAGAACTCAAAGAGGACCCAGACGGCGAGGGACCCTCTTGTTCCTTTAGCCGTCTACACAGTGAATCCTCCTTTTTGTAAAAGGTCGGCAACGCGCATGTGATACCTCTAGAGTTGCAGGCGTCCATAGACTACAGTAGCTGCTTACCATCAGACGGGCCGTATGCTCGTTTGTCACCGTTATGGTATTAAAAAAAATATATAAAAATGTTTGAATTGTTTCGGTCGAGTGCGATTCTGTATGGCGGGATCCAATAGGAATGGAATGGATCTTGAGAATAAATATATTCCCATTTGTCATCGGTGGGCACAAACAGGAATACACCGTTTGTTGCTCATTCACGCATAAAGGGACTGAATAGATTGAGATGAAATTTGTACGCAGCTAAATTAGTTCTTCTTAGAGACGTAAATTTAATTATCCAAAAAATATCCTAATTTAATTGTTGAAATCAAAGTTCAAAATACAGTTACGCGAGGGTGGTACGTCGAAGGAACGAAGTCCGGAAAGAAAACTAGGCAGTACCTATAATTGCAACTGTTTTGCCATATAAATATAATCTTATAAGAAAAAAGAACTATATATATAATTATACTTTATATTTAATCTCATAATACTTCATTATATTCTCAATAATCGAACAAGAGAGCTCGGTGAAGCGAAGTTCTTACAGACGACTTTGGACACTTGGAATGATTTATTAATACCTACTTAGTTGTTTCGCTACATATTTATTTAGTAGATTTTTTTCTGATCTACCATCCACCTCATCTACCTATATGAAATTTGTAGCAGATATCTCTATAATTTGATAGGTAGTTTCTTTTATGAGCAGCATCGATCAAGGGATTATGTAGCTAGAAGGCGCATGGAGAATTTTTTTTCTAGAAATAAGTAAAAAAATTGTAATTCCCAGGACAAGTAAATGTTTAGTAAAAACAAGGAAAGGGTTTACTTGTTTTTAGTTAACGTTTGCTTGTCCTGGGAACTACTATTTTTTACTTGTTTCTAGTAAAAAAAAATATTCCGTGCGCAAATTAAAAGCGATGTTTATACCGATCTTGTTATATTGGAAGTAAATCGCGAGTTCCGAATTTGAGGCATACTACTAGTATGAAATTATATCATAGCAAAAACATAGATATCGATTACTGTAGCATCGAGGGTTAAAGGGGAGTAACGGACAAAATCCAACTGTTCAGGAGAGCCAAACAACTGTTATAATTTAATACTTTTTACTTCTGAGAACCCCGTCTAAAAGTCGGTTAACCCATCTCTTTCGTCACAGTTCAATACCCTAAAAAACTTAAGAGTCGCCAGGACGCTCGCGTTCCCATACAAACGTAGTTTAGCTCTCAATTTAAAACGACATGCTTTAGAACCACGAAATCTGGCATGGGCATTCTAGTAGTACAGATCTAGGTCGGTAATTCGTTTTGGTTGCTAAAAAATGTAATACAAAGAAAACACAGCCAGATACAGATTTACATACAAAACTTATTTTTGCTATATTTTCTTTGTATTACATATTTTAGCAACGAAAATGAATTACCGACATAGATCTGTACTGCTAGAATGCCCATGCCAAATTTCGTGGTTCTAAAGCATGTCGTTTTAAAATGAGAGCTGAACTAAGTTTGTATGGGGACGCGAGTTCACGCGAGCGTCCTGGCGACTCTTAAAGCGACTTTCTAAAGACCTCAAAACCAGAGATATTTTTTTACTGTACGGTACTAAATTGGTATCTTGATACTGAATTTATTGCACGCAGTAATTTGTTATCTCGGGACAACTTTGTCCGTAATTGGAATATTTTTTTATATAAAAAATAACTGCAAATCTCTTGTACACATTCCGGTGGTATGTCACTCAGTCAATTGACGACGGTCTCGAGCTGCAATTAAGTATATCATAAAGAGATCGTTTTTAAAAGTGGCTAAATTCAGGTTACCTCTACCATCTACATTTATAATGAGAGACTTAACTAAATTGTGAACTCATGATACCGTATACCGTATTAATTAAAAAACCATTTTACATTCTACACATTGAAAATGCAAAACAGATAAAAGATATTCATTCTTCAATTTAGGCACATTACCTATAATGCACTTATGAACGTCAGAAAGAAAAAAAACTACCACCAGTTCAACCCTACTCTCTGACCCGAGAAACTTATTACAGGAAACTCGGCTGGAAATATTTTCTCAACAGTAAAACAGTAATAATCTTAAAGGTAGTATATACTTAGGCTGCGGTAGCTGCTTACCATCACCGGTGGTACAATAAAAAATACAATAATGTACCTATAGTTCTTCAAGAAGGCATATCAAAATAGCTTGAGAGACAGACAATGTGCGTCTATTTATTGTGTAATTAGAAGAAAATAAATAAACAATAAAATCCAAATCTGACTGTTCCGCAAAACGTTTGATATGCTTTCTAACCAGAAATGTGTCCTCTAAATGTTAGATGATTTTGTAGTAGTTTCTGGTTTAGGCCGTGCATCTATGTAATATTATAAAAATCTGTTTGACATAGTTATTTCCTTGTACTTTCTTCTATTTAATGCCGTGACAGCTGCAAAACAATTAAATATAACTATAGGAAAGTAGGTGTAGGCCAATTTGTTATTCGCGTTTCTTGTAATGCCAAAGGTGACGGAGTGACGTCGTGGAACGTTTCTTAATTAGGCTGCTGCATATAAATTTAATTAGATTAATCCCGGGCTGATTCTTCAATTAGCTACACGCATTTAAATACATTTGAGCGTTTCAAACCCGTCATTTCAGAATAATTTGTGCTAGTCAGGTTTTGACATAAATGTACGGAGTTTAGGTCACAAAATTTACTTTTGAAAAAATGGTTACAAATTTTTGGCAAGCAATTACCCAATTTATACATTAAATATATACTTACTTACTGATTGAGCTGAAAATATCAAATTTACACATACATACATACATACAATCACGCCTATATCCCAAAAGGGCTAGGCAGAGATCACGGATTTCCATTTGCTACGATCAATGCAGCAGAACGGCTCTCCGTGAGCCACTTCTCGCCCTCGAATATCAATTATTCTAAGTTTTAAGAAGAACACTAATGAACTAATGATAATCAACAACATAAATAATCATTATAGTTAGTAAACCAGGAATATCCCACTAGACATTGAAAAACTTCAATTTAATCTTTTAATCGCAAAAGTAAACCTACCTAAATATATTGAAGTTTAAAGTTGAAATCATTGCTAATTATAGTATATTAAGATGTAAGGATTTAAAAAAAACTGTGACTCTACTCCTGAACCCCATGATAGTGTCTTTGCCCTTACCACAAACATATATTTACAGCCAATAAACTCAAAACAAGCTGCATCACATACTGATTTGTAAGCGGCTCTTAGAAAATCCACTACAACGCGTGCATATGTTAGTTTGCGTGCCATCTTTTGTACTGGTGACAGTTAAAATATTAGGAGTATTTTAACTTCCAATCTCATTCATTTGACATATTATTAGTACTACGAGTAATGGTGACTGAGCCTTGTAAACTACAGAAGTCTAAAAAAAGTGTAACATTTTAGAAACAATTTCAAAAGCACTGATGATAAATTTTACTTAAAGGTAAAAGATATTTATTCTTCAATTTAGGCACAATACAATGCACTTATGAACGTCAGAGATAAAAAAGAAACTAGCACCGGTTCTATCCCTACACCTCTGACCCGAGAAGTATTACATATTACCGGCAAGAAATTGGGGGGAGACTTATCATGCATATGCGGATGAGATGACACCCTTTCAATTGGGTTAAAATTGTTCCGATGATATTATCCTAACTCCAAAACAGCAAATAGTATACCTGCTGATATACTAATATACTTGACAATGGTTTACAATTCTATACATAAATAGGTAGAAAAATAGATACACTTAGATAAATCAAAAACATCCATAACTAAGGAACGAATAACACACACGATTCAAAACCAGGAATTCGTAAGCAGGATCAGGATTATACATAGGTAGACAGGGGTTGAAATAAATTTTGAATATATTGAGCCAAAATAAACTCCAAAATGATCAATCTCGCTGCCGCCGCTGCGCAAAGCCATGGCCACGCTGATATGATGTACTAGTATGTATGTAAAAGTATGCGAATCTTCCAAGTTACAATACTGATACTTAACTTGTGCAGGTGGTCATTCTCTAATTCCTCGCACGTAGCGGCGAGACGGAAGAATTTTATAATTTCCTTGATTGTTTGTGCACAATGCTGTCTGATAATGATAAGGAAGTGGTTAGTGTATCATCCATTGTTGTGTCACATCGTATGGTATCATCTGTAGAACATAAGTGGTCAACATTTTTGTATGATATGATATGATGTATGATTCATAAAATATTGATAATAATGATGATTAATTAAGTCAAAAAAGCGAAACGCTTGCGGTAAGACGTCCGACTTTCAATCCGGAGGTCTCGGGTTCAAACCCCGGCTTGTACCATTGAGTTTTTCGGAACTTATTTAACGGAATATCATTTGATATTTACCAGTCGCTTGTCAATGAAGGAAAACATCGTAAGGAAACCGGACCTAATCCTAAAAAGGCCTAGTTTCCCCTCTGGGTTGGAAGGTCAGATAGCACGCAAATTCATAGGATTAGGTTGTCAAGCAGACCCCAAACCGGGATAAACGATAGGAGGAAGAAGAAGAAGATTAATTGAGTACAAAATTACTTAGTGTGTTTTCCGCATAAGAAAGAGCGTTATCACACTTGCCATTTACGAGCTAGTTTTGTATGGAAGCGAACAAGCCGCAAGTTCGCCGCGTACGAGTTCTGTATAGAAATCGCTTTCAAATCAGTAAAGGGTGATAAGGCCCTAACTGAATAGTGTATACAGGGTGTAACAAAAATACTGGTGATCCGTTTAAGGGCATAATTGGTATCGTATTACGACTAAGAAAAAGCGGAAGAAAAAAATTTTGGACGCGAAAAAATTTTTTTTTTGTATGGGAGTCGTGGTCCCAGCCGGCCAACCCTCCAAACAAAACCAAAATATTTTTTCGCGCGAATAAATATTTTTCTAAGTTTTTCGTAATTAGAATACGATACCAAATATGCCCTTAAAAGGATCACCAGCATTTTTGATACACCTTGGACGACTTGTAATATGAAACAAAGCTTTAAAAATTGGTGTCTCATCTGTGCCCGTAGAGGACAGATTGGAATAGAGGTTTTCATAAAAATTATTCCCATTTGTGTCCCCGCCATCGTCATGAAAATACACCAAAAAAACACATAAAAATGAATTTTCTCAATGTAATATATTGAGCCAAAACTTGCGAAATATGTTTAAGAAGGCCAATTTTTTGTCCGTCTAGTTAGTTGCCAGAATAAGTTGTGAACTCAGCACTCATATCTCACCGAGTTTCAAAGTACTCCAGGTACTTGAACAACTCCGAGCACCTCGGCCGAATGAGTTAACTTCCAAAGACTATGTCAATTTGTATGAGTTTTTAACTTTTCTTAGCTTATTACGTAATATTTTATAACCTTAAATAATAAATAATATGGGACAATCTTACACAAATCAACTTAGTCCCACCCTAAGCTCAATAAGCGACGATACATATATAATAGGTAGATAGATATGCATAAGTAGATAAATACCTTAAAAAACATCCATGAGTTGACCAAAACTCAGAAACAAATATCAGTGATAAACACACAAATAAAGCCCTGACCAGGATTCGAACCCGGGACCTCCTTCTTCATAGACAGGCTAGGAGGCCGTAACTACTACACTACTATAAGAAACGGGATATTTACTATGTACAGTCGCCATCAAATATATCGGAGCGGCCATGGTACTCAAAAATATCTGAAAATGCACTTTATCGCCTTGACAATAGAGGCGTTGTTCAGATATTTGTGGCCGCTCCGATATATCTGATGGCGACTGTATCTATATTATATCTTTTAAATTGAAGCACTCATATAACTAGTAATTATAACCGTTTCTAATACTAAGTCAAAACATAACGCTGCTAACGATACCACAATGTTCAGAAATGAAATGTAGAAATAACTGAAATAAGTAGCGGAAGTTTTCCTTTATTTCTAAAAATAATGATTTTTCTTAACTTTTTACTAAGAGATACAAATCACTAAGATACTTACGCCTTAAAATACTAGTAGTCCGCCTCGAACTGAGAACTCGCGATTTACTTGCAAACGAGTTGACCAATATAACAAGACCCTTCGGAGGATTTTTTTTCTCCTTCTAGCTCCATAACCACTTGATCGATCCTGCTCATATACGAACTTACAAATTTTATGTATCTCTGCTACAGGCCCAAGAAATTTCATAAAGATCAGAAAAACGTTACTAAAGTTATCGTCGGACAAACTATCGAAATCAAAAAGCCATCCAAATGCCGCGACGTCCCAGTAGCCAGGTGACAGTTCGGTCTGGAGTTAATTGTTTGTAAGAACTCACTTCGCTTACGCTCCGCGAGTTCGAAAATAGACAAGCAAAGAGCCAAGTTCTTCTAGTTTGATTCTCACTCGAATTCTCGAACATTCGCCCGCCCGGCGTGGGCGGCTTTGGGCTTCTCCCAAAGTTGCAGTTCCTTATAAATGTCCCCGAAACCTCGTGTAGGCATTAACGAGAAAAGTTTTCTGATCAACCGCGGCTAATCATAAGTTCAGATCGAGTTACCGACAGGGTTACTTAACTGCTTGTTTTACATGATTGGGTCTAGTTGGGAAAAAGCGGAGTTTTCCGGATTCCGTACCTGATTCCGAGCGGTATTATGACGTAAGTACCTGGATTATACGCCCTTTTATTATGGAATGATAGCACAGAATCTAAGAGATTCCGTTATCCACCGTAGTCGTTTTTTTCGTAAGATGCTCCGGAAAATCGATAAGAAAACGATAGTTTGTTTGTGAGTACGATACGACGACTAATGATGGAGTGCAAGAAAGTGATAGAACGAGAGATGCCTGCGAGTAGTATTGAATAATTTTGTTATCTATAAAATAAGTTGGTAAGTTACCGATTTTTCAGTAATTTTATATTGTTGTTTGCTTTTAGTGTGATATTATTCTCTCTTATTATCCTTTTTAGGTACTGTAAATGTCCATGGCCATAAAGCTGGTGGTGAAATTAATTCGACACCGCAAATAGTGTCAATATACACACGCGTATCCAACAGTATACGAGTATACAACAGTAATTAAAGCGTAATTCGGATGCGGAGCTGTTACATCCGATATGTTGTTTACTATTCCGTGAGAGCGCGGCTCCACTACTCACGTCACAGAAGGGGCCCCATTTGACAACAAAGCCCTATGACAATTGACTGACATAAGAAGGGTAATCTCAAGTAACCTGCCTATCTATCTACAGAGCTAAAAAGACTTTAGTGAGTGCAAGACCCCTGTTTGACATGCTAAACTGTGACGAGCTGATATGGATATCCATGCGAGATAACTACTTGTTTGACACGTGTGAGTGATTCAAAGTGGTCACTGTTTTCGGTTTTCAGATTGGGCCTCTACACTCGCGAAACGGATTTAGGTATATGTAGGTAAATAGGCAGGTAGGTACCCTGTTGCTCTTAAACTTTTGACGTGACTAAAGGCTAAGCTGCCAGGATGTTCGAAATATTTCATGTAGCTATCCCTTTTCTCGTTCCTCTTATTGTGGAGGAATCTAGGAGTAAATAATGCACGCCTCTGTGATTAGGTACAATTTGTCAATTAACTATTAGATAGGTAAACCATTTTGAAAAAGGCGCTCCTAACAATCTGAACCCCTATTTGACATGCCTCACTGTGACACGTGGGTAACCATGCGAGATCAATATTTGTTTGATAAATGAATATCTTTTAAATTCGTCTCACTAGCGACCGTCAGTTTTCTGTTGTTAAATTGGGGCCCCGATTGTCAGTCTCTCCATTGCTATTGTCAATAAGTAGCAGTGCAGAGCTACATGATAAAGACATTATAATCGTGAGTCAATGGAAACACAGGCTTCTCTCAAGTATCGTGAATGTTACCAGCTAAGTGAAATTGTCTTCCTGTACTTTATTACATACATGTCACGCCTATGTATGTAGTGCGACTTTATTGCGGATACGAACTGAGTTATTATTATGTAATATAAACACCTGGTGACTAATCGTGGTTTAACAAGGTAAATAATAATCTTCAACGTAGGGTAGAGTAGTACGTTCAAGATCAGGTTCCTGCATAGGCTTCTATCCGTCGCTAAGCGCATGGCTTTTTGCAGTTTTAATTGCACGGGTGCAGTGATTTGGGCACACCATCTTGCGGGGAGAGGCCCTCTAAGTCTTGTGCCTTCAACTTTTCCCGTCATGATGTCTTTCCAAGCTATCCGAGAAGTGTCGTGAGAGGTGTCCGAAGTATGTGAGTATGTGGTCCTGGCACGTCGTCGACAACCGGCGTTTTATGCGTAACTCTCCTCTAGCATGGACACACACACAACATTGTTAGTAAGTATGGTGAAAAATCTCCTCATCAATTTATATTTTGCATTATTAAAATAAAGTCTTGTTAAGATATTATGTAGCTCGTAAGTAGTATTCTGTCAAAAAAATAATTCAAAATATTCGCAAATAATTAAATACGTTACGGGAGCGCCATACTTGACATGACACTTGGTGTGAAAACTAAGTAGATTCGTGTTCGTACTCCATTATACACCAAAAAAACCATAAGCTGCTAAGCGGTCGAATTTTTCTAATTTATTAACACACACTCTTTTTTATACCTACTTAAGAGTCTCTATTCTTTAGACACACATATTTTGTGAAATATTTAGTTAGGGTTCCGGAACTTAAAACAAAATAACGGAAGTGGAACCATTATTAGGATAACTTTGGTGTGCGTCTGTCTATCCGTAAAGACCTCAAAACCCATTTTTTCAGGAACGAGTGCAGGTATCTAGTTGAAATTCTCTCGAAACTGTAAAAAAAAACAAACTTCTTAATCAACGGAATTTCGACTTTGGTGTGACGTTTCATTCACAAATTACACAATGAAAAGCAATTAGTTTGATATATTTTATCAATTCGTTCAAAGTATATTTTGATCACCTCACTCGCTCCACTTCAGACTAAACACGAAACATGCTGGTATTCCGTTCATAATTCAGACCATTCTAGAAATAGTTCACACACTAAGGCAAGGAATGTGGACAGCTATGATGATTATCCAATTAAACGACTAATGATAATGATGTTGACATCGAGTTGACATTGTTTTTGTGGAAGCCTCGAGATTTAACGAACATAATCGGTTTGTTCTTATTAGTTAATTGGTGTGTTGTTTTCTGTATTGGTTTATATGTTATTGTTGATAATTAGCGACAGGAAAGGTTTTTGCGGAAGTTTTTATATTAGCAGAGACTATAGAGATATAGACGACCACAACCTAAGAACTTTTTGAAGCTCATGTCGATTGCGCCATCTATGTCAAAGCCACCTAAAGATACCGAATATGTAAGAAAAATGTCACCTGCACTGCTACTCCACCTAGTAGCTACTAGTGTACTAGTAGTACATTAGTAGCTAGCTACTAGTGAGTAATCGTCCGAGGAATCGTGTGTATTTACCAAGCAGCGAATACAATCCGGATTCCTCAGTTATTGTAATATAATTAAATGGGACACTTCAGTAGGTTTATCATTCCAAATCCATTCTATTCTATTGTGTATTATTCCAAAACTGCTTTAAAAGTGCGTCCTGATTGCCCTCCCAAGGGTAACGCGCACATGACTCGCTTTAATTTTCAAAATAGTCCGATTACATTTATTTGCATTAAATATTGCTACTTTTTCATATACATAAATAAAGGACAATAGGCAGAATGACGTCACGACGTAACCACATTGCGGTCGTTATTGTAGAGTACAGTCAGCAGCAGAAGTAGCTAAGCGGGTGAGGTGTTCAGAATGAACTACACGCGCTCTTATTCCCTTAACAATAAAGGCGTGTCAAGATCATTTTGAACACCTCACCAGCTTAGCTACTTTTGCTACTGACTGTACATATTAAAGGGAAAAAACTAGGACTTACTGCGCAGTTACAGTTATTTGCTTGCAGTGACGTCAGAACATCCCAAACCGCTACTGGGAAACACAAGAATAGACAATAGCTACATAATTACTCAGAAGTTATCGAGCAGTACCTAATTTTGCATCATAAACGCACAGTCAGCAGCAGAAGTAGCTAAACGCGTGAGGTGATCAAAAGTATCTTCGCACGACATTACTGTTTAGAGAAAACCATGGTGTGGGGGAATCATTTTGATCCCACTCTTCCGATTTCTTTGTCTTAGCGCCCTTAGCCTGCACCAGAAAATTCTCACGTTTCTTCAAAAAACTATAGCTAGATTGCATTTCATTAAGAACTTTTAGTTAGTTCTATTACACTTGAGTTATTAACCGACTTCAAGATTTCGAAGAAGGGGGTTCTCCATTCATCGGGATCTTTGTTTTTTTTGCTTGTTTTTTATGTATGTTTACCGATTATTCGAAGACGGCTGGACCAATTTGGAAATTTATTTTATTGTTTGAAAGGCTATACAGTTGGTCCCATTGTCATCAGGCCAGCAGATGATGGGATCCTGCATAAATTGAGGGAACTCTTCAACTATTATCACTCCTATAGCCCCTCACTATTTTTTATGTACAGTCCCCATCAAATATATCGGAGCGGCCAGGGTACTCAAAAATATCTGAACATGCACTTTATCGCCTTGACAATAGAGGCGTTGCTCAGATATTTGTGACCACCTTGGCCGCTCCGATATATCTGATGGCGACTGTACAGCAACTCGGGCGTTTTGAAAATTGAAAATCAAAATTTCGTTAGTTGTGCCTCTTCGCTCGAATCAACAAGTGTGATAGGGAGGGAGATATTTAACGATATTTTGAATATCGCGGTAGGCTAGGCCGACTGAATTAACTATTTTTATTAACTATTAACTAATGCGCATTTGTAGATCCTCGTGTAGTTTATTGATGACATGATATCCACAGAGTACTTATGTACCTATGGACGACAAAATGTGAAGACTTAGTCTTATAATTTACTGTTGCCATAAAGTTCAGTATGTTGCTATTAGCTGCTTTTTTTTTGCAATTTACTCGGCAAGTTGATACTTTTATCGCCCTTAATTGCACTATTTCGCTTGATTTACTATTATAACTCCATTTTATAGTTAATTTTGTGAGGCCATGACCGCTAGCTCACACACCCATTGTATAAACTGCAGGAGTCTCGTGAATATAAGATATATTTTTTTACTACCTACCGATAATATTTGTATAAGTAATATTTATTTATTTTTTGACCGGGAAGAGTGGAAGACATTAGTAAGTTTGGGGCATGACTGGCATGAGTGATATGTAAGGATACTTAATTATTAACGAATTAGGGGATGAATGTTACTCTGCGTCCGTAGGAAATACCTTAGATAACCCTACACGTTATCCCTGGGTGGTGCTAAAAGAGTAACAAACTGGCAGCTGCATTGTCTCATCTGGATCTCGCAGCACTCACTGGATTTTCTTTACCATCTAATTTCCCACTACTTATACCACCTGAATGGCTATCTATATCCAGTGACATGTAACCATACGATAAATAAATTATTAACGGAGCTGGTTTACATTGTGTATGTTTTGACAAAGTAAGACGTTGTGTATTATTCGAATGCAGCTTATGCAGCAGTAAGGTAAGCACCTTATGCAGAGCGAAGGACTGTAATCCCAGAGTCGCGAATTCAAGTTTCGACCAAGGCAGTGATTTCATCATTTTATTAATTGTTTCTAAACATTGTGGTATCTTTAGCAGACGTCTCTGCTTATACAAAATAAATATATCTATATCATCTCCCTAGGAATTCTTTTATTTTTCTTCTTAGGCTACAAAAGAAAAATATAAAAACACATCAAAAATATACAAAAACAATAAAAACATTTTAAAATCTTAACCTAGGGTGCCGCCGGCAACGGAGCAAGGCCCAGGCTGACGGTGGTCAGGGCCGCAGAGAGAGGAACCTTCGGACTATGCGCGCGGTGTCCAGGATTACAGCCTTCTGAATCTGACCCTTGATCCAACCACAACCCCTTAGCGAAAGTCTCTCAAGATGTTGGTCGAGACTCTTCGCTATTTGGTCGAGACTCTTCGCTATTATTCCATGCCTATTAGGTTTATTGTTCTTGCAGGCACTTGTATGGCTGCCGGGTAAAACGGTTTATTTATTATTAACACAGCTATAAACTTGTATGTAATTTGTAGGTAGAGTTTATAATGGATAAAGTTTTAGTATAATGTACCTAATATAACCTGTGTTTTAGCAGTAATTATTAGAAAAGTGTTTAAAATCACGGCTTATAATTTCGTATTCAATAACTTTTATTATTTAGTTTTCAATAACTTTTATTACCTGTGTCAATATGTGACGTTCCACGGGAAAAGGTACCTTGTGGCGGTTGACGCTTACGCTATTTCTAACAACGCTGCAATACTAATGCGATGCTTCGCAACGTAAGCGCCAACCGCCATAAGGTACTTTCACCCGTGGAACGTCACATATGTTGTTCACATGACATGCTTTCTAAATTTCAAATGCTGCTAATATTTAATGGATTTGGCAAATAATATTTCTAAGGATTTGCGAGGGATGATATACAGGATGTAACTAAAATACTGGTGATCCGTTTAAGGGCATTAGTATCGTGTTGCGACTAAGAAAAAGTAAAAAGCGTCCAAAAAAACTTTATTTTTGAGTGGGACACGTGTTCCCAGGCGGCTATAAATACAAAACAAAATTGTTTTTCGCGCGATTTTTTTTTTCTTAGTTTTTCATAATTAGAATAGGATACCAATTATGCCCATAAAAGAATCACCAGTATTTCTGTTACACCTCATACATATTAATCATAGTATACATTTAAGTAAGTCGAACACAAAATGAAGCGGTTTTTGCTTCTTGCCAATCATTCCCTAAAAGTACAGTAATATTAATTAAACTATTAACATTTTCCCCTATCACAACCTTTATTCACTCGGTTTAGGCGCCCTCGTAAATAACGGCAGATAGGTAATCCTGCCTGATTCTATTAAGATATGTCTGTGTATGTGTTAACGGGCTACTTGCGTTGCGGCGCTTGTATAATGGCGCGTGTAAGTGGGGACTTCACTTTGAGCGCTTTAGCTTGGCTAAAATATAGCACGCGATATTAGGAAAACTGATTTAGGGTAATTCCACGAGACTGTTATGCTTATGTCAGTTACCAATTCTTGCGTGTGTTTTTTGATTAATTCAGCAAAAGTAAAGTGTTCATATATCTTCCCTATAACTACAGGAAGATATATGGACACATAATAATCATATAAGAACACACTAAAGAATTGGTAACTGACGTTACAGTCTCGTGGAATTACCCTTTATAAGGCTTTAATATTTAATCATTATGTTTTTTTTATTGTGTATAAAATGAGTATAGGAGAAGAAAATAAACGCTTAAATATTTATTTTGGTCCTGCTCTTACATAGTTTAAACATTAAACTATTTATTAGTTTACCTCTATGATAGAAGTTTTATCACACAACAGATTAGTGTCGCGAGTAATCATACTAACGATGCAGACACTATATTAACAGGGTTAGTTTAAATCATCATTTATAAAGTAATTAAGTTATTTATGTAGACTACGAGAATGTAGAGTACACAAACACAATATCTGAATCAAGTTATTTATTAAACCTTAGCCTTATCTTAGAATTATTTCCAACAACAACAAAAACGTTCGTATTTGTATCGCCATCCAACGAGGCAACGCAGCCAGCCTTATGGACACCTTGCCAAGTGGCAGCGATTTAGGGGATATGGTTCCAATAGGTTTTAAGTTAGGTCTAGATTTCTTAGCATAAGTTAGTTAAATTTCTATATATGTCATCTAAAATGTAAAAAAAAAACACAAAAACGTTCAAGATTTTCCTAAGCGACATTTAATTTCGTCGCAATCAGCGACCAAACTGAAGTAGTCAACAAACAGGGCAGAAGGAAAAGAATTACAAAAACGATAAATTAAGTGGAAGCAAACTGTTAGCACAAAGCTCGTTACTAGGTGTAACGACGTACACCACATTCATAATCATGTATACACTATGCCCCTTATGTCATTAGAATAAGGTGCAAACTTGCGTAGATGTTTATGGCGGTGAGTACGCCCGAAAATGCGCAGGCAGTTACATACAACGTTACATGGTTCTCGGTTGCATTTGTTTTTTATGAGTTTGGGTAAGCAGGTTTATCTTATTTCGTTGGTTTGTTTGGGTCTACAAATTTTGTTGTTGTTATTATCGGCGAATAAGATCCATAAAAAGCGTTTTGAGGAATTAATTCCCACCAGACTGGAAAGTCTGAGTCTTGAGTTCTGGAGTCTGAGTGATTTCACTATTTACAGCAACTCGGTCATTTCCTCTTGGAAAAGCGGAGCCTAAGTGAAGTCGGTTCTTTTTTTGTTTAAAATTAGGTATACTAATTGTCTATTATGACAACTATAGTCCGCTAAGTGTGTTTAACCTTAAAATACAGCAGTCGGGCGTTAATACCGTACAGGGTAATGATGATGATGATTTATATGAATCGGTCACTATTTCCATACATCGTTATTAAGAACTAACTTTTAAAAAAATCCAGCTTCAAGTTCATTTTCACACGCGAGTTCCAATTCCAAAAGCCATATTTGGCCCGCATGCGCATGACTCGAAACTAAAATTAAATCCTATTGATAGAAATTCTAGGACCGATATAAAATAAAATGTTAAGATACAGGATGATTTTTGGGTAAGGAGCGTTGGGGTAAGATAGAAAGGTATTTTTTTAGGGGTAAGACGAAAAATCGTCCATATTCCGGAGCATTACAGACTACTTATTATCTTAACCCTAAAAAAATACCTTTCTATCTTACCCCAACGCACCTTATGTCAACTTATGTATGATAGTGCCTACCTTACTGCAATAAGGGTTTTTAATAACTTGCCTATTGAAATTAAATATGTCGAAGGTAAACCATTTAAAACTGTATTAAAGAATAGGCTTACAAGTAGAGTTTTCTACAATATGAATGAGTTTGACCATTATGTAAATAGTGCATGTTTGTATTAATTTAGTTAGTTATATGTTGTACGTCCATGTTGGACAAACGGTTGGTTCTTAATTGTAGTATTGTTAACATCTTTGTACACAGTTATGCAATAAATGAATATCTTATCTTATCTTACGTTATCTTATGATTCAGAATCACTTTTTCTGACTCTAATTGATGAACATTATCATATGGTAACATTTGATCAAAGCATTGTATTTTTAAGTGCATCCATTTTGCTTTAATAACTTTCCTAGCATCCACTCGCACTTCCTCGTATTTATCTTTCCATTTCACAACTCATCCCGGTCAGATAGAATTTTGTACCTTGTTCTTTCCCTTATAATATTGTCAAAATCTTGGTTCCACCACTTCCTTTTCTTTTTCCTTTTCTTTTTCCTTTTTTCCCAGTCAAGAAACCTTACTTCAAACAGTGTTCTTTACAGTATCTCTTATACATTCCCATTCCCCATCAAATACAAGTAATATAACACTTTTATTGCACAAAACAAATATATAAAAACATGCCCATTAAAAACCACAGTAAGTGTGTACAAAGGCAAGCTTATCCACTTTTTTTAGTAAAATTGGTCACCTAGGACTTGACATTACACAAAGACGTCACATTGAGCCGGGTGGCCAAATGTGTGCAGAATTATCATTTTCATCTTATCTGAAATAGAATCTTTTTTTTAAATCACCAATATTGATATTGGTGATTAAAAAAATCCATAATCACTAACCCGCTTATTCATAAACGTATTGCAAACTTCATTTAACTAAATCATCTTTTGTCCTTATCTGTCACATTGACAGTTGTGTTTGTTAGAAACAGACAAAATACATTTTAACTAAATGAGGTTTGAAACACGTTTATGAATAAGCGGGTAAGTGTTTTGCCTTGTTCTGATGCAGAAATCACTCTGTATATTTTTTTGTTGTCTTAAGCCCTTTTACTATTTTAAAAGTACGGAATATAATACGGGCCGTAATGACATGCTGGCGAGATTCGTTTTTGACAGGTGCCCTCAATGTTTTATCGCTAGTTTTACTGCCCTTGGGCTGAAATGTACAGAATTTAGGTGATGGGCATGTGAGAGCTGTTGTGGTATATAGTTCTAATTTTGTCTAACTATTTAATAGTTTAAGGTATTTAACAATTTGCGGCAGGTTTAAGAAAAAGATAACTAAAGGCCAATTATTTTTTAAGTAAATGCGAGATTTAAAAATATCCAGAAAAAAAAGTGAATCTTTGGAATATCGCCGTCAGTAGTTTCAATCCAAATCGCCCTAAGAAGCTCTTTTATAGAGATTAATTGATCAGTATAACTTGACCTCCATATTCGTAGTAATCATGCTTTTGCGTAGTCTTGTTGAGCATTTCTTTTTATTTTTGCCACTTTTCTCGACTTTTTATTTTATGGTAAGTTTTATGTTTTTTCTAGTCAAAATCGCGAGCTGATTCGATTTATGCAAGAAAATAATGTGTCCCAAAAATGTTTTTCCTCTTGTGTTACCCTTTGCCATATGTTTTCTATGGAGGTAACACAATAGGAAAAGTAAAAAAAAATCAAAAAATGTATGGAGTTTTATGGGACATCTTTTTATA
Organism: Pammene fasciana; assembly: GCA_911728535.1. Classification (NCBI taxonomy): domain Eukaryota; kingdom Metazoa; phylum Arthropoda; class Insecta; order Lepidoptera; family Tortricidae; genus Pammene; species Pammene fasciana. The sequence goes on along the minus strand of OU452273.1, from coordinate 29,780,617 downwards.
TTGCATAAATCGGATCCGCTCGTGATTCTGATCAGAAAAAACATAAAACTTACCAAAACAATTTGAGTCAACAAAAGTGGCAAAAATTTTGAGAAACGCTCGATGGACTATTTTTAACGAAGCGCCTGTCTCAGCCCTTTGTGACTACTCATTTCCTTAGGTCGATCATCTGTCTACGGCAAATGTCGGGATGTGGGACTAAGGGCATGTAATACCGGTATTTTATGTAAGGCCAATTCCGGAATTCCGGTATTGACGATACAAAATACCGGAATTGCATGAGAGCGACGTCTTCTACTGTCCCACATTTTGGTGTGTTGATTATGTTTCTGATAATCCAAGTACTTCAATCATTTGTAGAAATACGGTAACTTAAGAGTCGCCAGGACGCTCGCATTCCCATACAAACGTAGTTTTGCTCTCATTTTAAAACGACATGCTTTAGAACCACGAACTTTGGCATGGGCATTCTAGTAGTACAGATCTATGTCGGTAATTCATTTTCGTTGCTAAAAATTGTAATACAAAGAAAATACAGCCAGATACAGATTTACATACAAAACTTATTTTTGCTATGTTTTCTTTGTGTTACAATTTTTTGCAACGAAAACGAATTACCGACATAGATCTGTACTGCTAGAATGTCCATGCCAAATTTCGTGGTTCTAAAGCATGTCGTTTTGAAATGAGAGCTGAACTACGTTCGTATGGGGACGCGAGTTCACGCGAGCGTCCTGGCGACTCTTAAAACCTTGGAAACCTATACCTAAAGTGAGACCGCAACTATGTTCTAAACGTTTTAGCATGACTTCTATTATGTTAAACAACTTGTTCGGACTATATTTCCCTATTAATATTAGAGCAGAACACATCGTTGTCTTTAATAGCTCGTGCTCCCGAAACGGGAGCGAATAGTCGTGGAAACAGACGGCGCTGTATTTCACTTTCAACTGTCTTTAAAAAGTTATCAATTCGTTAGTATTCTTAATGTTGGTGGGACGATTTCTCGAAAGAAGAGATTATACGGTTCAAGCTGTTCTCTTTTGTTTATAGCTCACCGAAGGAAGCCCACTAACTGCTCGATAGGGAAAATAATTCGTGTATACCTGAATTTTGGTGAAGTTGTAGATAAAGGTGTCTTACACAACATACTAAAAGTACCCATGGATAGGGGCGCCGCTAACGGGGAGAGGGGGGTGTAAAGGTCCCTTTTTTTGGCTTTTCTTAAATAACTCAGTAGCGGTGGCTCATACGAAAAAACGTTCTTCTACTTAATTAATCCACAAATAATTTTCTACAAAAAAGGTTCTTTACACTTTTTTTCTGGGATCAATGTATAATGAGATTACCAGGAAATACGATAATCACTTTTTGAAACTTTCGGAGCTATTATTTACGAAACTATAAGTGTTGTCTAAAAATTGTTTTAGAAAACCCATATTTATATTAAAAGACCTATCCAACGACACCCCATACATTAGGGGTGGATTAAAAAACAGAATTTACCTCCCACTTCATGTGTTCGGGAGGTACCCTAAAAAATAATATTTTTTCAGATTTTGTTTTAAAACTTTGTCTGCGTGTTCAAAACACATACTCATACGAAGTTTAACTATTCTAGTACTAACCATCACTGAGAAGGTTGAACATTAAGAATACACGAATTATTTCCCCTAAGTTTTCCTTCGTTTAACGGGCTATATGTGTATGACCCTCCTACTATAGGGTGTTGGTATTACCAAGTATTACTAACACCATTTACCTAACTGTTTACTGCAGCCAATGAGTGTCAACCACTAGGAATACCAGAACACTTCCTCGCAAAGAGTGTTAGCTGCCGCTCATTTCTCAAACGGTATTAGGTAATATGTTTTTTTTTGAGATCAGAGAAATCGTGCGACTTTCGTCGAGAGATTTCTGGGGAAACAATTTTAAAACTTTTTGCCTCTTATTGACTTAAACGTATCACTAATAAAGGAAACAAATATACTGATTTAAATTTTTCCCTGATATGAAATCATTCGTTATTTTTGCAATCTCAAAAAAGAGGTACATAAACTAATATTATTAGGGTGTTCTCATGAAAACCCATACGATTTCACAGTTCATGCATTAATAATATCTGATCAACTTTCGGCAAATAGCAGTCCCGTTTGAATTAACGTCCCGTATGTTGCCACCAAACACCAAAACGCTAGAAATTGGTGTATCCAATAGCGACTAGCGATATAGCGGCCTAGCACAGGAATAGTCCCATTAGCTGCTGCAACGCAATTAGTACTGAACAAGCTCAGCTACTAGCAGTACTAATCTACTTTATATCTATTTTAGTAACCCTCTAGATATATTCAAGATCTTTGGCAAACAAATTAATGAGACAATAAGTTATTTGTTACATTGACAAACAAAACAAGCATGCAGCTTACCTAATGATAGGTAAGTGGTCGCTGTAGCCTATGCACGCCTGCGTCTCCACGGGTGTTACGTGTTGCTGTGACCCTTTAAAAACCCGCAGACTCCTTGTTTGAAGTACCCCGTATGGGATGTTCTAATCTAAAGTAATGCTTCGAGTTTCGTTAATATAATCAGAGACTATAGAGATATAGACGACCAAAGCCTAAGAACTTTTTAAAGCTCATGTCAATTGCGCCATCTATGTCAAAGCCCCCTAAAGATACCGAATATGTAAGAGAAATGTCACCTGCACTGCACTGCTACTCCACCTAGTAGCTAACTACTGTACTACTAGTACGCTATTTGTTCCTCGTCTATATCTCTATAGTCTCTGATATAATGGTCAACTGTTGAAGGGCAAAGGAGAGGGCTAACACCTAACAGTGACAAGACAATGGTCTTGTCACTGTTACGACGAGACGACTCTGAATAAGAGACGACTCTGCGACTTACCCTTACAATGGTAAGGGTAAGTCGCAGAGTCGTCTCTTCATCCATAAGGAACAAAATATTCATGATAGACACCCGATACATGTCATACATGCCCTTACCGGAACTTGAACCCCGGACCTTCAGCTTTGTAGGCAGGTGGCGATTCACCTCGGCTTACCTAAGTTTCAGGCAACCAAGCAGTTTTTCTACAGCTCATAGTCATAGTCATTTATTTATAATATTCAAGGAAGAAAATTTTAAGGAATCTCATGAAGGAATTTTTAGATTTTTTTATGAAGAAACACCGCCACTGGTAGGCACACGGAAAAAAAGCTTGCGGGATATTCTCAATCTAAGACATTATTTTATTATGTTGAAAATATTTCCTCGTGACAAGTATTTATTTCCTTTAACGAAAATGAAATAAAGTTTTAAACATAACGAAGCGAATATATTCTCACAGATTTTCCAGTTTTCTTTTACCTAAGATAATACTTGTTTGATTAAAGTACAATCTCTCTTATTTACTCAATATACTCTTGAAACAAAACATTTTTGTATTTCTATTTTAAGAAAACGTGGTTTTATTAAGCTAAGAATCTTATTTTTGGTAAAGGAAATAAATACTTGTCACGAGGAAATATTTCCAAGATAATAAAAATGTCTTGGATTGAGAATATCCCGGAAGCTTTTTTCCGTGCAGGGACACAACCAACTGGACTACAGAGGCTTAAAAAGCATACTACATATATGTAGTATAGTATGATAAATCAAACATTAAAGCATAAGCACTAAATCAAAGAGCAGTATAGACTTGTAATCATTTTCACTACAACTTTTGGGACAAGAAAAATGTCCAAAAGTACCGTTTCTAATATAAATACATGCATAGGTCTCTTCAAATAACTAGGTGCAATATGAAAAGCTCTCCACCATTGAATAGTTTCCCTCATTAGCAATTTCACGCTCGCATCTTCAAGAATTAGATTATTCAAACCCATTGAAAGATCTAACCTATCTACTACACTATCTGCCATGAATATCTTCACTATAAATCGAACCTTAATTAATTGATGTTAAAGTTCATTATACATTTATAATTGTTCGCAAAACTTGTGTGATAAGTGAGACTAATTTGAACTCTTATGAAATATCAATAGAGTGTAAAATTATCAATCCATTGGTATTCAAATCATTCCAAGCGCATGAACCGTTCCACTGATTACTTCAATCAAACTAACTCCATGAATCTTTTCAAACTAATATAAACCTTACCGCGATTAAGTTAAGTCTTCAATTCAGTAACGCCGACTTGTATTTAAGTCTTTTTGGGCTGGAAAATAGGAAGCATTGAATTGTCTCCTTAGTAAATGGTCGATTGTTGTCTCGACGCCTTTATTGAAAGAGACAAAGACTCAATGGTGCGATCTAATTAGGCTGGTATCCAAACCTCACGGGCTGACGTGAACAATGGACTTGTATGAAAAGAAATAGATGGCACTGCAGGCTTAAGGTGGAGAGATAAAATAAATAAGACCTTATACCTCATTATTTTAAATAGTATTAGGGATATAACGGTTTTATATCGCCCATGTGTCCTTATTTTTTGTCAGTCATATCAGGAAAAAAGATTAGTGATTCGCTTAAATGATTTTTCTACACAATTTCCTTGCAATAAGGGGCATCAGCTAAACAATTAAATCCAGGATGCAGCGCCATTTCTGCTTTACGGCGAGACATAATAACTTGGCGTTTATTGCAGTCGGCGCCCGGACTACAAACACCTTCAAACGTTATTTAATATAGCAAGTTTCATTTAATATTATATTATAAAAGTATAACATATAGATAAATGTGGTCATCTTTATTTTTATGTTTGAATCATTGATTTGAAAATGTTTTATACGAAACGCGAAACTCGGAGCGAATTGACGTCAGAAAAAACGCCACAATATTTAATATAAGTATTTAACACAGGTATCTTCATAACAAAGAGACCGGGTCGAGGAAGACATACACCCTGCAACCAGAAAACTGAAAGTAGATGGCAAAAGACCGTGCATACTGAGAGTCTGACACCAATGGGTACTTAAAAATCCACGGTTGCTAAGCCAGAGGACTAAGTAAGTATATCAATTTCGGTTTAGGTTTGATTAAAGTTACATTCTGTAACCCAATATATTTAACGTAGGAAACTAGCATAACCTTAATCCAAAAAACAATGCTACGTACTATCTCTGCCATAAAACGGCATCAGCTAAACAATTAAATCCAGCATGCAACGCAATTTCCGCTTTACGGCGAGACATAATAACTTAGCGTTTATTGCAGTCGGCACTCAGACTACGGAACACCTTCAAACGTTATTTGATATAGCAAATTGCATTTGAAACTTTGTTGATTATGAAGTAGCATAATGTATATTAAGAAACAATTCAAAACTGTTCGAAAATGTGAAAGATAAAAAAAATATACGATTTAAATCTTTAAAATTTAAATAGTAGACCTGATATTAAGGCAATACGCAAATTTTAACTCCTGTTCATGAGTAAAGTATAGTTCGGTAAGTAGAAAGAAAGAAAGAAAGAAAGAAAGAAACATTTATTCATGACAAACATATACAAAGGAAACAAACAGAAAAATACACACACTTTGTCACGAAATGGTTGAAATTCGTGGAAAATAATTCTCAAAATGTAAATAAGGAGTTAACAATATAAAAGGTGTAACAAAAATACTGGTGATCCTTTTAACAGCATAATTGTTAATGTGTTCTGATTATGAAAAAGTAAAAAAAAAATCTCGCGAATTTTTATTTATTTTGTATTGAGGGTTGGCCAGCTATGACGACGTGTCCCATCCAAAAAAAAATTTCTTACTCGCAATACGATACAATTTAAGCCCTTAAACTGATCACCAGTATTTTTGTTAGACCCTGTAGGTACCTATATCCAAAGTTGACACATAGTTTATCCCATAAACTCATGCTTTTCTCCGTAACCGATACCCACGTGCTTGTCAAGAAGTGAAACTCCGCAGCTTATCTGAACTTCTGATATAAACTAATGTGCTCCCTCGATCCTCATTGATATTAACGCCCGGGCCCTCTTTCCGATCCTGGCAATAGATAATACCAAACTACGGTCATTCTGTCCTCATTTACTCATAGTGTCGCGGTCTAGAGGCTTACCTCTGATATGGTCCTTATTTTTAAAATATCCCAATATTCTCGGTATCAAATGGACAAATGCATGAGTTTCATGATTAAAAACCGTACAGTGCCAAAAATCCAGTCTGCGTAGGTTAGCCAAGGCGAATGACTCATTAATAAGCTCCTCGTTATGGAGCGAAACATGTCGGGCATAATCGACTTAAAAGACGTGGGTTACCCGTGATTATTTATTTAATATGTCGGAGTCTCGCAAAATTTTTGTTTTTAAAACATCCAAATGGTTAGATTTATAGGACATTTTAAAGTTTTTCCGTACACGCAATGTATGCCGGAATTGATTATCTCTGTAGGGAAGCAATAGCTAGGGATACACGCACAGATATGACGGCCGGATTTGTCTGACGGATGTGCCCGGCGGACAAATCCGTGCGTGTATGGCGCGAATTGGACACGGATTTGTCTGCGGACACATCTTGACTGAATAGCGCCATACACGAACGGATCTGCGCCGGGCTCATCCGTCGGACAAATCTGGCGGGCACATCTGTTCGTGTATCCGTAGCTATTGTCAAATATGTAGACGGATTTTAACGTATATTGAAAATAATATTTAGTTTGTATGAAAAGGAAAAGAGGCAATCTACGAAATACATATTTTTAAAAAGTTGTTGTACAAAAGTTTTGTTGTTTGAGGAGTAGAATCTATATACGTTATAATTTATATACAATCAATAAATTAGAACGTATATAGATTCTACATAATAATTGTATATAAATTATATACAATCAATAAATTAGAACGTATATAGATTCTACTATATAAATTACTAGCGACCCGCCCTGGCTTCGCACGGGTGCAATTATACATATAAACCTTCCTCTTGAATCACTCTATCTACTAAAAGAAACCGCATCAAAATCCGTTGCGTAGTTTTAAAGATCTAAGCATACATAGGGACAGACAGCAGGAAGCGACTTTGTTTTATACTATGTAGTGATATACAATCAATAAATTAGAACGTATATAGATTGTACTCCTCAAACAACAAAACTTTAGTACAACAACTTTTTAAAGATAGGTATTTTGTAGATTGCCTCTTTTCCTTTTCATACAAACTATTGTTAATATTATTTTCGATATACGTTAAAATCCGTCTACATATTTGACAAAAGCGTGATTATTTATATAATATAAATAATCACTCCTGTGATTCACACGAGAAGGACTGAAAAGGGTTACGGAACTAACAAAAATGAAACTGTAACCGGAAATATTACTCATAATTCTTTCAAAAAGGTCATAGTAACCGACATGTCAATATAAGTGGAGTCAGCTATGTCAGTATATCCGGTTTATTATAAAGCATTTTCTATGAAAACCAAACTTAGTACCGCCACTACGTCACATTAAGCGGTTGGTCATTGTATGCGGAGTCATAATAACTGGATTCTACAGTAGAACAAAGATAGATAGATAGATAAATAATTTATTTGAATACTGCAATAACACACAATATCAAAAGCAACAAAGTATAACAATAACACAGAATAAGTAGAGACAATCAAAAAAATAACAAAGCATAAGATAAGGTAGTTAGAATGAATGATTGTGTGCGTTGCAGCAAAACAAAAGGGTTCACAGCTCAGCTATACGCTTCACTCTTTCGAGCAAAACACTGGTATTCTGCTGAAACCTAGGTCACGTTAGTTTCCTAGAGAAACTATACAGAAAGAGAGGTACTCAAAGGTGTAATATACTTTCGTTAATAACATATAAATTGTGGGTATACAAAGTGGTGTAAAGTGTGCAGTGTGTGATAGTGCGTGTGTTGTGTAATAGTAGAAAAATAGTACAGAGCAATATAAATAAAGCTAAAAAATAGACAAAAGGTAGTGTGGAACATGTGTAAGTCAGAATTTAGACTCTGAAATCCGCAACCAAATAACCGTAAGGTATCCCTGTTTTTTGTTTATCCAGAAGTATCTTTTTGAAATTATATTTGAAAGATATTTTGGTTTAAGAACCTAGAATAGCAAGAACCCTGCACATAATGTTGTGTTCCTGCCGGTAAGTAAGGTCACCAGAGAGAGCTCAAAGAGGCCGTAAGTTGACAACGGGGAACCCTCCTTTATATAAAAACTTTGGCAATGTACATGTACCTCTGGAGTTGCAAGCGTCCATAGGTTACCGCAGCTGCTTACCATCAGACGGGCTGTATGCTTGTTTACCACCGCGGTGGTAAAAGAGCTCCATTTCGCCAAACCATATCATTTAGTTCCATTCTTAGTCCTGTAAGTGGCTCCCATTCAGAGGTTATATCAAACAAATCCATTCCAACAAATCCAGGCTGTCCCCACGTAACAGCCATTGGCAAACTCATTCAATGATTTACCTTATTCTAAGGTAATAAAGTCTAATTTTGAACTGATTTGCCGATGGTTCTTACGGCTGTTTGGGGTGGTGGAGCGTCACTAAAGCACAAAAGGCATTCAGGAGCCGCATAATAAGGATAGCAGGTCGATTACCTATCTATAATAAGATCTCATCTGCACTCGACTACTGTGGGTGAGGGATCATCCATTAATTACGTCACACCAATTTCATGATTATTTGACCCCTCCCTCCCCCCTTGTCACAGTTGTCACACTTCGTCGCAATTAACTGCACCCTCCCCCCTTAGTGTGACGTCACATTTAAATTTTTGGTTTAGGAAGGCGTTGTAAGCTGAGCCTTATCGCCTTAGCATTCGCTATTTCGAAAACAATAAATCGTTAAACTCGGCCAGAAAAATAGTATCAAATTTATAGGGAACTAAAGTATTCAAACAAATCCGAGTATGTAGAAAATTAGTTTAGTACAATGTTTGTTAACAAATGTTTTTTTTTTAACTTAGATTTTGTAATAAAATTGTATGTGAGGATTGTGAGGTCACAAACATGGAACTCCTCCCTCCCCCCTGTCACGATATGTCACATTTTGTGGACCCCCTCCCACCCCTTTGACGTGTGATGTAATTAATGGATGATCCCTGAGAGGTGTAGTCAGGAAGGAAGTCGGCTGTGTGCAAACAATGAACCTTCATTTAAATTGAAGGGTCAGCAACGCGTATGTGATACCTCTGGAGTTGCAGTCAATAGGCTACGGTGGCTGCTTGCCATCAGGCCGTTCGTATGCTTGTTTCATCTAAAACCTACTCGAAAAGTCCGAGCACACTTTTTGTTGGTTTTACTACTTAATTTATACTACAGGTAGGTAATAAGGTAGTAATTGTTTAAGATGTCGGAATTTTTCTAAGGATTTCTACCTACAATTCCGACATCTTAATACTACATTTCGATATTAGTGCGGAAAGTATGTCATTACTTCACGAGTACCGAGATATCTTGCCGTGAGCCGTAGGCGAGTAGCAAGACTCGGGACGAGTGAAGAATGACATTTACGCACGAGTATCGAACGACGTTTTTTAATACAGTTGCGAAAAAATTATAAAATTGTCAATTATTCACTTTGAGTTTACTTTAGTACATGTATCCGAACGCTCCGCGCGGTGCGGTGCGGCGCTGTGATTGGCTGTCTGTCACTGTCATTAGCTGTGATTGGCTGGAAAAGTAAAAAGGACTAGTGCGCGATATCAAACTTTCCGCACGCTAAACCACTACAAGAAAAGCACTTTTTTGAGCAACTGTATTAAAAATAATTCTTACTATACTCGGTACACGTATAACTCGTAAAAGACTTCATCACAAGTCGGGTTCGTGATTACATTTTGTTTTGTTTATTATTGACGAACTGAATGTATTAACATTAAGCATTGTCAGTGAGATTTTAAAATCACCATCATCATCATCATCATGAACTTAAGAGCTGAGCTCTTGTCGGTGAAGCAATCTCCATGTACTCCTTTCTCCAGCTTTCTCCTTGATAGCCTGATACGATACGACGTTCACTTTCTCTTTCACTTGATCCATGTATGCCCTTCTTGGCTTCCCTCTCTTCCTTCTCCCTTCCACTTTCCCTTCTATGATTGTCTTGATGAATTCATCGTGTCGTAACAAGTGTCCCAACATGTTCCCTCTTCTATTTTCAATGGTTCTTAGTAGGCATCTTTTTTCTTTAATTCTATTTAAAACCTCGTTGTGTGTTACTCTTTCCGTCCAGCTTATTCTTTCCATACGCCGCCAGCACCACATTTCAAACGCTTCAAAAAATCACCATAGGATAATTAAAATAATTAAAATTGTTTTGTTCCTAAGAGTAGTCTTTATATGACTTGCATTTCCTCTCGATGTCATTATAAGTGGATTCTACTGTATTTAATCCAGTGCCGCCACGATCATCGAAAGCCACATATAGCGATATAACTACAGTCCGTGAGCTTTAAGAAGAACCTTCGGAAATCGGCGATGACACACGAAGGTAATATTGCTGTTCGGCTTTTTCATGTGTCACTGTTGATACCCGACGTCTCTTTCTAAAACCCGAAGGTTCTTTTTAGAGCTCACGAACTGTAAATCATCATTAAACCGTATTTTGTATCATAAAACCGCAACAAACTCATAATAAAAGCCCCGAAAAACGTCGGAGGAGTCAATTTGTGCGCAATGTTTATGAAAGTGGCCCGGATCGGCTCGAGCATCAATCAGGCCCCAACTTTTTCGATTTGCTTAAAATGTAAAGGGACCACTTACCGCCGTGTATGGGGCACGAGCGGAATTCGGCGGAGAAGGTTGAAATGGAAAACTTTTATGGCTGCTCTGCATGATGGGCCATCATAGGGACGCAGCTATACGACGGAGCGAGATCGCAATATCGTTAGCTCTCTCTAACGCGTAGCTGGGTAATTTGCAGAAAAAATGTACCTTTACTTTTTTTTATATATATATTTTGAGTCTATCGCATGCAGAATCATGAGCTCTATCGAGTCTGATAGAATAAAAAAAATGTCCCAACTGTCCCAAAATTTACATACAAAAAAATTCGTTACGTTCATAAAAAAAGTGTAAGAAACTGAGAAATTATCAGTTTCGTTACATTTTTTATCATCAAAAAAGTAAAGGTACATTTTTTCTGTAAATTACCCAGCTGCGTCCCTATGATGGTCCATCATGTAGAGGAGCCATTACTGAAACTAAACGTTTGGATGTTTATGGCATTTACTACATAAAAAAAGAAGAAGAGAAAGAATCATTATCGGTGATCGAGTATCCTAACGTAGGTTTGCCCTTTTTACCCGACTACAGCGAAACCAATTGGAAGGGTTATAATTTTAGCAGTCTATCTATGTATGTATTTATAAATGTTCCTCCTCCGCCTAAACAATTATTATGAGTTTCATGATGAAGGTGTCAATCGATTCATTATTATGGCCCGGGTAACATTACTGTTCATTATTATGGCCCGGGTAATATTACTGTTCATTATTATGGCCCGGGTAACATTACTGCTCATTTTACCAACTTCAACAATAGTTTCCGTATTAGATTTACAGTAATTAAACTTTTTTTTTTACTTTGGTTATAATAAGGAAGAATAGAAACGGGTAATCAGATTTTTCTGTACAAGGCGATTCGTTTTCATTGACATTATTTTTCAGAGCAAATGCGATCAATTCGCATAAAACAAATTAAAAAAAATACAAAAAAAAGGAAATGAAGCGTGGGCTCTACCTACTACCATTGCTATAAATAGAAGCTACCTAGTAAGTACATACCTAATCTAACTCTTTGCATTTTTTGTTTCCGAACCAAGCAACTATTAAGGGAACCTTGTTAATAGTTTCAGAGTACAGTCAAGAAACCGGATTGTCATTTTTATCGTGCTCTCTCAATCAGCTTCTACCCATCTACTGAAGCCAATTGAGAGAGCACGATAAAGACGAACTTTTAAAATAAATACGTTTTTTTTTTAGAATACGATGGAAAACTATTATGCATAATAGTTTTCCATCGTATTCTCTCGGAAAAGTTCGTCTTTATCGTGCTCTCTCAATTGGCTTCAGTAGATGGGATGGGATGTAGTGCACTACATCTGTAGCTAATGTGGATCCATTAACGCGTTGATAACCCCTTATTCTTTTCAAGAAATACGTTGTCAGCTCCGTTACACCCTCACCTCCGTGACTAAACTTAAGATGGCATATCGGTCTCTTAACTGTCCCGAACAATGCCACATTATTTATTTAGGATCTGCGTCTGCCCAGGGCTAGCGCTGTGGCAGTAATTGAACCATTTGGATGTTTACGGGGTTCACTACATAAAAAAGAGTAGATTCAACCCGGGAGATCTAGCTTATGGGGCCCACCCACTATCAGTCTGCCTGACGATATTGGAAGCTGTCAGTTGTTAGGAGCTGTCAAATTTTTGTTCTAACTTACAAGCCGATATATAGGTTTTCCGTCCGAGACGTAGGGTAGTGCGGACGTCTTGAGAACAGTTTTTTTTGTATTTTGCTCATTTTAGTAGTTCAGTGTGTAATATTGATAGCTATATTGTGCGGTGATCTATAAACAAATCTGCAGCTTATGAAGAATTAGTCTCATAACGCGTGTAGCCACTATTTAGTTTGACGGACGGTTATCCTGGCTGGCCGCCACGTGTTTGTAAAGTATAGCTATCACTTTACAAATAACAAGGCCTATACCGAACAACGTTGCCTATATTTTATTAAAAGTAATAAAAGTGAGATTGACGTATATACTCGACATTGGCAAAATTCCCATTGCTTTAGACAAAGGGAGAAAGCCATTATATTTAAAAAAAAAAAAATTAAAAAAGCCGATATCGTCAGGCGGACTGATTGTCAGTGGGCCCCCTAAAACGTCCATAGTTAGCACTGAAAAATAAGCAAGAGGGATACCGTCTAAGTCATGGCTTGAAAACTTGGTTTTCTCCACCAAACAGCTAGTTATATCTTTATTACTGAGATGAAAGAAAGGCGGCCATCTCAGGAATAAGATATAAATAGCTTGTTAATCGTAGGCAAAGTTGACTTTACTTATTACTACTTACGTAGTTTGAGGGTATTTGAACTTACTAGGTAATTTATGTGATTAGGATATCATTTGGTTAATATTCCTACTTGTCGCTCAAACCGATATATTAAGAGCTAGGCCCCGGAAAAGTCACAAAATACACACGAGAGTCACGAGAGTTGAATATTCCTCCAGTAATGAGTAAGTGCCTCTTTATAAAAACCGGTATTGTAGACAACGGGTAAAGGCGCCAATCATTTGTAGGATGTCAACAAAATGATTGGTCCAGAGGAACGCAAAGGATTCTAAAATATAGTCCATGGGTTCGGTTTTTATTTTTCCATAATTTTTTTGTCACTTTTTCATTAATTTCGTCAAGTTCCAGATATGTCACATGCACATTGCTGACCATTTAATAGAACCTAGTGATGTTACTGTACTTAGCTCTAATTTCATTTTGTGGTACGAGCCGATTAACAACCATATCGTGACTATGACAAATCCAAAAACTTAAAATAGATACGGGCTTCAATTATTCAGATATACGAAATATATGTGATGAGATGCATCGGTAGAGCGCGCGCCAAGTTCTATGTTTGGAAGTTATCCTCGCTAGCTTAGCGGTGCCGCGAGCTATGTGAATGAAACCTATGTTTAGGATGTGTATTGTATATAAGCAATGTGTTAGTGAAATAAAAACGCGATCGGTGACAGTACGTACTGGTGGCGGGGTACTTGTGAGAGTGACGCTGTAGAACTGTCAGAGAAAAAATAATAATGGAAACCCAATTTTTTAATGTTTATATAATCATGACAGAAATTTCGATGATTATTATTATTATATACACATTAAAAATAATAAGTAACTCCGTCGAAGTCAGTACTACTGATACTTCTGATTTCGAGAGAAAATAGTTAAAATTAGTTTTTTCCTGAATATCTAAAATGTATATGGCGACACAATGTTGCTCCTTATGATATAATTGTGTAAGAGAAACCCGGTATCTCTATCTGACTAACATTTTAACTTACAACGTCGTAAACTACACTCAAAATAGTCATAGGTATAAGGACATTTTTCTTAAATCGCTTAAAGTTTTTTACTCTCTTTTCACACTCATTTCTAAACAATAAACTTTAAAGATATTTATTAATTAATCTCATTATCATTCTAAAAGCCATAATATGTCACACACAGCATATCTAAGTCCGGATAACAACATCTAAGTATTTAGTTATTCTCTAACACTAACACTTCATAAACCGCGTCTGTCTCCTAGCCTATAAAGAAATTCCACACAGTGCCGTAAGTTCAAACGAATTAATCTAAGTTCCCTTTCAAACATCAAAAGGAGTTCAAGAATTAATTCCTAATTCCCGATAAGTTGACTGAAAGTCTGAAAGAGATCCTTGATAAGTACGTTTGACTTCTAAGGTTGGAAGCCATGATAATTATCTTTGGTGATAATGGTCGGGAATCTTTCAGTGATTTGTATCTGAAGATTCTAAAGCAATTGAAACGTATAAAAATAAGTAGGTACAGATTATATTAATAAATAATTCAGCTCAAATTGTAAAACATCTACAAAATTGAAGGTACACCGAAAAAAAACCAGAATGCTATATTATCTCTACAGTAGTGTCTTACTGTATATATATGTGACGACTAAAATCTTTGTAAAAATAACAAGACTTTTCTAGCTAACGTATGTACCTATGTAAAACTGTACCATTAAATTTTTTAAAAATAAATAAGGAAATCAGGTAAAGGTTGTATTTACTACACGGAAAAAAAAGCTTCAGGGATATTCTTAATCTAAGACATTATTTTATTATGTTGAAAATATTTCCTCGTGACAAGTATTTATTTCCTTTAACGAAAATAAAATAAACTTTTAAATATAACGAAGCGAATATATTCTTACACATTTTCTAGTTTTCTTTTACCTAAGATAATACTTGTTTAATTAAAGTACAATCTCTCTTATTTACTCAATATACTCTTGAAACAATACATTATTGTATTTCTATTTTAAGAAAACGTGGTTTTATTAAGCGAAGAATCATATTTTTGGTAAAGGAAATAAATACTTGTCACGAGGAAATATTTCCAAGATAATAATAATGTCTTGGATTGAGAATATCCCGGAAGCTTTTTTTTCCGTGTAGGACGCTTATTTGGATTCAAATTAGTACTTGGTTAAAATAACCAAAAACGTTTAGTAATAACTGCTTATTTGTTTGTGTGTTTTAAATACGTCTTGTTTGTATGCAACTAAAAATAGTTTAACCGAGCCATATTGGTACTTTGCTAAAGCTCATTTTTTTCCGTGTTCGTGAAAGAAAAAAAGAACAGAAATATCCTTACTCCAATTCGAACTTAGGACCGCCCGTTTCATAGGCAGGGTGATTACACAAATTAGGGTACAAAGGCCACAAAATACAACTTTAGCTTCTGAATGGTATTTTACCTTTGGCGTGAAACAATTAGTTTTCGCCGTCAATTGAAGGAGCAACGCCAGCCAACCGCGGCTAATCGCTTCGGCAAGGTTTGCAGTAAGGCTGTGGCCATGCAGGAGCGGACACTGCCGAGCCCAGGGTGGGGGGGGGGGGCATTTAAAGCTCTGCGAAATACGATGAAAATGGTGTTTTAAAAATTACAGCGATATGAATTTAAAGCCATGATTATTTAAACTCATATAATCATCATAAATTGATCGAAACATGTCGATCAAAAATCGATCCAAAATTACGTGAGTACCCGCTATAAATATTTTCATATAATATAGTCATCATCAATTTTGTAAAATAAACTAAAAGCGGCACATTTTTAGCAAATTACCAATTAATACAAAATTAAACCTATGGAATATGAGTTCACTTATTAATTGTAACAGTAATTTGCTAAAGGAGCCATTTGGCAGCCGCAGCTTATGCTTTTATTGTTCGAATACAATTCTGAATCTACGTAAGCGCCTTCCGCCAAATACAATATTTCAAAAAAGTGTCACAATAATTTACTGGCTGATTAGATTATTTTCGACAGCTTCTTCTTTTATCATACTGACTGAATAGCCGAAGTACTTAGTACTTACTTACCATGTACCATGGAAGTGTAACATTTTACCTTTAGCGTGAAGCAACTAATCACACCGTCAATAAAAGGAGCAACTTTAGTAACCGTGCCTAATTGCTTCAGCAATGTTGCAGGAAGTTTTTGGCCATGGTCGAACGTAGGTATACATTGCGACCAAAACTCAACCTCTGCGGAAAATTCTACATGGCTTCCTACAAAAAGGCACATTGCAATTTTTATTCACTCATCATCATCATTATTTTAAGGGCCTGGCTCTTATCGGTGGAGTAATCGCCATTCCGTTCTATTCTCTGCTAATTCTTTTAGTTCTTGATACGTCACGTTGCTTTATCTTTGGCTTGATCTAGAAACGCTTTTTTTTCAGTAGGTATAAATTCAGCTCAAGTGTATGATGTGCTACCGCTGTGTGTGTGACCGCTGCTGTCGAAGCGTGTCCTTAATCACTCGATACAGTCGTAGTGCAAAGTGCATCGCACGCAATTTTAAGGCAGCGTTAATGGTTGCTCCTAGTTTAGTGGAGCATTTAATGGAACATTACAGTCCTGGTAATTACACCTTAACCTGCTAGGTAATTCCAAACATATTGGGTAAAAAACTTTTCTCAAACATACTCCGAAATGTATGCGTTAATGTCACGAAATGAAGACATGAAGTAGCTCATTTAAGGCCTAAGGCCAAGAAGTAATGTATGGAGTTAGTATGAAACGTACATTATTGTCCGCTGCTCTAACTTTTTAAATTTGCTTACTAAGATTACACTGACAAAGGAAATATTACATACAGCCAACGACCACTCTCTATGAAAGCATACTTGCGACATTAAAATTAAAAAAGTACTATATTTATTAAGCGGTTAAACATGGTGATCGAATAGCTTTTTCAAATGTCAAGTCAAGTTTAAAAAATAAAAAGGCGCAATGTAAACATTTTACTTGATTACTTAGTAGTTATTTTATAATATTTTCATACAATGTTTGAGAAAAGCACTATACAATCCTTGGCCGGAAGAGGGATTGCAGGACTCGCTTTATCCGACTACGTCTACTGCAATCTCGTCCTTAAATCCCTTACTTCACGGCCTCTGAAGTAATGTACTATAATAAAAAATGCCGCTGATGAGGAGGGGATCTGCGA
This sequence comes from Pammene fasciana, assembly GCA_911728535.1. NCBI lineage: Eukaryota > Metazoa > Arthropoda > Insecta > Lepidoptera > Tortricidae > Pammene > Pammene fasciana. The sequence continues at coordinate 29,763,357 of OU452273.1, read as the reverse complement.
CCATGATATGAGTAGCCTGTAGATACCGCTAAAGATTTTTTTTCTGCCTAGATAATTAGGCGCGGCTGCTGTAGCTAACCAGTGGCGTAGTGGGTTATTCTTCTACTCCTCCTCATGCAGCTGCTGGTGGTGAGCCAGCTGCGCCCGCACCCTTCGTCAAACTCTAGCTAGTTACAATAAACACATGTTGTAAACTGGTTAACTGTCAACCGTGTCACATTGAAAACAGAGAAAAATAGTATTTTTAAAAGTAGCAAACAGAACCAAAGTACAAAATAACATCGAAAATCGAAAATACGTACCGTCTGATTGGCATAATTTACGCGAGACTTGTCATCGATGGTTTTATCCTCTTAATAGAAGTAGGAATAAATAATCTATTACAAAAACATTTTTTTTTTACTTGTCGATTTTATACACATTTGGAAAAAACCTTTAAAATACAATATGCATTTTTGAGTACCGACAAGTACAATCGAAAAATGGACTTTTAAAGCATAGGCATTAAATCGATTATTATAATAACAAAACAACAAAATACATACAAAAAACAATTAACAGTTTATCAATTTTTAATGTTTAATTAAATGATCAATTAACAAAAAAAAACGACAGGTTGCTATGTTAGAAATCCGATTTCTGTCTTATAAACGACAATGACTTCTTTGGTGGTCACGAGTGTCGCGACTAAACAACTGAGCCATAGTAATTACTGTAGCATACGGCATTATATTTTGGGTAAATTATTGGATACAAATAATTATGACCATTATAACTATTAATAACTAAGTACCAGATTGTACCTACCAGAAACTTTTCTTCAGACTCCCGACGCCGCGCGCCGACCTTTTGTATGTGATTCGATTATAGAAAACCACGTAAGTAGAATGTATGAATGCCGATATAAATCGTGACACTTCTCTTTTCCGGGCAGACTCAACAACAAAGAGGTTGAAAATGACAACTGTATACAGGATGATCAATCCAAAACGGTCAGTATGGAGAAGTCAGAAACTATGTGATATAGCCACATCTGTTCTTAGGAAACATGGCTTCGATTCTAAATTTAATAATAATGACATTCAATATTTTTTTAAATCTCTCCTACATAACCGGGAATCGACCCTGATCGAAGTCATGTAAACAATGTTAGGTATAAATTGTGCAAGTTTTGTCGTTGTTATTGTTGATAATACGAATCTTAAGTCACAAAGATACAAGACGCAAACAAATACTATTTACATGACATAAAGATTGACCAGGTTCGGTTCCCAGTTATGTATGAGAGATTAAAAAAAGATTGAATGTCATTATTATTAAATTTAAAATCGAAGGCATCGAAGCCATGTTTCCTAAGAACAGATGTGGCTATCTCTCATAGTTTCTGACTTCTCCATACTGACTTTTTTGGATTTATCACGCTGTATATAACCTATATAATTAATTTATAATATAGGTAGGTATATTATAAATTTGTTCACTTCTACATATAAAACTTAAAAGTATCTCTCGAACTAGCTTTAATAATTCCTCTAACAGTTTTGATATAAATCATTTTCATAATAATTTTTTTATCCTTGTGGGCACTTTTTTATTTTGCTGCTTTTGCCTAAATAAAATAACTAAAGAGAAATAGACCCGTATTTACGCGAATAGGAACGTCAAAGTAAATAGGCTCCACAAAACGAGGACAGAACACGTTTGCTGAGCATTTATAAAATAAAACGAAACCGCACTCAAAGAGATATTTCTGTACATACCAGTAAAGCCCGCTCATATCTCAGCTTAATTTCCCGTGAAAACTTCAAAAACTGCAACAGAAAACGAAAAATCCCGCCCATTCCGCTTGCAGCCATATAAAGAGCAACCCGAATTTTCGTTGACGGTGACTTAGTTAGCGCACGTAGGGTGTCCAAGCTTTATGGCCCATTCCGAGCCTGTCCCGGCATTTTACGGCGTCGCGCGGGAGTCGCGGAATTGTGGACACCGATTCTCGATGGATTCTCCAGTTGTGTGCTTTGAGAAAACGGAATTTGACCGATTCTTCGTGGAATCCTGGGATGAGTTCCATTGAAATGCATCTCGGGATTTTGTGGAATGTCAACGTCACTTGTAAGGATATTGGCATCAAAATTGACAAACGGAATTAATTGCCTAGTTACTTCTACTTAATTGCGTAACTAATGGGTTAATCATAGCAAAGTTGTTCGCGTATTTAGAACTTAATTTATTTAAAAAGTTTTGTTAGTCAGTAAATAGTAATTTAATTAAATTAAAGGTAGTAAAAATTACTTTTATCATTTAGATCACCTATAATACATTATAAAGTGTGAGTGGACAATACTCCGTAAAAACAAAGCAAAAATATTAAAACTATTAAGTCATACAGAAAATGTTCTGCACTGTTTTACAAATAATATTGTAGGGAGGTAAGTCTCCTGCCGAAGTTTTCCCAGAGGGCTACAGTACAGTATGAGATGAGGTGAGTGTATAGGTTTTTAAAGGGTAGGCAACGTGCATGTAACTGCTCTAGAGTTACAGGGGTCCATAGGCTACGGTAACTGCTTACCATCAGGCGGGCCATATGCTTGTTTGCCACCGTCGTGGTATAAAAAAATAGGTAAGGATATTTAAAAATAAAGAAATAGCTCTCGATATTTTTATTCGTTTTGGCATACCTTTTTAGGCAATCTTTTTAATTTCGATGAATTCTACAGAATTCGGAATAGAGTGAAAAATTCAATATGTAATCGCTTCGGATTTATCGCAAAACCGATATGCCGAGTGTTTACTTTTTTACCGGTTTTTCTGTATCCACTATCCGAGTGTAAATTCTGCCGTGCCGAGACAAAAGGGCAGACGTCTGTTTTTCATTAAAAGCCTAGCGATGTATGGGAAAATTGTGAAACAAGCTACGAACTTAATAGATGGGTTAGATGGAGTCCTCATAGGTATAAAGGCTTTCAAAGACGGTGCTGATAGTCCCGTGATATCCCTATACACCCCGGTAATATCACGGGACTAACGTAACTACTATGACTGGATACGCAATTTGTTATGAAAAGCGTTGTGTTTTTATAAGCTAAAATTAAAATATACACGTCAAATCTCTTGCGAGGTTAAACTAAAATAAACTGTATTATATACTCGTAAAAGCTTGTATGCCCTGCACACCCACAAATTCGTCGAATTTTTGAAATGATTTAAAAGGATTTAGTTTTTTTGTCTGTTATTTTCAGAAACGTTTTATCAATCAATTTAGGCACTCGAAATATTAAATGGATGGTAAATGTAATTGGTCTCTACGGTTCAGGTGCTTCAAAAATAAGGTTTAATACTTATATTATTATAACTACAAAATTGTTACAATTTTTTAAGCAAAATATTAAAATAGTTTAAAACACATTACGTAAAAGTACCAAATAAACACAATATTGTTCAGTCGCCATCAGATATATCAGAGCTACCAAGATGGTCACAAATATCTGATCAACGCCTCTATTGTCAAGGCGATAAAGCTAGTTCACGCTCAGATATTTGTGAGTACCCTGGCTGCTCTGATATATTTAATGGCGACTGTATGTATAATCGGCACAATACTAGCTCTAGGATTTTACGACAATACGCAAATCGAAGTGTCCTTTTTTGATCTTTTGATTCTATGCACGAGTGGTCGTTTGTAACAGTTTTTCGGTCGGATGCTCTATCTGTGAAGGTGTTCGAAATATGAATCAATTTAAAAATTCTACAAACGCTTCCATTTCAACGGTCACTATTGAAATTGATTTTTTTTTGTAAAAGCGCGTAGTTGATTAATATTATTGATATCTAGTTCCACGATGAAGGCTTGGAAAAGTGTTTCGTGTACATGTATATAGAGCATAGAGGGGAATGTTATGCTCAGATATTAAAATTAAATTCATAGACTATAGAGCAATACGGTAATATGAAAGTAAGTGCGGTGGTCACCGTAGACATCATGCCAAACAATTATTCAGAACACGATGTATTGTAGTCGCTATCAAATATATCGAAGCGGCTATAGTACTCAAAAATATCGGAACACGCACGTTATCATCTTGACAATAGGTTGTTCCGATAATTGTGACCACCTTGGCCGCTCCGATATAATTATCTGATAGCAAATTATACAAAAAAAAATTACTTACTATGAAATAAATTAGGTCCCTTTTTGCGTTTAGTCAATAGAACGTTCGAAAAACCCATAATTTTTTAATGTAGCCCCTTCGAGAAATCTATTTTGAGCCGAATTTTCATCGCTATCGCAAAAAAAAAAAACAAAAAGATATACGGAACGAATTACATTACATTTGCTTCATATTAAATAGGCAAACAATGACTCATTTCAAGAAATGATAAAATATCTTTTTACATTTTAATGTTTTAAATACGATTTCGGTATGATATAGAGTACACAATACACATTATATTCAGTATAATCCAGTTAGTATACCATCATACGAGCAACCTAATTTGTTTCACAATTAGCACTCATAAAATTTCATTTTACGCGCCCGTGGACTAATGGAATTCATTTCCAAGTTATTTTCTTTATTGTTAATGAGTAAAAGCAATTTCAACTCAATTACTGTAATTAGTAGGATGAGCTTTTTTTTCTTACTTTTTCGCCCTCAACTCCAGGTGTTTTTGAAAACTTTTACTCTACCCCATTTTCCACCCCCACGGGCATTTGCTCTTGGTAATGTGTAGCCTAAGTAAATACAGTTAAATTTTCTTTAAAATTATACTGTAGATACGATGTATTAAGGCGGCCACCGACTATCAGTCCGCCTGCAGTCCGCCTGACGATCTCGGCCTGTCAGTTAAAACAAAAAAATTCCGGCTCCGAACAACTGACAGGCTGATATCGTCAGGCGGACTGATAGTCGGTGGCCGCCTTAAGTACTACAGAGGCCGGGAAGTAGGATAGTTACGAGGCTGGCAACCCCTTTTCACGCCGAGGTATGTATAGTGCTTTTCTCAAACATGCAATGAAATGAATATGAAAATTATCCAATTTTTTTCCGATATACGTAAGGCAAAAGTCTACTCGTAAACTTGTATTAATAATGTATATGGTGACTGAATAAATTCAGAACGTTACAAACAAATTTTCAAAAAAAAAACAACAACAACAACAACAAAAACTAAAACAAAAACAAAAACTAAAACAAAAACTAAAATTAAAACTAAAACAAAAACAAAAACTAAAACAAAAACAAAAACAAAAACAAAAACAAAAACAAAAACAAAAACAAAAACAAAAACAAAAACAAAAACAAAAACAAAAACAAAAACAAAAACAAAATGGAAAATGGAATGGAAATTTAAAAAAAATTACTTCCCGGCCTAGGCCTTCAATTTTATATGAAAATCGTTACCTGTTCTCTGGAGTTGATCCACCCTAAACGTGATACTTTGAAGCCTATTATGACGCACACAATGATTTTATATTAACTCAATGGACGCACATAACGAAGACATTTCATTGCATGTTTGAGAAAACATAATTTGTTTGTGTCACGCTCATTATCTCATTAATCTCATTATGAACACCTCGCCCGCTTAGCTATTTCTGCTGCTAACTGTACTTTATTACTTGTGGCCGACTATTCGAGCCAGCCAATAATGAAGTAAGCCTAAAAACTCTGTAATGGAGTTTCGCAATGTTCTTTGTAATTAGCTGGGAAGTAAATTGGAGTATAGACAGCTGTAACGAGTTCTTAAACTACAAGTTGCTTTGACAAGAAACTATCTCATACCCAACAGAAAAGTTATTCTGTATGAGCTTTATATATAAGTGGTGGTGGTGGTGGTGGTGGTGGTTTATAGGTAGGTGGATTAACTAGGAGTTGAAGTGGTCGCCTTGGTCGTAATCGGCCGGAAGGATCATCATCATAGGTACAGTCACCGGCAATTATTTATTTATTTATCGTATGGCTACACGTCACTGGATATTAATATTATTTATTTATTTAACATAAAAAGATACAACTTAGACTAATATAGAGTCCCACAAAACAGTTTTCACGGTTTGACTGTGGGATCGTGCAGTCTCAATTTCAATTTCAATAGTGACCGTTGAAATGGAAGCGTTTGTAGAATTTTTAAATTGATTCATATTTCGAACACCTTCACAGATAGATAGGCATTTCTTTTCACAGGTGGTAATTATGTGGGAAAGTAGATGGTGAAGAAAATCCAGTGAGTGCTGCGAGGTCCAGGTGGGACAGTGCAGCTTGCAAGTTTGTTACTTTATTAGCACCACCCAGGGGTCGCGTGTTGGGTTAGGTTAGGTTAGGTTAGGGTTGTTTAAGGTGGGGTGTGGGACAGGAAACCTCCTCGAGTGCCAGGTCCCTTCTCATTCCTCTTGATCAGGTGGATCCGGGGGAATAGGGAAGGGTTCCTGGACGGTGCACCCTGGGGGCCGCGGTAGGTAATATCGGTTGGTATTGCCTACCGTTGCTGCTAATATCCTGTCAGTCCCTCCACGAGCTCTCTGGTAACAGAGTAGATTAGTGGGGTGGGCGCTGGGGAGGAGGGAGGCTGAGGACGGCCTTATGTACTGCAGTTCCCGAACCAGGTACAGTGGTGGAAGAGGGCGGGGCGCCTCTTCGGAGGTGTGCCATGGCCTGGACTCGCGGAAAAGAGCAGTATTTAAGGCTGGGGCCATGGGTTGGTACTATGGGGTGCCACTCAGTCACGTGGCGGAGGGTGGTTGAAGTATCCTAGATGTTGCAGATAGCTATCATTGTCTTGGTTTGCACTCTTAGGTACCCGTCTCGCCTAGACCAGACTTTGTTTGTTATGGGCAGCATTTGGGTGGGCATTGGTTAGCTTACTAACCTTTGCTCCCACTTTTGGAGTGGCCGATGAAGGGACGCGGATAGGCAGGTGGCCGGTGACCCGCTCTTGGAGGCTAGCCCAACCACCCGGAGACCCATCAGCGTGACTCTGCCTAGGCAGATTCCACGTCTGATTGGGGGCGGAGTGTAGTGGTGGTATGGCTGGAAGGGACGTTTTCCTTGAAGGCATCCCCACTACACGGGTGCCGGGGTAGGGGCGTTTGTCCTCCTGGTGCTGTGCGGGTGGGACCGGAATACCGGTCCCGGCTTCTCCGGGGTTAAGAGAGGCCAGTTGGCGGAGAGCACGCTGGTCATGCTACAGCGTGCTCTATTTGCGGAGTGGGTTCGCCCTAGGGCGACAGTGCTGGTGGTGTCGCGGTTGCAGTTTCGATCCCGTTGCACCACCATTAAGGCACGGAGATGGCAGCATCCCAGAGTTTTAGTGGGTAGGCCGGTCCAGACCGGAGAGTCCCACATAACTTATGCGTAATATTTGGCTCCACCCCGGGGGCCTAATGTTACGTATAGGTATGCGTAAAGCATTTCTCTGGGACAAAAAAAAAAAAAAAAAAAAAAAAGGGTTGTTTAAGGGGTTTCCTACCGACGCAGATTAACACTGATCCCCAATTATATCTTCCTACACGAAGGCCGCTAAAATATATGACACGCTATTATGACTCATAAATAAGAGCGTGTCACATAGACGAGTATTTGCGGCCTTTGTCTAGGACGATAGGTATAGCTATATTACTATTATAGCGTAGTTAGGACATTTTGCTTTTTTGGGAACTCACAGATCCGCTCCGCTCAAGGACAAAAACTTAAAAGCAGTAATTATAATATCGTGCATTTACAAGTTATTCCTAACACAATTACATATAGAATATGAACTTTAGGCTAGTCGATAAAGCATTTGAAATCTGCGTACAGCTCATACAAGTCCTTTGGGATGCAAAGACTGAGTCTGCGATCAAGTGGCCGGGATATTGCCGCACTCTTATCTCGAGAGCTACACATGGTCTAGAAGGGCGAGAAACATAAGCTCTTACTACTTCGGATATTTCATCGATAACCAAAATTAAGTAAGGAGTTAATAAAGTCCCTTAAGGGATACATAAGTACGCCTTTGTACAAATATTTTGTATTCTTCCTATTGTATTTTTATTTGTTGTACAATAAAGTGTTATACTACTACTGCTACTATAAACTTTATTTGACTACTCAAAGTTTACGTATAAATGAGTCAATCAACTTTTTATAGCGCCTGGTTGCTATGGTTACGTCCCTTGGACAACCAAAGATTTTCTATGAAATAGTATGAGGATGTCCCTCGGACGACGGGGACATAGTAAACAACATTAAAAAGTTGATTCGCCCAAATAACAAAACACTTTGGTAAGTAATAAGCCTTAGTTCTGAAGTCACAAAACTTAGGTTACTGAGCGTTTTCACAAAAAGTTGTTAGTTTTCACATTTTTGAAATTTTAAGAATTTTTTGCATATTCCTACTCAGAATCGTGAGTACTATCAACTCCACTATGAAATTAAAAGTGTCCTGTTCCTCTTACGCTACTTTTCTATGGGCACTTATATGAAAGTAGCGTAATGGAACATAAAAATTATATGAAAATTTTGGGACACTTTTCATTTCCTAGCAGAATGAATAGTACTCTCGATTCTAAGGAGGAATATCCAAAAAATTCTTAAAATTTCAAAAACACGAAAACCAACAACGTTTTGTGAAAACGCCCTACTACACAGATAGAAATAATATCTTAATTCAAAACTCAAAACTCTCTTGCACGCGGTTTCTTAAAGAGAGTAATAAATAGTAGACGAAGTTTGGTTACTGGTAACAAAAAAAAATTGCAGTGCATTGCACGGACGATATGGCACTAGTAATTCATCTGCGAACAAATAAACATTCACGTTAGAAAATCAAATTTCGGACGCAGGGCTGTACCAAGCATGGTTCGTCGTGTATAATCATGTTTAATTCTATCACTCGCGTCGTCTGTTGTTTTTGCCCGCGCGCCGTGGCCCGTTCAGGTTTTTTGTTCGAAGTTGGACTGCTCATTGTAAATGGGTGTCCTCTGCCGTAGGACTCCTTAGGGACCTTTACAAATCCACAAGTGTCCAAGCCAAAATTCTATTCTAACGTCAGCAATATTACAAGTGAGATTAATTCATTATTAATTTAGTAGGAAGTAGTTTTTAAAGGTTACAGATAGAAAAAATAAAATAAAAATAGTTACCATTTAGTATTATATAATATTGGTAGAAACTAATCGAAGTACGGGTTTTTATGCCCTCTGCACAGTGTGTCATAAAAACCTCAGTTATCTGCAAGGGTAGCCCCGCCCAAGGCAATATTCGTGATGCGATGCTCAACGATAAGGGCTTGTACCCATTAGGTACTGGCCAAAAACTAAACTTACCCGAAAAATTTGATCGTCGGGTTAGGGTAGGTTAGACATTTGCTGAGAAACGGTTTTTTTGCAGACCAGTAAAATCATTCCCAAAAAATAATACTCACTTACGATTCGATGTATTTTTTTTTATATTTGCATTGTGTTGATATATATGCAAGCGAGATGTAGAGCTTAATTTAATGCAATTCGAAAACATCATCTTGTATGGAAATTTCTATACTACTGCTTTTTTTTTCAAATCTAAGCGCGCATAATATGTGAATTGCCTAACAACGCTGTCGATTTTTTGAGGATAAACAGAGCAAGGAAAATAATGTATGTGAGGGTAATGGTTACGGGTTCCCCTTTCCGCACTTAAAGCCAGTTCGTAAATATCGGCCATTGTGTGGGTACCACGTGTACCCCAGCAGTTGGTACTTGTACCTAGAACGTTCAGGTTCATTATTGTTGGGTACATCAGAGGCCAGTTTTATAAAGCTACAAGTTACAATTTACAAGCGGAAGTCTCTTTCTAACACATAGGGTTAGAAAGAGAGTTCCGCTTGTAAATTGTAACTTGTAGCTTTATAAAACTGGCCTCAGGTGTTTTCTAAAGCAGAGCACTCTTAAGATACAATTAGACATGCATGTAGATACATTGTGTAGGTCCTTTACTTAATTAGGGTTCCGTACCCACAGGGTAAAAACGGGACCTACTAAGACTTCGCTGTCCGTCTGTCTGTCTGTCCGTCTGTCACCAGGCTATATCTCTTGAACCGTGTTTATTAGATAGTTGAAATTTTCACAGATGATGTATTTCTGTTGCTGCTGTAACAACAAATACTAAAAACCGAAATAAAATAAATATTTAAGGGGGTTCCCATACAATACAACAGACCTGATTTTTTTGCCGTTTTTATAGATAATGTAAGGATGTCTTAGAGCGCGGGTCCGACTCGCACTTGGCCGATTTTTTTTGTAATATGTCTATTGAGAATATAGTTAAATAATTATTTAAAAGCAGTTGAATATTTTTCTAACAACAGATAAAACTAAAACCAATGATTTATTAACGATGACGTTGGCGTTAACAGATGGTTTGGTGCAACCGGCCCTTAGGCTGTAAAAGCTGCTAATGGGCTATCCGATTTTGCAAATTTGGCCCTAATTAAAATGGCATAGTTTTCCACATACTGCCACTCATATACCTTTATTTTATTAGAAAGTAGTTATTTTGCCAACATATCAAAAAGATCCATTTTATTCGGGTCCAATTTGATCAATCTAATAGCAGAGACTATAGAGATATAGACGACCACAGCCTAAGAACTTTTTGAAGCTCAAGTCGATTGCGCCCTCTGTCCGAAAGCCGCCTAAAGATATCAAATTTGTAAGAAGAAATGTCACCTGCACTGCTACTCCACCTAGTAACAAATAGCGTACTAGTAGTACACTAGTAGCTACTAGGTGGAGTGGAGTGGAAATTCGGTATCTTTAGGCGGCTTTCAAACAGAGGGCGCAATCGACTTGAGCTTCAAAAAGTTCTTAGGCTGTGGTCGTCTATATCTCTATAGTCTCTGCTAATAGCCTATCAGCTGTTCTGTCAAGTCAGACGTTGGTTTTTAATCATGTATCGTGACGTCATAGGGCAAGTTTCCTAACAACTTCATAGTAATCTTTGTGATGTTTCATATATGTATAAGACCAAAGTACCCAATTTCGCTCAACCCACACACTTTGTAATAAATTCAACGGCAAAAACTTCAGCAGACGGGAATTACCCAAACGTACCCTAAAATTTAATGAGTCAGAGTCATAAATTTTTAATTTATCTTAACTTCTAATTAGGTGACCCACGCCCAGTTAATAGGATTATAAGCTTAGTATAATCCCTGCGAAGCTTGATATAAATTGTTTGGCTATGTTATAGACTTGTAGCTTTCACGGGCTCCATTTTTAGAGTTCCGTAGTCAACTTTTTTTTTATTAGCCTAAAGTAGTGTCCCACTGGGGGGCAAAGGCGTCTCCCGCTGACTTCGACAACTCAAGGTCCCACGCTTTTTCCGGCCAGTTGCTGAGGAAAGCGTCCATATCGTTCCGCCATCTCTGTTTGGGCCTGCCCCGTCCGCGCCTTTTTTGCGGCATCCACTTGGTGGCTACACGTGCCCACCTATCCGGATGCATGCGGCAGACGTGTCCGGCCCAGTCCCACTTAAGTCTGGCGGTCTTCTTGCCAACGTCAGCTATGCGTGATTTGGAGCGCAGCGTAGTGTTGCGGATACGACTAGTCAACTAGGGAGCCTTATACTTTCAATTGACCCCGAAATGAGTTTTTTATTAAATGTTTAGACATAAAGGAAAAGTACAAATTTCGACTGCCTCGGGCAAGACTCGAACTTCTACTCCGGGATACATGCCCTTGCCCGTTGCTCTAACCAACTGAGCTACTGAGACTTACCTGATGGCTTTGATTTTTCTATATGCGTTTATTGAAATCACCTTTGTATTAGGTATAATTAATCATTGTCTCATAAATAAGCTGCCAGTAGATTCATATTAGAACTATATTTATTGCCTGAAAATTAAACGAATGTTATTTATTCAGTGTTATTTATTAATTATGTGTATTAATTACGAAGCAATGCAATGTTGCACTTCAGTATTTAAGTATTTGCATAAACGGGTAAACCGGTTAGAACCGGATTTTAACCGTTTAGTATTTATGCAGATGTAAAGCTGATGCGGCATTTTCGGTAGCAAGTTGCTCAATAGCCAAAGGACGCAAGTATTAGATACAGTAAACTATTTCAATTTTTGGGCTATATTTATGGGGTTCGTATCAAAAGATCAAGGAACTGGCGCAGGAAAGAAGTAGATAGAAAATACTCCACCGACAAGAGAATCCCTCTTAAGTTGATGTTGGTGACAACCCCGCCATCGCTTTGAACTAACTCCCCAGCAACAGCGGTGACGAGTTTACCGTTAGCCGGACCGGTCAAGCGGCGATGACGTCGCCGGGGACGGGCTGCGGGGGACCGCTCGCGGATTCGACATAGACTCGCGCAACGCTCTACACCTATCGCGCCGCGAATAACCAAACTACCTAGCATTAAGTCCACTTTGTAACAACCGGAATAAATTAGTGTTTACAGTCCACTAGAAGTTTTCATTACGGCAGTCTAGATCTCCTTCAAGCACTGAACAAGGCACTAGACGCAACAGTTGATGATGATTATGATTATGGGGTTACGAGTACGTGGGGCTAGAGTTGTGCCGTTTCCCGTTTTTATGGAGAACGGTCTAGAGCGATATTTCCCATAGTACAGCAGATGCCCCGAATTTGGCCACTTTAAGGAGAGTTTGTCTATTCACTCGTCAATCATTTTGTGTCAATACGGAAAAGCCTGTTTATAAATCTGAGCTGTTAAGATTGTGACATTAGTTTTTTTTAATGAATTGTCAGAAAAAGCCCAAGCCACTTTTGGCCATTTTATTAGTTGGCTCCTGACAACTAGATAAATGACAACTGATACATGACAAATGACAATGTAATTAATCGGTGCTGCCATACTTTACTCTTATATCAACTATAACTTGTTAATTTGTCTATATCTTTAGTAAAGTTGAAAATGGCCAAAATCGGGACAGTCGCCACAACTGGGGTATCTGCCCTAAACGCATATCTCTATGTGGGCTTCTCACCTCCCACTTTTTCTCCGGGTTCTCACCCTGAGAAGGGAAGATACCCACTAAACCCACACCGGCACTTCCCACAATCCCTTCGAAGAACGTCTTAGGGACCTTGGGGGTCTCGATTCTACCCGACACCCACTGGCAGCTTCAGCCGTTTTTCAGGATCAAAGGATCTACCGCGAAGATCGGAAATCTAAATTTCGTTATATCATACTTTAGTGCACTTGCTGATTGGACCGAAAGAGACGCAGATAAGGAAAAGATTTTCGAGGTTCGCGGCCCTCAGAAAAGCTGTAACTATCGCTCCCCAAAAGTGCAATGTCCGTCCTCTGCGCACTCGCCCTACTGAAATCGAAACTGCGATGTTTTTTTGCATTTCACCTAATTTGTAACCGGCAAAGTAAATTTTGCGGGACATTTTTACGAGAATTTAATGTAAAAGTTGTCAGAACGGAACACTGTTTATACACGTCTCTTATTACCTTTTTCCATTACACCATAACGCCCGCACTGTGTGGTTGTTGAAATTCACTCGGTCCATTTTGCGGCTGGATTAACTAAACATCTGATTATATTTGCATGATACATGCTGGTCCTAAAATTACTTAATTTTTATTTAGTCATCATCATACGCTTGCCCTTGTCCCATTTACTTGGGGTCGGCGCAGCATGTCTTTTTTTCCACATATCTCTGTCACCCGTCATCTCATCACTCACCTCCTTTCTTTTCATATCATCTCTCACATAATCCATCCACCTTTTCTTAGGTTTTCCTCTTTTTCTACATCCTTCCACATTCATTCTTAATACCTTTCTCGTAACATGACTTTCATTTCTCCGCATGACATGCCCGTACCACGTAATTTTTATTTAGTCTAGTTACTATATATTTGTGTCTAAAGTGTGTCCAGGTACAGTCACTGTCAATAGTATTTTCCTATTCGAAGGCCGCAAAAATATGTGACACCCTCTTATGGCTCCACAAATAAGAGTGTAGAAAGATACTATTAGTTTTTAGGAGCGTCCATACTTACGGCTCCAAATTACCTACGCCTTAAAATATAAGGAATATACTACTTTGTATCCATTATATATTTTAAAGTAAAGCTTAAAGTAATAAACGTCATAAACATTAATTCTTTTTGACAAATATATCCCTCCTTAGTAGACCCCTTTCTCACTGACCCATCCCTATAACAAACCTACTGCCCTATTCTCAAAGGGCCGTCAAAACCGCGAATGCATTGCAAATGCAATAATTTCCCAAAACTCTTATCTAGTAACATTCCACATCCCAAAAATAAACCTCATTCCAACGACATAAAGTTAATAATCAAAAACTAAAAAAGAATACAAAAAAGATATTTCAAAAATGAGCATTTAAAATTCGAACGCGACTCCCATTTTACCAATCTCTACCAATTTATTGACAACTTTATAAACTTCAAACTAAGGTCTGAAATTGAATAAAGAATAGCAAAAAGATGTGAGGTTATGAGAATTGGCGGGAATCGCAGAGCGATTCGAAAAAGCCGAAATTCGGGGCGCCGGCGGACCTGGGTTCATTAAATTTTCAGCCACCCCGATCCGAACAAGGCTGCGCCAGCGAATTATTAATTAAGCGAAATACGAAGGCCATTTTTCTTAATCCCCGTATAAAATGGGATGGATGTACGAGTATGGTCAGTTGGAATTAGAAGTGAGAGAGGACGACGAACGTTTACGAATATGATAGGTTATAAATTTGTAAAGCCTATATTTTGATGTTTTCCAAGTAGGTTTTAGTCCACTGTACGTTGTAAAATAAGTATCATATCGAAATTTAGCTGATATTGTACTATTTTGACTTATAATAATAATTATATTATACATATTATAATAAATAACAAACCTTAATACAGTTTACCGAGCTAATACTATCTTCAAAGACCTTGAACCCAAGTTCATGTTCAAATATGATCAATTAGTTGTTAATTAAAATACTGTCGCCAAAATTCTGGGAACCAGAAAACGACGGGCCTTGGCAACAAATATCAAATCAAACTGTAAATTGGACAGGAATTCTATACATTTTCACAGAATACAGACTTAGAGAGAGCTCCTTAAGCTTACGGGATGTTTCTATCAAATCAGAGCCAATTAGTCATATTCTGCGAAGTGCTTAGATTGGTAATATTTAACAAATTTTACTACTTTTACTATTTCAACTTCGAAAATTCACGAAAAAAAATGTTAGGGGGCCCGCCGACTATCAGTCCACCTGACGATATCGGCCTCTGTCAGTTAGAACAAAAATTTGACATCTCCGAACAACTAACAAGCAAGATAGTGGGTGGGCTCCATTAGGTGTTTCACAAATTTCAAGCGATCAAAGGTCGAAGTTTGCTATTATTTTATCATTTTTTATTTATTATTACAGACAACATGATCCACATTTTGAGTTAGTATTTTATTTAAAACTATGTTAGTACCTATTCATACTTTGCTAACGATGCTATGGGACAGCAATTTTTTTTGGATATGTCTCTTAGGGCGTTTTCGCACTACGTCCGATCCGAATCCGATCCGAACCCGTGAAAATAAGGTCCGAAGTAGCTACATATACCCGTGATAACCCGACATATAGACGTGATACGTGACGTGTCCGTGATATAGACGTGATTAACCCGTGATTTATTTAATAGTACCTAAGTAGCATAACTAAGTATTAACTAACCCTAGGGCTGGCTCATTCCTCGGGCAAAGAATAGGAATTGCCATCCAACGAGGTAATGTAGCCAGCCTTATGGGCACACTTCCGCAGGGATCAGACCTGGGGGACCCAGCTTAGGGTTTTTATTTAGGTAGGTTTATTTCATATTTATTATTATTTAGTTTTTAATCTAGTTTTAATATTAGCATATTTTTAAGTAGTTTTAGATTATTATTTGTTTTATATACTCTTGAAACAAGACTAAGTATGTGGGTGCCTAATAAGAATTCCTAGTATTATTATAAATAATTTAATTACTTCCCGATATCTGTAGTACATCCAGCGTCTTCCGGCGACTTTTATAAGGTCGTCTGTCCTATCATTAAAGGGGGGGTTTGCCATACGCGCCACGCTTCGCAGGCGGGTTGGCGCGCGCAGTTTTATTTTTGTTTATTGTTGTTTAGGCTTTCGGAAGATGCTGCTGCCCATCTCCCGGAGTATTCCCCTCCTACTGCAACCACGGGACGATATGGTGGGGGACATTTCAAAGGCCGGGCACCCCACGGCAAATGTTCAGCAGTGGACGTCTTATGGCTGAGATGATGATTTGTAGTACAAAGGAATGAAACATGGCTAAAAGCAATAAAGACTAATAAGATGATGATATTGATGATGCAACATACAAAAATACAAAATTTTTTATTTTATAAATTAGGTATACAAAATGATCTAAGGGATGGAGCCGCCGGTAAGCATAAAAATGCCTGTGTCGGGAGACACCGCTCTTCCTTAGGCACTATGTTTAAATAATAATTTCTGCTAATATTATAAAGTAACTAATTCTAAGACATACTCGGAAAGTAGGTACACTATACTAACACTAATAATAATTGAACAGTTAGCGTAAGTTAGTTACATTTCTGGGTAACTAATATCGAACAGTTCGCGCTAGACGTTGCAATTGGTAACAGCGCGAACTGAAACACTTACAGTAAATTCCTGAACGAATGAGCTCCCGAGTTCAATGGCTTTTGAAATAAGTTACAGTACAGTGGAGGTTAAAGGCACAGAATAGATAGTGGTTGCCATCTTCATTTAATTTAATTTATCATGAATAACTTAAGTAGTAGTCCGCTCCTGAACTGAGAACGCGCGTTTTCCTTGCAAAATAATTGACCCTGGTGATGATTGTTTCGCCCCCTCTAGCTCCATAACCCCTTGATCGATTCTGCTCATATACGAACTCTCAAATTATATTGATGCCTGCTACAACCCCTAACAAAATTTATAAAGATCAGAAAAACTTTACTAAAGTTATCGCGAAATAACTATTTAAAATCAAAAAGCCATCGAAATGCAGGGACGTTTCCCCCACCCATTTCGCACGTACTTTTATGTTGTCTTATACCTTTAAAATATTAAACATTCAGTTCTATCCTTTACCTAAACTTCTTTTTAACCGACTTCAAAAAAGGAGGAGGTTCTCAATTCGACTGAATTTTTTTTTTTTTTCATAATTTTTTTTTTTTTTTGTATGTATGTTACTCCATATCTCCGTGAATCTTGAACCGATTTTCAAAAATTTTTTTTGAATCGAACAGGTATAACCCCTAGATGGTCCCATTGTCACCAAGTCGGGATCTGATGATGGGATCCTGGAGAAATCGAGGGAACTCTTCAACTATTATAGGCACACCTATAGTGATTTCACTATTTTTTACAGCAACTCGGCCACTTCCTCTTGGAATAGCGGATCCTAAGCGAAGTCGGTTCTTTTTTTGTTTAAAATTATGAACTTAACGCTTCCGATGAAGATAAGTTTAACAGTCCAATGAAATCCTTATAAGAGCTGCAGCCGCTGCGAAGTTAGTTAGCGGCGACGGTATTAAATATGTCCAGTAAGTTCCAGAAGGCGGGAAATTACCCGATCGCGAGTTCCAGGCTTGGTTATTCTTATTCTTGTGACTTCTATAAGTTTTTATTCACACTGTTTTATATCTTTAGTTTAAAAATATATGCAATGCGGTGTGAGTAGAGGTTGTAAAAATATTTCTAGCTGCTACGAGCAAATAATTAAGTACACACTCACGTGAAGTCGGATTTTTGTCGGAAGTACAAATTTTGTATTATTTTGAATACACTTGTCCGGTAGGTACGTTCCTAAGTATAATGTTCATGTTCATCGTTATTTCTATTATAGATCAATTGATTTTTAAAACGTTTAAAACTGATAAGCCGTAAGATCTAAGTAACTTAATCGATTAAGTAACTAAAGTATCAAATTACATCCTTAGTATAGAATTGAACTATTATATTGGTATGTCTGTATGTCTACACCCACCCACAGGACAAAATTCAATAAATCTGTATTGCAATGTCTATTTTTATTTTCCTGTATTTGAGCATGGTGGAGAGATTATCCTTTAAGCAAGTTTCTAACTCGCCGAAGTTTTAATCTGCGTGACCACGAGATAATTAAATAAGTTGAACACTTGTTCTCAAAGAGATTAGCTTACGGTAATTTACACCAATTAGAAAAAAACCAAAGACCTTATACATACATGTACCTAATTCAGAATATCCTTATCCTTTGGAAAAAACCGAAACTACATACAAAGGAACATATGAATCAGTGCAGGGGTTACGAAGAAATTAACAAATTACGATTTCTTGGTTTGGAGCAGCCTGTATGTAAGTAAACAAACCAAACAAACGCTCATCAGTAAATACATCCTCATTGAATAGTATGAAACCTCCTTTATTTTATTCGATTATCTTTTTTAGTCATGACACTATTATTAGTATTATGTCAGGTGACAAATGTATGAATTGGCAGGTGCTAATATTGCTATGTTCTGACGTGACATGTCGCTAATATACTATTCGCTGTGTGCATGATTGTGGCGCCATCTCTTGGGCAGGTGGTCAATCTCTTTTTTTCCTTTTTTATAAATAGGTTGTATTCCTTGCTTATACGAAATGTAACTGGCTGATTCACTATTTTGACAGCAGACAGGGGATTTGCAGTTTCATTTCTTGTCACTTTGAGCACTGCGATCGTTCTCGTTACCCCCACCATGCACTTCGCACATAGCGAATAGTCAAAAAAGATAAAAAATAAAGATAAAGAATGAATGTTAAAATTATAGTAGAAGAGCCCATGACACTGAACCTAGTTCGATAAGTCTCCCGGATGATATATATATAATTAGACGCGTTTTTAATAGCAGAACACGAAATGCCTATGCTGCAATGCAAAAAAATGGGCGGCATATTAAAAAAATTTTTTTGAAAAATTTAAAAAAAAACGGTCTCTAATACGATAAATCTCCCAGGTTTCCTTTGTTCCTCGAAGCAGAGGAGAATTAAGGCTATACGATAATGCGGTGCTGCAAGTCCCCGTGACAGGCCTTGTCAGTTGCTGCAGCATCATAAGATTGTAGATGTACGCAAAAACTTTGCGCCTACTTATTGATAATAGCAACGTGAGAAAGAGCGCACATCACCCCATTTTGCAGTAGGCGTATGACTTCATCGCGTTGCTATGCCTAACGCCCATTTTTTTGCATTGCAGCATAGGCATTTCGTGTTCTGCTATTAAAAACGCGTTTAATTATATATATATATATATATCATCCGGGAGACTTATCGAACTAGGTTCAGTGTCATGGGCTCTTCTACTATTAGGGCATTTCTGAGAAGTAATCCTATGTGGGATTTAAAGTTTTATCCAATGGCTAAGAACATGTGTATATACTTAAATATACAGTATACATAATAAGCTATAGTAATGAAGGCACCGTTTGTACATAAAATAACTAATACTGAAGTTAGTAATAATACTATGTTTAAGATGTAGTCGGTAAATGGATCGGGGCACGCTGGCAAATGAGTGGTTAGACTACAGTTGAGTTGAGCTGTGGCCGTTCAGCAGCGGAGAGGCTAGTAGGACTAAGGAGTTTTTGCAATCTGGATACAAAATGTATGAAATTAGTAGGACCTTAAGAGCCGCCAGGTCGCTCGCGTGAACTCGCATCCCCATACAAACGTAGTTTTGCTCTCATTTTAAAACGACATGCTTTAGAACCACGAAATTTGGCATGGGCATTATAGCAGTACAGATCTATGTCGGTAATTCGTTTTCTTTGCAAAAAATTGTAATACAAAGAAAATATAGCAAAAATAAGTTTTGTATGTAAATCTGTATCTGGCTGTATTTTCTTTGTATTACAATTTTTAGCAACGAAAACGAATTACCGACATAGATCTGTACTACTAGAATGCCCGTGCTAAATTTCGTGGGTCTAAAGCATGTCGTTTTAAAATGAGAGCAAAACTACGTTTGTATGGGAACGCGAGCGTCCTGGCGACTCTTAAGGATCCGGATCCGACGAATCTTGCAAATCTTTCAGATTCATCGTGCAAACGTGGTGCAAACCCCTGACTAAATATACGCTTTCGGGCGACCGGTTTCGGCCATGGTGACTGCTTTAGCTCCGTTGGTTGTTGAAGGCGTTTATAGAATGAACGCGTTGTAGGATTATAGGCCGGGAAATCTGGCGGTGCGTAGTATGGGGACCTCGCATTAATTCCTCAGTCGATGATTCTTTTGCTGGGATATAGTATAGATCATAACAAATACCAAACATAATTTTTCCAAAAAAAAAACATTTGCCAATTTTGGTATTTTCACCAAAATGTACAAAAAGCTTAATAATTTGTACTGGAATATTTCTCAGGCTATATTTTTTTCACCACACGATTTTTTTTGATCATTGCCAGATACTAGGAAAAGTTCCAAAAAAATGTCAATAAAAAGTATAAAAACTGTCATCTTTATTTAAAAATATCTGTTGACACTCGTCATTTTGTTTGGAAAATTTCTCAGTCAAGTTTGTAACAGTGGTTGTTATGTTAATCATATTTTAACATAATATTTACGAATTTCCAAAAAAAATATATTAAAAGAAATAACTTATTGCAGTAAAAATAATATGGATATTTTTTTTTTTGGAAAAACATTGATACACCATCTACTCATGACACTTTATCATACTGTAAAGGTTTTTTTGTCTGAGGAATTAATGCGAGGTCAACCTCCTTATTGCCTGGTCTATAGTAATTAGATACACATCGTGTATACACACAGTGGCGGAGCATCCATATAACTCGATTTCCATCGACTTTCATATTTTTCAGATGATTGAGAGCTTTTACGACGGCTCACTAAACAAGAAAAGCCAAAAGAGTTCTCGTAGAATTATTTTGAGACGCTACCAGGCGGATATATAACGGATTCGGTTAATTAAATAGGGTGTGCCGGCACATATTATCTTATCATAGATATAATGTAATAAAATTTAGAGAAAACTTAACACAACAGAATAAAAAAATACTGATTCAAAAATACAAGATCACGAATGTTGAACGGTCCTAATTATGTCTTTCCCGAACTCGGGACAATGAGGGTTTCCATAAATCCAAGGGACGCCACCGTGACGAGCGAGAGATCTTTTTGACAGCAGCTGTCAAAAACCACCTATAAAAAAATGTGATTAAACATGAGTGGTAGATTATGTTATGACAGCAGGATTGCGCAGTAGCAAAAGAGTGAAGTGAAGTATGACAGCTGGACCTCTCGCCACGGTGTTGCACGGTAGTCTGGTGAAAAAGTCGATTCAGGAAACCCTAATTATGTTCCGAATAATTTAAAAGCATATACACAGCCAAAGCTGTTCATTTGAAAATTTAATAAGATGAGAATGAGGATTCGATTCGAAAGTGCTTGTTGCTATGCCTACTTGAATAAAGACAATATTGACTTTGACTTTGATGCTGATGCCGCCCCTGGAGATGATAATGAATGTAAGGAGTATTGAGAGTTCATCATCATAAGCTGATCTCTTGTCGGTGAGTAAATTACTCCTTACTCTAGCTTTCTCCTTGACAGCCTGATACGACACGACGTTTACCTTGTCTTTCACTTGATCCATCATCTTGGCTTCCCTCTCTTCCACTTTCCCTCCTATGATGGTATTGATGAATTCATCATTCGTAACAAGCGTCCATGTTTCTTTAATTCTGTTTAAGACCTCGTCGTTTATTATTTTTTCTGTCTAGCTTATTATTTCCATACGCCGCCATATGTTGAGAGTTAAAGGAATGATTATTATAAAATCCAAGAGCACAGCCTTACTCACAGTAAACTGTAGCACTCGATACTTGAAAGTTTCAGGAGAATGCCCTTAATGCCCGACAGTAAGTTAAACCAGACCTGCACTTATCTGGGTGTCGGCTCTTTGCTATTCCTAAACTTTATCTTGGTAATCGTTTTCATTAAAGGTATTCTAGTCTTGCTTATATTTGATTTTGATTTCGATGAATCGTTATGTAGTCAGTATACTTTTGTAAAACTATTTTTTTTCTAAAAGTTGAGTCTAAAGTAAGGTTGTCCAGAAGAAATCGCTGTTGTTTACCTTTAATTTGTTTTATGCATTTTCTGTACTGTTTTTCTTTTTGAGGTTTTCAATAAAGAGTATTTAATTTTGTATTGTAGTGTATTGTATTGTAAAGATACATATTTTTTTTGATTTCGAATGGCAGTGGGAGCTTTTTTGTAACATTCAGACATTTAAAATATCGTGAATTTCGGTTTGGCAAATCAGTTTTAGTTTAACACTATAATTTTTTTAACCAAAGCATCATGACACCGAAAATCAACTGTCTGCCGTTTTCAGAAGCGCTTAAAGAAAATTTTTAAAAGACAAGCTGGTGAGAATCACGTTCTTTGGACACTTCCCACTATTTTCACACTTTTTGTTTCTTGTGCAGAAAAATTAAGTAGAACCGCTTAGGCCGAAGTTAACCGGCGAGCTAGACAAACTTGGTGTTAACTTAACTAAACACAACTAACTTAAGTGAACTTAGTCCAGATTTGTGGTTCAACCAAAGCGTTTATCTAACACTGACCTTTGAGCACTTGCTTTTTAACTGACTTCAACATTTCAATGAGGTTCTCAATTCGTGGTTTTTGTTATGTAAATCCTCCGGTGTCGTATTCTAATTATAAAATACATAAACAATACATTAAAATACAATCTACATATCTCCAACATAATTCCAACACACGACAAGCAATCAACCAATATTGCAGTTTAGTTGTTTTGGAATTGTTTTGAAATTAATTTTCATGACACATATTCAGTCATATTTCTGATTCAGACGTTTCTTAGGTGCTGTTTTGCGGAGTTAACACATTATAGTTGTATTAAAATTGAAACTATTTTTGCGTTTTATGTCAATGTTCTTTGAATTATCAACTAATTTTATGAAATACGATATGATTTTTGATGAATCGGTATTTAGTAAGTACGCTTTTGTAAAAACTTGTTTTCATCATCCACATTTAGGGCCCTAGGCAGAAAGGCTTTTTAAGGAACTATAAAAGAAAACTTGCCTAAAAGCAGGCGGTCAGAATAATCTCGGCCTTTTGGGCGACGATAAAAGAAATCAACTGTTTTCTTACAAAACCTCACATATTACTATACTTCCCGTTTAACTTGAATCTTATATCGTAATACAGAAAGTACTTTTTAGAATAAAAATTGAAATACATAGGAGATTGAGGAAGTTACAAGTGGAAATGTAGATAACGCGAACAATGGACATGTCGAAAACATTACCCTCCTTACCGACTGCGCCAGTTAAGATTGTTTCGGCGTTCACATAAGTTTTATCCGGTCGTATCAAATAAGTGTTGTTGTTTGTTTGAGCGGACTAAAGCTATAACAAAATACATTTGGAGTGATTTTATAACTATTTTTTTGCAATAAACCATAAAGTTAGTTTATTTTGCGTATTACTAAGGGGGAACAGGAACAGCACATACTGATAAATAAATAGGTAAATAATGAATATTATACTGATATATAGGCCACCAAGCGCTGCTCTGTAAATAATGATATAAATGATATAGGTATCCTAAATGTGATATTTAACTGCAACAAATTTATTTTCTTATAGATATATAAGTTTCATCAATATAGAAGTTATATCTTATATCTACAACCCGATTGTAACTACCTGAGGCCAGTTTTATAAAGCTACAAGTTACAATTTACAAGCGGAACTCTCTTTCTAACCCTATGTGTTAGAAAGAGACTTCCGCTTGTAAATTGTAACTTGAAGCTTTATAAAACTGGCGTCTGCAGGTAAATAAAATAATAGGTTAGGTACAGTCGCCATCTGATATATCGGATTGGCCAAGGCGGTCATAAATATCTGAACAACGCCTCTATTGTTAAGGTGATAAAGTTCATGTTCAGGTATTTTTGACTACCATGGCCGTTCCGATATATTTGATGGCAGCCGTACGTACATTATATTACACGCAAACATATTTTGTCTTATTATATAATTTTGTACCCATAATTAACGCATTCTACATTAATTTAAGTAATTATATTCTCGAAAACGACAGAGTTTTAAACCTTTTAGTCCCCTCCGTTATGGGAGAGGGCCTAAGTGATAGTTCAGATCTGGATACGGTTACCAACTTTTAGTATGTTGTTGGGCACGACACTAGGACCCCAAAACTGCCGAGAGACGGGGACGTCGATGAATGTCTCCCGTGTAATGACGTCATCAAAATGGCTGCCGCTTTGTTGCGAAAAGTGTAAATTTCATCCAAACTGTGCATTGCACCTATACGTGTGTAGTATCAAACGAAAGAAGATTAAATGTGCTATATTGTTGTAATACATTATATACTACTGTATATTACAGTTTGACAGCTATAAACGAAAACCCAAAATCAGGCTAAAAAATAATTCGGATATTTGCATTTTACAACAAAATTACAAGTCCAACTTTAAAGCCGAGTACTACAAT
Organism: Pammene fasciana; assembly: GCA_911728535.1. Lineage (NCBI taxonomy): Eukaryota > Metazoa > Arthropoda > Insecta > Lepidoptera > Tortricidae > Pammene > Pammene fasciana. Next base: position 29,738,807 of record OU452273.1, on the reverse strand, counting down.
AACAAAACAGGCTATTTAAGCTATACATTGCTATAAAAATTATTAAAATCTGGTAATAATTGTGGCAGCTATGTTAAAAAACATGTCGGCAGTGCCGAGCTATTTCCTTAGAGTGAAAAAATAACAATTTTCACAATTTACAGAATATCCGCAGAAGCTTCGAGTATATTGTTGGTAAAATAATTTGGAGCCCTTAAATGTCAGAAAAATATCTCTATAGTGATTGAGGTCCAAATAATGACGTTATGAACGTGACCACTACCGAAATTTGTAAAACATAAATTAAAGCTATACCATGACACATACACACATGTGTGTAGCATCGATCGAAAGCTTGTTGAATTTACTAAAATACATACATACATTATTTGTGAAAATAATGTATAGTTTAGGAGTTGTTGATAAAATAAAATATTTTGTTAGGAAAATAAAATGTATATGTTAATTCTGTGGCCAAAGAAAATACAATACACGAATGTTTTGTATAACATTAAAAACACCAACTATTCAGCTTTAAAACACAGTTTGAATTTATAAAATTTGATAAGAACTATAAAAGTTGTGCTTACAACTCTAAAGCACACTAACTACCTTACCTACAATGCACTCATACTATGAGAAGCTTGGGCCTAATTATTGACTAGTTTTTTCTAAATTTTGTAAGGATTTAGGGTTCCTTGTCATTAAAGTAAATAAAAAAATCGGCCAAGTGCGAGTTGACTCGCGCTCCGAGGGTTCCATATACATCAAAAAAAAAAAAGGGTAGGCAAACGATTGACACGTATTTCTAAGTGGAGAGTGAATTTAAATTCATTTTAATTATTTATTTTAATATTTATTTACAAATTCATATTTATATGAGTTAGTATTTACCTCAGTGCCGCCCACAGCTGTTTTCACCACTATTCTGCACAAACACTAAGAGTTACAGCACAGTTTGTAAGTCGACAACATTCGCCATGGACAACCTGTCACAGTTACAAAAAAGTATGGATGAGATGAAGGAGATGTTTGCTTCTCGCATGGCCACATTTGAGAGCTCCATTGAATCAGATACCGCTGCCAAACCAGAGACACAGGACGACTTCCAAACATTCAAAGCACTGATATGGAAGATGGTGACTAGCTTGCAGCAGCAGATGGATCTTGTGTTGAAGACCCTGGAGGACATGGAAACCCGATCGCGCTCAAACATCTTATTGCTGCATGGAGTCCGAGAAGCAGAGAACGAGATTGTGTCCTCAGTGGTGCGGGATACTTGTCAGACCAGACTGCAACTTAACAGTGTCTCGGAAGCCTCTTTTATTAGGTGTCATCGCCTAGGCAGAATCAAAACAGCGTCTAAACCCAGGCCAATACTCATCAAGTTCTCTTGTCCAAGGACTCGAGATAGTGTTTGGACCTCTAAGAAGCTGCTGAGGGGAACAGGTATTACGCTCTCAGAGTTCCTGACAAGCACCCGGCATAGTGTGTTTATGGAAGCGAGGCAAGTGTATGGTCTCAAGAACTGCTGGACCAGCGAGGGTCGTATCGTGGTGGTCTGCCCTGATGGGTCGCGGCGAAAGGTGACTTCGCTCTCCGAGCTGCGGGCCCTGCCTGCGCCCACAAAGTCTGCAGCCGTCTCCGCGCCTGCCCCTATTGACGGCGACTGCGAAGATATCGAAGAACCCGCGTCTGAGGAGTCGGAGCCTGCAGGGCCTGCTGCCGCCATTTCAGCTGTTCCAGGTCAGGCGGTGAAAGCGCGCCCCCCTCGGGCCGTCAAAAGGGTCCCTGTGACCTCGGGTCGTCGTTAGTTGTCGACTATGGCTGCTAGGTTCCCATTTGTTTCACATAATTAAGGTACTTCACGGAACGTTTTTCTTAATTTCTTATCTACCGGCATCATATATTGTGTTTTTTTTTTTTCTCTAATTTATCTATATCACTTTTATCCTTAAATAAACGAAGGTAATTTCATAATTTGTAAGAATAATTTGTTGCCCGGTACAAATGTCACTGTCACGTCACTGACAGATAACGTTTCGTTTATCCTATTTGAGTAAAAAGTGTATTTTTCTTTTCATAAATTTATTTTTGTTTCGTTTTTATACATGGAATATTCTGTAACACTTAATTAATGCCTGTTTGTGTCACGTATATACTTCGCTTGAAATATTTTTTGTAACAGCTGCTGGCGAGTAACTGAGCTAGTCTTTTAAGCCACAAATTTACATTTTATTTTATATATAGTTATTTATATTGATATATTTATTTTATATTATTATTTATTATTATTTATAGTATAAACCGCATATTCTACCTACAATGTCAGATGTTTTCGATGCTTCCTTAGACAGTGAGTTCTTCTCTTTATCATCTTCTAGCCTTTACGACTCATTGAGCGATGCCTCGGACATGCCTGACTTACGCGAGCGCCTCCATTCTACCTTCGACTCGGCAAATAAATGTTTCAATGTTGTTCACATTAATGCACAGAGTATACCGGCTCACTTTCCTGATCTACTTGCGACTTTTGACTCTAGTAACATCCATGCCATACTTGTATCGGAATCCTGGCTAAAACCTTCTCTTCCTTCCACTCTTTATCCTCTCCCCGGGTACCGATTGATTAGAAATGACAGAGGTGGTACTGAAGATGGTTGTAGTAACATGGTCCGCGGTGGTGGGGTGGCCATTTATATTAAAAGCGACTTTCCATGTCAAGTGGCCGCGCAGTCTTCGGCAGTTTACTCAAACTCTGCGGAATATCTTTTTCTCGACGTTAAATTACACCATAGCAGCGTTCTACTCGGAGTATTTTACAGCCCCTCTTCAAATGTAAATTATTTTGATACTCTTGAATCCACTTTAGTTGACATTTCTCCTCAATTCGATCACCGTATCATTATGGGCGATTTTAATACCTGCCTTTTAAAGAACGACCACCGCGCTCGTAAACTCGATACATTGGTTTCGTCCCTAAATCTTCAGGTCTTACCGCTCGGCCCCACTCATTTTCCCCACAATGGTCCTCCCTCTCTCCTCGATTTAATTCTAACTTCATCTTCTGACCTTGTCTCCAGTCATGGCCAATTCAATGCAGCAGCTTTCTCCAACCATGATCTTGTCTACGCTTCCTTTAAAATTCGGCCCCCTAAACGGCGTCACAGAGTTGTTATGCGTCGCAATCTCCATGACATTGACAAGGAAGCTCTTCTTGGCGATTTGCGCAGTGAGAGTTGGGCAGCCGTAGAGAGGTCTAGTGACGTCGACTTGAAATTAAGTGCCTTTAATGACATTGTGCTTGCGGTTTTCGACAGATATGCCCCACTAAAACCGACGCGAGTTAAACACTTTCCTGCGCCATGGCTAACTCCGGACATAAAATTACTTATGAGTAAGCGGAATCGGGCCCGAGTCAAACTGCGCAAGAATCCGTCGGAGGCTAATCTACAGACTTATACGTCCCTGCGGAATCGCTGTAACAGAGCATGTAGAACGGCCCGACGCCGTCACATACACCAGTCCATTGATGATTGCCCTCCCACTAAACTGTGGAAGTTTTTAAAATCACTGGGGGTGGGCAAAGTTCAGCAAAATTGTACTGGTGTTCAGGATCTAAACGCCATCAATCGCCACTTTAGCGTCTCTCCGGTGGAGCTGGACCCAACAGTCAAGCAACGAACCTTATCGCAGCTTGCCAGTACTCAACGCCCTGTTTCACCTCCTTTTGAGTTCAGCAAAATTTCATCCCAGGAAGTCATTGCCATTCTTAAAAATATTGAAACGAAGGCTGTCGGTCAGGATAATCTTAGCCTGGATATGGTTATGCTCGTGGCGGAAGTCATCGCTCCCATCCTTGCCCAAATCATAAACTTTTCCTTTTCCTCTGGTACTTTTCCGTGCACGTGGAAGCTTGCCCAAGTTATTCCATTACCTAAGATCCCCAATCCTACATCTTTTTCTCAGTATCGCCCTATTTCTATCCTTCCCATCCTTTCCAAAGTTATTGAGCATTTTGCAAATAACCGCCTATCCGCTTATCTCAATAAAAATAACCTCTTTAATGCATTCCAGTCTGGCTTCCGCACCGGGCATAGTACTGTTTCGGCTTTGGTAAAGGTGACTGACGACATTCGTTTCAATATTGATAATCGACTGCTGACAGTATTAGTCTTGCTTGATTTCAGCAGCGCTTTTAACACTGTCGACTTTGACATCCTGCTCGCACTACTACAAAATCTAAACTTGTCATCATTAGCTCTGACCTGGTTTCGGGATTACCTTTTTGGGAGGCGCCAGCGAGTTAAAGTAGATGACATTACTTCTGAGTGGAGTGAATTAACCGCTGGTGTTCCTCAGGGCGGAGTACTGTCCCCGTTGCTGTTTTCAATCTTCATCGATGGTATCACGAAGTCCCTGGCATCGTCATTTCACTTATATGCTGACGACTTGCAAATATATGCAGCGGGTAGTCCTGAGGATACTGAGCTCCTGATAGGCCAAATAAATAGCGACTTAGAAATTATACGCGACTGGGCGGCATCGTTTGGCTTGATGGTAAACGCAAAGAAGTCACAGGCAATCATAATTGGCAGCTCTCACTTCATCTCTAAGTTGGCGGGTCAGATATTGCCTAAGATTTTCTTCGATGGAATTCATATTCCATTCTCCTCTACTGTTAAGAATCTAGGCATTATCATAGACCAAACGCTTTCCTGGTCTGCCCACGTTGCCGATGTCAGTAAGAGACTCTTCGCATCACTTCATTCTCTTCGACGTCTTCAAAATTTTCTCCCGCTCCGCACGAAGGTCATACTGGCTCGATCTCTTCTGCTCCCTCTTCTGGACTACGGGGACATTGCGACCCCGGATCTTAACGAAGAACTGCTAAACAAGATGGAGCGTCTGCAAAATGTCTGCATTAGATATATATTTGGCCTGAGGAAATTTGACCACGTTTCATCATTTCGCTCCCAGCTCGAGTGGTTGCCTATCCGTCGCCGTAGAGACCTACATACCTTATCACTCCTTTTTAAGGTGCTTTTTATACCCTCTTCCCCACTTTACCTGTCAGAGCGCTTCCGGTTTTTGGCGGATGGAAGCAACCATCGGCTGAGATCTAGCGCCGATCTCTCTCTCGCCATCCCTCCTCATAATCACAAATCATACGCCGAGTCATTTACGGTATACTCTGTGAAGTTGTGGAACGCGTTGCCATCTCCGCTGAGGCAGTGCCAGTCAGGGGCGTCGCTTAAGGCAAAATTGAAAAAGCTATGGCTTTCGAACCCATAGCAATTGGAAGGTGGGCGTGTGCGGTTACATGCTTTAAAATATATATTATATTACTTATATATATATGTATGTATATATATATTATATAAATATGTATGTATTATGTAGGCTTTATGTTTTTATAAGTATGTATTATTATATTTATAGTATGTAAGTAAATATATAGTAAAATCTATACCTATAGGTGCGATGTATATTTATTCACAATTACTATAGTAACTAAATTTCTCCGTAGTTTTGCCGTCATGTACAAGTAATGTACAAATCTTTGTCTACCATGTCTGACCAATATCTCTCAGTTGCTTAAAGGTTAGCTGGAAGAGATCCCTTAAAGGGATAAGTTCGCCTTTGTACACACTTACTATATTTTTGTTGGTCATGTACTTGTTTTGTGCAATAAAGTGTTTTACTACTACTACTACTACATCACACAATTTTAACAATTTGTATTTTTAACACCAACTTACGCTTGACCGCAGACTTTTTAGTGTTTTTTTCTTTAATGTACAGGCAAAAAACTATATTAGGTTTTTTTTTCTAAAATGTAGGTTCGTCGGTTTCCGGGGGACGGAGAGCAATGGAAAATTTTCGCCTTATTTCTTAAATAACTTCAAAACTATTAAAATTTAAATTAAAAAAGTTACATATTTGTAGTTTTCACATCAAATCCTTTCATTTGATATATAACAAGGTATAGTTTGTAAGTAAATTACAGAAAAAAACACTAATAAGTCTGCGGTCAAGCGTAAGTTGGTCTTAAAAATACAAATTGTTAAAATTGTGTGATGTATATGGAACCCTCGGAGCGCCAGTCAACTCGCACTTGGCCGATTTTTTTATTTACTTTAATGACAAGGAACCCTAAATCGTTACAAAATTTAGAAAAAACTAGTCAATAATTAGGCCCAAGCTTCTCATAGTATGAGTGCATTGTAGGTAAAATAGTTAGTGTGCTTTAGAGTTGTAAGCACAACTTTTATAGTTCTTATCAAATTTTATAAATTCAAACTGTGTTTTAAAGCTGAATAGTTGGTGTTTTTAATGCTATACAAAACATTCGTGTATTGTATTTTATTTGGCCACAGAATTAACATATACATTTTATTTTCCTAAAAGAATATTTTATTTTGTCAACAACTCCTAAACTATACATTATTTTCACAAATAATGTATCTATGTATTGTAGTAAATTCAATAAACTTTCGATCAATGCTACACACATGTGTGTATGTGTCATGGTATAGCTTTAATTTATGTTTTACAAATTTCGGTAGCGGTCACGTTCATGACGTTATTATTTGGACCTCAGTCACTATGGAGATATTTTTCCGACATTTACGGGCTTCAAATTATTTGACCAACAATATACTCGAAGCTTCTGCGGATATTCTGTAAATTGAGAAAATTGTTATTTTTTCACTCTAAGGAAATAACTCGGCAGTGCCGACATGTTTTTTTAACATAGCTGCCACAATTATTACCAGATTTTAATAATTTTTATAGCAATGTATAGCTTAAATAGCCTGTTTTGTTATTGTAGTACTCGGCTTTAAAGTTGGACTTATAATTTTGTTGTAAAATGCAAATATCCGAATTATTTTTTAGCCTGATTTTGGGTTTTCGTTTATAGCTGTCAAACTGTAATATACAGTAGTATATAATGTATTACAACAATATAGCACATTTAATCTTCTTTCGTTTGATACTACACACGTATAGGTGCAATGCACAGTTTGGATGAAATTTACACTTTTCGTAACGAAGCGGCAGCCATTTTTATGACGTCATTACTCGAGAGACATTCATCGACGTCCCCGTCTCTCGGCAGTTTTAGGGTCCTGGTGTCGTACCCAACAACATACTAAAAGAAGGTAACCGTATCCAGCTCTGAACTATATTCCCATAAGGGAGAGCACTATTTACCATAGAGTAACTTATATAGTAGAGCAGCACAGCCTAAGAACTTTTTGAAGCTGAAGTCAAGTGCGCCCTCTGTCCGAAAGCCCCCTAAAGATACCCAAAATGTTAAGAGGAAATGTCACCTGCACAGCTACTTCGCTTAGTAGCTATTAATGTACTACTAGTATGCTATTTGTTACTAGGTGGATTAGCTGTGCAGGTAACATTTCCTCTTACATTTTCGGTATCTTTAGGATGCTTTCGGACAGAGGGCGCAATTGACTTCAGCTTCAATTCTTCAATTCTAAGGCTGTGCTGCTCCACTCTACTATACCGGGTGTTTCCTGTAATAGGAGCAATAAATTAAAACGTAGATTCTACTCCTTAAACCAGACAACGTTTGTTCAGCAACTTATAAAAATAACTTATGGTTTGATTTTTAGGACATTTTAAAGTTTTTCCAAACACGCAATGTATTCCGACATTGATTATGTCTGTAGGGTGACAAGCAATGTCAAATAGACGGATTTTAACGTACATTGAAAATACTATTTAGTTTGTATGAAAAAGAGGCAATCTACAAAATACATCTTTCCTAAATGTTGTTGAACAAAAGTGTTGTTGTTTGAGGAGTAGAATCTACGTTTTAATTTATTGCTCGTATTACAGGAAACACTCTGTATAAGTTACTCTATGCCTTTACGTACAAAGACGGCAAAGTTACAAAACTTGTTAACATACGTTTACAGGAACTAAAGCTACTAAGCCTATCTCTGTTTAACGCCCAACAGCTCAGAAACTAAGAGCCTGATCAACTCAATTGACAATCAGCCTTACAACGTGGATCTGTGAGTACATTTTAGTATACTAATTATATTTACATAAGACATTTTGGAAGGGAGTTACGGTGTATGCTTGTCGCGAGGTTCTTCATACTAAAAGGAACCGTTACAGACAGGAATAGAGTTTATTTTAAATGGATAAAATGCTTAGTCTAAATCGGTTAAAATTTAAAATTCTGGTTAACAAAAATGAAGTTAACGGTTTTGGTACACTTTTTTGTGCTAAACAAGTGCAAGTGTTTGCGAAAAGCATGAATTTTAAAGTAGCTTAATTGTCGTATCTTATCTATCTATATCTATATGTATAATATAGTGTAGTCGGTTATAACATTTATAACTTAAGAACGGCTGAACAGATTTTAATGAAGTTTATATTTTTAATTTAGCTCCGCCACCAATAGCAGAATAACTATTAAAATATTGTAAAATAATGTACTTACCTAAGGGCGGTACGAAGTTTGCTGTGTCAGCTACATAGTACTTACATAATGTTGTTTTTATAGGTTCATTAAAAATTAACTAGAGAACAAATCAAACTGATTTAAATATTTTATCTACACCCATATCATAAACCCTCCATGATGCGTTCAAAAACCGCACGTTATAACCACCATAAAAATAGATTGTTTCGTTAGTAGTTAGAACAAATGTCTTATCTGTAACGATGTTATTATTATCAAATAATAAGCAAAAATTCGATATCATTATGAAAATCCGGGTGAGGGCATGCGCCGCCCGACCGCCGACACAATCGAGTTGGTCATGGCGATGGCGTGCAATCCGTGCAATTGCAGTCATTCAATCATCATTTCGGGTTTATAATATGTGTGTAGATAAAGCAGTGTATGCAACTGTACGTAATTAGGCCTTAAAACACTCGTGTTTTAAGGACCCCTATTACGTAACAGTTACATAAACTACTATTGATTTGTTATTTTTAAGTAGAAGCACGTAGAGACGGCCAAATGCGACATTTACAAGCATTTCATGTTGTGCACCCAAATTCAAAAGACAATTTAAAACTTAAATTAAATAATACAACTTTTATGGCAGTTTTCAATTTATCAAAGTAACACCACAATATAAGGATGTTGGTCTATTATACTAGTAACCCATCCACGAACAAATCCGTCGCGTTGTCAGTTGTTTTTTAGGGTTCCGTACCTCAAGAGGAAAAAACGGAACCCTTATAGGATCACTTTGTTGTCCGTCTGTCTGTCTGTCTGTCTGTCCTCTGTCTGTCTGTCAAGGCCATTTTTCTCAAGAACGCGTGGAGGTATCAAGCTGAAATTTATACCAAATACTCAGGTCTATTGTCCCTTGAATCTGTGAAAAAATCAAACTTAAAAGCCAACGCAATCAAAAGATGCAGTCGTTTATGCTGCAAATTTTAGAGTTTTCGGCACTCGCAAAACCTACGGGGTACTTCCCGTGAACTCAGAAACTTGAAATTTGGCACGAAGCAATGTCATGTAGCATAGACAAAGGAAAAATTATAAAAAGTAGATATTTTTAGTAAAATCATACAAAAATATATATTTAAAATTTTAAACTTACTACCTTTTTCCTCGTAAACGCGTGAAGTTATTAAGTTGAAATTCATGTCAAATACTCAAGGCTGTAGGATTTTTCAGATGTAGCAAAACCAAACTTTTATGTCAACGCAATCAAAAGAAATAGCAATTTAAGTTACATATTTTGAAACTGAGTACTCGCAAGAAACTCAAAACCTAAAGGGTACTTCCCGTAAACTCAGAAACTTGAAACTTGGCACGAAGAAACTTCATATAGCACAGACAAAGAAAAAATTACGAAAAGTAGACATTTTTAGTAAAATCGTAGATAAAATATTTTTTTTAATTTTAAACTTACTACCTGTTTCCTCGTAAACGCGTAGAGGTATTAAATTGAAATTCATATCATATACTCAGCTCTATAATATCTTTCTGCTGTAGCAAAACGAAACTTTCATGTCCACGCAATCATAAGAAATAGCAATTGTTATAGGTTTTTACGGAACCCTCGGTGCGCGAGTCCGACTCGCACTTGGCCGGTTTTTTTTTTCCTGCGGCCCGCTCAGTCTTTTGTTCAAAGTAGGGCCACGACCGAAACTGTTGGCAGTAGTTCATATTTTTGTAATCTGAAATCACAAATATGACCAAAAGTATTTAATAAATGAGCGCACAGCGGCGCCGGCGGTCTCATTTATGCGAAGTTTTATAAAAACAATAAATCACAGATAAAGTTGCGCGTGCACCCGTCGATGAGTCGGAACTTGCCTCGTATTTCATGACCCGTGGCAGATATAAAAGTATTCAAACTATGAATATTATAAAAGTGTAAACGCTAAAAGTTACCCAAGGGGAGACCTAGAGTTTATTAATATGATTTAATGGAATAATTGAGCGCAATCCCATAAATGTCACATTTTCAGATAAATTTTCCTTTAGATATGCCTACTACCTATGTTATTGGGCTATTTTTTTTAAAGTTGTATATTCCACTTGTTTCAATTTAGAAAATTTTAGTAGATTTCGACTCATAATCGCGAGCTTTTTCGATTTTATTAGTACAAACAATGTGTCCCAAGTTTTTTTTTTTCCATTCTGTTACCATTTTCCCACAGACTTTGTATGGCGGTAGCGGAATGGAAGTAACAAAAAAATATATGAAAATTTTGGGACACTTTTTGTGTCCTACTCAGATCGAAACAGCTCTCGATTCTGAGTAGAAATCATCTAAATTTTTCCAAATTGAATAAAAGTGGAATATACAACTTTAATTCAAATAGAGAATCTCTAAATCTTTAAATAGAGATCAAAAAAGGCAACAATGCCGTGATTCGCTATGACCGACTCATAATCAGAGAAAAATCTAACGCCACAGAAAAAAGAAAAAGGTCACCATCAATAACTCCAACAAAAAAAGACTCCTACGAAGAAGTGCCCCAGAAGGCACCAAATAAAATAAATAAAACAAATGCTTTCGATCTCATGAACCGCCCAAGGCCAAATTCATACCAGGGCACGAGTAAACAATAGCAACGAATGATGGACCCCCGGAAATACACCACAGCAGATGAAACAACCAACATAAACCACCATTCCCCAAGACGAACAGCGGTCATCGTGGGGAATTATGACCGCAACCCTCCAACGAAGAAACCACAAATAAAACAAATAAATCAAACAAATCATGCGCAACTAAATTCATTAAGCATTAAACACAGCGAAACAAAGGAACAAAAAACTACACAACAGAACCTCAAACAAAGAAACAATTTCAAAACAAATGAAGAGCATGTACGCAGGAAAACACCACAAAATGATATAAAAACAGAGAAAACATTGAAAATTTGCACCTATAATGTACGATCTCTAGCATCAATAGAAAGATATATAGAGTTAAACAACGCACTCGGTAAAATAAACCATGACATAGTAGGATTAAGTGAAGTCAGAAGAATGGGCAGCAGTATAGAAGAGTACGAAAACTATATCCTCTGCTATTATGGAGAAACCAAAGGATTGAACGGAGTGGGGTTTCTAATAAAAAAGAATCTGAAAAACCAAATCACAAATTTCACAGGACTCTCAGAAAGAGTAGCATTGCTTCAACTCAATATAGAAGGGGTAGAACTCTCGATAATTCAGGTATACGCGCCCACAGAGAAATCAAGCGACGATGAAATCCAAAACTTCTACAATGACATAGACAAAGCTCACACTCTAGCCGGTGACAAAATAATCGTCATGGGAGATTTTAACGCAAAGATAGGCTACCCTAAGAAGGAAGAAAATCTAATTATGGGCAAATATGGCTACGGAGACCGAAACAAACGAGGAGGAAGACTCATAGAATATGCATTAGGAAACAAACTCTCCATAATGAATACCTTTTATAACAAAAGACCGAACAGAAGATGGACCTGGATATCTCCTGATCAGAACACCAGAAATGAAATAGATTTCATAATGACAAACCGACCAGCACATATCACTAACTTCGAAGTACTGAATAATGTACTATTTCCATCAGACCACCGACTTCTGAGAGCAACATTTAACTTGAAACTTCCAAAAAAGAGTCGAAAAAACTTCCAGTCTTCTTTTAAAAGCCTAAAGACAGAAGAGGAAATACATAGTTATATCAGAAGCTTAGAGACAAAACTAGGAAACAAAACAGAAGATACAAACGTTCAAGATTACTACAATAAGATAGAAAAGTCAATAGTAGACAGCGTAACACAGAAGACCAAGACTGACCACACAATAATAAACAATATCTTTAGTGACAATACAAGAAAACTAATAAAACAACGCACTGAACTAATGTTTAAGAAAGACAAAGACCAAAATATGAAGAAAGAACTTACCCGGTTGTTCAAGGAAACAAAGAAATCTATAAGAATAGACTACAGTAACCACAGAAAGGAAGTAATTACAAGGAACCTAAAGAAATACAGAAGTACAAAGAGAGCTTTAAAAGAACTCAGTCTAAACAAATCTTGGATACAAAAACTTGGACAAGACAAAGAAGAAACAAAAACAAGGAAAGACATAATAAATCATGCCACAAACTTTTATGAAGAACTCTACAGAATGAAAGACTACAACCACATACAAGAGGAAACACCCATTGCAAATAACGTAAACTTGTCAGTAAAGCAGATCGAAGAAAAAGAAGTGTATGAGCACATAAAACAACTGAAAACCGAAAAAAGCCCAGGTCCAGATGGAATAACAAACGAAGCTCTAAAACATGGTGCACCAATTCTGCTTCAACATCTAACACATCTATTCAATATGGTACTTAATTCCGAGACCATACCAGAGCAATGGTGTACTTCCGATATAATATTGCTGTACAAGAAAGGCAATTCCTTAGACATCGGTAACTATAGGCCAATCAGCTTACTGGCGAGCATCTACAAACTGTTCTCCTCAATAATGTTAAAGCGAATATCCAAAACAATTGACGACTCACAACCAAGAGAGCAGGCCGGCTTCAGGGCCGGTTTCAGCACCACTGACCACATACAAGTACTAGAACAGATAATAGAGAAGTATAAAGAGTTCAATAGAAACCTATATGTCGCCTTTATAGATTACAGCAAGGCATTTGATAGCATCAACCACAGCGCAATCTGGAATGCATTGGAACGGCTCAGTGTAGACCAAAAATACATCAATATTATAAAGAATATATACGCGAAAAGCACTAGCCGAGTCAAGCTGGAGACAAGAGGAAAACAAATAAGGATAGAGAGAGGGGTCCGACAAGGAGATCCTTTATCACCCAAGATCTTTATTGCTGTCCTGGAAATCATATTTCAGAATCTCAAATGGAAATCCAAAGGCATTAACCTGAAGGGCCAGTTCATAAACCATTTGAGATTTGCAGACGACATAGTCATAGTAGCCGAAACTGCAACAGAACTAAGAGAGCTTATAAAGCAACTAGACGAAGAAAGCACCAAAGTAGGCTTACAAATGAACCCAAATAAAACCAAAATAATGACAAACAGCAAACAGATACAAATAAATATCAACGGCAATAACATAGATTATGTAGACCAATATATATATCTAGGAAAGCAACTGTCATTCACAAAAACAAACAATGAAGAAGAGGTGGAAAGAAGAGCTAACATAGCCTGGAGGAAATTCTGGTCACTGCAGGAAATCCTAAAAGGCAAATACAGCCTGAACCTAAAAAAGATAGTGGCGGATACATGCCTTCTACCGAGCCTGCTCTATGGGTGCCAAACATGGACCTTTACAGATAAGATGAAGAGAAAGATAAGATGCACCCAAAGAGCCATGGAAAGGAGCATGCTCAACATAAAAAAGATACAAAAAATAAAGAGTACGTCTATAAGAGAAAAAACAAAACTACAAGACGCACTAACACAGGCACTCAAATTAAAATGGCGATGGGCAGGACATATCGCACGGTATAAAGACAATAGATGGACGATACTGGCAACGAAATGGAAAGGCCCTATTGGCAAAAGGAAAGTGGGAAAGCCATATAAACGATGGCTAGATGATATCAAAGAAATTGCAGGAAAAGACTGGCTAAACAAAGCGGAAGACAGACAAAAATGGAGAGAGTTGGAGGAGGCCTACACCCGAAGAGGGGTCCAAATTAAATAAATAAATAGTATATATAAAAACATAAACTTAACACTAACTATTAACTATAAGAAACCTACTAACCAATACGCAAAAAACTTCTAATGTAAAAAAAAAAAAATAGGAAATTTGGAAATAAAGGCTTTTTTATTTTTTATTTATTTTATTTATTTATACAACTTTAATTAAATAGGTTATTACCTATATAATAAATAAATATTATGAACCCAGCCCGAACCTACATTCTTACAAGCCTACCTACATGATTAAATAAACATTTATGTATGTACTCATGTACATAAATAAAACCTAGTACCTCTTTAATAAAGTAAATATTTTTTTTTGTATCAGTTGAAATGAGTTTTGACGTAAAAGTAACAGGCAAACAAAGTACCACTCGTAACTGACAATCTTTAGGGCATTTTTTCTAGGATTATTTTACAGGCATTAACGGCACCGAGACGACAATAGGAGCGGTTTTTACCGAACGTACTGTACGGTAAGAAAGTTAGCTCTTACGGCTCTTTGTCTAAACTAATTGCCATGACACTATGCGGGTGGGGGGCTATTCTGACACTTGACGACAAATGAAGCGGTAGCTTTATAAGATACTCAACTGCTATAACTTTGCCTACGATTCACAACTTGGTCTGCTGCTGTTTGTGAAGAGAAACATGTTTTTCAAGCCAGGTAAAGTTGTGCATCGTATGCAAAGTTGTAGCAGTTGATGGTAATCAATCAGTCAAACTAAAATATAAATATTTTGGGAGCAACAAGCTAACAAGTTGGTACCATGGGTATACATACTTATTTAGGTAAACTATAGAAAACCACCATATTTAAGTTTTAAGCACCAGTTGGGAACCGCTATTTTTACGAGTATCTTTATTCTGGCTCGCCAAAACGTGCGACAACAGTGGAAGTGATAAGATCTGATGCAGGAATTACAAACCGCTAAAGAAATGAATACAATAAATTACCGGTATAATCAAATACCTATATTTATACCTACTTACTGTACGTTGTAAGGGCCAAAGTTACGACTCAAATATCGTGACAAAAGACGCATACGATACCTACTAAGGGACTGCAAATCAGTAATAATATATAAAAAATACCGGATGAATCGTTAAATACCGGTAATTAATATACCTACTAAATATTATCCTGTGCCATCTTTGAATTCTCCGTTTGGTTCCTATGCCGTATCGAAGCGAAATATCTGAAAGTACCCAAACTTAAATTGCTAATGTTAACTCAGTATCCTTTGAGAAACTGCGCTCCAGTGTAAATGTATTCTAAATATGATCGATTGACTGCAGTAAATACTTTTCAATAAGTAAGATACTGAATTCAATATTTTTTTCAGAAGTGAGTGAACCTTCACGACATATGCTCCTTTTATGTTTCAACGTTCAACAATTTAGGCTATATACTTTTATATAAGAATACAAAATATAACGACAAAAAATAATGTTATAAACTTTCTATTATAGATCAGTTTAAAGTTACATACAGTAGGTAGGTACCTGAAAAAATAAGTGACACACATAACCTTAACGGAAAATAGGAAACGAATCGGCTAAAGCGTTTAATATTAATGGGAGCATTCTTTGTATGCAAACACAAACAAACAGCCTCACCCTCTAAACGTTTAGGTATATTTATCTTCCCTCGTTCAATCATGGGTAAACATTATTGCTTTATGGCGCCAATATTATACACAACACAACCTTGATACACATTTACAATTACGGATAAATTTCGCATATAATTCATACACTCGAATGTCACGCGACACGCGATAGCCCCCAGCTATCCAGCGATAGCGACGAGTTGCTTTATCTAGAAAGTTGCCCTTTGAGTCGAGTTTAAATTTATCAGCACAGTTCCCAACTAACTGCTGGCTGATTTGGAAGTAAAATGTGATGTGCTGGTGCCTTTTAATATATTAAACTGCTGTGTTATTGAGTTTAATCCCCATCTTGTAGAAATATATGGACATTTCTGTTAAAAAGATTTGTCCAGCGCAAGTTGGCAAGAAAAAACAACTTTCCTCTCTTGTTGCGCAAATAACTATTTTCCATCGCTTTCTAACAACGTACAATAAGCATCGAGCATAAAATACGACAGAGGGGCTATTCATAAATTACGTCATTTCAAAATAGGGGGGGGGGTCTGGACATCGGATGATAGTAGCATAACGTAGGAGGAAACGGGGCCATTTGAAGTATAATTTTTGGATGATTTTAGGGGAGGGGGTCAAAAATCGTAGACGTAATTTATGGACAGCCCCACTGAGCAGTCGACACTGTCCCAGTACACAAACATCTTCTTACCTACTGAAGTTTTTAGACTCATCAGCAATAAAGAGCATTATCGTGACGCGCTCTAAGGACATTGCCTTACGTCTTATATACTTTGTGCCAACTAAGAACCTGAATTGGTTCTGCATTAGCAAATGAACACGAGCAAAATACTACGATTGGCTGACACGTTCCACACATGATTGAAAGACAGCGTAACAGCGAATAGCTTTTCGAACCCGATTGAAAAGTACTCCCGATAATCAGGACCCATTCCACACAAACTGCGTCCCGACACATCATATTAAGTCAATGTATCCAGCGTATTGTTCCTAAAATCCATCCAATCCAGTAATATAGGGCTCGACGGCCAATCTGGCTGTATTCCGATTGCATGCTCAATGAGGAGATTGTTGTACTCAATTTTAATGAACTAGACAAACTGTGAGTTCAAAATCTACTTAGTTTATTTGACTTGAATGAGTTCATTCTCAGATTCTGTCTTAACCTCGTCAAAGTTTGCATACATTTATTAGTGGTATTTGATGAGGCTTCAGTAGCGGCGCATCCATAGAACACGATTCCCGTCGACTTGCCTAAGTTTCATGGCTGCCCTACAGGATGGGCCATCATAGGGACGCAGCAATATGATGGAACGAGATCGCAATATCGTTAGTTCTATCTAACGCATAGCTGCGCCCCTATGATGGCCCATCATGCAGAGCAGCCATCAGGCGCCTGAGCAGTTTTCCTACAGCCATGAAATTTTTTTAAGTCGAATAATCCTAAGAAATTATTGACCCACCTCCACTGTGGGGCTTAGATCCAAGCACAAACCTGGTTACACAAGACAAAGTCACGACCGGATCATATCATGTGTCATTAAGCCGTTTGACTCGAGACATAAATCATATAAGTAAGTTTGGTAGCCTAGCGGCGAGGCGCGCGACTTCCAGCTCAGAGGTTGCGGGTTAGAACCCTCGGCTCGTACCAATGAAAGTTCCGGAACTTATGTAGGTACGAAATACCATAACCAAACCCGATCCCAAAAAGCCTTGTTCCCAAAAAGTCTGACAGCAGTCGCTTTCGTGCCGTGGGATGCCCGGCCTTAATAGAATTGTCCCCAACCATATCGTCCCGTGGTTGCAGTAGGAGTCTGCTAAGGGAATATACCGGGAAATGGGCAGCAGCATCTTCCGAAAGCCAAAAAAACAACAATAAACAAAAAATTGCCAAGCGTGGCGCGTATTGCAACACCCCTCCCCCCCCCCCCCCTTAAGGGGAGGCCTATGTTCAGCAGTGGACGTCTTATGGCTGAGATGATGATGATGAGTCGCTTTCGTAAAGAAGATACGCCAGTCTTCTAATTAGGTTTTCGAACAGATCCCCAGACCTTTACCGAGACGTGAAAAAAGACTTGATCTAAACGTCAGGTAAATTGACTGGTTTTACTATAGACAAACGCTCGTCAGTTCCAGCCTAATGTTACGCCAGTCAGGATCGCCTTTACGGCCACACTCGCTTCAGCCAGATTGCGAGTGGTTCGCGTACTTAGTTCAACCGTTTCTTTTATCGTTTATCTCGAGATTGGGGGTGTGATGACAATCTATCTACATGTACAGTCAGCAGCATACGTTGTACAGTCAGCAACGCAGGACCCTCATTCCATATGCAAAAATATGACACGTGGATAATTCGAGATCACTTGATGACACATGTACATACATACATAGATACATACAATCACTATATCCCAAAAGGGGTAAGAAGAGATCACGGATTTCCATTTGCTACAATCAATGCAATGCAGCAAAACGGCTCTCCATGAGCCACTTCTCGCCCCCGCCCCCGTGAAGAACGAGGCGTGATGGGTGACGAACCACATCGCCGCCGTGCGCATGATACATGTACCTACTAGAATGTGTTAAAGTGGTCTTACTAACGACTGTTAGCTTCTCTGTCAGTCATCAACTTGGGCCTCAGAACTAGCTAAGTAAACGAGTGACGAAATTTTCCTTGTACTGGTTTTGTACAAAAGCACCGAGAATTTCCCGGTTCCGGCCATACAAATCGGGACCTACAGCATGCCGAATTGGATCGCAGGACAAAACGGATCACGTTAAGCTTCCGTCCGAAACTACACCTCGATCTACCCTCACATGGTTACTGCCTTTCTCATATCAGCGATAACATCAAAACAGCAGACAGTAGATAAGATATCGGTATAGAGCCTCGAACGCGATGAAGTGCCAATCAATAGCTTTGACAATGGGCAATAACGCAATCCTTCACATCACGCGATTCCTAATCGGATTTTTATGGCATCGAACCATACATACACTACCAGTGGATCCATTGACTGCATAGTGCGCGTATGTTCCCAGTTCTCATTTAAATCCGATTTCAGTGGATTCTTAGGTTAGAAGATTTTTAGGTAGTGAAACTAGCACTAGTACTAATGGGAACACGCCCTTTGATTCAAAGCTGTTCAAAAATTATATCGCTGGACGTGAAAAAAACTGTGATTTTTGTGAGTAAGTATATTTTTTTCATTCCAACCTACTCTTTCTCTGTAAACTATGAAGTAACTAAGGTATTACCTAATATACGCCCTATTGTCGTGCACACAGTTTACACTCCAATTAAAATGTTCACGACAAACTTCAAAAATTGTACCCGTAAATACTAGAACGTGTTTACAGTTTCTAAAGGATCAGCATTGCGTTTGTATCAGGACCAAAGTAGCAAGACCAGAACAGAAGAAATTGGTCTCTAGTCAGGGGCAGCCCTACGGCTGCGAAAAATAAATAAAAAAAACTGGTAATTTCGGGTGAGAGAAACAAAAAAAAATATTTCTCACTAAAAATTATCCGACAGAAACGATAGACAGGCCCTTATATACTTAATTATCGAACTAGCGAAGTAAGTTCTTACAAACAACTCTAGAACGAACTTAAAAAAAAAATTGTCACCTGGCTACTGGGACGTCTCGGCATTTGGATGGCTTTTTGATTTCGATAGTTTGTCTGACGATAACTTTAGTAACGTTTTTCTGATCTTTATGACATTTCTTGGGGCTGTAGCAGAGATACATAAAATTTGTAAGTTCGTATATGAGCAGGGTCGATCAAGTGGCTATGGAGCTAGAAGGAGAAAAAAAATCCTCCTTGGGGTCTTGTTATATTGGTCAACCCGTTTGCAAGTAAATCACGAGTTCTCAGTTCGAGGCGGACTACTAGTTGGTATAAGAAACGATTTTTGGTGTTATGTGCGCAGGACCCATACACATGTGGCTGCACTGTTTCTAATTACGTTGTTACCCAACTAAAGAACAGCACAAAAAAAAGAATATTTCCTAGGCCAACGTTGTGAGGTATCCGGGTCGCGTGCTCGTAGACATTATCTTAGAATGGAAAACTCCAGATAATGCTTATGTGAACTGGTTTTTAAGGGGCTGGCTAGATCTTTAGAAAAAGGATATTTTTAGGTTCTTAAAGTGTTCTTCACTAGTTAGTTTAAGTGTATGACTACACGTCACTGGATATAGAGGGGCATTTCTTCTTTCAGGTGATAATAGTAGTGGGAAAGTAGATGTTACTCTGCATCCGTAGGAACCACCTTAGACAACCCTACACATGATTCCTGGGTGGTGCTAAAAGAGTAACAAACTTGGCTGCTGCACTGTCCCATCTGGACCTCGCAGCACTCACTGGATTTTCTTCAATAAATATTATGGGACAATCTTACACATTAACCTTGTCCCACAGTAAGCTCAATAAGGCTTCTGTTATTGGGTACTAGGCGTCGATATATATAATAGATAGATACTTATAATTAATTAGGTACATAGAAAACATCCGTAACTCAGGTAGTTTTAAATTCTGGTTGTCCTGAAAATCACCGTTGGGTTGGAAGGAGTAAAACCTTCAATTCCCAAGAACTTTGCAGTGTCAATGAAAAAACCGAACTATCTTAAGCAACTCCAAGTGTATTCAAATTCACTTTTAAATCCTTTCCTCTGCTTTAACAAACTCTCAACTCTAACACTATACGATAAGATCGAAATTCGTGCGCAAAGTGGCCAGAAGCTAGTTAATTAGTTCAGTACATTGAAATGAATGCTGAAACGGCAGATCTTCGCTTCCTGGTTGGGATTTCCATTCTTTGAACTGCAGATGAGTCGAGATCTTGGGCTGTCCAGTGTAAAACTACACATGGCCGATTTATTTAATATGGTGCATCTCTTTATTTAATAAGACAAACGAAAGTGATGTAGCCATCGTGATTACGTGATGACATGGTTGTTAGGGTAAAACGGAAATAATGTTGATATGCTCCAGTTGGATTTCCAACCACAAAAAGCCTTCTAATTGTAAGTCACTACTTAAAAACATATCCTGGAATAAGTAACTTTCTGCAAAGACAGTATTTTAAGGACAAAAGAATAAAAAATAATATGGTAAAAAAATTACACTAGGCTTTATTAAAAAATATGTGGTGTTTAAAAAAGCAGGGCATTTATCCGGGTTTGACCCTATTGAACCTTTGGACGCCATCTTCTATTGATTGATTAATTGATTCCTTCCGGCCGATTTCGACCAAGGCGACCACTTCAACCTCATCCATTATATCGGCGATCTTCTATTATATCCTCACTTATTAAGTTTAGTGAGAGTAGGCTAAACTCAATCACTGGTCTATTTGAAGATAGAAAAAACTTATTTGTATTGCTCAATATGGCGATTGGAATGACTTGGTCTCGTGAAAACGGTTAATTATTATAGCCTAGGATTTTCTAGGAAATGGAGTGTGCTTTTATTCCAAGCGACTAAAAAAGTATCTTTAAATTGTTGTGGAATAATTATTCGGTATAATTTTACTTCATATTAACCTTTAGAAATTTTTTTTTTCATATTCTATATACACCATATTGTATATTTCAGGGTATCCCAGAAATCGACGTCAAGCCGTGAATCGATGATAGACCAAGTAATAACAGTTATCAGAAAAATACAAAAAAAATCTATTACATGTTCTTCAAAAATTATGGTCACTTTAAAAATTTACTAGAATATTCACGCCCTGGTCTCTTAACTTCTAGTAAATTTTTAAAGTGACCATAATTTTTGAAGAACATGTGATAGATTTTTTTTTGTATTTTTCTGATAACTGTTATAACTTGGTCTATCATCCATTCACGGCTTGACGTCGATTTCTGGGACCCCTGTATAATAATGGGGCACAAAGATAAGGGAAAGAGTGGGAAATGATACTTTTATTTTTGTAATGATACTTGTATTTGTCGGGTGAAAAAAAGTCTGCCTAAAAATCTATAACAGATACGAAAGCATCATGCGTATTTTTCTGTCGATTACTTGTTTTGGTGTAGCTACTAAACGATTAAACATGAGGAAACGCATTTAAGGAAGTTTTCGAAAATATGGCCTACTGTAACAATTCACCATACAATTCTAATAGTCTGGTGAGAACTACAAGCTACAGTCCGTGAGTTCTAAAAAGAACCTTCGGGTTTTAGAAAGAGACGTCGGGTCGGGTATCAATCAACAGTGACACATGAAAAAAGCAAAACAGCAATATTACCTTCGTGTGTCATCGCCGATTCCCGAAGGTTCTTCTTAAAGCTCACGGACTGTAAGCCACGTAAATAACCCGTATCGATTTTCTTTTAATTAAAACGAATATCTAAGTTTTCCCGGCTAGGTCCTGGCCTACTTCAGTGGCAGAAGTTTGCAAGTTGGTGACGAGGTAACGTACACTTAATGAAAGCGGTAGTCTACTTAACCACTGAATTAATAGGGAATGCGAACCGGTAACAAATTATATAAAAATTACCGGTAATTTTCGTAATACAAGAATTCCGGTAGCATTACCTAAAGTCATGTCTTGGATCTCAAATATGAGTCCCGTTTAAGTATTGGCAGGGACTCAGGGAGTATAATATACAGCCCCACAGTCTAAGATCTACCTCTAGGTATTAGCGTACTGTTAAATACTACTTAATACCGCTGCTGGTATGTTAGGAAAAAAGTCTAAAAAAGCTATATTTGCCAAGTAAGGTTACTTATTGCCGCCACTTAATACTTGTATTAGGTTTTAAGTCAGTAAAGATTATTCTTATATATACTCAAGAACGTTTTAAAACTCCAAGTCTGAGGCGCCTTATTTGCATTATTTGACCTCCACCGCTTTACAGCTGCCAGATTTCCGTTGCTCTCATTATTGCCTCATATATGACGTGGCTAGCTCTCCGTCTATTTAATTGTCTAATTATAATAGATATTATATTCTACTTGTGAATTATTTCTTAACTGACACTTCGAAAACTTGTAGAAACTCCACCTTATCTGCTCGATAGTTGGCCATGCGGGCTCTTTTACAAGTCTGTGTCTACAAATGTTTTGCAAACTCTCGCACTTTCAAGTATGTACCTATTCAAGATATCTTGAAAATCAACCGTACCCATTCTAAGTGACTATATAAGAATTTGAGTACATATGAAAAAGGGCAATATGTATTATTTAAAAATAAAAATCATGTTTTTTTTTTATAACAAGACGATTGTGTCACGAATAACGTCGAAAAACAATGATTTTATTGTAAAAATACACAATATACACACACGCATCATAACCGAACCCAAGTACCAGGGTTTCCAGTCCACGTATCATATTCCAGGATAAATAAACAGCAAGGAATCCGCGTTATTTCTCTTGGAATGAGCACAATCCGATTTGTTTAAGGGTATTTCCAGCAACAATCCATCTATACTCATATCTGACCCTTCTCACGCATTTCAATTTCAATCCAACATTCATTTATTTAGAGTTGATTTTAGTATATGAACTGGAAGTGAGATAGGAGGTTGTATAAGTTGCGCGACGATTTGCGAAAACAATTTACTCGGAGCATCCTATTTCGCGAATAAGTGAGCTTACGTACTTAGTTTGGACTATATGAGCGAGTTGCGTGAGGCAATTATTATTGTGAGAGATTTAGACCGTTTTCTCACTTGGGTTTTTTTTGAATTAATGGCTTTCTCCCTTTGCACAGAGCAGTAGGAATTCTGCCAATGTCGAGTTTAACTAACGTAAATCACAATTTTATTTATACATAAATAAAGGCAACGTTGTTCGGTGAAGGGCTCCTTACAAACACGTGGGCGGCCGAGACCCCGGATAACCGTTCGTTCGACTAAAGGGTGGTTACGCGCGTTTTGAGACTAATTCTTCATTAGCTGCCACTTGTTCGTTAGATCACTGCACAATAAGATATCAATATTACACACTGAACTACGTAAATGAGCAAAAAACCAAGAACTACTCTAAAGGCGTCATCCATCTTGAGCTCAAACGATTATCCTCACTTGGGTTATTAAAGTAAGATTTTTTTCGCAGTTTCATTTGATCGATCAGATGTCTACTTTCTCTATGACCGCGAATAAATTCGTTCTTTCTTTTATCTATCTGCATTTCTATGTTTCGAATATGCAAGAGCGATAGAGGGAGATAATGAAATTTCGATTTTCGACGAAGGTCTAATTTTCGAAATTTAGGGATCTATGAGATCTGCATATAAAAAAGTTGTTCAGTGTGGCGTACCCACCTAATTAATCAGCTAATCACGTCGTTGAATATGGCCAAGGGTTGGAAGAACACCTTGTATTATTGTATATCCATCTACCCATCCATCCATAGTAGCCTTTACAGCGTCCGTCTTCGGACATAGGCTTCCTCTCCATTCTTCCATGCTTCTCGATCCATTGCCATCTGCATCCTATTCTCGCCGGCTTTTTGGCTGATGTCGTCCTTCCATCTCATTGGTGGTTTGCCACGACCGCGTGTGTAACCGGGTATTAGGTATATACCTACTTGTAACTCCGAACTACGTGGAGATGCTTGGGTTATGTGTCAAAACGTTGTCAGCTAACATTGGTCATTCATTACACGACCAAATTACGAACAACGGCAAGTGGCTCAGCAGTACCGTGTGATGATTGTACTTATTATATAGGTATAGGTGCGTATGTTGAACAGTGGAACAATGCTATGCATTACCTCATATTGGGTCGGTTAGCCGTGCATTCAGAATAATCCAGTTCCCAAAGTTTGTCGAAACTCACGAGTTGAACAATGCGATCAGTTCGGGCTAGTGATGGAGAGAGGTTTGCTATTACCTATATGAAATACAACTGTCCCTAGTATTGCCACCCGGCAAAGTTGGCAACCAATTACTTTTCTACTTGTTTTCTATGTGTTTCTATTTGTTGTGTTGTTGTTGACTTGTTTTGTATTTGTTGTGTGTTGTGTGTAATGTTACATTTGTGTCTTTTTTCTGCAGGTAGAGACACTGAGACTATACTATAGCAGCTACTGCGTTGGGTAAGATGAAAAACGGGAGAAGATAAAAAACCGTTCGTAGCTCCCGATGTCTGACAATTTTTTTTGTTCCTGACCACTTTATTGGGAACTCCATTTTGTTGTTCTCCGTCCCTCAGTCGGTTATTAGCAATTTTCGACAAAGTGGGTTCTTCGACATATTTTTTTAAATCTTATCCCATGTTCTAAAACTTCTTTTGCAGTGCAGCTATAAATATTCTGAGTTGATACGGTTTACTATTAATATTATTTTTATAATGATTTCTACATGAGCCCTTAGGTATTGATGACTGCTATTTTATTAATAATACCTAAGTACTTCGTCTTACAAAACCGATCTTTTTAACAGCGTCAGCGGTGTCATGAATCATGCTGTCTCTCCCTAACCCGTCACAATGACTCATATCTTGAGATTCTTGAGTGGCAGTAACAATCGCATGTAAATTTTTTGACAAAGAGTTTTCCCGAAATATGCTTCTAATGGACATTGCCGTGATTTTGCCTGATCAGGCAATATTTCTGGGTAATACACATCACTAGTTGAGACTGCGAATGGTGTAAGATTCGAATTCTGTTTAACTACATATTAAGTATTGTTGTAACAGTATTCGAAACACGCAAAGCATTTATAATGGGTTAAGTATACCATTTCAATAAGAGGAGCTGGATATTTGCTGAAATTGCACGAAGGTTATTTTCCTTCGGGGATGCTGACTGTGGTTAATAGTTGGTTATTATTTATTAATATTATGCGATGCGATCGGATGATCGTAACGAATGCCTCTAAGAGTGGAATTTCTAGTATTGCGAGAGCTATCAAACATGTGAAGTGAACAATCTTTTCTGCCGAGTGCAATCACAATATTTTTCACCAACCATGGAAAGATGGACTACAAGGTGGACTGATGACCTGGTGAAGGTCGCTGGAGTCCGCTGGATGCGGGTGGCACAGGACCGGTCATTGTGGCGTTCAGTGGGGGAGGCCTATGTCCAGCAGTGGACGTCTTTCGGCTGAAATGATGATGATGATGATGACTGCGATTAATAAAAAAACCTCAATACAAAGCGAAACGGCTCAACCAAATTTTATAAGAACCATTGCTAGAAAACCTGCTTTTAAATAAAAACCACATGCAAACCGATTCACCTGTTTAAGGACTACGGTGTCACAGACAGACTCACAATCACACGTAGCGATCAAACTTATAACACTCCCAATTTTGTGTTGGTTTTTAAAAAGTAAAGTGACGACCTCACGGGACTTATTTCCCGTGTTTGTTCGGGAATCGCGGGAAATTTTACGGGCACTGTCCGGGAATGCGCCAAATGCCGGGACTTCCCACGCCGCTGAGTCGGCGATTTATGCCGAGGTGGCAAGTAAAGAGTTGGTGGCGGAATATTCCGTTTGTATTTTGGTATATTATGAACGTGATAATTTGCATATTTAGAGGGGGTGAAAAGTAACATAATTCTTTTTAGTTCATTATTTACTATAAGGCACAGTCACCGGCAATAGTATCTTCCTACACGAAGGCCGCAAAAATATGCGACGCTCTTATGGCAAATGCGTGTCACATATTTTTGCGGCCTTCGTTTAGGAAGATACTGTTGCCAGTGACTGTACATTAAAACTTCTAAAGCGCATCTGGAACTACGGACGTTCCTAAGAAATTATATCCGAAGTATGGAGATTGATGGCCATTATGCTGTATTATTGCGCATTTTTAGGATATTTGAGATTAGAAAGAATTTTGATCTTTTAACACTCTCGCTTTCCTCGTCCGTTTATATCACACTCGACTATATAGTTTTGTTGCTACCTCCTGTGCCTTGAGGCCTGTAAAGTAACATGATAATGCGGTATTTACTTTGACAAGTTACCATTTACATCAATAGGGAATTTATATTATGAATACATATTGTTTAAATTTTCAATGGTGTAACTAAACTTACAGACTAGGTACCATTTATTTTGCAGTGTGTTTATTACGAGTGTGGTGTACCTAGTATTTTTATAATTGAACAGTGCTATACGGTGGCTATTGTACATATAGAGTCCATAAGGTAACTAACTTAAAAATACTAAAAACTAAAAATCTATTTCTAAAACCGGCCCCTGTGGCATAGTGCCGAGGACGCTGGCAGCATTTCCTCGCTGAATCGCAATGCTAATGCGTTGAGCGAGGAAGCTGCCAGCTCGTTTGTCCCCTGTGACCTCAACCATCCGTTTAGCTAGCTTTCGTCTCTTAAGAGCCTCGGCCAGCTCAGCCGCCGCGCCCGCCTTAATCGTGGTACCGTGGAGGTGGGACGATGCCAGCGTGTCAACGCAGGTCGCGTCCCACACGAGCACCCGTCCCGATGTCCACGGAATCAGCGACATTCCGTCGTCCATAAGGTTAGTTTATATTATAGTATATCAACTACAATAATATTAGTTTGCTGGAGATGCCGTCGGTCTGGCGTCGGGTTTCCGTTGCCGGACGTCAGACCGGCAACATCTCCAGCAGCTCCTGAGGATGCCTCGTAGAGAGGCGAAACACGTGTCGAGTTTTGGTATTATTGGTGGTGGTTTGTTGTATTTGTTTGCGTAATTAGTTTACGGCGGGAGATTGGGGACATTAATGCATGCCAAAATACGCAAATAAGTATAAATGGTTATCACTAATCAGTCTAATCACTAGCACGTTATTCTACCGCGGAATAGCAAAGTAATATTACTGTAGTTGATAACATGGACTGCCGCAAAGTTACGTCTGATTCCATGCCTTATTATAGTATATATTATAGTTACGTAGTTTACGGAAATTAACGACTACGAATGCTTTAGCTACCTACATATTTTCACACTCGAAAACGCTATAAATTGTATGATCACATAAGATATGGCTAAAGCTGGCTTAAGTATATTTATTCCGCAGGCATTCTGTTGTTTTTACAAAATGTAACGTCAGCGTTGCTACAACCCTGGAGCTAACAAAATACGTGTTCACATTTCCGATTAGCCCGCGGCAAAATACAGCTATAGGAGGCGTTCTGGGCTGACTTATTTTCAGAAAGAAAAATACAGCTACACGTACGACGTCGTCTATTTATGTACTTAAGCCTTTATTTACTTAAGAAATGTATATTTTATGGGTCATTGTTTAAGAGTTCGGATAATAATAATATGTTAGCCTATATACGCCCCACTGCTGGGCACAGGCCTCCTTCATACACGAGAGGGATCGGGGTATATAGTCCCCACGCTGGCCCAAAGCGGATTGTGGACTTCAAATACACTTTTGAGTTTCTCCGCAGATATATGCAGGTTTCCTCACGATGTTTTCCTTCACCGAGTAGCGATTAGTAAATATCAAAGTATATTTCGTACATAAATTCCGAAAAACTCATTGGTACGAGCCGGAGTATGAACCCGAGACCTTCGGATTGAAATTCAGTCTTACCGGGCTACCAACGCTTATGATTTCGGATAATTCATTGTAATTAAATTATTTAGAAAGTGTACCAGTGAATACTCCGGCTCAAGACTCAAGAATCTCAAGATATTGCTGTGACGCGTTATGGGGCCCACCCACTATCAGTCGGCCTGAAGATATTGGCCTGTCAGATGTTCGGAGCTATCAAATTTTTGTTCTAACTGACAGTAAAGTAAAGTAAAGTAATATTTATTAATCAAACAAAGTTTAACAGATTACCAGGTTGTCTGGTGCATTCCAAACTAGGCTGAAGCCTGTATCTTGGAATGCACCATGTTTTGTAGTTATAAAACATGAAATTTGATTAGTAGAAAAACATGAAAATTAATTAACTAAGATTAACCTAAGTGTGTGTGTGTGTGTGTGTAAGTTGTGTGTGGGTATGTAAGTGTGTATGTGACAGGCCGATATCGTCAGGCGGGCTGATAGTTTGTGGGCCCCTTAGGGAGAGATAAATGATTCGTGACACCGGTGACGCCATCAAATATCTGTTTTTTAAGACGACTAAGTATACTTTGGTATACTTAATATGTAGGAAGTATTATTAAAATAGCGGTTATCAATATCTAAGGGCTCATATAGAAATCATTTTGCCTACTTTTTGACTCCCACTTCGGGGCTTTGGTGATATATGGTGCTTAATTGCGATTCAAGTGCCCCAAAATTGAAAATAGTGTGCTTATTAGATCGTACGACAAACTCATTTAATTTGTATGAGGAACATAAAAGCGGAAGATTATATGAGAATATCGGATTATAAATAATAATTTTGATTTCTTGCTGTGTAGGAAAAATTACACGTGATATTTCTCCTCCACCATCGTGATAATTGGTGATTTTTTTTAACCGAATATCCCCTATTAAGATCACATTATTTGTGGCCTTAAGGTTCTTGTAGGAAGACTTATCAACAGGAGGCACTCCTAGCCTTTACAAACATTATATGTTGCTGTTCAGTTTAAAGAATTATATCTACATATAAATAAAATACACAAGATAAAGGCTAATAACCCGCTTATTCATAAAAGTGTTTCAAACCTCATTTAGTTAAATTATGTTTTGTCTGAACAAACACAACTGTCAAAGTGACAGATAAGGACAAAAGGTGATTTAGTTAAATGAGGTTTGAAATACGTTTATGAATAAACGGGTAAGACTTCATAAGATAATTTCTATAGTTAACTATACTATGTACTTTTAGGTATTTAAAAAAACGTAAACAAACCAATAAAAGGGTAATTTATTGGGCAGGTTTTGGTTCCTGTTAAATTTTCAATTTTAAAAAATAACAGGTTACAGATTCGTTCCATCCTATTTCAGCAATCTGTAGTTACGCTGGATTTTATGATATATATACACATATATAAATTTACCCAATTATTTATATCACATTAAATGATTAATAATTTTTTATAGTAAATTGCCTCATAAAAAACACCCATTTTTGCAGATGTGCAAAACGCAAGGTTATAGTTATGAGGATAAAATACGACTAGATTACAGAGTACCGTTTTTAGTGTAGCAACACGTACCTTGTGTCACTTTTTAACTTGGTCGGTTTGACAGCGGCCATTGCTTGACGCTTGTTGCATTGTGTTTTATAGTCGGATGCCCTTGCGATATTTGTGGTGTTTTTGAGCTGTTATTCGTTGTAAATGCAGTAGAGGGCTTGGGCTATAGTCTTCACACTGGCACTATGCTTGTATTGTAGTTTGTAGCTGGAGACATCACATACACCTTTGAATTTGTTTGTGAATGTATGCAGGTTTCTTCACGGTGTTTTCTTTCATCAAAGTCATAGACCGACTGATAAACTCAGTGGTACGGTCGGGGTTCGAATCTTCCGGATTGAAAGACATCTTACCACAGTTACCACCAGGCTACCAGTGCTTATGGGTAAGATGTATTTCAATAGTACATTAATTACTTTAAATAATATACGAAATTATAATATTTAAGGTTATTAACATAGGTAATAATTATATCACTCGAAAAAGGTTCTAAACCCCTGAATCTGTCATTTTTGACAGCTGCTGTTTGTTTACGTTTTTTTAAATACCTAAAAGTACAGAGTATAGGCTATCACAATACTTGAGCTGACCCCTTATAGACAGAGTACACAACGAGTAGTTCAACTACGAACTAAATAAAAACTTTTTACAAAAAAAAGATAAACCGACTTCAAAAAGGATAAAATGAATCATTATATTATTTATATGCGTTACCAACTGATATGTTTGAAGTCGGCGCCAAGCCAAATTTGGAAGAGTTAATACGCACGAGGCGATGTGTTCAGTGAGTTGTTAGTCTTACTATATAACTAACCTAAAACGATATGGATTGCACTTAGGTATAGGTACATTCGTTTCGACCGTTAACTGTTAAGCAAGTAGGTACAGAAAGTATAGCCATGCGTCTTATGTTTATTAGGACACTGTTCGGACTATCGATACCTCGAACGAAGCCCGTGGGTCGTTTGAATTATTTATCCTTCTAGTTAGGCTAGGTTAATTTTTCTATACTCAGATATACCCAGTACACCCACCGTGTCAGTAGAAAAAGGCACGATATTCGAATTTTCTATAGAAGGTCCATCTTAAGCGTCTATGTACATATTTTTTTCTATTTGCCGCCTATTTCTGATTATTGACAAAGTAAACGTGTATGAGAGTATATAATGTATATATACATAGGTACCGCATTTCATCAAAATTGGATTAGTTGTTTTAACATGAAAATGTAACAGATAGAATCACATTCACCTTTGCATTATGTACCTATTAGTAAGTACCGATGTTTTGTGATGTTCATACTTGAAGCTGATTTAAATTTTTGGCTTGGCACCGACTTCAAACATATCAGTTGGTAACGCATATAAATAATATAATGATTCATTTTATCCTTTTTGAAGTCGGTTTATCTTTTTTTTGTAAAAAGTTTTTATTTTTCAATTTTTAGGGGTTTTTATAATTTATCAAAATCGAACAACGAGTCTCGGAAAAGTCGCTAAAGATATATCAAAAAGTTCGTAACACACCCATTCAATCTAAGGAAAGTTCCACGTATCACATGTGGACTTCATCATTAAGTCCACTCCATCAAATTGGTGGTTTTCGAGAGGTCGAGAGGAAATAAATACACGTGCCTTTAAAAATTGAGGAGTTCCCTCAGTTGCTCATGGGTCCCATCATCAGAACAACACCAGAGTAATGTGGGACTATCTTCGAGGTAGATCCTTTTAAACAAAAAAAGTATTATTCTATTCGGATCAGGGGTCTTGGAGTAATCGCTGATCATCCTACATTTAAAAAATTCTTCATCATTATCATCAAAACAATCATTATTATCAGGTCCACTCCATCAAATTGGTTGTTCTCGTGAGAAAATGCTTGAGTAACTTTAAAAAACACACAAATCACCATACATGTGCCTTTAAAAATTGAGGAGTTCCCTCAGTTGCTCATCGATCCCATCATCAGAACAGCACCAGATTATTGTGGGAACATCTTCGAGGTAGTTTCTTCCAAACAAAAAAAGAATCATTCGAATCGGACCACGGGTCTTGGAGTAATCGCTGAACATCCTACATTTAAAAAAATCTTCATCATTATCATCAAAACAATCATCATATCATCAGGTCTACTCCATTAAATTGGTGATTTTCGTGAGAAAATGCTTCAGTAGCTTAAGAAAACACCTAAATCACCATACATGTGCCTTTAAAAATTGAGGAGTTCCCTCAATTCCTCATGGATCCCATCATCAGAACAACACCAGAATAATATGGGACCAACTTGGATGTAGATTCTTCCAAACAAAAAAAGAATTACCCAAATCGAACCACGGGTCTCGGAGTAATCGGTGAACATACATTAAAAAAAAACACCAAACCGAATGCAGAACCTCCTTCCTCAATGGAATTGAAGTCGGTTAAAAAACTGAGCGGTGCTGCCGTTGCGCGAAACATGCTTGGTACAGCCCTGATTTGGATTCCGATGATTGGATCCGAAATTTGAATTCCAAACGTGAATTTTGATTTGTTCGAAGATGGGTTACCTACTGGTCTAAAAGACCACCTTCCTTATATTGTGTGTGCCTTAGAGCTAAATAAATTAGCTGTAATTATAAGTTAACTGGACGCAAGTCGCTTCCGACCGATACTTATGGAGGTCCAAAGGGGAGGCCTATGTTCAGCAGTGGACGTCTTATGGCTGAGATGATGATGATGATGATAATATAACTATATGATTGTACATGTACCTAATGCCTATTATGGACTTATGCTAATTGCTGGCCAATAATATTTATATGTACCTTAATGAAGAGTTTATTTTTAAATAAATTTGCTCATTAAAATGAGTAAATACTTGATAAACAGTGATTATTATTTGATGAGTACCAAACTGTATGTAAATAAATATGCTAATATTCACTCAATACTAAGTCGGCTCTTCGAACCAGTGTAGTTTCAAATAAAAGCAAAACAGTGTTTCGTCTTCCAAGTAAAATAGTATATACCTAATTATAGTTTTGTATCACACTGAATCACTAGGCGAACTCAAGTCATGTCTGAAAATTTTACGGAATCGTACGAAAATTTTGCAGAAGGAAATACCACTGATGCCGACGATTTTCCCATTTTTATTGATGATGATAATCTAACGTGTGCCTACACGATCTACGAATACAATGAATCAATAGGTGGTTTCAAGGAGGTGTGCGCCGGCCTGCTGGAAACTATATACTGGAACTCTGTGCACTTCGACGCGGTGCTATGTATTGTGACTGTGATTTTGGGAACCCTGTCTTGGATTTTTATTATAAAATGGAGAAATTTTAGAAACTTTGCATTTGTAAACATTTTCCTTGCTAATGGACTGTATATGTTCATTCTAAATTATATTTCGTTTAAGGAATTTGATATTAGTGATACGGGAATATTTTTCTATGAACTAGGCGTCTTTGCTTTGGCTCTTTGGCAAGTTTTAGTTGCCTATTCTTTTTACATTGATGTAGTCAAGATCTTTAGTTTCCATACAACACGGATATACTTGTACACCGTTCTCTTGGCTTGGATAACACCCGCCTTAGTACTCTTTTTTTACTATGAAGTAGAATGGGATTGTAACTTTGAATATGTATTAATAGCATCGAGTATCGTGAATATGCTGTTGTACTGCAGAGTACTCTACGTTTTGGTATCTTCAACTAAAATTCGAAGCAGTTCTCGAAGCTCCCTATGTCGAAAAATACAAATCGCAACATTCATTCTCATAATAAGCGGTGTCATAACAAATATGCCTACTCTAATAGGTAGTCGGATAGAGAATAAACAGGCCCTGGATTATTTGCCTGACGTGCTATACATGCTGCTATTGATTCTGAGCAATGTGCTGTTCTTGGTTCTGAAGAGTCACAGGACTCTGTGGGCGGAGACTGTAAAAAAATGGTGCACTAGAAGGGAGTCTTTGAAAGATACAGAGATCACTGTTGTTTTCTGCAGAAGTAGAAGTTAGTCTTTAAAGACTAGAATCAAGATTCAAGAGCATCCAAATTTTATTTTGTGTATGAATCATTTAAGCAGCGTTTTTAATCATGTAGTTTGACATTCTATCCTTTTTAAATAAAGTCCATGACGTATAAACGAAAAGTGCAATGAAGTGCAAATAACCTAGAAATCTAAGAGAGAGGTAAGTTGAAACACCTAGTTTCAACTTAACGCGAAGATAATTTTGTTCGAGTGTTGTGTTTGCTACATACTGTTCATAGGTATAAGATTTTTTTTCTAGATTAAATATTGCCTGTTTTACCTACTTTTTTGACTCCTACCTACCCCGTGGTGATTTTTGGTGATTTAATCGCGATCCAAGTGAAAATAGCTAGTGCCCCAAATTTTAAAATAATGTGCTTTTTAATTCAAGATATTTATTTATGACGTACACAATATTACAAACAGACAAATCGTATTGGTGTTGCACCACGGAATGGACCCTGCTCAGTAATAATGCCAAAATGCCAAACTGATAACAAAAAAAACAGAAAATAATGTTATAATTGACACAAACAACCCATATAGACAATTACAGAATAAAAATTGATCCTTAACAAAACATTTACAAATATTTAAAATTAATATAAACAATTTAACATAGACAAATGCTGAAAAAATTATAAGAAACAAGGTCCTGTAACACAGAGCTTCTAATAGATCAGGACACAGGGTCGTGATTTCACAGAATATTGTAATATTGCCTGATACATTAACGATTTTTTTTAAACATTGGATTATTATTGGATGATTATGATTAATGATTATTTAATTTTCGATTTCTAGCTGTGTACGAAAAATAATAACACGTGATATTTGCCCTCCCAATCGTGGTAATTTGTGATATTTTTCAACCGAGCAGCCCTCGCAAAGATCACATGGTTTGAGTCCTAAGGTTTTAGTACAGTCGCCATCAAATATATTGGAGCGGCCAAGATGGTCACTAATATCTGAACAACGCCTCTATTGTCAAGGCGATAACTTGCATGTTCAGATATTTTTGAGTACCTTGGCCGCTCCGATATATTTGATGGCGACTGTAGTAGGAAAACTTATCTACAGAGCTGCCTCCTACTACTCTTTACAATCATTCTATATGAAAAGATTTTTTTATGATGCTATTTATAGTTTTAATAAATATACCTACATATAATTTAAGGAAAATCTGTAGGTAGGTACACAAGCTTATATTTAGAGCTAAATTCGCTATAATTATAACTATATGATTGTACCTACTATGTAGGTACTGACTCCGAGTATACGAGCATGTAAAGGATGTCCCAAATGGAACGCCAGATTTGAATTTAATGAAAAATACATTTCTTTTTCGTTATAATATTATTTTCACACCAATTACTTGTATACGGGCTTTTCCTCCCTGCTAGGAGGGAACAAAGTGACACTTTTCTGTTCAAGAACATCAGTTTATTTTTCAGCCAGTTCCTAACTAAAAACATTATTCTTTTATTAAATTAATCAATTCATTACAATCTGGAAGCACACTAAGCATATACAAAGTTAAAATATATATGATTCAACCGTAACATTTTTTAATCTCCTGTAAGGTGGTGTGAAAAGCAGTATGTGTCACATAGGAGCAAAATTATTTTCAGCTTGGGCGTTAGCACTTGAATCCCTCACTACGCTCAGGGATCTACTTTAGAATTCTATTATAGACTCCGTCGCTTCGTTTGGGATTCAATGTACATCCTCGCCGTAAATATTTTTCATTTTGCTCCCTTTTATTATACACAATCTACCTCCAACCATCTTATATGTTCTTCTCCAACCTACGTATTGTATTAATATGTATTAGTATATCCTGTATATTATATAAGTAATAGTATGTAACCATATATGTGTAGGCTTTTATTTATTGTAATTATATATGTTTATAAATTTGGCTTAATAATAACTATTTTCTACTTTATTACATTTTCCTCCTGCACCAACTTACAAGTCTCTGTTTGGCCCAATGGTTGACTGGTAGAGAATGCCATTTGGCATTAAGTCCGCCATTTGTACATTTTCACTTTTTGTGCAATAAAGTTTAAATAAATAAATAAAAAATAAATCTACTATTGTTTATAGAATTATGACCGCGCTGGTGTCTTGGCGGCAAAACGTCCGAATTTCAATCCGGAAGTCTCCGGTTCAAACCCCATTTCGTACCACCGAGTTTTTCGGAACTTATGTAAGAAATATCATTTGATATTTACCAGTCGCTTTTCAGTGAAGGAAAACATCGTATGGAAACTGATCTTAATCCCGATAAGGCCTAGTTTCCCCTCTGGGTTGGAAGGTCAGATGGCAGTCGCTTTCGTAAAAACTAGTGTCTTATATATTAGTGTATTTTATGGTTTTATAAAAAAATAATATTAAAACGAAAAAAACTGAGGTCTCCATCAAATTCAAATCTTGCGTGCTTTTTGGGTCACCCTTTAGCTTGTTTTTAAATTGTACATCATTTATATTAATTTGCCCATTAAAATTTAATAAATACTTGATAAGATTATAATTAACAGTGATTATTATTTTAAAAAGCACCTATTTAATTGGAAATTTGTAATATTTAACTTAATACTCAGTCGGGTTTTTGAACCATAACTGGTTTCAAATGAAATCAAAACAGTGTTTCGTCTTCCAAGTAAAATAAATAGTATACCTACAACTAATTTGAGATTTATATCACACTGAATCACTAGGCGAACTCAAGTCATGTCTGAAGATTTTACGGAATCATACAAAAATTTCGCAGAAGAAAATACCACAGATGCTGACGAATTTTCTTTGATTGATGATTATAATCTAACGTGTGCCTACAAGAACTACGAGTACAATGAATCAACAGGTCATATCCAGGTGGAGTGCGCTGGCCTGCTGGAAACTATATTCTGGAACTCTGTGAACATCGACGCAGTGCTATGTATTGTGACTGTGATATTTGGAGCTGTATCTTGGATTCTAATAGTGAAATGGAGGCAGTTTAGGAATTTTGCCTTTGTAAACATTTTCCTTGCTAATGGACTGTATATGTTCATTCTAAGTAATGATTTTAACGACGATATGTATTTTAGTGATACAGGAACCTTTTTCTTTGAACTAAGCATCATCGCTTTGCCTCTGTGGCAAGTTTTAGCTGCATATTCTTTTTATATTGATATAGTCAAGATCTTTAGTTTCCATACAACATGGATATACTTGTACACCTTTCTCTTTGCTTGGGGAACACCCGGCGTAGTAATCTTTCTTTATGGTAAACTGGAATGGGAATACAATGAGTATGTATTAATAGCGTCGAGTATCGTGAATATGCTGTTGTACTTCAGAGTACTCTACGTTTTGGTATCTTCAACTAAAATTCGGAGCAGTTCTCGAAGCTCCCTATGTCGAAAAATACAAATCGCAACATTCATTCTCATAATAAGCGGTGTCATAACAAATATGCCTACTCTAATAGGTGATCGGATCAAGAAGAAACCGACCCTGGATTATTTGCCTGACGTGTTGTACATGCTGCTATTGGTTCTGAGCAATGTGCTGTTCTTGGTTCTGAAGAGTCACAGGACTCTGTGGGTGGAGACTGTTAAAAAATGGTGCACTAGAAGAGATTCTTTGAATGATATCATGATCACTGTTGTTTTCTTCAGAAGCAGAAGATAGTGTTCCGTGAACATCCCAAGGCTAATGAAAACTTGTGCCCCCCCTGGTGTTGCGGGCGTATATGGGCGGCGGTAATTGCTTACCATCAGGCGATTCGTCTGCTCGTTTGCCGCCTATGTCATAAAAAAAAAACTTGGCTTTTCAACTAGACCGTCATTCACCCACCGAGAACTGCAGTTCGTTGCCATTACATGTGCATTTCGTGTATGGCTGACGCAAAAATTTTGGATCTTATATTTTTAATTTCATAAATCAATATATGAGAAAATAATTGGTTTAAATTAAACCTTGAAAATTATACTGTAT
This sequence comes from Pammene fasciana, assembly GCA_911728535.1. Taxonomy (NCBI): domain Eukaryota; kingdom Metazoa; phylum Arthropoda; class Insecta; order Lepidoptera; family Tortricidae; genus Pammene; species Pammene fasciana. The sequence continues at coordinate 29,700,960 of OU452273.1, read as the reverse complement.
CTTTAGAGGTACTTGGAGTCTTGAAACTTACCTGTCGATATTCTTTTATTGATTAATATTTAACTAAATACATCTATAAAAGACCGTCCCTAACATTTCCCATTTGCTCATTAATATTATGACATTATATTGTATCTACTTGCAAGTCATAGAATAAATCCACATTGTTCTCGGATATTGTGAAGTTTTTCATAAAATCATCATCGGTGTAGTGGATATTTTTTATTGATTAAGTAATATTTACCTACATCTTTAAAAAATACGTAGCTAACAGTTCCTAATATTTAATGTAAGTTGGCTATGTACTTGGTACTTATCAATAAAAAAATACTCGTATAAAAACTCAATTTTTCATTGTTTGTTATGTCAACACTGAGGATGTAGCTACAGTTACGAGTAGATTACAAGTTTTATATGTTTTCCTTTAAATGCGCTGTATTTTTGTCCACAAAAAGAAAACTGCATTACTGAAATTTGATTATTCGCACTGATCCTATGTATACCTATTACTGGTTTCTTTATTGAGCCTAAAATCGGTCAGATTCTTTTCTTACACTTTTTTGTCAGAATTATATATAGTTTAATATCCTGTTTAAAGTATAGAAAGCCAGTAAATCTATTCGCAACACATGTAAGTGTGAGCGGAAGTATTTTATAGGTATTTTAAACGAGTTAACTTTACATGAGCGGTTACTTTCCCCAGTGCTCCCAGGGGGGCCGTTGCGTGTAGTTGCGAATTTATTATAATTGCCCGAGCTACAGTGTTAGAGCAAGTTGTAATTCCAATGAAGATACATACAGTTCAAGTGTAGCAGACAAACAGACAGACTAACAAAAAAGGGTTCCGTTGCCTTGGAGATACAGGAATCCTAAAAAATTAGACATGAGGTGGTCAGTTGGTGACAGCTTAACTCCACTTTCCCTTTTCTACGATGAGCAATAGCTGTGGAGGTATAAGTAAGTATGAACATTGTTAAACGAGCGAGCAAAGCGTAGGTTTTTTAATGGGAGCGATAACTTTAAATGTCTTTGGCCCCTTAAAATACTAATTAATGTCTAGTTGCCATTGAAAATCGCGCATCCTAACGCTTTTATGGACATGTAGGTACGTAGCAACAGCATTTCAGAGAATTTAAGACATTTTTGTCGCTGAACTACGGATTGCAACCGCTAAATATTTAGGTATATGACAATTTCAGGTAATTTTCCGATTAACCGGCAATTTCTATACCGGTTTTCGTTCCCTACGCAGAACCTTTATACAGTCTCACGCATATTTTATGGAAACATGAGCAATAGAAAATTAGAGGCCAGCGATAAGAAAGGCAAACAAGGGGGAATCGAGTCCGTGACTTATCTGCCCGGGCGCCGTAATCAGAACTTGTAACTAAGCGACTTGTAAGGGTAAGATGCAGGGCCGTAGCTAGGGGGGGGGGGGGATTAGGGGGCAATGCCCTACCCTAAAATACTAATTCCCTACCTTAAAAACTACAATCGAGTCAAAAATTTATGAAAATAAAGTTAACGCCCTACTTTAAAATTCGCTATGCCCTACCTTAAATTAGTACTGCCCTATCTTAACTGCAATTCTGGCTACGGCCCTGGTAAGATGGCGATGATCTTCATAAGTTCAAAGGATATATATAAATCAACCAATACTGTCAACTGCTACAAATTTACTTACGATGCACAACTTTGCATGGCTTGAAAACCATGGTTTTCTTCACCAAACTGCTAGTTATATTTATATATCTGTAGTTTTAAGTACCTATTGTAATTTAGTTTAAGTTTAGATTTGCAATACCTTATTAGGGTATCATGTTTATTGTTATTCTGTAACACCAACGTGAGAGCAAATAAAGTTATTCTATTCTATTCTATTCTATTCTATTCCTGAGATGGGAGAAAGGCTGCAAATAAAAGTTGTGCATCGCAGGAAAAGTTGTGGCATTTGACGGTTTCAACCTTTCAGTTGCAGGTCCAAAGGCCTCGGTAGCTGGTTACCATTAGGCGGTCCGTATCCTTATAGCCCCCGTCTTGATAAAAAAATGGCTAAGGTAAAGGTCTCGTCACTTTTCCACTTCTCCACATTAGCGTGCCGAGCATTAGGACTAGGATGTATACCTTACCTTGAAATAACGAACACATACCGAACACGTTACGTATACTTTAGTATTTATTTACAGTTTATTTGAGTCTGCTTTCTGTGTGTATTTTGCATCTCAAAAGGAACGTTTTCACTAGCTGTACTTGCATCGCAAATATTGGCACAGCATTTAGTAAACTGCAAGGTAATTGCAATGAGAGTTTCCTGAAATCCAGGTGGCGGCACTGTGACGAGAGGTGTTTTTGACAGCATCTGTCAAAATCCACCTATTAAAAAAATGTGATTAGACATGATTGGTGGATGATGACAGCTGGCCCTGTCGCCACTGATGTCATCTGGTGAAAAAACAGGATACCCTCATTGCTCGATACGCAACTAAAGCAGAACCATTCCTATTGATTCCATGGAAAGTGGCCGATATTAGTTATTACTAATAGAGAACAATCAAGTCATTTTATATTAAATGTTTTGATTTGTTATTACTTATAAACTCAGCACACACTGGCACTATCTAAAACCAGAGACTTATAGAGATATAGACCGACACCTGCACTGCTACTCCACCTAGTAACAAATAGCGTACTAGTAGTACACTAATAGCTACTAGGTGGAGTAGCATGCAGATGACATTTCTCTTACATTTTCGGTATCTTTAGGGGTCTTTGACATAGATGACGTAATAGGCTGTGGCTGTCTATATCTCTATAGTCTCTACTAAAACCAACGATGACGCTGTGACCCGGGTAACCTAGGGGTTTGGGCGTCTGTCGCGAATTCAGATGACGCTGGGTTGATTTCAACCCTAGGCACCCTTATCTCGGAAACTGCCATTAAAAATAATCCAGAAAATAGATTACAGGCAAAGCAATAAGTCTACGGTCAATAGTAACTAAATATGTCGGACTAAAAAAAAGTGTAATATAAGCACGGAACCCTCAGGGCGCGACTCCGACTCGCACTTGGCTGGTTTTTTTATATACTTACCTACCTTTCTTTTTCTCTTTTTAATTATCTTGTTTGAGTGTCCAGCAAAATCATATTAAATACTTACTTGTCTCTAAATCTTTCAACTCCGTTTCACCCTCTTGCCCTAGTTGAATTTCGAAAAATCTGTCTCTAAAATAGGTAACGCGACTAATATTTTTGCGTGCTTCGTCGTATAAGATATTGCAGGTCTATGCAAGCATGCAGCGGTGCAGTATTGAATGCAGAATTTCTATAAGCTCCTAATGTTATTGCAGAATATCGCCCGTTCCGCGTAAGTTTACCTTCCATCCCAGCTCGTCGGTCACAGATAATAAAACAGAAAGGCCACTTTACAATAAAAACACCAATTTCCTTTGGCATTATTTATCATTTGCGTGTATTTTTCATATACCCAGGACAGGGATTACCAAATCAAGGTCCACGGGCCGGAGAAGAAAGCGAAAGATTGGAAATCTTAGTGTCCCAAACGTGTTGGAATCCTGTGTGGAACCGAAAACACGTAGACAACCATTAACAATCTCATGAAAATACGGGTAGCAGATTCGTGGGATTCAGAGGATAAATATAGCAACCGCCAATATGAATTAGAGAGAGTTAATGTAAATGGCTCTAGTCTATTTGGTAGTAGGTACCCTGCTTACAAATTTGCTCCTTGCCCCGATGCTAATCAAAACCGATATCTATTGCCTTACTGGCAATTTAATAAGCTAGCAAGCTTTAGCTCAAAGTTTGTGCAATAATAAAATGAAATAATAGTGTCTGATGTCACTTTTATGAAGTCCCATCTCGCGCAGGGCATAAAATTTGATACCGTATTATTGGCATTGGCATCTGTCCGGTTTTTAATCAATAGCCCAGTCTTTTTCACCCGATAGCCTAGAACGTGACTATCTATATTTTAGACAGATTTAACTCTCAATAGTCCTTACAGAATCCGCTTATTAGTTTACCTTACACTTCTTTAAATTGTCGAAAGGACTACTGTACGTTGGTTTCAGCTCTGCATAGGTATGCCTGCCAAATAGCAGTCATGCGGTATTAGTAGTGCAGCAAACGTTTTTAACAAGAGTGGTGCTTCTGTTATTGTCTGCGCCGGCTTGTGAGCACAATATGTTAATGCTAACCAGCAAGATCCTCAGGAAAATTATAATTGGTGTTTAGTTAACGAGGTTTCACGCGATACGACGCTAAAACTGACCGGCGGAGCACACACGACTCCGCTAACTTTGATAAAGTCCCTAGTAGTTTACATACTAACCCAGGGCCGTAGCTACACAATATAACACAATACATACAATTTTAAGGTAGAGCTTCATATCTTTTTCATCATACTTGCTCGCAAGAGATGTTGTTACACGTATGCGATGCGGGCCGTAGGTACATCCATTTCGATCTAGGGCTGTAGGGCTTCAATTCACACTTGTTCGTAAATTCTTGTTTACCGCCCTTGATACACAATGTACTATTAAATATGTTCCGTTGTCATAGTTGACGGTATTTCGGAAGCGCTGATAGCCTTGCGGTAAGACATCCGACTTTCAATCCGAAGGTCTGGGGTTCAAACCCCGGTTCGTACCACTGAGTTTTTCGGAAGTTGTGTACGGAATATTATTTGATATTTACCAGTCGCTTTTCGGTGAAGGAAAATATCGTAAGGAAACCGGACCTAATCCCAAAAGGCTTAGTTTCCCCTCTGGCTTGGAAGATGTCAGTCGCTTTCGTAAAATAGTGTCTACGCCGATTAATGGGATTAGGTTGTCAAGCGGACCCGAAACCGGTATTTCATACCCCTACTGTGCTACGGCTCAGATACTACGTACCAAATTTGCGTAAAAAAGAATCCCGGTAACATGTGAATTGTGATATTATTGGTAGGTAGGTACTTTGTTTTTTTTTTAATATACTTCGAGACTTACTAGGAGCAGAGACTATAGAGATATAGACGACCACAGCCTAAGAACTTTTTGAAGCTCAAGTCGATTGCGCCATCTATGTCAAAGCCACCTAAAGATGCCGAAAATGTAAGAGAAATGTCAAGTATGTCAACTGCAATGCTACTCCACCTAGTAGCTACTAGTGTACTACTAGTACGCTATTTGTTACTAGGTGGAGTAGCAGTGCAGGTGACATTTCTCTTAAATTTTCGGCATCTTTAGGTGGCTTTGACATAGATGGCGCAATCGACTTGAGCTTCAAAAAGTTCTTAGGCTGTGGTCGTCTATATCTCTATAGTCTCTGCTAGGAGTAATTCTGCCGTGCAATACTTAAACAACAGTAAGTGCAAAAAGTGAGTTTCGAGAAAAACGCAAAAAACACATTCAGAACTGTTTTTTTCTGTGTTTTCTGTGATCATGTACAAATGTATGAATGTCAAAATATAGTTTGGAATACAATAAATATGAATGTATCAATATTATTTTATTCTGACATATATTTAAAAAAATTGAGCTATTTTTCAAAATTTTACACATTTACTGTACCCTCGAAAAGCCGTAAAAATACAACAAATGCAGATTAAAGTGCAGTAAAAATGCGGGTTACTGTAACTAATAGTTGGACATTAACACCCAATTACGTATATTCCTACGTAAAGTACAGTACTTGTTGCTATTTACTGTAATTTACTTAGTTTGCGTAGTGGTTTTGTTGCTATTTATCCTTAAACGTCATGGTAAAAAGAAGGTATATTTATGAAATTATGAATAATACACGAATATACATAGAAACCCGCCTGCCAAGCGTGGTGCGTATGTACTACAATCGAATCAAAATTGTGACTACGTCACACTTACATCGGAAATGAGATCTTTATCTTAGAAAAGTAATAGTAATACTGTTATAAATCATCTAGGTATTAAGAAAAATACTAGTGCAATAAGGGTTTCACAGCCATCATATATAAAATTATACGATATAACATCAGTACAAAATCGGACTCTATAAAAAATACTATCGCGGCTTGGTAAGTTGTTAACTCTGGCCAATATTCTTAGTTTCGAGTATCTTTAGTTCTTGTATAAATTTTTCTACAAAAAGTAAAAGAATACTCATATAGTAATAGTCTTTATTTTACATAATTTTATGGTAAACATTTTTATGGTATAAAGGATAAAGGTAAACTAGTCCATAACCAGGCCCAACTAATGATAACAAACAGATAAAAACAGTCGCAATATACATATGTGTTAATTTGGTACAGAACCCTAAAAACTGAAATGTACATTCATAGTATTCATACAAAATCATTTAAAAATATACATTTTTTTTAAACCAAGCTATTCGTCAATTCCATAACAACCAGCGCCGTGTGTAAGACGTGTAGGTTAACCGTGATACGTGTAATTATAGGTGTTGTATTATAAAAAACCGGATTTCCCAACTTGTCAGAAGAAAGCACCGGATTTTGTCCATCGTATCTATAGTAGTCACACTATACCTCTGTGATTAATTTATCTAAATTAAATGACACTCACAAGCAAGTTGAATCTCTCGGGTTATAAATAAATATGCTTACATTCCCTCACAACATCGGGAAGTTAGATAGAAGATTGTCAAAATTATACACAATAAGTCAACTATACAATAAAATTAAAAGTTGACAAACATTTGAATGGGTAAAAACAGTCTAATTTTAACGTTGCTTTCAAATCTATCGCTAAATAAATACGCAAAGTAAGTATTGAAGACTCATGCCCTGGTTACACCCACCGAGTAGTCCGAGTACAGTAGCGAGTCAGTACTCTCGACCGAGTACTCGCAAGGTGTAAACACATCTCCGAGTACTGGGCCGGGCCATTTTACTCTCTCGGCCGAGTGGCATTTTGCTGTCTATCTCCACTGTACTCGTTAGGTGTAACCAGGCCTTCACTACCAGCTGCTCGCCACTCGTTACACGCAACGCAACCGGTCCGCATCGCACGGCGTCGGAGACTAAACAGAAGAACAAAATGCGACCTAAAGTACAGCAAGTGCTAGCACGAGCGAAGTAATAACCTTGTTACACCTACCGAGTACAGTGGCGAGTCAGTACTCTCGACCGAGTACTCGCACGTTGTAGACACATCGCCGAGTACTGGGCCGGGCCAGTTTACTCTCTCGGCCGAGTGGCATTTCGCTGTCTCGCCACTATACTCGTCAGGTGTAACCAGGCCTTAAGTGAATTTGAATTATACTACGGCGGCAGATTAAACCACATTAAGTGAGCTTGTTACTGTACTTTAGCTGGTAATTTGCTATTTTATTTCATCTGTTCGACCACTTAAATTACAATGGATAATACAATTACTGTATTTTAATTAGTAATTAAGCTAAAAAAATCATCAAATTTCACAACACAGTATGAAGATTTTAGAACATTAATATTATACTGCATTTCAAATAGTTTTTGGCCTTAGTACTAACTCATCTTTACTGACTAATTTAGGAGTATTATATGAGCTTTACTGTATTTTAATCAGTAAAGTCTCAAAATTGGCAAGCGGTAACTTTTTTACGGCAGTTTAATTAGTTTTACCTCAATATTTTACAAAAATCTTGTCACTTACTGTACATGGAGGGTTCGATTTTTATATCTTCCCATTGTCATAATCGCACGTGGACTATATACATGTGTGCGTCTCGAGACGGTGATCCCAGATCAAGAAAAAACAAAAAATCGCAAAAGTAGCACTTACTGTTGTTTAAGTTCTGCACGGCAGAATTACACTCTTATCTTAACTATAATGTTACAAACATCAGCAAAAAGCACACAATTACAAAAACATAATCCCCGAATCGTGGGAATTAGAGTCCCTCGTCTGGAACAGTGTTCCGTACACATTTTCATAAGAGGCTTACGTCGGTACCGCTCACCAAACATTTATGTCAAGTATAACTTGCCCTTTATATTCGTGAGAATGAAAAGTAATACGAGGTCCCGCTTATTTTGGTTTTGAAGCGCTAAAGCTGAATAACGCATGAATTATTGCAAGGAGACTGAACCTGTTTTTACCTGAATTGGAAGATCACGTAGATATAATAGGTACCTACGTAAATACATTAAACGGTGCTATTTATATTATATATTCTATAAATCTCTTTAATACTATGTAGGTACTTATATAAGTAGAGCTTTTAGAAGATGCAGTGTGTAGAGTGAGGACAACGAGGGACCGTGATTCGATTTATGTTGCATCTTAATATTCTTAGAGCATAATGTTAATATTTCAATGTCAATGTTTACAAAGGTTTACGAAATGTCATGGCAAATGCTGAGCGGCACCCATTTTGGTATAATTATTATTATAACATTAGTTTATTTAAAATTGTAAATCAGTTAAAATATGTCAAATAAAAATTTCTTTATCTTTATGTTTAAATGAAAAATTCAAACTTATGATTTTGATTAATAAAGTTCCAAATATCCCCAAGTCATTCTATTGTTACAAGACTAAATTAAAAAAATTTAAAACCCAGAAAAAATTTCGTAACACCATTTATCGAGTTTTATTCTTTCTGGTGATAAACCATCCTTTGCCGAAAACTGAAACCACATCGGATAAGCAGAAAAATGGGGACATACGTTTGAATGCTCAAACACTAGAGTTTGTCCGGAAAGCAAAAGTGTCGTGGTTTATATGGGAGCTCATACATTCTACGACACTTTTCTTTCCGGACAGTCTCACAGTACACAAAGTAACATCTCACCCTATGCACTGGTACCGTCTCCGTTTCATCGGTGGAAAATAGTTTGAAAATAATTCAAATATCGAACGAAATTGAAATTGTATTCGCTACAGATACAACACTCACGTCACCTTTATTGCCACAGATAACTTTATAGTGCGCAATCGAATTCAATTTTTGAAAGAATCCGGTCGTCATAAAACACGAACCTGCCGGATGGCGCGAGCAACCGTGGGCTCTCGACCGAATAATTCGAATACTAGGGTTGTCAGTTCCAATACTGGGGTAAAATGTTGTTGTAATAGCTTCCATCGTAAATAATTATCTTCTTTTGGCACTTAAAAACCGATGAAAGGAGAATGGGCATTTTTGTATGGGGAGTGTACCATGAATGTATACAGTTGAGACGTATCTCGTTTTAAAGGTCTTAATCAGAGAATTATTCTCTTGTATGGCAAGACTTTATAAAAATTTACAATTATTCGTGCACTTTGAAGCAAGTCGGAAGAAAAATCCTGAAGAATTGCAATCGTGCCTGACGGATTTCTTTCCCTATGTATATTCCGACCAAAAAGTGTAGAAATTAAAAAGTGGCAACATCGTAGTGTCGTCCCTTTCAAATCAATCTAAGAAAACGGGACGACACAAAGATGTTGCCACTTTTTAAATACACTTTTTGGTCGGAATATAAGTAGTGGAAATCTTTTTTTAAACTATCGAAAATTTTTATAATGCATGACACTACAGTCGCTACTTAATGACGGCTGGCTAACGGCCGGCACGATAATTTCGTAAAGAAAGAAAAAAGTCAAAGGAACAAGAAACCTATAATTATTCGACTCCATTTCTTTAGCATACAATTTTCTTTTTATATGTTATTTTCTGTATAAAATATAAACAAGTACAAGACAACCCTATATAAACCACAACAATTGGAAACCGTTCAAAAGTGCCTTACCTCATCCCGTTAAGGTTAAATTTCCGGTACACCGTCTCAGAAATCAGCAAAAGCCTGTGGAATACTTTTGAAAAAGGAATTGAACGTCGGAACGGAACCATAGAGTAACTTATATACTTAGTAAAGCAGCACAGCCTAAGAACTTTTTGAAGCTCGATAGGGAATAATACGCAAAACTCTGCGTAGGGGGCGGCACTACCACAAAACAAAAGGAGGGCCTACCGTGAAACACGAAAATAAAATTTTCGTTACCTAGTTCTCTGTCACTCTTACATATTCGAGCGATAGAGAGGCAGATGTCAAAATTTCGATTCTCTCGTTTCACGATGGGCCCTCTGTAAACAAACCGCCTTGGTGCACAAATGACATATTTATTCGTTATAAATTATCTATGAAAACTTGTAAAAAACTGTTTAAGGCCTGGTATCTATTAACACTTTAACATCCAGGAACCCGCTAGGCGGGCTCTCTGTTCGTAGGCGCTTTCCGCTACAAAGCGGGAAAACGCTAGGATCGGCTACGAGCGTAGCGCGTAGCGAACTACGGTACGGAAAGTGTTAAGAACTCTATGGTTTACCGAAGTGCTAGTGCTGCACTCTGGTGGCAGAACATTGCAGTAATATCCCCTATTGCGCCATCCGTCCGAAAGTCCCCTAAAGATACCCAAAATGTAAGAGGAAATGTCACCTGCACTGCTAATCCACCTAGTAACAAATAGCGTACTAGTAGTACACTAGTAGCTACTAACAAATAGCGTAGGTACTAGTAGTACACTAGCAGCTACTAGGTGGAGTAGCAGTGCAAGTGACATTTCCTCTTATATTTTGGGTATCTTTAGGGGACTTTCGGACGGATGGCGCAATTGACTTGAGCTTCAAAAAGTTCTTAGGCTGCGCTGCTCTATTGTATAAGTTACTCTATGGTTGGAACGCAAGAAAGCTTTGCACAGAGTTTATTCAAGTTCTTAAATACACAATCGGACGGTGCAGGTTTTTGGTTCACAAAATGCACAATAGAACCTGCATAATGTCATTACTATGAGTGCTGAGGTATTTTAGTAACTTGTGGACTCCTTGAGGATCTGATTGTAACTCCCCTAGCTCCCCTTTACTTCGCGGGCCAGGTTATATGGAATTTTGCTCTAATTCTTATAAGGTTCTGTCTGCTGTTTCCTTTTGAAGTGACCTACGTAACACTAAAATCAAAAAAATACAAAGTTACAGTCGGCGTCAGAGTCAGATCGGAGCGGCCAATGTGTTCACAAATATCTGCAAGACGCCTCTATTGTCACGGCGATAAAGCGCATGTTCAGATATTTTTGAGTATCTTGGATGCTCCGATATATTTGATGGTGACTGTACATGACCTAACATTTGCCCTCCTCTTTTAAAATAAAAATGCGTTACAAATGTTACAAAGAATTTATTTCCTTTTTATAGGTAATTTAAAATTAAACAGTAAACAATGTTCAGGGGTTTTTCATAGTCACGTCCATGATGTCGGCTGTGGTGAGGCCGATCAGCTTCGATATATTCTCCCAGGTCCCGGCATCGATGATCGTCATCAGGTCCGACTCCAGGTACGAAGCTTCCACTAGAAAGAGCAACATACATACTTACATTACTTACATACCTATGACATGACCACCACCGCGTACATACCTATGAATACTTATTTGGCTACGTGTGAAATACGAGGCAAAATCATTTCATCAATCATCATACTAAGGTGTCTTTCACACGGCTGCGGTTTCCGCATGCGACGCCGCTGCGCAAGCGAGATAGCGCTCTGCGTGTGTATAGCTCTGTCACGCTTGCACACCGTCGCCGCATGCGGTTGCGGCGCCAGCGTGATAATCGCCTGATGTTATAAATGCGAGAGTGTCTGTATCTGTCTGTTACCTCTTCACGCTTAAAGTGCTGAACCGATTTAGATGAAATTAGATATGTAGATTGTTTGAGCCCCGGGGAAGAACATACATATATTATTAGAATAGCTTTTATATTAGGATGAAAAGGGGGAGGGATTGTATGTGCTCTAACTAATTGAATGTTTGCTATTACATTTTAAAAGGCGTGTACGAAGTCGCGGGCAAAAGCTGGTGTACATATAACTACTAGGCGGGTCGGGTGCCACTGCCGCCCACATTACCAATAGCATAGGCTTAAAGATATAATAGACGGCCATAGTCTAAGAACTTTTTGAGGCTCCAAGTCTTTAGCGCCATCTAGTCCAGAGCGACCTAAATATAGCCAAAATGTAAGAGGAAATGTCACCTGCTCTAGTACGCTAGTCGTTACTAGATGGAGTAGCAGAGCAGTCTAGGTGACATTTCCTCTTACATCTTTAAGTCTATGCCAATAGGCATTTTTATGGAAATTATAGTTTTAACAAATTTACAAAACTACTTCTACCCACTATTTCGTCTGCGTAGACTTTGTAAGTACAGTCAACGCATCAAAATATTGCTTTTGAACCTTTTTACAATGGCGTAAGGTACCATATTTATGAAGTTGAATGTACCCTGCTTAATATGGATACTATATAATATTCGTAATATAAACTCTATGTTCTTCCGAAGGACTCGAACTGTTCTCGGCACCAAATTTCATCTTAATTAGTTTAAACGTTAAGAGCTAATTAGCTGGAATAATAGGTAGTAGAAAGTTATTTTTATACCTAGGTAATTAAGTAGGTAGCTATTAATCAATAATAATTCAGAGCCGTAACTACAATTTGCGTAAAATTGTATCAATTATAAAGTTTTATCAAATATATTATGGTAAAAAAAAATAAGTATCTACGCAGTCATGATTTTGATAAAAAAACTACTGAATAGATACCCCTATTAAAAATGTTTTAATACCTAGGTATCATAAAATTTGTAAGTATTTGAGCAAATCCCACAAACCTCTCATTTGGTTCACGTTATCAACAATTTTCTTTAAATTCGACAAATCCTTTTCTATTGACTCTTTGGTTTTTTCGAAGAAATCGGGATCGTGAGAAAAATCTGTCAATTTGTTAGTCTTTTCCATTGTGTACTTATTTCCAAATAACAGCGTTTCGCTACTAATGAACCGACAACAATGTTTACAATGTTCCCTTCAGAGCACGTCGAATTAATAAATTGTCTACAAAAAACCGCTTTTATTAATTTTAATTGTGATTGCTCAACAATTAGACAAATGACTGACTGTCCGGTCGCAAATAAAAAGGCTCCCAGCGCGTAACCTTTTTAAAAAAAAATTAGGTCAAAGCGTCCCATTCAGCCAGTAGTCAAACAGCCATCGCGTCGCACGTGGGAAATATTCGCTCCAAATACGTTTATTCTCGTATAATTAGCGCAAACAGTCGAACAATGATGCCAATCATCGAGCCCGTACTAAATCTGTTTTTGGATGAGTTTTGGTATGTGAGCCGCGTCACTGACTGAATGTCATTGGATTTATAAATACGATCAGCTCCAGAAATAGGTAGCTACAGGTTTTCCAGGCGTACCGACTAAAATAAAGTAGCCTGGATTCGGTTAACAATATTATTGTCTTGAGCGTACGCGGCGATCGACAATAGTGAGTCTCTCTGCTTTCGCTTTTGCTTTCCAATTATTTTAATTTGTGTCGCTATGGATGAGGACGAAATGCAACAATTTTCTTTGCGCTGGCATAATCACCAGGTAGGTAAGTAGTTTTTACGATCCGACACTCCACAGCGAGCACCGACACATAGGTATACAACTATTCAAACATTTTTAACATGAACATTATAATAATCAACTACACGCAGGCAGAACGCCTCACGCTTATGGCATTTGTTTTGAGTTTACCAAATTAAAAAGTTAGAAATATTGAAATAATGACTTTTAGTTGTTTTTTTTTAATAAAACCGATGTTTTGAACACCGTTCTTAAAGTTGTCGTACTTTCTATTGTATTTTTTTAAAGATTTAATTACGTGTCTTCTTTTTAGACATTAAACAGGTCCCAAACATTAAAATCATGTATACTTAGACATAATTCTAAGTATTTCTGTAATGTCAATTGTTTGTAGTGCACAGTGCCTTGGTTGTATAACTGTAATGCTGTGTAACTTATTTGAATAATAAAATAAATAAATAAATAAAATAATTGTAGTACCTACGAATATTGTATTGTTAAGAATTTACTATTTGATACTATTTATCTGGCTGTGACAAACTGCGTATAAATTAGTACCTTGTGCTCCGTATTTATGGAGATTATTATTAAATTTCAGCAAAACTAAATACAATGCAAGGTACTTATGTCTGGTCGTGCTGCTTTGTCAATAGCAATACATGTTTTTAACATACATCTCGCACACACCTGCTTCTGCATCTGCACTTGGACACAGCTAACACTAAATGTAGTTTTTAAATGAGCTAAACGTCTGGGACAAATTTATCTGTTCTGGTGGATGAAAATGAAACTAACTTTTGATGTTGTGTATAATTCCCCGTATTCATTAAATAGTGGCGCCATGCGAATGTTTGTGAAAGGAACAAATAAGTTTGTCATTTTTTTTTCTAGATATAAGTATGTACCTACTTACTTACTTACTTTTAGAAAACAAATGTAGCCTAACATTGTTCCCGTGCGCTATGTATGAATATCTATAGGCTTAGTTAAAGGAGACGAAGGATCTGAATATCGTAATTTAGTAACTAAACGTCAACCTAAGTGTACTATATATGTCTAGCATGAATAGACCTTATAAATATAAATAGATAAGTATTCAGGTACTTAATTGACAGAAGTCTGACTAATGTGAAAATGCTCGGTAAAAGATTTTTTTATTATTTCCACTACGAACGGTTTCATCGCTTTTAGTCGGCGCTCAGCGATGTAGATTGCTATCATATGATTATGGAGCCACTTTATTATATTCTTGGCGTCTATTAATTGTGCGGAGGTATCGTGGTTTATATAGTAACAAATGAACTCTAAGAAACTTATGTGGCCGCACATTAGAAACACAGATACATACAGACTTAAGCGAAACAAACACTTAGCGGAATCCAGTCCAAATCTCAGCATGATTCAGCCGTCCATAGCCGAAATTCAGCTGAAACGGCCGAAATGCGAAGAGTTGTTTGTGGGTTTTGTTTTTTGTACAGAGCCCGTAGAGATTGTAGAGAATTATCCACCTTCCGGCTGAATTTCGACTTTGGTAGACTAAATTTCGCTGAGAACTGGAGTTCGATTTTTGAATCTCACCGGGTGACTTATTTCGTACTAAATAGTCATCGGCTGCATACAAAAAAAGGCACCGGTGAGATTCAAAAATCGAACTCCTGGACAGAATTCTCCAATGTGTGGTTGCACCTCAGTCTCCATTACTCTATTCGATTATCGACTGGTGCTAATAATTTCAAAACTTTGGAAATAAATAACATAAAAAAGATTTTAGACAGTACGTAAACCGACTCCGAACTTTTTTTACTATCAGAGCAGTGTTATCGGCGCCCTGGGGCGCATGCTAAGCACTGGAGCCCTAACGGATGTGACCTTGAACGCCAGCGGGACTTCGCTGAGGGCCCACAGGCTAGTGCTGGCGTCATGCAGCCAATATTTCGCGCAACTTTTCAAGGTTAGTGAAAACGTACCCTAAGGATATATCTTTTAGGGTTCCGTACCTCAAAAGGAAAAAAAAACGGAACCCTTATAGGATCACTTTGTTGTCCGTCTGTCTGTCTGTCTGTCTGTCTGTCTGTCTGTCTGTCAAGACCATTTTTCTAAGGAACGCGTGGAGGTATCAAGCTGAAATTTATACCAAATACTTAGGTTTATTGTCCCTTGAAGCTGTGAAAAAATCAAACTTAAAAGCCAACACAATCAAAAGATACAGTCGTTTATGCTGCAAATTTTAGAGTTTTCGGCACTCGCAAAACCTACGGGGTACTTCCCATGACCTCAGAAACTTGAAATTTGGCACGAAGCAACGTCATATAGCATAGACAAAGGAAAAATTATAAAAAGTAGACATTTTTAGTAAAATCATATAAAAATATATATTTAATATTTTAAACGTACTACGTTTTTCCTCGTAAACGCGTAAAGTTATTAAGTTGAAATTCATGTCAAATACTCAGGGCTATAGGATTTTTCAGATGTAGCAAAACCAAATTTTTATTTCAACGCAATCAAAAGAAATAGCAATTAAAGTTGCATATTTTGAAACTGTGTACTCGCAAGAAACTCAAAACCTAAAGGGTACTTCCCGTAAACTCAGAAACTTGAAACTTGGCACGAAGAAACTTCATGTAGCACAGACAAAGGAAAAATTACGAAAAGTAGAATTTTTTTGTATAATCATACAAAAAAATATATTTTAAATTTTAAACTTACTACCATTTTCCTCATAAACGCGTGAAGTTATTAAATTGAAATTCATGTCAAATACTCAGGGCTATAGTACCTTTCAGATGTAGCAAAACCAAATCTTTAAGTCAACGCAATCAAAAGGAATAGCAATTTAAGTTGCATATTTTGAAACTGAGTACTCGCGAGAAACTCAAAACCTAAAGGGTACCTACTTCCCGCAAGCTCAGAATCTTTAAACTTGGCACGAAGCAACGTCATATAGCACAGACAAAGGAAAAATTATAAAAAGTAGACATTTTTGGTAGAATCATACAAAAAATATTTTTTTTATTTTTTAACTTACTACCTTCTTCCTCGTAAACGCGTAAAGGTATTAAATTGAAATTCATATCAAACACTCAAGTCTATTATATCTTTCAGCTGTGGCAAAAACAAACTTTCATGTCAACGCAATCGAAAGAAATAGCAATTTAAGTTGCATATTTTGGAGATGAGTACTCGCAAGAAACTCAAAACCTAAAGGGTACCTAGTACCTACTTCCCGTAAACTCAGAAACTTGAAACGTGGCACGAAGAAACTTTCATATAGCAAAGACAAAGGAAAAATTACGAAAAGTAGACATTTTTAGTAAAATAGTACTTAAAATATTTTTTTAATTTTAAACTTACTACCTGTTTCCTCGTAAACGCGTAGAGGTATTAAATTGAAATTCATATCATATACTCAGTTCTATAATATCTTTCTGCTGCAGCAAAACGAAACTTTCATGTCCACGCAATCATAAGAAATAGCAATTGTTTTAGGTTTTTACGGAACCCTCGGTGCGCGAGTCCGACTCGCACTTGGCCGGTTTTTTTTTTTTCTTTTTTTAGCTTCGGCTACTAGATATTTAAGCCATTAATCTTAATAAAATAATGTGCTAATGTTGCGAGACCGGGTGATTTTTTTACTTGGGTACGGATAGCCTTAGCCAGCATTTATCACATCCCGCCAGAATCTTGCAAAGCTCGTAACAAAGAAGCTAGAGTTTGTCCGGAAAAAAAAGTGTCGTGGTTTATATGGGAGCCATATGGGAGCTCATATATTCTACGACACTATTCTTTCCGGTCAGACTCTACATAGTACCTACTTTATATTTTTATTCAAAGTAGCGGTAATTATTTAGACCAAGTCACTATTTTTTTCTTTTTTTACTAGGAAGTAGAGGCTGAGAACACACTGGTCGTAGTCCTAAGCTGCGAAGCGACTGAACTACGACTATTGCTGACTTTCATGTACACGGGGGAGGTGACGGCGTCCAAGGAGGTGCTGCCGTCGCTGCTGCGGCTGGCACAGACCCTGAAGGTGTCTGGGCTCACTGATGCGGACACTGTAAGTCCAATAATAATAAAATAGTCAAGATCCAGGGATTGCCAAAAAATACCTAGGTACTAATTTATTTATAACTTAAAGCTGGCAGATATAGGTACATAACTAGTTTAGTACGCAATAAAATATCCTCACACACCTATTTATCCATTCTGCAGAGCTAAATAAAGTCACATTATCATTCAAAGATCCGGTGAAGTGCCGTAAATTTAAAAAAATGCTCTCGCTATCTCATCGCTGTCATCCATCACGGCATATCACGGCTTTTTGCCGACGGAGAACTAGGACGACCCATTTATTTACCAACATTATTCTAATACGAGGCTTTCCAGTTCTTTCTACCTTTGTACGGGTAATAAAAGGTGGGCGTTATTATACAGATACGGTACGTTGTATAATACCACATTTTATATAATATATATTATGCATAAACGCGATTTATACAATTTGCAACTTTCAAGCAATTTTTCGTCATAAACTACATGTATCTGTGAAGAAATTCAAAAGTATATGAAATCTCTGAGTGTTGGACCAGCGTGGGGACTAGGTATAGGTACAGTCGCAATTATTATAATTATATGAAATAACTACTTAAGCCGTTTTTAGAGTTCCGTTGCCAAAATGGGAAAAACAGAACCCTTATTTCGTCATGTCCGTCTGTCCATACGTCCGTCTGTCCGTCTGTCCGTCCGTCTGTAAGTCACGGCCATTTTAGTTGGAAACTATAAGACGTAATCTTAATAAAATTTACGTCTAGAGTGTGATCAATTTCACCAACATCATGTGCTCTATTCTTCTATTTATCAGACTTTACTTCAATTCAATTCCAGAACCCGGCGCCACAACCAACCGATCCTGAGCCCCAAGAAACCCGACAATCCCCAACTTTTGAGCCCAAGCCCGACTTCAGCGAACCAAAATTCGAAGAACCAATGGAAAAGGAATACACAGGAATGAACGACGTGATACGAAACGAGAAGGACAGACTGAGCAAGTTGGATCAGATAGTGCAGAATTTGTATAGCACGCATAAGATTGGGAGTCCGGGGGTTGGGAACGTGACGCCTCCGATTATACCGAATTTAACAGGTAAAGCCATCTTCTTGCGATCTCAGGTGGTCATCCTGGGTTTAAAAAAAATTAATTGTAATTTCTGTCAATTAAGATGACGAAAAAATATTAGACAATTAAATAATCTAAGAATCACAATCAGCCGACAGTTAAGGCCGTTCCACGATTCGGACAAGCCACGCCCATCCGTTAGAGACACGTTTATGGCTCCCGTGCACGAAAGAAAGAGATGCAGCGCTCTTAAGGATCAGACTTTTTGACCAAACTACGATAAATAAGCGAATCTATAAAGTTTTGTCTAATTTTGCTTCTGTGACTTTTTAGATAAACCAGAATACCATATTTTTAACTTAGTTATATTGCTTAATCTATTATAGTTTACGTATGCTAAGGAAAATAAGGGGAAAAAGGACCCAACTTCGGATTTTTTTTCTATCGAGGTAACTTTCAGCAATCGTGTTTCGGCTTGTCCCAAAAACAAGAGTATATAGTCTAGTAGTATATATTCGAAAAGAAATTCAGTCCCTTTTCTCGTTTAGTCACTAATAGAGCGTTTGAAAAAACCTATAATTTTTCAAAGTAGCCCCTTAAGTCTCGGTAGCTACGTTGGTTAGAGAGGCGGGGCGGGTGTATTTGTGTGGGGTGTGTAGTTTCGCCCGAGGCAGTGGATTTTTTCATTTTCCCTTCACTTATTTCTGAAAAACATAATTAATTGTACCTACTGATTTAAACGTACACGATTTACACTCATTATTTTGTTAAAAACGGAACTTAATCGCGTACCTACACTTACTTTTATTATTTTCCTGAGGTTTCAAGCAGTGGTAACGCTTGTCGTCGCAGGCAGAAAAAACAGAAAGAAAGAAAATGAGAAGGAGGTCAGAAAAATAGGAAAAGTAACTGTAGGTACCTACGAGAATAAGGGCCCAAACCCTTAGGGTGGATTGCACTTAACAATCATCCTATAGAAAACTGTCAAACTTTTCATACAAGATTTTTTTAACGATGACGTTGACGTTAACAGACGGTTTGGTGCAACCGACCCTAAGGGCCATTATTACAAAATAATGGGTAGATTGTGTGAGATGTTTTATTTTATGCCCGCTTCGCTATATGCAAATTATTGTGGCCGACTGTATCTACCAACCTACACCTAACATGGCTCACGTTGTTTCAATAAGACTCCAAATCCATTTCGGTTTTGTTCTTCAGCCATTTGTCAAGAAAATCTTATTTCACGCGTGCGAATATGACGCTGACAGAGTGTTTTTCTAATATTCGGGGATACACCGAGCTGTAACTGACAGAGACAGACGTAGCATACGTATGAAATACCTCAGATTAGCCTTCTATTTTCTGAAATAAATACGTACTTTTTTCGATTACGAGATTTAAATACTTTATGTTTTATTTTTCACGCGAAATAAAAGAAAAGAAACTTATAAAGCAAACACTAAAAACTATTTTAATTTTCAGAGCCCCCAGAACCGTTCGACCGAAAATGGCGCCTCAACAGCTCCGTATGCACCATCTGCCACAAACGTCTAAGCAACCAGTACAACTTGCGAGTCCATATGGAGACGCACGCAGGGCGCCGGCACGCGTGTCGCGCCTGCAGCCACGTGTCGCGGTCGCGAGACGCGCTGCGGAAACATGTCGCTTATCGACACGCGACTAACAGGGATAAGGCTAACTGATGCTCGTCTCAACAGCTCCGTATGCTCTGTCACAAACGTCTAAGCAACCAGTAACTTCCGAGTCCATATGGAGACGCACGCAGGTCGCCGGCACGCGTGTCGCGCCTGCAGCCACGTGTCGCGGTCGCGAGACGCGCTGCGGAAACATGTCGCTTATCGACACGCGACTAACAGGGATAAGGCTAACTGATGCCCGTCTCAACAGCTCCGTATGCTCTGTCACAAACGTCTAAGCAACTAATACAACTTGCGAGTCCATATGGAGACGCACGCAGGGCGCCGGCACGCGTGTCGCGCCTGCAGCCACGTGTCGCGGTCGCGAGACGCGCTGCGGAAACATGTCGCTTATCGACACGCGACTAACAGGGATAAGGCTAACTGATGCTCGTCTCAACAGCTCCGTATGCTCTGTCACAAACGTCTAAGCAACCAGTACAACTTGCGAGTCCATATGGAGACGCACGCAATTCAGGTCGCCGGCACGCGTGTCGCGGTCGCAGGACGCGCTGCGGAAACATGTCGCTTATCGACACGCTAAGCTAAACTAAAGCTAACTGAAGCTCAATTTTAATCGATGTACCTAAACCCTGACCAGGGATATATGACCATTGTCAAAAGGGCACTTTTTTTCTAATGTACATGGAGATAGCTCAGTTTAGTATGAAAAATTTAGTTCCAATGAATGTCCGCAACATGGCGCATGGTCATATATTTCTGGTCAGGGTTTAGATACATACGAATTTTAGTAACAGGAATTAATGTTCCTACTATTCTTAGATAGCTAAAAACATGTCAACTCGTGCATTATCAAGGCTGCGTCTAGGTAAAACAATTGATGGTTTTCTTTCACGCAGTCTTCAATTAAATCCTTGGGATAATAAGGATTTTGGTGATTGAAGTTATACCCCTATGTATATTTTTATTCTGTAATGTTTAAAGAAACTTTATCTTAAATCCTTCATTATATCATTATAGAATACCCACCGAAACCATAAAAAGACATTTTCTGATAGGACTGTTCTGTTCTGTACAATATTTTTGTATTATATTTTGTTTCCCTGTTGGCAATGCTGTACCTAAGCTTATTGCTCAAAAATCATAATTATAATATTCAAATTTAACCCTTTGACCGCCAGTCGTCATATCACGCTCACGGATAGTCGTGCCGTCAGCGCCGGGACGTGATATCACGTCCAAAATATAACCGGTATTTGCCTTGCGCGCTCGCGCGCACTGGCGTTGAGGGCTCGATTTTTCCGTCATATGCTTGGCGTTCAAAAGGTTAACAACAGATTATTTATTAAAGGACTATCGACTTCAAATATGTAGGAATAAACCTTTCAGGATGTATATAATAGGACTGTTTAGTAACCCTATTTTATACTATTTTTACATTAATTTCAAAATAATTTTATAAATACTTTACCTAGTTTAATATTGAATCTAGTCATATTTATAGTTATCATTACGAAAAGACAACTAAAAGACAATATTTGTAATAAACTTTTATTTATAAAATTGACGTTTTATTTACCACTTTTTCTTTCAACGTACCCAAAAATGCCATGCGCCAAGATATACAGTCGCCATCAAATGTATCGGAGCGGCCAAGGTACTCCAAAATATCCGAATTTGCACGTCATCGCCTTGACAATAGAGGCGTTGACCAGATATTTGTAACCTTGGCCGCTTCGATATACCTGATAGCGACTGTACCTACATTGGAAAACCAATTTAGACAAGCGAACGAGTTTTTCAATGCCTGGACGCGTGAAGAAGCGATATAGTAAGTAGGTGGTGACAAAATAAAACAAGGTAACTACAAGTGTATACAATTTATTACTTACCCTAGTTACATACATACTTCATTTTAGTTCAGTAGAAATCACGTAAAAAATCGAGAAAAATATTTTAGAAATTAGTATAAAAATACTGTTTAGACACGAGTACATTTTGTTCACAATTAATAGGAAAACTGGTATAAATGCAGTCACACTAGTTAGTAGTTAGTAGCAGTTGGCGATCTCTTAGATCTCAATCTCTAGGATATTATTACTATAAATAATACGGGACTGACTGTTCAATGCTTTAAGCAGTTCTTTAGAAATATATGAAATGTCATTTAATGCTTATTTCAAACAATAACAACGAAGTATCCCCTTAAGCCGAGAAATTTTGACTAGTGTAATGAAATTGATCGCAAATTGAGAGCCTGGCCTATGAATACATTTTTCAACCAATAAAAAATAACACGGGTTTTGATGGTTTTATATAATACATCTTCATACAGTTACGTTTGAAGTATCAGCTATGATCACAGTATAAACAAATTTCAACAAAGAATACAAATCAAATTTACAAAATCGTTGAGATCAAAAGCAATGACGGTCAGTCCATTTAAATTAAATACGCGCAGTTAGTACAAAATAAATTATATAATTATATCATAAAACTGAGCATCTGATTAAGTTTATAACTTAAAGTTAGCGAAATAAATATGTTAGTTTATTACAGGTAGAAAATCTTTTGGGGTATAAATATCGTTGTATTGGGGAGTTTCTCATTTTTAATTAACATCTATTATTTAAATTAGAGATTTCAGAGTTTCAGGGTTTAATTTTTTATATATAATAAAAAAAGGATGGATATCGCCTACTCTCAGAGAGCTGCGATAGGACTATTTAAAAAATATATAAATGCTCTATAAAAAAATGGAAATTTTAGTTATCATCTGAACTCCCCAGTTTTACAATAACCGTATATTGACCTGCTCATAGCTATAACATAGACACAGACAAATGATACCAGTACAAAATACAATATATTGCATTGTTAGTGAGAGGGCGCTATAAACGTCATGCGTTTGGTGCCAAGACATACAAACAGCAAAGCTATAGTATGTACGCTCCCTTACGGGAAACAGTTCACAGCTGGCAACCCCTACCAACTTAACTTAAGTTTAGTATTTCAACTATGTTACATCTCGGCAGTTTTGGGGTCCCAGTACCTTGCCCAACATACCAAAAGTTGGTAGGGGTTGCCAGCTGTGAACTATTTGTTCGGCCATTTCCCGTACGGGGGAGTACTGCTATGCTCCATTCTTCGATTGAAATGTTGCAATGCCATCTGGCGGCTTAGCATGACATGCGTGTCGCGCGCGACTCCATACTTCGAGTCGCGCCTGAAGTATGGGAAGTCGCGCCGCAACGTAAGTCATGCTTGACGTACTGAGCATAGCTTAGGTCGTTAAGGGTCTCCCCACATTAATCGACGCGAAATCGGCAAAAGCCATTAGAAAAAGGCTTTATGTCCACACAATAAGCGCTAACAAGGCATGGTTCGGCTCGGACCAACGCGACCGACGCGTTGGCATCCTTTTCGGTCTTAATACGTAGACATAATCGTTTTTCGATAGCCTAAAGTCGATTCCGCGTCGATAGGTGTGGGGAGACCCTTCAGACCCTTATCCAAGAGACTGCCATACCAACATGAAATCATTGGTCGCTTTTATACTTTTCCGTGGACTTCCATGGCACGATAAAACTCTATGTCAATGGTGTGTATAGTCAATGGTCGATTTATAGTTTACACTATTTATGAATGAAACCACAGAGTTTTACCGAGCGACCATTGACGCTCATATTGCGCACCTCAAATTGTACTTGTATGTGCATTTTCCACTTAGGTAGCGATTGGTATTACATTGTTTATGTCTATACTATACATACCGTGCGGTCTCGCCTATTACAGGGCCAAAAACAACGTGCCGATTAAGTCGAAACTCATTGATGTACGATTCCCACCGAGTGAGCGTAGTCAGCGCGTTTTACTATTAGTAATTTAAACCTTATACAGCAGTTACAACCCATATTCTAATGGCAGCGAGTACGTCACGTGGCGCGGAGCTGTCATTCAAACATCAAACGCAACTCCTTACATGAATGGATCAATTTCTTTTGGTACCAGTAAATCGTACGGCGACACCGCCCGTTCGGTGGGAATCGTACATGTTATCATGCTTGAAGTCTTGCTCGCTCTCGCTGTCTTTAATGCTTCGCGGCGCAGTTTTCTCGCTTTGTTTTTATGACCCTACCGGCACGTTGGTTTTGACTCTACAATAGTGTGTGTATGTGTGTTTATGCTTTAGGCACGGTCCACACGCGAGTGTTGGCGTCCTGTCCCGCGGACACGATCGTCTCGTCGTCGAGCCACACCACTCCTGTGATCTGGCTCTGTGGGTGGGCATCTATAAAAAAAATGTTACAATATAGCAAATCGTCAGGTGACAAGCGAAACTCACTAATTACAAAAAAAAATAAGGGGATCAATTTTACTCTGCGTCCGTAGGAAATACCTCAGACAACCCTACACGTGATCCCTGGGTGGTGTTAAAAGAGTAAGAAATTTGGCAGCTGCACTGTCCCATCTGGACCTCGCAGCACTCACTGGATTTTCTTCATCATCTGCGTTTGCACTACTACTGCCCCGGAGACGAAAGGCCTATCTATATCCAGTGACATTTAGCCATACGATAAAAAATAAATATTTTAAGGTAGGGCATTGCCCCATAATGGCGGCCGTTAAGTACATACAGGTCGCGGCACGTAACTCAAGCGCTGACCGTTATTGCGCAGAAGTCGGAAAATAGGCCGCGCGGGGGGTACAGGGGGTGAAGGGCTATAGAAGAACATGCGCAGAAATCAAGGTCAAGGTCAAGGTGCCGCGAGGTATACTATTGATTGTGATGACCTTACCGGGGCTCTAAATATGATGATACTGATGATGGTGTCGAAAGGTATGTGTTGATTTGTCTAGTAACTAACAATTTGAAAATGGCGGCTGTTTCTTAAGCTAATATGTTTGTCGGGGTTTTCTACGCTCCAGACGATGATGATAGGTCTAGGAAGTAACAAGTTCAAAAAGGCAGCCGTTTCTAATACTTACTTTTGATGGTAATATGCTTGCCGGGGTTTTCTACACTCCACACGATGATGTTAGTGTCGAGAGAGCCCGAGGCCACCCGCTTGGAGTCGGGGCTGAAGGCCACGCAGTTGACGCGCGCCGTGTGGAAGCCCCACTCCTTGTTGTGCGCCGGCTACAACATGGATTACATTACTTAATGGAAATAAATTATACAACTCACTAATTTCCATGTTGAGAAATTAGAATGTTGAAATTAGAGCTATAAAGCTGGCTTAACTCAAAGAGGAATACCGACAGTCCGCAAAGAAATTGCGAATACCGATGTATCGATGTGCGCTTGGCCAAGATTCTAGACTAAGGGTGGGTTGCACCACGCACAATTAACAACAGACTCATCAACGTTAAATATGGCGACGGAGCTGTCACCCCATAGAAAACTGTCAAACTTTTCATACAAGATTTTTTTTACGATTACGTTTACGTTCACAAACAGTTTGGTGCAACCGGCCCTTAATGTGAGTTAGATGACTTCCGTTCGAAGTGCAGGGTAGTATGTATGTATATGTATGTAATAAAGTGTTTACATACACACTTTTTTGTACATAAAAAAAGTTACAAAAAAACATGATAAAAGAGAAAACAAAGTACAAAGACGAACTTATCCCTGAAAGGGATCTCTTCCAGTTAACCTTTGAGCTTTGTAGTTTAGACGTCTTGGGAATAGTTTTTTGCTCATTTAAGTAGTTCAGTGTGTAATAATAATAATAATAATAACTTGATTTGACTCGACGATCATCGTTCCGGTAATCGTTTCAGCGAATGGTCTCATAGCGAAGAGTCTCGATCAACACCTCGAGAGACTCTCGCTAGGTGGCTGGATCAAGGGTCAGATACAGAAGGCGGTGGTCATGGACACGGCGCGGATAGTCCGCCGGTTCCTCTCACTGCGGCCCTAACCACCGGCAGCCTGGGCCCTGCCCTGTTGCCGGCGGCACCCTAGATTAGGTTTTTTATAATGTTTTTATTGTTTTTGATGTATTTTTGTATTTTACTTTTGTAAAAATATTATAAAAACCTAATTTAAGAACAAAAATAAATAAAGAGCGTAATAATAATAATAATAATGCATGGGCAAGCCGTATTCGCCGCTACAGAGAGCGTGTGGACCGATTCAGGCAGAATCGTCTTTTCCAAAGTGACCAAAGGAAGGTATACCGGAGGTGGGAGGAAGCCGACCCCCGTGTGTCCGACGTGCGACTGCCGGATGCTACTGCCATGACTGATTTCTGGCGTAGCATCTGGTCGGCGCCCGTTGAACACACGGAGGGCGAGTGGATGAGCGTTGTCGAACGTGAGTGCGAGACCATCGAACCTATGGGGGCTATTACCATCAGCCCCGATGACGTAAGTTGTGCGATCCGTACGGCTCAGAACTGGAAAAGTCCTGGCCCGGATGGATTGCACAACTTCTGGCTAAAATGGTTTCGATGCTCGCACTCGCGGCTGGCAACGCAATTTCAGCAAGCCCTCGAACTTGGCTCCCTCCCGCCCTCCTTAACAACTGGTGTAACCTTCCTGCTCTATAAGTCCGGTAGTACCACGGAAGCGAAGAACTATCGACCCATCACGTGCTTGCCTACACTCTACAAGCTCCTTACATCCATTTTGAGAGCAAAAATAAACGCGCATATGGTCGCAAACAACATTTTGGCCTCCGCTCAAAATGGATGTAGGGTTGGGTCCCGTGGTACTAAAGAGCTCCTCCTCATAGACATGACCATTTGCCAACGAGTCCGGCGGAACAGGGGGGCCCTCTCAGCCGCCTGGATTGACTACAAGAAGGCCTATGATTCAGTGCCTCATTCATGGCTGGAGAGGATCTTAGAGCTGTATAAAATTGATGCAGCCTTAGGATCCTTCCTTGGCGCGTGTATGAGGCAGTGGACCACAGTACTTCGTCAACCAGGAGGCGGGGATGACCCCCCTGGCCCGCAGGACTTTATAAGGATCGAGCGAGGAATATTTCAGGGCGACAGTCTGAGTCCCCTGTGGTTCTGCCTAGCTCTAAATCCGCTCAGCACCCTGCTGAAGGATTCGGGGCTAGGTTGCCGGCTTCGGAGAGAGGGTGAAGTCATATCTCACCTTCTGTACATGGACGATCTCAAATTATTTGCACCAAATAACCGGGACCTGCTGGAGCTACTAAAAACCACTGAAGTCTTTAGTAATTCCATCAAGATGGAATTTGGTGTTGATAAATGTGCGGTTATGCATGTACAGCGGGGGAAAGTAGTAAATTCAACAAATTTACAACTTTCTGAGACGATGACGTTCAGATCTATCTCTGAATCAGAAACCTACAAATACCTTGGTATGTCACAGTCGTTGGGTATTGAGGATGCGGGTATTAAACAGGCGTTGAGGGAGCGCTTCTTCGGTCGGCTGACAAAAGTACTCAATAGTCTTTTGTCAGGTGGCAACAAGGTGCGCGCCTTCAACGCCTGGGTAATGCCCCTACTCACATACTCCTTTGGCATACTAAGGTGGACACAGACCGAGCTGGATGCCCTGGATCGGAGGGTCCGTCTATTGCTCACCACACACCGTATGCTTCACCCACGCTCGTCCGTTATGAGATTGTACATCCCACGGAAGTGTGGAGGTCGCGGCTTTTTAAATGCCAAAAATCCCCACAACCGTGAGGTGTACAATCTCAGGAATTATTTCCTTAACAACGAGTGTGAGATGCATCGTGATGTGGTGGCAATAGATAAGGGCCTCACGCCGCTCTCCTTGGCGAACGAGAACTGGCGCAAACCTGTGGTGCTAAGCACCGAGGATCGCAAGGCGGTATGGAAGAGCAAGGAGCTACACGGGCGGTTCTACGGGGCCCTCACGGGACCCGACGTAGACCTGCTCGCGTCGGTGAACTGGTTACGATTCGGGGACCTCTTCGGAGAAACCGAAGGTTTTGCCTGTGCAATTGCGGACGAAGTTATCATGACGAATAACTACCGGAGATATATCCTGAAGGACGGTACGGTCGACATTTGTCGGGCATGCCGCCGTCCCGGAGAGTCACTCAGGCATATCATCTCCGGTTGTTCCCATCTTGCTAACGGCGAGTACTTGCACAGACATAACCTCGTAGCCAGGATCATACACCAGCAGCTTGCTCTCCTATACGGTCTTGTGGACCACGAAGTGCCGTACTACAAGTACACACCTGCGCCAGTTCTCGAAAATGGTCGTGCCACGCTCTATTGGGATCGATCTATTATCACGGACAGGACTATTGTAGCCAATAAACCTGATATCGTGGTAATAGATCGACCGCAACGCCGGGCCATGCTCGTTGACATCACCGTCCCATGTGACGTGAACCTCGTGAAGGCTGAGAAGGACAAGTCCAGCAAGTACCTAGACTTAGCTCACGAGGTAACCGCCATGTGGGAGGTTGATTCGGCGATCATTGTGCCGATAGTTGTTTCTGCGAACGGTCTCATAGCGAAGAGTCTCGACCAACATCTCGAGAGACTTTCGCTACGGGGTTGTGGTTGGATCAAGGGTCAGATACAGAAGGCGGTAATTCTGGACACGGCGCGCATAGTCCGAAGGTTCCTCTCTCTGCGGCCCTAACCACCGGCAGCCTGGGCCCTGCCCTGTTGCCGGCGGCACCCTAGGTTAGGTTTTTTATAATGTTTTTACTGTTTTTGTATGTTTTAGATGTATTTTGTATTTTACTTTTATAAAAATGTTATAAATTACCTAGCCTAAGATGAAAGAAAAATAAAGAGATATAATAATAAAATAGCTTTTTATTTTCACATTTTTAAAGGTTACATATTATTAGAGTTAAGTTACATATTTTGATTTAATTTTTCTTGTGTGGATCCCTTACGGGTAAAAGCCTCCTCACACTTCTTCCATTTATCTCTGTCTTGAGCTGTATTTATCCATTCATGTTCAGTGTGTAATATTGATAGCTTATTGTGCGGTGATCTAATAAAAAAGTGTACAGCTTATGAAGAATTAGGCTCAAACGCGTGTAACCACTCTGGAGATTCTTACAAACAGCTCTCTACTGGGACGTCTCGGCATTTCGAAAGCTTTTTGATTTTGAGAGTTTATTCGACGATAAATTTTGTAACGTTTTTCTGATCTTTATGAAATTTCGAGAGTTCGTATATGAGAAAGATCTATCAAGGGGTTGTGGAGCTAGGCGTGAAAAAAATCATTGAAAAGGTCTCATTATATTGGTCAACTCGTTTGCAAGGAACCGCGAGTTCTCAGTTCCAGGCGGACTACTAGTTAGGTCTGAGACAGCACACCCACACGCACCTTGTATTCCTCAGTGCTATACAGGATGACCTTCCTGTTGGCGTCGCTGGCCACCAGGTAGGCGGAGTCGGGGCTGAAGCGCACGTCGGTGACAGGCCCGAGGTGCTCCAGGATGACTCCGGGAGTTAGGGTACGGACATCTAATGTGAACAGGCGAACTTTGTTGTCCGATCCTAGAAAAGAAAATTTTCATATTTGTAAATTAAACCTAAAAAATGTCCGGTAAATTTACGCTTTTATGCTTAAATAATGTTTTGGATGCGCGATTTGTTGTCTATCTACAACTAAGATGTGGTACAGTCGCCATCAGATATATCGGAGCGGCCAAGGTGGTCACAAATATCTGAACAACGCCTCTATTGTCAAGGCAATAAAGTGCACATGCAGATAATTTTGAGAACCTTAGCTGCTCGGTTATATTTGATAGCGACTGTACTCAATTTTATATGGCAAATGACTGTTCCTATCACTAGACAAACTATGTACAAGACTTTATCGAACGAACGGAGCATAAGCGAAGCGTAGTTCATACAAAATATATCGGACCTAATTTTGAGGGATTGTTCCGCGATAACTTTAGTAATGTTTTGGTGATCTTAAAAAAAATTGTTGAGGTTGTACCAGAGATAGATATAATTTGAGAGCTCGTCAATAAGCAGGATCGATCAAGGGGTTGTGGAACTAGAAGGCAAAAAGATTTTGATGAGGATCTTATTATTTTGGTCAACTCGTTTGCAAAGCACGAGTTCTCAGTTCGAGGCGGACTACTAGTTTTAAACAAACGCCCGTCGTATTGAAGTCGGGTCGACGCTGGTGAGACGCCGACGCTCGGGTGGAGTCCTAAGACCATCTCGTTCCGTCTTGGTATTATTAGCTTGCCCCGTCTATACCTATAAATATTTGGGGATATATCTTACACAAATCAACCTAACCCCAAACTAAGCAAAGCTTGTACTATGGGTGCTAGGCGACAATATACATACTTAGATATGTAAATACATACTTATATACATAGAAAACACCCATAACTCAGGAACAAATATTTGAGATTAGCACACAAATAAATGCCCTTACCAGGATTCGAACCCGGGACCTCCAGCTTCGTAGGCAGGGTCACTACCAACTAGGCTATGGAGGCCGTCGTATGTCTATTGTCTATGCATACCTCCGACGGCCACGTGTCGGCTCTTGGGGTCGATGGCGACGCACGTGGGCTCGAAGTTGAGTGGGATCGACGACTGCTTGCTACCGCCGATCACTACGCACAGCTGGAAACAAATATTCATTTAATGAGGTTTCCTTCGATCGACTTTTACACCAGCTAGCCAACTATGGTCGGGTACTACATCTACATCTCTAGCTGTCACGTTCTAACAAGTATGTAAGTGTGAAAGTGACGCATAGCGCGATAAGTGATAAAATGGCAACCATGGATGGCCTTCAGGTGGTATCACCGTGGCGAGAGGTCTTATACCACTAATAAAAAGTTTTTATTAAAATGGTTTCTCCCTTTGCACACAGCAATGGGAATTTTGCCAATGTTATGACGTTAATCATACTTTTATTTATTTAAATAAAATATAGGCAATGTTGCGGCATGCGGTAGAGGCCGGACTATTTGCTACGGCTTCATGGAGAAGGGGTCCGCTCGACAACGAAATTCCAAGATTTAGCGTAGTCATTAATGTTCACAGTGACTGCCATCATAGTCAAACAATTAGACTAATAAAAAAAACATTCAGTCGAATTGAGAACCTCCTCCTTTTTTGAAGTCGGTTAAAAATAGAATAACTACTTTGTCTTTCTAAGGCTTACGGTCGTACTTGTAATATTAATTACTTGTTGTAACTTGTATTGGAATTATTCGAGTTTTAAACAAAATTTCGACTTTATTTGCCAAACTGTAAGTTCAAATTCCTTTAGCAAAATACAGTATGGTGCCATCTCACCTCTTTAACGGTTGCGATGATGGTGGTATCGTCGTCGATGATGTGATCCATGCCTCGGGGTTGGGAGCCGAGCGGCACCACGGCGTCCGTGTACGTCGGCACTTCACCTGAAAATGCATTTAATAAAATTAGTGGGTGTTTAATAACCTCGCTGCAGTCGCTGATAAACGATATCACTCGTTGACATGATTGCCATGACCTTAGAGGTCACATGCTTCCAGATTTTAATATGAAATATCGCAGGTAGTTGTCGATACCGCAGGCGAGCAATGCCGTTGATCTGGTTGTGACCTTTATCCTGGATGACCTTGACCTTAACCTACCTTCAGCTTTAGGCACGGCGCGACGCAGCGAGTCGTCGATGCCGCACGTCAACAGCGAGCCGTCCTTGCCGGCGCGCATGCCGTTGATCTGGTTGTGACCTTGATCCTGGATGACCTTGACCTTAACCTACCTTCAGCTTTAGGCACGGCGCGACGCAGCGAGTCGTCGATGCCGCACGTCAACAGCGAGCCGTCCTTGCCGGCGCGCATGCCGTTGATCTGGTTGTGACCTTGATCCTGGATGACCTTGACCTTAACCTACCTTCAGCTTTAGGCACGGCGCGACGCAGCGAGTCGTCGATGCCGCACGTCAACAGCGAGCCGTCCTTGCCGGCGCGCATGCCGTTGATCTGGTTGTGACCTTGATCCTGGATGACCTTGACCTTAACCTACCTTCAGCTTTAGGCACGGCGCGACGCAGCGAGTCGTCGATGCCGCACGTCAACAGCGAGCCGTCCTTGCCGGCGCGCATGCCGTTGATCTGGTTGTGACCTTGATCCTGGATGACCTTGACCTTAACCTACCTTCAGCTTTAGGCACGGCGCGACGCAGCGAGTCGTCGATGCCGCACGTCAACAAGGAGCCGTCCTTGCCGGCGCGCATGCCGTTGATCTGGTTGCCGTGACCTTGACCTTGGATGTGTTGTCCTTCGCCTGAAATTATATATCAATAGGTTACTTAGATATTTGGCTGTAGAAAGATGCAAGCAATATAATTTTAAAATAAATTAAGGAGTGTGTAAGATTTTCAATACTACGTCCCACTTCATAGAACTATCACCTGCACTGTTAGCATTTCTGATTGTATCTATTAAAAAGAGACGGGTAGTCCATCTCGTGCGCGAGATACTGTCGCGTCAGTCTTGTGCTAGCCGTGCTGTTAGGGATACTTTTTTATCGATGTCGATTAATTTTATTCATTAAATGATCAAAATTCTAATATTGGAGATACACGATTTTGTGCGAACATTGTTAATCCTTGTTTTGTTCGTTCACGACGTATGAACACAGTCGACGTCAAATTCCAAGTGGTCACACATCCATCATGGCTGGCCCTGTAAACAACTGCTTGTCCGAATGTATTGCCAGACAGGTTATAGGCTTGTTAAAACCTTACCAGTCCCACTTGGTGAGGCTCGTCCGGATTCTCAGGATACTATATTTACAGTTTGGTGCTGCGTCCAGATTGTTCAGAATATATCAAGATATCTTACCAGTAGCAACATTCCAAGCAGTGACATAGCCATCATGACTGGCCATGTACATGGTGTGCTTGTCCGGATGCAATGCCAGACAAGCTATAGGCTTGTTGTGTCCGGTTAGCACTTGGAGAGGCTTCATCGGATTCTCAGGTTACCATGGTAGTTACAGTTTGGTGCCGTGGCCAGGATATTAATTATCTTACCAGTAGCAACATTCCAAGCGGTGACATAGCCGTCATGACTAGCCGTGTATACGGTGTGCTTGTCCGGATGCAACGCCAGGCAGGTTATAGGCTTGTTGTGTCCGGTTAGCACTCGGAGAGGCTTGTCCGGATTCTCAGGGTCCAGGTAGCTGATGTCTCCGGAGAGCGAGACGGAGATCAGGTGCTTGCCTTGCCAGTGGCAAGATACCTGAAATTAGAGATACATTTTTAGGAAAATTAGGAAGCGGAGGTCTCCAAACTTTTTAGCTGAGAAACGGGTCATACCTCAGCTACCTTTTTTTGGGTCAAATTATATGGAAATTTAACTATGATCTCTATCCCGATTGGCAGGCTCACGTGCTGTAGAGTGAAGACTTAAGTGAACTAAAGACTACATTCAACTTAAGAATTTCTGTCATCATCATTCATCAGTGAGAGCAACTTCAATTTGCATTTGTTGGTGGCACTAATTGTAAACAAATAAAAAGTTTGTAAAATTTTACAGATTATTTCTTTTTCGTATCACAGTTCTTCACAGGCTTTAAATAGTTGCGGAACTTTTTTGTAATTGAGAAACGCAGACACATCAATGATGAGCCTTAGGTAAGGACATGTAAGGATGCCTTAACTGACTGATTTTTGGGGATCAATGTTACTCTGCGTCCGTAGGAAATACCTTCAACAACCCTACACGTGATCCCTGGGTGGTGCTAAAAGAGTAACAAACTAGGCAGCTGCACTGTCCCATACGGCGCAGGTCTTGTCTCCGTAGCAAGACAGTAGCTTCTTGCCGTCGGGGGACTTACCTGCTGGTTCTCCACAGCATTGCCCATGTTGAACAGTATGCTCCTCTCCATGGTCTCCACGTCCCATACTGCGCAGGTCTTGTCTCCGGAGCAAGACAGTAGCTTCTTGCCGTCGGGGGACTTACCTGCTGGTTCTCCACAGCATTGCCCATGTTGAACAGTATGCTCCTCTCCATGGTCTCCACGTCCCATACGGCGCAGGTCTTGTCTCCGGAACAAGACAGTAGCTTCTTGCCGTCGGGGGACCACGCGATGCCGTATACACCGCCTTTGTGGGCCGGCGATCCGAACTGAAAGAACGAGAGTTATCTCAAATTTGGTATGATATTCTTTGAAGTTCTCATAAAGTACGGTAGAGGAAATTGCTTCTTTAGCAGTTTACGGTTCACTTCAAATTGGAAATTTCCTAGCATACGTATTATAACCAAATTTCCTTGAACCGCGAACTGCTAAAGAATCAATTTCCTCGACCGTACTACACTTCTTGTTAAAATCATAGGCCATGTGAGTTTACATAACGTGCAGAAAAGCAGAAATATTGTGGTGATAAACTGGGCGACACTTTATAGCAGGGGTCGGCAACAGGCGGCCCACGAACCTCCTATTAGATGTCGCTGTTATTGACAACCGACATTGTGGTACCTTTTGCATAATAAAGTCACAAATTGTGCGCCCGCGTCAATTAAGTTAGCTACTATGTGACCCTTGGCTGCTAAAAGGTTGCCGACCCCTGCTTTACAGAATATGCATTAATATCTTTTTGTGATTTTAGTGGATATTTTTTAATTTAACTCACCTCTCCTTTAAGTTCGGAAGTAGTGCCGTCGAAAAGATAGATCTTTCCGTCGAAGCCGGCCGACGCGAACAAACTGCCGTCGGGACTGTAGCGGACCGCCTGCGCGAATCGGGTGTGCTCCTGAAAAATATTACAGTAACGCCATTTATTTACTAAACTTAGCAAAGTATTTTTTTCTTCTTCTGTTAATTGCAATGTATGCAAATTTTCTATGTATATTTGTGGTGTATGTGATAGCGTGTAAGTGTTTTGGTGTTAAACTGTAAACTTATATGTGATTTTAACAAATAAATAAATAAATAAATAAAAGGTTTCGGGCAACAGGAATAAGGGTGGCAGAATGCGAAGGAAAAAGTTTTCCTTAATTTGTGTTTTTTTTGTGGATAGGATAGATTGGCATAAAAAAAAAGTTTATCAAAAAATTTTTTTTCTTGCAACCTGTATGTTCTTTCCAAAATGTTAAAACGCCAATCTTCATTAATTTGAAATCGAGGTATTCTAAGACCATTTTCGCTTAGCAGCATGGAATCTGGTAGCTGCCCTCACTGACCAAAAAAGAAAATCCATCCTGTATGAGAGACGTTCATAAACGTCTTACGTCTACGTCTTAAGGCCTTAAAAATATCATTCTCCATTTTCACCTTTAAGTCCTACTGCGTGTATTAGTTGAGAAGGAGGCTTGCTTAATTAGTCTCGGCTAAAAAGAGTTAGAAAGTAGCGGTTCGAGATCGAGACAATCCGAAAACTCCTCCGAGGATGTGCCTAATGAGGGATATCTACGGACTTGACGGATTTGTTGATCAACTAGGCTACAATAGTGATACTAACTTGCTTAGTGCACTTGAACTTGAACGGCGGCCCCTCGAAGACGGCCAGCGTGTTGTCCTCGGACGCCGTCACGATCCGGAACGGACGCGCCGGTCTGAAGTCCACGGAGTTGATGGGCTTCGACTGGCCGCTTATCTCGCCCACCGACGTACCGGTCTCGGCCATGAACACGTGGCCAAATCTGGAGAAATACATTATGATTGAATTTTTTATTTCGTGAGACGTGTTCATATGCACTCTACAATTAATGCTTGAAAATGGAGTTTACAGACATTTTCGTTTCATTTTCATTCAACTACATAGAACAAGCGATAGCGCGATATAAGAATCACACCTTTACCGGCACAGCGCCACCTATTGGGAACTATAGAGACTAGGGCCGGTTGTACCCAACCGTCTGTTAACGTCATCGTTAAAATCCGTCGTCATATTTAACGTTGATGAGTCCGTTAATTGTGTTGTGCATGGTGCCAAGCCACCCTAATATGTTACCTCTCCCTGCCCTCTCCAACAGCGACCATGCGCTGGCTGTCCGCGCTCCATGCTATGTCCTTGATGGGCCCGCCGATAGGCTGGAACTCGTTCTTGAGGATGTGCTCCTTGTTCACGGTGTCCCAGATGCGGATTTTTCCCGAGGCGTCTGAAACAATCAACGGTAAAGGCTTATGGCGTTTTTTATAAATGTCTATCACGTCTTATTCTTAAATGTCGTTGATAATCGCTAAGTGTAAGGCCTGAGTGGACGCTTGTGGCGGGGCGTGCAGCGGGGCGTGCAGCGGGGCGGGCGAGCGTCCATACACTTTGTGCAGCGTCGACTCAGGACACCAGTACGAGTGTCCTTTGTTTGACATGCACGCCGCCCGCCCCGCCCCGCGGCACGCCCCGCCACGAGCGTCCACTCAGGCCTTACACTAAGCCATTTCTTTATTTTGACATTAATTCTTGTTAGAACGAAATAAATTTAAGACTAAATTGAAACATGGTGAAACGTGGACCAACTTCACCACTCCGACCATTTCTAGGTGTTTATCAACTTTGTATTACTTTTCCTAAAATAGACAAATTGAACTTTCATTTTTGAATTCTGTCATAAATGTCATAATGCCAAAGGTGTTATTTTTGTATGATTCCCGCTGAACGGCTGGAGTCTGCCGGCGTTATACTAGAACCAAAGGAACTTGAACCGTTAATCTAAGGAGTTGCATTACTTGCGTTCCATGTTTGGATGACAGCTCCGCGCCACGTGACGTGCTCGCGCATGCTAGCGACCATTACGACTGCCATTGGAATATGAAACGTAACGAAAACATATAAGGCTCTAATTCCTTTACGGTTAGTAAAACGCGCACTGACTTCACCCGTTCGATGGCAAGCGTAGATTAAATATATAATTATTTTTTCCTTTTTTTTAATATTAGGACAATCTTACACAAATCTACCTAGTCCCACAGTAAGCTCAATAAAGCTTGTGTTGTGGGTACTAGGCGACGATATATATAATAGGTAGATATACATAAAAACTTAAATACATAGAGAAAACATCCATAACTCAGGAACATATATCTGTGATAAACACACAAATAAATGCCCTGACCAGGATTCGGACCCGGGACCTCCTCCTCATAGGCAGGGTCACTACTAACTAGGCTAGGCGGCCGTTAAAAGATTATGTTTTCACATTGCGATGGCGAAACATATTACTCATCAAAACTTAAATTACATTAATAACATCATACGTAAAATTTAATTTTCCTCATTTATTCAGTTGTCCCACTGAGGCTGCTTGTGTGATGTCCATCCTATTTTTAACTCTATGTACTTCCTGAAACATGAGAACTTGTTTAAGGAAAACCGCGTCACAACCTTAGACGTATAACGAAAATTGCGCACCTAATTACCTAAACTCTCCTACGTACGACACGGCCAGTCAACTCTTTGGCCATGAGTGTAAAATAGTTCCTAAGCTTGGCCTGGCCCACATAAAGAGTTCAAAGGAAAATATCTTCGTCTGGGTTTTTAAAGGCCAGTTTACACTTGCAAGTTTTCTTGCGGCAAGTAGAGACCTATAGTTCAGAATGAGAGAATAATATTGTCACAAGTAAACTTGCAAGTGTTGAAGCATGAGGAGTTTCAGAGAAACCGGCCTTAAATCCTTACTTAAATATGAAGTGAAAGTAAAGAAATTTCCTTCCAAAAGTAAGTTCGTATCATAATCTAAAATTTTTATAAGTACATGAGTTACAATGTTTGATTTTACACTGCAATGATTTGTATACAGACACTTGCTTTTTCTAAGTAGGCGTATAAGCATATACAACGATGAAAACTCCTATTTTCAATAACAACAAACATAATAATCTGGTTCCATCCGTCCCTACGCAAACCTAGTTTAATTCTGGAATAGACCTGGCGTGGTGCCAATCTTTGCGGGCCATATATATTTGTCGCTAAAGCATTTGTTATTAAGCATCTTTATGATACGCGGCATTATTAATTATGTAAATAATTGGTAGGTATATTACTTGCAACATGTTGGATGCAACTATACAAATACCTACTTGTTTACATGTATGCCGCGTACAGTCGCCATCAGATATATCGGGGCGGCCAAGGTGGTCACAAATATCTGAACAATGCCTCTATTGTCGAGCCGATAAAGTCCATGTTCAGATATTTTTGAGTACCTTGGCCGTTCCGATATATTTGATGGCGACTGTACATATTTAATGATTATGGAGTAGGAGCTTTCGTGTCCTCCATTTTTGAAAGTTGTCTGATTGTCATTTAATTTAAGCATGTTTTGACTTTCTACTTAAACAATCTCATGCATTTTATACTTTCTTAAAAATCTACTTTCTACTTCTTAAAAACACACCGGGTTAAAAGATGGCGGAAAGATATGCACGATTTTTTTATCCATGGCAGGATAAGGCTGTAACGAGTGGCAGGAGCAAGGGGATGCCCAGCAGTGGGACACAACACAAGGGAAAAAACACCTAATTTAACTAGTAGTCCGCCTCGAACTGAGTACTCGAGATTTACTTGCAAAAGAGTTGACCAATATCCAATATAGCAACACCCATATGAAGTTTTTTTCCGCCTTCTAAGTTCACCACCCCTTGATCGATCCAGCTCATAAAGGAACTCTCAAATTTTACGTATCTCTGCTACAACCCCAACAAATTTCATAAAGATCAGAAAAGCGTTACTAAAGTTATTGTCGAACACACTCTCAAAATCAAAAAGCCATCAAAATGCCGAGACGCCCCAGTAGCCAGAAAAGTTGTTTGTAAGAACTGGCATAATTATGGTCCCTAGAAAGGTTTCTTTCAATTTTTCATCATAGTGAATAATGCAGTAATTAGTAAGTAATATAATAATATAAATACTTGTTGTTGATTGATATTATTTCAAGTTGCATAAATAACTTTTAGCAGCTGTCTTCTGCAACACTCTTAGCTGTAGAAAATTGCGAACAGTTCCACACCTATCCGTATATCTCTTACCTTACAACTTATTACTTAGAGAAGTTAGACATAAGGTTTAGAATTGAGAAAATTCAAATCTGATCACTCCAATTAACAATCTAATTATAGACTTCCAATTAATTCATGCTCAATTTATCTTCCTCATGGAGTTTTTTCACTCACCATTTATCTTGGTCAATATTAGCAAAAAGTTAAAAAGTAATATCTCTCTACTGCCATCATAAACATGTTGACACTTTGAACCTTATGGCATTTTAATAAGGCAGAATTTTGTATAAAGTTGTACAGTCAACTACAAAGATATGTATCCACTATAAGACCTTATTACAACGCAATAAGGTGAAAAAGCGGATCCATCTCTTTGTGGTCGACTGTACCTACGTATATTGTGCCAGAATAAGAGTGTGAAGAGAAAATGGTGTCAAAATGAACATATTGCAAGTGAAAGTTAACCTTGATATGGAGTTAATCTGCAGTTTCATATGTAAATTAGCCTATATGCATGAGTGAACTGCATAAACAGATTGTTAAAATTTGCAAATAATATGCTAAATTTATCTAGTTTTTTTTTGGGACCAAACATCACTTTCCTACACAAAAAATCTAGTGTCAAAACAAAAACATCAAAAAACCATGAAATTTTACAAAAACAACATACCTAACTACATTGGATATGATTTTACAGATCTATAAAACTAAATTTCTCTTTAAATAATAATGGTACAATGCCGCAAGGGCCTAGTGTAGATTTGAGCTAGTTATTAATTTATTATTATTATTATTTATTAATGCACAGGCAGCTTATAGCTGATACGTGCATATCAGCTATAAGCGCAATATAGCGCGTAATTTAGTTTATTATTTGTACTGTAGTACCTCTGTATATTTAGTTATGTAAATAAATGTCTTATTTCTACTCTTGAAATTACCCTATAATGGTTAAAGCTTGATTTTCAGGGACAATAAAGATATATCGCCACAAAGTTAGAAATATCTCTTTATTTGTGTTAGGGCTCCCTATTTGGCGGCCTCAGGACAGTAAGCGAGCCAGCGGACGCCCTGTACACACGTGGCGGAGGAGCATTGAGAGCAAGCTACGAGCCGTAGGAATGAACTGGAGAGAGGCCAAGACCGTTGCTCAGGACAGAAAGGCGTGGAAGGATCTTGTGCGGGCCCTATGCACCTACGAGGTGCCCTAGGAACAACAACAACAACAACAACAACAACAACATTTATCAGATATTAAATGAAATAAACATTGTCACATATGCTGTTTTTATAAAATTTTGGTTAGTTATGTTGCTCTTGTGCAAAAAGAAACAACTTGTTTTCTGAAAATATTTTATTTTATAGACAGTTTTTATTACATCTAATAAATTTCTCGATTGTAATGTTCATTTTAAATTTATTTTATTATTATATTTATAATCATAATTTCTCTGTCTCAGTTATTGTTACTTTTTAAGGATGTCTATGTGAGAAATTTTAATGATTTGAGCAATTTTTTGATGCAGGGAATAGGATTTGGTCTAAAAAATTTTCACATTTCCTAGCTCCTTTGGTAACGAACATGATGACTTCAAAGCACAAATCCGCCAAGATTTTAGTTATGTTGTTTTTGAAAACATCCCTTCAATTGTAAGTCTGGTCTGGTTATGGCACAGCAACTCGGAAGACAGCCATTAAGATGCAAAATGAATGAATGATACAAACATAACATTTTAAATTATTATATTTCATAGATAACAGAATCTTAACAGTAGTTGTTTCCACTGAAAGCTGTGGATACAGCTTTCTTTAAGAGTCGCCAGGACGTTCGCTTTCCCTTACAAACGTAGTTCAGCTCTCATTTTAAAACTACATGCTTTAGAACCATGAAATTTGGCATGGGCATTCTAGTATTACATATCTAGGTCGGACATTCATTTTCGTTTCTAAAAATTGTAATAAAAAGAAAATACAGCCAGTTACAGATTTACATACACAACCTATTTTTGCTATAGTTTCGTTGTATTACAATTTAACTGTACTACTCCAATGCCCATGCCAAATTTCATGGTTCTAAAGCATGTCGTTTCAAAATGAGAGCAAAACTACGTTTGTACGGGAACGCGAGTTCACGTGAGCGTTCTGGCGACTCTTAATATGAAAAACAATATGTATACAAAAAGTATAACATGTTTTTATTTCTATAATAGCCTCTTTCATACTCTTACAACACTTGTGACCTTTCATGCAGTTTACTTCACTGCAATTCAATACTTTATTAATAAGAAGTATGTTGTAAAAGTGAGTTTAAACATATTGACTTAAGATCTACTGACTTACATTTGAAGCCATATCCGAATAATTCTAGGTCATCCAGCTATCGAATAGAAATGCCATATAAATGGAGCTTTATCACCATAACTGTGGTATGACTCATGAATACAAATAAACGTAGTGTAAATAAATATTTCGTAGAGATAAACAATAATTCATAATCTGCCAAAGTTATGTGATAATGATAAAACAAAATTGCAAGTAGATAACCTTACCTCCTGAAGCGATGTAGAAGCCGCTCGGGGAATATTTGGCCACGTTGACCTGGCACGAGTGCTCCGTGTACACATCAGCGATTGCCGGGTCCTCAATATCACGGATAATAACCGAATTTCCGTTCGTGTAAAGGAAATTTTTGCCCTTCGGATCACCGCCCAA
The DNA here is from genome assembly GCA_911728535.1 of Pammene fasciana. NCBI lineage: Eukaryota > Metazoa > Arthropoda > Insecta > Lepidoptera > Tortricidae > Pammene > Pammene fasciana. The sequence goes on along the minus strand of OU452273.1, from coordinate 29,659,209 downwards.
AACAAGCGGTGTACCGCGCTGCGTCCTCGGCAGAGCAGCGAAAACGTATTCTGTGGGTACATCATAACAAAATCATACATAGAAACAGATAAATAAGTAGAAAAATAAATAAAACCACGGAATTTCAAGAATATAGTCAAAACGGCACATGCTTCCGGTATCACTCGAAATTTCCAATTAGAACTTACTATTTGAATATGACATGTTTTGCCTACTATTTATTAGTTTATAACTACAAGGGCTAAGCTAAACCTAGAGTAAAATAAATACTTTCAATTATAGAAAACACTATCGGCCGCTAATCCATAGCCTTCTAAAAAATGACGTACAATATTTTTTGGGGAATGTTGGCAATATTGTCGCTCATTTTATTGCCCATTGGGCATGGGGTAGTGTTGTCCAATACATATGGAAAACCGGTTTTAAGCAAATTCGATGATATTTTTCAAATGTTTGTTGACTTTGTATGTATTTTTGGTAAAATATATTCGCAAATTAATGTATTAGAGTCACAACACACCTCTCGGAATCCCTCGCGGAATTAGCGGAACTAGCGGAAATTTGTCTATGGTAGCGGAAATTTGTCTATGGCTTCCATACAAAAAATCCGCTACCATAGACATTTTGTCTATGAATTGGCTTAATTCCGCTGTGATTCCGCTAGGTGTGTTTTGACCCTCAGGGTCGCCACACACCTAGCGGTTTTCCTCGCGGAATTACCGGAAGTAGCGGAAATTTGTCTATGGTAGCGGAAATTTGTCTATGGTAGCAGATTTTTTGTATGGAAGCCATAGACAAATTTCCGCTACCATAGACAAATTAAGCATTTTGTCTATGAATTTCCGCTACTTCCGGTAATTCCGCGAGGAAAACCGCTAGGTATGCGGCGACCCATAAAGAACTTTTGTCTATGACTCAGGCGGCCTTCATTTTTTTCATGTCAGTGTCAATTTACATTTACAATTCGCTCCGTGTCAGTCATGTCGTGAAACGAGTCTACAGCATCATGTGACGGAAAATCACTAAAAACGCTGCATTGCTTGTGTTCTTATTCAACAATTGTGCTCTAATTGAACTATAAAGAGTTATGTTTGTGAAAAGAAAACTAGGCGTTGGCACTATTAGTGATTTAGTGGCACTTTTCAAGGATTTTATTTGACACTTGTTTCCACGTGGTGACTGTCACCGATCAGTCGACGTGTTAAAAGTAATCGCCCTTTTTTTGTTCACAAATTCACCCCCACAGTTAGCTTATTGAAACATGGAATCCTTGAATATGTCTAAATTAAACCTGTCCAACGTACGAAGCCAAGTTTCTCAAGAAAGTGGGACAAAGAGTGTGTCCGAAGCAGAGGCGAAACTGGATGCAATCGTAAGTAACATGCCCGCTTTTCAACGATCAAAACGAGCTTTTACAGTGAGATAGTGATGGCAATTTGAAAGAGACTCATTCGTAGATTAACTTAAAAGCATTTTGATAGATAATATGTATTGACATAAACTTATTTTGTTACACAATATTGAACAATAGTGGTGTGCTTTGTAGACTATCCGAGATCCTGATGACGAGTATCACTGCGAGTACAGAGAGGACATTTGGAAGCATCTATTGGAACAGGAGGCTGAGAAACCCGTCATACACCTGCAGTCCCCACAGGTAAGACAATATCATGAATATTGCATCATGGCCTGTCTAACAACACCTGCATTGTTTGAAAACAAACAACATGCAAGCCTAGACTTTGGATTTACATACTTTGATACTGATTTTCCTACACTGTGATTATAATAAGCTTATTTATTTGAAATAGGGAAAAAACAAAATAATAAAAAGTATTTTACTCTATGTTCCTCTGTCAGTAGAAGGATGACAACATTTCGGTACAATATTGCATAAGTCTGTCAGCAATATAGGTACTATTGCATCAATTAATAATTATACTTTAAATATAAATTTAATTATATTAAATAAAACACGGGTTACTCACGTCTTTCACACCACACACACACATAACAACACACACACACACACACAGTAACACTGTTCACAGTTCGGGGTAACATGTCGAGCAAAATTCGACTTAAAAGACGTGAGTAACCCGTGTTTTATTTAATATGTCTGATTCTCACGGAAGTTTTGTGTTTAAAATTATAAATTTAATTCAGTTTTAAAATGCTAGTTTTTTTAATGAACAACATTTGAGTTGTTTGTTGTTAAACTGATATAAAGATATTGTTGTGTGCCAATATTATGGTTTGGAATGAGAATCTTAACTTCATTAAAAACCTTGTTTTTTTTTGTTTATGGTCAATAAACTGTTAAAAAAGATTAGGAAAAGATTTAAGGCACAACTTGACCATAACCAAATTCATTATATAAATATTATAGTAACCAAATCAATTGTATTTACATGAACCCATAGGTATGTATACATTCAGTCAAAATAACGCCCATGAGCTATTGGGTGTTAGGAAAGGTATATATTTCAAAATAGGGTGGATTTGCGAGTGAGCATATGCCCTCTTACTTTGACAGTCTGGTTTATCGTCAGCATCTGTGATGCTTAAATCTGGAACTGATGCTTAAATCTAGAACTGATGCTTCAGTAGTTTTTAAATGTATAACAATCTAGGTCAGGGATCGACAACTGGTGGCCTGCGAGTCTCCCTTTCCAAGTTGTTGTTACTGACAACCAACAATGTGGTACCTTATGTCTGATAAAGTCACAAATTAGTATCAAATTGCGACCCGCTTCAAATTCATTAAACTATGTGGCCCTTGGCTGCTAAAAGGTTGCCAACACCTAATCTAGATAATTTATTCCATATTTACAAAATTTCCATATTTTAAATCCGAATTAAACTATTTAAACTAATAAAGTAATGCTACTGACATTTCAACTATCAGTTGCTATAATAAAGTGACTTAATACTAACATTTTTTTTTACACTTTCACTAAATAAGTAATGATGATGATGATGATTTCTTCCTGTTATCCCTCATTAGGGACATAGGGCTCGCAGAAGAGTTTTCCATTTGTCGCGATCTTGAGCGGCTACTTCCAGCTCTTTCCAGTCGAGACCAATTGAGCCAGCCTCCGTCTCAACTGATCGTAAATAAGTAATACTACTAAATAACAGTCATTGAGATTAAACTACTTGAATGTATATGTTGGATTGTGAAAGAACTAAAAGTAAAGTTATCAATGTGCAACAGATAAAAAAATTAAAAAAAACACCAAACCAAATGCAGAACCTCCTTCTATGGAATTGAAGTCGGTTAAAAATCGAAATAATAATGATCCTTCTTGTATGATTATACTACATGCGGCTGTACTCACTTGTGTTTAGTCACTACGCGCGACATATTTCGGAGAGCTTAGGTCTCCATCCTCAAGCACTAAGGGTGCTAGGCGAACCGATCCACGACCGGTCGTTGCGCCGCCGCGCCATCGCCATGATATTACATTTTTTATGACATGTAATGTTTTACAGCTGCTGTTGCAGCTAGAAGCCATAATTGAATGATGAAATGTTATTCAGTTGATTAAGCATCAAATATTCAAAAGATGAATTTGTGATGTTTCAGGTATTGATCTCTAAAATATAATATGGTCTATTATGCTGAGAAAATGACAATTACAGAGTACCTAAATGGTGATGTTTCCTTATCATTTTGCTATCAAAATACATATCAAGTGAAGGCTGAGTGAAACGCCCCTGGATGAGTGTCAATGCCATATCAAACTACTATTACATATTTCATCTAAAACATATTAACAGAAGATTGGCATTATTAGAATGTAATGGATTTAATAATTAACCGTAATTATTGTTTATGTTACGTAATGTGTGTCAAAATTATTCTATTACACATACATTTATGAACATACTTAATTTACATGATGAGACAATAAAATGAAATAACTTTTTATTGGTTAATATGGAGTAACATTTGAGTCTTTCATAACTAGGTTACAGAAAGTTAATGATGCAATTATATATTTCCTTGTATTTAAATTATTTGGGAGATTTAAAGTATTTACAGTTTCTTTATTTAATCGTATGGCATATTTTTAATTATAGTTACTTAATTAAAATAATTTTTAATTGAGGTAATTATAGGTATTATAAATGAACATCCAAGTCGCACAGCTAGTCAATCGCGTCAGATGTTAATTTAGAGTAGAAGTCCACCGGGTGGCCTTGATAGCGTCGCTTTGGGCAGAGCTCCACTATGTGCTGAGTGGTTTGGTCTTCAAGGCCGCAGTCACACAGTGGGCTTTTCCACCATCCCTATTTCAAATTTAACGTTGCATTCTTAACTTCTCAGAATTTCATGTCTCAGGGAACAATTTGTTCAGATATTCCCCACTAGGCTGTAACACTCATGCAGCTTAAAAAACTATGTGGAGCTAGTTCAACTGAAACCCATAGGACTTGTACTTTATCAGTCGTGAAGCCAAGCCATAATTTTACCCAAAAAATTATATCACTAAACTACATTTCTCTTTACAGTTAGAATTCCGTGGCGCTCTCATCCAACAGCTCCGCGACATCAGCAAGAAGCTTGGGCTCAGCATCGCCACCCTCCATTCAGCCGCCGCTTTACTGGACTTGTTTATGGACGCACATAGACTGCGAGCCGATCGACTGACTCACGTCGCGCTGGCCTGCTTGAGTCTTGCAGGTGAGTCTACATTTCTTACAGCTAGAATTCCGTGGCGCCCTCATCCAGCAGCTCCACGACATCAGCAAGCAACTCGGGCTCAGCATCGCCACCCTCCATTCAGCCGCCGCTTTACTGGACTTGTTTATGGACGCACATAGACTGCGAGCCGATCGACTGACTCACGTCGCGCTGGCCTGCTTGAGTCTTGCAGGTGAGTCTACATTTCTTACAGCTAAAATTCCGTGGCGCCCTCATCCAACAGCTCCGTGACATCAGCAAGCAACTCGGGCTCAGCATCGCCACCCTCCATTCAGCCGCCGCTTTACTGGACTTGTTTATGGATGCGCATAGACTGCAAGCCGATCGACTGACTCACGTCGCGCTGGCCTGCTTGAGTCTTGCAGGTGAGTCTACATTTCTTACAGCTAGAATTCCGTGGCGCCCTCATCCAGCAGCTCCGTGACATCAGCAAGAAGCTCGGGCTCAGCATCGCCACCCTCCATTCAGCCGCCGTTTTACTGGACTTGTTTATGGACGCACATAGACTGCGAGCCGATCGACTGAGTCATGTCGCGCTGGCCTGCTTGAGTCTTGCAGGTGAGTCTACATTTCTTACAGCTAGAATTCCGTGGCGCCCTCATCCAGCAGCTCCGTGACATCAGCAAGAAGCTCGGGCTCAGCATCGCCACCCTCCATTCAGCCGCCGCTTTACTGGACTTGTTTATGGATGCGCATAGACTGCGAGCCGATCGACTGACTCACGTCGCGCTGGCCTGCTTGAGTCTTGCAGGTGAGTCTACATTTCTTACAGCTAGAATTCCGTGGCGCTCTCATCCAACAGCTCCGCGACATCAGCAAGAAGCTCGGGCTCAGCATCGCCACCCTCCATTCAGCCGCCGCTTTACTGGACTTGTTTATGGATGCGCATAGTTTGCGAGCCGATCGACTGACTCACGTCGCGCTGGCCTGCTTGAGTCTTGCAGGTGAGTCTATATTCCTTACAGCTAGAATTCCGTGGCGCCCTCATCCAGCAGCTCCGTGACATCAGCAAGAAGCTCGGGCTCAGCATCGCCACCCTCCATTCAGCCGCCGCTTTACTGGACTTGTTTATCGACGCACATAGACTGCGAGCCGATCGACTGACTCACGTCGCGCTGGCCTGCTTGAGTCTTGCAGGTGAGTCTACATTTCTTACAGCTAGAATTCCGTGGCGCTCTCATCCAACGGCTCCGTGACATCAGCAAGCAACTCGGGCTCAGCATCGCCACCCTCCATTCAGCCGCCGCTTTACTGGACTTGTTTATGGATGCGCATAGACTGCGAGCCGATCGACTGACTCACGTCGCGCTGGCCTGCTTGAGTCTTGCAGGTGAGTCTACATTTCTTACAGCTAGAATTCCGTGGCGCCCTCATCCAGCAGCTCCGCGACATCAGCAAGCGCCACCCTCCATTCAGCCGCCTCTTTACTGGACCTGTTTATGGACGCGCATAGACTACGAGCCGGTCGACTGAATCACGATCTAAATGGTGACCAAAAACTGGCAACAGTATGCCAACATTGGTATTTGTTATCTGAATAAAATTGTTACTGCATACCTGTATCAAGCTATCGAATCCGAGAAGCTACAGTTATTTGTAATAATTATCGGGATGTATAGTCTAGTCTAAATGTGTCACAGATAAATAATGATAATGGTTTTGCGGTTTTAAACATTATTAAAACTGGGCAGCAGGCGTATGGTGGGTGTTCTCGATTTAATAATCGCAAGGTAAAAAAAGCGTCCTATTTTTAACCGACTTCAAAAAAGGAGGAGGTTCTCAATTCGACTGAATTTTTTTTTTTTTTTTTTAATCATAATTTTTTTTTTTTTTGTATGTATGTTACTCCATATCTCCGTGAATCGTGAACCGATTTTCAAAATTTTTTTTTTAATCGAACAGGTATAACCCCTAGATGGTCCCATTGTCACCAAGTCGGGATCTGATGATGGGATCCTGGAGAAATCGAGGGAACTCTTCAACTATTATAGGCACACCTATAGTGATTTCACTATTTTTTACAGCAACTCGGCCACTTCCTCTTGGAATAGCGGATCCTAAGTGAAGTCGGTTCTTTTTTTGTTTAAAATTATATCCGGTCGTGTCGAAAAGCGACGTTTGCCCTTTCATTAATTATCACGCACATATTTTCCCTCCTGATCTAAAAATAGAAATAAAAAAATATGAATTTTCAGCAAAAAGCGAAGAGAAATTCAGCCGAGCGCCGACCCTCAAGATCCTTTCCAAAATCAGCAACGTCCAACTCTGCGGCAAGACGTTCCGTCAGCTAGAATGGATGGTCGGCCAACACGCCAGGTGGCGACTATTAGCACCAACGCCCGTGACCTTCGCTGCCTTGCTGGCCCAGTATGTGGTCACCGATGGCGACCTTACCACCCGGCATCCGAAATTCGTGAGGAGGTTTAAGAGGGACGGAGCAAAGCTTTTGGACGCGTATCTGGACCTGACTTTATCAGGTAAGCATTTAAACAGAACTTATGTCTAAAATGGATGATCGGCCAAGATACTACGAGTAGATGGTGTTCGTTACAATCAGGGATGTCACGGATGTTGATTTTTTGACATCCGCGGATACGGATGTGGATGTAAGATTAGATACACAAAAAAAAACAAATGTTAAAGTTTTGTATTAAAAACAAAACAAACTCGTCATTTCTTGTCGCTATCCGGAAAGGACATAGAGCTCGAGCGACGAATCACGAAACTGTAACAATATTCCAATAGGAACCCCAATAGGGTAATGGTAAAATTACCTACTTACTTTACCTAGCTCGTGCGCCGTCGCCAAGACGTTCCTGTGCCGACTTGTTCCACATCTACATCCGCATAAGCACCGCATCGATTTGATGCTGAGGCGGATGCGGATTTTGAAAAGGATGCGGATGATCCGCGGTTGCGGATGCGGATGCGAATATTCGCAACATCCTTGGTTACAATGTTTGAAATACATTTGTTGCTTTAGTTCTATAATCCCATACGTGGTCATGGTCGCTGATGACGGCAACCTTACCTGGCATCAGAAGTTGTTTGGAGGTTTGTCCTCTCAAATGATGATCTCTCACCAAAGATGGTCATAGGAACAGTCAGAACAGAAGTAGATAACCGGGTAAGGATTTCAAAATGACCTTGTCACAATATTATTGTTAAAATATAAGAAAGTGTGAAGGTCATTTTGAACACTTCACCTGATTAGCTACTTCAGTTGCTGACTGAACAATGTGATAATACAACGTAACCTCATTGAGTCAAGGGTTGTTATAATTACCATAATGTGAATCTTACTTGTGTATGATTTTAGAAAACTAAGAAAGAAAAAAACAGCGATAAAAATAAACCCTACACTGAGCATGGCCCGATATGCTTTTGGCCGGTTTTTTTCTGTTATATAACTCTTTGACCGCCAAGCATCGGACGGAAAAATCGTGTCTACATCGAGGCAATTTGCTTATATTTTGGACGTGATATCACGCGGTGGCGCTGAGGCACGACTTTCCGTGTGCGTGATTTGAGTTTGACGTCTTTGGCGGTGAAAGGGTTAAATGATGGTATGTTTCGCAGATGTGCGCCTGAAGGTGGTGGAAGGCGTGGAGGTGGGGTGCGCGTGCGTGGCGTGCGCGCGCGCGGAGCTGGGGCTGGCGGCGTGGCCCGCGTGGCTGGCCGCCGCCGCCGCGCGCCCGCCCGCCCGCATCGCGCCCGTGGCCCGCCTGCTGCACCGGTACGTCCACTTACAATACGAATAACGATACTATTTGAATTTTTTTATAAGCTTTTATTTAGTTTCACCTGTCTCAGTGTCTGTAATAAAATTTTGCAAGTTAAATTTAACCCACTTCCCGGTTTCCAATTTAGCTGAAATTTTGCACGCGTAAGTGACAATGCAATATAATGATGACATGGAGCTGATCTGATGATGGATCTGGAAGGTGGCATAGGAACTACTCCGCATTATCCAGTCGTGTTTGGGCTTGTTGCGTTCGTATTGGTGATCAGTTAGGAATTTCGTAAAGAAGAGTACAGTCAGCAATAAAAGCTTATCACAAAAATGAAATTTTGAAAAATACTCATTTACTCGCCTCCTCTGGCGTATCTATCGTCAAAAAATTTGTAATAATTTTTATGTCAATTTTTCTACTATATATTGGTATCCAAATTATTGTGATTATATGTACTTTATTTAACATTATACGAAAAATATGTGTGTTATCATTACTTATCTGTTTATGTTTACATGAGATCTGAAAGTGAATAGGTTTTTGAGGACTAGTTTTAATGGCATTTCAGAAGTTTCACACTACTGCAATTATTCATTTATTACAATCTCCTCGTCTAAGTCAATTATATACTAGATTATTCGTATGATGAAACAAAGGCCGAAAAGACTCAAATCAAAGAAGGTAGACTCGCCAAGCGGTTGATATCCTTCACAGTCGATATCCCAATTAGCGATTCCCTTCTAATGGTTATAAACACGAAGCGAAACCACTGATCATCACAAACGAATACCACCTTTATGCCTACTAGAATACGATTTAAAATGGATTTGTTCTTTCACAGGATGATGCAGATCCTAAAGTCAAGAGAATCTCCAGCGGAAGCGGAAATCGACCAAGGCTACAGTAGTGCTAAAACATCCCCGAACCAAACACCTTGCACATCACCGCTCCAGGTCAGCCCGGCTTCATCCACATGCAGCACCTCCACGCGGAGCTACGTCAACGTCGACACCTCATACCGCCAAAAACCGGTACAAACCGGTATGTATTCCGTTCTAGATTTAAACAACACTAGCGTCGCCAATATAGAAAACTATTACTTACCCACAGCCGTCGACATGACTTTAAGGGTTGACAACCCTAACGATTACAGGTATTTTAAGTCGCGTAGGTTAATCGAAGCTAGCTTAGAAGGCGGAGCTGCCAGTAGGGCTGTGAAACGCGGTTTGGATAGCACGGTGGAGTTGGATAGGAAAAGGTACCGGTTGACTCAGATGTCGCAGGTTGTTCAATGATTTGTCTAGTCGGTCCATGTTTGTGGATTCAATTTTTGCATTTTTGTAAGCTGAGTATTGTTTGAGATTGGGGCAAAGTAGCAAACACCACCAGTATTTTCTTTTCATCCTGGATCCTGTTTCAATTATGTTGAGTAACATTTACAACAATAAGATAAGAACAAATTTTGCAAGAAAACAATGTTATTTTTTATAACAATAGCAAAAATTACGTATGGACCACTCGAATCTCATTCATTACCGTGAAGCATAGATTTAATTAAAACAAAAACTGTTATCAATACTGCCAAATATTTACAAATGTGGACACCTTCATAAGATTGCATATGCTTAATTTATGCATTTGATATGCATAATTAAGGATATTGTAAAAGCATATGCAATCGATTAGTCTAATTCCTATATCATGCTGTATTTTGTGTAAGCTAGCACCAATTTTGTATGCTTAGTAAGTTTATACTTAGAAGGAATAAGGAGTTTGTATAAAGCGCTCAGTTTTTTTTAAATATTTGCCTTCTTTTTCCATTGCTTTTAAAAATGCAGGGTGAATTAAAAAACGTTATTACGTGATACGGTTTTGAATTGTTTGCGATCACGTTTTTAAATTCACCTCTATTATCTCCGTACTCTAATATTCGTCATAAGTTATAAATAATCTTTATATCATATTTAAATTACGTCGGCAAATTAAAGACTGGGCGAGTATGCCTTAGGGGGCCGAGTAAAAGCGAAGACGTCAAAGATATGAGTCCGAATCTTTCGGGATGAACCAGAAATTGAGCCGCAAATATGCATTTCTGCAGTGTGATGATATTCTTATTCCTTCTCTTGATCACTTGGTGTGTTGTATACGAACGAAGCATGAACACATGCAGCTAGGTAATTAGTATGCAGGCCGAAGGAAACTGGACAACTGGACATACAATCATTTAAAACATACAAAACACGCTGTTTATTTTTAAACGTTGATAACATTGAGAAAAACAGCACAGCAGTATTGTACAACTAGCAACACTCTTAAGTGTACATCGGTGGACCTTATTACAAAAGGCATAAGGTCCACCTATGGGCATTTAACAGTGTGGGCGATGGTACAGTCAGCAGCCGAAGTAGCTAAGCTGGTAAGGTGTTCGAAATGACCTACACGCGCGCTTATTCTCTTAACAATAGTCTTGTCCAGGTCATTTTGAACACTACCCGCTTAGCTACTTTTGCTGCTGATTGTACGAGAGGTCAATTTTTCCACTCACTTTACTACAAAATGTGTGTGAAGTTGTCAAGTTTTCTAAAAGCTCATTGACTTATAGGTATAGACAGAAACGAAATGTGATATAGGGTAAATAATAGTTGTTGGCCATATAAATATTTAAAATTAAATTTTCGTACTTTTTTCTAAAATTCTTGACACAAGACAATGTTATATGGTCAAGTATGAAGTTACCCTATCTGTAATCCTTCGACTTACCGAAAACTTTCTAAAAATTACTGAACTGATCCCGAAAATATTGCCATAGTGGCAATTAAAACTACAATACGCTTTTTATGGTTATAGTTCGAAGGATAAAGGATTTTTTATTTTACTTTGTATGTCGTATGTGACAAATTCCAAAGTAGACACTTTTTAAACTTGTGTTAGTAAAATTCTTATGAAATATTGAGGTGATTTTTATTTGCTGTTTTTTTTATTCATGGTGAACTATTGTTTAACTTTTTTAGTGTAATATTCACCTGTTTAAAGGACTATGATATGTCGTTATATGACCGTTTTATGATAATTTAAAAATTATATTTAAAAAATACTGTTACACATTAATATCTGGATAGCTGTATTATAATCACCTTGATGTTTAAGCTAGGTAATTTCTAATTTAATATATCCAAGACGTATAACCTAATTAAGTTGACAATCAAGGAATAGGTGAACCAAATGATATGAAATTATATTACCGTCAGTTTATAAGATAATGTTACAGTTACATACCTCAAGTTATTAACTAAAATTACGTAAAAGTTTAAAGAATAAAATAAAAACAGGTTTTTTATTTCTGTCATTTTGTTCATCAGCCTTGTTCGATTTAATTGTAAATGATGTTTTGGATGTGTGAGGTTGTGATTAAAGAATGTGTTGTTTTAATTTATTTATTTAATTAAATATGTTCGTGGTTTGATATACAATGTAGCTAAAAGCAGTAAAAATGAGTATAATTTGTTAATAAAATATACAAAAAATACAAGTTTTCTTTGCTCTTTGCTATATTTCGCGCTCAATATTTGTACTCGTAATGGTTTTAAGATTTTTTATTTTCCTAATGTTCTGTTGGACAATCACGTCAATCACATTGTTTTGTTTTCGTGACTGAAATAAACAGTTGTTTTTAATAATACATGAAAAAACACGATACCTCCTGTAACGAAAACTAAAGTGTTTACATTTTGCAAATTTGCCCAAATGTTCAGGTATAATTGAAAGCGACTGTACAACAAAAACGTGTTGAAGCGGGTTTTTATACGTTATTTTCTTACTTTAAAAAAAGACTAGTTTTAGATATATATGTTGATTGATTGGTTATTGTTTGTTCTAAAATTGCAGAAAATTGTTTTCTACATTTTTAGATTGTGTGTTTAACCTTTTGGTTGCCAACTAGGTACTATTGAGCATTGTGACTGAACGTTTAGTATTTGTCTGTGTGAAAGTCAGGCTAACCAGAAGGTTAGAATATTATTATGGCCATTATTGGTTTTTATTGTCCATTTAAAGGCTGTTTTATTAAAATTATGTCGCGTTTTTATGTCATTTTGCGCAGTAAAACTTAAATTATCTAGAGCGATCCTATCAAATAACATCAGGTATGTTAGAGATATTTGTTTTGATGAGAATTGATTAACCGGATATGTAATCTATACGATTTTTACATAACCTATAATATCTCAAATAAGATGTGTTTTGTATCTTCAGTTTATTACTAATTTGTATCAGGGACCGGAAAACCCCTTTGATTAATCTTTTCGATAGGGTAACCCAGTGATTGGGTTACCCTATCATTGGGTTACCCTATCTTTACGGTAATCGTTTCAACAGGGTTAACCATATTCAATGTGGTTTCCCTATCAGAACGTCTTAACGATAGAGTTTACAATAGCTTGATCGCATTCTAAAAACACTTGATAGGGTGACCACCATTGGGGGTTTTCAATTCGGTAGGCGCTTACCTAATGGGTAAGCCAATGATGTGCTTACCGAATTGATGGGGTTTGTAAAAACATCCCTATCAAATACCCGATCTAATACCCCTTCATTGGTAACCGGTTCCGGTCCTTGGTATGTATAGACATAGACCATATATTTCTGTAGAAGCAATACAAATAAGCACTTTAGAAAGATTTCATCACCAATGTGCTACTTAAATATATACTTATATAGCATACTGCCAAATTATATGTATAGTTAGCAATAGACATTTTCATAGTAAATACAACACATGTGCTTCCCTGGGTATGTGATTACATCTCTTGCTGATATAAATATGAAATTAAGACATCCCATAAAAATTCCAAAATTGTATCAATTAATGTACTTACCTATGAAGTGGGGACAATGTACGTTACATTTTTCATCGATTTAGGCATCGTATTCTAAGTAATGCAATAGTGTTAATGAATTCTTACAGAGCTCAGCAGAATATGTAATACATATTATTAGCTTTCAACTTGTAAAATCATATTAAGAATTGCTTACTTGTTGAAATGTATAGTCTATTATGTATAACAAATAACAATAGTCAAGAAAATCCTTTCAATTGTATAGTGTTAGCAAACTTTACCTATCAATAAAAATATTTCATTAGAACAGAATCAACTTCTGTTTTTTATTGTTAAAATTGTATTTAAATTATCTGCCATTCAATTTGGGGTAAGACATTCCATGTAAGTGGAATTCTATAATTTAAAAATGCAATGCAAGGATTTTCTTTATAATGATATTTCTATAAAATGATGTAAAAACGTGTAAGAACTTGTTGGAAGACTGATGAACTATGCGTGGCATTGTACTGAGAAACTATATTTTGTACCGTTAAATTGATAATGAAAACGACCTATAAACCTTTAAATAAATATATACTTCCGTATTTTTTTTGTTTCACCAAGAAACCACTACATTTGTCATAATTTTGGTAAAGGTACTATTTTGCGGTCTTGGCTTAAACTTTTATTTCTGTACTGTATACAGAATTTGAATTGAATTTTTACAACTTACGATATAAGCGCTGGCCGCCCAAATGGTACTTTTACCAAAATATTAATACATTTATGGGCAACAAGCTCATGGCCATTGTGGCTTGTAGCCAGTAGGGTTGCCGCTATAAGATAGAATTATCTTTCTGTGTGTATGATCCCAGCACGCCGTGCTGTTCTTGGAAGTGAAAAAGATACCCACAAATTTTAAACAGGCAAAAAGTATGTTGAGGTCAGAAATAAGGAAAGTAGACGACCAGCAACATAAACTTTGGGAACAAGGGAGTAATCAATTGTGCATGTGCATGACATGACCATACCATGACCGGTTTATACTCGGTCGGTATTTAATAGCTAAAGAGCTCTGTTCATTGACTCGTCCATCCTCATCCTCAGCTGTTCTCGGAAACCACTTGTTTATTATAGATAATGAAGATTAAACGAAATAATTGTTTTTACTATGTAAGTATACTTAGGGATTGCAACCCGGGTTTTTTTAGTATGAAAAAACCCGGGTATTACCCGGAAACCCGGGTATCTTCATACTAAAAAAGCCCGGGTTGCATTCCCTAAGTATACTACATATACGATTTTAAAAGCGGTATTACACATTGCAACCTGCAGGGCCCAATCTGTTGTGTACCCTGCCTCTTCCTACCCCTCCTTCAGCTCCCTACGGGCCCTACCTTCAATTACACCTTCCAACCTGACAGATTGGGCCCTGCAAGTTGCAATGTGTAATACCGCTTTAATTACCAGGCGCCCCAGGCGGATTTCAAGCTCTAGAGCCGTGGCAAAAAACCGGGACAAATGGCTAGGAGGATGAAGAGTTAAATAACAAAATTAGAATTATCGGTGGATTAAACACCGAAAAATCTTTATTATCCGGATGTTTTCCAGTAAATATTTTGCTGATATAGTTCCGTTTTTTGGGATATTTGGTTAGTGATGTGCAAATGCATTCTTATCGATTCGCGTTAGGGACCTTATATGCTAATGGATAGGTGTCAGTACATAAACAGTTTTTAAAATAAAGCAAATAAAACAATATTAGTTAGTAGATTAATTTATATATTTACAAATTTTATTTACACCCTCTGAGAATTAAATAGAACTATGCTTGTGCTAGGTTCGTTTGTACCTAAAAATCTAGGCAAGCCGGTAGACCGATGCATCATCTGGAGATAGTGGAGGCAGGCGCGGAGGGCGGCGTGGTGGGCGACGGCGGCGCCGGGGACGGCACTCGCAGTGCAGAGCGCAGAGCCCGATGCCAGCGCAGCCCGACAAAAACAGCGGCAGAGCTAAGGTCCTCGTCACCATAGCAACCTGCTCCCCTCTTGACCAACGAGGAATCACTACGCTCGTGTCAGCTCGTGACCAAAAACAACTATATCTCGCCCCAACGTATCCGTAGCTAATCGTGAAGTTCTCGCAATCTACGATTGGAGGATAACCGCAACCTTTTATGTTCACGAACAGTACCGCTGGACGCCATTCATCGCCGTGCGCTTTATATTTCACGTGTAGTTGTGTGCACTTGTATGCGTCGCTCGTACAGCCTTCTCTGCATGAAGCCCACGTGCAGTTATCTAGGCCCAAACGGTCGTCCCGGCGTTCCGTTATACACTCCGCGGGGACAGGGTCGAAGTCTGCAGCCAGAGCACTCAGAGCAGGGTCCGCATACAGAGGAACGAGGAAAAGGAGAGCTGAAGCACCGCCCCCTAGCAAAGCGGCGAGAACAACGGTGATGTACCGAGTTAGTTTCGCGCGCGTATCGCCTCTGCGTCTCGTAGGCCGCACGACAAGACGTTCGGAACTCCCACCCCTCATTTTGCACACACTGCGTCAACCCATGTTGTACTGAATACGTTGGTGTCCTAAATGCAGTGCAGTCGTTGCAAACCGCGCATGCGCTAAATCCAGTCCTGCGCCCTACCAAGAAATTGGTGTTAATTAGGTATGCTTTTGTAATTCATTATCATGCCATGTTGTGGTATGAGTTTGAATTATTTAATACAGAGGGCGACTATAGCTATGCAAAGTTACGTAGTTAGAATACCTTACTATAGTCTGGCAAACCAAAAGCGCAGTAACAGTCAGAGTAACATGCTATACCCATCCCTTTTTTAGTAGTGAGAGTACTAGCATTAGAAAAAGACAGTATGATTCTCCCTGTCTATGCTTGAAGTGGAACAAACTCTGGCCAAACTATATATGTTTTAATATGCAACTTATAATCATTCTTGTAAGGAGCTATTTGCTAATAATATTTTATCCTTCGTTTCGGCATTAAGTACCTCTTGAGTTGAACCTATAGGTACCTAATGTCTGTGATGTTAAATAAAGTATTATTGTTTTCTATTCTAAATGTATTTTATTTGAACAGTAACCAGTAACGATCCTTACTGGGTCGCGTTTTATAAAGTTACAATTTACAATTTCGCTGTTTGCCTCTCTTTCTATCCAATATGTGTGCTAGAAAGAGAGGCAAACAGCGAAATTGTAAATTGTAACTTTATAAAACGCGACCCTGGTATTAAGTTAAAAATCAAAATAGCGCCCGACCTTTGCAATTTTTACGTGATATTTTGAAATTAAATGTAATTTTAATTTAAAAAATTTAGGTAAACGTAATAAATTATCAGATTAATCGAAAAACATTCATTAACAACCGAGATAAATTGTATGAAAATAATACCAGTACTCGGTCTCGATCCGTCTCTAGGTATTTCATAAAGCGGTATTAGACATTGCAACCGGCAGGGCCCAATCTGTCAGGTTGGAAGGTGTAATTAAAACGGCTATTACACATTGCAACCTGCAGGGCCCAATCTGTCATGTTGGAAGGTGTAATTAAAGGTAGGGCCTGTAGGGAGCTGAAGGAGGGGCAGGGAGAGGCAGGGTACACAACAGATTGGGCCCTGCAGGTTGCAATGTGTAATAGCCGTTTTAAGGTAGGGCCTGTAGGGAGCTGAAGGAGAGGTAGGGAGAGGCAGGGTACACAACAGATTGGGCCCTGCAGGTTGCAATGTGTAATACCGCTTATAGACATACTACCTCTAGACCAGCCATGGTAATAACAATACCAAGATTGAAAGGGATGGTCTGAAACGGCTATTACCCTGCCTCTCCCAACCCCTCCTTCAGCTCCCTACGGGCCCTACCTTTAATTACACCTTCCAACCTGACAGATTGGGCCCTGCAGGTTGCAGTGTCTAATAGCCGTTTTATTACAATTTCTATAGATATGACAGAGAAGGCGCTATTATCGTTGGTCCTTATCATACACTCAACCTTGTGATTTATGCTTACTTCCAAAAGGCCCTAAGTATAATAGAAACGTTTATTACCCTCCACCGCTCTTTGAAGGGTAACAATGAAACCGATTTGAAGTTAAGTAAGTTACGGTATGCTATCATTCAGCCATCTTGAAACGTGTTTTAAAACGCATGGAGGCGAGTGTATTGTAGTTGACTTCCCTGTATACATCTCAGCAGCTTACTTGGCTTTTAGTTTCGAGTACGCTGTCGACATTATAGTCTGGCAAACCAAAAGCGCAGTAACAGTCAGACTAAAAGCGGTATTACACATTGCAACCTGCAGGGCCCAATCTGTCAGGTTGGAAGGTGTAATTGAAGGTAGGGCCCGTAGGGAGTAGCTGAAGGAGGGGCAGGAAAAGGCAGGGTACACAACAGATTGGGCCCTGCAGGTTGCAATGTGTAATACCGCTATAACATGCTATACCCATCCCTTTTTTAGTAGTGAGAGTACTAGCATTAGAAAAAGACAGTATGATTCTCCCTGTCTATGCTTGAAGTGGAACAAACTCTGGCCAAACTATATTAAGAAAATCATCAAATCATCGATTCTTCCTAATATCAACGATGGATCGATTTTTAAAAACCGGTATTAGAGTACCCCACTATTTTTCTATTCGTTCATTCGTGACTGAAAAATGAATTGAATGGATGGAGAATGAACTGAATGAAGTGAATGATTTGAATCATTTGAATTGAATTGAATGAATATTATTAAAACATGGCTGCCATCTGGCTCGACTAGGAACGTAGCCGGCACTGATTTTGTCTTTTGCTTATTGTGTTTTAAAATTATATTCAAATCGTTTTATTTCGCAGTGTAGGTATGACATTGCTTAAATTATTTGTAAATACTTTAAGACAAAACCTGCCACGGCTTCCTAATAATTCAGGTAGAACTTTGTGTCTTGTTGTAATCCTTTCTGGCACATGGTAAAATTTTTGTTTTTGTGAAGTTACCTATCAAGAATCGTATTTAATTATTGGTTCATGTGTTTATTTTAAAATGATTAATTTCACGTTTAAGTTTGAACATTGCTCATACGTTTCGCTACATAAAACATAATATTACCTAATAAGATCTTATAATAACATAACCTCTATTGTAATATAATGTTTGTAATCCAAAAACTATTGGTTTCTAAAATTTTCTATATTCGCAAAATGTTGTATCGTAAAAATCTTCGACCTTCTTCCCTGTTGAGGTTGTAAGTATTTTTTCTAGGTATGTTTTTTATTGTCTATGTTTTTGTATGATTCCATTTTTGAATTTAAAGCCTTGTCGATATTTTTCTCATACTTTTGTCACTCTTGTCAATTGCTTCATTGTCTTTTCTTCTAATATTTTTTTAGAATAAAATATTTTGCAAACACATTAAGCTACGGAATATATGCCTTACATTTTGGGTCTTGCTTTTTGTTTTGAAAGTTTTCTCGTTCGTGTACTAATAAATTTAAACAGAAAAAAGTTATTGGCGATTGTTAATAAGTAACATAGTGCTGTTGGGAATTATGCTAATATAGTCTAATCGGGTTTTTTTGGTTTGAGTTGAGGGTTTCTTGGTTTTGTCCTTTGTCAGTCTACCCTGGATCCTGTTTTGTAGGTATTCGTTGTTACTGGGTATGGTCCTCTATTGAAAATATTCGTGGATGAGTGCATAGAATCATCATTAAAATATACCTGAAAGCATTCAAGTGGCTGGCGGCCAGGAAGACTTCCTGCCAATCAGATCAGAGAAAATTGAGATACGGGTTAAGAATGTTCATAATGTGGTCGTACATATTGCTAAAATCACTCTGTGTCTCATTATTTATTATGCTGATAATTTACTCTGAAGGTCCTTTGGTTTGACGGTTTCTATGTTTTGGCTGGACAGTCTACCCCTGATCCTGTTTTGTAGGTGTTTTCTGTAAAAAATGTTTTCATAAGTGGGATAGCTTAATTATTATTGAAAAAAAAATTGTGAGTGTTAAATAATGTTTCTTTTCTTAATATAATAAAATAAATTATATACCGCTTCTATATAAATAAAATAATAGATATCTAATTCTTAAAATAAATTATGATCCAGTTTATTCTGTACAAAAATTTTGGTGAACTAGTCTTAGGCTCATCACACCTAGCGGAATGGAGGCAGTATTGTATGGAGGTCTATGACAAATTTAAGCTACAATCAACAAAGCTCCATACATTACTGCCTCCATTCTGCTAGGTGTGATTTGAGCCTTAGTCGGTGGACTTTGTTAGTAATCGTGATAGGTATAATTCTTGTGTCCATGTTGGTATTTTGGCTCTGTGACTGTAGGTACTATACTGGTCTCCGTTCAGGCAAAGAAAATGGAGTACTCGAGGCATAATGTTGAAGAAATAATCTTGCCCTGTGTTTGACCCTAAGACAACTTTCTTTTCCTCTATTAAATCAATCAAACTGATAATTGTAATATGAGAAATTGAATTAGAATTCAGGGTATAAACAATTTTTGCATACATAATACAACAAATGTGCTGGTAATAATTCTGTAGTGTTGTTGTTGTAATTGTCTTAGGAAAAATTTATTTTGGTGTTTTCTGTCTATAATAATTTGATGTTGAATAATGTTATAAATGGAATTAAGGGGATGATAAGAGCTAAATTCCCTCCCTATCTTTTTCAGCGCGAGTGAAAGAGAAACACTGCGTTTATACGATTAGTATGGGAGCTCATTGCAAAATGATGAATTAAAAAAAACTATGCATTAATTGAGAAATATAAGGCAACGAAGTTTTTAGTATTAGTGTGGTGGAATTTTGTCCTTAATTACAGACATAAGCCAAGAAACTAAAGACGTGCAATTGTTTAAAGCTAATTTTAAGATGTAACTTTGGAATTATTTTCTATCGAGCCGATTTCGTCCAATCGTGAAATGGAATTCATATTTGTTTTTTTTTTTCACTTTTCCAAAACAAGTAGTTATACTTAGCTATACGACTGTTTAAGTAAAGTCAATTTGAAGGTCATCGGGTGTTGTCAGCTTCTTAAATAAATTCTTGACTGGTATATAAGTGTTGGGATTACATTAATCGAAATACTCAGGCCAAAATAAAGAAAGAAATGCAATTTATTGAAATGTTGGTAAATATCTTTCTATAATTAAATGGAATTTTGGGTATATGTAATCAAAAGAGATTGTTATGCAACAACAACAAAGAGTGACAAAGTGGATACATCTCTTTGTAGACGATTGTACAAAATTGGCAATGTGCATAACATTGGCGCCACCTGGCGGTCATGACGCAAATTATATGGTATTTAAGTGTTCTCAAAATCATTAATCTTTTGACCGCCAAGCGTTGAACAAAACTGACGCGCCACCGACGCCACGTAATCGCGTTTTGTCAAGCAAAATTGAACTTTGCGGAAGCCCGCGTAGGTCCCTATTGCACTACAAAGCCTGTCGGCTGTTGCTGTCGTTGGCGTCCATGGCACGACTTTTTGATATCGGCCACAGCCGACTGGCGGTCAAAGGGTTAAATACCTACCTAGTAGGACAATTTGAGTGTGATACTCCCCAGCACGACCACGGAGCCTTTTCGAATTTCTTTTGCGGTACTAATTCACGAAATTAAATGTACTATTTAGTACTTTAGGTAAAAAAAATTGTACCCTCACGGTTTGGGCACAGCGACATAGGGGTCGTGGTCGTGCCAGGAAGGTACTACCTGGCACGACCACGCTATATTTATGCTTAATTTATGGGTCAAAGTAACGCAAATTAAATGTACTCAATTAGTACTTACTCCAAAAGTTGATATTCTGGCACTGAAGGTGGAAAAAGGGCATTTGAAGTCGTAAGCATACAAGTACACGGCGGCAATAAGGTGACAAGTCGAGCTAAAAATTAAAGAAATATGAACTTTAAATAGAAGCACATAAGATTCAAATTTGTTCAATTTTATATCATGACTTATCACCTTCTTCCCGCTGTGTACGGCTTAAATAGTGGGGTGGCGTACATGACAAAAAAGTTCATAATACCGACCTTGATGATAATTAGGTATTCTTTGGAAAGGTGAAACCTTTTGGACTAAAAAAACATTTTTGGACGGGGAGCCACCTAAATTTATGGTGCGGTGTGGGTGAGAAGGGGGGAGATACAATTGTAAACTTAGGAAATGAAGTATTTATTAAGTTTCTGCATTACGTGTAATGCTTTTTAGGGTTCCGTAGTCAACTAGGAACCCTTATAGTTTCGCCATGACCGTCCATCTGTCCGTCTGACTATCTGTTCGCGGTCTAGCTCAGTGACCGTTAGCACTAGAATGCTGAAATTTGGTATGTGCATGTGTATTAATTACGCCGACAAAGTGATAGAATAAAAACTGAAAAAATATTTTTAATTAGGGCACCTCCCGTACACATTAAGTGGGGGATTTTTTTTTTTCGCTTCACCCCTGTCGTGTTGGGTATCGTTGGATAGGTCTTTAAAAAGAATAGAGGTCTGTTAAAACAGCTTTTGGATAAAACTGATAGTATCGTAAATAATAGATTTGAACGTTCAAAAAAGGGGCGCCTCTATCTAACTTCTAAACAGTGGGTCCATTTTTTTAATCATGAAAGTGAGGCCTGATTAGTACTTTGGACTTCATTTCACACACTGATAATCTTATTTTATTACAAATCTGAGCAGGTTTGTCTTTGCACTCGGGCGACACAGATCAATCACATCCCAAAAAACAGCTCTTCTGGCTTTTCATGGCCACGTGATGTCGAACTTTAGGTATGGATTAATTCTGTGGGGTAACAGTACAAATGTAAAGAAAGTATTTATTATTTAGAAAAAAAGTTTGCGCGCTGTTTACGGTTCAGATCTACCATGTAGACCTATACAGGGTGTTACAAAAATACTGGTGATCCGTTTAAGGGCATAATTGGTATTATATTGCGAGTAAGAAAAAACAGGAGCAAAATTTTTTGGACGTAAACAATTTTTTTTGCATGGGGACGCCGTCTCGGCCAGCTAACTGTCCATACAAAATAAATAAATAAATTCGCGGAATTTTTTTTAATCTTACTTTTTTGTAATTAGAAGACTTACGATACCAATTATGCCCATAAAGGGATCACCAGAATTTATGTACACCTTGTATTTAACTAAACGTTTTAATATTATATTCACTCTACATATTGCGTCTATTTGTCAAAAAAAAAACTCATTTTGTAGAGTTTTCTCCACCCGTCGTGCATTAAATCTGCATTATCCTGACACTACGACTATCCGCGACAACAAAAACGCTGTATGTGCGTAAAAATATATAACTACCTTCCTAATGACCTGAAGACATTAGATCTACCGCAATTTAAAACTAAATTGTTTCACTGGTAATATCTTCTACGGTTGCCGCGATAGTTATTCATGAAATAAAACAACTTTGAACGGATTATATCGCGTATACTGAATTTTAAATTACATCCCGACGTTTCGAACACTTTACAGCGTTCGTGGTCACGGGTCGACTGACTGTTTCACTGGTGTTTAAATAAAATGTACTATAATAACTAGGATCATTTTAAAATGATAATTTAGGTAGGTAAGATAATAAAAAAAATCTAACTATGTACTCCTAATACTTATTGTAAGTTGAACCGTTTTTGCCTCGAAGGGTAAAAAGCGGATATTTAGGTTTATGCCGTAGCATGAACCACATATGAGATAACTCAGCCGGCTCAGCCCTAATCAAGTGAATTCATCGACTAGTAGCGCCATCTGTCGCGCCACTCAGGTACTAATGTCACCCGGTGCTAGCGCTCGGCTAAACTTAATGCTAAGTGCAATCATTAAGTTTGAAATCGCGGTAATAAACTTTTATACTAAAATGAACATTAAATCAGTTTTGCTCCTCTTAGTAACATAAACATTGAATTAGTATTGCACCACATATTTATGAGAAAATTGACACTATTAATAATTTGTCCATAGTCCTTTGGCTTTTTTTACTGCAGCCAAACGTTTACCCATGCCCTTTACCACTTTTTCACAGTGCGCAGGCGGCAGTAACTCCCATTATACTTGAACTTGAGCCCACAATACGTGTAATGATGATGGCGGTGAATTGTAGCTATTCACTAACGCCTTTTTCACATCTATTGATCACTACTACTATTGTGTGTTTGTCGCTTTTCTCCGTCTGCCTTTAAATACCTATACCATTTACTAATTGACCGTACGTCTGCCGAGTACAATTTTCATTGAACTATATCTATATCTCTAAGGCCGTGGTTTTTCTGGCCCGTCACACGCGACCGGCGTGCATCGGCTGAGGGGCTACGGCCGGGGACTTTGGATATGTTCACCTCCTAACTAGTCCAAACAAAGTTACGAAGTCAAAAATTGTGTTCCAAGCATTTCCCTCTATATCTGTTCGTTGCCTGACCTATTATAAGAGTTATAAGATACTGTGTTTATTATCGTTTGAAAAAAAAAACAGGTAATTAAAGTAATTAACTATAAACAGTGGTCTTAGATTATTTTCATGTATGCGTATATTGCATAGGTGTTTATTATATGTTGTCATGGATTTAAAGCTATCCGTCATAACATAACTTTATGCCAATTAAAATTATGCAGACTTAGAAATGTGCTTCTTAAAGATTATGCGTTTAAAAGGTTATGTCAAACGTGTTATGCGTTTTCATAATGGGTCAATTAATGTTATACCGAATAGAGCATCCTTTAATAGAGAAAATGGAGCTGTAATATTAACCATTATTTTGCGATCAAAATGTTGAAAAAACATAGAATAATAGCTATTGAAACGTTTTTACTTTATTCGACTTAAAAGACGTGAGTTACCCGTTTTTATTTATTTAATATGTCTGAGTCTCACGGAAGTTTTGTTTATAGTTTTACTTTAGTTTATACTAATTTCAAACAATAACTTTGATTTGAAATAATGTGATGATTCGAAAGTGCTTGTTGCTATGCCTACTCAGCCTACTTGAATAAAGACAATATTGACTTGACTTAGTTGACTTTGACTTCGACTTTGTGAAATTGAACGTGTTTTAATCCACCAATCAGCGTCTGGTGACGTCACTCTTGTTATGACCACTGATAGCACCAGCATGTCGCATCGAGGAGATTTTTTTGACCTATTTATTATGCGTTCTTGTACGTGATACAAGAACGCATAATAAATCGGTCAAAAAAATTATGTGTTTTAAGTCTATATAGAATAGAAAGTCTATATATAAGAGTCTATATAAAATTAAAACACATAATATGTGTTTTAATTTTATAACTCGAAAGTAACATTTTCAAATATCTCCATATATAAAATGCAAGACATTATTTGTGATTTTTCTTTATTTTTCATTAAGTCTTTGAGTATACTATTTTTTCTGATTTCTCATAGTTGAAGTAGTGTGTTATAACTGTTAATTAATTAATATAACTGTTAATGTTAATTACCTATAGAGTAAGTGTTTATTAATAGGATATTTAGTCTTTGCAAAAGCAGAAGCAAAATAAATGTCCTTATGTAATAACGTTTTTGACTCAAATCTAATTTCTCCTTTTGCGTTTACTTATTATTTACGGCGATATTTTCCTCGGAAACTGTATTTTCGGCAGAAAGCAAGCCGCCCACCCAGTGACCCCAGTGATAATTAGGACCAATGACTGCCATTTTTTTGTAAAGAAAATGAGACATGACCGTTCCGGTTAGTTGAATGTTCTAAGCCGAAAATCGAATTTATAAAAATCTCTTTTGGGGTATTTTTAAAAAGACCAAACCAAAGACATGTTTATTTCTTTGCGGTTGCGATGCCATCTGCATATCTTTGCGGGTTTATCCTTATCTCATAACAGGAGGTAGTGCGATAGAGAGATAACAAAATTTCAAGTTTCCATCTTCACGGTAGGACGACTTTGAAATCCCCTCTAGGTAAAAAAGAGGTACCTCTTTTGTAATATGTCACATATTTTTTTGCTGTGGATAATTCACGAAATGCTTCGTAGTCGTTTCATACCACAGAGGACCGACCTATTTAGTGCGTTAGCCCGTCTGATAGAGGCGCCCTTGTCTGTGGCTTCTATAGGAATCGACCGTGTCCATAGACGTACCACCCATAGACCTGACACGGAAATAACAATAACAAGATTGAACGGGATGGTCTTATTACACTTTCCATAGATATGACAGAGAAGGCGCTATTATCGTTGATCCTTATCATAGACTCACCCTTGTGATTATTGCTTACGTATAATTTAATAAGAAACCAGCAATGGCCCTTCGTGCTAAGCCAATTTTGTGCTTTTTTCAAGAATGATGCAAAACAGCCAAATAACAGCATTACAGCACCATCAAGGTGCTGTTATTTGGCTGTTTTGCATCATTCTTGATATTATTTTTCAAGTATGTCCACAACAACAAACAATATTAACATAGATAATGTACAGTTTACATCAAAAATATGTTTACAGTTTTGCGCCTTACTCCTTTGTAATAACTGTAATAAGGTCCAAAAATGAATTTTTTTTTGATATCGACTGTAACTCGGGATAACCTCAAGTAGGCTAACCACCAGAGATGGGCAATAATTTATTTGAATACGAATAACGAATTAGAATAAATGACTTTATTCGCAAATGGCTGAAATAATACTATTTTTTAGAGTACCTCCTATTATTAACCTCTGCTTATAGGTCAGTCATTGAATGTTCGAAAAAAGGTATAAAAGGACCTAAGTACAATAGAAACGTTTATTACCCTCCACCGCTCTTTGAAGGGTAACAATGAAACCGACTAAATTATGTAGGTTAGTTACGGTATGCTATCAGCCATCTTGAAACGTGTTTTAAAATCAGTCGCGTTGCGTATCTTCTGTCCTTTAGGGTGTGTCGCGTGTGCGGTCTCTAGTTAAAT
Source organism: Pammene fasciana (assembly GCA_911728535.1). NCBI lineage: Eukaryota > Metazoa > Arthropoda > Insecta > Lepidoptera > Tortricidae > Pammene > Pammene fasciana. Next base: position 29,633,014 of record OU452273.1, on the reverse strand, counting down.
CCTTGCTTTGAGACCGTGTCAGTGTATTTGACAACTAATTGTCTTAGCTGTCAGATATCTGTCCTAATCATAAAGTTATATATAAAGTAGAATTCATACATCGGCCACAAAGTGAGGCTGAAAGAGAAGTCAAGTAGGGGGCTGCATTTCTTTCTAAGTAGGGTGACCATATGAACTATGATGTATGCGGGACAGAATGGGGATAACGGCTTTTTTAGCCTATGGTGCCTATGTCAAAAAAATGAAATAAAGGTATTTTTTTTTCTATGCTTTTGGTTTTTGTCTACTGTTATTTCTGTTTTGAATTGCGGGATGAATTCCGCTAAGTGTGTGTTGTATTGTGCCCAACTAAAAAATAGTTTTTAAACCTAAACACACGTGTGAACAAGGTTTGATCTCTAATAATTCTTAATAATGTATTTTACAAAAATTTACTTTAACCATATGTATAAAAAATAAATAAAACGCCACATTAACCAATCAAAATTTTTTTAAATAAAATATTCACAAAAATAAGTACATACCTACCTAATGTTGATTATCTTCTTCTATGTCCTCGTTCATGTCGTTAGGGCCCGATTTAGGAAGGTGAACAACACACAAAAATATGACGACTCGAATATGTAGAGTACAAAAAAACTACGGAGTGCCTCCTTAGAACACTTGTAGATGTTTTTTTATAGAAGGACGATGGCAAATAAGCATACGGCGTGCCGGGTGGTAAGCAGCTACCGCAGGTTATGAACACCAGCAACTACAGTTTTCTTGACATAGTCAGATAGTCTTGGAACTCTTGGAGTCATTGGAACGAGATTTACACATTTACCCTAATAAAAAACCAGCCAAGAGCAGGCCAGGCCATGCTCAGTATCCCTTCCGTAGTTGCCGGCCTGTTATAATACATCCGTTCAAAAGGTAGTTTAGTAAAGGATACTTGGCGGCGCTTGTAGTAACATGACGTCATTTCACTTTATAGTTTTTGAGTGAAAACTCAAAAACTGCTTAACCGATTGTATTCAATAAAGTTTTTATTAAAAGTACATAATGTATTTATCAGGCCTCACTTTCATGATTAAAAAAATGGACCCACTGTTTAGAAGTTAGATAGAGGCGCCCCTTTTTTGAACGTTCAAATCTATTATTTACGATACTATCAGTTTTATCCAAAAGCTGTTTTAACAGACCTCTATTCTTTTTAAAGACCTATCCAACGATACCCAACACGACAGGGGTGAAGCGAAAAAAAAAATTCCCCACTTAATGTGTACGGGAGGTGCCCTAATTAAAAATATTTTTTCAGTTTTTATTCTATCACTTTGTCGGCTTAATTAATACACATGCACATACCAAATTTCAGCATTCTAGTGCTAACGGTCACTGAGCTAGACCGCGAACAGATAGTCAGACGGACAGATGGACGGTCATGGCGAAACTATAAGGGTTCCTAGTTGACTACGGAACCCTAAAAAGCATTACACGTAATGCAGAAACTTAATAAATACTTCATTTCCTAAGTTTACAATTGTATCTCCCCCCTTCTCACCCACACCGCACCATAAATTTAGGTGGCTCCCCGTCCAAAAATGTTTTTTTAGTCCTAAAGGTTTCACCTTTCCAAAGAATACCTAATTATCATCAAGGTCGGTATTATGAACTTTTTTGTCATGTACGCCACCCCACTATTTAGGCCGTACACAGCGGGAAGAAGGTGATAAGTCATGATATAAAATTGAACAAATTTGAATCTTATGTGCTTCTATTTAAAGTTCATATTTCTTTAATTTTTAGCTCGACTTGTCACCTTATTGCCGCCATGTACTTGTATGCTTACGACTTCAAATGCCCTTTTTCCACCTTCAGTGCCAGAATATCAACTTTTGGAGTAAGTACTAATTGAGTACATTTAATTTGCGTTACTTTGACCCATAAATTAAGCATAAATATAGCGTGGTCGTGCCAGGTAGTACCTTCCTGGCACGACCACGACCCCTATGTCGCTGTGCCCAAACCGTGAGGGTACAATTTTTTTTACCTAAAGTACTAAATAGTACATTTAATTTCGTGAATTAGTACCGCAAAAGAAATTCGAAAAGGCTCCGTGGTCGTGCTGGGGAGTATCACACCAATTTGAGGTCACAGACTATTATTTTGCCGGACTTGTGGTGTTGTCGATCCACCCCCTAGCGGCACTAGCTATGGTCACGTCTGAAATCACTTTCATTTCAGTCACTTTATTACCCTCCATTACAAAAGTAATTTGAAAAAATGTATATCTTGTCCCTCATTCGCACCCATATTAATTTCCTAAGATGAAAGTTGTCAATGTTGCATCACTTGCATCCTCTAAAGTCTAAACGATTACCGATTTGACTGATTTTCTGTATATGCACTCTGTAGGTACCTACACGAGTGAAATCCAGAAAACGAGCAGTCAAAGAAAATTTGAAAATGTTGAAAACGGAAACACCCAGAATTGTAGTCTTAAGTTTTTACCTGATAGCTAGCTCTTAAATCATTTTTCTTTGTGTGGTCGTGATTAGAATAAGAATCAGAATTCGTTAATTTTATTTATTTATCGAACGAGCGGAGCTTAACGAAGTGAAGTTCTTACCTACGACAACTTCGGAAACAACGGAACTTTCAGCTGGCTACCTAGACGTCTATGCCCGTCGATGGCTTTTTGATTTTGATTGAAGTTGTTCCGCGATAGGTACCTTTAGTAAAGTTTTTCTGATATTTATGAAATTTGGTGAGGTTGTAGCAGAGGTAAGTACCTACAATTTGAGAATTCGTTTATGAGCAGGATCAATCAAGGGGTTATGGAGCTAGAAGGCACGAAACGATCTTTATAAGGGTTTTGTTATATTGGTCAACTCGTTTGCAAGTAAATCGCGAGTTCTCAGTTCGCGGCAGACTAAAAGTTTATAATTGATTTCAATAAATCTTAATATTTGTAGGCATACAACTCCGGCACATAACTGCCATGGAAGTAGCCCCAGAAACGGCAGAGTCAGACAAAGTTGTACCAAACAAGAATAGAACCAGATTCAGAAAGAGGCAATGGGAAGACAACACTAGATCAAATGGGGCGCCTGAGGAAAAAAGAGACAAGCCGTTTGAGAGGATTAAAAGGAAGAAAATGGCCATGCTCTTGGGTTATTGTGGCGTTGATTATTACGGTATGCAGAGGTAATGTGTGCATGAATGTAGACCATAATAATATTGATATCGGATTGGTTGGTTAGTGGTCTGTAGACCTGATTCCGTTACATAGTCATGAACAGATATTGGGGACTATATTTTTCCCCATACAACTGCCTACAAACATGACTTTCGAAATTTGATGACAATTTCAAACGTGCTCGACCAATTTTTTACTGATAATTTAAATTTCAAATGTCGTATTTGTAGACAATTGTATGGAAATAAAAGTTGTCCTCAATTTTCTGGCCACATTTGTATGTTCTGGGTCTCTGTCCCTATTTAAGTAACCGCTTGTGGTCGTTCTAATGTAGGTACCTATGGAATGGAAGTGTTGTAGATAAGTCTGCTGTCATGTGTGCAAAGCGTACCTACATCACCCAATCTAACACACCTAATTGCTGGAGCATTCCATTGTTAAGTAGCCGACATTCGGAGCCATTTTTTTCGACTTTCCGAGCCTGGTTCTTTTTTGGTGATGGAGTTCTTAATAAACTTACATTTACAATAATACGCAAGTCACAAAGTAATTCGGAATTAAAGCAAATGTTAAATAAGCGACTCGCATGTAAAATACGCCAATACTTTGTCCTACACGTAGATATTGCATAAATGAAGAATTGTGTTTAAAAAAAAACTAGATGATAATCTGACCGTTTTCATGATATGCTCCTGCTGCGTTTACAAATAATTTGTGATGTCATAAAATCTGTTAGATCCTCCTAACTTTTTTAACGATGAGGTTTTGCCGTCTGTATGTCTACTTGATGCATTGAAGTCTATTGATATCATTTAATATTATCAATTTAATGATCACAGAAATCCCGGTGTGAGAACTATAGAAGAAGACTTATTAAAGGCCCTGTTGGAAGCAAAATACATAAATGAAGAAGATTTCACCACTCAGCAGAACACTCAATTTCAAAGGAGTTCAAGGACGGACAAGGGTGTATCCGCCTCGAGGCAGGTCGTGTCTCTTAAACTACGTGAGTCTTAAGCTTGTTATTGGCCAGGTGAAGCGTAGACCTTATTTCTTATAAAGACTATCGTTTGATATAAATACAAGAAAAACATTATATATCTTTAGAAAAATATTTATATTTAAACAAACAAATCATACTAAACTAAGTACAAAATAATACAGAAAACCTAAATATGGCCATAAAACCCCAAATTATTAATTTCTAGCTAGTTTCCTGACTCTTTGTCTCATAGTGCCCATTAATGATCGGACAGCAGCTTTGTCAAAAGTTCGAGCCGCCTTGTTCCAATCCGAACGAAACTGTTGCTCTGTGTTGGCAGTACGGCCTGTTTTCCGTAACCTAGCCTTCATTATAGCCCAAAAGTGTTCAATCGGTCGAAGCTCCGAACAATTTGGCGGACATTCTTGTCCTTATACCATTTTACCACCTTAGCTGAGTAATGGCAAGACGCTAAGTCGGGCCAAAATAGTGTTTCAGAGTTGTGCTTTTTGATCATTAGCAATACTCGTTTTTGAAGGCACTCCTTCATGTAAATATCGATATTCATTGATGAGGTAGTGAAAACTGCAGTCGACTTCATTCCACACTCGCAAATTACCTGCCACACCATAACTTTCTTGCCGAATTTCTCAACGAAAATAGATTTTTCACGTTGTGTAACCTCTTCCATCACGCACCGTATAAAACTAGGGACTTTTTATAGACTTGTAGTCCAGATTCACATAGGTTTCGTCGTCCATTATTACACAGGTGCCTTTTTGGACAAAACCAAGTCGTACAACTTTCGGACTCGTATCTTAACAGAAGCTTTTTCTTTTTCACTTCGTTTTGGCTGTTTCTGTTTTTTTAAATATCTTCAAATTGTTTATTTTCTTTGCACGTTGTACCATCCCGATACTAGTACCCAGTTTTTTGCAATATCTCTCACAGACAACTCTGTTAGAGGTAAATGCTTTTACGATCTTTTGGTCCAGTTTTGGGTTAGAAGGACCTGGTTTATGACCTGGTTGTTACCGTACTTACGGACTGCAGTTTGGACGGCTCCACACTAGCACCTTCCATTTGAGCAAGCTTTCTGTAAGTAATAACTTTAACAGAACACCATTTGTCCACAATAGTTTTGCTTTTGTGGCGTAAGACCCCGCATTTTGTTTTATTGTAACAATATGACAAGGAAAAATTACTGTTATTGGTTCTGTGAAGAACGTCAAGTAAGTGTCACGTAATAAAATATTTTTCCACATCAGTTATATCATTGGTGCCATTGGTAAGTTGTATTTATAACAAACGATACAGTCTTTAAACGTACTAGATTACACGTTACGTTAGGTTGGCAAGGTCGTTGGGTTACGTTACGTTTGTATTAGGTAACGTTTTTAATATTTTAGTTAATAGTTCTGTGTTCTTTACACACCCTACACCAATATGTTTGTTTAGGTTGTCTGGTAAAGAATGCCTTGCGGCATTAAGTCCGCCATTTCTATCTGTGTATTTTATACTGTGCAATAAAGTTTAAATAAATAATATATAAATTAATAATATAATATGAATTCAGAATTACTGTTAATACAGATGTGTAAATAAATAATTATTTTATTTCAGCCCTAGAAGTAAGTGTAGATGAAATAAACAAAGGACTTCCAGAATGCATCAGAGTTTTTGACGTAAAGAGAGTGACTAACAAATTCAATTCAAAATGCAAGTGCAACGCGCGAACATACAGCTATACTCTTCCCACGTTTGCATTCGAACCCAGCTTGAGTATAGAGAGTGGGGATGAGAGAAAGAAGTACAGAATAAGCACTGATAAAATGCAACAAATCAATAATGTTTTAGGGTATTATAAAGGGACGAAGTGCTATCATAATTTTACAGAAAAAAAGTAAGTCTTGGGTTGTGGATTTTACGCGTCGGCCGTGCTTAATGAGCAAGTCAATATTACTTAAATCGTACTAAATTCTTTAAGAATGTTGTGGTTGACTTTAATTTTTATTTTCAGACATTTCCAAGACCCTTCTGCGTCGAGGTACATAATGGGATTTAGTATAGAAAAAGTGTTTGTAGAGTCTGATATGGAGTTTGCAGTTTTATTAGTTAAAGTAAGTGTCACTTGCAATAAATAATCAATTTATTATATGTGCTGTCTAGTTGAGGCAACAATTCAGTTTCACCAAATCTATTATATGCTTCAATGTGTTCATTTCCGAAACACACCATAGACGGACATACCTTGCTTTATCTGATAAATTCTCTCATTGTTGGAAATTGAAAGGCATCTAAGTTATTTCATATTATAGCATATATCTACTTTTTCGTTGTTACAGGGACAAAGCTTCATGCTGCATCAAATCCGAAAAATGATTGGTTTGACCATAGCGGTGTGCCGAGGTCTCGTTGATATCTCTGTAATGGACAAAGTGTTTGGGAAAGAGAAAGTCATGATACCCACTGCTCCTGGCTTGGGTCTTGTATTAGATAAAGTGAGGTCGCAGCTAAAAGTTATTGGCAGATGAATCAGCTTTTTTCACTTTGTTAGTTAGATATTTACACAGACACTGTAGCCGTCTTCCTCACTTTCTGATTTAGTATGTTAAGCACAATAGAGAACACGGCTTTCGTCTACATTTTCACTTAAAACTCGAACGTAATAAATATAATTACATTAACGACGAAATATATTTTGGCTGTGCGTGTTCCTTTCTATGAGTGTTAGTACAGTCAATTTATTTTCACTTGTATGGAAAAAATGACAAATTTGGAAATCATTTATAAAAGCAAAAGTATTTAGTTGTATGGATTAAAAATCATGTTAATCATTGCGTAGACAGAAAATCCTACAAAAATTTGAACATGAAAAAATCCTCATTTAAATATATATTTTTTAAATCGCTTACTTAAATATATAAATATTTTATTATTTATTATGGTTCCTTAAGACACGCTATTTATGGATGACGGAAAATCAGACAAAAAAAGAAACGATTCATATATATTTTGATGAATATTTACTTCCGATGGAGAGTATGTACGATTTTTCGTTCAGTTATTAGAATGATATTTTAAAACTATACAAACAAAAAAATCGCTATTATAAATTAATGTTTGAAAAAAACATATCTTTACTGGAGTATGTGTATTGAAAACGGAATAATACATTTACAGGTACATTACGACAGGTACGATACCAAATTCAAGGAGAGCCACGACAGCCTTACGTGGACTGAGGTAGAGGACACCGTCCAAAAGTTCACACACGAACACATATTCCCTAACATCATCAAGGGTGAAATACAGGATGAATCTATGGCGACATGGCTGGAGAAATTAAAAGGACATTCTTACGAGCCCTCTGACGATGTGCAAGTTGAAAAGGAAGAGAAAGGAGATGACACTGACGATGAACAAGATGATGAAGTAGCAGATGAAAATGTCAGTGAAGAGAATGTTAAAGATGATAATCGTAGTGAAAAAGTTGAAGAGATAATCGACGGAGTTACAGAGGAAAAAATTTATAAAGCCAATGAAGGTAACAGTGATGACATAGATAAAAAAAATAGTGAAACTAAGTAATACGTTTTGGAATACTATGACATGTACGGTTTACGGTACGACTAATAGTGTACAGGAAGGAGTAGGTACAGTCATTTCACTTACTATATAGGATTATTACTTGGTGGATGTATATACATTTATATGTAAATTAATAAAACTGAAAGCCAGAAATACACATCGTTTGTATTTTGACAGATCCCACACTACGTTCCCTAATGGCAACAAACCTCATGTCGTACAAGGTGTAACAAAAATACTGGTGATCCTTTTAAGGGCATAATTGGTATCGTATTCTACTTATGAAAAAGTAACAAAAAAAAATTTTTGAGCGAAAAATTTTTTTGGTTTAGTATGGAGGGTCGGCCGGCGGCTGGGAGCACCTGTCCCATAGAAAAATAAATAAAATTTTGCGTCACAATACGGTATCAATTATGCCCTTAAACGGATCTGGTAGTAAACTTTTATTAAAATATGCTGCTTTACTATTTGACTGTTCCTATAGATTTTTATACAAAAGGCACCGTAAGGAGATGGAATGGACTTGGAATACTGATATCGGAACTGTACGCACTGGCGAACATAACGTTCTTAAGTATACGCAATGTTTGTGTAAAAAGGGATTTCTTCGCCATATTTTCTTAAAATGTAAAAGACTGTACACCTTGACGTATATTTTGAGGACCCTGGTAATCCGAGCACATCTTCTAGCTACACACAGTCACTGTTTCTCTCAATGTATGTGACAAAGAGCCTAAAAAACATCAAGATAACTTTAGAAAATATTGAATACGGAATGGTGTTCGATTCTCTTAGTCATTGTCCTTCTTTGGAAAACGTTTCTTTTTGCGAGTAGGTACTACTTCCAATTTGGTTTTGGCCGGACTACTAGGCATATGAGGAAAAGGCCTTATTACTTACAGAGAAGTGCTGCAACTTGTACAGTGTGTTTATCGAAGCCATGATGTATCCAGATGACTATGCTGAACATGCTGATGGGTGGCTTGAGAAATGCCGCGCAGAGTTTGGACAATAGTACATTGTTGCCGAGGTACGGAAAGAAAGGAATTTCCTGACGAGGTACTTGGGTGCCAGGGCGAGGCTTGCCGAGGCCTGGCATTAGTTCCGAGTCAGAAAATTCCTGTTTCCGCTGAGGTATACATAGTGCTTTTCTCAAATATGTGAGGAAATAAAGAAAAAATTTAGGAAAAACAACAAGTATTTTATATTGGAAAAGTTGTGTTGATACTGTGTTTTATAATGGTTGGCTTCTTGTTTCTTGATAACTGAAATAAGCTAAAACACATTTTCAGGAAAGATATTAGCATTTTATGCTCAGCTTCGAATTCATACATACGTCATAAACATAAACCCTTTGTCTCTTGACCTAGCAGGAAGCAAGTAATCCACTATTATTCTTTCAAATTAGGTAGAGCGCTATCAATTTCCGCACTACATTCATTTCTGAAAATCATTATTTAAGTTTATTTTGTACTATAAAGTAAATAAACAACGTAACGAAGTAAATTACCATAACCAACTAACTTTTCCGCTTTTTAAATTTATTTTTAATAAACCATAGACAAGATAGCCCGACACAGTACGCGCATGCGTATTCGCGCGCGCACTTTGTGAAGCCCTCTACACACGGCTGTTTAAATGAATTATTTTGCTTGGCTGAATCCGTTTTTGCCTTGGCCCATTAGATTTATATGCAAATATGAGAATTTTAAAAGTATAACGCAGCGGAAAAAAATGGAATTTCATACATTCATTTTACTCCTAGGAGTAAAATGAAGCACTTTCCGTGTTCGATTTAGGAATGAAATTCGGCCATTTCCGAGCATGTTTGAGAAAAAATCATTTGTGTATTGAAGTGAGCAATTTATGCGGTGGAGGATGTAATCCGTTCGATGATGTTTTCAACCCTAGTCCGCTGGATATAAATATTTAATTCGTTGGTATTAGGTATTACTCAGAATTACAGAGTTTACAGGATCTACCCAAAGAAATAGGAATATTAATATTCTCGTATTTGGATATGGAATCCAAAATTAATGCTTACAGCATAAATGAGCTAAAAGATTTTTTTGCACCTCGTATAATGCCGAAGGTGGAAATATCCAGGAGTAGTGTCGCCTCAGTGAGTATATTGAGTCTTGAGTGTTCTTCAAGATTTTGCCGTAAACTATAACAGCTTTGTAGGATTTGCGTAAGAGAGACAAAGATAATTGTAAATTACGGGGATTGTTTTTTTGGTTTCTGCCAGCAGGGTGTTCCTATCTAGTAGAAAGCGTTTTTTTACATCAATTTTGACCAACACTTCGGTCGTCGTGTGAATGAGGTAGGTGCGAAGAGCGTGCACTGCAGCCTTGCACCCGCCTTTCGTACCTACCAAAGCCTAATTGTGTGGGTTCGAACAGGGGTTGAAGTTTAGAAATTATGTGTATTTTTGATTCGAGACGCGCAAAGGTTGTCCTAACGGCTATCGGCCTCAACCCGCCATCTTTTTTAGTTAAGGATATTAGGTTAGCGCCGAAAAGGTTGGGAACTATATCGGGGTTTATGTCGCCTGAGTACATTTTGTTGCCTAATTTTGTTGAAGAATTTAGAATCTGGTCGCCTGCATCGCCAGCTGTGAAACAAATGAGGTCCTTCAATTAAAGTGTTGGGGTGGAATACCGTCTAGGCCCGTTGCGGAGCCGGTCTTAAAAGAAAATATCACCTGAAGGCTGAAGGGTTTCATGGTTTGTTATTTGTAGGCATACCTGGTTAGCCGTCGGTGGGTCCAAACAGTAAGGGGTTGGAGGAGCTGGAGGGTGTTTACTCTGTAGGGCCGAAATTCTCTTTGATAGTTTACAAGATTTTTATACATTAATACCTAATTAGGTATACTCAGAATTACAGATGAGTTTACAGGATCTGCCCAAAGAAATAGGAATATTAATATTCTCGTATTTGGATATGAAATCAAAAATTAATGCTGACCGCATAAATGAGCTAAAAGATTTTTTTTGCACCTCGTAAAATGACGAAGGTGGACATATCCAGGAGTAGTGTCGCCTTAGTGAGGACATTGAGTCTGAGTGTTCTTCAAGATTTTGCCTTAAACATTCAGGAACTGAATCTAAGTGGAATTCAAGAGCTACAGCAGACAAGCTAGCGCCTTACTTACAAGCATATATTAATCTAAAAACCTTGGACGTTACGTTTACTAACATTTTTTTAAATATAAGTATAAATTATTTTCAATGGCCTCGGAAACACGTTCAAGATGAGGTATGGAAAAAAACTTTTGAACACAAAAAAAAGGTTGAACACGTACATTTCGTTGTGTTTGCCGTGTTTGACTCCGAATCTCCTCTCAAATTCATCGAAGATATTCCTATAACTAAGGACTTCAAAGCTACTCTTGCTGATAGTTACAGACAATGGTCGGACATCGACACCCATACAACCATTTTCGGTCGCCGTTACGACACAGTGTAGACACATCTTGCGTCGACACCGTCTTTTCCGGTCACAATTTCGGTCGCAGTGTCGTCGCCGTTACGACACCGCTACCAGAAATGGGGAAGCGTCGACGCAGACACATTTTGACATAAAGTGTCGTCGCCGTGTGCACACATTGTTACCAGTTTGCGACTAGTTATTCCAAAATCATTCGTTCATTCGGTCATTTTGTTCGTTTCAAATAGGAACTGTCAGATGGAAAAATACTTAAATAATAAACATAAGTGACGTACATTAAAACGCCATCCCTAAACAGGATTTATAAGAAATAAGTATTTATTGTTTGGATTTATATTATATTATGACTTAAAATACTATGGGAAATTAAACTGCTCGAGGGATTTGATTATCTAAGTGTTATTTTATCAACGCGCCGCCACATTATTTTAGTTTGGCCAGCAATGAAATTATTTACTTCTCAGTGCATGTGTTCATAACTACATTATTTGTTACATTTTTAGTGCTCCAATGCATATGATATACTTAAATAATAAAAATAAGGCTTTACTTAGTACTAAACTTGGTAATTAGGATGTAAAAATATGGTTTAAGGCTGAGGAAAATTCCAGTCACAAAGTAGTCGCAATGTTACGACTCTGTGTAGACACTGTGTAGACACAGGTCGGCGCGCGACCAAAAGTAGTAACAAAGTTACCGGATTTGTAAAATGGCTCCTTGTACTCATTTGTTTCCAGATATTCTCAAAGTGTAAGAGCCATGCCGTGGTAAGTAGTGTTGATGGAGGAGAATGACAAAAAAATGATTTTGTTGGTACCAAGTTGTTGGGTAATCGACCACGATATTTTGTTATGGCCCACGACCACGAAGTCACTCGAGTTTGTTGCTGTCAGCATTTTATTGACATTACAATTAGATGCATTATCAACAGTTGATCGAGGAATTTCAGCGCTGTGAACATCTTTGTCATTTCTGCCTAAAAAGAATTTAGGTTAGAATACGTACATCTGGAATTTACTGTACCTAACATAATATCTATTACTATTAAATTACTGTTTGATTTGACATATTTATTTAAGGGTCAGGCCGTAGTTTTTGCCACAAATAGCGCAAAGGTGACGTAAAATATTCAACGATTCGGTCGCGCAGAGTGACGCAGAATAGTTGAGTCGGTCGCGCAGAGTGACGCAAAATAGTTAAGGTTTGCGCATACATTGTATGATTTTGACATAATATATTTTAAATGAACATTCGATTGTTAACCGAGGGATGGAAAGAACCCACCACAGCCGAGATATTTTGGCGCTCATAGTTAGGTACAAAAAAACACGATTTGGTATGGTAAGGTTACATTTTTAATCACTGCATACAAAAGGCTGAACGGTCTACCAAATGGAACTATAGAATCATGTCAAATTGCCAAATAGTAAGAGATTCCATAGGAAAATGACTGAAAACGTAACTTTCAAATAGTTCCATGGTGATCCACGGTTCCATTTGGTTGATTTTATATAGCAAACTTACACCCGGAAACCGCAAACCTATGTGTGCATGAACCTTTATTCGGTAGCGCAATATCATTGGTAAACTTATCTTGAAATCTCAAAAATTGCACGCTGCGAAAAATGTGGCACTTTTCACTCCGGATAAAGTTGACATCGGTCTGACAAAAATATAGCCGCTGCCGCCTTTTTGACCATAGACAAAGCTGCTTTGGTATTGCTACTATTCAAAATACAAATACTACCAAAGCTTAAAGGCCACAAAACGGCATGATGGTTGCGCAAAACGTGACGCAGAGAAATGGCTGTTTTCGTTTTTTTATTTAATGTACGAAATTTAATGTACTCTCTTAGGAAACACGATGCGATATTCAGAAGGGTGCTAGGTAACTATTATTTGAAATTAAATGAAAATGTTGTCTTCTTTTAATTTTAATGGATGCGCAAAGTGCACCCCTACCGAAGCGGAATTGCATTTTTCATGAAAATTTCGTATTTTTTTAAAATGTCTTATAACTTTGCTAATATATCATTTTATTTAAATATCTTCAGTGGCCGTAGGTAATCAGGTCTTCATAAATACAATGATGTGGTTAAAAACTATATAAACGTTATTACAGAAAAAAAAAGTGGCGGAACGAAATCTGAACTTTTAAGTGAATTATTCCCACTTTTCTATAAAATAATGACGAGTGTTTATATGGTTTTGGTCGATTATTATCATTTGGATCGCTCATGATGACTTACTAGGATTCCGAGCACACGAGACACTAATGGTAAAGTTTGACAAACCTTGGCTTTCAAGAGGTATTTTATATTGTCATTTGCGGTCACAATGTTTCGAAACAGTTCGGTAACCGTTACGACACATTGTGTACAAATTGTGGTCGCAAAGTCTACACAATGTGTCGACACCTTGTTACCGAAAAGTGTACACACGGCGACGACACTTAGTTACTGAAACAAATTTGGTCACATTGTGTGCACACTGTTACCACACTAAGTAACCAAAACTGAACACAGTCGCAAAGTGTAGTAACTGTTACGACACTGTTACGACACATCTGACATTTAGTTACTACTTTGACGATTCTGCGACCGAAATGGTTATATGGGCAGAGAGAGATTACAGTATACAGTTGATTATATAGTTGATTATACAGATGAGTATACAGTACGAACGCCTTTCTTATATTTTTCGTGACTGTAGACTAATTGGCAAATCGGGTACAATCTACCTGGGCTTACCGAGTTTAGACTACACAAAGATATAATACATTTTAATAATGTATGATTTCAGATACATTAGCATCTGTGTCCCCAATTTTCGGTGGAATGTTCTCGTTCTCACTAAGTTAAGTTACCCTGAATTGTCACTTAATATCCATTCGCGTCTACCTTTACGTATCTCGTTAGAAGGAAACATCATATTCAAAGCCTGGAACAAATAACAGTTTTTAATGAGGAGTTTTTACAAAAATGTATTAAATGAATTAACTGACTATTAATTTTCCTACTAACATTTGCATGGATACCAAGGTACTAACGAACATTACTACAGCTCCCAGCAATCTATTGCATAGATTTCTGCGACACCTTTATTATTCTTGATACTGTACCAGAGAATCTTACTTTCACGGATGTTTGTACCAAAGACTCCGTAAGGCGATCGAATAGACTTGGAATACTGATATCGGAACTGGAAGCACTGGCGAACATAACGTTCTTAAGTATACGCAATGTTTGTGTATAAAGGGATTTCTTCGCCATATTTTCTTAAAATGTAAAAGACTACACCCTTGACTTATAGTTTGAGAACGCTGGTTACCCTGGTAATCTGAGCATATCTTCTAACTACACACGGTCACTGTTTAACTCAATGTATGTGAATGTGACAAAGAGCCTACAAAACCTCGAGATAAACTTAGAAAATATTGAATACGGAATGGTGTTTGATTCGCTTAGTTAGTGTCTTTAAATAATTTTAAAAGCGAGATTATAATAATTAGCTATTTTTTCTATGAAATCGACTATTTCTTCAAATGGTCTTAAAATCTTATGCGCCCACCAGAATGGTCTTAAAATTGGTATGTAGGCTATTTGATGCGGACTAAAATCATGTATCAAAATTTGTAGCGGTAGTTGATAAATTTAGGCCAAAATATTTTATTTTCAACTTGACGCTATACATACTTGTGGCCATTTAAGACCTTTAAGACTTATGTTTTCATGATCTCCGAGACGGGCTCTACAACGCTATATGGAAAAAAAATGGCATTTTTTTTGATGAATTTCTTGTATAGCGGGGCTCCAGCACAGCACTATCAGGAAGTATGGGAATCATGTGAACTCCATATGAACTCGTATTGAAAACTGTCACTGTCATGTCATATTAGAGTCGTAATTTTTTTTTAAATTACGACTAATATAAATTTAAATTATGCAATGAACTGCAGATAAAATTATATAGTTATTCTCTTTATTTATCTTTCTTCTTAGGCTAGGCCTTTTACAATATTTTAATAAAAGTAAAATATAAAAATACATCTAAAACATAAAAAAAAACAATAAAAACATTATAAAAAACCTAACCTAGGGTGCCGCCGGCAACGGAGCAAGGCCCAGGCTGCTGGCGGTCAGGGCCACAGAGAGAGGAATAGTTATTATTATTAACTTCAGATATTCCCTTTGATATTTCACTTTATTTATTGTATAAACTAATTAATTAGGTATAGACTAAATTCCTATAAATAAAACTAAATTAAAAACTAACAAACTGTTACAAAATAACTCTAAAATACTCGTATATCTAAAAAGTCGGGCCCCCGCGGCATGGTGTCGAGGGTGCTGACAGCATTTCCCCGCTGTATGAATGTAGGAAGCTGCCAACACTTCGGTCACCAGTTGATTCGATGAGCCTCTTTTTGACCTCTTTGAATAGTTGCTGGGCACTGGGTCCCCACGGGCCAAGGGTCTCTACTCCGATAGGAGAAAATGTATTTGGGGCCGAGACCCCTGTTTTTGTGACTTTTCAGTTGTTCGGCCGCTTTGGCCGCCGCACTTGCCTTTTTATTCGTTGCGGAGAGATGAGAAGGTGCCAGTGCGTCTAGCATCCCACACTAGCACCCTTCCCAATCTCCACGGAACCAAAGACATACCGTCCGGTCTCTTGTTATCATCTCTGTATCGCCAGCTGAGAAACAAGAGGTCCTTCAAGTGTTGGGCTGAAATACCGTCTAGGCCCGCTGTGGTGCCGGTCTTAAAAGAAAATATCGCCTGAAGGGTTTCATGGTTTGTATTTGTAGGCATACCTGGTTAGCCGTCGGTGGGTCCAAACGGTAAGGGGTTGGAGGAGCTGGAGGGTGTTTACTTTGTAGGGCCGAAATTCTCTTCGATAGTTCACAAGATTTTTATATATCAATATTAATACCTAATTAGGTATTACTCAGAATTACAGATGAGTTTACAGAATGGGTAGGTTCTGTAAACTCATCTGTAATTCTGAGTAATACCTAATTAGGTATTAATATTGAATTTATTAAAGAAATAGGAATATTAATATTCTCATATTTGGATATGAAATCAAAAATGTATGCTTACAGCATAAATGAGCTAAAAACCTTTTTTGGACCTCGTATAATGATGAAGGTGGACATATCCAGGAGTAGTGTTCGAACCTGGCTGTTCCAAAATCCGACGTTAAGCACTTCACACAAGGTTCACTTTACTACCACTACTCTATACTTCTTCTTCTTCTACTACTAAACATTAATATAAGTCATTTAAAAACAATAAATAATTTAAAACTATCTAAACAAACTACTTACTAATACTAAAAGATAACTAAAAATTTTATTTTATTTTAAATTGAGATGCTAAGTTCACACTTTGATTTTAGCCTCTGAAAAGTGCCGCTAAATAAACGAAAAATATGAATTGGAATCGAAAGTTATAACAGTTCTGAACACCTAAGCAAGAGTTCTAGTCAATTATTTTTTTATACATGTGACCTAAATATTCAAAATCAACCATGCATCTTTTAAAACTGCACATAAGCTATGTTTGGTTCGTTTTTTACCCCGTAATTCAGCCATTATGGAAAGATAGCTACCTAAACATATGCCTTGAATAAGAAACCTTCCAATCCTATCTTCTAAAACGAATTTTGGAAAATTCTAGAGGATTAACGTCGAAAATAATCCGTCGCTTAAATAAGAGTCCTGAGATTACAAATATCATCCCCCAAAGCATTTCTCTGACATTTATAGTCTTTAAGTGAATTAGATAACTAGCCCTCTTTATTAATAAAAAACCACCAGTTCTAACCTTCCAGACCTTGTTATGTTCAATGAAACAGCGCGAGTCCAAGGCAACAACTGGTTTATTAGAAACAAGTGAGGGTACATACTTAATCTTAGAGATACCCACAACTGTGAAACTGTGTTAGGAAAACAGTTTCATCAAAGGGTAATTCGCCATCTTGCAACATATCTGGCGTGAAAAAGCTTCCTATTAGTTTGATCTTATCAGTCTTGCATCGTTGGAGATACCGTATAATCTTCTGAGATGAATTCCAATTCAGCGTATATAGTGCAATCTCATAGTTGTTCGTCTCACACAGGGGCCTCTCGTCTATGTATACGCATTCCCTGACAAGACTGGTCATGAAGATTATGAAGAGGTGGTACGTTCCTATCCTATGCTGTAAATCAGCTTGAATGTGTTCTTGCTTCTCTCTCAGACTCGCTATCTGCTCTGGATTAAGTGTGACCATCGTCGGAGCTTCACCATCGCAAAAAACCGACACATCTTGTTTCATACACATTCCTCTCAAGCGTGATGGGTTGGATGAATATTTTGCTGTCGTCCGGGAATTCATACTGACTCATACATCTAATAACAAAACAAATAATAATCTAAAACTACTTAAAAATATGCTAATATTAAAACTAGATTAAAAACTAAATAATAATAAATATGAAATAAACCTACCTAAATAAAAACCCTAAGCTAGGTCCCCCAGGTCTGATCCCTGCGGAAGTGTGCCCATAAGGCTGGCTACATTACCTCGTTGGATGGCAATTCCTATTCTTTGCCCGAGGAATGAGCCAGCCCTAGGGTCACGGGTTGCTTAGGCGGGCAGGTAATGTTCTTGGGTGTTCCAACTTGTGAGGGTGAGTTCTCGATTACTACCCCTCGATGTCACGTGATCAAGGCCAGTCATGAAGTCACTCAACTTCATATTCGCCGAGCCTGCCATGGGCAGGGGCGCTCTGAAGGTGGACTTGAAAAGTCGAGTAGCGGCATCGTCACCGCTTATCTTTGACGTAGACGGGAAGTCCATACTCCTAGCAGTTTTGTACCGTTGCTTTGCAAATCCTTTCTAACATGCTTTGTTGGTCCGCGGTTAGGGCGGTTCGGTGTCTTTCATTCAAGCCGATTATCACAAGGCACAGTACTAAAACACAGAATAACATACAAATTATGGCAATCACTCGGCATTCACTTCGAGTGATACCACGCTCAACCAGGCCCACTTGGGATCCAGGGAGCTCTTCCATTTCAGGCTGGCTATCACAGCTTAGCGTTGTTGTCAATATCACGTTCTATGCGAACAGCAGATCTCTTCTCAGATGCAGTGGTTTCCGTCCTTGGTCCTCTCTGACTTAAATTCCCCATATTGACTTTAAGCTGATATATCTTGAACGTATCGTGAAACCATTCTGAAGAGATTATCCTATTCTGTTGAATTGGCCAATTTGCAAGAAAACAACTTGCTTTTTAACATGTTTAATTTAGCTAACTGTACCAAAGAAATAATATCGCAGACGTCTATTGCATTAACACATTATATAAAAAAAAGAAACGGTATCAAATAAATAACGGTACCTACCGGTAAAATATTTTGGTCCAAAAATATTTTTAGTCCTAGCCTAACAATAGTGAAATTATTTAAAGTTATTATTTAAAACCAGCACTTCACAATATAATGATACGGAAGTGGCGTTAACTTTCCGCACGTAAGTAAGATAAAAGAAGGCACAAGCAAGACTAATAAGTGTCAAATAGAAAAAATACGGCTGATAATTTGGCTGTTGAAAAATGATGGGTTAATGAGGTGATATGGAATAGTGCATGAAACACGAATTAATAAACTAGTGGATGTGAAATGACTGCTATTTAGTATGAAAACCAGTGTCGCCAAACTCAGACATTCATAGGTACGTTAAAATACGTCACACAATTACAAAAATGTTTTGATTCGTAGCAACTTTCCATACCGATAGGCTATTACTGATTGACATTTCTCGAACTGTAGGCTACTTGAGCCACAATCTCAAATATAATGTCAAAGTTATGAGACATATGACTATTTAATTATCTTACAAAATCTCGCTCAACATTCACTTAATACAACTACTTAACACTGGATGGCACTATTTTAAATAAATTTTATAGTTAAAATCACTTTCTTATTACAGGCGAGAAAAGGGCTAAAGAAACCAGTGTATGTAAGGTCTCACTATGCATAATTTGTTACGGATCTTACGGTCACGTTATACTGGTATATTCGAGATCTGTGCATGCCTGCGAGTAGCTAAAGGTTGGGAACTTTTTTTGCATACCCATAACATCCAAAAACAAAACGTCCCATGTGACTGTGAACTTCTTATAATGATATGACTATTTGCCATTCGATATAGGAAGGGGAAAGTGTGATCCGAGTATTTTATCGATATTTGTGTGTTCGGTTAGGTGATAAAATATGCATTTAAATACCTATCCGAACACAAAAATATCGATAAAATAATGGGATCACACTTTACTTATATATATAACTTAAAACAATTATATTACACCATTTACACCTTACTTAAGATTATAATTTTTATAATATAGGTAGGTGCTAGGTAATGCTAATCGTAATTGTATGAAAAACAACATGTAGTACGCATTCGAGGCCAGTGTAGTAGACGGGACAACCCGATTAAGTTGTCAAATTAATTTTGCGTGAAAGCATACATATGAAGGCTGATCGATTCCACTTGATTTTATTGTAAAATTGTGACCATCAAATCAGGAATGGGGCGGCAAAATTCCAATATTTGACGCTAGTTTGCGTGGTTATTTCCACTAACAAATCTAAAATAGCTAATTTTGTACGTGTGCAAGATGCTGTAGCATGCCGCCTGTATGCTGCACGCAACATATGTACCTTTTTTATTTGTGGAGAAACTTGTCCACAAAGAAAAGAAAAGATTCCAGAGAAATTTAAATTCAGAATGTTGTGGATGGATTCTGAGAATTTTTCTGAGTAAAGGATGTCAGAGAGATAGATTCTTTACAAAAAGCAGGGGCTGTTTTTGTTGTTGGCGACTGTTGGGCGCTTGTTTGGAAATTAATAGTTATTTCTTTGTATTATTATGAGTTCAGTTGATTATGTTTGCGTAATTGTGAAGATAAACGCATGATTTAGTTTATTGCCTGCCCCGAGTGCGTACGGTCGCTCCGCCCGAGGAAGGTCATTTTTCATAACCAGGCCCGCGGTATCACTGGATACTGTTTGCAGCCGCCGTGTTACAACCGCCAGGCTCCTTAAGACCTGGTACGCATTCCGCGCGCCTGACCGGCTGAAACCAGCGTGTGGTACATCTCTCCAGGAATTCAAGGGCCCCACGACCCGTGTGGCCCATCAAGGTGAAGGCAGCGTATCGCAGCCAAAAGTGCTATAGGATTTGTGTTCCGGACTCCGCATCGTGAAGGCATTTTCTCGTCATTTACGTATAGACTTGAAGTGATTTGGTTCCTTTTTTTAAATTAATAACGGAATATCGCGCGTGTCGTAGTTCTATATTATCCTTATTATTCTTTAGTATCTACAATCCGCATTTTTTTATATTGATTCAAAATTTCTCTAAATTCTAACCGCCTCGATTGACAGGCGTATAAATATCTGGCTCCTAAATTTAGGCTGCTTTCATGCACTGTTCCATATCACGTCAAGCCACATCAGCCAAATTATCAGCCGTATTTTTTCTATTTGACACTTACTAGTCTTGCTTGTGCCTTCTTTTATCTTACTTACGTGCGGAAAGTAGACGCCACTTCCGTATCATTATATTGTGAAGTGCTGGTTTTAAATAATAACTTTAAATAATTTCACTATTGTTCGTGCTTACGCAAGGACCAAAAATATTTTACCGGTACCGTTATTTTTTTGATACCGTTTTACTTTTTTTTTATAATGTGTTAATGCAATAGACGTCTGCGATATTATTTCTTTGGTACAGTTAGCTAAATTAAACGTGTTAAAAAGCAAGTTAAGTTGTTTTCTTGGCGAAAGGAAAAGGCGGGGGATGTCCGGACATATGCATCACCTGGGGTCGTGGTTCAGAATCAAAAAAATGTTCTTCATCTGCCATTGGAAAAGGCGGGGGATGTCCGGACATATGCATCACCTGGGGTCTTGGTTCAGAATCAAAATAAATACTGTTCTTCATCATCTGCCATTGGATCTAAAACCCTTGGATCGTGCGCGGAGTGTGCACGAGGCGTCTCAGCAATTGACCATTCGTTACTTTAGTGCGACATGGTAGAAAGTCAAATGTTGTTTTGGGTTCTAGACTAACTTCGAAACTAAAATCCAGAGTTCGAGTATGTCAATGGACTAAGCCAGGTGAAGGAAAAAAAATAGTCGAAATCTAAATCCGAACTTAAGTTTTAAGTTTGTTTAAGTTCAAGTTTAAAGTTGAAAGTTTAAAGTCGAAAGTTTGAGTTCGAGTTCGAGCTCAAGTTAAAGTTCAAGTTCAACAAATAATAAATTTAATAAATTCTATGTCTGACTTACCTGCGAGTTCCCTAACGTCTACGGGTTCGAACTACTAAATAAAGTATTCGGGTTGTGTTATGGGAAGTGGAATAAAACGTATATAGTAGTCAACTGAAACTTAATTTAATTTCTTTTGAAAGCAAATGTATAACAAAATTCAATAACCAAATTCAAATTTCAATAACGTAATCAATTATATAATCCTGTATATCAAAGGAGACAGGAGGTGTCCGGCGTATCGTAAGGCGACAGCGGGCTAAAACAAAAAGGAACGAAGGTTATAATAACCGCGACCGGATTGCGGTCACCGTCTCACAAATCACACAAAAAAGAAAAATACTCAATGTCAAATAAAAAAAAAAATAATATACAGAGTTTTTTTACCTGTATCGAGCGCCAATTTGCAAGAAAACAACTTAACTTGCTTTTTAACACGTTTATTAATTTAGCTAACTGTACCAAATAAATAATATCGCAAAATCCAGAATGTCCAATCTTTTCACATATGACAGCGCTTCTGTCCTCCTGAGAGATGGGAAACGTCCCCTCTCACGTCCCAAATGAAAATTAATTCACCTCTTGTAGTAGTAGTAGTAGCACTTTATTGTACACAAAGAAAAATACAAAACAATTTTAAGAGATATAGGTACAAAGGCGAACTTATCCCTATAAGGGATCTCTTCCAGCTAACCTTAGAGTAACTGAGTGGAGAATGTTAAGAAATAGATAGACAAACTATCAACGTACAACAAGTGTGTCCAAATATAGTAAACTCATATGTCATACAATACAATAAATAAATAAAAATAGAAATATACATAAATACAATACATCAAAATATATAAAAAAAACACAAATAAATAATCGCAAATAATAAATAAATAAATAGAAAAAAAAAACAAATAAACAAATACAATACTCAACCAATTCACACTTCAGTGGAGAGCCATAACTTCTTCAGATTCACCTTCAGCGAAGTCACAGACCGGGATTGCCTAAGTGACAAGGGCAGCTCGTTCTTGTCTGTCTCTCGTCTAACCACAATGTGAGTGCGTCTTTTAAGTCGTCAAGGAATTCTCTGCTTATTCTCAGATGCTTATAAGGTATTCGGAGAAGATATCTCGTATCTATCTCTCCTGGGTCTATAATTAATACGCTCCCCTGGAAGGATCTCCTCTCCAAGATGTAGGACACACATGATGCACCCTAATTTACGTTGGCCGGGATCATCTGTTAAATTATTTACCTCGTTAAAGAGCACACGTAGATGAACTTCGTCGCCAATTTCTGGTTTCTCTCCTTGTAATGTGCCATTCACTCTTAGGAATTGGCCCGGTGGCGTCTTTCCGCATATTTCTGTTGCATTGTTGTATACATTTTCATTGAACAAGGACTCCATTTCGGCGCCACACCATCGCGCATCTTCCGCTTTCTCGCAAGAACGTCACGTTTCATATTACAAAGTTGAATTCTCTCGCCTTTGCCATGTATAATGGATTGTAGTAGGTCAGAATTTGATCCTGGTGCATCTGGTAGTTTGAATCCGCGCATATCTTTGAGAAAACCTGAATCAAAAAGCCTTGTCAAAGCGTCATCTTTCTTCTTTGCCTTCGTCGTAGCCCAATCTAAACCATACTTTGTCATGAAAATCAACGATTTCCTGTTTGCTATTTGGTGGACTGTAGTGTATGCAATTCTTATTATCTACTAGGTTCGAGAATGAGCGGTATTGATCCGCGGTCACGAGAACCCCTCTGTAGTTCAGTTGCCTAGGCATGCCTCGTAGTCACTCAGTACTATATTTACTATATTTAAACTAGAAGACTCCTAGAGGATAAACTTCAAATATAGTCTGACGCTGAAATAATGGCAAAGTACTGAGATTAGAACGTTTGCACCCCCGTTAATATAGATCTGAGCCCCAGCATCTCAGCAGTTCTAGCCAGTAGTCTATTACACCATAAGTTTACCAGTTCTAACATCTAGAACGAAATTTTAAACTACTTATAACACACGAAAACTCGCTATGTTCGAGAGGTATCATGAAAGTATTGCTCTCAGATCCAGTGGTTCAAGTGAAATCAATATCTGGTCCTAATATACTATGAAAGGTCCTGTTTACGAGGAAAAAGGTATAAGTCTAAAACTATAAAAAATGTCTACTTTTTGTAATTTTTCATTGTATATGACGTTGCTTCGTGCCAAATTTCAAGTTTCTGAGGTGATTGTGAAGCTATGGCTTGAGATAATATTTACATTATCTAATGATAAGAACAACCTCTAAACACGTATTAATATTTTTTTAGATTAATCCTATCTATCTAAATCAAATCACTGAGCTAGGGTATAAAATATAACATGCGATGTTATTATCGTTTTTCTAGACACTGTTTTTCTCACCGGACCTATATCGTTATATTCATGCCAATAAAGGCCGGATATGCAGTAAGCTGAGAAGTGTCCAGGCGTCCAATCCACAAGTCCAGTCAGCGTATATGTTGCCCCCTGTATTTTAATATTTGAGGCAACAGAATCGAGATCATTCGATATACCTATTGTCTTTCCGAGTGTTGTAGTTCGTAAATCGTATCGTATCGTTGATTATGCTTGTGTCAATTATTAAATGTGGGCCATAGTCCAAAACGTCATCATTAACGGTGTGACACGAGCGACAGGTACCTAGACAACTGGGTTCTGCCTCCGTCTACGGCTTGTTGCATTTTGCCCAACCCTTCGCATAACAAAATGTCCACGTTAATACTGACTAAAACGCCCTTTCTGATTGACTTTTGGCCGCAGTTACAGCTGACTGATTTGGTGTAAACTGGGCATATCATTAAAAAGGGTTTCAGCCAAATGCGCCGCGTTGCATTCCGCGTCTAGCTTCTGCCGAGATGTTGCGCCCTTGCGAGTTTTCTGTTCGTACCCGAACAGCGCACATACAGGTATTTAATCGATCTACGAGGCCAAAAGTCAATTTTACAACCCTTCGCATAACAAAATGTCCACGTTAATACTGACTAAAACGCCCTTTCTGATTAAATGTGGGCCATAGTCCAAAACGTCATCATTAACGGTGTGACACGAGCGATAGGTACCTAGACAACTTGGTTCTGCCTCCGTCTACGGCTTGTTGCATTTTGCCCAACCCTTCGCATAACAAAATGTCCACGTTAATACTGACTAAAACGCCCTTTCTGATTGACTTTTGGCCGCAGTTACAGCTGACTGATTTGGTGTAAACTGGGCATATCATTAAAAAGGGTTTCAGCCAAATGCGCCGCGTTGCATTCCGCGTCCAGCTTCTGCCGAGATGTTGCGCCCTTGCGAGTTTTCTGTTCGTACCCGAACAACGCACATACAGGTATTTAATCGATCTACGAGGCCAAAAGTCAATTTTACAAAATGTATGAAAGGTAAATAAAGGTGATTAGTCTAGGGATCATAATCATATCTTCGTAACCACATTGCAAGTATGCTGACAATACGCGAATAGTCAATCGTCCCTGTAGGTGTTACAATGTGTGTTTTCGGCGTTAATGTGCAAACATAAACTTTTTGAATCAAGTTAAACAGCGAAAATAAATTCATGGATGTTTATCTTACACTATTCATATATTCATCCGGTTTTGGTGTTCCTAAAGTTAATCGTTTTTGAGAGTAATTTTTTTTACCATGTAAACAGGTGCATCTTGCTTAAAGGTAGTTTAATAGCTACAATGACGTATAACACAGTATAGAAAGTCAAAAAATGTAATAATATTTTTTTTTTCTATGAAATATAACTAAACGAAATTTATGTTGGTAATTGTAATTTTCTTAAAATTCAAACTTCGGTAGAGGGCTATATGTAAAATACTAGATTTTTTATATTATTTTTAATGCGTTATATTACTTTTTCTGCGACTTTTGAGGGCAAGACCCCTCGAAAACCGAAATTCGAAGAAAAGTTCAAACGGCCCACCCTAATGTAGGTATAGGTATAGGTATCTAGTGCTTTGGTCACAAGGGGCTTGTGCACAAATCACGCGAGGTTTTTTTGGCTACTTTTTGACCCCCCCCTCCCCCCTGGTGAACTCTGGTGAGGTTCTAAGCTCCCCCCCCCCTCCCCCACCTAACCTCGCGTATATTTATTGAATTTTTTTACTCGACCTAATTTTGAAATTAAATATTCGAAAATCTTGTTTATTTTTCTATTTTCGCAATTAATGTGATGTTATATTTGCCATATATTTAGTATCCGTTGATGCACAAATGTATTTTCACCTCACTAGCTCGGAAAGCACTTTTTGTTTGTTTAATATCTATTGTGAAAATCGCTTTTTATCCACATGTGGTGAAAGAGTTTTGACATAAGTGACAAGTGGCTTAAGTGACATTTGACAGCTAACAAAACGTAAAACGTTAAAAGTGCAGAATTTTTAACATCGCAATTAATGAATTGCATCGAGTAAAAACACTTAATACAGTCTTACAACTTTATTTTAATTCATAAATATCAGCATTCAACATTAATCTTCATTCTTTTTGTAAAAACGGATAAATTGTTCTGACAGCCGAATAAGTCTATGTACGAACAAAACGCATCTGACATTTAATAAAACCTTTTTACGTCAAAACTTTTCATTTCAATTCATCCATCATATCAACGTTAAATATTCGCATGTTTTTCTAGGTTGTTTTGTTAAAAATTAGTGATTCGAGTGATGAAGAAGTATTAAACACCTGAGGAATTACGGGAAACCGAGCAAAATGCACCCTTTTTCTTATTTTCCTCGCTGTAGTGAGGTGAAAAGTTTTGTGTTATACACGGGTGAAAGTTATTTTACGTCTCGTGTATTAAAGCACTCGCTACGCTCAGGATTCTATTTTGGAACCACTCGCTTCGCTCGTGGTCAATAATAGAATCCTTTCGCTAGCTCGTGTTTCAAATAACACTCGCACGTAAAATACAACTTTCACCCCTTGTATAACAAATAACTATTGTGTAATTTTTACTACTATCTCTGAAAAGTTGACTCTTATTTTGAGGTAATAGGTATGGTTTTTCAAAGTTCTACATTCGCTGATTTAATTTTAGCTTTTATTACATTTATATTACAGGTGCTACTGACGGGTACAAGAAAAAAAACCGGCCAAGTGCGAGTCGGACTCGCGCATGAAGGGTTCCGTACCATTATCTATAAAAACCGGCCGTAGCTAATCGAATAAATTTATGTCGCAAGGTCGTATCTGCCTAAGTAGGTAGTTTTTTGGAGATAACTCAAAAATGTTCGTTGAAAGAATATTCAAAAGTGTATCTTCTTGAATTTTTCTATAATATTTGGACTTAAATAAGGTTCAATTTTTTTGACTTTCGGAGTCATTATTTCTGAATATATCCACTTAATCAATTTTTTTTAAAAAAACCTCAATGTTATTTCTAAAGACCTATCGATTGATGTGCATCAGGTTGATATTTGGTAAAAAAATATTTTTTGACAATTACTTGCATGTATGGAGTGCCCCCTCTAAAATGATTTTTTTTTTTCAGAAATTTAACTACATATCTAAGTAGCAGCACACAGAATACACTATATGTAAAAATTTGATAATGATACGTCTTATAGTTTCCGATTAAAATGGCTGTGACATACGGACGGACATGACTCACATGACGAATCTATAAGGGTTCCGTTTTTTACCGTTTGGCTTATAGCGCAGTAAAATAGACATATTTATTAATATAATTAAACCTGTTTTGAAATTAAATCATTCGTCGGTCCAGGGATTGTTCTGGTTCGTCTCTAAACGTTACAACAGGGCACACATCTTCAGGCAGGCAGGTAGCGGGCATACATCCTTCGACATCGTCTTCGTCTTGCCACACGACACGACGTCGTCGTTTTCCCGCATTACACAAAGAACTTCCCTTTGGGATCTCGCTATAGTTCGCCGCGTTAGAATGCGCGTTGGTCGGCCTATTTTGTCATTACGATCCCTTAGTTTTTTATATTTTTCACGGCTTCGTTCATTATAGAAAATACACGTGAGGTCTCCATGTACCCCCCCACCCCCCACGTGATCTATCGTGATTTTTTCGGGACCCCCTCCCCCCCCTTTCGAACCTCGCGTGATTTGTGCACAAGCCCTAATCAACAAATATCATTTCATCAGCTAAGCCAGCTTAGCTTAGCTTATATAGGTATAGCATAAAAAATTGTAAATTTTGTTTTTTATATAAATTAAATAGATTTAAGAACTTAAGAACCTCAGCAACTAAAATTACTTAATCATCATCCAGGGATAATCGACGAAAATCTTCCATAGTAAGTATTCTTGTTTTTTACAATTGGGCAACAAAGGGCGAACAGCTGGCTCCAAACACCAAGGACGACATCACGTAAGTTTTCACAGGTTCTTCTGGTTCTTTTCTGTATAGAAATCTCGTTTAAATGGCAATTTGCTGAATTCCATAGGTTGTTTTCACCATCTTCTATCAATTGCACATCCAATGAAACCTTTCATCCTCCAGACTCTCTTTCAAGATGAAATACCAAGCCTTAGACAAGCTGTTGCTCCCAGATGATTCATTGTATCTGAAGTAATGTAGAAGTTCCCTTGGCAACTGCGTATAAGAGTCCGGTAACGATTGAAAAACTAAAATCGCTAGTAATGACATTACTCACATGAATCGTGTTTGATAAGATAGTTTGAAGCCTTGATATTGCTAAAAAGTACTTTTGGTCTATAAATATTAATATTTAATACCGTAAAAATCAATTCTTACAGAGCTTGTTTAGTGAGGACGTTGATTCAAGCAAACTTGTCGTTTGATTTTTAATTATTATTTGTTATGGAGCCTAATATGTTTTACACTATCTGAATAAAGCATGGAGTGAAGTTTATTTCTGTATTTTTATTTTTGTAAAATACTTTAATATCTTCCCAAAAATATCACCTATCCTTCGGCAATAAAAAAAGTAATTGCTCCGGCAAAGCATACTCTCCCTTAAAAAATATATATGAAAATGAAAAAAACTGTTACATTTATTCCTCAGACGACTCATTTTCAAATGTATTTATATATTTTACGTACTTGCATAACTTAATTTTAATCAATAATAACCTAACTCTTTTCACCTCTCCAAGCAAAAATCGCGAAACAGGTGTTAAATTAGAGTGTATTATTTATAAATGAAACATAAAATAAAAAAATCGTTCTATTTATTCCATTCAAAAAGAAACGATCTTACATAATATGTACCGTCAAGTCTGGCAACTTTGCCACTTTTCACAGGTGTTGAAAAGTCATAGTACATTTTTAACCAGAATTCATATGAAACCACTGAAGTATGAATGACGCGACACATAATATATTTATCAACGAGTGCATACATAAGATGGTTTATAAATAAAATGACGGATAATAAGGTTTTACGAGTAAAAAGAAAACTGGCAAAGTTACCTATACCGTGTGGCAACTTTGCCAACTGCATTTTTACGTTGTATAGTAATTTAGTTGTATTTACAATATTAGTAAAGAATATTCAGTATTTAGGATACAATATTTTGGAATTTGATCCTTAATGATATATTATTCCATAAAGAAATACAGCAAAAGTGGCAAAGTCGATCACCCATTTAAGAAAATTTCATAGAAAGTCAGTGAATGTCAGGTGAAGTGGTCAGGGTTGACTAGACATGTGCGCCGCGCCGCCGCGCCGCCGCCGCCGACGATTTTTCCACGCCGCCGCCGCCGATGATTTTGACCGGCGTAAAATCGGCGTGGCAAATTTTAAATGTTTTAATGCCTGGAAACGGTATGACTAATGAGTGGCCAGTATACTACGTATTTTTGAAAGATATTTTGCTTCTTGACTTATCCTTAGTTGCCAGTTACATCAAATGAAGCCATTTAGATGCTATTGGAAGATTTACGTCAACGACTTATCGGTGATTTATGACGGCTGGTTTTTGGATTATAGGCTTTTATTTGTTTTGTCGATTTGTTATCTATCTTCTTTAATTTATCTTTTGTCTTAGGTTAGGTTATTCACAATATTTTTATAAAAGTAAAATACAAAAATAGATCAAAAACATACAAAAGCATTAAAAATATTATATAAACCTAACCTAGGGATCCGCCGGCAACGGAGCAAGGCCCAGGCTGCCAGTGGTCAGGGCCGCATAGAGGGGAACCTTCGGGCTGTGCGAGTGTGCGCACCGTGTCCAGGATTACCGCCATCTGAATCTGACCCTTGAACCAACCTCAACCCCGAAACGAAAGTCTTTCAAGAAGTTGGCCGAGACTCTTCGCAATGAGAGCATACGCAAAAACTACTGTCGG
Organism: Pammene fasciana; assembly: GCA_911728535.1. Taxonomy (NCBI): domain Eukaryota; kingdom Metazoa; phylum Arthropoda; class Insecta; order Lepidoptera; family Tortricidae; genus Pammene; species Pammene fasciana. Next base: position 29,603,149 of record OU452273.1, on the reverse strand, counting down.
TTCAATAATCGCCGAACCGAATCAACCTGGAACATGGCGGCTATCTATCACCACAATATCAGGCTTATTGGTAGCAATATTACTGTCCGTGATGATAGATTGATCTTAATAGAGCGTGGCTCGACCATTTTCGAGGACTGGCGCAGGTGTGTACTTGTAGTACGGCACTTTGTGGTCCCGAACCCCGAACACCGTACATAAAAGCAACCTGCTGGTTTATAACCCTAGCTACGAGATTATGTATGTGCAAGTGCTCGCCGCTAGCAAGATGAGAACAACCGGAGATGATATGACTGAGTGACTCTCCGGGACGGCGACAGGATGTATCATCGTCATGATTCGAGCATACAATACCGATTTTACATGTCCTAGTCATGATACCTTCGTCTGCAATTGCACAGGCGAAACCCTCGGTTTATTCGAAGAGGTCCCCAAATCGTAACAAGTTCACCGAAGCGAGCAGGTCTACGTGTCCCGTGACTCCCGTGAGGGCTCTGTAGAACCGCCCATGTAGCTCATTACTCTTCATTTTTTTGTTAAATACCCCTTAAGTCAAGTTTGATGTTGGGATCCTTCATAAATCGAGGGAACTATTTAAGGCCACTACCTAACTTGGCGATACGGTATCGGTGCACTAAAGGATGTTCGAATTTTTTTTTACCGATTCCTTACCGAGCGCCTATATTTGAATGCAGGCTTCCTGATTGGCGCGGGCTACGCAGTGAGAGTGCGGCATATCGCAGGCCGCGTCACGGTGTAAAATCTGCATGCCAAGCTCGCACCGCATGAAATTTCGTGAACAAAATGGCGGCGGCAAGAGCCACGTGTATTATTTTGGTTGCCGATGTGGAAAAATATCCACTTTTTTATAACTAGAACTGAACTAACTAAACTAGAATCACTAGAATGCATTTTCTTCATCTGACATCCCATCCTTGTCTTTTAGAACTCAACGTACAATTTTCTCCCACGAATTACAAATGCGAAATCAATTGGTTTTGCACTTATATTAACTTCGGGGCTTTTTGTGTTATCGTATTCGATGTTTAGGCAAGTGGTGTAGCCAGTTCTACATAGATAAAACAAATAAGTATGTCTATATAACTAGTCTATCTTTTGTAAAATTCTCTAAAATCATGTCTTGTATTTAAAATATGCAAAGTTTGCTAGATAATCGTACATTGTTCGAGATTTCGGGAATTCTATTTACGCAGGTTATACTTAATAACTCAGTAGGCTTCGATTTAGTGGGTATTTTGTCAATTTCCCCAAAAATTATAAAAAATATATACCACGCCGATTTCACGCCGATCACGCCGCCGCCGCCGGTCAAAAAACGATCGGACGCCGCCGCCGATGATTTTGGCATCGGCGCACACCTCTAGGGTTGACACAAATGAAAAAATATTAATTATTTAAGTACTTATTTATTTTGTTACATACGAGTAATCAGGTTACATAAGTACTCAGGAAAAACATAAAAGACACCTTAATTAAAATATTATCAAAAACGAAACATAGAAAACTCTTTAAGAGGCCTATCACAGGTCCACTCTTAAATAATTGTGATTACCTAGGTACCTATTTAAACTTGACGATAGACATTTATAAAAGGGCTTCGTCACGAACTGCCTCGTCGCCTCTTAACAAAAGTATTATCGAAACAAAACACTTAGGTATATGTAGTAATTATTACCAATAAAATAAGTATGTCACAGTTAACTTTGAGTTTTCTTTTTTACTTAAACAAAACATACACTCTGTATATGTTATGGACCAAGTGATAAATAGGTCATTATACATATCTGCCTAAGTTCGTAGTTTTTTGGAGATAACTCAAAAACGCCTATACCGGTAATGCTCAAAATATTTTTGGTTGAAAGAATATTAAAAGGTGTATCTTCTTGGTTTTTTTCATAATATTTGGATTTACGGTTCAAAAGTTACAGGGGGGGGACACAATTTTTATGACTTTCGGAGCGATTATTTCTGAAAATATCCACTTAATCAAAAAATGTTCAAAGAAACCTCGGTTATTTGAACATTGTTATTTTTAGAGACCTATCGATTGATGTGCATCATGTTGATATTTGGCAAAAAAATTTTTTTGACAATTACACATATGGAGTGCCCCCCTTTTTTTTTTTTTTTTTTTTTGCAATTTCTCTACAAAACTAAGAAGCTGCACACACAATACACTTTATGTAAAAATTTGATAATGATACGTGTTATAGTTTCCGAGTAAAATAGCTGTGACATACGGACGGACAGACAGACGGACGGACATGACGAATCTATAAGGGTTCCGTTTTTTGCCATTTGGCTACGGAACCCTAAAAAGTATCTATCTTATGAAAAATGTAATTTAAATTTTTTGCTTGTGTACCAACCCTAGGCCGCTACAAAACATGGCAAAGCTGCCCCCCCATATTAGTCGGCGTGGTCTGGTGACTTTGCCAAAACAATTATCGGACTCAATTCAAACACTACGGCATTTATAAGGTAATCAATTCATTCCTTACCATTTAAATAACATAATATCTAAAATTTACGTACCTGGATGCGTTGTTTATACTCTAAACTTTTTAAAGTTCTTGAGCACTAACTTTTATGATTATGTGAGTGACGAATTTGGAACTGAAATGGTAAGAAAATGGTTGCCGTGGTGTTGTCTCATTCATAATAATTTTGCCAATTGATAACCATATTTTCTACTAAAAGTAGGCACAACACTAAAAAATATACGTTGTCGGTGGTATGAAAGGATTACCTTATGCACTCTGCTGGTGGCAAAGTCAGTAACCCTTGGCAAAGCTGCCAGACTTGACGGTATACAAAATAATATAATTTATATCAGTTACTGCAAAATAGCATCAAAAAGTTGAGCGAAATCGAAAAAAAAGTTTACCGGTCTCATAAGTCATCGTAAGGAGTTTTCCCTTGAGGTCTTATACTGGGAACTTCAGTCCCATACTGCGATACAAATTTGTCATCGGTATCATATCGATATCAAGTATATTCTGCAATACCTTCGGGGAGAAAGAAGGTCTTATCAGGGCTTAGATTAATTACTATTAGAAATAGATTCTGTTTGTTTTGAACAACTCATTGCTTATTGTTTTCGGGACTATCTGCCATATATTTGGTAGTTGAGTTGTCACTAATCTCACGACAACCACCTTCATTTTATTCTTGGGCAACATGTCGGTAGTAGTCCTATAGTTGTGCTGGCTGCGTTGAGCATTCCCATTAACATGCCAGGACTGGATCTCAAGAACTTCCTGTGGTGCTTCAAATAGCACTCTCTTATTCCTAACATTCATCATAGACATGTGTTGATCAACCCACTCTAACCTGGAGTAATTGGTCCCATTTTGAACTAGAGGCCCTGGTTCTATTTGTATTTCCTTCCATGCTTGAAATAGATGTCCTAGCTTACATGTAATGCTAAATATTTTAGCCTGTTCTTTAGGCAGTTCCATAGGCCACCCCCAATGTCAAATAAGAAATGGTGCGTCAAGTAGAATATAGCTGGACTCAGACATTCATTCCATTTTGTTGCATTCTCAGTGCCTTGAAATATGTTAGTACTTAGTAGCAAGAGTTGTGTCCAATGATGTTCTTTTCATATTGGAGATTATTTTAGCATTCTTTTCTTCACCACCTGTGGATATGGTAGAACCTGGAAAATATTTTGATAATGATATGTGAAAAGCTTCAATAATATGCAAGAACGGTCGGAAGAAGCATGGTTGCTGAAGCTATTGCACGTCTGTCTTTTCCCCCTCTTTCTTTGTGCTTAATGTATGAAGCAAATCTGCATGTCAACTTCATTTTCGTTCGTACATTTTCAACACCTGTTATTTCTATATTTTTTCCTCTTTATCACTTTCTTTGCCGTCTCAACCGTCTGTTTCGTTTCTGAATCAGTAGCAGTGGGTTTGATCTCTTCAGTCACACAGGAAAATAGTAGTAAGTACTGATAGTATTTTCTCCTTTTCAATGCACTTAAGAATTGCAGAAATCCAATCTAACAGGCTAAAGCAATCACGACCCGTATTTTCACTTTCAGATAAGAAGTTGAAGGCAGTTTCATATGCTTGAGCAGTAGTTACACTTTGTTCCCTGGAAAAGGGCAAAATGTTAGGCTTCCTTGTGTTAAAATATCTGAGCTTTGATTGAAAATATCATCAAGAACTTTGCTTAAAATAGTGTCGATTTGGGGTTGAAAATTTAAAAGGTAATTTTGGCACATCTCCTTGACCACTGCAGTTACATAGTTACCGTGAATCTCCTCATGTGGGAATTCCCCATCTTCCTCCCATTGTAGTCTATCTATGGGAACACCTCCTATTTCTATGGTCCTATGGGTTTTAGTCTTCCTATTATACTCCTGAGACCTATTGACAGTCTCCGCTACCTTGGGAGCCAGTGTCCCACATCCACGTGGAGATGTGCTCGTATAGATGTATAATTATCGAAGATAAATTAAGTGTTGCCTCAATTGGGAGTTCTCTTTTGTAAAAATTGTTTTCATCTTCTACACCCCCATCGTTAGGAAGTAAAGTTTCAAGTAGGAAACTTCTTATGTCACGATACGTACTCTTCCAGACGGATGTGTGGAAGAGCACGTAACTGAGCAGGTAAAAAGGTAAGTAAAAAGGAAAAAATCAGGTAATGGGTTCTTTTATTTCCAGTCAATCAGTTGTAGGATAAATCACTATGGCCGTTTTTATGTAGCTATAGACGAATGTTAAAATTAGGGTTAACAGCTGTTGGTACTTGCACTCGGAGGGTGACGTGTAGTGGAGAAGGCTCGCAGTGATCAGCAGAGGAGGGCGACCGTAGAGATGACTCGCCCTTTAGAGGCAAAGGGCAGAGGTACCGCCCTTCAGATAATAAGGAAGAATGGAGTTAATGGGGGTGAAGTTAATGAAGCGAGATTAGGGAGGAGGAGAAGAGAAGACGAAATTTTGAAGAACCGGGCAGAGCTATAAAAAATATAAGGAATGATACAAATTAAAATGTTACAAGTAGTAAAAAAATAAAGTGTTCAGAAAAAAGTCTATAGTTATTTCTGATGTGCCATAGTGACGTATTGTTTATTAAAAAAAATGCCTAATGGGGACCGAAAAGTAATAAATTTAAAGACGTGTGGTGTCTATTTTTGGAATTTAGGGAATTGCAACTGAAAGGAAATCAAGAAATGCAGTTGGGTACTCTTCCAGACGGATGTGTGGAAGAGCACGTAACTGAGCAGGTAAAAAGGTAAGTAAAAAGGAAAAAATCAGGTAATGGGTTCTTTTATTTCCAGTCAATCAGTTGTAGGATAAATCACTATGGCCGTTTTTATGTAGTTATAGACGAATGTTAAAACTAGGGTTAACAGCTGTTGGTACTTGCACTCGGAGGGTGACGTGTAGTGGAGAAGGCTCGCAGTGATCAGCAGAGGAGGGCGACCGTAGAGATTACTCGCCCTTTAGCCTTTGCCTCTGCAAAGGGCAGAGGTGCCGCCCTTCAGAGGCGAACGTAGAGGTGACTCCCCCTTTAAAGGCAAGGGGCAGAGGTGTCGCCCTTCAGAGGCGACTGTAGTGGTGAGTCGCCTTTCGGAGACGACTATAGCGAAGAATCGCCCTTCAGGGACGACTATAGCGAAGAATCGCCCTTCAGGGACGACTGGCTGTGAAGGCTCTCCCTTCAGAGACGACTGTAGCGGAGAATCACCCTTCAGGGACGACTTTAGCGGAGAATCGCCCTTCAGGTACGACTGTAGCGGAGAATCGCCCTTCAGGGACGATTGTAGCGGAGAATCGCCCTTCAGGGACGATTGTAGCGGAGAATCGCCCTTCAGGGGCGACTGTAGCGGAGAATCGCCCTTCAGGGACGACTGTAGCGGAGAATCGCCCTTCAGGGACGACTGTAGCGGAGAATCGCCCTTCAGGGACGACTGTAGCGGAGAATCGCCCTTCAGGGACGACTGTAGCGGAGAATCGCCCTTCAGGGACGACTGTAGCGGAGAATCGCCCTTCAGGGACGACTGTAGCGGAGAATCGCCCTCCAGGGACGACTGTAGCGGAGAATCGCCCTTCAGGGACGACTGTAGCGGAGAATCGCCCTTCAGGGACGACTGTAGCGGAGAATCGCCCTTCAGGGACGACTGTCATGAACGTTGAAGGTGATTCTGAGGTCTAGGCCAAGATACGTACTCAACGCTTCGAGCCATCGTTTCCATCAGCTACAGAAGTTACACAGTATACACAAGCAACGTTATATGGGCGACTTATCTACTTGCGTCGCGAACAGCGTAAACATAGTGTAACCAAATACGAAAGCTTAATTATGTATCGAGATTTGACTTTCTCATCGATAATTGCGAACATTTCTTTTCATATTTTATGCTAAACGGTGTACGGGACGGTGGCGTGCGGCGCGACAGCCCAGCGCCGAGTAGAACTAGTGGACTTGTAGGAGGCAAGTTTACTGGATTAAAACTTCCTTTGTACTTCTTCAGGTTAAGGCACCTCCACTGGAACTAACTTGACGGAATGAATTTCGGGCCAGAACGGCCTCTCTTATATGCCAACTTTTGGGCTGTCAACTAGTGACTAATATATCCCGGGAGGGGATGTTCGCGTGTGAGCCAATCAGTGAACGTCTCTATCTATATCAATATTCCATTCCATTGTCATATGCTGACATCGAATCCCTAAATGACATGTAAATAAGTTCTGTGTTGTCAATTATTACCTATTTATTTATTTTTTTTCTACTGCTAATACATTACAAATATTACAATGTTGTTACACCTTACGTAGTGTAGCATGCCGCCTGTATGCTGCACGCAACATATGTACCTTTTTTATTTTTGGAGAAACATGTCCACGAAGAAAAGAAAAGATTCGAGAGAAATTTAAATTCAGAATGTTGTAGAAAAATTATCTCAATTTTTCTGAGTGAAGGATGTCAGAGAGATAGATTCTTGACAAAAATCAGGGGCTTTTTTTGTTGTTGGCGACTGTTGGGCGCTTGTTTGGAAATTAATATTTATTTCTTTGTATTATTATGAGTTCAGTATGATGTTTGCGTAATGGTGAAGATAAACGCATGATTTAGTTTATTGCCTGCCCCGAGTGCGTACGGTCTATTTTGACTTTTTGTTATTAATTCTGAAAAAAAAAATCATAACTCGTTATTTTTTATTCCAATTCGTATGAAATTTATTAGTCAGCATCACTATTCTTGACTTAACCCATTTTAATAAAAAAAAACTTAAAATGTTAACTTTCATTTTTGTGTATTTTCTATAGAAACAATAAACGATTTAAAAAAAAACCGCACCCGTGACTGAAATGTGTAATATGCCAAAAAATCACAAATAAATCATAAAATCACAGTATAACCATCTGCGAGGATATTACGGATGAAGTTGCGGTTCTCGAGATATCGTGACTTTTTGTTCCTGCTCCATACATTTATTAAATAAAAATCATAACTCGTTTTTTTTTTCATGCCAAATCATCTGAAATTCATAGGCTAGCATAACAATGCTGTGCAAAACCTATTTCAGTAAAAAAAAAACTAAAAATTATAACTTCGATTTCTATGTCAATGAAAGCCGATGAGCCGATTTTCGGTCCACAGTGCGTCGTGACAGCTCATATTTTATTGTGTAAAATATCAAATTAAGCTTGGCTTAATTACATATTATAATATGGCGTAATTACATAATATATTTCTTTTACTTAAAACGGTAGGTTTGAACCTTATTGTAGTTATTGTAACCAATTAACCATCTTTGACGTCGACTGTACCTTTACACGGTAAAGTTTTTTAAAGCTAATCTAAATACGGCTTGCAGTCGAAAGTTGCCAATTCGGTCTTCGTTTGATTCACTTTGCTTATCAGTTATCAACTTGTCGAGCGAATGAACTAAGCGGGTCACTCCTCCGTCTTCAGGGCGGTTGTGCTCGGGAGAGTTTTCGATTGCCGCGGCTTCAGCGGCGTGCGGCTCTCTCCGTCCCAGTAGCTCGCGTTTCAATATCTTTATCCAATACTGACTTCGCTTTCACATCTTCGTTTTTCTTTGGCGTATTTAGGCTTTCTTTATCCGTAGTGAGAACGTATGATACTTGTATTTCTTCTAAGATTAATTTTAATCGGAATTTCTATGTGCTGAAATTCTTATTTTCATTTAAAATTGGTAGCTGGGTCGACGAAATCGTAGCGGTAGCAATTTTTTTTTGTTATCTTGTGTTTGTGCCTTCTAGTTTTTCTTTCTTCTATATAATGTAAGTGGATCGTCACCCGTATGTCTTTTATCGCTCTGCTACCATGTGAGGTTTGAGGAGTCTAATAAAAGCTTGATGTTATGAAAGTGAGCTTTATTTTAGGATATCAAAGAATACATGTTTTTCCGTATTTTCTAATAAGAGCGAGTGTCAAGTGACAGCTATTCATTTGTTTGAGGCGAATGGCATACAATAATAGACATAGACAATCTCCACAATGTCACTAAATAAAAATGACAAAAATCGTGTAAAAAGCAGTCTTGCACACCTATAATGTGGTTTAAGATAATATTGTCATCTTTGTTCATATTCCAATAAGTGACTTCATTATGAATTATGAATAACAAACATACAGATAGTTAAAAATTGATTGAGCACAATTTTTTTTTATAAAATAACTATATCTAAACTAAAACCTAATCTTAAATAAAATTATAATAAACTAAACCCCCGTGGAATGGTGGCGTAGATGCTGGCAGCATTTTCCCACTGCCAGCCCCACGGTCGCCGGTTGTGTCCACTAGCCTGAATTCTTTAAAAAGGACACGCACACATTGGTCACACGGAGACCCCACGAGCCGAGTCTCGACGCCGGATAATTACAAAGTACTATTAACTAGTTACAACTTAAAATACTTATAAGCAAAATAATTAACTCTAAAATGAAACTAAGTTATACTTATATAAATATGGCCTCGGCGGAATGGTACTGAAGATGCTCTTGACCATCTTGGCTTGCCGCGAAATAAGGTAAATATGGAGCTGCAAGTGCTCACGGCCAACATGTTCAAAACATTGAAATAAAAATATCCTTATTCGTGACATGAGAGAGACAGAGAGAGAGAACAAATAAATTACAGATAATTATAGAGTGTGAACATGTTGAATTGACTTTACGTGGTCTAATTTTTTCTCGTAAATATGTTATTCAAAAGAAGTTAGCATTTTACGAAGCCACGTTTGCTGTCTTCGCCGAAGATAGATGCAGTTAGGCGAAGTATTCGCATTTGGCGCCACTCCATGGGACTGCAAGATGGTTCGTCTTTCTGAGGAATGACTATCTTCGTTGGACATCTTTAACCTTTTTAAATGCATGGTTTTCGCAAAATCATAATCTACAGCTTTTAAATCCTAGCGAAAACTCCCCGACGCCGGTTTCTCCTTCGACCGAGAGCCCCACAGGAAGTTTTCGGCCAGTCATTTCTAAAAGTTAAATCTTAAATTTGAATTACCGTGAAACCTGTATTAATTGAAATGCCCAGGGAAGTTGCAGTCGTAGAGCCCAGCACACACGCCGGTCGGCCGCGAGGCTGCGAGCGTTTCGGGGTGGTGGCGAGCTGCGCAGTACGTGCCGCAGTTCCGGCGGCCACCTGAGATGAGCTGGAGCACTCTAATACTCCATACAACTGGTTTTCAGCCCCTAAGCTTGACATAATGAAGGCATGACGACTAAAGCGGCTTTCACCCTGTTGCGGTTTCCGCCTTCCGCATGCAGTGCCGGTGCGCGAGCGAGATAGTGTTCTGCATTTGAAGGGATATTTACAAAAACAACATAACTGCTGAGAGTGGTTGACACTTTATTAAGGACATTGTTAATTGTTTCAGGTGTCAACCACTTCAACCAGTGTAGTCAGTTATGTTGTTTTTGTAAACATCCCTCCATTTGTATAGCGCTGTCACTCTTGCACACCGTCGCCGCATGCGGTTGCGGTTCCAGTGTGATAATCGCCTAAGGGTCTCAGGGAGCAATGGGCAGGGCGCCCGTCATACTGAATACACTTGCGTACAGTACTTGACCTTCATCTTTGGAATTTGGTTAGGAATAATGTGGTAAGCTGTCAGTTTGTTAACGAGGCTAACTCCTTTATAATTTGGAGCTCTACTATACAAAGCTTCCAAATGCGCCCGTTTTGCTTGTTTTCTGACCCCTTGCTCCTCATATACCAAGTCTTTTTTTATCAGGTTGTTTCTTATTTGTTTCATAAGATGAGGTGGGTCGTAAATAGGATAATTTTTTTGGTTAACAATGTCGAAAAATGCGCCTCTGTACTCCTTGCCCTCTTAAATAGTCGCCCCGTGTCTCATTCAGGAGTTTATTTATTGCAGCCATGTTAGTCGGTCCCTGATCACAAACCGTGGTCCCTGATCACCACGCGTAAGCCAGTGGCCGTTACTTTTCTGATGACTGTTTATGAGAGCTTTTAATTCATCGGTTTCTGTTGTAGCTGCACAAAACGTAACAGCCACTGGCTGTTTAAATTTTTTTATAACCCCCCGCACCATAAACACTAACATGGTCACAAAACGTGTCGTTTCTTGAGGATATCGATAAAACCGTTAATCTCATCTTTGTTTTTGTCATAAGTTAGGCGATCGCCATTTCATCGAATACGATGGTGCAGAGTTTGTAGTGGTTGGACATCTTGTCCACTCTTTTTTTTTTAATGATTGAATTTTGATTGCAGACAACACAGGAACAATTAAATAAAAGCTTACCTTCCAGCTCCATCATCACGTCAGCTCCATGTCATCATAATTTTGCATTGTCACGCGATTTACATGTGCGTGCAAATTTTCAGCTCAATCGGAAACCGGGAAGTGGGTCAAATTTAACTTACAAGATTTGATTACTGACAACGAGACGAAAGTAAATAAAAGCTTATAGAAGTATGTATAATACTGTATAATTAGGGAAATTGATAAATAAAACAAATGTCAATTCAATAATGAACAATGGCTCTTTAATTTAAATTTCCACCTTCCTTGCTTTCTGCGACGCCAACAAATCTATAATCTCATCAAAATTAGCTCGTTCAGTTTCCGCCCTATCGATACTGAGTAGTAGGTAGTAGGGTTGTTCGAGGAGTTGATATTGATGAGTCAATTTAATAGTGCCGGCCACCAGGCGTTACCGAAGGGGTCGGCGATGTCCAGTGATATGACAAAGACCTAACCTTTTGTTGTTTTTTAATAGAATAATACTAGTAGTCCGCCTCGAAATGAAAACTCGCGATTTACTTGCAAACGAGTTGACCAATATAAAAAGACCCATATGAAGTTACTTCTTCGTTCACACACCCTTGATCGATCCAGCTCATAAACGAAATCACAAATTTTATGTATCTCTGCTGACCCCAACTTTGTTAAAGATCAGAAAAAGGTTACTAAAGTTACCGTCGAACAAACTCTCAAAATCAAAATGCCATCGAAATGCCGAGACGTGCTAGAAATTGTTTGTAAGAACTCGCTCGTTCGATTATTCATAGAAATAGAATATTATATTAATTTAATTTGCTGATGGCGTTATATAGGGCGTCGTTGGTCCTGATACTGGTACGGGCGGGATAGGTCTATGAGAGCTTGCTTGTTGCAGCCCACTTGGTCCTGGTACAGGCGAGGTAGGTCTATGGGAGCTTGCTTGTTGCAGCCCACTTGGTCCTGGTACAGGCGAGGTAGGTCTATGGGAGCTTGCTTGTTGCAGCCCACTTGGTCCTGGTACAGGCGAGGTAGGTCTATGAGAGCTTGCTTGTTGCAGCCCACTTGGTCCTGGTACAGGCGAGGTAGGTCTATGGGAGCTTGCTTGTTGCAGCCCACTTGGTCCTGGTACAGGCGAGGTAGGTCTATGAGAGCTTGCTTGTTGCAGCCCACTTGGTCCTGGTACAGGCGAGGTAGGTCTATGGGAGCTTGCTTGTTGCAGCCCACTTGGTCCTGGTACGGGCGAGGTAGGTCTATGAGAGCTTGCTTGTTGCAGCCCACTTGGTCCTGTTACAGGCGAGGTAGGTCTATGGGAGCTTGCTTGTTGCAGCCCACTTGGTCCTGGTACGGGCGAGGTAGGTCTATGGGAGCTTGCTTGTTGCAGCCCACTTGGTCCTGGTACAGGCGAGGTAGGTCTATGGGAGCTTGCTTGTTGCAGCCCACTTGGTCCTGGTACAGGCGAGGTAGGTCTATGAGAGCTTGCTTGTTGCAGCCCACTTGGTCCTGGTACAGGCGAGGTAGGTCTATGGGAGCTTGCTTGTTGCAGCCCACTTGGTCCTGGTACGGGCGAGGTAGGTCTATGAGAGCTTGCTTGTTGCAGCCCACTTGGTCCTGTTACAGGCGAGGTAGGTCTATGAGAACTTGCTTGTTGCAGCCCATTTGGTCCTGGTACGGGCGAGGTAGGTCTATGAGAGCTTGCTTGCTTCTTTTTTTTTAAATTTTGGTTTTTTTTCCAGCGCTTATTTCGGTTTTTTATATTAATTCTACTTATCTTTGACTTTAACTATAATTACTTGGTTACATTTAATAGTTTTTACTAGGTATAATTCTACACTTTTACAATTTAACCAACATCAAAACTTTTTAATAATTGTTCAACGTTCTACAGTTCTGCAATTGAATCATTACAAAAAAATTGTACAAATTTATTCTTTAACTGCAAACTGCTTAAATAGTGGGGTGGCCAAGTCGAAGCGGAGAATTCTTCGTAGGACTGAAAAGGGATATACCAACAAGTGGTATCGTTGGAATCAGCATAAGCTACTGATTATTAAACTATCTCTTGTCACTTCATAAAGTGGTGGAATGAGTTTTTATGACGTCACAAAGATGGCGCGCGACTTAGGGTTAGATTTTGTCGATTATTTCAAAAACTATTTAGTCGATTTAAGCAAACAAGGTGTCATATGATTGATATTTTCATGCTTAATAAAATATGTAAATCTACCTTCAACCAAAAAGTTAAATAAAAGCCAAATTTATTTTTATTTACATTTCTAACACGCATTAATTTACATTATTACTTATGTTAAACTTTATTGCACAATAATAAAAAAATAAGTCCAAAAGGCGCACTTAATGCTTTAAGGTATTCTGTTCCAGTCAACGATAGGGCAAAACAGAAATTTGCTATGGTGTGTGTTACACACAGTGTGTAGTGAGATAAAAGGATTGTGAAATTATTAGTCTCTCTCACGGCCGTACTATCCTTTTCCCGTAGCCATTCAAGCTATTTTCGACGCCCTCTAATTCTAGTACTCCTAAGTCCTAATTTCTAACTCTACACATTGTAAAGAAATATTTGTAGCTAATATATATGTATATGTAGTATATGTTTACCTATATGTAATAATCTTTACCTTTATTTAGCCTTATCATTATACATTTTATCATTAAGTAGTGTATTTTACAGTGTGTTTTTAACATACTGTTCACGCTGTTGGGGCAGCTCTTGTAAAACAGTTATCATCGAGGCCGAAAGAGCACAGCGTGCTGTCCTTAAAACAATGTTAAAGAAACCCTTCCGGTATTCCACACTTTTACTATATAAAAAGGTCGAAGTGTTGACGGTTTGTCAATTTACCTACTCAAAATTGTTGTTGATAAGCACAAGCAAATACTTGAAACAAAGAGTGTAACGAACACAGGTTCCGTCCGTGAATACTGCCCTTGCAAAACGATTTGAACCGTATATATCTAGTTTTGTTTATAATTCCGTGACTAGACACTTAGACATTAAAGATAAACCCGTTTTTAAAGCCAAACAAGTCATTACCAGTGATCGGCGAAAAGGATGCCACACCTCGAGAATTCAACTAGACATAGTATTATGGATGTGCCGTTTCGCCCGCGATACCAATTAAACTGCTCGAAAATATACGTGTTTGTATTATGTTTAATACAATGAATACAGTGTCGGTTACGACTTGTAGTAACTAGTAGTCCGCCCCGAACTAAGAACTCGCTCATTGACCAGTAAAATAATGGTTTGTTATTTTAATTTTATACAGACAAAAAAAACAAAAAAAAATGCGAAATAAATAATTTCATTAAAATACTTAATTACAAATGTTTGTGAAAATTACTGTAATTAAATTTTTCTATCCCGCAAATGCCGCGCCATATCCATACTAGCATAATGATTGACGTCATTCACCCCGTGTGGAATCCTTTTAGCCGATCACTGGTCATTACAAAAGCAAAAGCAATGGCTAGCCAGCTTAACCTATGAATATACTGAAGATATTATGCAAATCAGAAAAAATTAGACCTTCGTGATAGGCAAAATAAACTTAGAGTTAATTTGATGCACTTTTACTTAAGAATAGTTATAATAAATTAGCTTAAGTTAAGTGATATGTATACTTATGTATTGTGTTGGTTGTAGACAACATCATACTTTAAGAAATAAATCTTCAATTTGTGAACCGGTTATAGCATAGCATATATTGCCATAACATGTGATATTGGTCTCCGCAATATAGGCATGCCTAGTGCGAGTATCAAGGTTAACTTGGAGTTACAACAACTAACATAAAAACAGAGAAGTTCGGAGTGAACGAATTATTCTTTTGCATTATGTCGAGTACCCAAAGGTTGTATGGAATAGAATGATCTGGCGTTCGCACAGCTAAAAATATGAATATCGTCGGGTAAATTAGGTTCATAATCCGATATCGTTAGATAGACTTTATTGCGTTTCTATTTAATTGTCCTGTGCAACTGCGAAATCATTTTATTTATTATTTTTATAACAAATAAAATGATTTCGCAGTTGCACATCTAGACATCTAATATTGAAACGGCCACAATGAACTGTTGTTAGTAAACTCCAGTGGGGATTGAGTTCTTAGGACACCGGCTTGGTTTTCTTTAGATATCGATACTTTTTGTAGTCTAAGAACAGTATTGCCAGTCTTGTGTTTTTTTCACATGTAATGTTTTTAATGGGATCTCATTCCTTTTTGTGAGTAGGGCTCCCTTTTCTCCTTCCACGATCTTGCCGTGCACATTCCCATACCTAGTCTCACCCATGAACCCGTACGCATGCCCACATCCGAAGGTATTAATGGGCACCTAAAACTGCCTTTATTTTACTATCAACTACTATGGTCAAAAAAAGATCAAAATGTTATCAACTGAAAATGTAACTTTGCAGTTCTTTATATGGGATTGCAATGTACTTGTAAGGTTTGTAAAACTAGGCAACCCGGCTGACATTGCAGTATGTTAAGATTTTCAGAGGCTTTATAGCTCTAATACTAGATGTATTCAGAATTTGGAGCTTGTGGATTAGCTAGAGATAGAATTCGTATGATCTGTCATATATATAATAGTCAGTCAGTAACAAAACTAAGAAACTTTGACTTGCAATAATTCTTAAATTATAAGTTTAAATTGAATGATTTTGAGAATATGTCTTCCTTGTGTTATGACTTCTTTTTTACTGAAAATTCAGACTTCTAGCTACCACCATACACCAGAATACTAGAATTAGAGGGCGTCGAAAATAGCTTGAATGGCTACGGGAAAAGGATAGTACGGCCGTGAGACAGACTAATAATTTCACAATCCTTTTATCTCACTACACACACCATAGCAAATTTCTGTTTTGCCCTATGGTTGACTGGAACAGAATGCCTTAAAGCATTAAGTGCGCCTTTTGGACTTATTTTTTTATTATTGTGCAATAAAGTTTAATATAATTAATAATGTAAATTAATGCGTGTTAGAAATGTATATAAAAATAAATTTGGCTTTTATTTAACTTTTTGGTTGAAGATAGATATACATATTTTATTATGCATGAAAATATCAATCATATGACACCTTGTTTGCTTAAATCGACTAAATAGTTTTTGAAATAATCGACAAAATCTAACCCTAAGTCGCGCGCCGTCTTTGTGACGTCATAAAAACTCATTCCACCACTTTATGAAGTGACAAGAGATATTTTCATAATCAGTAGCTCATGCTGATTCCAACGATACCACTTGTTGGTATAAACCTTTTGGGTCCTACGAACATCGAAAATAAGATAGCTCCTACGAATTGGCCTTTCCTCTAAAAGTCACATTTAACAATTTTTCTGTTTTCAACAATTTTACAATTAAAATAATATCAAAACTTTTTAACAATTTTTCTATATTCTACAATAAAGACGCGGTTTGATGACGCGGACAATTGACGCTGGTAAAGGACGCAGGTCAACGACGCAGTAAATGACGCAACAATTTGCTTGAGACTTGGCTGTCGTCTGCACGTGCCTAGTAGTGGGTTATCAGGTTATCACTGACGCCGAATTGACGCCGCCGGTGTACTTCTCGGGTGCAACGACGTGCTGCGACGCAAGTCAATGACGCGGATAATTGACGCGACTTATTGACTAAAGACGTGGGTCTACGACGCGATGTCTGGCGCAACCCGACCGCTCACTACCACACGAGTTATCACTATGACTGAACACCTGTTTCTCCTACCCACTTCTCTCAATCGCTCGGGCGCGTTTTGGGATACCCTCTTTTTGGACTAGTAGTGATACTAGTGATATTTAGATAGGCTATGCGGTATGGGGATGCGTTTGCGCTGGTTGTTTTATTTGCACAGTTCTCGCACCATTTGCCCTGGTCGACCTTATCAGTACTTCCTTCGCGAATCGGATGAAGTGTGGTCGAGTTTTGTCGTCCGCTATTAGTATTTCGAGGTTCGTTTCGTTTATTTCCATGCCCGTTTTCATCTCACATTGCCATCTTTCTTTCTCGTATTTCTGGCAGTTTGCGAGGATATGGCAATTTTCTTCCTCCGTATCGTCATAGAGGCAGTAAGGGTCGTTGGCCAGTTTAAACCTTTGGAAGTAGTGTTTTATTCCTCCATGTCCTGTGAGCAACTGAGCGATTATATTGCTGTTTCCCAATTTCTCCATTATCCTCTTTGCCACTCCCACACTTCTGAGAAGAGTTTTTTGCCAGCCCCTTGCTCCGCACTTATGTATCTCGTCTGCCATCTAACCAGGGTCTTGGCTCTTATCATCTTCTTCGCATATGATAGGGGGCAATTGTCATAGGCTGGGTCTCTTTTGCTCCTCAGGGCCGCCAGTTTTGCAAGTTCATCGGCTCTTTCGTTGCCTGCCAAGCCGGCGTGCGCTTTAATCCAGTAGAGCCTTATCTTTTCCCCTCATTCTTCATTGTTGACAGATTTCCCTGATTTCAACTGCTAAAGGCATTTTTTTGTCTTCGATTTCCATATTTACCGTTTGCATAACAGCCAGGACTTCTATCTGTATGTCAGATAATTAAGGCCCGGCTCGGCGATAAGCTTCTACGGCGTCTGCTCTATTTTTAGCTCTTTTTTTAATCCCGCCAAGTCTTCTTCTTCTCGTGTCGTTGGTTCAGACTGTGCGGGACTAGAAGACAGCGACACTTAAGAGGCTGACAAGACCCGATGACCTTCAAATTGACTTTACTTAAACAGTCATAGAGCTATAACTACTTGTTTTGGAAAAGTAATAAAAATATATGTTAATATTCATTATATTTAAAAGAACTTGGTTAATTCCAATACACAATTGGACGAAATCGGCTCGATAGAAAATAATTCCAAAGTTACATCTAAAATTAGCTTAAAACAATTGCACGTTGTAGTGAACCCTAACCTGCACTACCTAAATACTTGACTTAAACTAGTTTTATGCCAGTTACTCGTACCTGATGTCCTTGTATATTTTCCTTTTAAATCGGGCTCGTGATCTTCTAGTGATTAGGAACGCTGTATTCGTGGTAACCTGTCCTTACATAGTGTAGTTTGTCCATGTCCTCTCTGTCCTCCATCATACCGCTTATCATCCACCTGTTTTTTAAAGATTCTATGACCATACGATCATTAAGTATCCCTAAACCTATATGGGAGTATTTTCATGAAGATCGTCATTGTACAATGTCAGTTAGTCCGAGTAAATATAGAAATGGCCACCGAACTGCAATGATGTAAGGTAGTCCGAGTAAATATAAAAATACAATAATAGCACCTTAAGATAGGAAAGTTAGTCAGCATGTCTAGTTATCTTCACTCACAGTTCCTCAAACTATTTATGCGTCATAATCCCTAGGATTGGTCTCTGTACATTGGGAGAGTAACTAATACCTTGTAGCTGTCGTACGGCGTGATTATCGAATAAATATACAAGAGTCACCTATTGTAGAATATGTGTCAGACTGTACCTAGAAAACATATGACCATTTTCCTTATCTTGTACCTATACCTACATCTAAAGTATCTCCTACCTTACCGTAGTATCCTCACTTTACTTCATCACTATTGGCCTTATAGGTATACTACCGCTGACTATCCACCGTGTCTCACTTAGTTATCAATAAAGTTAGGAATATCGGTTTTGTAGTAACTCCACTTCGCTGTCTTACCTAGCTAGAAATATAGCCTAAATATTGGAACCGCAGGTCGACCGCTCTCGTCACTCAAAGGTCAGTAAGGAATGGAGGGTCTTTAATATTGGATATACACAATTATTTAGAATACTTAAGTTAATAGGAATATACAGGGGTAAGAATACTTAATTTAATAGGAAATATACAAGAATAAGAATACTTAAAAGAATAGGGAATATATAAGCGTAAGAATACTTAAATTGTTTGCGGCTGGAGTCCGTCATTGCAGCGGCTAGTTTCCCACAGAACTTACATTTCGAGATATAATATATGATTTTACTATCTTGCTGCTCACAAACTGCGATTACTGTTATTTCAACTTGATTTTACTAGTATTTTCATCTCAATCCTTTCGTATTTATGTTTGACAGTTTTTTCATGGGAACTCTAATGACAGTAAATTTGAATTCGAAATTCGGAGAGTATTCATTCTTCTAAAGCATAGACAACAGTAGACTTCTAAAGGCACATATACACTACGTAATAAGCAGTGAATGGTAGTTAAATATATAAAGGAAACCTATATTATAATTTAACAATTATAATCACCTATATTGAACGGGTAAGGAAGGCGGCCCGTTACAAGTTACAACGTCTTTAGTTTCTTGGCTTATACAGTTAGTTGCATAACTGAGTCAATGTGCATCACTTCGATATAGTTCTTTTATTATTTCACAAAAGGATAGTTATTCAGTTACTATTTTAGTATGAATGTTTCACAACGCTTATAAACTAACTAAACCATTACGTTATTACAGATAAATATAATAATTTTATCCATTACATACTATTTAGTACTGAATCAGTTTTGCACCGTTATCGTTAACTGAAGATTAGTTTGATAAATCTATAGAGAAATATTGAACTTTTAGGTGATATTTGTTTATCTCGGTATCAGCAACGTATCCATATGTCAAACTGATTCCTATTAATTGCATACACGAACTTGATTTTTTCGTTCGCCATATATTTCGAAGCAAAAACTGTTAAATTTCCTTTTTTTGAACCACCCTAAAATTTATATTTTTTCTTAGACACGTCCATTTAAGGTAAACAGTTGTAATAGTACATTACATGCTCTTTATGATGTGGTAAATGACTTTTATGTCAATGACATATTTTTATAGTTATCCCAGAATGTATTTCACTCCAAAAATGAATTAACGACAAATTTGTTAGGCGATTTGCCTTGACTCATTTTTGCACCGGGTACATCGCCAATAACAACTACAAAAATAAGCCTGATTGGAATGATTATTTTTAACTATAATAATGGTCATATAACTCCTTACTTTAAATGAGATACTGAATCGGGAATGCCTAAGATAAAAATAAATAATCCGAAAAATAAGTTCGGTCAAATTTAACAGTTTTCAGTACAAAATTAAGAAGAATGTATAAGACGGAAGAAAATCATTTGTAAGAAAGTTTTGTAGCCGCACTTAAAGAGTAATATTCTGCGAGTAGCTTTTTTAGGAAAATTTATTTGTCATCGAGCTATGTAAATTTTACTGAGGTACTGATATTGACTCAGTTATGCAACTAACTGTATGTCTGTAATTAAGGACAACATTCCACCACACTAATACTAAAAACTTCGTTGCCTTAAATTTCTCTATTAATGCATAGTTTTTTTTTAATCCATCAATTTGCAAAATTTGCTATGAGCTCCCATACTAATCGTAACGCAGTGTTTCTCTTTCACTCGCGCTGAAAACGATAGGGAGGGAATTTAGCTCTTATCATCCTCTTAACGCCCTGTTTGTCGCATCACGGAGGTCCCGCTCGGAGCAGGCGTTCGGACACACTGAACAAGACAGCATGTGCTCCATCGTTTGGGAAGCCGTTCCACATGGACATCGGGCGTCCGAGCCGAGAGTGCCCCACTTCAGCATATTCTCCTTGCTACGGCCAACCTGGGAGCGGAATCTGTTTAAGGCTTTCCAGATCGGATCGGCCACGCCTGCTTATGCCCAGCGGGGAGGGACTCAGCGGGGTGGACGTAGTCGTGAGCGGGGGCGCGGGCATTGTTCCAGTGCTCAAGTCGACTCCGGGATGGGGGAACCCGGATGGGGTCAGTGCACCGCATAATGCCTAAGAGAGGAATTCCATCTTCAGCTTTTCAGCAAATTCTAAAAAAATAAGAGTCAGAATCTTTAATAAAATACTTGATATTTAGGGTTCCGTACCAAAATAGTAAAAAACCGGTCAAGTGCGCCACGCATAATGGAGGGTTCTATACCTATACTATCGAAAAAAATTCAAATCGCAAGGTCGTTCGTATCTGCCTTTGTACTTAGTTTTTTGGGAACAACTTCAAAACGCTTTAACCTAACCGATAATGTTCAAGATTTTGGATTTACGGACACAATATTTTTGACTTTAGGAGGGATTATTTCCCTCCGGCCGCGATGGCAACTGAGTTTGGAAACCACTAAACAGTTGCTGAAAAGTAATAAGTAATTGTGTTACACAACCAATTATGGAAATGTCATGGAGACGTGGCTACTACAGAGCCCCCATGGTGAGCATAAAGATTGCTCTTCATGATCAGTGGTTAATTTTTAATTACGTTTTAAAAATATTTATTTAATTACATATACGCTGATAACCAGAAGAAATTTGTACCAAATTTTGTTAAAACCTGACGTGTTACCATTACAATATAAGCTTTTCTTCTAAAAAAAAGTTCAAAGGAGACCTTTTAGCACAATTCTGTTAATCGAAATGAATTTATGTTTGATGTATTAGTTTAGTTTTTGTGCTAATAAATATTTCTTATTCTTCTTATTCTTATTCTTAAATTAATTGTTTATTTGTGCAATGACTATGTAAAATAATTTATTAAGAAAGTTGAATAAAAATTATCTTTAAAACTATAATTAAATGAATTTTCTACGTAAACAACATAAAAAAAGTAAAATCTACTGTTGAAAAAGTATTTTATTGTAATGTACACTTGGGTAGTTTTTTTGGAATCTATTTATGGCGAATACTTTACTCACAAAATTTCTTCGCGGACATATGCAGGTTTCACCGAAATACAATTCAAATTATCCTATGAATTTTACTTTATAATAACACTCTTTTCTTTTTTTATAATCTTTATTATTATGTCAGACTACAAATGTTGAATTTGTTGAACCAATGATTGTATAGTTGAGTTAATTGAATGTCTTAGTACTTTAAATATTCTCACAATATCGTCCACATACTCTAGTCTAGACGAAAGTCGCTAATGTTATTTAGCGATCTGGTTAAACCCGTCTAGTTTTGCTCTTCAAGGTGCTGAAGGCACATTCGGTTTCTTGGTGGTAAATTGTTTAATTGGTTGCTAAGCTCACGGCGTTTTATGGATGAAACCTTAATTTTTTTGCGGGGTTGTGTTTGTATTCCTCGACAATGGCGACGTGAGTATGGTGCAAATGCAACGTGCAATATTTTCGGTTGGCCAATTAACAAAAACTTCTATACTTGATTTGCACTGCTTACATGACCAAAACACGTCACATTGAGCTCTTCTTTAATCGTGTACTTGTGGATTATCCAACTGCACGGCGAACGCACTTTTTTCCAAATTTCCTCTCTTAGAAGGTCAGCCCACTGATGTTTCGGCAGCAATGTTTTTAAACTAAGTAGAATTCTATAACTTCGGACAAATTATCACCTTATTTCAAAGAGACTTGTGTGTCAATCTTATTTTTAGAACGTAGAAACAGTGCAAATTATATAAAAGCTTGTAAGAAACTTACATTTTGGTACACGGCATAAGCCATTCCAGGCATCCGCATGGGGTCCTCTGAATGCTGCAAGTCATAATTAAGTATTAAACCATTAAGTAGTCAGTAACATTAATATCAGGTTATCAACGTAAAACTGATTCAACCATTCCAAATGCATCCCCACAAGTATTTCAGAGGTTAGTTGTTGGACAACACACGCTGTAAGGCAATGTTAATTTAAGCCAGCACAAACAATATCGGCAGCATTACACATCCCAAGTGCAATTACACATCCCAAGTGCAGTATGTTATTAAAATAAGTAGGTATAGGTGCCAAATCGAACCACACGACAATAAATACCTTTAAAAACATCGTGTTTACGTCAGCTATAAAAAAAGAAGTACATTATATTAATTTTAATGACAGTTATATTACTACAACAAGAAAACTAATAGTGAATTGTTAATTACCAGTTCCAGTTGCCCATGGTGCGCACGATTCGATCTTTGAGTATGGGAAATGTCACATTTGACGTTTGGTTCACGATGCCGATATTAGGCTGCACAGTGTGGGATTTTCGATCAGTTTTGACCACCCTCGTTTTATATTTTTATTATATGCATTATAATATCCTACATCGCACTGTAAAACTCCCGTGTGATTATCTTGCTTAGTTTACGTAAAATATTTTTTTGTAGATTAGGTCAATGACCTTAAGAAATCAAGTTTATTGGTTTATTTCCTAAAGTATTGTCAATATAGCCCCAAGGTTTATTACTGAGTTTAAGTGAGAGATACTCAATAATTGTACAAAAAACCAGCATCTTAGTGCCATTAAATTAGGAGTTATAAGGTACAAAAAAAAAATTAAAATCTTTTTTTAAAATCTCATATATTTTCCAATATTAGCGTTTTATTTTCTATAAAGTATATTTAAAATAAGGTAAACTATAATTCCTCAAAATTTCAAACGCTAATCTTGCGGGGTTTAGGATTTATAACATTTCTAAGTTTCTCTCCGATTTCTATGGAAATAGGGTTGTCAAGATTGACTTTAAGAAATAATACTTCAATATAGCTTATAACAAAGAAAATTTTAGATTTTACTTTTTATTAGGAATCGTCATCATTCATCATCGTTGTGATCATCATCATCATCATCATCCGAATGAATAATAATTTCTTCTGTACGGAGAATTATGTCAGGCTATGGCTCCATTTCTGACTATTCTGACTCCTCTGTTACAATGGAAACAATTTGGTTCGATTGGTTTCATACATACGACTTTATCATCTCCAAGCATTAATGAAGCTGGACGTACCCGGACCCGCGTACGGTCTGGGCCCGGGTATGTTTTGGACCCGGGTATGTTCTTAAACTAGGTATGTCCAAAAGAGAGGTATGGGTACTGTGAATGTCATCTCGCTATGTTTGTGTGGTAGGGCACAGCTCAGCAAATGTCAGCTCGCTAAAATCTGGAGCAGAGTCCGACTGGGGAAGGACCTCCACCTTACAGAAAACCACAGCCAAACAGCACTAGACCCTACTCATAGTGTTGTGTTCCTGCTAGTGAGTAAGGTTGCCAAAGAGCTTAAAGAGAAGGAGGACCCATTGTGTTGATGACGAGGGACCCTCTTGTCCCTTTATTCGCCAACACAATGAATCCTGCTTTTTGTAAAAGGTAGGCATCGCGCATGTGACACCTCTGGAGTTGCAGGCGTTCATAGACTATGGTAGCTGCTTACCAGCAGGTATGCCATATGCTTGTTCGCCACCGTCATGGTACAAAAAAAATACTCCTGGAGAGTGAAGAGTATCCGCATTTACCATTCGCTGACCTACGATGGGGTAGCACATACTAAACAATGTAAATACTTGATGAGGTACTGAATAAATGCATAATTAATAAACCAATAATTATTAATAATAATAATTATGTTACTACGGTTTTCAGATAGGTACACGGTTTACAGACATTTTAACTAGGTAGGGAATGTAGGTACTACACCAACGGAGATAAAGGTGACAACCCTAACCCAAATATTAAAATATACATATCTCGGCAACCCCGCGTTATTTTCGTTCGATTTTTTTTTCTGTGCTGCCTCT
Source organism: Pammene fasciana (assembly GCA_911728535.1). NCBI lineage: Eukaryota > Metazoa > Arthropoda > Insecta > Lepidoptera > Tortricidae > Pammene > Pammene fasciana. The sequence continues at coordinate 29,578,832 of OU452273.1, read as the reverse complement.
TATATCATAGAATCGATATAATTAGAAATAAAATGCTAGAATTGTAGGATTATTGAGAATTTTTTTTTCTATATGTTAAAAAAAAATTATATCGTAATCCTGGATCATAGATTTTAGCTTTTTTTGGATTATATGAATGCTTCAAAACATCCCTAATAGATCTTAATTAGAATAACAATAAAAAATCGCACGTAAAATGAGAAATTACGTTTCTTAGGTTTCTATGGAGATTTCTCGAATTTTCCATTATCTCCAAAACTATGCATGATACAGACTTTGGAGTTTCACTCTGAGCATTAATTTGATGAGGTTAACGCGATGAATTTAAAAATGAAGATAGTCAAAACTGATCGAAAATCCCACACTGTGGGCAGTAACTATTTTGACGTTTGACACTTATGCATATTTAACGCCCCTAAGGATTGCTGCCTTCTATATGTTGTTTGAAAATACCACGAATTAATAAACTAGTGGATGTGAAATGACTGCTATTTAGTATGAAAACCAGTGTCGCCAAACTCAGACATTCATAGGTACGTTAAAATACGTCACACAATTACAAAAATGCTTTGATTCGTAGCAACTTTCCATACCGATAGGCTGTTACTGATTGACATTTCTCGAACGAATCTCAACTGTAGGCTACATGAGCCACAATCTAAAATATAATGTCAAAGTTATGAGACATATGACTATTTAATTATCTTACAAAATCTCGCTCAACATTCACTTAATACAACTACTTAACACTGGATGGCACTATTTTAAATAAATTTTATAGTTAAAATCACTTTCTTATTACAGGCGAGAAAAGGGCTAAAGAAACCAGTGTATGTAAGGTCTCACTATGCATAATTTGTTACGGATCTTACGGTCACGTTATACTGGTATATTCGAGATCTGTGCCTGCCTGCGAGTAGCTAAAGGTTGGGAACTTTTTTTGCATACCCATAACATCCAAAAACAAAACGTCCCATGTGACTGTGAACTTCTTATAATGATATGACTATTTGCCATTCGATATAGGAAGGGGAAAGTGTGATCCTATTAAATGATCGGGAGATCATACAGCAGTGGAAATAAAACTAGACAGCACTGTTTAGGTTTCACGTTTATTCGATGCACTAACAGTTTGTTCAAACCAGGATAGGAATCCTAAGTAAATTAAGTAATATAAAATATATCGAGGAGAGAGCGACTGCTCGGCCGGCTTACCAAAAGTCAAAGAGAACGAATTATAGATTACAGCATAGACAATAAAACATGCATAACAGGTCATGCACACGATCCTACATGGCTGGTGGTTTATTAGGGTGGATATAAACGATCCAATTTTTAACACTTCCCCTCACACTAATAAGACCATTGCCTCATGCCTACATACAAATAAGAAGAAGATTCCATACACAGCGACAATTTGAAGACAGTGTGTATAGGTTCATCTCTCATGAATGGCTTGAACTTAATATAACATCAATTATATAAGTTTACATTGACAATGTTTGCCCTAAATAGAGACTTGACTCGTATAATAGCATGCTAGTACTGAACACAAATAGTTAAGCAAGAAAAGAAGAAAAATGCATACTATTGATACGATTGCACATTTACATTTGCAAACCATTAAATTAGGACTCTACATTCACATATACATGCCTATATCACTTCATATTCATGCTATGAATAAATTTAGAATGTTTATTAGTACTCAGCGGTTTGGTAAGTACATCAGCTATCATTTCTTCTGTTGGTAAGTATTTTACAGTTAAAACATTATTATGTACCAACTCTTTTATGTGATGATACCGTACATCTATGTGTTTTGTACGTTTATGTGAATATTCTTTAGAAAGTAGCAGCTTGTGTGCACTTTGGTTGTCATTAAACACAGTGATGCACGGTTTCATACCTGAAATTTCATATAATATATTCTTAATGAAACATAAGTCTTTACATACATCACTAATTGATATAAATTCACTTTCAGTAGAGCTAAGTGCGACACAACGCTGTTTACGAGATTCCCAATTTATCACATTTGAACCTAACTTAATTACAAATCCGGTGTAAGACCGTCTGTCAACATTATTAGCCCAGTCGGCGTCTGTATAAGCAGTTAAACTCAATTCCCTACTTTTTATAAAATATAAACAATAGTTAATTGTACCTGCCAGATATCTCAGTATCCGTTTAGCCGCAAGCCAGTGACTTTTATTAAATTTAGAATTATATTGGCTCAAATGACTACAAGCGTAAGCTATGTCTGGTCTAGTGCAGACAGCCAAATACATTAGGGATCCGATAAGTTCTCTGTAATTATAAGTTTCTTCACACAATGCTTCACTATCATCCTCAAATTTACATCCTATCGACATGGGTGTCGAGACAGGTTTACAGTTTTCCATATTAAACCGCTTGAGTACTTTCATTATGTAATCACTCTGATCTAATTTTAACGAGTCCTTTTCTCTTACAACATTAATGCCGAGACAACTTTTTAAATTACCTAAATTTTTACAGTTAAATTCACACTGTAATAAACTAAGTAGATTATTTTTACATGAGCTATTGTTTGAAAAGATAAAGAAATCATCTACATATAAAGCAATCAATACTAAGTTATGATTATCCCTATTTATATAGATACAAGGTTCACATTTTGATGAAAACCATTTTCACACAGTATTTTGTTAACTTTATTATTCCAGATTCTACTAGCTTGCTTAAGACCATAGATCCCTTTTTGCAACAAACAAACTTTATCTTTTTGATTATCATTAAAACCTGGTGGTAATTCCATGTAGATGGTTTCCTCAAGGTCTCCGTTAAGAAAAGCTGTGGTCACATCAATGTGATCTATGCTTAAATCATACTCACAAGCTAAAGCAAACAATATTCTCATTGTACTGTGTCTAACAACTGGTGAAAATGTTTCTTTATAATCTACACCTGGTACTTGTGTATAACCCATGGCAACAAGACGCGCTTTATATTTTTCAAAGTTACCTAATGCATCAGTTTTAATTTTATATACCCATTTTGACTTTATTACATTTGTGTTTTGAGGCCTATCAACTAATTTCCACACTTTATTTGCTATGAGAGAGTCATACTCACACTTCATGGCAGCAGACCATTCAGCGCTATGAGAACTAGTGACAGCCTCTTTAAATGATGAGGGTACATTTAGATCGCAGACAGGCATAGCCTTGTGTGCTACCATGGAGTAATCCGATGTGTAATCGGCATACCTTGTAGGTTTTTGTGACCATGTAGTGCGTACAGGACGTGTAGAATGGACAGCCGGTGCATCAGCAGCAGGCGAAGCTTCCCCTGAATGTGTCAATCGCGGCGACAGTACTACAGACTCGCCCGACGAGTCACTCGAGCCCGAAGCAGAGCAGCCTGACTCATCATTCTCGCTCCCGGTGCAGAATTCCTCCGAATCTGAAAAAGCCATGGAATTTTCATTAATATTTTGACTAGACATTTGCATCTCACTCCTTGGACTACAGACTGGAATTTGCACATTTTGTAAAGATATCGAATTATCATTATTATTACTACAGATTTCAATTTCATTATTTTGACTAGAATTATCAATAATATTAGATGTAAATTCAATTTCATAAAATGTATTTTCATTGTCAAATTCTTTAAAATTCAATTGATCTAAATCCTTATAAAATTTGTTTTCTAAAAACACAACATTTCGCGACAAGATTACTTTATTGGGATTCATTGGGTCTAAGAGCCTAAAGCCTTTTGTTGTTTCACTGTAACCAACAAAAATGTAAGGTTTACTTCTAGGATCAAGTTTGCGACGATTTTCTTTAGGTACTAAGGAATAGGCAATGCAGCCAAAGACATGAAGGCGGCTAAGATCCGGAGTGGACCCAGTCCAAAGCTCTTCAGGAGTTCGTCCTGACAATGCACTTGTGGGGCTCCTATTTTTCAAGTAAGCGGCAGTCATTACCGCTTCTCCCCAAAAACGCTTACTGAGCCCAGCTTCAAACAGTATACACCTGGCTTTATTTAGAAGGGTCCTGTTCAGGCGTTCCGAGACGCCATTTTGCTGATGGCAGTAAGGTACACTCTTTTGATGAATTATTCCTTCCTTTTTAAGAAAATCTGCAAAACTTTTATTACAATATTCAGACCCAAAATCTGTCCGAAGTGTTTTAATAGGCAACCCTAACTGTTTTTCCACTAAATTCTTATAAGTGATAAAGTGATTAATTACCTCAGATTTCCGCTTCATTAGGAAGATGTGCGTCTTCCTGGTGTAGTCATCAGTCATGGTCACGATGAACCTCGCTCCACCAATGCTGTCTTCTTGCATAGGACCTGCTACATCGCTATGCACAAGTTCTAAAGGTTTGCGTGCACGTGTAGCCTCGCCCACGGGATACGGCAAGGATGCTTGCTTCCCAAGTAGGCAGGTCTCACACTCGTCACCAGAGCATACCTGAAATTTGACACCAGTTGCAGGATCATCCCTTAAAGCACACATACCTTGAACACTAAGATGACCTAAACGGGAATGCCAGAGTTGTGCTGGCAGAGAAGAAACAGCTACATTAGCACTCTGTGTATCTTGCCTATTTTGCAAGCACATGGAAGAATGCACTTCTAGCGAAGTCCCTTTCCTATGATTACACCCATCCCATTCATATAAACCATTTCTATTAGATGCAGAGGTAATTGGGTTGCCATGAATTTTACAATTATTGTACCAGCTACATTTGTCTTTGGTAAAAATTACAGTATAGCCTTTATCACACAATTTACTAACTGATAATAGATTAGCAGACAAGTTGGGAACATATAATACCTTGGTAAGTTTATTCAAGACGCCTCCGACCGGTAGCTCCCCGACACCTTCAGCCGATACTGACTCATCATTGGCCAGAGTCACTTTGCTTCCTTCTCCCGGCAGCTCCTTGTAGTTCATCAACAAAGATTTGTCATTGCACAGATGATTTGAGCAGCCCGAGTCCATATAGAACGAAGACTTCTTGACAAAGAAGGCCGCCGATGTTTCAGTAGCTAGAAGAGACCGATTCTTCGCCTTATCCTTTCTGTATCTGAAGCATTTGCTTTTGACGTGGCCGCCTTTTCCGCAGTAGTGACAGATTATTTGCTTCTGTGGTCTTGGTACTGCACTGTCCGGACGGCCTTTAGCCTTAGAAAACAAAGCCGCTTCCTCCATACTAGAAGAGCCCTCCTTTTTCCTCGATTCTTCCTGAAGAAGCCGAGATCTGACCATGTCAGCGTTGAGGTTTTCATTGGCGATGTTTGCGGTCTCGAGGTTGCTTACCAGCGCGTCATACTCCTCAGGTAAACCGCTTAAAAGAAGTTCCACTACTTCCTTGTCCTCTATATTTCTGTCGATGTCCGCCAACTGATGAACCAGCGACATCACGGCTTCAAGATAACGTGACATGCTGTTGAATTGCCTGTACTCGACACGGTGCAGCTGCCGCAACAAAAGCACGCGTCTGTATAACCCTTCGTTCTCGAATACGGTTTTAAGGTTATCCCACGCTTCCTTAGCAGTTGTCGCGTTCCTGATGTGCTGTAAGCACGTGGTCGACACACTCAAACCTATGCGAGCCAGAGCACGATTCACGTGCGAGGGCTCCACGTCGGTTCCTTCAACAGTTCCCCACACACCGTCGAGCGTCAGCAGCATTTTGATCTGGTATTTCCAGGTTTGGTAATTCTCCACGCCACGAAGTTTTTCTACCGCTTGGCTAGAGTAATTCACAGCACTCGGCTGAGTTTCGTTGGCCATGATTGAAGATCGGTATGTACGTACCACGTGGTAGTGTGCACCAAAGAAGAAATGACGACGGCGACGTTGTGTTGGCGATGCGGACAGGTCGGCGATGCGCTCGCTCGAATCTTCCTCGTAGCGTAGGTGAACAAATTTACTTGCAGCGAAATATATTTATGGAGTAACCTAAACAGTGCATTGACGCGTTACTGTGCCCTAACCTATTAAATGATCGGGAGATCATACAGCAGTGGAAATAAAACTAGACAGCACTGTTTAGGTTTCACGTTTATTCGATGCACTAACAGTTTGTTCAAACCAGGATAGGAATCCTAAGTAAATTAAGTAATATAAAATATATCGAGGAGAGAGCGACTGCTCGGCCGGCTTACCAAAAGTCAAAGAGAACGAATTATAGATTACAGCATAGACAATAAAACATGCATAACAGGTCATGCACACGATCCTACATGGCTGGTGGTTTATTAGGGTGGATATAAACGATCCAATTTTTAACAGTTAGAGGACCTTTAAGATGTCGCAAAACCAAACTTTTATGTCAACGCAATCAAAAGAAATAGCAATTTAAGCTGCATATTTTGAAACTGAGTACTCGCAAGAAACTCAAAACCTAAAGGGTACTTCCCGTAAACTCAGAAACTTGAAACTTGGCACGAAGAAACTTCACATAGCACAGACAAAGGAAAAATTACGAAAAGTAGAAATTTTTAGTAAATTCATACAAAAATATATATTTTAAATTTTAAACTTACTACCATTTTCCTCGTAAACGCGTGAAGTTATTAAATTGAAATTCATGTCAATTACTTAGGATTCCTATCCTGGTTTGAACAAACTGTTAGTGCATCGAATAAACGTGAAACCTAAACAGTGCTGTCTAGTTTTATTTCCACTGCTGTATGATCTCCCGATCATTTAATAGGTTAGGGCACAGTAACGCGTCAATGCACTGTTTAGGTTACTCCATAAATATATTTCGCTGCAAGTAAATTTGTTCACCTACGCTACGAGGAAGATTCGAGCGAGCGCATCGCCGACCTGTCCGCATCGCCAACACAACGTCGCCGTCGTCATTTCTTCTTTGGTGCACACTACCACGTGGTACGTACATACCGATCTTCAATCATGGCCAACGAAACTCAGCCGAGTGCTGTGAATTACTCTAGCCAAGCGGTAGAAAAACTTCGTGGCGTGGAGAATTACCAAACCTGGAAATACCAGATCAAAATGCTGCTGACGCTCGACGGTGTGTGGGGAACTGTTGAAGGAACCGACGTGGAGCCCTCGCACGTGAATCGTGCTCTGGCTCGCATAGGTTTGAGTGTGTCGACCACGTGCTTACAGCACATCAGGAACGCGACAACTGCTAAGGAAGCGTGGGATAACCTTAAAACCGTATTCGAGAACGAAGGGTTATACAGACGCGTGCTTTTGTTGCGGCAGCTGCACCGTGTCGAGTACAGGCAATTCAACAGCATGTCACGTTATCTTGAAGCCGTGATGTCGCTGGTTCATCAGTTGGCGGACATCGACAGAAATATAGAGGACAAGGAAGTAGTGGAACTTCTTTTAAGCGGTTTACCTGATAGTACTAGCGGTACGCCTTAAACATGCTGCAAACGGTGTTAAAAGCATGAAAATTGGAACGATTGATCTTTAGGCCAAATTAATCGATTTGGCCCGAAGCAGTAAAAAAAAAAAAACAGTGCAGTTATGACGCCATCTTTTTTTTGTATGGAAAAAAAATAAATTTTGTTCTGAAACCTATCGTGTGTGGTATCAAATGAAAGGGCTTTTTGAGCCTATTCTAAAAATATATCATATCATTATATTTATGTCACTTGTTTCAAATGAAAATAAAAATAATTTTCAAAACATACCAAGTTTGGGCTCCTACAAATACGATACGGTTGAATATTTTTTTGTAAAACATACCTTAAATGATACCTGATATCCTCATTTCAAACCCCAAGAAAGCAATTTTGAAAATAATTTCACTAAGTATTTTTTTTTAATTTTTCATTATTACGAATGTGGGATCTAATAATTCTCGGAGTAATGAAACTCTGTTTACACGTTTTTTTGATATAACGTGATAAGTGAGCTCGAGGAACCCGGGTTGCACATATCAGGATTTTTCTTACTTAAAGCGAATTAAGTTTATCCCATTTTTTGCGAACTTGAGGGTGGGTAAAGTAATATCGAGTTTTACCCAACATTGCTCAAGTCGATTTGCGCTTAAATAATGCGATTATAGTATTGAAACAAGAATTACAGCAAATCTCTAGGGTAATCCTATCATTCCCTTTAAATAGTTCAGCGATAAGTACGTGAACTTTTGTACAAATTAGGTGGGCAATGATAGGTACGCGTTTTTGATCTTTACGGTACAAGGTGCATACAAGCATTCCAAAGTACAAGGGTTGTCTCATTTGACTAAATTTTTTTAATTTAGTCATGTTTTTATTTTTCAGGCATTAGTATGTATATTAAACAAAACATAATTAAATGAGTTATATTTCATTATTTATAATAGAAACAAATCATAACGAACCTATCTTAGTAATGTTTACAAATAAATCGGCAGACCAAAGAAAATTATGTATATATTGAATACTATGGTTTCACATTAACAATTACATTAAAAAAATAAAGAAACAGTTCCAAAACGTCATATATATATTTCAAAAACAATAATCACCTTTTTTTTGTGCCGAGTGGTTAATACAAAAAGCCGATAGCCCTAAGATTTTTTTTTGTCTTGGGCAAAGTTGGCCATCACTAGTTGTTACATTACAACGTAACATTGCCCACATCAAGACTTCTTCATTCATTATCCTTTTGAAATCGAATTACGATATAAACAATCTTGAGTAATGGCAACTGTCACAATACTCTAAAATGAAAATGCTGAAGCAAAAAGGTATAGGGAAACAATTGCATAAGAAAAGCCTTTTAACTGTACATAGTTCCCGTACATTGTTAAGGACCATTCATCTTTTGTTTCTTTTCCTCATTGTATGGAATCTAAAAGAGCACCCTCTACAATAAGGTTTCACTGGCTTTCCCCATTGCCTTATTATATACAGGTATAAGTATAAGTATGGGTTTTACTCACCATGCTTTCCCATTTTGTGAGATTCACATCAACACTTGCCCGCACCAGAATACTATACTATGGGTTGGCTGGAAGAGATCCCTGTTAGGGATAAGCTCGCCTTTGTGCATATCTTTTTTATTTTTTATTTTACTGTTGTAATATTGTTAAACTTGTTTATGTGCAATAAAGTACATATACATACATACATACTATAAAATTACGTAAATTAATGAATTTGTTCAAAATGTTGGGCAAAGTTTCGCCTGGGGCAAAGTTGGAGGATATTACGGTACTCGTACTCGTATTGAGTAATACGACGCACTTTGTAAACATTAAAAATCAGAAAAAAATACTAAATGTAATTATTTTCAAAATTGCATTCTTGGGGTTAGATATGAGGATATTAGGTATCATTTGAGATATATTTTACAAAAAAATATTGCTTGGTGTCGTATCTCGGGGAGCCCAAACTTGGTATGTTTTGAAAATGTTTTTTATGTTTATTCCAAACATGTGACTGAAATGTAATGATGTGACATATTTTTGGAATTAGCTCAGAAAGCCCTTTCATTTGATACCACACACGATAGGTTTCAGAACAAAAAATTTTTTTTTTCCATACAAAAAAAAGATGACGTCATAACTGCACTCTGTTTTTTTTTTTTTTTACTGCTACGGGCCGAATCGATTCATTTGGCCTAAAGATCAATCGGTCCGATTTTTATGCTTTTAACACCATTTGCAGCATTATACTGAATTTCGGCGTGTACCGCTAGCACTATGAGGAGTATGACGCATCTGTAGTAATAATAATGATAATTCGATATCTTTACAAAATGTGCAAATTCCAGTCTGTAGTCCAAGGAGTGAGATGCAAATGTCTAGTCAAAATATTAATGAAAATTCCATGGCTTTTTCAGATTCGGAGGAATTCTGCACCGGGAGCGAGAATGATGAGTCAGGCTGCTCTGCTTCGGGCTCGAGTGACTCGTCGGGCGAGTCTGTAGTACTGTCGCCGCGATTGACACATTCAGGGGAAGCTTCGCCTGCTGCTGATGCACCGGCTGTCCATTCTACACGTCCTGTACGCACTACAAGGTCACAAAAACCTACAAGGTATGCCGACTACACATCGGATTACTCCATGGTAGCACACAAGGCTATGCCTGTCTGCGATCTAAATGTACCCTCATCATTTAAAGAGGCTGTCACTAGTTCTCATAGCGCTGAATGGTCTGCTGCCATGAAGTGTGAGTATGACTCTCTCATAGCAAATAAAGTGTGGAAATTAGTTGATAGGCCTCAAAACACAAATGTAATAAAGTCAAAATGGGTATATAAAATTAAAACTGATGCATTAGGTAACTTTGAAAAATATAAAGCGCGTCTTGTTGCCATGGGTTATACACAAGTACCAGGTGTAGATTATAAAGAAACATTTTCACCAGTTGTTAGACACAGTACAATGAGAATATTGTTTGCTTTAGCTTGTGAGTATGATTTAAGCATAGATCACATTGATGTGACCACAGCTTTTCTTAACGGAGACCTTGAGGAAACCATCTACATGGAATTACCACCAGGTTTTAATGATAATCAAAAAGATAAAGTTTGTTTGTTGCAAAAAGGGATCTATGGTCTTAAGCAAGCTAGTAGAATCTGGAATAATAAAGTTAACAACATACTGTGTGAAAATGGTTTTCATCAAAATGTGAACCTTGTATCTATATAAATAGGGATAATCATAACTTAGTATTGATTGCTTTATATGTAGATGATTTCTTTATCTTTTCAAACAATAGCTCATGTAAAAATAATCTACTTAGTTTATTACAGTGTGAATTTAACTGTAAAAATTTAGGTAATTTAAAAAGTTGTCTCGGCATTAATGTTGTAAGAGAAAAGGACTCGTTAAAATTAGATCAGAGTGATTACATAATGAAAGTACTCAAGCGGTTTAATATGGAAAACTGTAAACCTGTCTCGACACCCATGTCGATAGGATGTAAATTTGAGGATGATAGTGAAGCATTGTGTGAAGAAACTTATAATTACAGAGAACTTATCGGATCCCTAATGTATTTGGCTGTCTGCACTAGACCAGACATAGCTTACGCTTGTAGTCATTTGAGCCAATATAATTCTAAATTTAATAAAAGTCACTGGCTTGCGGCTAAACGGATACTGAGATATCTGGCAGGTACAATTAACTATTGTTTATATTTTATAAAAAGTAGGGAATTGAGTTTAACTGCTTATACAGACGCCGACTGGGCTAATAATGTTGACAGACGGTCTTACACCGGATTTGTAATTAAGTTAGGTTCAAATGTGATAAATTGGGAATCTCGTAAACAGCGTTGTGTCGCACTTAGCTCTACTGAAAGTGAATTTATATCAATTAGTGATGTATGTAAAGACTTATGTTTCATTAAGAATATATTATATGAAATTTCAGGTATGAAACCGTGCATCACTGTGTTTAATGACAACCAAAGTGCACACAAGCTGCTACTTTCTAAAGAATATTCACATAAACGTACAAAACACATAGATGTACGGTATCATCACATAAAAGAGTTGGTACATAATAATGTTTTAACTGTAAAATACTTACCAACAGAAGAAATGATAGCTGATGTACTTACCAAACCGCTGAGTACTAATAAACATTCTAAATTTATTCATAGCATGAATATGAAGTGATATAGGCATGTATATGTGAATGTAGAGTCCTAATTTAATGGTTTGCAAATGTGTAATGGGCTGAGGTGGGGGTGAACAAAATTTTAAAGTTATAAAATGGTAGAGGAACTAATTTAGCCCAAATCTCAAAGTTAGTTCAGAATCCCCAATTTACACCTACTGCAAAAATATGTTACAAAATGTGCTCACGGCTTAAGACTCTATTAGGTCGCGGGTAGGCCTCCCTTGGAGCAAGGAATCTAGATCCAGTATTTAAATTAGGACGCCCTAGATCTTAGAACCTTGACAATCGTATGACAGATCCAAATAAAAATGCCGATTTTACATTAACTTATTTTTTTTTATTTATTAAGGTCACATAACAAACCACTATCCTTAAAGATTTATATCCCTAAACACTGCTATCTCGCACATCAAGAAATACACAATTTAAATATATGAGCTTTGACAACTAATGGTCACCGGCTATATCCACGACATAACTTTTAATGGTACAGGTTTAAGGTTATGTTAATCTATAAAATCTATAATTAATAACTACATATTATGGAGGCAGGCCGTTGCATCAACCACCTGCCGTTCCAGCTTTATAACAAAAGATACATGTTACACGGGGTGTTCCCGGGAAATACAGCCTTTAAACAAGGACGGTCCGTTTATAATTAGATAAAATTAACTTACAGTTTTATCCGGCTATTAAAGCGGTGATTATTTATACTACGGCATCTTACAACGAATGCTCGATGAACCGGGATGCTCTTTGATATCTGGGGCGCGTCCGGCCATCAGAGTGTAAGTCGTCGGTGGGCCAATCCCGAAAAATAGGAACTTGACTAGGAATACGGAACCGAATCTGGAACTTGAGCCAGGAACAGGAACAAAGAACTGGAACTTGAACTTGAAGTAGGAACTTGAAATAGGAACTTGAAGTAGGAGCCCCGGTTTACGGGGTTCCTTTAAGTGTTTGCCGTCGTGCGCCACGCGGCGAATGAAGAGGTTACAATTCTCGGCATCGACATGGCTCGAGATTGCAAACCAAAAATATGTAGGGTTAGGCGAAAGGAATGTGGGTCGACATTGGTCAGGCGAGCCACTCCACTGCGACAATGTTTAGCCAGGCATTTTGACCACTTCCACGCCGGTTTAAAAGAACAAAATGACAACTGGCTTTCGCCGTGAATGATCTGAACCGAATGAACGAATGACATTTGTAAGACGAATTTGACTGAGACACACGTCTGAACTATGTGCTCGAAAGTTTATTTGTTAAAACATATTAGTAATTAACTTAAAGCAAACCTTTTAAAAGGTAAAAATATAAATTCAACAATTTGCTCTAGAATTCATTCTGTAACCGACGTTGCGTCAACGCGACTAAACCAATGATTCAAACAGCACTAATCTAGAACTGTCACTGATGACAAAAACGTCATCGCTCAATATAAACATTGGAAATTCGATACAAACAATTGACCGAATTAGATTGAAAACAACCCTTATAATCAAGTGAAAATATCTAAATAATGTGTACGTGCCACGACAAACACGTAACGTACTTCGTACCGATGATTGCAGGCGTGAGTACCTGCAACACAATGGAAAGTGGAAACACCAAATGATCTATACTTTTACGTAAGTATCTTTGACCTTTTTCATCTTTCGACCTTCGATCTGCCACCTATTCAATGCAGAGGGTCCTTACCTATCCATGAACAACCAAATTACCACTATACATACCAACTATCCGCTAGAAATCAGTCAGTTTATAACCTATGAAAATTCCATCTAAATTACATACTAAAACCAGCCATTGAACACTCTAAAGTGTTACAGTTCCCCTTTTGTTGGGTTAAAAAAAATTAAAATTTAAAATAAATTTTAATTTTTTTGTGGAGTCTGAACTCCCAAAATGTAACTACTAACTAACAACTATCAAAGAAACGTGACAAAGCATGCGACACGCCAATCTATTCTAATAAAACTTCTATCAACTAGCAATGAGAAATATACGATTTACTTCCTAAAAGACAAAACTTAACTACTAACCTGGTGAATCTGCAGCTTCTACCAAAGAATCTTAAATTCTAGACTTGGATGAACCAAGACGACCTTATTTCTATCTTTTATGACTATTGGAGCTCCGTTACAACTAAAGAAATCTTAAGGACTACGGAAGGCAAAACGGCTTTGACTTTATTAAAGATATGCCTGGCTATTTACAACCGAGGTAGTATTGGAAAAGCTATTCTCATTAGCGAAATCACAATTACTAGATCTCGAAGAATTTGCTTGTCAAAGACAAACTGGACTGGAAGAAGGTTTCTACCATACCCTTCTTTCAGTAAGAACATCCATTGGCAGAGAGAAACTTAAACGACGACGAAAAGTTTCCTCCTGAGAGATACAACGATAAGAACAAATTGTACTGCAACAGTATTTGAATATTTAGTATATACGTCTTTATAAGGACATAATAGTGACTAAAGGTTGGTCCGTATGCATCCGGTACCAAAAGTAAGGTAAATATAATCTTTAAGATTTATATTCCTTAAAGGAAATTAAAAAATGTCACGAGGCGTAAGGCGGTTCCGTTACGATGACGGTTCGACTTCGCCAGGTCGGACTATATCTTTTATATGAAAGTTACCTAGAAGTTTTCCTTCTAAGGATTTTAAAGTATAGACAAGTGGTCCTAACTTTTTGTGAATAACACATTTATCATAACGGGGAGCTAGCTTTGCAGAAAAATGCTTAGCCGCATTGGACAATGGAAAACATCTTTTATAGACGATTTGACCCTCTTCTAGATCTACGTGACGCTTCCTCATGTTATAATACCGTGCATTACGCTCATGGGAGGCAATCAACGAGTTACGTACTTTCTGGAATACAGATTTGAGCTCTTTAAGCTTTTCAGAAAAAGCACCACTGGTATCCAGTTGTAAAGCGTTTTGATCGATGGGACCTTCGTCATTATAAAGAGAACCTTCTAGAAACATTTGACGACCATGTGTTAAGGAGTACGGCGTGTGTTTGGTGACCTCGTGTCTGGCGGTATTGAGAGCGCATTGGATCTCCGCTATGTTCTTATCCCAGTTACGGTGATCCGAACGTACGTATGATGCAATGGTTCTTACCAGCTCGCGGTTCACGCGTTCCGTCTGGTTAGTCTGAGGATGATATCTAGGGTTATAGAAGACATGTGGGACACTATATTTCACCATTAGGTCTCGAAAATCTTTTGAAGTAAATTGCGCACCATTGTCGCAGAAAATATATTTGGGTACCCCGTGTACCAGAAACATTCCTTTTTCCATGCACTTCACTATTGCCTTCGCAGTTATCGTGCGCAATGGGAATAAAGTAACATATTTACTGAAATAATCAGTACACACAAAGAGGTACTGATTTCTCAAATAAGAAGGAGGAAATGGACCTAAAATGTCACAAGAAATTGCTTCGCCTGGTGACGATACACGTCTGGGAGAACCCATAAGACCAGGTCGAGCTAAATTTACAGGTTTATAAGTCCTGCATATTTCACAAGAATCTACATATTCTTTTACATCTTGGAAAAGAGTAGGCCAATAATAAATATCAGCTATTTTAGAATGGGTCTTAGCCACCCCAAAGTGTCCAGCGGTAGGATCATCATGGTACTTATTCAGAACCTCTTTTCGTTCCTCGTAAGGTAATACCAACTTCCAGTCGAATTGAGCTGTCAGGCGATATTTATTCTTAGAGTAACGGTAGAGTCTTTCGTTCTCTATTTTAAAGTTTGGAAATAGAGAAGGCTTCTCTGAGACTTTCTTATATAGATCTACATACCACGGATCTTGGGAGGTAGAGACATCAATAGCTCCAAGATTAATACGGGAAAGACAGTCCGGTATGACATGTTCTTTACCCTTTCTATGAATAATTTCAAAATTGAATTGGCTTAGTCTGCAAGCCCACCGGTTTAAACGACCAGTTGGATTTTTCAAATTAGAGAACCATTTTAAAGAAGCATGGTCTGTTACAATATAGCACTTCCTACCCTCTACATAAGCTCGATATTGTTCTAGCCCGTATATAACAGCCAAAAGTTCACGTTCAGTTGCCGAGTAATTAGCTTCAGGCTTGTTAAGTGTGCGACTTTGCACCCAGCATCAAGAAAATCCATGTTTAATTATTTATGTATAGTGTCAGAATAAGATACAAATGATATTAAGATTTTATAAGATCTTAAAATGTGTTTGTTCGGAAAATATTTCCTTTAAAAAAAATATAAATATAAGTTTTATGACTGTGCTAAATTTATAAGTTTAACCGTCATTGTTTAAGTTTTACAAACACCAAGTACAAACATCAATTGGCATCTCTTAAAATAAACTTAAATTTAAAGATATCATTTTAATTATTATTTGAAAATGTCATACTCCAAAAGGCCCCACGTTGGGCGCCACTGTAATGGGCTGAGGTGGGGGTGAACAAAATTTTAAAGTTATAAAATGGTAGAGGAACTAATTTAGCCCAAATCTCAAAGTTAGTTCAGAATCCCCAATTTACACCTACTGCAAAAATATGTTACAAAATGTGCTCACGGCTTAAGACTCTATTAGGTCGCGGGTAGGCCTCCCTTGGAGCAAGGAATCTAGATCCAGTATTTAAATTAGGACGCCCTAGATCTTAGAACCTTGGCAATCGTATGACAGATCCAAATAAAAATGCCGATTTTACATTAACTTATTTTTTTTTATTTATTAAGGTCACATAACAAACCACTATCCTTAAAGATTTATATCCCTAAACACTGCTATCTCGCACATCAAGAAATACACAATTTAAATATATGAGCTTTGACAACTAATGGTCACCGGCTATATCCACGACATAACTTTTAATGGTACAGGTTTAAGGTTATGTTAATCTATAAAATCTATAATTAATAACTACATATTATGGAGGCAGGCCGTTGCATCAACCACCTGCCGTTCCAGCTTTATAACAAAAGATACATGTTACACGGGGTGTTCCCGGGAAATACAGCCTTTAAACAAGGACGGTCCGTTTATAATTAGATAAAATTAACTTACAGTTTTATCCGGCTATTAAAGCGGTGATTATTTATACTACGGCATCTTACAACGAATGCTCGATGAACCGGGATGCTCTTTGATATCTGGGGCGCGTCCGGCCATCAGAGTGTAAGTCGTCGGTGGGCCAATCCCGAAAAATAGGAACTTGACTAGGAATACGGAACCGAATCTGGAACTTGAGCCAGGAACAGGAACAAAGAACTGGAACTTGAACTTGAAGTAGGAACTTGAAATAGGAACTTGAAGTAGGAACCCCGGTTTACGGGGTTCCTTTAAGTGTTTGCCGTCGTGCGCCACGCGGCGAATGAAGAGGTTACAATTCTCGGCATCGACATGGCTCGAGATTGCAAACCAAAAATATGTAGGGTTAGGCGAAAGGAATGTGGGTCGACATTGGTCAGGCGAGCCACTCCACTGCGACAATGTTTAGCCAGGCATTTTGACCACTTCCACGCCGGTTTAAAAGAACAAAATGACAACTGGCTTTCGCCGTGAATGATCTGAACCGAATGAACGAATGACATTTGTAAGACGAATTTGACTGAGACACACGTCTGAACTATGTGCTCGAAAGTTTATTTGTTAAAACATATTAGTAATTAACTTAAAGCAAACCTTTTAAAAGGTAAAAATATAAATTCAACAATTTGCTCTAGAATTCATTCTGTAACCGACGTTGCGTCAACGCGACTAAACCAATGATTCAAACAGCACTAATCTAGAACTGTCACTGATGACAAAAACGTCATCGCTCAATATAAACATTGGAAATTCGATACAAACAATTGACCGAATTAGATTGAAAACAACCCTTATAATCAAGTGAAAATATCTAAATAATGTGTACGTGCCACGACAAACACGTAACGTACTTCGTACCGATGATTGCAGGCGTGAGTACCTGCAACACAATGGAAAGTGGAAACACCAAATGATCTATACTTTTACGTAAGTATCTTTGACCTTTTTCATCTTTCGACCTTCGATCTGCCACCTATTCAATGCAGAGGGTCCTTACCTATCCATGAACAACCAAATTACCACTATACATACCAACTATCCGCTAGAAATCAGTCAGTTTATAACCTATGAAAATTCCATCTAAATTACATACTAAAACCAGCCATTGAACACTCTAAAGTGTTACAAATGTAAATGTGCAATCGTATCAATAGTATGCATTTTTCTTCTTTTCTTGCTTAACTATTTGTGTTCAGTACTAGCATGCTATTATACGAGTCAAGTCTCTATTTAGGGCAAACATTGTCAATGTAAACTTATATAATTGATGTTATATTAAGTTCAAGCCATTCATGAGAGATGAACCTATACACACTGTCTTCAAATTGTCGTTGTGTATGGAATCTTCTTCTTATTTGTATGTAGGCATGAGGCAATGGTCTTATTAGTGTGAGGGGAAGTGTTAAAAATTGGATCGTTTATATCCACCCTAATAAACCACCAGCCATGTAGGATCGTGTGCATGACCTGTTATGCATGTTTTATTGTCTATGCTGTAATCTATAATTCGTTCTCTTTGACTTTTGGTAAGCCGGCCGAGCAGTCGCTCTCTCCTCGATATATTTTATATTACTTAATTTACTTAGGATTCCTATCCTGGTTTGAACAAACTGTTAGTGCATCGAATAAACGTGAAACCTAAACAGTGCTGTCTAGTTTTATTTCCACTGCTGTATGATCTCCCGATCATTTAATACTAACCTTGAGTATTCGACATGAATTTCAACTTAATAACTTCACGCGTTTATGAGGAAAAGGTAGTAAGTAAAAAAATTTGTAATGTATATTTTTGTATGATTTTACTAAAAATGTCTACTTTTTATAATTTTTCCTTTGTCTATGCTATATGACGTTGCTTCGTGCCAAATTTCAAGTTTCTGAATTCATGGGAAGTACCCCGTAGGTTTTGCGAGTGCCGAAAACTCTAAAATTTGCAGCATAAACGACTGTATCTTTTGATTGCGTTGGCTTTTAAGTTTGATTTTTTTACAGCTTCAAGGGACAATAGACCTGAGTATTTGATATAAATTTCAGCTTGATCCTCCACGCGTTCCTGAGAAAAATGGTCTTGACAGACAGACAGACAGACAGACGGACAACAAAGTGATCCTATAAGGGTTCCGTTTTTTCCTTTTGAGGTACGGAACCCTAAAAACTTTATTACAAGTAAAAAAAAATGTTACACACCTCACAACAAAGAAAGAACAAACACAAACAACAAGATACAAAGTAACTTACGCGCTGTATGTAGGTGACCGTCACGGCGGCGGCAGGTCGTAAGTTATTAACGAGTCTAGTAACATCACGCCATTTCCTTTTTTTGTCCCGCCGCCGCCGCATACGCGCCAAGTCTCCGTGCCTATTAAAAAAACCAAACAATTCGAGTCAGAATCACATATTAATGGCGTTTTAAAATAGATGAATGTATAGGTAAGCCTAACTTCTTCGCAGTAGTATTTCTTCGCAGATGTTTGATTCAAATTTCTCGTAAAACGGTATATTTGTTTATACTGTTCGATAGAGCAATAGTTAGTAAATTTTTTTACTAAAGGATAGACTATAGACATTGTCTAATTACCAACCCAGTGATTTGTAAATTGAGTTTTACTTATGACAAGCGTTTCAATTGAGGGACCACCTTTTGTCGATTGTAACTTTTGAATGACTTCTTTTACAAACTACCCATTGAATTTACAATGATTCGAGTACTTTTACTAACTCTCAGTCACATAAACATTTTAAATATTACTCTTGTTCTCACTGAATGTGATATTCTAAGAAATTCGAATGTTCAGTTGAGGGACCACCTTCTCCATGCTATTTCTTCGTATTAAGTTAGCAGAATGGAGTCACGATTAATGAAATTAGTTTTACAAATCTTTTACTAAAAGTAGTCATTTACAGCAGTTATACATTTTAAGTAGTTTATTAGATATGGATACCTGGCATGCACGACTGAGGGTCCACCTTTAACCGAACGTAACTTTTGAGTAACGACTTTTACAAATTTTTGAGAACTTTTACTAAAGACTGGTAAGCTTAAAAGCTCAAAATTCCAACTTGGACCCTCAATGGGAACGCACATATTTTACACCTGCAGCCTATGGATCAATTATACCCAAAAAGCTTACAGCGCCCTGCGCGTCCAATACAACAAGTGAACAACAACCCCTTCAGGATGCTGTTGGGACTCCCGCGACATTCACGCGATTATGCGAAAACGTATCGCGTCTCTGCTAAGACGTATCGCCGGTAGCCCCAATAGCCTCCTGGAAACAGTGGCGGGACGGTACGGCCCTTTTCACTACCCCTGGACGAGATGCACTTAGGATTAAAATATGCTAGTATGTAAGGTAAATTAAACTAATCTAATTGGCTATTATTACACATTGAAACCTGCAGGGCCCAATCTGTAGGGTTGGTAGGTGTAATTAAAGGTAGGGCCCGTAGGGAGCTAAAGGAGGGGCAGGGAGAGGCAGGGTACACAACAGATTGGGCCCTGCTGGTTGCAATGTCTAATACTAGTTTTAGTAATTACTTAAGGTGCTCTTACACGGGCGATAGAAATTGCCGCAATTTTGACGTCACGGCCATGTCGAGCAATTTCAAGCAATTCGAAATATTGCTCAATATGGGGCAATTATTGCTACAGTATGGCGCCATTCTGGCTCCATTAGAATTGCCCCATATAGCAGCAACTCGGGAAACTAGGCAATACGTTCATACACGAGAAATACAGTGGAGCAATACGACCGCGCCGTTTCCCCTCCCCTTGCACCCAGACCGCACCGCACTCGCCCTATCAGAAGCTCTCTGAACCATGGACGAGGTAGTTTTAGCTGCGGCAGCTTGCAGTGCATTCATAATAATGTCTTTAAAAAAAAAGAAAAAGAAGAGAAACAGGCGAATATGGATGCGTTCGTATCTTGCCAGAAGAAAACCGATTATGATGTGTAAGGAATTAGACGAGATGTTATTTAAAAACTTCACAAGGATGTCCCGAAGTGATTTTGAATTACTTTTAAATAAATTGGGGCCACTAATTACAAAACAGACGACCAATATGAGAGATCCAATATCTGCACCCATGAAACTGGCCATAACCCTTCGATTTCTGGCTACTGGCGATTCATACAAAAGTTTAATGTATTTATTTAGAGTCTCCGATTCTACTATCTCATTACTCATACCGACAGTATGCAGAGCAATTGCCACAGTGCTTCGGGATTATATAAAGGTACGTAACATTATTCTTCACTTACCATTGGCAAACCAATTTCAATATTACAGTTTTCTACGCAGTAACATTACAATAACATGATATCTTAGATATTACGATTTTCCAAAATAGGGCTCTAGATGCATTCGTTTTATTAGTCGTTTTATTTTTATTAGTCTCGATTTTATGAGTGTGTCTGCCAGTGATATATAGGTAAACTAGCTGTACCCGCGGCTTCGCCCGCGTGTGTTTGGGAGGTTTTCTATTTTCATTTACTAAATCCAGGTCATTATTTTAAAACTTACCTACGCTTTTTACATGTCAATAGCTAGGGATACACGCACAGATGTGCCCGCCGGATTTGTCGGGCGGATGTGCCCGGCGGACAAATCCGTGCGTGTATGGCGCGAATTGGACACGGATTGGTCTGCGGACATATATGAATAGCGCCATACACGAACGGATCTGTCCGCCGGGCATATCCGTCGGACAAATCCGGCGCCGGCGGGCACATCTGTGCGTGTATCCCTAGCTAATGTTCATCAAATTGGATACTGAGTCAAAATTGATTAGTTCAGCTGTGTTAAGATAACTGACTAAAAAGGCGAACGTCGAGACCTGCGAATACTAATGGCCGAGATCCTGCAGCAGAATATGCTTCGAACAGAGGGCCGAACGCTGTAGGCATGGTAAGCGTGTGAGCGCATCACCCCAGCGGAAAGCAAAAGTACTTCTGCAGCAGCATTTTTTATTATTATTTCGTATATTTATTTCCTTTCTTAAGTTAGGCTTTTTACAATATGAATATAAAATTAAAATAAAATATACCATACAAAACAAAAACAACATAAAACATAAACACATTATAAAAAACCTAACCTAGAGTGC
Organism: Pammene fasciana; assembly: GCA_911728535.1. Taxonomy (NCBI): domain Eukaryota; kingdom Metazoa; phylum Arthropoda; class Insecta; order Lepidoptera; family Tortricidae; genus Pammene; species Pammene fasciana. Next base: position 29,557,017 of record OU452273.1, on the reverse strand, counting down.
CGCCGGCAGCAAGGCAAGGCCCAGGCTGCCGGTGGTCAGGGCCGCAGAGAGAGGAACCTTCGGACTATACGCGCCGTGTCCAGGATTACCGCCTTCTGAATCTGACCCTTGATCCAACCACAGCCCCGTAGCGAAAGTCTCTCAAGATGTTGGTCGAGACTCTTCGCTATGAGACCGTTCGTAGAAACAACTATCGGCACAATGATCGCCGAATCGACCTCCCACATGGCGGTTACCTCGTGAGCCAAGTCTAGGTACTTGCTGGACTTGTCCTTCTCGGCTTTCACGAGGTTCACGTCACATGGGACGGTGATGTCAACGAGCATGGCCCGGCGTTGCGGCCGATCTATTACCACGATATCAGGTTTATTGGCTACAATAGTCCTATTATTTCTTTGTATGTCTTTCCCGACCACGGAACAATGGTGTTCCGGACCTTTGGGAGGCGTATGCGGAGCCGAAGCCAACGCGCAGAGGCCCTTTCGACAATTTAATGAAAAGTGAGGGGTACACTAAGCGGATGCTGCCCCTGCCCGTGTCATGGGACGCACGCAGAGACAGCACCCGCCATGGTGTAAGGACTATTGAGAGTTAATGGAGTCTAAAATGTACTAGGCTATTGGGTGAATAGTATGGACTAGTTAATGGGCTATTGGATGAAGGACCGGACGCCTGCCTAATAAAACGGTATACAATCTTATTTCCGGCAGACGGTGACTCGCCCTCCGCAAGATGGGCCCCCATAAAAAGCGACATCAAAGATGGCTCAAGGGCAACACCGGTGCGGGGGCTGGGGGTAGAGAGGTGTCACTGGACTTTAAACATATAGCCAACTCGCCACTTAGGTTTCCACATCTACCCTCGAGAACACAGCTCTAACGACCCCACTCTGGACAGCCGGCTAAGGCAAGCCAGAGGCAGGGGACCTGTCCCACCCATCCGACAGGGCACCCCAGGGGCACTCAGGTACGTGGAGTCGCTACTCTCCAACAGCTCGCCACAAGCTGCCCTGCGTTGACTGATTGCGCTGGTGGAAACCAGTGGGCGATGGGGTCGTCACATCCCTACGCCTATGTCCTATTATTATTATTTATTTATTAATAACACAGGTTACAAATTTAATTATATACAGTGCTCCACAAAACTAAATTAAGTTTTACTGTGGAGTCAAGTAGTTAACCTATATTTATTACACCAAATAATTATATCACCGACTTAATTAAGAACACATAATAAAAACAAAAACAACAAATAAGATTTGTGTGGTAGGTATCTCCTAGGTCCATAGGTGAACGTTTCCCCTATAGAGCACCCAGGAGATACCTTTTAAGGCGGTTTTTAAACCTGGTTTTTTGGCCTCTTGTACAATATCCGCGGGCAGAGTGTTAAGTAGGTAGGGTACACGTTTATTTAGCGTACTATCTCCGTAGTAATTTGAGACTCTGGGTACGACATATTTTCCCGCAGTCATTGTCCTGGTGTTATGATTATGGTTGACTAAACGGAAGTGTACCTGGCTGCTATGGTTATTCAAAGCTAACATGTATTTCAGTCGTGATGCTACTGGTAGGATTTTACAGATTTTAAATAGTTTCCTATAGTCACTTCTGCAGCTATTTTTAGTTTTTTTGTTAACTAAGTATTTTAAAAATCGGATCTGAAGCGCTTCTAGTTTGTCTATGTTAGTTTTGAACGTAAGGCCATAGCTGTTGAGACCATAAGAAATAATTGACTCTACCATGGATGTATATATACATTTTAGCGTACTAACAGGGATTTTAAAACTTAAATGATAAAATTTACTTAACAAAATTCTTAACTAACTAATAATCTAATATATGGGTCAGAATCAGAGAGGTGAGCATTTTAGGTTTTGAAATATCTGAGAAATTAAGTTTTCATTTGAAGAAAACTAACAAGTGGAGTCTGTTGTGTCATTTGTCATGAACCTTTCCTGTGAAGAGGCACGCAGAAAAATATATACTTTAGAAATTCTACTTGTTAATAAGAATAATGCCAGGGCAAAAACTCATTTCGGGAACACTTTTAAATATTTTTTTAATAATTATATAACCAACGCATTCAAGAATCATATTCAAGAAATTGTAATTCACCTGTTCCAAAATCAGAAAATGTTGTTATTTTGTATATTTTTATAATAAAAACACTTATTTTTCAAATTACTCTCCATAAATTTTCAATTGGTGTGAATTTCGCTCCAAAGTTTCAATTTACTGTGTACATTTTTGCACAACGTTATATATTAATAATATAAATACAAAAGTTTTAAGATCATTGCATGTTGTGTATGCAAGATTTAACTATAGCATTACTTATTAGTGATTTATTTGCCGGTTTTGTGATGTTCCCGAAAATGATACGAGTATTCCCAAAATGACAATGAAGTTCCCTAAATGACGTTGACGTTCCCGAAATGAACGTAACGCCTGGTTTTGTCATATTGTATGCATGAAAATAATATACAATTACAGTATTATACCTTTATTTGTTCTTAAGGAATGAGGAACATGAGTATCAAAATTTAAATTTAAGCTTAAACTTAAAATCTAATAATAATAAACTTTGTAGTTTCAATCAACAAACTTTAGATATCAGGAACAAAAATGCTAATTGCACACTATCATGGCACAAATGCTAATTGCACATTATCATCAATGCTTAAAACCAAAATATAAACTTTGTAGTTATAAAATAAACAGACATTAGGAATTAGAAACATTATTATGCATAATCAATTAATCACATAATATCACAAAGTAATTTGAGTATCATAGTCTGAACTTAAAGTCTAGCAATAACCTACTTTTCGAATATGTCCATATTTTCATCAAAACAATAATAGCTACGACTACCTTTTTTCTGCAATGTTGGTGTAGGTAAAATTTTAATAACTTGTTCACAAGGGACATATGCTACATCATTTTGTTCAACTTTAAATATTCTTGCTGAGTTCCGTTGACAACGAAGAAATGTGACTTTTATTTCACCATCTTCATCCACTGAGGTGTCAGCGACTGCAACGTATCTGTATTTAATTTTTTTATTTTCAGTTGGTACATTTACTAGCAAAAATGTCTTTGGACGTATCATGTTTGGGTGAAAGTTCTCCTTATCATTTCCGTACGATGTACCCGCATTAATATCGTCATTCTTTCCATGAAGTCGATCTGAAACCTTTTGGAGATTCTCATCATCTGAACTGTCTGATCCGTATACGGCATCGTAGATACTTTTTCTATAGGTGTGAAGAGAATTCAGAAACTCTTCATCCTTTTCAATGTCTAAATCTATCATTTCTAATGGCACCGGACTATCTTTATCTCTATCTTCGACTGAAAATGCCTGCAGTTTAATTTCTCGCAACAATTTTGAAAACTGATACAGTAGTATGGAGACATCAGAAGAATTCTGCCAAATAATCTTAGTTACATTCATGATTCCGGGGATTGCATCTATCTTTTCGGGTATTACGTTTTTGATTGCAACTATTTCATCGTCAGTGACTTCATGGAGTAAAACAGATGAATCGTTTATGTTTAGGAAACGGACAAAATCTGCAGCTGTGTTGACATCGTTTCCTCGTAATACTTCATCATCAGCAGTTTTCTTTAGTACTCCTCCTACACCATCCATTGGTCCCTTACCATGACCTGGTTCACTGAATGTCCACGTTGAAGCAGTTATTTGCGGAAAATGGTCTATTAAGGTTTTAAGCCATAAGTAGATATTAGTGCGGTTTCGATACTGGGATGTGGGTCCATCTGAAAACACGTGAAGGGTATTTACGTGTGGCCTGACACTCAATATCTTCTGTAGCGCCGATTTCAGGTGACCCCATACAGCATGAGCCTGATGGTCCAAATTATCACTCACAGTGGCAAAAGAAACAGTTTCTAGAGACGTATCGTTTATGGCATAAAAAACTCCTGTGTGGATCGATAATTGACCTTTTGAAGCTCCGAATCTAACCGATTGAATCTCTTTCCCATATTTTGTCATATAATTTTCAGCAAAATCAATTTGAATCATTAGCTCTGTTTCTTTTAAATTATCTTTCAGTTCTGTCTTGGCCTTCAAGTTTTCGCTAATTCCATAAACGTGTTTTTTCATTGGAGAAATATCCGCAGCTAAAGATATTTTCAAATCTTTGACTGTGCTTGTAACAGTGACTTTTTTAGTAAGTTTGACGGTTTTTTTCTCTCCTTTTATGATTCGGTCTTCTTTTGTTGCTTGCCACTGAAAATATTGAACGGTATCCTCATTACTCCCCGATTCCATTTTAATCTCCTTGCATTCCCCACACAAACCAAGCATACAATCATAAGAAGTAATGTCACAGCTGTACGCTTTTATACATTCGGATGTAGACTTGTGCGGCAGCTCTCCTAGTCGGTTCAATTTTTCCAGTTTGTATTTAAAATTTTCGTGCCTTACACAAAGACAAGTATCCCGATCCCATTTTTTAGGTTGCACTACCCAATAAGGTTTCTCTCTCAAAAGTGTCGAATAAGATACTCGAATTCCAGTTTCAGCATAAAATTTAGGATGCAATTTTTTTACAGTTTTTTGAAGCAGCCGCTTTTGTTTGTTTCCCTTGAGGCAATCTTTCTTTCCTGGGCACATTGTGCTGACATCGTCTCGCTCAAAAAACTTATGAATTTCTTTACGAATCTGATTAGTGATTAAAAATGTTGGGTGCTTCCGATTAGATATTAAAATGTTGTCATAATTTTTATTTTTGCGGAGGAATTGTTTGGCCATATTATTTAAACGGTGTTTTTTGATACGATTGCCACTGACGCATTTTTGAAAAGCCTCCCGTTGTTTAGAATTTTTCGGTAATTTGTCAACGGTGTCTTTTAATTGGGTTGTCAAAACCTCGCCAAATAATAGCCGTTTACGAACTTCCGGTGTAACAGAACATCCTTTTGTTAATTCGTCAACTTTGCGAGTAGGCGTATCGGGACTCTTTTGGGATGCTCTTTCTTCGCGTCTTCTGCTTCTCTGTACTTTTTTTCGCAACTGATCTATCACTCTTTGCATTTTCTGTATTTTATGTTTCTGTTTTTTAACAGTTCTATAAGCCTGCGCTTTATCTTTTTTAACCTGTTTTCTTCCTGCTTTCTTCCTCGACACTCGAGAATCGTCTTCTATCTCATTTTCAGAATCTGGGGGGCTGTTAGCTAAAATGTTTGCCATCATCTTTTTTTTCTCTCTGTACTTTTGAGAATTTATTCTCCACAACTTTCTCTGTTTCCTCTTTTGTCTTTCGGTCATATCAGTAACAGTCTTAACTTTGTTTTCGGCTTTCTTTCTTTGGTAATATTGCCTATCTTTCAGTCTTTTCATCTCTATTTGTTCAGGTGTCATTTTATTTAAAAACTTGCGCTTCCTTGCATTAGCCTTTTCACGATATTTTTTATAAGCTAAACTGTCCGCTTTTAATCGTTTTTTCGACTTCTTTTTCTCTTCATTTTTATTGTTTTCCATGTTACTCGTACTAAATGGATACCTAGAAGCAAAATTTTGCATGATTATGCTTTTAAAAGCATTACAGCATCATTTTGTACAAAAATTGTCATTTCGGGAACGCCCGCATCATTTCGGGAACGCCCGTCATATACAAGAACGTTCCCGAAATGACCGTTCCCGAAATGACTAATCGATAAATATTTACATGTCACGCTTAACGCCGCCATGTTAGATATTGGTTTTAGAGGTTATGAACAAGTGAGCTGTAATATTTATAAGAATTTTGCAAAAACTATGCAAATTTTTGAAAAGCTAATCACCAAACAGCGTTCCCGTAGTGACAGGGAATTGAAGTACGCTTCACACATATCAAATTAAGAGGTACTTACCAACAAAATCAATTATTTTTCTCCGTAAACACGACACACGCCTTTTGCTTTGTCTAGCGAACTTCACACTGTTGCTCGCTAACGCCACCTAGCGCGTGTTGTATTCATTACATTGACCCGCATCCACAGCGTTCACGGAATGATTCGATAAACGTCAGACAGCATTTGAATAGCCAAAATATGAAGAAATTAAACTGGTATTAATGTCATTTTACGTACATATTCTTAATTTGATGATTTTCTTGGCAAATATTAAAATATGACAAATTTAAGTCGTAATTTTAACCATTTTTGACGTGTCTGTACTATGAAACAAGGTATAAGGACGCATTCCCGGAATGACTATTCCGACCTGTTTTGTTTGAAATAAAAAAAAACATTATTATAGAAAAATAAATGTCCTAAGTGCCTTGCAATTATGCGCAACACCTTTATTTTGAAATAAATATTCTAGTAATATCAAGTAATTTTATTAAGAAAAACTTTGTCAGAAACGAAATGCTCACCTCTCTGATTCTGACCCATATCTTCTAATTCTAGCGACTTAAGCTTTATTTATTAAGAAAATAGACTATTTGATCTACATAATTAGTTGTTAAGATCTAGTATTTATTAACAGCATATTTTAATGTATTTTTTATTTATTTATAAATAACAATATTATACAACAAATATATAAAAAGAAAACTTAAAATCTACCTATAAACCTAAATAATTCTAAAACCGTAAACTAGGTAAGGTCGCCGAGGTCCGACCCTTGCGGAAGAGTTCCCATAATGCTGGCTCCTATTTTAATTATGTTTAAGAACTCCCCATCGGCACACAAACCTCTCTAAGGTTTTGCCAATGATGGGTCTTGTAATATATAATATTGTAATTACTTATTTCTTATTCAATAAATTAAAAAAAAAAAAAAAAAAAAACTTACTACAAATGTAATCTACATGTGTCGTCCAGGAGAAGTTTTCATCGATTTGCATACCAAGATAGGTGACATTCTTAACTCTTCCTATCGGCTGACATTTACAAGCATGACAAATCTACTATAAAATTGAGGTACATCACCCCTTAAGAGTCGCCAGGACGCTCGCGTTCCCATACAAACGTAGTTTTGCTCTCATTTTAAAACGACATGCTTTAGAACCACGAACTTTGGCATGGGGATTCTAGTAGTACAGATCTATGTCGGTAATTCGTTTTCGTTGCTAAAAATTGTAATAAAAAGAAAATACAGCCAGATACAGATTTACATACAAAACTTATTTTTGCTATGTTTTCTTTGTGTTACAATTTTTAGCAACGAAAACAAATTACCGACATAGATCTGTACTGCTAGAATGCCCATGCCAAATTTCGTGGTTCTAAGGCATGTCGTTTTAAAATGAGAGCTGAACTACGTTTGTATGGGGACGCGAGTTCACGCGAGCGTCCTGGCGACTCTTAACTACGCCACAATCGCCTGGGATCATGGATACCTATATACGAGAATGATGTGGATCTTATTCTACAGACAAAAAAGTGAGGCTGAAAGAGAAGGTTATCTAGGACACTGTGTCTCATTATTTTGACAAAACACGGGACTTAATCGCGTATCTACACTTACTTTTGTAATTTCCCTGACGATTCGATCATGGATCAAAAATGCATCATGCAGTCACTATCAAATATATCGGAGCGGCCAAGCTAAGTACTTAAAAAATATCTGAACATTGAACTCTATCGACTTGACAATAGAGACTTTGTGGCTGCTCCAATATATCTGATGGCGACTGTACAGTCGACTACAAAGAGCTGTATCCACTTTTTGAGCATATCACAAGGCAATAAGGTGAAAAAGTGTATACTTACATCTTTTCTTAGTCGACTGTGCATGTAATTATATACAATATATAGCTTAAGCATTAAGCATTTCCTGCCGCCAAGTACAAAGGCTCTTCTCATACAGGCTCTGGTGCTGGCAATAATTGATTATAGCGATGTATATATGCCTTACCAACGTCTCGCAAGGACTCTTGGATAGGTTCCTACCTAAACAGCTGCATCCGATTTATCTACGACCACCGCAAGTATGACCATGTCTCTTTTCCTTTCGGCGACAATCTCAATTGGCTTCACATTCGTGAACGTAGGAGCCTCAAGGTTCTGTGTACGCTCTTTAGCATATTAAAGGATCCAGCTGCACCGGAGTACCTGCGGTCTAAATTTCAATTTGTTACGGCACAACCAGGCCGCGAGCTCCGTTCCTCCCGTACACTAATACTCTCTATCTCTATTCATCACTCCGGTTCTATTCGTCTTTGGAATGCCCTCGTATCTTACCAAGTTCAGACCAAATCATCTTTTAAGAGAAAGTTGCGCAAACATTTTCTTGAAAAATGACAAAGCTAGAACTCATGACTCATGACAGTCTAGTAGCAGGTATACACGGTGGGAACAAGTATACCGACAGAATCTTAACAGCGTATTCTTGATCATATTTAGAAACTAAAATGTCGTATGAACTTTTCTAGAATCAGCGTAGTTTCAGAGAGTCAATGTAAAAAAACTCTTTTTTTTCTTCTTAACTCGGTACATCACATCCTTTGGATTACAATGTTGGCATTGTGTTGTGCGATGTGGTTTAGTTTAAAATACCTTATTCACGGACGTCAAAGTGGTGAGCGACACTTCGCAAAAAAAAAACAGAAAAAAAACCTTATGAGTCAATATTTTGCAATAAGTAGTTTTAAAAACATATCGTTTTTTCATGTCGAAAATTTTTTTTGCGAATTTAGCCAAAAGTCATATCATATGGCACTTTTTAACCGACTTCAATTCCATTGAGGAAGGAGGTTCTGCATTCGGTTTGGTGTTTTTTTTTAATGTATGTTCACCGATTACTCCGAGACCCGTGGATCGATTTGGGTAATTTTTTTTTTGTTTTGGAAGGATCTACATCCAAAGTGGTCTCATATTAATCTGGTGCTGTTCTAATTATGGGATCCATGAGGAATTGAGAGAACTCCTCAATTTTTAAAGGCACATGTATGGTGATTTGGCTGTTTTCTTAAGCTACTGAAGCATTTTCTCACGAAAATCACCAATTTGATGGAGTGGACCTGATGATGATGATTGTTTTGATGATAATGATGAAGGTTTTTTTTTTAAATGTAGGATGTTCAGCGATTACTCCAAGACCCGTGGTCCGATTCGAATGATTATTTTTTTTGTTTGGAAGGAACTACCTCGAAGATGTTCCTACAATATTCTGGTGCTGTTCTGATGATGGGATCGATGAGCAACTGAGGGAACTCCTCAAATTTTAAAGGCACATGTTTGGTGATTTGGGTGTTTTCTAAAATTACTCAAGCATTTTTTCACGAGAACCACCAATTTGATGGAGTGGACCTGATGATGATGATTATTTTGATGATAATGATGATGTAGGATGTTTAGCGATTACGCCAAGACCCGTGGTCCGATTCGAGTAATTATTTTTTTGTTTGGACAAAACCCATTTCGAAGATGGTCCCACATTAATCTGGTGCTGTTTTGATGATGGAATCGATGAGCAACTGAGGGAACTCCTCAATTTTTAAAGGCACGTGTATGGTGATTTGGGTGTTTTCTTAAGCTACTCAAGCATTTTCTCACGAGAACCACCAATTTGATGGAGTGGACCTGATAATAATGATTGTTTTGATGATAATGATGAAGAATTTTTTAAATGTACAGTAAGCGTCAGAGATAAGTGACCCCCCTCCAGCAATAGACAAATGTGGTCGCTAGTTCGAACCCCAGCATAAGAATCACACTTTTTGCTTTTTTTTTACTTTTGTTTTATAATCCTGGTTTTAATATTTTTTTACATTACCACAAATATTTATTTTATACGTTTTGTTATTCCTTATTACCTACTCAGTTATTAACTCGGAACATTAAAATTACCCTTTTAATCAATTTTTAACTAGAACAATAATTTCGTTAACTTCACAAGAGTCCGTGCAGCGTGATGGATAGTGTAACAGACTAGTAAACACTAGGTTCGCGGTTCGAATCTACGTAGAGGATACTTTTTGTATTTTTATACTTGTTCTTTTTTATTAATAATTTATTATCATCCTATTTAATATAGTAAGTCTAATTAAAATAGAAGTTAAAATCTTTTTTTTTAGGACTAATAATGAAAATTCCATAGTCACTGGTAACTTTTTATTAACTAAAAAGTAGGTATTTAAATACTATTATATTAAATATTGTTTACTAACTGAATAATGGGGGTAATATATATATATATATATATATATGACAGTAGATATATTATGCGTGTTCTGTAAACTGATTACTATATATTTTACAGCTAAATATTTACTAGTTAAATTATAATGACAATGTGTAGTCAATTATACATCAGTGAAACTTAAAGTTAACAAGTAAAATACCTTTAGCTTAACTCTTACTGTTTAAAATTGTGGTATTGGTGGTCTGCATGCTGTTAAACTTTATAAGGCATTACACTTTGGTTGTTTACTTTAGATTATACCTACATTTTACTTCATTGAGTAGAACCGTAAAAACAAGTCGGGTCATAACTTTTTTTATAAGTAATACCAAACTACTCGGTTAAAAGTGAAATGTATAGTTTCCCTTTTCTTTGATTATAAATTAATATTCTTATTGCATTTAACACAATTTTTCAGTTATACTTACTAAGACAGAGATGGCGGGACACAGCGGTGGGAGTTGTGGAAATTGCGGGAAGAGGCTTTTAAGTATAAAATGGGCTATTCAAAAAACAATTTCAAAAATGAGTATAGGTTAGACCGCCCCTCGCCCTACCAGTCTGTATGCCATTATCAATATGTAATACGTAATCTAAACCAGCTATTTAACGTTGCAAAGAGAAACGACATGTTATCAAAGATAACAATAATTCATCTCTTAGCCCGTTACCAATGCAATGCAACCTTACCACAATCTTAGTAAGCATAGGGTATTTCTCCACTAATTAGGTCGAATTCAAACAGCTCCCATTAAAGTTACATTGAAATTTCCTATTAACAGAAACACTTTATTCAGTCATGTCACATCAAATTGACTTGAAATAATACTAATGAAGAAGAATCCATGTTAAAAAAACTACATTAAATGGCTAACAATATGTATGGTTTTTAAGGTAGAAATTAACGAGTTACCTCTTGGAAAAGCCTACTTGTTTAAGCACTATCTTGTTATTTGCAAAAAAACAATATAATTTGTTAGACACTACTTATACAATAGCATTATACCTACTCATTATTTTAAAACTTGCATGGAGTAAATATTTGCCCAATAATGGAGAAATACCAACAACACATTTTTTTTACAATTTTTACTAATAACATAGAGGAAAACCTTTTTTATCTTCTACCTGTTTTAGCCGGCTTTTCATGCTTGAAACCATGTTTGAACATACATTGGTGTTCCTCATCAATTCCCACTTTCTATAAACTTCTTCGTCTAAGTTTTGTCTTGATTTGACTTGTGTAGGGTCCCAGTTAAGCACCATAAATTTTCAATAGGATTAAGGTCAGGGCTTTTAGAAGGCCAATCTAAAACAGTGATGTCTGTTTGTAAGGCTAACCACTCTTTCACTATACGGGAACGATGCACTGCACTATTGTCATGCACCAATGATTTATGTCTTGCACTAAATAAATTTGTCCTTCGGGATAGGCGACGCGAACGGAAGGCAACATGACGTCTCGTAACACTTCGAGGTATCGCTCGCTGTTCATTCGGCCTCCAACTTCAACGAGCTGCTCGGGCCCCATAGATGACATCCAGCCCCAATACGCTAAAAAAAATATCATGAGCATACCATAACTTGAAAAACGTAAAACTGAAATCACAGTTTTTTTTATAAAGTGCAGGTAATGAAAATTGTATACTTAATATAATATACCCACCTAATGATATCCTTCCGCTTGTTCTAAGGTCTAGCATATTTTTGGGGTCAAATCGCTCTCCACTTCTGCGCCACAATATTTTTCTTCCATCTTTGTCTGACTTAAAATATTTCTCGTCAGTAAATACGATATAACGAATCTCACCCATCTGCGAATCGTATTTCTCTGCAAGTAAAAATAGTATTAAATTTGCTCGTTTATGATGATAAAACTTAAAAAACTCAAATAGCTTTAAAAATAAACATGGCTCTAAGACTATACCTATTACTTCACATAAAAAAGCTGCCGATTAAAAGACTTTTCCGTTAAATATATTTTTCTATCTTATCCCATATATAGGTAAACACTTGACAGTAAATCCTCACAAACAAAATCTGGTGGCTTAACTTATTGATAACATTTTACTTTTTTTACTAAAAAATAAATGTCCCAATGGAGTCACAGGTTACAAACTTACCGTTATATTCAGTACTCGTGTGCTATTTGTTTAATACTTTTGTTCTTTTCCCAAAGAACCACAATTTTATCGAACCATATTGTCATTGAAACACAAAAAAACGGACGGGGGCAGTTATTCAATTGCTTGAAATGCAAAAGGATTGTCGAGAGATCGTAATTGCGTTGCGACACAGGTATGATTCGCACACGCAAATTATGACTTACCCTCAGACAAATTTTCTCCACGAAATAACTAGACGCATTTACTCCAGTAAATTAAACCTTAAAATGTAATTGGTAAAAGTCGTTGTTAGTCGTCTGTGGAAATAAAATGAATAAAAATGAGGGTAGGAAAATATTGATAAACCAAAGACATTACCCTAGTAGCATTTACCGTTGGGGTATCGTTGCCACGGAATGCCAACGGTTGGCATTCCGTAGGGAGATGGTAGTGGCAACCCCAACAAAGCCCCAATGTTGGGCCAACCGCGTAGAGTTTGGGTTGTTTTGCCAACAAACTCACAACGTTGGGCCTACTATCTCTTCGGTTGGTTAACCAACCAGTAATTTGCGTGATATTGCCTACAAAACTCCATCACTGGGCCAACGGCACAAATTTTGGTTAATTTTCCCCACAAACTTATGACGTTGGGCCGACTGGCTCTGCGGTTGGCTAACCAACCAGGAAGTTTGTTTTTTTGCCAACAAACTTATATCATTGGGCCGACTGTCTATGCGGTTGGCTAGCCAACCACGAAGTTTGAGATTTTGCCAACAAACTTGTATCATTGGGCCGACTGTCTATACGGTTGGCTAGCCAACCACGAAGTTTGAGATTTTGCCAACAAACTTGTATCACTGGGCCGACTGTCTATGCGGTTGGCTAGCCAACCACGAAGTTTGTGTTTTTGCCAACAAACTTATATCATAGGGCCGACTGTCTATACGGTTGGCTAGCCAACCACGAAGTTTGAGATTTTGCCAACAAACTTGTATCACTGGGCCGACTGTCTATACGGTTGGCTAGCCAACCACGAAGTTTGAGATTTTGCCAACAAACTTGTATCACTGGGCCGACTGTCTATACGGTTGGCTAGCCAACCACGAAGTTTGAGATTTTGCCAACAAACTTGTATCACTGGGCCGACTGTCTATACGGTTGGCTAGCCAACCACGAAGTTTGAGATTTTGCCAACAAACTTGTATCACTGGGCCGACTGTCTATGCGGTTGGCTAGCCAACCACGAAGTTTGTGTTTTTGCCAACAAACTTATATCATAGGGCCGACTGTCTATACGGTTGGCTAGCCAACCACGAAGTTTGAGATTTTGCCAACAAACTTGTATCACTGGGCCGACTGTCTATACGGTTGGCTAGCCAACCACGAAGTTTGAGATTTTGCCAACAAACTTGTATCACTGGGCCGACTGTCTATGCGGTTGGCTAGCCAACCACGAAGTTTGAGATTTTGCCAACAAACTTGTATCACTGGGCCGACTGTCTATACGGTTGGCTAGCCAACCACGAAGTTTGAGATTTTGCCAACAAACTTGTATCACTGGGCCGACTGTCTATACGGTTGGCTAGCCAACCACGAAGTTTGAGATTTTGCCAACAAACTTGTATCACTGGGCCGACTGTCTATACGGTTGGCTAGCCAACCACGAAGTTTGTGTTTTTGCCAACAAACTTATATCATTGGGCCGACTGTCTATACGGTTGGCTAGCCAACCACGAAGTTTGAGATTTTGCCAACAAACTTGTATCACTGGGCCGACTGTCTATACGGTTGGCTAGCCAACCACGAAGTTTGAGATTTTGCCAACAAACTTGTATCACTGGGCCGACTGTCTATACGGTTGGCTAGCCAACCACGAAGTTTGTGTTTTTGCCAAGAAACTTATATCATTGGGCCGACTGTCTATACGGTTGGCTAGCCAACCACGAAGTTTGAGATTTTGCCAACAAACTTGTATCACTGGGCCGACTGTCTATACGGTTGGCTAGCCAACCACGAAGTTTGTGTTTTTGCCAACAAACTTATATCATTGGGCCGACTGTCTATACGGTTGGCTAGCCAACCACGAAGTTTGAGATTTTGCCAACAAACTTGTATCACTGGGCCGACTGTCTATGCGGTTGGCTAGCCAACCACGAAGTTTGTGTTTTTGCCAACAAACTTATATCATTGGGCCGACTGTCTATACGGTTGGCTAGCCAACCACGAAGTTTGAGATTTTGCCAACAAACTTGTATCACTGGGCCGACTGTCTATACGGTTGGCTAGCCAACCACGAAGTTTGAGATTTTGCCAACAAACTTGTATCACTGGGCCGACTGTCTATACGGTTGGCTAGCCAACCACGAAGTTTGTTTTCTTGCCAACAAACTTATAACACTGGGCCGACTGTCTATACGGTTGACTAGCCAACCACAAAGTTTGTTTTCTTGCCAACAAACTTATATCCAAACATCGAAGACTCGTGGCATCTCAGGTAGCATTTGACGTTTATCACAGACTAGTGATGTAGCCAAGTCGATAAAGGACCCAAATTAAAAAAAAAGATTGTTTTCAATTCAACCATTTAACATGTGACATTCGTGATACACAATTAATATTTGTTCTAAATTGTAAGAAGTTATTTATTTATTTATTTAAACTTTATTGCACAATAAAAAGAGTACAAACGGCGAACCTAATGCCAAAAGGCATTAAGTTATTCTACGTCTTCTATCTGTAAAAATCCACTTGGTGTACGAAAATGATCTCTCAACTTCGACTGACGTAATGGGTAAGAAAAACATTCTTCTGTAATGTTGCAGTGTATTTTTGTTAATGTTTTCCTTGATTTCAACTTCTTTGTTTTGTAACAAGTTATTGATATGTTTTATTGTTCGATATCCTGGATTTTTTGATAACACTATTTTTAGTTTTTGGTAAACCAGATTACCTTTATGGGTGCAGTCTAAGTAACGAAAATAATTTTTCAATTTTAAAAACGATGGTTATTTTATCGTATCGAAAATACCGCATGAAAAACGTTGTGTCGCATCACTATGCTACCTGAGATGCCACGAGCCTTCGATGTTTGCTTATATCATTGGGCCGACTATCTATACGGTTTGCTAGCCAACCACGAAGTTTGTTTTCTTGCCAACAAACTTGTATCACTGGGCCGACTGTCTATGCGGTTGGCTAGCCAACCACGAAGTTTGTGTTTTTGCCAACAAACTTATATCATTGGGCCGACTGTCTATACGGTTGGCTAGCCAACCACGAAGTTTGAGATTTTGCCAACAAACTTGTATCACTGGGCCGACTGTCTATACGGTTGGCTAGCCAACCACGAAGTTTGTTTTCTTGCCAACAAACTTATAACACTGGGCCAACTGTCTATACGGTTGACTAGCCAACCACAAAGTTTGTTTTCTTGCCAACAAACTTATATCCAAACATCGAAGACTCATGGCATCTCAGGTAGCATTTGACGTTTATCACAGACTAGTGATGTAGCCAAGTCGATAAAGGACCCAAATTAAAAAAAAAGATTGTTTTCAATTCAACCATTTAACATGTGACATTCGTGATACACAATTAATATTTGTTCTAAATTGTAAGAAGTTATTTATTTATTTATTTAAACTTTATTGCACAATAAAAAGAGTACAAACGGCGAACTTAATGCCAAAAGGCATTAAGTTATTCTACGTCTTCTATCTGTAAAAATCCACTTGGTGTACGAAAATGATCTCTCAACTTCGACTGACGTAATGGGTAAGAAAAACATTCTTCTGTAATGTTGCAGTGTATTTTTGTTAATGTTTTCCTTGATTTCAACTTCTTTGTTTTGTAACAAGTTATTGATATGTTTTATTGTTCGATATCCTGGATTTTTTGATAACACTATTTTTAGTTTTTGGTAAACCAGATTACCTTTATGGGTGCAGTCTAAGTAACGAAAATAATTTTTCAATTTTAAAAACGATGGTTATTTTATCGTATCGAAAATACCGCATGAAAAACGTTGTGTCGCATCACTATGCTACCTGAGATGCCACGAGCCTTCGATGTTTGCTTATATCATTGGGCCGACTATCTATACGGTTTGCTAGCCAACCACGAAGTTTGTTTTCTTGCCAACAAACTTGTATCACTGGGCCGACTGTCTATGCGGTTGGCTAGCCAACCACGAAGTTTGTGTTTTTGCCAACAAACTTATATCATTGGGCCGACTGTCTATACGGTTGGCTAGCCAACCACGAAGTTTGAGATTTTGCCAACAAACTTGTATCACTGGGCCGACTGTCTATACGGTTGGCTAGCCAACCACGAAGTTTGTGTTTTTGTCAACAAACTTATATCATTGGGCCGACTGTCTATACGGTTGGCTAGCCAACCACGATGTTTGAGATTTTGCCAACAAACTTGTATCACTGGGCCGACTGTCTATACGGTTGGCTAGCCAACCACGAAGTTTGAGATTTTGCCAACAAACTTGTATCACTGGGCCGACTGTCTATACGGTTGGCTAGCCAACCACGAAGTTTGTGTTTTTGCCAACAAACTTATAACTTGTCACTTTTTTTTCTATAACACTGGGCCGACTGTCTATAGAAAGGTGAAAATTGATGTGAAAAAAAATATAAGGAAATGTAGATTCACCAGGGAATTCCCGTTGACTACAGCAAGAAGGGATATCATTATGTTATTTTAATGATAATCATTTTGATATTTCCCACAGAGAACACCATGAATTTGCTCTCCGAGAGCGAATTTGCCCTCTGCGGGAAATGCTTTGGAAAGCAGAATGTCAAAACCCACACTTTGCATACAAATTTGTATGGCGGAGTGCCTTTTAATACTCATTAACTTTGCCAACTGTACCTACTGTTCAAGCATTTGTGTTTGACCATTCACCAAATAAGCACTATATATTTTTGAAGTCGGGTCGCAGTTTTAGTACCTAAAATAATTACTTTGTTACCATCAAAAGTCCCTCAAACATAATATATTGCAATTTGAAAATCACATTTTTGGACTCTCCCAAAAACGACGCTCCCTACAATTTAATAACCGAAGCGATACTGCTAGGTATTATTAAATGTCAAAGGTTGCGACAAAATGTATGATTAGATTAATTTAGTAGTAGGTACTTATATTAATTTTCAAATAAGTAATTTCATACCATTTCATACTTTTAAAATGGACTTGCCCACCCGACATCACAAGTACAGCGAACGAAACCAATCAAATGCGCATCCAGAAATATTACATTTACATTCGGATACTTACTAATAGCAGCTGATAGTAGTAAATAAAAGAAATATTTTTTATAAGAAATTACTACGCAAATTTTAAGAATAACGTGAATGTATTTGTTTCATTTGTTTAATAAAACAGGTCATTGACTATTTGTTCGACTATTCGTTCGGCGCGGCAGTGTTGCCAAGGCTCCTGTTTTTACAGGAGATCTACTGGTTTCGAGGTATGTCTACTGTTCTACTGATATTGAAAGGAAATCTGCTGGATTATTGGATTTTACTTGTGGTTTAAAAAAATCTCCTGGTTAACAAAGATAACCGTATCGTGTAACAATATTCGAGTGGAAAGCATAAGTAAAGTTTGAAATGAAAGTTCTGGATGGTTAATCATATATATATATTCACTAGCTTTAGTAGCTTTTGTCCCGCGACTTCGAACAAAATTCAAAGCACAAAATCATAATGGCAGGCCTTGGTGGTAGAACCGGTAACTGTAGATAATAATAACTAGTAGTCCGCCTCTGAGAACTCGCGATTCACTTGCAAACGAGTTGACCAATATAACAACACCCTAAGGAGGATTTTTTTTTCTCATTCTAGCTCCATAACTACTTGATCGATCCTGCTCATATACGAACTTACAAATTTTATGTATCTCTGCTACAGCCCCAAGAAATTTCATAAAGATCAGAAAAACGTTACTAAAGTTATCGTCAGACAAACTATCGAAATCAAAAAGCCATCTAAATGCCGAGACGTCCCAGTAGCCAGGTGACAGTCCGGTCTGGAGTTGTTTGTAAGAACTCACTTCTCTTACGCTCCGCGAGTTCGACTATTGCTCTTATAATAGGTACCTACATAATTGTACCTTATATTTGTTGATATTCCATTTTATTAGGGCGATTATCGGTTGTTCAAAGTTGTCGGTTGTACTCGGGCGATCAAAAGGTAGTTTCTATTATTTCTAACATAATCTGTGTATGGCTATTGGCTATTTGATGTCAGAAATACATACCTAAATAATTTCATTTCAATTTCTTTCTGACTTTTGAGATTTGACCTGGGGAGTGAAAAACTGGCAACACTGAGTTCAATATGGCGACAGACTCGGTCCTGTGTGTGAAGTTTTGTTCTCGGTTCTCGCTGCTTTTATTATTTTGTGGTGTTTGAAAAGTGATGTGTGCTGTTAATTAAGCAACAGGTGAGCATGATATTACATATAATATGGATTAAATATTTAAAATATAATACGAACGACCAAAACATAGTACCTAATTATGGGAAAATGTGAATTGTACCTGAACGCCAGAACCCATGCTAATTGAAATGAATTTATTATGCATGGTCCCACTTTGATTATTTGTATAAAAAAATGTCGTGCCAGATGGACCCAGTTTGACGGGTAGGCCCTTATCTCACGAAGCTACTCTCAAGCGATTTGTGTTTCGTACGCTTATCCTAACGCGTTGCTTATTGGCACCCGCCATTACGCCATATTTATTCACTTAGTTCTGCACACGACGCGACCCTAGGACAAATACAAGGTGTAACAAAAATGCTGGTGATCCTTTTAAATTTAGCTGGTGATCCTTTTATATCCTTTTAATTTAAATTCTTAGGTTTAAGTTTAGATTTAATGTTCATGTATTTCTTTAAGATCCCCACGTCACAGGCTCAGCCTAGTGTGGGGATCACTGTATTGCCATTGTAAAACCAATATAATATGAAAAATGAATTTTTGATTTTTTTTTAATTTGATACCAATTATGCCCTTAAACGGATCACCAGTATTTTTGTTACACTTTGTATTAGCAGACTATTAGCCAGACTGACTTTTTTTTTACCTGAGGGATTAGCATTAAAGCTTTTTCACCCCCGTAATACAGACTATCACAAAGCGTAAGCTTTCGAACTAACTATATTCCTAACTTATTGACGTAAAATAAATGCTAAGTAGATCCCTGGTATCAACCGAGACTGACTGACTTCTGTTGTGATTTTCAATGATGCTCACGAGTTCCGTTCCAACTTGCTATTAAACAGGAATTTGTTATTTATATTTTCAGGTAACATATCTCAGCCTTGTAGGTGGAAACAAGATACCAGTTATAATAAGAAGAATTTTAGAAAAGCTATTTACTAACAATTTAGCAGTTATGTGTAACTGGACGGGGAAGAATGAAAAATTAAAATTAAAATGCAACTAATTAATATAGTAAGAGGTAAAAACTGGATACACCATTCATCCGTTTGCGATGAAACTTAACTGATTAGTCGCACAACCATGATTTGTTTTTTTTTTGTAGAAGCAGTGCGCAGAAACCAAATTGCCGAAAAGGCAACAGATGCAGAAATTCATGAAGTTATTTCTAATTGGTTTAGATTTACCAAGGATCGAAACGGAGGCCGGGAATCCCGCAGGGTTAAAAAGTAACCCCTTCAGAGAATAAGGTATTTATTTAGTGATAACGGCTGTTTTAGACGGGAGAGCTGGCCACGTCAGATATGACACAATAATGAGAGCTACAAAACCCCTCTAGTTAGTTTGCTATACTATGTTTATTTCTAGATCCGGACATCTGGCAAAGAATGCAAATAACTTGAAGAAAACAAATCCTAGAGTTCTGGATTTGATCCAATATTATGAAAAAATATGTAATTAATTAGATTATATCATATCCAAAAGTTTCGGTTGGGGGAAGTAGTGCCAAATGATGTATAATGTAATTTTTGGTTACTCGCTTACTGTTTTTGTTTCCGCAATAATACACAATGTTTTTTGTTCAAATGTTAAAATATAGGCCCTGTTCTCTATAAATGACACAACTTCAGCAGTTTTTACCTATTTTGGTATTACTTTATCCAACTTAAAAACTTTGTTGGTCTGTCACTCTGATCTCCACCCATTAAAAGCTGCCAGATGCCAGGATCTAGCAATAAGGATGGTTATGCAATCTAACTGGACTAGATTACACTCATTATTGTGTCATATCTGACGTGGTCAGCTCTTAGACCATTTTGTATTAATATTGATTTATAATTTAATATACAAATATTTTAAAAGCCTAATCCGTGTATGTACTTACAGTCGGCCCATGAATAAGTTGAGTTGCGAACTTAGAACCTTGATATCCAAATTTGGCTAGTTATTGAAAAAACACCCAACACATGAAAGACACTAAATATCATTATGTAACTTTTGATATTTTTCTGACCTTGACCGTACAGAAGTTTACTATAGTAGCCCTCAACCAATGTGACGACCGGGGCCATAAAACCCTTGAGCTCGCGTTATCAGTTATCCATTGTGTTGCTTTGTGGACTTTTATGGCCCCGGTCGTCACATTGGTTGAGGGCTACTATAGTGAATAATAAATATAAACACTGGAAGCCGTACAACGAAAGCTAGCGTTGCAGAATCTAAAATAAAATTTTCTATCGACCACTGATTACGTTTCATTCATGATGACTGCTCATTTTGTTTTGAAAAATTAATGTAGTCTTATAATTACTTTTTAGGTGCAGTGCCAAAATTTACGCAAAATGGATGCAGGGAAGCCAGGGTTAAGCAGCACTCTTTCAAAAGCTCAAAAAAACGACCGTCTGAATGTTAAAGAAATAATTTGATTTTCGAACCTAGCTATGTATAGGTTGAAATTACATTACATTTTATTGACTTATCGTTTTAGGGGTTAAATCGGCCACCCAGTCATTGATATGATCAAAGGATGCATTTAATATTTATGAGAAACAGGTCACTATTTACCTTTGAATCCAATTCCGTTTGATTAGCTTTTTCCCGGGCCTTAGTCGAGCATTCTGAAATATTTTACATACCTAGCCTACACACTTTTGAGCGTCATAATCATAATTATTTATAATTACACTCTGCATCCATCAATTTAAACCATAGTTCAGGGTGGCCGATTCAATCTTCTATCGATCGATTTTGGCCATTTGATTACTAATCTAATCGTATGATTTATATTGCTATTGTATTATCTGTCAATGTTACAAGTCACTGGACTCACAACAATTAAGTATAATACATAAATGTTTAATAAATAAGTTTGTTTCACTTTATATTATAGTACATTTCTGGAGGCCAAAGCAGCTTAGCTTTGCATGTGTGTTTGCACAGATATTGTAGAGCGACCTGACAACTTTGTGTCGGGATGTGAACTTGACACAAATGCAAAGCAAACTTGGTATCGAGAACTGTACTAACACTAACCCTTTGGACGCCAAGAACACCGCGCCTACCACGTCACCGACACGTGTGTATGTGATTAGAGTTCAAGTTGCCATTTTAAATTCTGATATGCTTCAAAGGGTTTAAGTGTGGATCACTTTTAAAAGATTTTTAGGTCAGATCGGATATTGATAACTGTAAATTTACGTTAGCGTTTCGTTAGGAAAAGGTGTAGCCATACCGGTGCATAAAAAACGGTGGATTATATAAATTATATTTTAACATCCGACAATTCAGAAGTTGTTGTGTGTTGACTAATAATCCACCGTTTTTTACACCGGTTTGGCTGCACCTTTTCCCAACGAAACGCCAACGTAGATTTACAGTTAACAATATTCGGTAGGGCCTAT
Source organism: Pammene fasciana (assembly GCA_911728535.1). Classification (NCBI taxonomy): domain Eukaryota; kingdom Metazoa; phylum Arthropoda; class Insecta; order Lepidoptera; family Tortricidae; genus Pammene; species Pammene fasciana. Next base: position 29,534,906 of record OU452273.1, on the reverse strand, counting down.
TAGGAAACGTACAATTGGGCCTTTAAAGAAAAAACATCATTGGCCCAACCAGGCTTAAATACTAGTAGCCAACGGTTGGACATCTGTAAGGAAACACGCCATTGGGCCGACGTAGAAAAAACAAATGAGGGCCTACGGTGGGAAGGCTATCATTGGGCCAACCAGGCTTAGGGACTAGCAGCCAACGGTTGGGAACCTGTAAGAAAAACGCCATTGGGCCGATATACAAAAAACAAATGAGGGCCTATGGTGGAAAGGCTATCATTGGGCCAACCAGGCTTAGGGACTAGCAGCCAACGGTTGGGCATCTGTAAGGAAAAAGGCCATTGGGCCGATGTAGAAAAAACAAACCCACCGTTGGGGAAGCTGCATTGGGCCAACTATACTTTGGGAACGAAAGGCCAACGGTTGGGCATCTGTAAGGAAACGCACAATTGGCCCAATGCAGTTGGCCCCATGACGGACCTCCATTGGGGTGCTGTGATGGGCTTTCGTTGGCAAGCATGGTGGGGCCAACGTGGGATGGCCTACGTTGACCCTACCGTTGGACCAACTATTTTTAGGGGTGACATTCCTCACGGTTGGCCAACCAAATGGTAGACGGAGGCCCAACATACAGCCAACCCAAAATGCTACTAGGGTACTAATATGATCCAAGACAAGCTTGCAAAACAGGGACGAGTATAGATATAATTAATAGTTGGAACAGAATATCTATGTTAAGGGACCTCGATGTCGATGGCGCTTACGCCATTATCAGCGATGCTCCAATAAAAATGCAACGATGCGCAACCCGATGCGGCGTAAGCGCCATTGACAATAAAGTCCATTTTTATAGATTTTGTCATAGTTCTCTATTGCCGGTCGGAACTGGTTCATATTTTTGTTGTGTAGTCCATGTGTTACGATAGCCCAGCGGAAAAAAGCCGGACTAATGTATCAGTGAAGCGAATGAGTGTGAGCCGATGCCCCAGGATCGATCCCAGCTTAGCTGACAAGCAGATTTGAGATATTTCATTTTTGAAAGAATTAAATGACAGTGTGGTAAATGCCGATTCTCGTGTCGAACGAGAGTTCCAGTTTTACACCTAGGGGGGTCACGTATCTCTGACGCTGACTGTACGATGATCAGCGATTACTCCAGGACCCCTAGTCCGAATAGAATAATACTTTTTTTTGTTTAAAAGGATCTACCTCGAAGATAGTCCCACATTACTCTGGTGTTGTTCTGATGATGGGACCCATGAGCAACTGAGGGAACTCCTCAATTTTTAAAGGCACGTGTATTTATTTCCTCTCGAAAACCACCAATTTGATGGAGTGGACTTAATGATGAAGTCCACATGTGATACGTGGAACTTTCCTTAGATTGAATGGGTGTGTTACGAACTTTTTGATATATCTTTAGCGATTTTTCCGAGACTCGTTGTTCGATTTTGTAATTTATCAAACCGATTTTGTAATATAACCAAAAAAATTGAAAAATAAAAACTTTTTACAAAAAAAAGATAAACCGACTTCAAAAAGGATAAAATGAATCATTATATTATTTATATGCGTTACCAACTGATATGTTTGAAGTCGGTGCCAAGCCAAAAATTTTAATCAGCTTCAAGTATGAACATCACAAAACATCGGTACTTACTAATAGGTACATAATGCAAAGGTGAATGTGATTTTATCTGTTACATTTTCATGTTAAAACAACTAATCCAATTTTGATGAAATGTGGTACCTATGTATATATACATATATACTCTCATACACGTTTCTCTCTCTTCATTGTCGGTCCCTCATTACTGAGGATCGTGACCAAGCTTTGGTAATATGTCTCCATCGGTCTCGATCTCTCGTAGCCCTCACTGCTTCATGGAGTTTGCCTGAGGTGGCTTTTTTAACTTGGTCAGACCACCTAGTTGGTGGGGGGCCTTAAGGTCTTTCGCCTTCCACTTTTCCGACCAAAATCACTTTTTCTAAGCTTTTATCATCTCGACGCATAACATGGCCAAAGTAAGAAAGCAACCGGTGTCGGCAGATGGTGGACAGACGTGTTACAATCTTGAGCTATGAGAGAATTGACATATTTGTGCGCCGGGCCGTCCAGGGTATCCGAAGCATTCGCCTCCAGCACCACATTTCGAATGCATCAATTCTCTGTCTCTCTCTGGCGAGTATCGTCCACGTTTCCGCTCCATACATGAAAATTGGGAAGACCAAGGCTCTTACTAGGCGTGTTTTAGTGTGGAAGCTAATACCACGGTTTTTCCATATGACTTGGAGGCGGGTCATTGCATCTTTTGCCATAGCGATTCGGCGCTTGATCTCTGGGACAAAACTTCCATCACTGTTGATTTGTGAACCCAGGTATATAAAGTTGGAGACTCTGTCTATGCCTTGGATATCTTGAGCACCTTCTAGCTTACCCGCGCGGTCTATCACCATCAGTTTAGTTTTCTGCCTATTCACTGCCAGGCCTAATTTGTTGCTCTCTATCTCTAGTCTGTTCAGAATCAGCTTCATGTCTTCGACATTTGTGGTGAGTAGAACTGTATCATCAGCTTACCGCAAGTTAGAGATACATTTGCCGCCGACCTTAAAGCCTTTCCTCCACTCTTGTAGGGTTTTCCTTATAATGTATTCACCATATACGTTGAAGAGCAGAGGGGATAGTATGCAGCCTTGTCTCACAACACGTTTGGACTGGAACACATCTGAACAGTCGGTGTCTAGCTTGACAAAGGAGCGATTGTTGACATAGAGATTCCTTACTAGCTCTATGAGGTGTCCAGGCGTTCCCATACACGTTTACTTTGTCAATAATCAGAAAAAGGCGGCAAATAGAAAAAAATATTTACATAAGCTTAAGATGGACCTTCCATAGGAAATTCGAATATCGTGCCTTTTTCTACTGACACGGTGGGTGTACTGGGTATATCTGAGTATAGAAAAATTAACCTAGCCATTGAATTCCTGTATACTTCGAATCAAACCTTAGATGAAGAAGGATGAATAATTCAAACGAACCACGGGCTTCGTTCGAGATACCGATAGTTCGAACAGTGTCCTAACAAACATAAGACGCATGGCTATACTTTCTGTACCTACCTTGCTCAACAGTTAACGGTTGATACGAATGTACCTATACCTAAGTGCAATCCATATCGTATTAGATTAGTTATATAGTAAGACTAACAACTCACTGAACACATCGCCTCGTGCGTATTAACTCTTCCAAATTTGGCTTGGCACCGACTTCAAACATATCAGTTGGTAACGCATATAAATAATATAATGATTCATTTTATCCTTTTTGAAGTCGGTTTATCTTTTTTTTTGTAAAAAGTTTTTATTTGTTTTATCCTTAGGCCTGATTTACACTTGTAAGTTTTGCTTACGTAAGTAGGGACGCAGCTATGGGTTAGAATGAGATACGAATATCTCCATCTCATTCTCGCCAATAGCTTCGTCCCTACTTACGTAAGTAAAACTTACAAGTGTAAATCCAGCCTTAGGAATAATTTGTAAGTATACTCCTTCCCACCGTGTATATGATGTACCATCGAGTTCAAAAATACATGGGCAATTTATGAATGAATTCATTGATAAATTGGCCATGCAATTATGAAACCGATGGTACATGTATATATCAGTGGCGGCTCGTCCATAGAACACGATTCCCGTCGGCTTGCCTAAGTTTCAGGCGCCTGAGCACTTTTCCTACAGCTCATGAAGAAATTTTAAACCAAACACAGCACCGGCTGCATCAGCTGTAAGAAAACTGCTCAGGCGCCTGAAACACAGGCAAGCTGACGGGAATCGTGTTCTATGGACGCGCCACCAAGAATATGTATTATAAAATTTTATGTACTGTTGTTTTAAAAAAATAAGTCCCGCAGGGTTAGAATAGAATTAAGGTTTTTTTTAACTATTAAATCTGACTTGTAAAAGTGCCCTTGCGGCCTACCTACTGAAAAAATGTTTGAGTTTAATAAATTATTTTGACTTCGAAATATATTATTTTAGAACTAGCGACTGAAGCGACTCCATAGATTTTAGAACCACGGCATGGTAGGAAAAGTCATAATCCTAGTAATTATAGTAAAGCCTGACCAGGAATTATATGACCATTTTCAAGAGGGTGCTATTATTCTCATTTATATGGCAATAGTGCAGTATAGTCAAAAGCATATTAATCCATATGGTATAATGTCATCTTATCTTAATTTGTTGACCTGTCAACTCTGATGTTAATTTGTAATTGTTTCGTAGCGAAATACATAGTTTCCTTTCCCAAGCGTTTTATCTTAAGCAGTTTATTACATACGTTTATATTCATTTATTTAATCTTTATTGCACATAAGAAAACTTAACGTACAAAAGGCGGACTTAATGATATAAGGAATTTTTCAGTGTTTTGCACTTGACTACGAATAGGTTTGGGCATTTCTTGTGATTGATTATTAATATTCAACACTTTACTATTATTCAAGGAACGATGACACTGACAACAGTGACAATCTATCATTAAAATTATTGCCAGTGTTAGAAATTAGTTCCAATGAAATTCCGCAACATGGCGCATGGTCATATATTCCTAGTCAGGCTTAGGGTTCTATGGGGCAACCTATGGGCGGTTAGTCCACCTACGCATTCGCATGCGAAAATCACTAGTGAAACAGTACCGACAAGGACGCAACGCAACAAGCAACTATCTCAACTCGCAGTAGAGTGAGTGAGACATGTTTTCGCATGCGTCGGTATACTAACCGTCTTGGGTACGGAAGCCTAAAAATGTAATAGTTACACTGGGCCTGTTCAATTCAAAGTCGTCTGCGGCTCGATTTACGAGACTACAAGTAACAATTTTTCAATTGGTAACACCTACGTTAGATTCCTGTAATTTTGTAATTTGCAGCTTCGTGAAACGGGCCGCAGACCACGTTAATTAAACTACCTTGAAACCGGTATTAGAAATTGCAATTTCTCGGGCCCAATCTGTGAAATCTGTCGTGTACCCTGCCTCTCCTTAGCCCTCCCTCAGCTCCCTAAGTATCTTAACTTTTGCACCTCAAAAACATACCTGAGCTGAATGGAGGAACTGGAGGAAGCAATGTATGGATGCCATAGACAAATTTAAGCTACCATCGACAAACTTGCCTATGAATTAATTTGCTTTATTCAGCTCAGGTGTATTTTGTCCCTAATAGGTATCGGTTAGTAGTTCCATAATTTTATCATTTTAATTGCAGTTTGCAAGGTATGTACCGTCGGGTTCATAACTGCTTGCCCAATTCATAAATGAATTCATTGACAAAATTGTGCATGCGATTATGAACCCGGTGGTACATCTCTAACATAAAAATATATAGAAATAGAGCAGTTAGGTATATAATCATTTATTATTGAATCACAATTGGTTTATTATTTGTTTATTAATATAATTGTTACATATTGCTTTCAATCAGCGTAGTATTTGCTTAGAGAAGTTATAGGTTGTTGAGTAACTTGTTTATTTATCATAATTATAACCAGAATCAAATATAGTGTACACTCAGGAGCTATGACATCACATCAAATTGATGTGATATCATAGCTCCTGAGTGTATACTATATGATTGTGTGAAAATACTGTACAAAGCGACCCGATCTCATTTCTCCTAGGTGTAGTATCCAATATACTTACCTAACTTATATAATTGTTACAATATTATCAGTTTCAGTCAGCGTAGTATTTACTATTTCCTAGTACGTAGGTACTAAACCACAATTTGTTTATTTATCACAATCAGAATTAAATGGAATATACTATACCTACACTCGGGAGCAATGAACTCGCATGACTTTGTATGAAAATTTTGTACAAAGCGACCCGATGTCATTTCTCCTGGGTGTAGTATCCAATATACGTACCTATTAACTTATACAGAGTGACCAAAAAAATAACTAAATTCCCGTTGGCTGTAAAGTTATGGGAAGCTAACAATCCTCCCTAGATGGTTTTGGAACCTCTCAGATAGTTTTTTTTTCACTTTTGTATGGCCAATTGGCCATTGAGTTGCGGCGGTGAGTAACGGGCGTAACGGCCATACAAAAGCCCAAAAATCAAATCGATCTGAGAGGTTCCAAAACCATCTAGGGAGGATATTGGTAGCGTCCGAAAACCTTACAGCTAGTGGGAATTTAGTTCTTTTTTGGCCACCCAGTATAATTGTTACAATATTATCAGTTCCAGTCAGCGTAGTATTTACTATTTCCTAATAGGCATTAAATCACAATTTGTTTATTTATCACAATCAGAATTAGACCACAGCCTTCATATCTACAGCCTTGGCCAGGAGTATAGGGCACCAATGCGATTTTCATACAAAAATCGAAAGTTTAGTCCATGTTTTTATCTTTTTGAAAATATTTTATCAATTAATTCAAACTAATAGGCATGTTTTGTTGAAGTTAGTAGTAACAGCATAGAATATTTGCAATATGTCACACCCGCACCGACTTACATTTTAATTTTTGGTACCTTCTGTTTTCATATTTTATAGGTACAGTCGACGTCAAAGATATGTTTACACTTTTGCACCTTATTCGATTGTAAGTGAAGTTTTCTTTATTTATAAATAAAATATAACATTCAACGTTACCGTACCTACATTAATGTTAAATGTAAAATTAATGTTAAATTATAAACAAAAAACACCTATGCTCAATACTTCTGGCCAAGGCTCTGTACACTCGGGAGCAATGAAATCGCATGACTTTGTATGAAAATTCTGTACAAAGCGACCCGATCTCATTTCTCCTGGGTATAGTATCCAATATACGCACCTAGATAACTTATATAATTGTTATTACAATATCAGCTTCAGTCAGCATAGTATTTACTATTTCCTAATAGGTACTAAATCACAATTTGTTTATTTATCACAATCAGATTTAAATGCTACTAAATATATCTACACTCAGTAGCAATGAAATCGCATGAACTTATATGAAAATTCTGTACAAAGCGACCCGATTCCATTTCTCTTGGGTGTAGTATGCAACATACTAAATACTTACATATTAGTTTCAGTCGGCATACTATTAACTATTTCCTTATAGATATATATCACAATCATATAATCGGAATTAAATATAACAAACACTCAGGAGCAATTCTACTTATCTTATATACTTGTTACATATTAGTTACATACTGGATTTTAGCAGTTTTATCTTTGGTATTAGTGATGGTTCTAATCAGCATAATGTTTTCGCCATTTTTTTCCAGCACACTAGGATAGGTGTTGGCCCGCTGTGACATATCGGGCGAAGCAGCGGCTGTAGATACAGGCGAATATTGTGCTCCTGATGGAATGTACAAGTTATTTGAGCCAACATTTGACGGTTTAACAACCACCCTATAAATAGGATGGCTGCTAGATTGTTGTGAGATATCAGGCGAAGCAGCGGCTGTAGATACAGGCGAATATTGTACTCCTGATGAAATTTGAAAGTCGTTTGAGTCAACATTTGACTGGTCAACAACCACCCTAGGATGGCTGCTAGACTGTTGTGAGATATCAGGCGAAGCAGCGGCTGTAGATACAGGCGAATATTGCACTCCTGATGGAACATGATAGTCATTTGAGTCAACATTTGACTGGTCAACAACCACCCTAGGATGGCTGCTAGACTGTTGTGAGATATCAGGTGAAGCAGCGGCTGTAGATACAGGCGAATATTGTACTCCTGATGGAAAATCTGAATCATTTGAGTCATAATTGAACTCGTTAAGAGAATTTGAGTCTATTCGGAAAACAGAATAAGGAGCGTATTTTCCTCCCGATGAATGACTAATTCTGCCATAAGTTCTATCAAGTGGCGAATGCTGTTTATCATAATATCCCATGTCAGCTTCAAATAAAATTGTTGAAATCTTATATTGGACTTGGTTGCGCACATACTCACTATATGTCAACAGTTTTTCATTTACGTGATCTCCAAATGCCAAAGTTTTCTTGGATAACTTTTCTTTGACTTTCTCCATAACTTCACAGGCGGTATCATATTGTGTATCTACTACTGTTTTCTTCTTTTTTTTCGCACCCAGTGGTGCTGCTGGCGGCGGAAGTTGTGGGCCGGAGATTATTGTGTCATCATCAAATGAATCCTGAAAAATATAATATGTTTCTTTTACAGTTGCCTGAAAATGCGGAGGAATGGAAAAAAGTTGCGAAAGATTATGAAACCATATGGAACTTTCCACATTGCTTGGGTGCCATGGATGGAAAGCACGTTAGAATAAAATGTCCTAAGAACAGTGGTAGCCACTATTTTAATTATAAAAAATTTCACAGCATTGTCCTATTCGCAGTTGTCGACGCCCATTATAGATTTTTGTATGTGAATGTTGGATGTCAGGGCAGAATATCTGATGGAGGAGTTTTTGCTAACACGTCATTTGGTCAGGCTATTAAGGACAAAACCCTGCCCTTTCCACCGCCAGAACCACTACCAGGCCGAGAAAGGAATACTCCATATGTTTTTGTGGCAGATGACGCATTCCCACTTTCCGAAAATATAATAAAACCATATGGATGCGATTTGGATAGAGGATCTCCTAAAAGAGTTTGTAATTACAGAATATCTAGAGCTCGCAGAGTAGTGGAAAATGTTTTTGGGCTATTGAGTTCAGTTTTCCGTATTTTTCACAAAAGTATGGAGGTAGAAGTTGAAACAGTACAATGTGCAACTATTGCTACTGCTTATTTACACAATTTCTTAAGAAGAAACAAGGTAGCGCAGCAGCGGTATACCCCACCTGCAACCTTTGATATTGAAGATAACAACTGTAACATTGTCATACCCGGAACTTGGAGAGAAAATACAAATCCAAACGACTTTACCAATTTGGAAAGAGTACCAAGAAATGCATCAACATTGGCAAAGTTAAACAGAGACGAATTCATGCAGTACTTTATGTCCGAAAGCGGAAGTCTACCGTGGCAATCAGTTTATTTGTAATATTTTAACATTCGTTCATTAAAACAAGTAACTAATATTATTATTTTTCATTACACAAATACCTTTAGGTACAGTCGAGGACAAAGATATTAGATTAAGCTCCCATTGCATGAAACCTTACCTCACACGGTGGCAGAGCAGACACATACTACAGCGATAGATAATACTTAGGAGCACTGGACTATAGTAGGTTGCCATGGCCTAGCCTGGAAGAACATAGTTTTTTTTAAATTTTAAAACCTACATTTTTACCAAAATTTACATCATAAGGTGGCAGATCGAAACCTTTACCCATCGAAAGAGACCCCTTTGGTGACCTGAACCCGCATAGGTTGCCAGCCCCAAACCTGGTAGATTTCAAGGTCAGCCATATTTTACGAGGCCAAAAATGGGGTAATTTACCTCATCAGGTGGCAAGCTGAAATTGATGCAGATCGATAGCCCTAGGCGTGCCATTCACGAATATATAGGGTTGCTTGCCATCAGCCTGGTAGTTTTTCTGGTCAGCCTCCTCAAAGTATCGATTTAGTAACTTGGACCAACCAGAAATTCATGTACAGGGGCGCGATTCGACAAGACAAAAAACGAGACGTGGACGTCACAGTAGAATCGCTAGGTGATAGAGTGATATCCATCTGTCCTCAGATGGACACGCCTAACTGTCAAATTTATAGTAGGTCTCGCTAGAGTGTTTGTCTATGGCTATTAGCCACCATTTTAGATATGTTGACAGGACATTGGGAATCCCATGGCAGAGACTAAAAGGCGGGTTTTTTTATACGAATATAGATAACACCATGTTAGTACTGGAACTGGAGCCCACCCTACTGTACATTTATCAAAAAACTTACCGGTTAGCTTCCATAGCGTTCCGTAGCGTTGTAGAACCCATCTCGGAGATCATGTAAACATACTTAAATTGTGGCTTTATGTATGGAGTCTAGTTGAAAAGCGTTGGTAGCCTGGCGGTTAGACGTCTGACTTTCAATTCGAAGGTCTCGGGTAACCCCCGCTCGTACCAATGAGTTTTTCGGAACTTATATACGAAATATACTTTACTATTTGGTGAAGGAAAACTTCGTGAGGAAACCTGCATACATATACGCGGAGAAATCCAAAGTTGTATGTGAAGTCGCCAATCTGCTTTGGACCAGCACAGCATGGGGACCCATTGTCACCATGTCGGGGTCTGATGAAGAACTACGCATTATTGTATATAGTATCTTTAATGTATTTGTAGTACTGTTTTGAAAAAATAAGTCTCGCCGAGTTTCTTGCCGGTAATAAGTAATACTTCTCGGGTCAGAGGTGTAGGGTTAGAATCGGTGGTAGTTTCTTTTCTCTCTGACGTTCATAAGTGCATTGTAATGTGCCTAAATTGAAGAATAAATATCTTTTATCTTTTTATCTTTTAGGATCCTGGAAAAATCGAGGGAACTCTTATAAGCACACCTATAGTGATTTCACTATTTTTAACCGACTTCAAAAAAGGAGGAGGTTCTCAATTCGACTGTTTTTAATCATTTTTTTGTATGTATGTTACTCGATATCTCCGTGAATCGTGAACCGATTTTCAAATATTTTTTTTAATCGAACGGGTATAACCCCTAGATGGTCCCATTGTCACCAAGTCGGGGTCTGATGATGGGATTCTGGAGAAATAGAGGGAACTCTTCAACTATTATAGGCACACCTATAGTGATTTTAATATTTTTTACAGCAACTCGGCCACTTCTTCTTGGAATAGCGGGTCCTAAGTGAAGTCGGTTCTTTTTTGTTTAAAATTACTACAAATCCTATCAATTCGATAAGCACATCATTGGTTTAACCCAAAGGTAAGCGCTGTCACATAGCGCCATCTACTGGTTTTTGGTGGAACTTCGTTGTTTGTATTTTTTATTTCTGTTAGCTTACATTTTAGAAATATTAAACATAATTTAATTAATTTCGCTACAAACAGAAATACAGCATTTTTCTTTACTATTGTGTTAATTGTGTTGTTGGGTATTTAAACCTATTAGTTTAGAAAGGTTCGGCTATTGTACTGGCAACGTGCAGTACTGGCTGTGTTAGAAGATACAAAATTTGAATATAGAGAAGAAAGGAAGGCAAGCTAGACTTCAGAAGATGACATTGGTTTTCTGAATGAAAATATTAAATAAATAACGTATTAAACTATTTTCGTAAGGAGTTGTAATTAATTGACGCCGTGGTTGAAGGGATTTCCAACCAGCGATTTGAATACGGCGCGGCAAATGAAGTTTTCCTGTCGCGAGACGCTGAGGAGGGAGGAGCGTGCCCTGGAGCGTGGCAAATTTATGTAGATCACAAATCTTCTACAGCGTGGGACGCCGTCATGACTGCTGTTACGAGTCCCACATGTTTTTGTTAACCGTTGCAGATTTTCCTGTAAGTGTTACGATTTGGTCCAGTGTTTTAAGTGTTTGTCAGCGGTAGTGCACAAGTTATATCTTATGATGCTTCTTCCATTTTTTAGGACGTTTGTTTCGATCGTCAGGCGACGGTGGTGAAATGCAAAGGAGTGCATGACAAGACAAGTATCGTCTGTTGCGGCAGGTATGTGTTGGCCCTTAGGTAGCCCTTAGGTAGCCCTTAGGTAACCCTTAGGTAACCCTTAGGAATACTTCAAGAAACCTTTAGGGAATCTTTAAATGGCTTAGTTTAATTGTAGTTCAAGTTTTGTCATTGTCATAGATCGACAACCTTTTTGCTCTTGTCTCAATTATAAGAAGTAATTTAATTTAATAACAAAGGTTTAATGAGATCTGATGGACAGTGTTGCTTGTCAAATTTAATGCTTAGGTGCATCTTTTCAAATGATAATTTCTAGTAAACAATTAACTTGATGGTGGTTTATCCTGTTAGGTAAGAATACAGATATTAACAAACCAACAGCTCTACCGTTGGCAGACTGAGCTAGAAGTTGTATTTTAGGGTATGTACGAGTAAGGAAAGAAGAAATAAAATAATTATCAAGTGGACTCTTGTGTTCTTATTTCATATAATACATCCCTAGGTTTTATGTAACCAGCCGGGTACATTTTTGCAGTTCGCATAGGTTTACAGGTTACAGCGCTTACCGAAATCAAAAACCCCCAATAAGTTTACCCTATCAAGTGGTTTTAGAATGCGATCAAACTATTGTAAACTATATCGTTAAGACATTCGATAGAGAAATCACATTGAATATGGTTAACCTTATTTAAAATGGTTTCCGTAACAATAGGCTAACCCTAGTGATAGGGTAACCATATCATTATGTAACCATTTAATAGGTTTAATAGGTTTATCCTATCGAAAAGATTAATTAAATGGAGGGGTTTTCTGGGTCTGGTCCCATGCAATATGTTAGTACCCTCTGGTTAAAGCTGCTACGGGTTGTGTGGTGTTATCTTCGTAAAAAAAAGACTATATAAGTTATACAATTTTCATACAAAAAGCTTCTGTATAAATAATAAAGAAAGAATTGTAAAATGTAGCTTACGTTAAGTATCTTAAACAGAAAACGGACAACATACGAATTTCTTGTAAAAATTCATAAATTTTCAGTACATATTCATAATTTTGTACAAGTTCTATAAGTGGAGCGTAGTTATATTGTTTATTGCTATGCTATTGCTACATAATACAAACTGATAATATATATACAGGTAAACAAATTATGTGATATTAATTTTCAAGCCATAAGATACAATTCATGTGACGTCGAGAAATTACTAGCTTACGGAAATTCTCACCATAAAGGGAGAATTCTCGGTAACATTTTCCTCAAGTAAATTTGACCACGATTAAAACTGACTTAACTTGAGGTGCTAAAGGCGCTAATAGTTGTTTATGTAACTGTTACGTAATAGGGGTCCTTAAAACACGAGTGTGGTTTTATGAAACGAACGAAGTGAGTTTCATAATAAGATCACACGAGTGTTTTAAGGCCTAATTACGTACAGTTGCATACACTGCTTTATCTAAACACATATTATAAACCCGAAATGATGATTGGATGACTGCAATTGCACGGATTGCACCGCCATCGCTATGGCCAACTCGATTGTGCCGGCGGTCGGGTGGGCGCGTGCCGGCGGGCGGGGCCCACCCGGATTTTCATAATGAAATCGAATTTTTGATTATTATTTGAAAATAATAACATCGTTACAGATAAGACATTTGTTCTAACTACTAACGAAACAATCTATTTTATGGTGGTTATAACGTGCGGTTTTTAACGCATCATGGAGGGTTTATGATATGGGTGTAGATAAAGCATTTTATAGCTCGTATTATTAAGCAATAATGTTAATAATTTGCAATTATGTCGATGTGATCGGGTCGGTGGTTACCAGTTAGCATTACGTTCTTACTACAGGTACGAAAAAAAAAACAACTTCTTGCAGTATTTTTTCTAAAATGACGAGAATGAAATGGAAGATACATGGGGGCGGGGCTTATCTTTAGAATAGTTTAGAACGATGTCAATTGCGACACAAGCGGATTTTTACAAAGACATAATGCACTTAAATCTTAGTGTCGCCTGATTGGCGTTCACAATATCAGGCAGAAGAGGGGAAAATACAGGGTGTTTGGCACATGACATGACCCAACAAATTTGTTTGGGGTGTGGGTGGTGTCATATCCTTCCTTTCCGTCCTTGGTCGTTCTGGAGATACGATTTTTTAAATATTTTCCTAAATTTCCCAAAATCTGATACTTATTAGAAGCCCCATAACTTATTTTTGTGTGTGGTTTTAAATGCATAATTTATTTTCTTGTCTTACGTTTTGTCTGTCTTCTTCCAAATATTCGTTTTTTGTTACAAATATACCACAAAATGAACACAGGGGCCGGTTTAAATCCGATTATATTTATATCAATAAATAAACAATAATGTTGACTTATCGTGCATACATACCAATATTTTGATTAAGAATTAAAATGATATAATGTTGAAAAAGTAACAATATTTGGAAATTTAAACTATTTTCTCGATAAATACCACCGCGGAGAATGTTACCGAGAACTTTCCCCTTAAATTCTATTCGTTTTCGTAAATTTCGGTAACGGCATATCACTTGAGTTGAGTACCCTAAAAGTTCGTAAGCGCAATTTTTTTCCTTGTGATTAAACAACAAATTTTAATCTCTTTCGATTTAAGTCTTTAAGACTTATGTTTTTACGATCTCCGAGATTGGCTGTACATCGCTGTGGAAGCCGACCGATAAGATTTTTGATAAATTTACAGTATGGCAGGCTCCAGTACCTATTATGTTTATTTATGTGAAGTATATCAAATGTCAAATAATTATTTTAGGCATTGACATATAATCATGAAGAAACTTTAAACTGGAGCAATATCAGCCAAAAATATCAATAAGTCAAATATACTCTAATGTGATTACTTTTAGGGTAATTTTCGCTCGACATAGGTGAAGGAGGAAAACGAGCCGAGAGAGATGCTAAAACGGGGAGACCTCTGTCCCTCTCTAAACGTTGCCATTCGGAAAAAAATTAATTCTGTGGTAAAAAGTATTTAGCGTGAAATTAATAACAAAAAAAGTTTTTAAATATATTTGATTACAAGAATGACGTATGCTTATCATACTTTTTTATTTTTAACCGACTTCAAAAAAGGAGGAGGTTCTCAATTCGACTGAATTTTTTTTATTTATTTTTTTATCATTTTAATTTTTTTATTTTTCTTTATTTGTCATTTCTCTTAAGTCATGTTTTTTACAATATTTTTATAAAAGTAAAATACAAAATACATCTAAAACATACAAAAACAATAAGAACATTATAAAAAACCTAACCTAGGGTGCCGCCGGCAACGGGGCAATTTTTATTATTATTACTTTTTTGTATGTATGTTACTCGATATCTCCGTGAATCGTGAACCGATTTTCAAATATTTTTTTAATCGAACGGGTATAACTAGGGTTGCCAACCGTCCCGCTATATGCGGGACGTCCCGTTTCTGGGGTCCTAGAGCATGCGTCCCGCAAGGGGTCCACGCGGGACGCCGATTGTCCCATTTTCAGACTAGACTAGATCATCAGTACTTCAGCACCAAAACGAGCGTTGATTTGCATGTTAGAATCATTTTAAAGCGTGTAATTTTACTTGAATATACCGCGAGTAACGCGCGCTAGCGCCATCAACGCTCACTCGCTCGCTCGACACTCCCTGTCGCTGTGTATGGCGGCTATTATTTAAGGTTGTGATTTGTGAATTTAAGAATATTTCTTCTTGGGGAGGGGGGGGGGGGGGGTGCATTATTGCAGTGAGAGTGAGGCCGCGTGTAGGTGTCCCGCGGTTTTAAGCCTGGTCCCGCAATGTGATCGTAAATGTACCGCGAATCTCTGAATCACAGTTGGCAACCCTAGGTATAACCCCTAGATGGTCCCATTGCCACCAAGTCGGCGTCTGATGATGGGATTCTGGAGAAATCGAGGGAACTCTTCAACTATTATAGGCACATCTATAGTGATTTCACTATTTTTTAAAGCAACTCGGCCACTTCCTCTTGGAATAGCGGATCCTAAGTGAAGTCGGTTCTATTTTTGTTTAAAATTATCGAACTCGCGAAGCGTAAGCGAAGAGAGTTCTTACAAACAACTCCAGACCGAATTGTCAACTGGCTACTGGGACGTCTCGGCATTTGGATGGCTTTTTGATTTCGATAGTTTGTCCGACGATAACTTTAGTAACGTTTTTCTGATCTTTGTGAAATTTTTTGGGGCTGAAGCAGAGATACATAAAATTTGTAAGTTCGTATATGAGCAGGATCCATCAAGTGGTTATGGAGCTAGAAGGAGAAAAAAAATCCTCCTTAGGGTCTTCTTATATTGGTTAACTCGTTTGCAAGTAAATCGCGAGTTCTCAGTTAGAGGCGGACTACTAGTTTTAATAAGTTAATAAACTAGCACGAAAAATCTTTAATAATTATTTTATAACTAGTAGTCCGTCTAGTAGTAAGTAAAAATATCGTTAAAAATCTTAAATCTTGAAATAGGGTGTCCGCTTCATATGACTAATGAGACAAGTTTAAGGTTTGAGTTTTGTTCTTTATGAGAATAATAGACCATCTATCTCCGGTTTTGATGCACAGTTGTATTTTGCTGTGCTGTCAGCATTATTTTGATAATCGACTTAAATATTTCTAGAATACCTACCTATGGTGTGTTTTATTTCCTTATGTTTAATTTTTCCAACGATAATAGATAATAGGAGCCTCCACACATCCAGTCAGTAGCAGAAGTAGCTAACGCACTGTTTTCTAAATTCAAACAACACTATCTGCAGCTTTCCCAATGGGTATGCCTACTAGGGTTTGCAATTGTTTAACGACCTCCTAGCCTAGTTGGTAGTGACCCTGCCTATGAAGCAGGAGATCCCGGGTTCGAATCCTGGTCAGGGCATTTATTTGTGTGCTAATCACAGATTTTTGTTCCTGAGTTATGGATGTTTTCTATGTATTTAAGTATTTATCTATATCTATCTATATCGTCACCTAGTAGCCATAAAACAAGCCTTATTGAGCTTACTGTGGGACTAGGTTGATTTGTGTAAGATTGTCCTAATATTTATTATTATTATTAATTGTCCGGATAATTCCATACAAATTATCGCCATCAGATATATCGGAGCGGCCAAGGTAGTCACAAGTATTTGAACAACGCCTCTACTTCCAAGGCGATAAAGTGCATGTTCAGATGTTGAGTAACCTGGCCGGTCCGATATATTTGATGACGACTGTACCTATGACGCGCCGCCGCTGAATCTTGCCAATAAGGTGGTTAGTACAGTATTGCAGTATTTGATGG
The DNA here is from genome assembly GCA_911728535.1 of Pammene fasciana. NCBI lineage: Eukaryota > Metazoa > Arthropoda > Insecta > Lepidoptera > Tortricidae > Pammene > Pammene fasciana. The sequence continues at coordinate 29,518,062 of OU452273.1, read as the reverse complement.
CGACTGTATCTAATAACCGCCTGCTCACTCTACAGCAAGTTGAGATAGTTGCGTCCTTGTCAGTTCTGTTTTGGTTGTGATTTTCGGATGCGAATGCGTAGGTGGACTAATTGCCAAGACTTTACCGAAACCCTCAGCCCAAAAATGGGAAAAATCATTACGTAGACATAGATAAGTAGCAGAGGAATGGTTGTCCGGAAAGATAAGTGTCGTGGCTGATATGAAAGCTCATGCATTCTAACAACACTTCTCTTTCCGAACTTCTACAAAATATCATTATGACTATAGGATTTAAAATGAGTTGAGTACCTACGAATAAAAATTTGTTAGGACTGAATATTATAACACATACTTAGCATTAATTGAACGAGGATTTCCCAAGGAATTCCTAACTTTTGAAATTAACGTGGTCACCCTAATAGAAAGAGGTGAAGATGAAGGTCTCCCCGTGTGCCATCTCACTCGGCTCGTTTTTTCAAGGCCTGTGTATTATCTTGTTTATCTATGGTAAGTATATCTATGAAAATTACTACTCAACTGACAGACGATGACGGCATGGGCGCACAATATGGCGAATTTTTCGGCCGCATTGGGTTTTTACGTAAATACCCGTCTCTCTTTTTGATTATGGATATAGAGGTGAGTTAAAACGAGACGAACATATTTTTATGTGTTTTCATTTTCATATGTCGCGTCCCTTATATACAAATCTCGAATACAGTGCCACCAAAAAGAGTAGAAATTAAAAAGTGGCAACATCGTAGTGTCGTCCCGTTTTTTAGATTGATTTGAAAGGGACGACACTACGATGTAGCCACTTTTTAATTTCTACTCTTATTGGTGGCACTGTACATATAGATGTCGCTTTCAAATGACTTTTCATAAAATGCTTCAAGGGGGCTGGCTCTCTTTACCTACTTTTACTTACTTTACTATTTGCTACGTGGGATTCCCCTAATATACTGACGTCTACGTCAAAACTAATAAGATGGCGCCCATGCCCATAGAGGCAATCCTCTAGCGAGACGTGTTGATTTTGACGTAGGTGGATATCACTTTTGAGTGATTCCATGGCGATTGTGGCTGTCACAAAAAAGTGATCTCGCAGTGGTCTCGTCAGCTAATGTCAATTATGCCGTGTCGAATATGGCTCCAGATGCTAACAACCTAAAGCAGGCAACCCTATATATTCGTGAATGGCACGCCTAGGGCTATCGATCTGCATCAATTTCAGCTTGCCACCTGATGAGGTCATCATCATTCATCATTTCAGCCGAAAGACGTCCACTGCTGGACATAGGCCTCCCCCACTGAACGCCACAATGACCGGTCCTGTGCCACCCGCATCCAGCGGACTCCAGCGACCTTCACCAGGTCATCAGTCCACCTTGTAGGGGGCCTACCAACTCTTCGCCTTCCGGTGTATGGTCGCCATTCGAGAACCTTAGTGCCCCAACGGCCATCGGTTCTCCGTGCAATGTGCCCTGCCCATTGCCACTTAAGTTTAGCGATCCGACGGGCTATGTCGGTTACTTTGGTTCTGCTACGGATAGTATCGTTTCTGATACGGTCACGCAAAGAAACTCCTAACATAGCCCTCTCCATTGCTCTTTGGGTGACTTTAAGCTTTTTAATGAGGCCCATTGTGAGCGACCACGTTTCAGAGCCATAGGTCATCACTGGCAACACACACTGGTCAAAGACTTTCGTCTTGAGACACTGCGGAATATTGGACGAAAAGATATGTTTCAGCTTCCCAAACGCTGCCCAACCGAGACGGATTCGACGATTGACCTCTTTCTCGAAATTGGACCTACCTAGCTGGACTGTCTGTCCGAGGTATACATAATCGTCTACAACTTCGAGCGTAAAGTCTCCGACTGTAATAGGGGTTGGTACTACATGGGCGTTAGACATGACTTTCGTCTTATCCATGTTCATCCTTAGATCAACCCTCTCAGAGCCTTTACTGAGGTCGTCGAGCATCGTACTTAAGTCCTCCATGGTCTCAGCCAGGACTACGATATCGTCGGCAAATCGAAGATGAGTGATGTACTCGCCGTTGATGTTGATGCCAAGCCTTCCCCAGTCCAAACCTGATGAGGTAAATTACCCCATTTTTTGGCCTCATAAAATATGGCTGACCTTGAAATCTACCAGGTTTGGGGCTGGCAACCTATGCGGGTTCAGGTCACCAAAGGGGTCTCTTTCGATGGGTAAAGGTTTCGATCTGCCACCTTATGATGTAAATTTTGGTAAAAATTAAGGTTTTAAAATTTAAAAAAAAACTATGTTCTTCCAGGCTACGCCATGGCAACCTACTATAGTCCAGTGCTCCTAAGTATTATCTATCGCTGTAGTATGTGTCTGCTTTGCCACCGTGTGAGGTAATATTTCATGCAATGGGAGCTTAATCTATATGTTTACACTTTTGCACCCTACTCCTTTGTAATAAGGTGCAAAAGTGTAAACATATCTTTGTCCTCGACTGTACACCAAGCATTACTGTAAAATGGGGTGAGTAGGTTTCGCGGGGAAAGTTGGGTTATGAACGGGGAGAGAAGGGATGACAGGGGGGGGTGAGAGGGGATTTTAACGCTACTGCTACGAAAATAATGAATTCCAATTTAAAATAGAGCTATAGTAATAAATAAATAAATAAATATTATGGGACAATCTTACACAAATTAACCTAGTCCCACAGTAAGCTCAATAAGGCTTGTGTTGTGGGTACTTTTGAAGCCTGATATCTTTGCTCCATTTCAATAGAATTTTTTAATGTTTACTTTATTTGTATATTTTGATCATTTTGCATCCTATCAACTAAATTTGAACGGATGTATTGTAACAGGCCGGCAACTGCGGAACCCTACACTGAGCATGGCCCTTTGAAATCTAGGGAAGGTCTTCTCAGACACTTTTCGCGTACCTAGCAGCACGGGACGGGATTTCGTATAGCTGCCCTCACTGAACCAAAAACAAAATCCACCCTGTACTTATAGCCAGAACTATAAATAAGCAACTTCAGTGCTTTATGCCTACTCAAATGTGTATAAATAACTTCGCTTTATAATGTTGAAATCAAATATTTTTTCTTGATAAGCTTTTGGTGACTGTAGGTATGTACTCTTGGTGACTGTAGGTATGTACTCCAACTGGGTTAGGGTGTAGCAAAGGTAGGGTGTTGCTTATTTGGCAAAAAATAAAAAAAATCGGAAATATCGAAGTCTCACCCCGCCATTTTGTTCTACTACCCCTATTAACGGATGCTATTTTTTTTCATTTTTTTTTTAAACTAAGTTTAGGGGTCGCTACCACCAGTCAAAGTTTTTGGAAAAATGAGTTCAAAGAAACAATTATATATTATGATTTTTTTTATTAAAATCTACAATATTTGTGAAAATTTAACATAAATTCAAGTGATTAAATGTTTCAGTTGTAGTTTAGGGTTTTTTATGACACCAAAGTTGATTTTTTCGCATTAGGGTATTTCTTTCTGAAGGCGTTCACAACCAACAAAAGGTACTGCTTTTGCTCTTCATTCACAGTAATTAATTTGTTGAATTCTTCCATTAATGCCACGCCTCTTTCTGCTGTATCATTAACGACTCTCATTGAATTGATTACATCTTTAGCAGCTCTATATTCCGGGTCATCTGACCAACATTCTACGTCTTTTTGCAAGAAGCCAGTCGGGAGATTCATGATTTCAAAAAACCGCATCGTGTTGCTTGTTACAAAGTTGTCTAACTCTTTCTCACTGATTAGGTTTATGTCGCTTGACGATAAGGTTACTCTCTTAGGTGTGTATTCTAATCCTTCATTTTGTAAAGCAGATGCCATTTTCTGCTTGGTTTCAAGATGCAAGTCGTCATCAAAAAACCCTAATGCCACCAGTTCTTCTGATATATACCAAAGATGTCCCAGAATCTTTTTTAAGGCCACTTTAGCCACGTTTTTGTTAACTCGCTCGTATTCTTTGATGTCTTTTAACAATTGCAAGTCATTTTTAGGTGCTGAACACGCAGACGGAGAGCTGAACCAGTACTTTACGTAGATCGTGACTACAAAAGCACACACTTGCTGCACATTGGCTTCTTCTTTCTTTGTTAATCTGAATTGACCTGCAAACAACATTATTTTCAAGCAGTAGATGCCTTTCGCCATCCATCGAGCCCGATGAAGACCAGCAGGAGCTTTAAATGATATTCCTTTTAAAGGCACGCCTCCTAGGTAGATAATAGTTAGATCTAACAATTCTTTATAGTCGTCGCGTGGCTGGTATTTGTTTAGTTGGTCTTGAGCGAAATCTAGTACACAAGAGGCATCTTGTGCTTGTGTATCGGATAACACACGATTAAACTTGGTTTGGTCAATCTTAGGCCAAGCTGCTTTGAATCTTTTGAAAAGGCTTATTTCTGGTCCACTTGATGGGCCAAGAGCTTGACTTACTACTGCCTCTAACATAATCTCCATAATGTGGTGGCGGCAAGCCAGCCAAAGCATATCCTTTTGCATTTTTTGTTCCAACAGAATGCAAGCACCATTCCTTAACCCTGTATTTACCGCAGTAGTATCAAAGCAAAGGCATTTTATTTTATCTTCTAAGTTCCACGACGTCACAGATTCGTAAACAGCTGAAGCACATGCCTCCCCAGTTCCTCTATCTAGCTTGGGCACAGCTAAAAGCTGTTCAACTCCTTGACCTGAAACCAAGATTGGTAAACGGTCTACAGTCTCGTGTCCTGTAATATCTTCTATTAATTTCCCATCCCAGTGTACAGTCAGAGGAACGTCAGGCTTAAATTCTTTTCTCAAGTTTAATGCTACAGCTTTACGATGTTTCATTCGCAGCCGCTGGATAGATGAATAGTTCACACTGTACTCCAAAGGATCTTTTCCCACACTTTTCAGAGTTTTTGTTAACACAATAGCGGCTTTTCTGTGACTCAACTTAGCGGCATCTAGACTCACAGCCAAATCGGTAGAAACTATTTTTTTTCTGCCTCTTTTCGGCGTTAGTTTTTCAGCTTGTAGCTGTGTTTCCGAACAAGGTACATTAGTCGTATCTAAACTTGATGTACTTGTTGAAGCCGACGATGATAAAACACATTTTTCTTCAAGAGCGTGCATCTCATCTGATTCCTTATTTTTCATCTGTTGAAGCCTCGTTAACCTTTTTTCCTTTCGAACTTCAATCCCAACTCTTGCCTTATCTATAGAACTGATTTGGCCCACACGGCTTCCGCTTTCCCGTTGTTTTATCAGAAATTGTCGATCCTCTTCTTTGGTTATAATTGTCATGGCATCGGCATGGGCGATATCAAAGAGATTAGACAAACTATCTTTCCAACTTCGTTCTCTAGCAATCACAGTCTCCGAACGTTTCGCTTTATTTTCTTTATTTTTTTTTAGCTTTTTCCACTCCGTAAAATACTTTTCTATCTTGATGATGACGTGCTGCTTCCACCTGGTTGGAATCCCAGCCTTTTCCCATATACACAAAACGTCTTCAGCAGTACAAGTAGCAGCATCTTTGTTTGATTTTTTCATTTCCAGCTTATAGTGCCAAAAAAGACGCAGCACCTCTTGTATAGATGGTAACCTTGACTGATTTAATGATGATGTGGTCTGGCCTATCAACCATACATTCGTTTTTTTTCTAGTGAGCAATGCTGACGCCATGACGTAATTTCTCTGGAAACAACACGATTTTACAGTCACTCCGCGACAACGCTCAATTGCGCACTAAAAGCGATGATTGCCACGAGTCGCGGGGTAACCGTCGAGGAGGGGGGGAAGTGTATCGAGTAAAGGGGATTCCCAGGCGCTTGTTCGGGACTTTCCCGTACTTGTTACATCGCGTACGTTCTAAAAGTAAAGTAATTACAAAATTGTGACATGTTGTATAAATGCCTAACTTACGTTTATTCTCTAAACTTTACCAAGCGGTAGCAACCCTTAAAATTGACATTAAAAAAAAATAAAAAAAAATAACATCCGTTTATTGGGGTACTAGAACAAAATGGCGGGGTGAGACAAAGACTTTTCGAAAGTTGATTTTTAAGCAACACCCTAAGCAAAGGGTTGTTGTTATGATTTTATTGTAATATATAAGTATAATCATAGAGTAACATATATAATAGAGCAGTGCAGTCTAAGAACTTTTTGAAGCTCATGTCTGAAAGCGCCATCTAGTCCAGAGTCCCCTGAAGATAGTAAGTAGGAAAAAAGCTAGCTTTAATACGGTACGCTATTCGTTCCTAGATGTCGCTGCGACGCAATATAAAAATAGTAAGAAAAAATTACATTTCGTCGCAGCGACATCTAGGAACGAATAGCGTACCGTAGTAAAGCTAGCTTTTTTCCTACTTACGAGCTACCTTTACGGGACTCTGGACTAGATGGCGCTTTCGACATGAGCTTCAAAAAGTTCTTAGACTATGGCCGTCTATTATATTTTAAGTCTATGGTACAATACTTCAAAATAAGCATGTTTTGCAAAAACTATTTAAAACGGGATATTTACCATGTGAGTTTTTTATTTTGAGCTTCCGATATTTCGGCACAGTTGCATGCGCCATTATCACGGAGTAACTGAAGTTGCTGCGAGTGTCAGTTGTGGTCTACCCACACACCATAGCGATCTACCCTCTTTCGAGTTCGCTTTTTTCGTCCGTTGTCACTGCTACTACTACCGTCCGCATTCTCACTTGGAACTCGATCACGGTTACGACACACTACACTTACGGTATCAACTCGCGCGGTGTTTACCGAAATAGACTGTTTTGGTTTTGAGAACTTACGGATCACTGGATGCCAGACACTTGACAAATGAAAGCCGTCTTCCCGGTTGAAATTCTTATAATATTTAAGAATTTCGATGGCCTCCTTAACCATCCTGGGTATATAGTGTCTTTCAGTCGAGAGTATCTGAGGGTTGTGCAACTCAATCCAATGGTTAGTTCCCGCTTCCAGTAGATGTTGCGCGATCGCCGACTTCCACCTCACACACATTCGATTTTCACATGGTAAATATCCCGTTTTAAATAGTTTTTGTAATGTTAATGACCATGTTAGCTTAAAAAGCATGTTTTGTATGGACAACTTTTTATAAACTTAATAATTTTGAAGTTATTGGGGCCAAAAGGCCAGCCATGGTTCCCATTTTATCACTTATCGCTCTATGCGTCACATTCACACTTACATACTTACTTGTTAGAACGTGACAGCTCAGCTATGGTGACACTCGATAAAAATCCGGCCATAGTAGGCTAGCAGAAGATAAGCGCGCCCCTCCCCCCTCTAAACCCGTCCTCTTCCCCTCCCCTCACCCCCTCAGCCCAAAACCCCATACATCATGGGTCCATAATGGAAGTTTTTACCGATGAAATTGGTACAGTCACCGGCAATAGTAGGTACCTATCTTCCTACACGAAGGCCGCAAAAATATTTGACACGCACTTATTTGTAGGGCCATAAGAGCGTGTCACATATTTTTGCAACATTCGTGTAGGAAGATACTATTGCCGGTGACTGTACTAAGGGTCCCCATCTTCTGGGCCCAATAACATCGAAATGATTAAGTTTACAAAAAAGTTGTCCATAATATAAAATATGCATATTTTGAATTTCCACAGATAATGTATTTTATTTCTAGAGATGCGCCGAATATTCGGTAATAATTCGGTATTCGGCATATTCGGCGTGTTTTTCAATGTTCTGTATTCGGCCGAATTATTCGGTAAAACTGCCGAATATTTACCGAATCAACACATGATATTTATCTGATAATAAATTAATCATTCATACAATTGTTAGCTCTAAAACTTAATATTATTTATTAAAAGATATATAGAAAACTTGATTTTTGTAAGCTTTATTATTCAGTTTAAGCACTATATTAATTCAGCGTCTATAATAAATATCTACAACCATTGCAAATGTTGACATTGTCGTTGACAATGCCAAGGTCGCATACACATATTATTTTACTAGAAATAAAAAAAAATCGCGTTCAGCGAGCCAAGCGGACCTGCAATCTGCATAAACCTGTTTAGTTTTACCGAATAATTCGGCCGAATATTCGGTTCGGTAAGATCTGAACCGAACGTTCGGCCGAATATTCGTATTCGGTAAAGTCTATATTCGGCGCATCTCTATTTATTTCTGTTGCCGCTTTAACAACAAATACTAAAAACCAGAATACAATAAATATTTAAGTGGGCTTCCATACAACAGACTCGAACAGACATGACTTTATTGCGACGTTTATGCCCCTTACCTTCGGTTCGGGCCACAAATGCCAGCGATCTGGGCCCTTCTTTAGTTTACCGCCGTACTAGGTACGTAATGTACTGTTATTTCATTATTTTATTTATTTTACGTCACTCTGGGCGGTAAGTGAGATATTACGCCCACGGGCGTAGCGGCAAATCTCACTTCACACCCAGGAGAAGACGTAAAATTGTGTACGCACCACGGGCGGTAATAAAGAAGGCCTCAGATCGCTTGTCTATGGCCCTTACCTTCGGTTCGGGCCACAAATATCCGCGATCTGAGCCGTTCTTTATTTTACCGCCCTAGGTGCGTAATGTACTATTATTCAATGCTATACAGCGTGCCGCACTCGCTCTGCCGCCGCGCCGCTACCGCCCCGCTCTTCGGTGTGAAGTGACCAAGACGAATGCAACGAGCCTAAATACGACTAGACGGGATAATGTTGAGTAGTTGAGGAGCTCCTATGGCCACCTTCCAGCGCCATCATCAGCTGAGCTCCATGTCATCATAATATTGAATTGTCACGCGATATACATACCTACATACATATGCGTGCAAATTTCAGCACAATCAGAAACCGGGAAGTCGGTCAAATTTAACTTGCAAGATTTGATTACAGACAACGGAACAGACAGGTGAAACTATACAGATGGATTTTCTTTTTGGTTCCTATTCCTATTCAGAATCAAAAGCTTGTGGGGGACCAAAAATAATTGTCCGGCTAGAAAAGCCACAAATCGAAGAATACTTTTCCCATACATTTTGTGTGAAAATGAAAACTTTAATTTTTTAGATGCATTATTTAATTTCTTTGAAATCGAGGGAAGGTCTTCTAAGACCATTTTCGCATAGCAACACGGGATCTGGTAGCTGCCCTCACTGACCCAAAAATAAAATCCAGACCACCCTGTATATATGAAAGCTTATAAAAGATACATAAGAAAGGTACACAAAAGATTTACCTACCTGCTCATCAAGTCTTAGTGATTCAGTGTCGATCCCAGCATCAGCTTTAGGGTTTCTGGTTTCTCGACCTTTTTTATTTCTCGAGGCACGGGAATTCTCGACCACGATTTCTCGAGTTTCTCGAGTATCTCGAGAAATTTTAGAAGGTCTTTTCCGACCACGGAACAATGGTGCTCCGGACCTTTGGAAGGCGTATGCGGAGCCAAAGCCAACGCCCAAAGGCCCTTTAGACAATTTAATGAAAAGTGAGGGATACACTAAAAGGATGCTGCCCTTGCCCGTGTCATGGGACGCACGCAGAGACAGCGCCCGCCATGGTGTAAGGACTATTCAGTTAATGGAGTCTAAAATGTACTAGGCTATTGGGTGAATAGTTTGGGCTAATTACTGGGCTATTGGGTGAAGAACCGGACGCCTGCTTAATAAAACGGTATCCAATTTTAATTCCGGCAGACGGTGACTCGCCCTCCGCAAGATGGGATCCCATAAAAAGCAACATCAAGGATGGCTCAAGGGCAACACCGGTGCGGGGCTGGGGGTAGAGAGGTGTCACTAGACTTTAAACATATAATATACCAACTCGCCACTTAGGTTTCCACATCTACCCTCGAGAACGCAGCTCTAGCGACCCCACTCTGGACTGGATAGCCGGTCCTACAGTCCCACTCATCCGACAGGTTAAGCACAGAGCACAGACAGCATAACCTAGACGCATTAAGTGTTAAACACGTGTTTTTTTTACTTATCGCTCTTGCGATTTATTTCTCGAATTCTCGAGGCATTGCGGTTTTTTTTCCCGTCTCGACGAAGGACAAATTTCTCGAGATTTCCCGCCTCGAGAATTCTCGAGCAGAAACCCTAATCAGCTTCCTCAACACCTTTCAAGAACATCATAGTTCTGAAGGCAAACCATGAGCATTCCGGGGAAGCACCACTTCCACTCTTTTGTTTTTTTCTAATTTTCTCAACTCATTGTTGAAGTAGGTACGCAAGTTTTTAAACTTTTTTGCCGCCTCGTCATATGGTATTTCAAACGCGTTTCCAATCTCAACCCACGCATCTTTCTTTTTTATTCTATTCTTATAATCTGGGCATTTGTTATCCCAAAGACACCCATTTATACGCACGGCGTCTATAAAATTTATGATTTTGTCGTTGCTCCATGTAGCCGACGACATCTTGCCATGTAGGTACTGTACCAACTGGTCGCTTCACCCACGCCCGACCGGCGATCGCGCCGTTTCCCCTCCCCCTACGCCCGGACCGCGCTCGCCCTACTAGAAAAAGAATGGGACATGCATATATGTGCGTACGGGATAGAAATACAAATTGCCTTGAATTTTCCAATCGTCTGGATATACCGGCAATTGTAGTCGGCAATACAGAGCAACACGGAAATGAATGGAGCAATACGGGAAATGATTGCCGAAATAATTGCCGCAATATCTAGAAATTGCCTCGTATTGCTCAATTTATTGCTCCACTACTTTCGGCAACGTATCGCCGGGCAATAATTGCCCGAAAAATCGCCCGTGTAAGAGCACCTTTACACACACATGTAATTGGCTAGCACGAGTTTCTCTTCCATAGTGAGTACCATCTTTTAAGTATCAACAACTGTGGAATTACAACGTTCAATAAATGACAATGAGTATAACATGACATGTAACAGTAATTGACAGATAATATAAGTAAGTAATAAAGTGGCCTGTCTATATATTAAGGAGTTTATCAAAACCTCTTTCTAACAATAAAGACTGCATAAAAATGGACTAATAAAGTTCAGGTTAATGTTGGTATCAAATGAAAACTAACCAGGGGGGTACAACTTAAAGTAAATCTGTCAAAAAATTTGAGTTTGACACGACGTATCCGATACGTTTGCATAAGTGCGAAAGAGAACTTGTCATGCGTTAAAAAGGGACAACATGATTCGTGACGTTACGTGACATTACAGAGGTCTCTCTGTTATACTATTATTTACTCTGTGCTATAACACACAAAATATAAATATACCTATATTTGATATATCATTATTTACACTTAAACAAAAGAAAGTTTTACGTACCTTCACAATATGTTGGCAGCAAACTAGCTGTAACAGTATTAAAGTTAATTTTAGTGTATATTTTATTATGATCGATTGAAAATAAAAATGGCGTCCTATTGGCCGGGTGCACGACGCAGCGCCACCTAGCGTTCGCAACTTTGACGGCTCTGTCAAAAGTGTCGACTAATGGATACAACCAAATAAAGGTAAAGGTTTTAAAATATTGATTGTGGAGCAGTTAACAAATGCAAAATCTGTTTGTTTTTAATGTGAAACACATTTGGTTTTGTGCTTTATTGATAAAAGTAACTATTGTACGTGTATTAAGTATAATTACGTCAAGTTACTTCATTGTTGTTTTCTTACAATTTACAGGAAAAAACAATGTTTTATTATGTTTGCTTCCAGATAATTGAAAAATTACTACTTTTTTAAACACCGGTCTTAAATCGAAAGTAAAGGGAAGCTGTTAGTTTTGGCACATCACGTTAGAAATATGGAATTGCAACAGTCGGACATAATTAGACAAGCTTCTTGGTTGGCCTGAAGCAACGGGAGCCCCAGTGTAAGTATCTTTAGAAATAGTGCAAAAACAATTCATTCATTTTACTAGAAAAAAAATTTGGTTTTTAATCGCCACTCTTGTTTTAAGCAATTTAATTTGGTCTGTCTGTCAAAACCCTTTTTATCAGGAACGCGTGGAGGTATAAAGTTGAAATATAACATCAAATACATATATTATATATATCTGCGGCGCCGCTCCTTGAATCTTTTAACTCGACGCAACCCAAAGATACGGTCATTTGAGCCTTATTTTCTAACACTTCGCAGGGAAGCAAAACCTACAAATAAAGTCCGACTCGCACTTGGTTAGTTTTTTATAATACAGACAAGATTTCTGTTTTTTTACAGATACCTGTGTGCGCCCATAGTGGCAAATGTACCTTCGTATGTGGCCGCCTTAATATATTATATAAATCGAAAATGATGAAAGACCAGTGAAAGACAGACTTAAACAAGCAGGAGCAGCAGCGGGGAAAATTTGTTAAATACAAACAAAAGTTATAACAAATTATATTTTGTGTTATTTCAAACGTCTCTTCTGAAATCTCAAAATTGTTGTACTCTGTTTTAAATGATAGAAACAAATTGAGAAAATCTTGTGAGGTTTTATTTCTTTTGAAAATTTAGAAGTCCGTAAAGGATCATGCGTAAAGGGATCCAAAAACAAACAGAGCTATGAATTATCTCATTTAAAAGTTCGTTCGTTTTATATACTTAATTTCCTTATGGAGACACCAAGTTGAATTCCATTGCATAACTAAGATATTCATGATTTAGACAGTCACAGTAATTACTAGGAAGTGCGCCTATGCCTAGACTGGTTACTGTTAGACCTCAGTGGCCAACACGTCCGCCGAGCGGTTGTGAACGCAGCCCAGCTGCAATGCTTTATTTAGGCAGTTAATATGTGATGTGACTAAAATATGAAAATCTCAGTTTTGCTGTGGAATTCAACTTGGTGCTCATAGAACTAAAGTCGATAGAGATACTTACATATTTAATGACCTCTTCTCTGATAGTTTTTGGACCACGATCCATATAAAGTGGCCCGAAATCCTTTACCAAAACGCAGCACGTAATGCATGTATGTAGAATCTGATAAAGCCTCAATCCTTATCCTTACTAGTCCACAAAGAGTACCTACATAATAATAAATTGAGGTAAAATAGGTAACGTTATAATATAGGATACACGTAGAAAGAAATATGTAAAGACTAGCTTCTGTCCGCAACTCCTTCTGCGTAGAATAACACTTACAGTAAGTATATAAAACGCCTGAATACAATTTTATGGCACATAATAGTATGTGCTCTAATTGAAAATGTGTGCAGTAAAATTGTATGCAGGCGTTTTATATACTTATTGTAAGTGTTATTCTACGCAGACGGAGTTGCGGACAGAAGCTAGTCTTTACATATTTCTTTCTACGTGTATCCTGTATTATAACGTTACCTATTTAACCTATTTTACCACAATTTATTATTTAATAGCAAATTCAAGTAGAAAGCGTAAGCAAAATAACTAAAACGTATGACGTTTCAAAAAATACAGCCGTCGCAGTCGCCACTTTTGGTCAAGTCAAGCGCTGCGATCGTTTTAGCTTTTCCCGCCCAGTCTCTGCACCCGGCCAATTTCTCTTTCATGAAAATTGATATTTTTTTAGATATAATTCATTTGCAAATAACCACCCATGTATTTATTCTACGGAGATGTTGTTTTACGTATATATTAATGTTAAGCAGTAGATATTTACATGAAATAAATGAAATGGATATGATACTCTTTTGTTTTATTGTTCGTAACTTCGTAATGAAACCATAATATCATGAAACTTACTGATTTTGCAATGTTTTTATGACTTTTTAAGCTTCAATTAGACTATATATAATAAAATAAATCAATTTAAAATAATTATGTTAAACATACCTTGTAAAGAAGCGGGAGCAGAAGAATTTTTTTAAATTCCTGTAGTGACCAACACCGTCCCAATACAGGCTGTGATAAAGTTTGCCATTCACGATCAGCCATAACTATTATATATAGCGATTCAAATTATGAAATTATAAATGAGAGTTTAGTTTACGGATAAAATTGAATTATGTTTTTTTTAATATTTCGTATATATACAATGATAGTCCAGTCACTTCAATTTATCAAAACGATTTATTATTTCAGTATTAAGAAGAGTTTGTTCGGAAAGAAAAGTGTAGCGATTTATATGGGAGCTCATACATGCTGTGATACTTTTCTTAGTATATTGCAATGAATTAAAAATATTGACTTTATTTAAATAATAATGGATACATTATTTTGCTTTTGTGGCGTGTTTATGTAGAGCCCAAATAGTTTCCAGGCTGGCAACACAGCCACATTGCTCCCCCCGGCCTCTTGCTTGAGGACGCCATGCGCGCAAGCACACGCTCAGTGCAAATCTTTAACATCTTTATTAATTTCGTGCTAAGACGAATTAGTTGTATGTGTTCAATACTCAAATATATCAAGTTCGATAAACTCCGGTGTTATTCATTGAATCATCACTACGCCAGCTGCCTACGCAACCCCGATACCGGACACTTTTATACAGATTTTACCATTTATTATTTGATATTTGTTTACGTTGATTGATCGATTACTTATCTCTGTCACTTTGTCTTTTCTTAAGAAGTTAAAGAGAGAGATGCCATGCATTTAAAAAATAGAGTAATACTCTTCAGTTCATACTTCTACGAAGAGAAATTATTTAAAATTCAACAATTAACATTCGGCATAAAAACTCTTTAAACTATTTTGCATATCTTAGGGTCAAAACACACCTAGCGGAATCACAGCGGAATTAAGCCAATTCATAGACAAAATGCTTAAATTTGTCTATGGTAGCGGAAATTTGTCTATGGTAGCTGATCTTTTGTATGGAAGCCATAGACAAATTTCCGCTACCATAGACAAAATTAAGCATTTTGTCTATGAATTGGCTTAATTCAGCGAGGAATTCCGCTAGATCTGTTTTGACCCTTAGTTGGATAATGAATAGAAAGCTTGTATTCGATCATGGGTGATGCCACAGAGTAAATAATAGTATAACAGAGAGACCTCTGTAATGTCACGTAACGTCACGAATCATGTTGTCCCTTTTTAACGCATGACAAGTTCTCTTTCGCACTTATGCAAACGTATCGGATACGTCGTGTCAAACTCAAATTTTTTGACAGATTTACTTTAAGTTGTACCCCCCTGGTGATGCTGTATGGAAAAAATCTTTTGAATCTGTCTAAAAATATTCGCTTTAACTGTGTTAATTATTTATGTTGTTTTATTCATATCATATATATTTAACTGATTATTTAATTGTTGTATATTTCAATAAAAACCAGTAAATTTTATAAAATATAGAACATTCACTATTGAAACAATACTCTAATATACTGGCAATACTGATTCCTAATATGTCAAGTCACAGCGTTGCCATATGGGTACGCAATAGTACGCACGGCGTACTATTTTATGGTCTTGCGTACTCGCGTACTCATCCGTCGATTTGCGTACTATTTTTATATATTATCACCCAACAGCATGTTAATCTACTACTATAAATATTTCTTAGGATTATCGATTAATATTATTTAGGAACGCACCCAATACCTATCTGTGCCGTTGCCCTGACAAGCAAGTGACACTAAAAGCGGTATTACACATTGCAACCTGCAGGACCCAATCTGTCAGGTTGGTAGGTGTAATTAAAGTTAGGGCCTGTAGGGAGCTGAAGGAGGGAAGGGAGAGGCAGGGTACACAACAGATTGGGCCCTGCATGTTGCAATGTGTAATACCGCTTTAACAGTGACGCTGCCAAATGGCCAAACTAGTTTACAAATTCAAATGACATTAAGGTACTCTCATAGTCAAGGCAAAATCCAACATATTTTCTGTACATTACAGTTTGATTTAGTTTGTCTGTACTGTATGATTATAAGTTAGCGCCGCGCCTGCAGTTTTGGTTTGTTTTGCGCTGTGCGGTTGGCGCCTTGGCTTGGAGTTTTCATCGGCGGTTTATTTTTCACGTCACTTCGTCTTAAAAAATTTCTACGTACTTTCATTACTTGCTGTGATTTGGTTAAAATTTTTGTTTTATCAATCAAAGAAGGAGCAATTGTGAGTAAGTATTACTTTACATTATTATCTTTAACTGGACTGGATGTTAACAGGTGAATTAAAGTCATATCATACCATTGAGTAACAGGAGATGACATCCCATACAATTTTTTTCAGCCATGAGTTTAAGTGATTTACTCGACTTTAAGCATAGATATACCATCCATAGATCTGACACGGAACTAATAATACCAAGATAGAACGGGATGGTCTTATTACACTTTCAATCATTGATATATACGACTAGATCTGCAGTAAGAGGCCATATGCGTGTAACTCGATAGAAGCCTGTAGGCTCGTGAGAGGCTTACGTCAACTCAGTTGACAATTTGACGGTGACAGTGATTCTGGTCCGTGAAAATGGCAAAATGTACCATAAAATCTTGCACGTCGCGATCCGAAACCCACACCAAATAACACGGAATAACCTTTCACAAGTGAGTTTACTGTTTCTGCACTCAAATTGTCGTAAATAGCACGAAAAAATACGAAAATCAACTAGCGGCATTTTCTAGACTTAGTGTTGCCAGTAAAACATTATTTGAATTTCTCGTATTTTTGGGAAATCCTGGTTTGTTTGAATGATATAGTATATTATATCTTATAAAGAGGTTTTAAAGTTCGCGATTTTTAATTTCGATTTCATTTCGACCTTATTAAAAAATAATGAACTGATTACTTCCATAGTTGATATATGCGGGTTTGTGTAGTTATCCAATATGAAAATGTTATCAAAATTGGAAAAAGTAGTGTTACATAGCGGTGTTTAATTTCTTTGTAATTTTACAAATTTCTTATTGCGCAGTTAGGTTTATACCTCGGACTGAACAATTACAATACAATACGGTAGTACACTTAATATTATATTATTATTAAATGTAAATATAAATTTAATATGAAGTTTTATTCAGAACTCCTACGAAGTGCTTAGGCTCGTTATAAAAGTATAAAAAACACATGACACAGAACCTCAGATACGTATCAAGATTGAAAGCAATCCGTCCAGAAACAAGTGTTTCAAGATGGTAGCCACTTTTTAAATTTTCACAATTATTTCATGTTTAAAGAGCACCGGTAATAATTTTGATAGCAATTAACGAAAAAGTTCTAAGTGGAGACACTTTTTTCATTTTACTTTACACATTTTAACATAGATAACTGATGTCATTTTATTATATTTGAAAATATTTATCGATTATTTCTAGGAAATATTTTCATGTTGTAGCAACACCGAACTGTACGAAACAGCGAATATCACGATATCCATGACAGACAAAGATGGCAATACTGCCTTGCGCAATCGTAATACCCTAGCGGAAAAGAGATAAATATACTTCGATAGTTCATTTTAGAATATAAACACTCCGTTTTTGTCGGTACGTCGTGATACGAGGCGCGTTTCTAACGTTGTGTTGATATGAAGTTTTCTCCTCTTGTATATTTACCTCAATGCTTTCAATAGATACGGCAGAGAGGTGCTATTATTGTTGGTCCTTGTCATAGTTTCTATTACCCTCCACGCGTTACTTCTAGCAGTGGAGGGTAACAAACAGATATAATGCGCGATTTCTTCAAGAATTTCTGTGATTGCTACGAGAAAAGCTGTTAGTTTTCCTAGAAAGTTGTGTCGGCTAAGGAAAACATTGGTAAATTGTTCTGTTTTATGCTGTAGAAGTGATTATGGGCATCTATATATATATATCCCTTACGGGGGTACACGTGTGCGGGCAGTTAATGCTTGCTTTGAGACTAAGTGATCAGCCTGACATTCTGTCTTGGACCACAGACATGATGCCACGCAAGCGTCAAAAATTAAAAAATAATAATATTAAAAATAATGGCTTCGCGCGTAGTATAAAACTGCACTAATAATTCTAATAAAAGTAATAGAAGCCACGGAATTACATTCCTCGGTAAATAAGCGCAAAGTTTGATGTACCGTCAAGTCTGGCAACTTTGCCACTTTTCACAGGTGTTGAAAAGTCATAGTACATTTTTAACCAGAATTCATATGAAACCACTGAAGTATGAATGACGCGACACATAATATATTTATCAACGAGTGCATACATAAGATGGTTTATAAATTAAATGACGGATAATAAGGTTTTACGAGTAAAAAGAAAACTGGCAAAGTTACCTATACCGTGTGGCAACTTTGCCAACTGCATTTTTACGTTGTATAGTAATTTAGTTGTATTTACAATATTAGTAAAGAATATTCAGTATTTAGGATACAATATTTTGGAATTTGATCCTTAATGATATATTATTCCATAAAGAAATACAGCAAAAGTGGCAAAGTCGATCACCCATTTAAGAAAATTTCATAGAAAGTCAGTGAATGTCAGGTGAAGTGGTCAGGGTTGACACAAATGAAAAAATATTAATTATTTAAGTACTTATTTATTTTGTTACATACGAGTAATCAGGTTACATAAGTACTCAGGAAAAACATAAAAGACACCTTAATTAAAATATTATCAAAAACGAAACATAGAAAACTCTTTAAGAGGCCTATCACAGGTCCACTCGTAAATAATTGTGATTACCTAGGTACCTATTTAAACTTGACGATAGACATTTATAAAAGGGCTTCGTCACGAACTGCCTCGTCGCCTCTTAACAAAAGTATTATCGAAACAAAACACTTAGGTATATGTAGTAATTATTACCAATAAAATAAGTATGTCACAGTTAACTTTGAGTTTTCTTTTTTACTTAAACAAAACATACACTCTGTATATGTTATGGACCAAGTGATAAATAGGTCATTATACATAATGCCCGATGCAATATGAGTAGGCAATTTGACAATAACTATTCAAATAATTAAATTGCCCGGGCATTATAAATAATGCCCATCACCTATTCGGCAGAGTAATAAACCTTCGATAATAACTATTCAAACAATGAAATTGTTCGGGCTTTATACATAATATCCAACAACTATGGGCAAAGTAATAAAAAACATAAAAATTTCACAAAATCAACCTACAACGTCGTGAAAATAGGGGTAATTTTTTATACCACGACGCTGGTAAACAATCATACGGTCTGCCTGATGGTAGGCAGCTACCGTAGCCTATGGATGCCTGTAACTCCAGAGGATTCACATGCGCGTTGCCTACCCTTTAAGAACCTATACACTCCTTTTTTGACAATTACTTACACATATGGAGTGCCCCCCTAAAATTTTTTTTTTTGCAATTTCTCTACAAAACTAAGAAGCTGCACACACAATACACTTTATGTAAAAATTTGATAATGATACGTGTTATAGTTTCCGAGTAAAATAGCTGTGACATACGGACGGACAGACAGACAGACGGACATGACGAATCTATAAGGGTTCCGTTTTTTGCCATTTGGCTACGGAACCCTAAAAAGTATCTATCTTATGAAAAATGTAATTTAAATTTTTTGCTTGTGTACCAACTAGACATGTGCGCCGCGCCGCCGCGCCGCCGCCGCCGACGATTTTTCCACGCCGCCGCCGCCGATGCTTTTGACCGGCGTAAAATCGGCGTGGCAAATTTTAAGTGTTTTAATGCCCGGAAACGGTAAATGATTAATGAGTGGCCAGTATACTACGTATTTTTAAAGATGCTTTTGCTTCTTGACTTATCCTTTGCCAGTTACATCAACTGACGTCATTTCGATGCTATTGTAAGATTTACGTCAACGACTTATCGGTTATTTCTGACTGCTGGTTTTTGGATTATAGGCTTTTATTTGTTTTGTCTATTTGTTATCTATCTTCTTTAATATATCTTTCGCCTTAGGTTCGGTTATTCACAATATTTTTATGAAAGTAAAATACAAAAATAGATCAAACACATAAACAAACAATAAAAAATATATAAAAACCTAACCTAGGGATCCGTCGGCAACGGAGCAAGGCTCAGGCTGCCGGTGGTCAGGGCCGCATAGAGAGCAACCTTCGGGCTGTGCGCGCCGTGTCCAAGATTACCGCCATCTGAATCTGACCCTTGAACCAACATTAACCCCGAAGCGAAATCTTTCAAGATGTTGGCCGAGACTCTTCGCAATGAGAGCGTACGCAAAAACTACTGTCGGTACAATAATCGCCGAACTGAATCAACCTCCCAGTCCTCCCACATGGCGATAACCTCGTGACTCTCATGAGCCAAGTCTAGGTACTTGCTGGACTTGTCTTTCTCGGTTCTCCTTTCACGTGGTTCTCGTGACGGTGATGTCGATGAGCATTGCCCTGCGACCGATCTATCAGCATGATATCAGGCTTATTGGTAGCAATAGTTCTGTCCGTGATGATAGATTGATCTCAATAGCGCGTGGCACTACCATTTTCGAGGACCGACGCAGGCGTGTACTTGTAGTACGGCACTTCGCGGTCCCGAAGGCCGTACATAAAAGCAACCTGCTGGTTTATAACCCTAGCTACGAGATTATGTCTGTGCAAGTGCTCGCCGCTAGCAAGATGAGAACAACCGGAGATGATATGACTGAGTGACTCTTCGGGACGGCGACAGGATATTTTATCGTCATGATTCGGGCATACAATGCCGGTCTTACATGCCCTAGTCGTGCGCGATTGCACAGGCAAAACCGTCGGTTTCTTCGAGGAGGGCCCCAAATCGTAACCAGTTCATCGACGCGAGCAAGTCTACGTGTCCCGTGAGGGCCCTGTAGAACCGCCTTTACTCTTCTTTTTTTTTGTGAAATGCCCCTTAAGTCAAGTTGGATGTTGGGATCCTTGATAAATCGAGGGAACTATTTAAGGCCACTACGTGACTTGGCGATTCGGTATCGGTGCAGTAAAGGATGTTCGATATTTTTTTTACCGATTCTATATATTTGAATGCAGGCTTCCTGATTGGCGCGGGCTACGTGGTGAGGGTGCGGCATATCGCAGTTCGCGTCCCGGTGTAAAAACCTGCATGCCAAGCTCGCACCGCGTGTAATTTCGTGAACAAAATGGCGGCGGCAAGAGCCACGTGTATTATTTTGGTTGCCGATGTGGAAAAATATCCACTTTTATATAACTAGAACTAGAATGCATCTTCTTCATCTGACATCCTTGTCTTTTAGAACTTAACGTATAAATCTCTCTCACGAATTACAAATGCGAAATCAGTCGGTTTTGCACTTATTAACTTCAGGGCTTTTTGTGTTATCGTATTCGATGTTCATGCAAGTGGTGTAGCCAGTTCCACATAGATAAAACAAATAAGTATGTCTATACATATAACTAGTTTATCTTTTGTAAAATTCTCTAAAATCATGTCTTGTATTTAAAATATGCAAAGTTTGCTAGATAATCATATATTGTCAGAGATTTGGAGGGTTTTATTTACGCAAGTTATACTTAATAACTCAGTAGGCTTCGATTTAGAGTGTATTTTGTCAATTTCCCAAAAAATATTAGAAAATATATACCACGCCGATTTCACGCCGATCACGCCGCCGCCGCCGGTCAAAAAACGATCGGACGCCGCCGCCGATGATTTTGGCATCGGCGCACACCTCTAGTACCAACCCTAGGCCGCTACAAAACATGGCAAAGCTGCCCCCCCATATTAGTCGGCGTGGTCTGGTGACTTTGCCAAAACAATTATCGGACTCAATTCAAACACTACGGCATTTATAAGGTAATCAATTCATTCCTTACCATTTAAATAACATAATATCTAAAATTTACGTACCTGGATGCGTTGTTTATACTCTTAAACTTTTTAAAGTTCTTGAGCACTAACTTTTATGATTATGTGAGTGACGAATTTGGAACTGAAATGGTAAGAAAATGGTTGCCGTGGTGTTGTCTCATTCATAATAATTTTGCCAATTGATAACCATATTTTCTACTAAAAGTAGGCACAACACTAAAAAATATACGTTGTCGGTGGTATGAAAGGATTACCTTATGCACTCTGCTGGTGGCAAAGTCAGTAACCCTTGGCAAAGCTGCCAGACTTGACGGTAACACTAAATTAAAATAATTGTTGTTCGCGGTGCGACGCCATGTTGCCAATGTTCCTCGGCGCATAGATTAATGCCGCAGAAGTAACACATATGCCTACACTTATGATGTACCTATATTATTTATTTGATTCTTATATTGCATACAAATATTAACGTGGTATACAAAAAAAAATCCAGATAGGTACATTTTAATGTTTATTTCGTAACACATAGATTATTGTATAACAAGGGCGATTTTGCTGAAATTTGAAGCGAGAGTTAATTACATAAAAATGGTGCCTAATTTATGATTTAAATTTAAAACTTAAAAATCAAAATATCGCTCACATTATAGCTACTAAATATTTATATGAATTTAAGTAAATATAAAGGGTTAAGTAATTATATTATAAGTATACTTAAATAATAATTACATTCAAAATGAAACACAGCGGCTGCGCTCGGTCGTGTTTTTCTAAAGTACCACATGATATAAGATTGAAAATAAATATTACAAATAAAAAACAATCAGTTTCTCTTAAAATTATTTAATCACGTTTCATTACAAAATGTGTTTAGGCAGAATATGAATATTGTCATAATAGTGTCACGTCTGCTTCGCTAAAGCTAATCTCTGATTCAATGACAGCTGTCAACCGCCAAATGTGGCGCACAAACTTTGTTCTAGATAGCTTGTCTAGTAGAATACATACTAAGTCAATGTATCATACAGCCAAAAACAATAATAAAAATTTCCGTTTTACACTTGTACCTGTAACTTGGTTTGATACATTTTTACCCTACAGAAAACGGGATTGTGCAGTATTTGTATTGCTTAAAAATTTAAATGCGGTCTGTGTTTGTTATAGGCTCGCTCACTAGAGCACACTGGTTTGAAAAAAGTAACACTTGCAAAAGGAACAAGAGGTAAGTTTCACACATTTTCATTTTAGCATGTTTTTTCAGTTTTTTGTAAAGAATAAAAAAGTATAACACATGGTCCACTAACTAAATCCAACATAGTTTTAAATAATATTCTAATATTCTTAACATATGATACCCGGTCAGGCGGCATGCATAAAAATTCTCCATGAAAAGTTAAAACAGGTGTTATGTAAGTTGTGAGAGTTTTATTAAGTAGGAGAGCAAACCTATAGTTTTCATTATATCAATCACAATGGTATTTAATAAAGAAATTTCACAAATCACAATCATTTGGATAATGACTACCCATAAAAGGTTTTCAACTCTCATGGTGGTTAGCATCATGGATTTATATGAAGTTGATCTAATTCTTCAGTCACAAAGTGAGGCTGAAAGAGAAGGATATCTAGGGGACTGTGTCTCGTTTTGACTCGGAGGCAATGATGTCATCAGACATACTTGTGACAATTTTGTAATGAGTGCGAGTCAGACACCGCTCCCTAGTTTATGCTTTCTATCCGATCGTTTTTACTGCTTTTTAATAGTCTCCTGTAAAAACTGTTTTGCTCGGTAATAAAGTTAAACTGTGGTTAGAGTAAGTCCGGTTTCTCTCTTGGTTCGTGGTTAGCATGTCTGTATTTGGGCATGCGAGTGTCTTTATTCCACCATAACTTCTTAATGACTTAACCTTACAATACAATGCTTGCATTACCCAGGAAGTGACATGAGCAAGTCCCGAGTGAGCCCAGATTTTGTTTGTTCCTACTTTGAGGGATTGGTTTAAAACTAAAGATTTCTTTTGCATTCAGCTTTAGCCAAAAC
Organism: Pammene fasciana; assembly: GCA_911728535.1. Classification (NCBI taxonomy): domain Eukaryota; kingdom Metazoa; phylum Arthropoda; class Insecta; order Lepidoptera; family Tortricidae; genus Pammene; species Pammene fasciana. Next base: position 29,494,367 of record OU452273.1, on the reverse strand, counting down.
AATTGAGCAGCCATGCGTTTTTCATACAAAACTAGAAATTTTAATGAAATATGGTAGTTATTTAGACAAGTAGCATTAAATTATAGTAGGTATAACATTTATACAATTTTGTAATCTGGAAGTGAAAAAATTATTATGCCTACTTTTATGATAAAGTGGGTGCTCAGTTTTTTTGACCATGGCTGCATATCTAGGGCTGGAAATAAAATGCATGTGTGTTTGTGTTACAGCCCTGCTTGTTTACGGTTATGGGTGTTTTATTGTAAATCATGGACAAATTTTTAATTAAATCAAAAAAACGACGCCACACCGACATTGACACTACTGACAGCACTAGTATACATTCTACAAATGAAGAGCCCATCTTGCAGCACACTAGAAATGATCCTGGTCCCAGTGACCCTGATCGCACTAATTCCGGATCCAGTAATCCCGGACCTAGTAATCCCGGACCTAGTAATCCCGGACCCAGTAATCCCGGACCCAGTAATCCCGGGCCCAGTAATCCAGGACCCAGTAATCCAGGACCCAGTCATCCCGGTCCCAGTAATGTGGAGTCTTTCTTTTTCTCTAATGGACAGTTTAACACCGCTGTTAGCTGACATTTTCCCTGACTCTACTATAGCAAAAGAATTAAAGCTCGGTAGAACAAAAACGACAGCTACATATAGTTAAAACAGTGCTGGCTCCAGTTTGAAAAAAAAATCGATAACCAACTAAAAGGTCCAACAGACTTTTATTCACTTATAATGGATGAGACTACCGACTGCAGCATCCAAAAACAATGCGCATTTACTGTCACGTACCTAGACAATAACACCAATTCTGTCAAAACCGCTTTCCTCGATATGAAGCAGGCGAATTCCGGCAAGGCCGAAGATTTGTTCATTTGCTTAAAGCAAATGTTGAAGGATCGTGAAATTCCTATAGACAATTTAATAGGGTATTCCTCAGACACCACCAATTCTATGTTTGGTGAGATAAACTCGATGTTCACGAGGCTTAAAGAACAAAATCCTTCGATAGTCTGTGTGAAGTGCAGCTGCCATTTAATTCATTTAGCAGCATCAAAGGCCTGCCTGAAGCTCCCTAAATCTGTCGAGGATCTTTTAAGAAACATTGGAGCTTATTTCAGCCGCAGTGCCGCTAGAATAAAAAGGCTACAAGAGATGCAGGAGTTTTTTAAAGTGGAGATCCATAAAATATTGACCGTAGCTACCACAAGATGGCTATCTCTAAAGCAATGCGTAGACAGAGTTTTACAACAATACGATGTTCTTATAAACTATTTTCGACTGGAGACGTACGATGACCCATCGCGAATTAATGACGACATAAATAACTCCCTCAACAACAAGTTTTCCAAAATATACTTGGAATTCCTCGCGTATGTTTTGGGCCTCCTTACAAGTTTTAACGTCTTGTTCCAATCAGAAGCCCCTCTATTGTATAAACTGAAGCCATCTGTTGACCACCTTGTGCAAACAATCACCATAAATTATATGCAGCTAAGTGAATGCAAAAATAAAACCAAAGAAAACATAGAATATAGCAACCCTCGACACTTTTTACCCTTAAAAGATGTTTACTTGGGAATTCCTGCGCACGAATCCTTGACAGAAATGAGACAGGAAGCAAATCGCCCACCAGAATCGGAAATTGATAATTTTATGAAATCTTGCTTAGCTTTTTATATTGAACTTATCAAACAAATAACAATCAGATTCGATTTCACAGACCCGATTTTTGATATAGTAGCTATAGTGGATCCCAAAAACGCTCAAAAAATGAACATGCAAAGCTTGAGACAAGTCCTGAGCCGATTTCCAATGCTTAAAGAGAATACGTTAATTAATATGCAAGAACTAGAACAAGAATGGAGGGAACACTCACTGCTTGACCAAGCCGAACATGACTTATCAACACAGGATATCGAAGAATATTGGAAAAGAGTTTTCACCATCAAAACCTTGGCGGGAAACCAAAAGTTTCCAAACTTGAAAACTATTATTTCCCTTATTTTAATTTTGCCCTTTTCCAATGCATCTGTAGAAAGGGTATTCAGCTCCCTAAAAAGAATTAAAACTGATGATCGGAATAAACTTAATACGGACACTGTTGCTGCCTTAATGAAAACATCCCAAGGAATGAAAGATGCTGGTGGATGTATTAAGTGGGAACCATCTGCAGAAATGTTAAGGGCGAAAATTTAATATGATAAATAAATTACTAACCCACTAACATCCCTAACTTGTAACATGTTATGGTGCGTGGTACTTTAATTTTATTTTTTGCATGCTTTACATACTTACTTATTTTTCCATGAAATACTTCTAAAGTAAAAAAAATCACCGTGAACTGTTTCCTTTGGCAGATTTAATAATAGTAATAAAATAATAATAACTTAATGACTGGTCTAATATGGCTATATTAATTTGTTTATATGTGTAAGTTTTAACTGTTATATTATATTTTATTTTCAGTAAAAAGTTGATTGTGTACATAATACAATGAAATAATTAACGAATGATTATAATCAATCCCGAAACTGTTTATGGAGGCAGGTCTGAATAATTCCATATAAAAGGTATGAGGTATGAATTTTTAATATTACTTATCGATATTATCAATATCATGTGTTATGTCTTATCATTTCGTTAGCTGACAACCAAAGCTCATTACAATTATTAACTGAGCTCATTTTAGAGTACTTTTATTATGTGTGTAGATTATACATCTCGGTTTATAAAATCACACTCATATTTTAAGGCCTTTAAATTTAGTGACTGGATTAATATGGCTGCATTACTTTCCTTTCATGAAAAGGTATTGTTGATGATTTATTACTCCATGAAAGAAATAAAGTATCGGAGTCAAAAAGCCCTGATGCATTTTCACTGCTCCAAGAGCGTGACAACAGCCTAGATGTTTGTACTAATATGTTAAACACTGTCAACAAACAACATCAAGCACCACTATGCAGCTTTCATTGTGTCCGAGCTTATATTATATGGTCCTCAAATTACTGCCTGAAGAATTATAAGCATGATAAAACATGATGGCTGATGCGCATAGGGAAGGGTATCTACCAGGTGGTGTGATTCAATTAAGAAAGTGGTGATTCAATTAACCATACTGACTATAAAAATAATGTGCTTACAATTTTGATCTATGAGGAAACAATGAAAATGTTACTATTTCCAAATATAAAGTATATGGCCTGGCCTCAGTGTATGTATGTGTGTGTTAAAAACACTTGATTCTGATGTTAGTTCATACTTTTAAATAAATGTAATAAAACAGGTTGCGCAACCTCCTACGAAAATTGCCGCTTGAAGTAGCTCAGGCAGTATAGAGTGAAAATATGCCTTGACCAGCAAAAATGGCGAGGCACACTATACTGCCTAAGCTGCTTCACGCAGCAGTTTCCTCGCTTTGAGGTTGCTTGGTCTGTGTTGACTTATTAATTTATTATTAAAAAAAAAAAACAAATTATGGGTTCCAAGCTGGGTCTGGCTAACGTTAGGTTGGTGTAATAAGTAGGTAAAATTCTATACAAAAGTGTTTGTGAAAAGAAGCAGTGTCTTGTGGCAACTACCACAATTAAGACAGCTGAGCAGTCATGCTTCTCTGGCTCATTTTGATCCTGTAGTTATACATAGTATTACTGTTTCAGTGTAATTAGTTTTGATTATTGTATGAATAAATGAATATTTAATATTTTGCACTTTTTTATTTCTATAAGTAAATTGAAATTCTTTTTGTCTTTCTAGGTGTGTGTAACATACAGATAAAAATCACTACTATTGAAAATTTATTGTAGATTCGTGGCGGGAGATTGGGGTACTTAAGTTGAATGGGTAGATTGATTACAATTTTTAGACAGTTTCTTCAGTTCTATTATATACTGGTCTATGGTTTCATCTGCTTTTTGGCATCTCTTCCTAAACTCCGCCTGATGCAGTGCATAGTTTTTAACTGGATTGTAATGTTTCTTCAGTTTATCACATATGTTAGCATATGTTTCGTTCACAGGAGAGGTTGGCGTACACAAGGTAATTAATAAATCGTACACGTTCGTGCTCAGTTTTGTTATTAGTAGTGGAACCTTTTTGCTTTCCGGAATATCGTTCATAAGTACGAAACATTCAAATTGTTGTTGGTATGCGATCCAGTTGTCTCCATTGAAGGCTTCCAACGTAGTAATCGATGCCATGTTTGTACTAGTATGTTTATTTTCCAAGATTTTAGCGTCGTCCACGAAATCCCGTAGGTACTGCCGAACTTCCTCAATCTTTGATTTTTCGTTCGAAAATATGGGAGTTAGAGCTAAATTATTAGCTATTTCTATTAGTTCTAGTTTGTTCTTTTCTTGAATCCAAGACTTTTTTCCTGCCTTAATTAATTTCTTAATCTCTTCCGACATTGGATAGTTTTGAGGTTATGTCGCCGCATGTATACCGAAACCGTACATACGGGTAATAAACTTTTTATCACACACTAGTTTAATTTATTTATGTGGATCGTTTCGCGCTCGTCGCCAATGTTGTATTTCTAATTTACTGGATTGTAATTAATTAATACGACCAGATAAATCATGAACCGCACTTTATTACAAAACTATATTTTAGTTTGACAGATAGATGACAGCTCACACAGATAATGTAAACAGGCTGTATTGCCAGCCAGCAGTGACTTATACAACAGGAAGGAAAAAAAAGCGCGTGCTTCTTATGGTGTATCATTGATTACAATACCACCTATCGGTGATACAGGGAACTATCTAACCGGCCCATCGAGCAGGGAGCAAGTTAATCTAAGAGTATAACGTAGCCATACGAATCGTATAGATGGCGCTGTTAATCGATTAGTGAATTGAGTCAAGAAATAAATATTTTTTATTTATATGTATGTTCTATTCGACCAGTGGCTTCAAAGTAGTATTTTTAATTGAGTAAAGTCATCTGACAGGTCTACATTTTTAGCCACTGATAGCATACATTTATAGCAGCTCAATGTGTAGAAATTGTCAAATTAGTGTACAATCAGCAGCAAATATAGCTATAATGGGTGAAATGTTCAAAATGACCTTTACATAATGTTATTTCCTTAACAAAAAAGTGGTATCAAGTTCATTTTAATCATTTTGAACAACTCACCCACTTAGCTACTTCTGTTACTGACTGTACTCAATTAAAAATATTACTTTCACAGAGAACCTCCTACTTTCTAAGAACATGCGAGTACAGTAGCCATCGCATATGTAGGAGCGGTCAGGGTACTCAAAAATATCTGAACATGCACTTTATCGCCTTGACAATAAAGGCGTTGTTCAGATATTTGTGACCACCTTGGCCGCTTCGATATATTTGATGGCGACTGTACAAATCTCAGTGAAATTCAGTCAATTATTTTCTGCCTTCCACATAAATATTGCCTATACTTAGGTTTTTGTGTATTTCTATGCAGCCGGCTATTTAATCAGCTTTCACACTACTGCCCTTTCCGCATTCGACGCTGGTGCGTGAGCGAGATGGCGCTTTACGTGTGTATAGCGCAGTCACGCTTGTACATCGTCACCGCATGCGGTTGCAACATCAGTAGGTATGATGATCGCCTTAGGTATTCAGGTTCCGTTTGTAGTGGTGTGTATGTATGATTTTTAATAAAAGTAACGAAAATGCATTCCTAAAGGCTTGGCCTAACAGCCGGCGGGGCGCAGCGCGACGTCCGCAGCGCGTGACGCCGACGCGATGACTGTTCAAACAGGGCGCGCGCGGATCGCGCTCTCAACACGCCCTCAACGCGCGCGCGGACGCGCGTCCAACCGACTGTGACCCTGCGCGGGGCGCGGGGTGCGGCGCAGCGTGCCACCGCGTCCCGCCGCGCAGCGCTGCGCCCGCGCCGTGTGGACGCGCGGGGCGGGACAGAAGCGGGGCGCGATGCAGGCGGGACGCAGTCTGTTTGACGTCGCTAACCTGTTAGCATGTATTTAAGGACGCCGCGGTCGCGCGGCGCGACCGCGGCGCTGCGTCCCGCCGGCTGTTAGGCCAAGCCTTTAGCATTTATTGTCTTTGAGAGGCCCAATCATATTTTATAGAGTTCCATACTTCAAAAGGATTACTCTATTGCCCGTTCGCTTGTGAAGACCCTCTAACCAAAAAAATAATTGAGAATATGTATCTCTTTATTTTGTTATTGACTCATCTCTACTTCGAACGTTACATATACTTATATATACAATTAGCAAAAAAAAGCAATGATGCGTACTTACCAGTGGCGGCTCGTCCGTAGAACATTATTCCCGTCGACCTGCCTAAGTTTCAGGTGCCTGAGCAGTTTTCCTACAGGTTGTGAAGAAATATTAAGCCAAATTCAGCACCGGCTTACCTCAGAAAAATTTTCACCTATCCTGTCCCGTATAGTATAGCTATATTAAGTACTCTTCGTTGGATATATTAAAATTTTCCAAGTGACATGCCATCACGATCTTTGTTCAGTTATTTAGGGTCCTAGATAAATTGGTAATCAATACTTACGCTATGTTGGCCAATTTAGCTAGAACCCTAAATGTCAACAATCACGGAGCGTGACGGTGCCTACCTTTGAGTCTAAGTAAAAAATGGTTTTCTTTGTATTTACGTTGCACCACGCCTATAAATTTTTGTCTTAGTAAGTTTGCGCCTCTTTATACATTAGATACACTTTAGGCATAAGCATATATGTATAATTATATATAAATATTTTCAAGTAGATACCTATATATATAAAAATCAAAACTACATCGCCAGACATCGGAGCAGAGTCCAAAGCAGTATGTGTGATAATTGCCTACATATAACGATTGAAATGCTGAGGAGGACATAGGATATAGTATTTTATACAATAGTGACATAATCAAGAGCTTTTTTAGCCGAGTACCGCGTTTAATTAAGGTACGTGATTGAAAAGCTTAATTATGTCATTATTGTATACAACTATATCAAAATATCAATAAGGTACTCAAATATATCAGAACATGCACTTTATCGCCTTAACAATATTTACATGCCATCACTCTATTTATTTAACTAAGTATTTAGGTTCCCAGACAAAATTGGTTACAAACGCTTGCGCTATGAGTGACCAATTTAGCTAGAACCCTAAATGTCTCAACAATCACGTGACACCATATCTATCAATTTTTGTCCTATTGAGTTTGCGCTTCTTTTTTTTAACTAACTTTTATACAATACGGTTTAGGCATTGATATCAATATTTTCAAGTAGTTACCTATAACTATAAAAATCAAAACCACATCACTGGACATCGGAGCGGAGTCCAAAGCAGTATGTATGATAATTGCCTATAACGATTGAGCTATCTCGCTCGTGCACCGGCGCCGCATGCGGATCCGTCGCCAGTGTTATAATCGTCTTACAGAGGTCACTTCGGTGTGGACGTATTTTTTTTACATCTATCTACAAGTTAAAAAGTAGAAAATTTTGTTCGAACGATTTCTTCTCATGTGATGTGATGCACAAAAAACACGAAATAGAGGTGGTCAAATATTATTATAGTCGCCAACCAAACTGCGGCCCTCAGGTTCGCTGGACACTTTTACTATTGGGTCGTGTTTAAGCGCCAACTTCCCCCGGTCGTGTGACGCTACGGGCCTTCGGCCCTACGCGAAGCTCGGCCTTCGGCCTTCGCTGAATTCGACGCTACGCCGTCGAGCCTTCGGCTCTCCGGCTACGCTTATTAAGACAGTTAGACTTTTAGTTTGAGTTCATGCGTCTCCTACACGCAGCTCGGCCTTCGGCCTCGCGTCCTGGTGAGTGCTACTGCCCTTTGTCGGGAAGTTGGGCTTAAACACGACCCAATAGTAAAAGTGTCCGGCCGCTCACCTTTCGCTGGACACTTTTACTATTGGGTGGTGTTTAAGCGCCAACTTCCCCCGGTCGTGTGACGCTCCGGGCCTTCGGCCCTACGCGGAGCTCGGCCTTCGGCCTTCGCTAAAGGTGATATCAGACGGTTCATTTATTGTTCATTTTCGTGTTTCATTTAGCATCTTTCACTCCAAGTGACACGTCTGAACACAAAATGAAACAAAAATGAAAAATGAATTCATTAATGAAAATATCCAACAGTGTTGGATTTTCATTCGGCACCTTTCATTCGCACTCCGAATGAACCAAAAATGATCAGTCTGAACACGGAATGAACGTTCACTTTGCCAAAGTGAACGTTTACTTTGGCAAAGTGACTTTGGTTCCCCATTTTCTCGAATCCTGTGAGTAGTATCAAGACGAATATAACAAATATAACCGCATCAAAATGGTGTTCAAGTGAAACGATCAGAATACTTTGTTGTTTTAGAGAATTTCAAAAATTACCAGTGTCTTTGGAACCGCAAACTAGACGAGTAAGTATAAATAAGCTCCAAATATATTTACAATGCATGAACTCGGAAAGTGCTCTTTTTCAGAGTAAAGTCGTGTACAGAAAGCGATTCTTTGCCGCACACTTGCGGCAAAGGATTTCCATAGTACTTTTCTGCACAACTGGCCGCTTTCACACCGCCACTCGTTCGGAAATTAATTGCTTTCCGCACTTGTAGCATAATTGGTAAAACAAAGAAAGGCCGAGATCGCAGAAGTTTGCCGAGATCGTAAATATTCGATCGAGGGCTTTCTTTATTACCTCCCGTGTTGTGTACATCATTTTATGCCTGCACTTGGCCAGAAAGCGTCTTTTTCCGTACGCGCAGCAATATATATATATATTATGGCCAGGTGTGGCATAAATATCTATTCTTCTTGGCAATCCAAGGTCTCACCCACCACCTTCTACGCTTTTTTTCTTGCCTTTTCGTTAACTATTTAATTAAGTAATCGCAAACTAAACTTATTCCGAGACGCAAAACCCGACATAGTGAATGAAATAACAAGTGAATATTCATTTTTGTCTTTGCGTGTGAACATGGAATGAAAGAAGAATTAAGCATTAATTCCAGTGAACGTTCATTCGAGTGAACCGTCTGATATCACCTTAACCTCGACGCTACGCCGTCGAGCCTTCGGCTCTCCGGCTACGCTTATTTAGACACTTGATCTTGTATAACGCTCCGTCGCTCGAAATACCCGCAGCTCGGCCTTCGGCCTCGCTTTAAATTACTTGGGTATGAAAGCTTGGACGCTCTCGGTGAAGGCTCCGGGCCTGCGGCCCTCCGCCGGGGTCGGCCTTCGGCCTCCCGCCCTGAAGCTCGCCCTTCGGGCTCGCTTAACATTGATTCCGCTTGGTTCGTCCTTCCCGCGGCTCGGCCTTCGGCCTCGCCCAAAATTGCTGGGGGATTTGACGCGCTTTGACGCTCCGAGGGAAGCTCCGGGCCTGCGGCCCTCCGCGGGGTCGGCCTTCGGCCTCCCAGCCTGAAGCTCGCCCTCCGGGCTCGCTTAAATTACTTGGGGATTGGTTTTGCCCGTATCTGCCGCCATTTTGGATTTTTCCAAAAAATTTTTTTACGATACTAATCTCGGGCCTCCTAGGTCCCCGCGTGCCAAATCTCAGCGCGCTCGGACCATTTTGAAAAAAAGAAATAAAAAAGTCGGCCATTTTGAATTTTTTTTTTACCATTCGTTTTCTCTGGCGGCCCTCTATGACATTTGGTCGAGCACCCCCCACCCATCTCGCGCCGTTTAAAAGTTCCCATACAAACGACGACGACGATTCTGACGAAACGGTGACGATTTTGGCCGCCATCTTGGATTTTTTTAATTTTTTTTTTGCCCATACAAATCTTAGGGCCGAGGTGATCCGGCATGCCAAATCTCAGCGCGCTACGACCAACTTGAAAAATCGATTAAAAAAAAAAGTCGGAAAATTAAAAAAAAAGTGGAGGCCTCAAAATCTGCCAGGGTCCCTCTATGACATTTGGTCGAGCACCCATGACCTAAGTGTGACCGTTTAGCCGGGCCGTCCAACATTTTTTGGCCCAGGGTCGGTAGCTCGAAAGTCAGATTTTTCTGGGGGTCACGGCGTCTTCCTCTATACGACGGTACCAAAGTCTAAGACCTGGGGGTGCTCCTTCTGGGAGAACAATTATGTCAGTGAGAAATGAGTGGGGTTGCAGCTATATATAGTATTGAAAAAAAAAATTGAAAAAAATATATTGAAAAAAAAATTAGCCCTACTAGTGCGCTCGCGAACAAGATTCCTGAGTACGTATGGACCGGATCTCCAGTAGACCTAAGCCATTTGCGCGTGTTTGGCTGTGTGGCTTATTCTCATATTCCTAAACAGAAACGTCGTAAGCTAGATACCAAGGCTAAGCCATACATTTTTGTAGGTTATGGTGAGACTTGTAAGGGCTATAGGCTGATTGACCCATCTGACCCTCGAGTAGTCATTTATTCAAGGAGTGTTTCCTTTATTGAGACCGAGTTTTATGGAAAGAACAAGCAGGCTGAATTAGGCGAGGCCAATAATAATAATTTTATTTTTTTTGACAATGAAGCATTTACTCAGAATAATTGTACCACTGAAATTTTAAATGAAGAAATAATTAATGATAAAATTCTCAATAATGAAATTCAAAGTGATAAACTGATAAAATTAACTGTGATATTAGGAATAAGTCTAGTAATACCTCCAATGATAATTCTAATGCAAGCTCTGCTGATGTTTCAGATGCGGAAGCAACAGTACCACCATTGTCTCCGCTGTCTGACCCCTACTGTACTGGCGATGACCGCTCCTCTGACGAAGGTGATGAAAATCAAACTCTACCGGAGCCGGAGGGTGCATGTCAAGGAGGAGGGCCGACTACATCATCAGCTGACGATGCGTCTTACCCTCTACGCCCCGTACGTAGCACGAGAGGTAAAATGCCGCAGAAATTGGACGACTATGACTTATCCACCATGCTAGCGGAGGCTAGTTCTAGTTCATTAGACGATCCTATTTCCTATGAAGAAGCCATGAGTTCACCCGACAAAGAAGAATGGTGCGAAGCAATAAAAAGTGAGTATGATGCTCTTCTTAAAAACGGTGTATGGGAGTTAGTCGACCGTCCGAAGCAAGCTAACGTCATTAAATGTAAATGGGTTTTTAAACGTAAATATGATGCCGCCGGTAAATTTAACAAGTATAAAGCAAGACTAGTTGCCCGTGGTTTCACCCAAAAACAGGGAATAGATTACTCAGATACGTTCTCACCTGTCGTAAGACACTCAACATTGAGAATTCTCTTCTCTCTAGCTACAGAGCTCGATTTACAATGTAATCATATAGACGTTACCACAGCTTTTTTAAATAGTGAACTAGATGAAACTATTTTCATGGAGCTGCCTAAAGGCTTTAATACTGAAAATAAGATATGTTTGTTAAAGAAAAGCATATATGGTTTGAAACAAGCAAGCCGTATGTGGAATTCTAAAATTCATAATGTTTTATGTAACAATGGATATGAGCAAAGCAAATGCGAACCCTGTATTTATGTAAAACGAACTCAAAATGAATATATAATATTAGCTTTATACGTGGACGATTTTTACGTCTTCCATAATAATTGTGTAGATGGCGTTTTGTCTCTATTAGAAAAACATTTTGAGATTCGACATTTAGGGCAACTTAAAAATTGTTTAGGCATGAATGTCACTAAACAAAAAGATACTTTAATTTTAGATCAATCCGACTATGTAAAACGCTTATTGGCTAAGTTTAATATGACTGAGTGCAAACCAGTATCCACACCCATGGTTGTAAATTGTAAGCTTGATAAGTCGGACAAATGTTTAGATGAAAATGTATATAAATATAGACAATTATTAGGTTCTTTAATGTACTTGTCAGTCTGCACCCGTCCGGACATATCCTATGCTTGTAGTCAACTTAGCCAATACAGTACTTGCTTTGATATGGATCATTGGCGTGCTGCTAAACGTGTATTGAGATACTTAGCAGGCACAATAAATTATGGACTTTACTTTTATAAAGGAAGTAATTTAAATATATGTGCTTACACAGACGCGGACTGGGCCAATAATCTATATGATCGTAAGTCCTACACAGGTTTTGTCATTAAAATGGGTGGCAATGTTGTTAACTGGGAAGCTAGAAAACAACGTTGCATAGCCTTATCGAGTACCGAATCTGAGTACTTAGCAATTGGTGATGTATGCAAAGATATATGTTTTGTTCGAAATTTTATGACAGAAATTATTGACAAAACTATAAATGCAGTTGTGTATAACGATAACCAAAGCGCACAGAAATTGATACTCGTAAAGGAATACTCACACAAAAGGACAAAACACATAGACTTGCGCTACCATTTCGTTAAAGACCTTATTCAACAAGGTTTAATAAATGTAAGATATCTATCAACTGAGAGAATGGTAGCAGACGTGTTAACAAAGCCCTTAAGTAGTATAAAACATCAAAAATATATATCTGAGTTGTGTCTTGAAAATATAGAATGAATAGGGTTATGCTATTGATTTGCTCAATTTGTTCTATTTGTAATTAAATATAGTCATGCATGATAATACTGTAATATGCGAATGTCTATTTTGTAATGTGAACTCTATCCAAACCAAAGTAGAGAATAAGGAGGAGTGATGAAAAATAAACTCAAATTGTCTATGTATTCTCAACTTTGGAATAGGGAATATGACGCAAAACTCTGCGTAGGGGGCGGCACTAGCACATCCAGAGGGCCTACCACGAAACACGAAAATAAAAATTTCGTTACCTGGTTCTCTGTCATTCTTTCATACTCGAGCGTTAGAGAGGCACATGTCAAAATTTCGATTCTCTCGTTTCATGATAGGCCCTTTGTAAACAAACCGCCTTGGTGCACAAATGACATATTTATTCGTTATAAATTGTGTATGAAAACTTGTAAAAAACTGTTAAAGGCCTAGTATGTATTAAGAACTCTATGGTTTACCGGTGTGCTAGTGCTGCACTCTGGTGGCAGAACATTGCAGTAATATCCCCTATTAATGCATGACAACACTGTTTTGTTCCTTCTTGTCTATGGCTTAGCGCCGATCGCCTGCTATTTCGTGTGTCGTCCCATTTTATTTATACTTTAATTCGTTTTACAATTTTACAATATATTATAGTTATTAATTTATATAGAAAGGCCTGTAAGAAATAACAATTTAATTAAAGTGAATTAGTACAGTCGCCCAGCTTTATTATTTGAAGATCTCTCCAATGCACGTGGTAACCGGCTGCCTGCCAGACTCTCTAACAGCTTCAGATGCCCGAAGGGCAAATTACCCAGAAACAGGAGCCCCGCGAAGCGGGTCTCCGTCTAGTTAAGTTGTGAAGGGAATGTTTTTGGAAAAGAAACGCTTTGGGGGATCCTGGTGAACTCATGAGTTCAGCAGGATCCCCTGGGGGATCTGACTAGGGGATCCTGGTAGACTGCATGAACAGCTTGTGCGTTGAGCCGGTTGTGCGTCAATCTAGTATCTCAGAAATATTGGCGGGTTTAGCGAAATTTAGGTACCTATCCTCCTTGTGACCAGTTAGAACTTATTGACGGGATGACGAATAGGAACAGATTTTCAGTGTGACCAATAGCTACAAAATTACTATGTGACTTAATCAGGGGGGTAACATTACGCACACATATACACTGATGAAAGAGATGTGCGCATACACAATCGTACGCGTGCAAATGAGAAGCAATGATAGATTTTTTGTCCCTCATCGCGTATGCGTTTTTTTTGCCTGCCATTGGGTGTCTGCCATCGAACTGTCACTGTCACTGGCCTAGTTTAGGGTGGCCAGTGCTTTTAAAGTGACTTTACCCATCGAGTTGGGTAATTATTGGGTTACGTAATATTGAAAGTTTAAACTTTAAGTGTGAGTAAAATTATTGAATTTCACGAAAACTCTGACAAAGATTTTAATGAATATGTTTTACTAAAATAATTGTTATGTCAGGTAGTTTAGTTAGTAACTTAGACATATATCTAGCTTTTAATTACTTTGAAGGTCGGATTAGGCTGATTAAGTCAGATTGCCCATATTGAGCTGTCATTTTAGTATCTGGCGAAAAATATAATAATATGAAACATAGTTTTATGGTAAAATAATGGGGGATTTTCTTTACATGTGGTATCACAAATCTTAGCTGTCAAAATATAGCTGTCCCTGTCGGGTATACGCGGACCCTCTGTCTATTCTATGGTAGGTCTATGGACTTAATAGAACTGAATTTACTTGTGACGGGTTGAAACAAATATTATTGCTTTCGGCAGTATGACCAGTTAGAACAAAATTTTGGTGTGACGAGTTGATGCCTAAATCGGGGAAAGAGCTACAAATAGTACAAATACAATACGTGTTCGGCTTTTGTTACCCAAAAACATGCAATTAGAGTCATAGCCAGAAAACCACAGCAAGAGTCTTGTGTGAATGACTTCGCAGAATTTGGAGTCATGACGGTACCCAGCCTTTACATTTTTGTATTGCTCTGCGACTTGGTTAAGTCCTTGAATGGGATTGAATCCTCAGGGCAAAGAGAAAGCCGTCTAGCGTCAAGAAGAAAATACTTACCACTGACCATTGATTCCAATCTACAGGTTGTAAAGCATTCCGAAGGTTATCACGCAATACTATTATTCAACAAATGGCCACTAGAATTAAAGTCGCACACAAATGTCAATTTGTTCAAAAATAAACTTAAATCTTTTCTTCTGAGAAAGCGATTTTACTCAGTAGATGAATATTTATTGGATGACGACACAAGGTATTAGAAATATTGGAATTAGGTTAAGTTAGATATAAGTGACATAATTTATTTATTATCGACATTATTTAATTGTTATATCAATCTTATTTTGTATGCATGGTAATACATATGTTTATTTGTATATTGTAAATTAAAAATGTAAATATTAGGCTAAGTTATTGTTAATATTCAAACACAATACATATTGTTATATTGAATACATAAATGAAATGAAAATGAAACTCGTACACTGTTCAAGCGATCAAACATGATTGTTACGAAATCACAATATTTTAATTTTAGGTTTTATGTGCTTTGCACTTTTTTGGCCACGGATGGTACCAAACACCGTTGGGACAGCATATTAAAATAAATATGTCGCAACCCTCGGTGTCTCGGTGCATTTCCGAGGTTGTGGATGCACTAAACTATCCGGATGTGTTTGGCCGGCGGGTCAAATTTCCACAAAATGTGGAAGCGTTGAATAAAAAGTAAGTATTTCGATTTCTTGTTCTTATGACTTATCACCACTTTTGGCCCCTTTAATGAATTCGCAAAGCGTTGCAACAAACAAAATACAAAACACACAAAAAGGACCGCCCCGCGCTTATATGAAAACTCATTAAACGGGCGCCGCGGCAATAACGCGTCCTCTTTCTTTCGATTGGCTAGCGCCTCAAATAGCTAAAAAATAACATTACCTATGTTTTTTTAGATTCTACACTATGTATCCCAGGCATTATTGGGGCATTAAATTGCACCCATGTTGCAATTATGCCACCAAACTCCCAGCTTTATGATGAAAAAAGGTATGTTAACTGGAAGAATTATCATTCGGTTAACACGCAGCTGGTGAGTAGGTTCGACTGGAGATTGTCTGTCTGGAGACTGACTGCATTTGTCTTCATGCTAGATTTGTGATACGGATCTACGCATTTTAAACGTGAACGCCTTGTTCCCTGGGAGTACCCATGACTGCCACATATGGAACAGCAGCCAAGTCAGGGTTTTAATGGAGGAGCAGTATCACGCCGGTCATAAAAGTTACCACCAGTTAATACCAGGTGAGTTGAATATATATTTTTTGTTCCTCAAGTATCCTTTTTAAGAAGACTTTTCTAGTTTCCTTCATGTCATTGTAGTTATATGTCCATAGTTAGGCTTACCTATACATTCACCTATTTTAAAACGCCATTAATATGTGATTCTGATTCGAATTGTTTGGTTTTTTTAATAGACATGGGGATCTGGCGAACATGAGACGCCAGCCGGAAAAGAAGGCGCTTTGGCGCAGGTAACGGCAGAAATTAACGCCGTACCTGGCGCCGAAGCTAATACTGTGACGGAGGTACAGAAAGTAAGTTAATTTGTGTCTGTATGAATCTCTACTTAATTAGGTACGAAATACAGGTGCAGGAAAACTTCTTGAACAATTGACATCTCTTTCTTGCACGTAGGTGTTATATATCCAAACATTCCTTCACCACCTCGCCTAAAGCCCGTCACAGACGGAGCTATAATATATACAGGGTGTTTGGCACATGTATCGACAAATTTTTTTGGGGGATTTGTGGTATCATTTCCTTCCCTTTCTTCCTTGGAACCTTGGTCCTAGGAGCCACGGATCTGGAGATATGATTTTTTTTTCATAAATCATCCAAAATCTGATTTTCGAAGCCCCATAGGTCTTTGGCTGCCTAAGACCATAAAAAAAAGTTATTTTTTTTTAATGCTCTAAAAAGAGAAAATAAGCTTTGAGGGAAAGTCTCGCAACAAACTTTTATGTCATAAAATTGTACAAAGTTTCTATAAAAAAAGTTTCATTGACACAAAATAAAAGCTTGTTTTTAAAAGTTTTAAAATTTTTACTATTTTGGTACGGAACTCTAAATATCAAGCATCGTATTAAAGATTCTAACTCTTATTTTTTAGCACTGGCAAAACATGCGGAGGCGGGCGACTGATAAGGCGGCCAGAAGGGGCAACCTCAATGAAGCCGACGTCATTATTTTACGAGTTGTCGTAAGTGCCTACGTTTTATTACTATTAGATCAGTCTTTGGAGCATATTGCCTTACAAAAGGTGGTGTAGTATTTTTGTTAACGGGTATTGGTAGGCTACAGGGTAGTTATTAAGAATCTAGATTTTAGACTTTGAGGGGGGGAGCTTTGGCCGCCATCTTGGTTTAAAGGTGCCTTGTGATAGGCTACCGAATTTGTTAAATTGATTGTTCTGATAAAATTGTATTTGTATCACCTACCGTATAAGTGCTTTGGCTTGTACTGTTAAACTTATATGAGAGATTAAATAAATAAATAGGGTCTCGCTGTGACGTCTATGACCGCCATAATGGTTAAGGAGAACTGTCACGACAATCTGCCATTCAAGCTTTTAGTTTTGCTCTGCAAATATATACATATTTAAATATAAATATATTTAGTTCCGTTACTTAGATAGCTACACTGACAGACAAGGCAAAGCCTAAACCTTCCCTAAATGAATCCTTTTTCTAAATCGGAAATGCGCATGTGACACCTCTGGAGTTCCAAGCGTCCATAGGCGGGCAGAATTCTAATATCTCGGTAACCAGTTATTTTAACCCTCGGTTAATGGGGACCTTGGGGACTTATTTATTGTTGCAAATTAACTCTAGTATTAGGGAAACAAAGAGTTGGATCGACTAGCTAAAAATAATCCGAATTGGACGATTCATACCAGGGATGTTACAGAGCTCCGGTTCCGGTTCCGTTAAGTCGGAACTTCCGATTGGTTTTAAACATCCGCTTCGGTTCCGGTTCTATTACTTTCAAAACAGAAGTTATTTCGGATGTCATATTAGCAACGCAGCAGGGTGAAATGAGTGGCATACTTAAAAAATCAAACAGGTTTATACCTGTCAGCTCATGTTCCCGCTTGCCACGTGCCGTACTAATTGTACTATCACTCGGGTTCCGGTTCTGGTTCCCCGTTTTCGTTCAGTGTTCTTCGGATATGTCATCAACTTTTTATGAACATGCATGATGCAACAAGCTGATTCTTATGAAGCTGACAAAAAAGCCGTATCATCACTGAACTATGACCCAGATGTCTGCTTGCTACAGGTAGATTATTCTGAAAACTATACATGCATTGCCCAAGACGAAGTACAAAGTTTTCATTGGGTTCAACCTCAAGTTTCTTTGTTGTTGTTTGGAAAGCAACATCCCATTGTTATCGTGTCTGATAATCGGCACCATGATAAAAACACGGCGACCATCTTAATAGATTGCATTCTTCAAAAGCTGCCAAATAACATTAAAGAAGTCCACCTATGGTCAGACGGCCCTGCTTCACAATTTAAAAATCGCTTCATTGTCGAAGCAATAAAACTCTTGGAAAAACGAAAAGTATACGTCATCTGGAATTATTTTGCTACCTCCCACGGAAAGGGTCCTGTCGATCGGATTGGAGGCTCTCTTAAGAGAACTGTGAGACTTCAAGTGATGGCCAGAAAGGCGGTTGTATTTAATGCAGAACAGTTTGCCAGTGCGGCAAAGGAGTCTTCTGTAAAAGTCATCAACCTCTCTCCTCAGGAAATTGAAGCTGTCTCAAAAGAAACTGATTTGGATAATAGTTATTTGTGCAACAAGAGAGGAAAGTTGGTTTTGCTTGCGAGTGTTGATTTTGAGTCCCGAGTAAGCGAAAGATTGCTTCAAAGCGAAAGATTACGAGCGAAGCGAGTGATTCTAAGCTTGAATCTTAAGCGTAGCGAGGGATCTCAAGACGAGATGTAAAAATCTTTCCTCTCGTGTTACACATACAACTTTTCACCTCAGTAGTGAGAACATATTTAAGTTAAAAAAACACATTTATTTACATTCTTGAATGAAAGGCATCATCATTATGACGAAAAGCTTCTAGAAACAAAATTTCACTCCCTGGAGTGAGGAAAGTAGGCTTGTTCGAACTGCTGAGGTGAAACAATATAATTTATAGCCTTTATACAAAATTATTTTATCTAATTCAAATAATAATAAGTAAAAAATATGCTATTTGTTTGCTAGAAATTATACAAAAATATCAAAATATTTTATTCTAGGTAGTCGCAAGTAACGTGATTCACGAAATCGCT
Source organism: Pammene fasciana (assembly GCA_911728535.1). Classification (NCBI taxonomy): domain Eukaryota; kingdom Metazoa; phylum Arthropoda; class Insecta; order Lepidoptera; family Tortricidae; genus Pammene; species Pammene fasciana. The sequence continues at coordinate 29,475,528 of OU452273.1, read as the reverse complement.
GTAACGTGAGTTCTTACGAACTCACGGTTTTATATTTTATTTAAATAAGTGTGTATCTTTGATTTCATTTGGTTAACTATTAAAGAAGCTCGATTACTTATGTAATTGTTTGGTTATTTTGTTAAAACTTATTTATTCAATAATCAAAGAGAAATCAATAAACACAAAAGGCGTAAAACTTCGTGTCCATTTCTTGTAACGTGAGTCACGGAACTATTTTCCAGTTTACTAAATTTTTTTAATTTGTTGGAGAAACTACTTCGATAAATGTATTATTATGCATAGTAAAAGATTGTAAATACAATAGAAGTAGCTGCTTCGCCCATAATATAAATAGACAAATGCTCTCTCTATTCAATAAAAATATGTATGAAGATGGTCGGGATGAAGAAGAAACACACTAATTCCATTGAGAATATTATGTATTTATAATCCACATTCATAAAAGTCATAAAACCCATCAACGTCTTAAGATAATGGCATTGATGATCAAATTGATCAATCTGTAATTCAAGAAACAGATTTCAGTAGAATATAAAGCATGTTTTGTTATGTGTTATGTTACTTATGTTTGATTGTCCTGGAGGTTAATAAGGTTTGTAAGATGTTTATCAATATAAAGGGGGATATACTTCTCTGCTCGATACTAAAATGGGTACACTACACAATCCCGAAAAACTTTTTACCGATTTTTAAAATCCCGAATTTTAAAATCCCGATTTTGTAATGCACGACCCATTAAAATTCCGATAGTTAAAATTACGAATAACTAAAGTACGAATATTTTAATTCCCGAATAGTAAAAAACCCGATTTTTAAAATCCCGAACCATATAATACCGAATTTAAAAATTCCGATGCAATAAAAGTCCGAAACCAATATTTCCGAATTTCAAAACAACGAATCCCGATTGTCTTAAACCCGAAATTATTAATTCCGATTCAACATTATTCCGAAATTTTAAAAACACATTTTTTTTGGTTGGTTGTTTAGGGTCACAGTATGGTCACACTTCTAACCTAACCTAACTCACTTTTTTGCAGCCGTTTTGGGTTGGTTAAGGATCACAGTTCTAACCTAACCCACTTTTTTGCAGCCGTCAGGTTGGTTGAGGGTCACAGTTCTAACCTAACCCAACCTACTTTTTGAGCAGCCGTTTAATTTGGTTAAGGGTCACAGTTCTAACCTAACCCACTTTTTTGCAGCCGTTTAGGTTGGTTGAGGGTCACAGTTCTAACCTAACCTAACCCACTTTTTTGCAGCCGTTTGGGTTGGTTGAGGGTCACAGTTCTAACCTAACCCACTTTTTGAACAGCCATTTGATTTAGTTAAAGGTGAGTTCTAACCAAAATTATACAGCAGAACCAATAAATATGCTAATTGTAATTTCTGCATAATTGGTTTTCTGCAAAGTAAACATTCGCCTAAAGCCTATTATGCTAAACAGATTATGGCTGATTATTATTTTCGGACAGTTGAATATAATGCAAAACAAAATTATACTTATCAAAAAGCGGCCATGTGAATATTAGTCGATTTCAAATTCGGATACGCAACATTTAGCCAATTGTATATTATGCGAACCGATAATTTCTGCAATAATAATATTCTTCGAAAACCAGTTATGGCAAATATGTTATGCCAAATACATTTCTGGCCACGGAAGTTATGCCAAATGGATGGATCCCCCGCCAAGATGTCAACGCTCTATTCTATTTCCGCTCTAAGGGACACAAGGTAACTAACAAACCTACATCGGTAAGGGGAGTGACGGCTTTGTCCGTTTATTTGGTGCCTATACCTAGGACCCCCCAAGATGTCGACGAAGCCCCGCGAAGCGGGGCTTCTATTTCCGCTCTAAGGGACACAAGTTAACTAACAAACCTACATCGGTAAGGGCAGTGACGGCTTTGTCCGTTTATTTGTAAACGGTGCCTATAGCTGGAACCCGCCAAGATATCGACAAATAACACAATCGCGAATTTCATTATTCCGAATATACAACAAACCGAAATTCGTATTATTACCGAATCGCCAAAAACCCGATCGGTCATTAGTTTTTCGGAATAAAAAAAATCGGAATTAAATTTTTCGGGAAATTGACAATCGGGATTTTTAGGATTCGAGCAAGTAACAATCGGACTTCTAATATTCGGAAATATTGCATTCGGGATTTTCTACTTTCGTGATTTCAAAATTCGGAATTTTGACATTCGTACTTGTCAAAATTCGGGATTATAAAAATCGGGGTAATGTTTTTCGGGAAATTTGCATGTTCCCTACTAAAATATAAAAACTTGAATTTTAAATTATATATTTCATTCTTTGCTATTTTCAGGCGAGACATTGGCCGAGATTTGGTCCGATGTGGTTATTGACGGTCACAACGTCATAGCAGAGTATGTGCCTCCCGGGGAAGACACATACTCTGCTATTTCGTCTTTGGACACTCTCTAAGTAATCTCTAAGTTTTGTATTCTATAGTATTTATATTTAAAGATATATATTTTATGATTCTGACGCTTAGAGACATTTACATCTCTATGTCACTTTTATATTGTAATTTAGTTCGCGGATGTAACATACAAGCACAGAATTTTGTTTCTCACCTGACTAAACAAGCTAGTTTTTATTGATTTGTAAAGCCCGTCAGTTTGAACATGTCATGCTCGCTTAAAAGTCTTTGCTTATGGTGGCGTCGTTGATCGGGTCGCCACCTTCCCGAAGAAAGGTTGAGGGAGGCGATGGCTGAGATATGCGTCATACTCGTGAACGAGTGCTGTTTGTGGAGACCGGACTGTTCAGGTTCTCTGGGGCTATAAATTCCGTAACCTTTTATTAATGATATTTAACTTTAGTTTAATTGGCGTTAGACACATCATTAGGTGCTTGTTTTACCTTATTAATTTTTAATTTCTTTTAATTATATAGACTATATAGAGACACTTGGAGACCTGGAGACATCTCTAAGGATAATTTGGAATAAGTATGTTTTATATACCTACTAGAATCGCTGATTTTTTTAAATGATTTTTGTTTAAATTCAAAATTAGTTTCTAACTTTTAATGATGGATTATTGTAATTTGGAAATTTTAAGCAGAGGACACAGTTCAGTTAAGAAAGTAGGTATATCAAACTTTTGTATGCTTCGTTTTTAATTAGTCAGATTTGGACTCATAAACATTCTCTTTTCTTACAAATGGTATTTCTCTTAAAGTGGTTTGATATGTTGTCTTATAGAACAACGCGTTATTTATAAAGTATGTACATGAAAAAATCTGGTCGGTTTGGATTTGATGTGTTGGCGTTCACTTTTAAAAAAAAACTAATTTTATGTCAGATCGTTCTGTCAAAATTGTATTCTTTCAAGCCGTCAGTTCTTTTAAAATTTTCCAAATAATTTAAAAATTGTCGTCCAAAGAACTTGAGACTCGAAAAAAAATCGTGAACATTTTTCAAGAGAATTCAGGTATATCCCAAAACGATATAGCTAAGTGCTTGAAAATCAACAAATCGACGGTGCAATCTGTACTTTCTAAGTACAAGAGGGATCTGACAATTGAACGAAAGCAAGGAAGCGGTAGAAAAAGTGGACCTGTGGACGAAAAAAAGGCTGACAAGGTTGTTGACTGTTTTACAAGAAATCCGTACATGTCTATCCAAGATGTTGCAAAAAAGTTAAAAGTGTCCAAATCTTACGTACAAAGAATTAAACGTTACGTAGGCCTAAAGACGTATAAAGCTATAATCAGGCCTAACAGAACAGAAAAATCAGTAAAATCACGCTGTAGAAAATTGTACGACCAATTTCTAACAAAATATGATTGCTTAGTCATGGATGACGAAACATACGTCAAAGCTGATTTTAATCAGTTACCTGGGCAACAATTTTATGTGACAAAAAATAAAAAGACTATTCCTGATGAATATAAAAAATTTAAATTATCAAAATTTCCAAAACGTCACATGGTTTGGCAAGCGATATGCTCCTGCGGTAAGAGGAGCCAGACTTTCTTCGCTTCTGGGACAATCAATGGAGAAATTTATAAGAAGGAGTGTCTGCAAAAGAGATTACTGCCTTTTATCCGACAACATACGAGTTCTGTGCTGTTTTGGCCGGATTTGGCGACATGCCATTACAGTAAGACTGTTGAGGAGTGGTACAAACAAAACAACGTCACCGTAGTACCTAAACAGGCAAATCCTCCGAACTGCCCAGAACTAAGACCCATTAAGAAATATTGGGCCATAGTTAGAAAAAATCTAAGAAAATATAGAACAAATTGTAAAGACATCAAAACTTTTTAAGCTAAGTGGCAAAAAGCTACTAAAGAGGTGCCTGATTATGTTGTTCAGCGTATGATGAAGAAGGTGAAATCTAAAGTACGAAATGTCGTACATACACGTACACTTGAATAAGTCTTGTAATGTAGTATTAACATCTATAATATGTAATATTATTAAAAAAAAAGTTTTCTTGAAATTCCGTTGTTTTAATTAATTACAACAAAATATGTACGACCAGATTTTTTCATGTTCATGTACATACTTTACATATTTTTAAGATTTTATGTACTCTTGTTTTGAAAAAATAAGTCCCGCCGAGTTTCTTGCCGGTAAAAGTAATTCTTCTCGGGTCAGAGATCATTACAATTTTTAGCAACGAAAACGAATGTCCGACCTAGATCTGTACTACTATAATGCCCATGCCAAATTTCGTGGTTCTAAAGCATGTTGTTTTAAAATGAGAGCTGAACTACTGAACTGAACTAGCGTCCTGGCGACACTACGATTAAAAATGATAATGGAGGTCAACCCTGCAACAAGTGTGAGCAAGACCTCGCCCCCACATTTTTGCTCTCTATTGAACCATTATTTTTATTTTCCCTTTTTTTCTCCTGCCTGTCAATAAGATTCAATTATGGTTAGTAAAAAAATAAGAAAAAACAACGTCCTGATTTTTTATTGATCCATGATCTGGATCTCATGAAATCGTTATTTTTCCATTTGAAAATTTCTCCTAATCGTTGTTGGACACCTTAAGTTTAAAAGATTTAGCATTTCGACCATGGCTTCGCCACAAGGTAGCCTTTCCGCCGACTTTCCTATTTTATGGGACGCAACCCATGAATTTTACAGCAACAATTTTCTTAGAAGGAAAGCTATGAGGATTGAGGAAAAATAATACGATAGATTCGGTATCCGCTTCGATCAAGCAGACATAAGGAGGTGGATTAAAAACAACCAAAGACAGTTGAGACGCTTGTTGGTCAGTATTTTTATTAGTTCATAATGTTCATATGCGATATTCTATACTTTTTCGTCAGATTATTACTCCTATGTCGTATTTTCTTTCAGATACGTCAACATCAGTTACAACGAAGAGTAACAATATTGTTACCTTCTTTTGCGTCAAGAACAATTTTTATTCTAACTTAATCCTGTTTTTTTATGAATGCAACACTCTCGTTGTCTTAATCTTTAATTATCTTTCCAAATAAATATTCATTATTGCTTCCTGAAACTGAAGAATCCAGACTAGTCCACTTAAGAGCACTGGAATATAGTATACAAGGTGTATGCAACCTGACTGCTTAAAACATCAACCTATACTCTAGAATTAATTTCATTGTTGTGGACTTAAGGCCACTATATTAAAGTAGAACTAAACAGAGCATCTATGCCGGATGCATCCTGATCGCCAAACTTGAGACAAAAGAAGACCGAGATGGATGTGAAGATATGGCAGGAGTGGGTAATGGACAGGAAAACGTAGCAGATAATGAAAAAAAATCTTGAATATATAGTATATATATATATAGATTGTTTTGGATAATGTTTTAAATTGAACTTGATATTTATTTATGGCGTTTTAGGTAAAGGAATCTAGTCACACTGGAGCTGGAGCTGAGGAAGTTTATGTATCTACATCGTGGTTCTTCGACGCTTTTAGTTTTCTCGGATAAGTCAGTGAGCCATGTCGTACAGGACGGGACACAATGGAACCAGAGGTTTGTTAATCAATGTTTATTTTATTTTATATTAAATTTTATGTTCGCACGGCATTTATCATTCTGTCCTGAAACGAAATTTTACCTGCTTCTGAATTAAAATACTCTGTAGAATTTTTCGAACCGCATTCCCATCTTCGTTATGCTGGTTTTCAATTAAATAGTTTTTTTTTTTTAATTTAATGGCTTTCTTTTCTCCCTTTGTCTAAAGCAATGGGAATTTTGCCAATGTCGAGTTTATCCGTTAATCTCATTTTTATTACTTTTAATAAAATATAGGCAACGTTGTTCGGTGAAGGCCTTGGTAATTGTAAAGTGATAGCCTCCTTACAAACACGTGGGCCGCCGAGACCCCGGATAACCGTTCGTTCGACTAAAGGGTGGTTACGCGCGTTTTAAGAATAATTCAGTTTTAAAAATAATACAATGAGGCACTCTTTGCCGTAAATAATTGTGTAAAACACAACACGCTAATACAAGATAGTTTACTCTATCGATTTTAAGATTCAATTTCTTTGTAAAATCCGGAAACGCGGGGTTAATATCCCAAATACATACTCCACTACCCTTTTATTAGCTCTCGATAAGCGGTAGTTGAATATTCTTTCTTCATAAGTTATCCCTCTGAACGGAAATGGTTTAGCGAGTGTTCCGTCGTGGAACAGATTAGAGTTAAGTTTAATTTCTTAATTTTTTCATATAGGATGAATAGGTATTTTCATTATATACAAGACAACATAATTGGGTAAAGAATACATTTTCTTTGAAGCAGTTATTTTGGTATGGCAACTTACATCGATATCCCAACGCGCTTCCTGCGCTCTCCCCGCCACCTAGCGGAGGAACTTCCGTCTTCGCCGTTGCAAATCAATGCACGCATACCGCGCCGCGCACGCGAATTAAATCAAAATCCCTATCTCCGTCGCTGCAACTATTTCCAAAATCACTCAGTGAACAGTCCTACCAGTGCACCTATTGGAGAAAATGTTGGGAGCCCGTTAAAGGAGCACACACTTGGAGATCCACATCACAAACCACGTGGAGATCAGCGCCGCTGGATTTTCAAGTAAGTGGCCCGCCAAATAACTGTCCCTACAGCGAGTAAACTATGAGCTATCGGCTATTTCAAGAGGCAAAAGATTACTCGCTCCCGTGTAAACAAAAGAGAGGAAAATATCATAGCTGGGCGAGTATAGTTCATCGCCCATAGTTTACTCGCTCGCGGTGGGACCAGTGCCTAAGTCAGATTTGTGTCGGGTAATGTGCTTCCTGAAGGTAAATTCAAGCTACCGTTTTTAAGCCTTTGATAAAATTTGGTTTGGTGGACCCGTTGGTTCCTGTGTGCACGTAGGTACCTACATAAACTACTAAACTACATAAACTCGTAATTGGCGTTTACGACAGCAAATAGCACACCACTGAAGAATCCTTTATAATTATAAAATATGATCCACTTCCGGGGGGTTTGTCAATAGCAATATTATTATGTTTGCCATCAAATGCACCGGCGCAGTTGTCGAAGTTCCATTTGTTTTTAAAAGCTTTCGCGGTAGTTTCCCATTCTGCTTCTGTTTCGGGCACAATAAATAAGATCAGCGGGGTGATTTTTGAGACTCGAGTACTCGAAAGTGACATTTACAACTCAGAATAAAACGATGAAATTATGTTTTAAAAATTACAGCGATAGGAATTTAAAATCATGAGTATTTAAACTATTAATTTTATGCGAAAAAATTGGCGGTAAGCTTTTGTGTGCGATTATTTTCGAGCTTAAACTTTTTGAATTCGGGCGCTCGAAAGTCAAAAATTGGCCCCCAGTTTCTTCGTGTATCCGTGTAATCGTGTACCGTACATGCGGGTTCGTATCCCGATACACGGGTCATTAACCCCTCAGCTGTGGGAACGCCTCTCAGGTGGTCATAAAAATGACGGGTAATCTGTGGCTCGACCTGCCAGGTTCGCTGCATTCGCGTGTAGACTTTTTGTAATATAACCGTTAAACGTATATTTGCCTCGCTCTAACTTATTTCGTCGTGGAGTGAACGAAGCAAGACAGCTAGCAAGCGGACATTTGAATGTTCAACGGTGGAAATAGTCGTTAAATTTCGTCAGTCAAAAACAGTCACTTGGATGAGTGAGTTCTTACGTGTTTTAAGGTTATAATTGTTGATTTTTATGGTGAAACCCTTGGACTAATAAAGGATAAGGACTAGGCATCTCCGTACAGCCAACTGTGATCCAATAATGGCGCCCGTGCTGAATGTGTGCGTAGAGACCAGTGTTGCCAGTAATACAAATTTTCCCGATTAAGTGTAACATATTTTTGAAAGGAAAAATAAAACAAATTATAATTTATGTTCTTAAATATAATTAACATGCACCTGCCTTAATAAATCTGATGAAATATATTTCTGAAGAGGCGGATAAATGATTTTTTTTTAAATCTAAAGTTACAACTTATTAAAAGTATACGACTACCGTTGAGTGCATATGGCCCATAGACATAGGATGGTATAGACGGGGCATGGTCATAGTAATACCAAGATAAAACGGGATGGTGTTATTACACTTTCAGTAGGTACGGCAAAGAGGTGCTATTATCGTTGGTCCTTGTCATAGTTCCTATTACCTCCCCGCGTTACTTCTAGCAGAGGAAGGTAACAAACAGATATAAGTTGTGCGCAAAAATGGTCTTACGTAACATGGACGACTTCTATACTAAAACCTTCTCCAGAGTATAACAAATACTTTTCTGAAAACCGCATCAAAATCGGTTCAGCCAAACGCGAGATTATCGCGAACAAAGATATATACAAATATAATTTTTAATGCTTATTTATAAATTTTAATGGAAAAAAAATTGGTACTAAAGAACATAATTTGATTACAAAGACATAAAAGTTATTAGCTCTTAGCAAAGAGAATTAGGGTGACAACACACCTAGCGGTAATTTGTCTATGGTAGCGGAAATTTGTCTATGGTAGCAGGATTTTTGTATGGAAGCCATAGACAAATTTCCGCTACGATAGACAAATTAAGCATTTTGTCTATGAATTCCCGCTACTTCCGCTAATTCCGCGAGGAAAACCGCTAGGTGTGTGGTGACCCTCAATGAGTTAAACCATACCTCCCATACGACTTATTATTTAATCAGTAGTTTTGCTATGTATGGAGTTAGCAATCTATCTACTCATTTATCTATGCTCTTAGGCAATGTGTTAATATTAGTTGAAAACGTGCGTGAAATAAAACATCAAGTTGGGAGCGGGACGTCAACATCGTGTTGACAACATATCGTGGCTATTGTAGACCCCTTTACGTTCGGGAAGTTTCCCTGCTCTACCACCTGGCAACACTGCTGTCGTGAAGTTAATAGTTTACGAATTTACAGATTTTTAATATGATTACGCATTAAAATGTTTATTTATCGATGAAAGGTGACTCCATCCGGTTTTCTCTTACGACCGGTGGCATTTGTGCAGCATTTGAGGACGTACGCCGGCATATTTTAATTATTATTTGTCCGCTCTTTACTGCAGTGACGTTTGGATACGACTGGCGTCGGATGGGCACAAAATTGCTGTGCGTATGTGTGTGTAGCGTGTAACTACGTGGGCACGGGCACAAATGGAATCACAGTTTGTTGTTAGCAGTGCGTAATCTGATTAATTATTTAAATCTATGGTGAAACCTTTAGAAATCTGTGGAAATGTAAGTAAACTTTTGTTATTATTATGTTTGAGTGTGGTTTTTGAGTAATATCGGTGTTAAAACTGTGAAGAAAACAACATGCTAAGTCATAGCCGGAACTTTCATGCTCGATTTCTTGTTGTTTTCTTATGTTTTACTAAGTCTCATAACAATCATTATCTGACGTAGTTCTTATATGTTTTATTTAATACAATGAAATTAGTTTAAAATCTGTTTAAAGTGACAAATAGCTTACAAATTAAATAACGGTCGGCACATGACCTCTCGGGCTTCGCCACAGACTAGACGAAAACCTGCAAGGCTGTCGCCACAGACTGAACGAGAACCTGCGAGGCTGCCGCCACAGACGGCATAGTCATGTTACTAACGCACGTTTTCATAGCATGGACATGCCACTTACTAAGAAGCAGCTTTTAATAATGTAGATCAAAATCTCAAAGTATGTTTATAGATTTATGTCATATAATAATACAAATATTCTAAAAACAAATGTGTTTTTCTTCACTTATTTACAAATATCCCTTCAATTCACTCACCCATATCACTTTCACGATCTCGGTATGTCCATATTAATCAAACCAGAGATATGTGATTAGGTCTATATATATCTTGTTTTCAGATTAAGTTTTTTGGTGTTTTTTGTTAAATAGGAGCAAGTGCAGTTATTTTGTTTTAAAGTCTGTTTTATTAATATCCTGGGAAATTAAATTTCTTTGGAGCAAGGCTGCTGGTTGCTGAGATTTTTCAACATTTTGTGGGCAATCATTTTGCATTAATAAATAAATGCATTTTTTAAACATCTCTTACCTTATAACTACTACACCTGCAATAGTATTGCTTTGGCCACAGATAGTTCACCACGTTAATTTCTTGTTTATGTATAAATTTAATACCTAGGGTGTAGTAAAACTCCACAATGCATGTAATTCGAAACCCACTTACGTGCGCCATTTCTAGGACAGACATAATTTCAATAAAGTTTTCAAATGGTGTATTTTGTATATTTTATTAATAAGCCTTTTAGTTTATGATATTTTTATGTGTATAACTACATTATGTACATAATTAAAGCAACAGATGAGCCTCAAAACCGTTTGTTTTTTAATTATTATCGAAAATAAGAGATAATTTTCGGTACCCTTATAATGAACCCAGCTGTACAGTTTTTTGATGCAAGTTTTACGGTGGTAATTTCAAGGTACTGTTAGATAATTTAATAAAGAGTAGAAAAAATACAAACTATAGACTGTATCATTGTAAATAAAGGAATTAATCGCAGTTTTCCACCTGCATTTCGAACTGGAAACCCTGTCTGTGTGGCAGACCCCGCAGGCTGCCACAGATGGGGGAGAGCGGCCATTATCATCTCCCACAGCTGAGGGGTTAAGACACGAACCCCAACCAGCGTGTACGGTACACGGGAACACGGGTCCATCCATCCATAGCACCTATTGCAAATGGGAACTACCATTTCTCGTTGAAGTAAAATAAATATATTATTTTATATAGAATAGATCTGATTTAAACCACGTAGAAGTTGTGATAGGAGATTATGAAGGGAACAAATACACGAAGGACTAAAAAACGAAGCAGGAAGAGGTCTTCAAAAGACTCTCATGAATTAAAGCGAGGACACGATAAGCAAAGCATTTGCACTCCTGCGCCAGTGCGCAGACTCCAGCCAGTCAAATGAGGCATCACAGCCTTCTTATGACACTTACTCAACATTTGGCCAATACATAGCTAATGAGTTAAGAAAATATGACGCAACCACATTATGTTAAGAATGCTATATGTAAGGTAATATTTGATGCCGACTTTGGAGCATATAACCAGGAACAGTACTCGTTTACTTTACTACTCCTTATAATCCAGTGACATACATGATACCGCCTCCACCTCCAATCATTAGTAGATATATACTAATAAGCCAATGTAGCGAATTCTTTGGCAACTCCCCGTCCACCCCTGACGATTCTATTGCTCAGTCTATGAACGCTGTATTCCCACCTCTACCTCCCATCACTTCTTCACAATGACTTATTTCATATAGGTACGTATGTAAAAAGTTAATTGTGTTGTTTCTTTATTAATGTTTGTTAGAAAAATACTATTTGTTCTCTATTATTGTCTATGCTCCCTTCCTATAAAAGGCTCGGTGACCATAAACCTCTCTCTCATTTTCTATATCCGCCTGCCTCGTAAGTTAAGTAAATGTTTAATGTGTCGTCCATTTAATATGAAATAATATCTTACAGTCGTGTGAATTCGTAACCTCAAACTATTATCCAATATATAATCCTTGCATGAAGAGAAAGATGTTTGTTTGATTTGGCCGCCACCACAAAGAAAAACCTTCCTGCGCTCTCAGCCCTGCTAATAGGTTATGGGCCCAGACCAGACAATAAAGGTGTATTTTTATTATCCCAGGAAGGGCTTAGACTGTTAGAATAACAGGACCTTTGTTCGTGTAACTAGTATAAAACTTAAGTGTTGTCGACTTACACGAGCACGAGGGATAACCTCAAAATGGCGGAATCACAATCGACAAATCATTTTGCTACTTCTACATCCATTGAAAAGTTGCAAGGATTGGATAATTATTTATCATGGAAATTTGCAATTAAGATGATGTTAATATTGGAGAATCTGTGGGGTTGCACCGATGGTTCTGTCACGGACGGCGGCAAGGACGCGAGGGCGCTGGCACGTATCTGTCTTTCTATTCAACCCAGCTTGTATCAGCTCGTGAGAAATTGTACCACATCTAAGGACGCCTGGAAAAAGCTCGCTGACGCCTTTGAAGACAAAGGACTTTATAGGAAAGTACTCCTACTTCGACAGTTACACCGAGTTGAGTACCATAATTTCTCCTGTATGTCTGACTACATAGAAGGTGTGATGAAGCTTGTTGCTCAGCTCTCTGATATTGGGAAGAATATTGAAGATGGCGAAGTAGCCGAAATATTGCTCTCCGGATTGCCAGAAGAATACAACGTGCTAGTCTCTGGTTTAGAAACTGCTGGATTAACAAACACACTTACCAGTGAAATCGTCCGTACTCGTTTTTTACAAGAAGATCATCGGAATAGCAACATTCAAACTAACAATGACACTTCAACTGCGTACATGATAAAGAAGAATACCAAGCTTTTATGCTCATACTGTAAGCGCAATGGACACGTGGCCCGCAGATGTTTCAAGAGGAAGCGTGAGGAAGCAAAGGCAGATAAAGAAGATCACACACTGTATGCTGCGGCTTACTCCGCATGTACCTCTGAAAACATTTTTGATAGCGGCGGAACGGTTCACCTAGCCGGAAATCAAGAACCTCTTCAAGAAACCGAAAAGAAGGAATGTTTGATTTCTATTGCTAACAGAGAAGAGCTTAGTAATGAGCTGATAGGTAAAGTTTCTCTTAATATGAAGTTTTGTACAGATAATGTCATTTTTGTGCCACAGCTGGCAAGTAATTTGCTATCAGTAATTCAAATCACTGAAAAAGATTACATTGTTATTTTTGACAAAGATTTTTGTAATATGTATAATCAAGATTCTTGTAAAATCACAGGCAACTGTTTCTTATCTACTAGTAAAAATAATGAACTTTATAGACTTTTGCAAGAGCAGCCCATTCTCGAATTAGGTAATTCAACGCCCCTTCAATCAAGGCAGGGACCATTGAGTGCCAATGCTGCAGTGTCTGCGTCAATGTCAACCTGGCTTAAACGCTTGGCACATTTGCATCGTGATAGCATGTACGTACTGGGTGGTGATGGTCAATGTGTTGGTGTCGTTTTTCAGAATGAAGATGATGTGCCAAGTAGCTGTGTACCGTGCCTTACTGGGAAGATGTGTGATACATCTGTTCCTAGAGAAGGCGATGGACATGCTACCAGAACATTGGACCTGATCCATAGTGTCGTCTGCAGCCTGATGCAAGTCAGCACTTGGAATGGAGCCCGCTACTTGCTGATGCCCACTGATGACTGCACCAAGAGGAGCTTCAGTTATCTCATGAAGGCAAAGTCGGAAGTAAGTTCCCTTTTTATTACTTTTAAAATTGTAGAGAAACAGGCTTGTTTAAAATTTAAAATCTTATGCAGTGATTATGATAGTAATCTGTCAAATTTTCTCCAGTGTTATGACATAGTTCACGAAATGACTGTGCCTTATAATTTCTTGAAACGTCTTGACCAAATTATTTATGGAATAGCTAGTGCTATGTGCTGTGTATTTGTTTTGAGTGATCATTACTGGGCTGAGGCTGTAATGACAGCCATTTATTTGAAAAACAGTACCCTTAGTAGATCTTTGTCAGACAATATTTTAGAATGTGAGTGGACTGGATCAAAAATTGATTTAAGTTGCTTGAGTCTTTGGATGCATAGCATATGCCCATGTGTCGTAAGAGGCGTAAACTTTATTCTAAGGTCAAACAATACACATTTGATGGTTATAGGGAAACTTTTAAATGACTGTAGATTAATTGATCCTAACAACATTCACAGGGTAATATTTTATTCCCGTAATGCAGTTTTATTTTGGAGGCTCAATTTATGGACTAGACACCAGTTAAGAGGCAGGCTTGAGAGCATTTTATTATACATGACCAATTTAATTTTAATAATAAATCTAATGAAAATTTTACCAAGCAATGGAAATGCTATTTTAAATGATTTTTTTTATAATGGTCATGTAGAACAAGACAACTGTAATAGTGATAATAATAACTGTGATACTAGTGATAAGTCTAATATAAGCTCTAAACATGTTTCAGATGCGGCAGTAGCGCAGGTGCGCAGTCTCCGCTGTCTAACTGCTCAGTATCTCTCGCTTGATGAAGATGGCGGTGATGAGGGTGATGTGACCCTGCACTCAGACACTCCAGCCTCTCTGCCGGGCCCTTCACTTCGAGGAGGAGATATGCCGATTACACCGGTGGTTGCCGATGCGTCGACGTCTCACTCCGTTCATAGTACGAGAGGTATTTTCTTAGAGATTTTATGATTTTAAAGGTCTTTACTAAATGTCACTAATAGTTATCAAAAATAAAAGTTAGATGCCGCAGGTAATCTGTATTAGGTACAATGTTTATTTAGTTGCCTGTGGTTACAGTCTAAAAGAGGGTAAAGTTCGTTTTCAGATATAATAATGTTGAATTGTTATAAGACATTAAACCCTCAAACTTTAGTTTAGCATTGCAAATCAGCTGGCGCTACATATGGATCATATAGACGTCACAACTTTTAATTTAGACGAAAATCTATATGGAGCTACCAGCAGGTTTCAAAAGCTATATTTAATCAAGCAAAAGCATTATACAGCTTCAAATAAGCTAGTCATTTATTTCAATGTAAAATGATTTAATTTTTATTTATGCATGAAAATGGCTATAAAAGATATTAAATGTAAGCCTTCTGTTTATGTTAAGAAAACCAAAGAGATTTAATATGTAGATGATTTTTTTGTCCTTCATAACGGCTGTATTGATAAATTGCTTTCACTTTTAAAGAATAATTTTGAAATTCGACACTTAGGTAAAATGAAAATGTCTTATGTATGAAAGTAACTGAAGCTAATAATATGACTGTATTAGATCAATCAGATTACATTGGACGTTTTTTTTGACTAGATTTAATACGAATAGGTAACTGTAAATCTGTATAAACTCTATTGCCAGTAAACTGCAAGCTTGATAAATAAATCTGATATGCCTTGTTTACAGGATGACCAGTATCAATATAGACAACTTTTAGGGTCACTTATGTATTTGTATGTACGGTATGCACTTGTTCAGATAATTATATCTAATGCTTGCAGTCAGCTGAGCCAGTATAGTACATGTTTCAGTATAAGTCATAGGCATGTCACTAAACGGATACTTAGGTATTTAGCTGGAACTGTAAATTATGGACTTTGTTTTTCAAAGGAATAATAATTTAAGTATTGTGGCTTATGCCGAGAGTAACTGGGGAAACGATATGATTTGTCAGATCGTAAATCTTATACCTACTGGCTATGTTTAAAAATGTACAGTTATGTCAACATGTAAATCTGAGTATATTGCCATTAGTGATGTATGTAAAGATATATGCTTTGTTAAGAATTTCTTGTCAGAAATAATTGCAAACATTTTGATGTTAACATATATAATGACAATCAGAGTGCTCAGAAAGTGTTATGAGTCATTTACCAACATACTTACATATGTACTAAGTCTTTGTGTATTGAAAACGTACATGTTTCGTAAAGGGTTTTAAATAGAAATGTATAGAATGTTAGTGCATTCATTGACATTTGTAATTTTGCTTCTTCCTTTTTACTTACATGTATGTACCAATAGTTATATCACAAAGCCTTTTATTACAGGAGCATATAAGGAGGAGTGTTAGAAAAATACTATTTGTTCTCTATTATTGTCTATGCTCCCTTCCTATAAAAGGCTCGGTGACCATAAACCTCTCTCTCATTTTCTATATCCGCCTGCCTCGTAAGTTAAGTAAATGTTTAATGTGTCGTCCATTTAATATGAAATAATATCTTACAGTCGTGTGAATTCGTAACCTCAAACTATTATCCAATATATAATCCTTGCATGAAGAGAAAGATGTTTGTTTGATTTGGCCGCCACCACAAAGAAAAACCTTCCTGCGCTCTCAGCCCTGCTAATAATGTTGCTGCTAAACTGATTTTACAAACACAGTGAAACAATGATGTCGCTATGTTGTCATAATAATGGCATCCTTGTTACCTACACTGTGTTTATTTATAACATTCTATAAAATCAGTGTAGCAGCACCATAAGAGATTTTTTTAAAGATGATTGTTGGAAACTTGGAACAATGTTTTTTTTACCACGACGGTGGCAAAAAGCATACGGCCCGCCTGATGGTAAACCTCCAGAGGTGTCACGTGCACGTTGCCGATCCTTTACAAAAAGGAGGATTCACTGTGTTGGCGGTTAACGGAACAAGAGGGTCCCTCGTTGTCAACACACTGGGTCCTCTTTAACTCTTTGGCAACCTTACTCACCAGCAGGAACACAACACTATGCTATGAGTACCTACATGGTCTAGTGTGGTAGTGAGTACCTACCCAACTATCAAAACTTCGTTATATAATAGTTGCGGCAACGTAACATACTCACTTTAGCTCCTAATATTAATCATATAAACGTAATCAATGCGTTTATATGACGCGATTTGGGCCCACTTTATACAGCATTTCAGTTAAAAGTTCCAACAGACTTTTATTCACCTACGAGTATAATGGATGAAACTACCGACTGGGCCCCGACTGCAGTGTCGTAATTATTCGTCGTATTCATTTGTTTAAAACAAACGTTAGAGGATCGAGGTATTCCTATAGCCAATATGTGATTAAATGGGGTATTCGGGGTATTCCTCAGATACCACCAATTCTGTGCAATGTGTCAATAGTGCCGCTAGAACAAAAAGGCTGCAAGAAATGCAGGAGTTCTTTACGTTGTGTCCTACGTTGGCGAATCAACACCAACGCGAAGCGGCGCTAAAGAAACAAACAGTTCAACCAGCGATTGAAGTGTCCTGCTGTAGCTAAACAACACGCGAACGCTAAGCCGCGCGGTGCGAAACGAAGCGAACGCGATCATTCTGTTTGATATTT
Organism: Pammene fasciana; assembly: GCA_911728535.1. Taxonomy (NCBI): domain Eukaryota; kingdom Metazoa; phylum Arthropoda; class Insecta; order Lepidoptera; family Tortricidae; genus Pammene; species Pammene fasciana. The sequence continues at coordinate 29,458,157 of OU452273.1, read as the reverse complement.
TCGCGAAAAATAAACGCTGCAATTCGCCCACGTAGGACACGGCCTTAATCCATAAAATATTTACAGTAGCTAAATGTGTATGCCTAAAACAACTGGACAGAGTTTTGGAACCTTGAGATGTCCGAGTTTGGAACATTAAGATGTTCTAATAAACTATTTTAGAATGGAGACATTGTAGACAATAACTCTCAGCAACAAGTTTTCCAAAATAATTAATATATACCTAATTGGAATTTGTGTGTCGGGCCTGCTACAGGTTTTAACGTCCTGTTCCAATCAGTCCTCTTTTTGTACAAACTGAAGCCATCCGCTGACCATCCTTGTTCAAACAATCACTATCAACTACATGCAGCTAAATTAATGTACAAATAAAAACTACTTAAGAAAAGTAGAATCCCTCGCCCTCGTCCCTTTTTACCCTTCAAACATGTTTACTTGGGAATCGATGTTCAGGAATCATTGACAGAAAGCAAATCGTCCACCGAAATCAGAAATTGACAAATTTATAAAATCTTGTTCAGGTTTGTATATTGAACTTGTCAAACAGATAATAATCAGATTCGACTTCACTTTTTTGATGTAGTGGCTATAGTATAGTGCATCCCAAAGAAAAGCAGAATCCCTCGCCCTCGTCCCTTTTTACCCTTCAAACATGTTTACTTGGGAATCGATGTTCAGGAATCATTGACAGAAAGCAAATCGTCCACCGAAATCAGAAATTGACAAATTTATAAAATCTTGTTCAGGTTTGTATATTGAACTTGTCAAACAGATAATAATCAGATTCGACTTTACTTTTTTGATGTATAGTGGCTATAGTATAGTGCATCCCAAAAACGTTGAAAAAATTTATAATCAAAGCTTGATACAAGTGCTGAACCGATTTCGAATGCTTAAACCTTTAAGTTATTACCTAATAACTTAATAAATATGCAAGAACTGGAACAAAAATGGATGGAGGAGCGTTCACTGCCTGGCCAAACCAAGCCGAACATGACTTACCAACATGATATATATTGAAGAGTACTGGGAAAGTGTTTTACCATAAAAACCGTGGCGGGAAACCAAAAATTCTAAAGGCCATGCCAAATTAAGCTGAGTGAAGCTGCCCCCAGCGAGTTTTGGCTTGTAATTTTTTTGCATAATAGGGCTTTACATTATTAAAAAGTATGCAAAATATCAGCCAAACTTTATAGTTTTTTGTAAAAAAAAACGAAATATAAACTTCAGTATTTTTTTTCTAGCCAGCCCAGCGTACGTACAACATGATATATACTTACGTATACAGGGTGTCCCATAAAGGACACGTCACAGTGACACTGGAGGTACAAAACCAACTTAACATGACCCCAGTAAAAGTAGCACGGTTTTCGAGTTATTGCCGAAATAAGGTTTTTCATGAATTTTGACCGTTTTTAACATTGTTAGTGCCAGTGTGCACTCGGAAAGGTCTCTAAGTTAGTTTTTTGATGTGTACGGCATCATAAATAGTTAATTAAGATAACAGAAATAATAATTTATCCAAAAACGAAGTAAAATGCAAAAAAAATACTAGTTTGATCTTGAATTAATTTACAGCGAAACATTAATTTCGAAAATGATCACCTGTCGTGAAAAAAAAATACTAGAAAAGTAATGAGCAAATAACGTCAAGATATTGAGCATGTTATGCAGATTCAAAAATGGTATGATACATGTACCTTCCTGCAATAAAATAGAAATAATTATCTTCTTTTCAATGCCTCATAAAAAATAAGTTAAAACTAGGAAATGTTCATTTCGTCCCTTATTTAAATTTAATTCATTATTTCACTACGAATTATGGAACGCCGAACTGGAGTACTTAAGTCCTCAGCACAGAGAGTTTTAAAACGTAACAAATATCATTCGTAGGTACCATAAGTCAACGAGTGCAAACTCTTCTTCAGACGGATTATGCACCCCGCGTTGAATTTTGCCGACAAATTAGAAACACTAAAAACTATAATTAGAAACAAAGTGTAATATCTTTCAATGAAGTCATGTGCGACGAATCTTCGTGTAGAAGAGATAGATCTGAATCTCCACAACATTCATAGCTGGCAACTTGAAAACCCACACGAGGAAAGAGAAGACCGGTCCCAACACCAATTTAAAATTAATTTGTGGACGGGAATTATCAATGGCCAAATAATAGTACCGGTCGAGTTTAATTTTGAATTGGCGAAATTATTTGTAGTTCTTGCAAAATGATCTGCCACTTTTGCTTGATGATGCACCGCTCGCACTCAGACAGAGGATGTGGTTCCAGCAAGATGGCTGCCCAGCACACTACGCTCGCGATGTCTGCGATCATCTGACGGGGACAAGAAGATGGATCGGCCGATTGGGACCAGTGGCATGCCCGCCACGTTCCCCGAACCTAAATTCATTAGATTTTTTTTATTGGGGATGCTTAAAAGATAAAGTCTACTCCAACCCAATAAGGTCCCAAGACGAGCTACGGCGGCGTGTGTTCGAGGCAGCACGAAACATATCAGAAATAAATTTAAGGAAATTATCTAGAAATTTTAAAAGACGGTGTGAAGCAGGCATACTAGTCGAAGGGAAACAATTCGATGACCTATTGTAAAATTTTAATAAATCAATTAAACTTCAACCTGTATTTCTTTTCTTTTGAACTCAAGGATAGCCCCCTTTCTTTCGTCAGTCAGAGAAAAAGGGAGATAAGCATCTCCTTCGTTTAGGCATTTGGCAAATAGTGAACGGTAGTTTATTTCTGTATCCGGAATGACGTTATTTTTACTAGTTGAAAATTTCCTACTTTTAACTTATTTTTTATGGATCAGTAGAAAAATGATAATTATTCCTATTTTATTACAGCAATACCATTTTTGAATCTGCATAACATGCACAATATCTTGACGTTATTTGCTTATTGCTTTTCTAGTAAAAAAAATTCACGCCAAGTGATCAAATTCGAAATTAATGTTTCGCTGTGAATTAATTCAAGACAATCCAGTATTTTTTTTGCATTTTACTTCATTTTTGGATAAACTACTACCTCTGTTATCTTAATTAACTATTCATGATGCTGTATACATAAAAAAAACTAAATTAGAGACCTTTCTGAGTGCACACTGGTACTAACAATGTTAAAAACAGTCAAAATTCACGAAAAACTTTAATTTGGCAATAACTCGAAAACCGTGCTACTTTTACTGGGGTCATGTTATGTTGGTTTGGTACCTCTTGGCCTGGTCTACCTCCAGTGTCACTGTGACGTGTCCTTTATGGGACACCCTGTATACCACGACGTATAAAAAAATTAAACAGATGGTTTTAGGCTGAGTGAATAAAGTATTTGGCAGGCCTGGGTTGTAGTCTAGTTTTGCCGACTGTACCACTAATCATTGTCGAATTAAAAACCAGACTCTGAATCGCACATCCAATGTAAGTAGGTATTATTTGTAACTCACGGCTTTAAACGAAAATTAGAAAAAAAGTAACTCCCGAAAAATAATTATGTTACATACCTTTGCTGACTGTATCGTGTTATGCATTGTCATATAAATTACGGAAGTATACCAAATTTCAGCTCATTCAGAAAACGGGAAGTGGTTGAAGATTTGAATCTAAGACCGCAATATTTGAAACAATAAGTTATAACCAGAGGTCGGCGGGGGTGAGCTGTTTTCATAGTAATTTGACGTATGTCGTGTCAAATTAATATGAAAACAGCTCACCCCCGCCGACCATTGGTTATAACCAAAGCCTCCTGCTTGTCATACGAATATTCAGAAACATACAAACATATCAACAAATTTTCAGGAAAAAATTGCTATTTTAAGAATAAGACATACGGCCAGCAGAACTGATAGCTTAACGCTTCTGTACCAACCATTGTGACTGAATTAAAAGCCAGACACTCAAAGTAATTTTTATAACTCATATTCCTTTAAACCAAAATTATAAAAAAAACTAACGACCAAACCGACAATCACATAATTTTTGTAATTAATTTTGCTTCAACACAAATTCACAAAATAATAAAAAACCCTATGACCGAACCATTCAAATAAAATTTCATTTTTGTAACTCACTTTTCTACAATACAAAATTATAATCTAAACAACGAACAAGTTATCACATAATGTAGTTTTTTTAATCACTATATAAAGAAATAATATGTTAATCATTTTTGTACTATCAAAAATTATAAAATCTTAAGATCGAATAAGATAAATTACATAATATCATTTATGTACCGTCAAGTCTGGCAACTTTGCCAAGGGTTACTAACTTTGCCACCAGCAGAGTGCATAAGGTAATCCTTTCATACCACCGACAACGTATATTTTTTAGTGTTGTGCCTACTTTTAGTAGAAAATATGGTTATCAATTGGCAAACTTATTATGAATGAGACAACACCACGGCAATCATTTTCTTACCATTTCAGTTCCAAATTCGTCACTCACATAATCATAAAAGTATGTGCTCAAGAACTTTTAAAAGTTTAGAGTATAAACATCGAATCCAGGTACGTAAATTTTAGATATTATGTTATTTAAATGGTAAGGAATGGATTGATTACCTTATAAATGCCGTAGTGTTTGAATTGAGTCCCATAATTTTTTTGGCAAAGTTACCAGACCACGCCGACTAATATGGGTGGGCATCTTTGCCATGTTTTGTAGCGGCCTAGGGTTGGTACATAAGCATAAAATTTAAATTACATTTTTCATAAGATAGATACTTTTTAGGGTTCCGTAGTCAAATGGCAAAAAACGGAACCCTTATAGATTCGTGATGTCTGTCTGTCTGTCTGTCCGTCCGTATGTCACAGCCATTTTACTCGGAAACTATAAGACATATATATCATTATCAAATTTTTACATAAAGTGTATTGTGTGTGCAGCTACTTAGTTTTGTAGAGAAATTGCAAAAAAAAATATATTTTTAGGGGGGCACTCCATACATGTAAGTAATTGTCAAAAAAAATTATTGGTAATAATTACTACATATAAGTGTTTTGTTTCGATAATACTTTTGTTAAGAGGCGACGAGGCAGTTCGTGACGAAGCCCTTTTTAGGGTTCCGTAGCCAAAATGGCAAAAATGGAACCCTTATAGTTTCGCCATGTCCGTCCGTCCGTCCGTCCGTCCATCCGTCCATCCGTCCATCCGTCCGTCCGTCCGTCCGTCCGTCCGTCCGCGGTCTAGCTCAGTGACCGTTAGCACTAGAAAGCTGAAATTTGGTTTGAATATGTGCATTAACCAAGCCGACAAAACGGTAGATTAAAAACGCGAAAAATATATTTTGTTAGAGTACCTCCCGTACACGTGAAGTGGGTGGTGAAATGTTTTTTCGTTCCAACCAAGTTGTGTGGGGTATCGTTGGATAGGTCTTTTAAAAAGAATTAGGGTTTTCTAAAACAGTTTTTGGATAAAACTAATACTTTCGGAAATAATAGCTCCGAAAGTTTAAAACAAGGCGTCCCCCCCATCTAACTTTTGAATCGTGGGTCCTAAAATTTTGAAAAAACAATCACGAAACTGAGGCCTAATGAGTACCTTCAATGAAAACTATATTGAAATAAATCGGTTGAGCCGTTTTTGAGTTATCATTCAAAAACCCATAGTGAAAGGACGTAAGTAAAAATGACGTAAGCGCCGCCAAATTTCCCGTAAGAAACGACCTTTTGAGTTAATGGTCTCAGTTTACGGAACCCTACACTGAGCATGGCCCGACATGCTCTTGGCCGGTTTTTTTTTAAATATCTATCGTCAAGTTTAAATAGGTACCTAGGTAATCACAATTATTTACGAGTGGACCTGTGATAGGCCTCTTGAAGAGTTTTCTATGTTTCGTTTTTGATAATATTTTAATTAAGGTGTCTTTTATGTTTTTCCTGAGTACTTATGTAACCTGATTACTCGTATGTAACAAAATAAATAAGTACTTAAATAATTTTTTTTTTTTTCATTTTTGTCAACCCTGACCACATTCACTGACTTTCTATGAAATTTTCTTAAATGGGTGATCAACTTTGCCACTTTTGCTGTTTTTTTTTTGTAATAATATATCATTAAGGATCAAATTCCGAAACTATTGTATCCTAAATACTGAATATTCTTTACTAATATTGTAAATACAACTAAATTACTATACAACGTAAAAATACAGTTGGCAAAGTTGCCACATGGTATAGGTATCTTTGCCAGTTTTTTTTTACTCGTAAAACCATCTTATTTATGCACTCGTTGATAAATATATTATGTGTCGCGTCATTCATACTTCAGTGGTTTCATATGAATTCTGGTTAAAAATTTACTATGACTTTTCAACACCTGTGTAAAGTGGCAAAGTTGCCAGACTTGACGGTACTTTATTTTGCTGTAATCCAAAATTATAAAAAAAAAACTGAGCAGACATCACATATAATGTCATCATCCTCCTAGCGTTTGACCCAGCTTTTTGCTACGGCTCTATTGAGCCTAGATCCGCTTGGCAGCCTAATCCCGTGAATTGATGTTATAATTCATTATGCTACTACACAATATTACAGAAAACCTAAAGACCAGAGGACCAGATACCTATAAAGCAATTTTTGTAATTGACCAAACATGTTATCACATAATTTAACTACATATTGTAATCCATTTTTCTTCAACCCACGATAAAAAACCTAAAACTGAACCAGACATCAAATATTTTTTGGAATTCATTTTGCTTCAACACAAAAGCGGGATTGGAGATATTTGCAATTTTGCTTTAGGGCCTTTAGGTAGGTTTTTATTTATTTAATTAAATTAATAGTGTAGATTTGTATAAGACATATTTTACACAATTTGCTTTAGGGCCTTTAGTTTAAGTTAGGTAGGTTTTTATTTATTTAATTAAATTAATAGTGTAGTATTGTATAAGACATATTTTACACAATTTGCTTTAGGGCCTTTAGGTAGGTTTTTATTTATTTAATTAAATTAATAGTGTAGATTTGTATAAGACATATTTTACACAATTTGCTTTAGGGCATTTAGTTTAAGTTAGGTAGGTTTTTATTTATTTAATTAAATTAATAGTGTAGTATTGTATAAGACATATTTTACACAACTTGCTTTAGGGCCTTTAGTTTAAGTTAGGTAGGTTTTTATTTATTTAATTAAATTAATAGTATAGTATTGTATAAGACATATTTTACACAATTTGCTTTAGGGCCTTTAGGTAGGTTTTTATTTATTCAATTAAATTAATAGTGTAGATTTGTATAAGACATATTATACACAATTTGCTTTAGGGCCTTTAGTTTAAGTTAGGTAGGTTTTTATTTATTTAATTAAATTAATAGTGTAGTATTGTATAAGACATATTTTACACAATTTAGGTAGGTTTTTATTTATTAAATTAAATTAATAGTGTGGTATTGTACATAGTCTAGCCATAAGTTCTGTTACAAACAAAAACGTAAATAATTTTCAATGTAATGTAATTTGATTACAATAATCATATATTTATGAATAGGTAATAAAATAAAGCTCTTAAGTAATATATCCTTTGTCCGAAACTTCCAATGTTGGTTTTAATACAAGCCTTTAATCATCAGCTTTTCAATGGTAAAATTCACGCACCGTTTTTATGGGGGAATTTACTACAGTTGCCTTTAAATATTTTAAATGTCATACAGCAATACAACAAACGAAATATATAAATGTAAGCACACAACACTCGAGAAGCTTAAACTATAGTATACACGCTTCAGCAACGTCATTATCCAGCATAGCTCATGATTTAGTAAGATGCGTCATATCAAGGTGTCTCTAAAATCCATTTTTCCGTACAGGCTTGTTTAGCGACTGAAAATTTCAGTCAAACTGTATCAAAATGAGCTTTAAAATACTATGGTAAAACCTGTTAACAGGACAATATACAAAAATATGCTTTAGGCTTTTCAGGAGAATTCGGCCTCACTTCAAATAGCTCACTCCACCCAGTCTTACCTGAAAAGTAATTTTCTTTGTTCTTCTCAGTATGCTGATTGGCCCCTTTCCAGCACTTACCTAAATTCCCTGGACAATTAATTGTGGTCGGTGTTAGAGGACATGGTCTGTTCTAAACACCACATAAATATTGATTCTCTAAAAACAACCTTGACGGCAGGGTAGATTTTTTTCCAATAAAGAAGGTGCGTGAATTAACAGGTACGAAACAAATCGTTAAAAAGCAAATGTTAAAGCCATATGTGGACATTTCTAGATAAAAATATATCATTTAAAAACTAAATTAATTTATCTATAAATAGATATACCATTTTTGTAAATTAGTTGAACCGTCAAAGAAATATGATTATTTTCACAAGTAACAGAACTTATGGCTAGACTAGGTATAAGACATATTTTACACAATAAACACAAAATTATATCAAATATAAACACCCACCCCAGATATCACAAATAATAATGTATTTTGCTTCAACACAAAGTAATAGAATACTTAAGGACCGAACCAAATACCACAAATAATGTAATTTTTGTAATTCATTTTACTTTAACACAAAATTATAGTAAATATAAAAACCAAACCAGAAACCAAAAATTGTATTTTTTGTAATTATGGAAAAAATATAGAAACCTAAGGACCGAACCAGATACCACAAATAATGTAATTTTTGTAATTCATTTTACTTCAACCCAAAATTATAAAAACCTAAAAACTGAACCAGATATCAAATAATTTTTGTAATTCATGTTCATTCAACACAAAATTTATGTAAATATAAAGACCGAACGAGATATAACAAATTGTAATTTTTGTAATTCATTTTGCTTCAACACAAAATTAATGTAAATATAAAGACCGAACCAGATATAACAAATTGTAATTTTTGTAATTCATTTTGCTTCAACACAAAATTATAGAAAACCTAAGGACCGAACCAGATACCACAAATAATGTTATTTTTGTAATTCATTTTACTTCAACCCAAAATTATAGAAACCTAAAAACTGAACCAGATACCAAATATTTTTAACCGACTTCAAAAAAGGAGGAGGTTCTCAATTCGACTGAATTTTTTTTTTTTTTTTTTTTTTTTTATCATAATTTTTTTTTTTTTTTTGTTTGTGTTTTACTCCATATCTCCGTGAATCGTGAACCGATTTTCAAAATTTTTTTTTGAATCGAACAGGTATAACCCCTAGATGGTCCCATTGTCACCAAGTCGGGATCTGATGATGGGATCCTGGAGAAATCGAGGGAACTCTTCAACTATTATAGGCACACCTATAGTGATTTCACTATTTTTTACAGCAACTCGGCCACTTCCTCTTGGAATAGCGGATCCTAAGTGAAGTCGGTTCTTTTTTTGTTTAAAATTATTTGTAATAAATTTAGCTTCAACACAAAATTATAGAAAACCTAAGGACCGAACCAGATACCACAAATAATGTTACTTTTGTCATTCATTTTACTTCAACCTAAAATTATAAAAACCTAAAAACTGAACCAGATACCAAATATTTTTTGTAATAAATTTTGCTTCAACACAAAATTATAGAAAACCTAAGGACCGAACCAGATACCACAAATAATGTAATTTTTGTAATTAATTTTACTTCAACCCAAAATTATAAAAACCTAAAAACTGAACCAGATACCACAAATAATGTTATTTTTACAAGCTTTTATTTTGTAATTCATATTACTTCAACCCAAAATTATAAAAACCTAAAAACTGAACCAGATACCAAATACTTTTTGTAATTCATTTTGCTTCAACACGAAATGATAGAAAACCTAAAAACGGAACCAGATACCACAAATAATGTAATTTTTGTAATTCATTTTGCTTCAACACAAAATTATAAATTAAAACTAAACCAGATATCAAATAGTTCTCTAATTCATTTTGCTTCAACACAAAATTATAGTAAAGATAAAGACCGTACCAGATACCACAATAATAACACACCAATTATGTAATTTTGGTGATTCATTTTACTTCAAACCAAAATTATAAAAACCTAAAAACTGAACCTAATACCAAATAGTTTTTGTGATTCATTTTGCTTTAACAAAAATTATAGAAAACTTAAGGACCGAACCAGACACCACAAAAATGTTATTTTTGTAATTCATTTTACATCAACCCAATATTATAAAAACGTACAAACAGACAGGAGCTCGCAACCGTTCGCGGGCTACATTGGGGCGGCCGTACACTTTCTTGCATGCGAATAAAACTATGAAAATTCTTGTCACGTATAATAAAGTACAATTGTGTACAATCACTCTGCCTCTAAGCTAGCGACGGCCATTTTAAGCGCTCCCTCGCGCGTGGCGTTCCCCCCGATAAAGCCGGTGCTGTGGCAGAATATGCAGTCTTTAATGCCGGCCACGTCACTTAGCAGTTCGTCTCGGACACCCCACCAGGCCTTGTGAAGAGGTTTTCTGGAAAAAGTAGAAAAGGTTAGGGCATTGTTAGCGTCATACGTTGCATAATTCGTCACGTTTTAACCCTTTGACCGCCAAAGCCGTCATATCACGCGCACGTAAACTCGTGCCGTCAGCGCCAGGACGTAATATCACGTCCAAAATATAACCGGTTTGCCTTGCGCGTAGGTATCACTGAAGCCTGAGCGCGCGAACGTACTCGGTTATATTATTTTAAATGTGATATCACGTGCTGTCGCTGTGGGGACGCGACTTTCCGTGCCCGTGATTTGACGTCACTGGCAGTCCAAGGTTTAAACTTGGATATTATCTTCCCATGCAATGTCTCGGTTGTGCCAATCCTGGGTTGGATAAAGTCTATTCTAGGGCTGTATAGAACATGAACCAGAGAATAAGGCATGAACCGTTTGCCACACAGCTGCTAAATGCCAGCAGGTTGTGGTGTTTTTAGTTTACTGTGCAAGGCCCCAAAAAGAATTTCTTAGACTTCCAATAAAGGTAAGTCTAAGTTTAACGGCCTCCTAGCCGAGTCGGTAGTGACCCTGCCTATGAAGCAGTAGGTCCCGGGTTCGAATCCTGGTCAGGGCATTTATTTGTGTGTTTATCGCAGATATTTGTTCCTGAGTTATGGATATTTGAGTATTTATCTATATACATCTATTAATATTATATATGTCGTCGCCTAGTACCCACAGTACAAGCCTTATTGAGCTTACTGTGGGACTAGGTTGATTTGAGTAAGATTGTCCCATAATATGACTTCATTAATGTTAAGCTGATTACCGTCTTCAGCCCTACTAGTGTTACTTATTTTGTTGCTCACCATCCATACTTCAAGTGTGCAGGCAACATCGTAAGTCATGCTAGAGGGTCTGGTCATGAGACAGTAACATACCGTGTAAGGAAGCTGGTGGGGTTCTGGGGCACAGCCTGCACCCTCCATGACTGGGGCTTGTCGTTGAACAGCACATACTTGATCTCATGTCCGAGACCCATTTCTGACTCCAGGTCAAACAAGTGCTCCTTCCATGGGAACCTGGAAATGGAACAGAAACTATTACCCAACTATGGATTTGTTTCATATAAAAAAAAGGTTTATTTACTTTCACAATAATCATCATAAACGTACATGATTGGTATCTCCTTTTTAACCGACTTCAAACAAAAAAGGAGGAGGTTCTCAATTCGACTGAATTTTTTTTTATCATCATTTTTTTTTGTATGTATGTTACTCGATATCTCCGTGAATCGTGAACCGATTTTCAAATTTTTTTTGAATCGAACTGGTATAATCCCTAGATGGTCCCATTGTCACCAAGTCGGGGTCTGATGATGGGATCCTGGAGAAATCGAGGGAACTCTTCAACTATTATAGACACACCTATAGTGATTTCACTATTTTTTACAGCAACTCGGCCACTTCCTCTTGGAATAGCGGATCCTAAACGCGGAAGTCGGTTCTTTTTTGTTTAAAATTATAAGCTTTAATATAGCCTGTCAGGAGGTACCGCTCTTCCTTAGCTAAAGAGTTCTATACTAACAAAATTGTGTTACATTTAGGTTAGGTAAATATAGTATTACATTTACTTTTTTTTTAATACTGAAAAACATTACTCAAAAACTTAATCCAGTCTTAATTTAGATAGCATGCAGATGCACAGGTATAAATCGGAGTAAAACATAAATCATAATATTAATCCCGTTTGTTATGTGTGTGTGTGTGTTTGTGTGTATGTGTGTGTGTGCATGAGTAACAGTGCGTTGTTTATTTTATGTTGGATAGATTATATTCATATGTTTAATACTCAGGCCTCCAGAGCCCAAGGGTGTGCATCTATATAAGTTTATAATTTATGTATAGTAGTGTGTCTTACTAAAAACCTACTTGACCTTTTGAACGCCAAGCATCAGTCGTAAATATCGTTCATCCAGCGCCACAAGGCAAATTTCTTATATTTTGGACGTGATATCACGTCCTGGCGCTGACGGCACGACATTCCGTGCGCGTGATTTGACGGCTTTGGCGGTCAAAGGGTAAAAACAAACAAAACGAAACAAATATTTTGATTTGTTCTTCAGTTGAATTTAAAACCCCTTTCCTTTCTTTAGAAGCCAACTTAAACAAGAATTTGGGGCACAAACTGTGCTTAATTAAACTGTACAAAAGTCAAATTAAAAAGTTTATAATCTTTAAGGCCATTTCACACCAACGATAGTGGCGCTTGCTCTGCCACCGCGATGGTATGAAATGGCCCTTATAGTTTGTCCAGAAAGTGAAGAGACATTTACATGACAGCTCATATGACAGCTCATACATTCTACAACAATTCTCTTTCTGCATAGAATCTAACTATGAGTAATTAGAAAATGGAACTAAAAATTACCTCTCTGTAAACTCCAAAATCTCGCCAGATTTGTGAACTTCAAACCTAGATTCCAACGATGACTTCACATAATCTCTAGCAGGCAGCCAAACTGATATAAAATAATTGGTTGTGTAAATGAACTCCTCGCTGACCAACTTCATAGCCTTCTTGAATACTTCATCTAGGTTAACGGTAGCACTTGAATTCCACTCTGGATTTAACCGACCCACTCTGGGGCTTAAGTGTGTTCTTATCTTATATTTTGGCTCTTCGCTGGTCATTGGCACTCCATTGTCAATGGCATCTATTTCTTCAATGAAATTTTCGTAAACCTTTTTGTAAATTATTCGTAAGTTTTCCGATTGTAGAGGGACTTCCTTTGGGGCGATGGTTTGGATGACATCCTCGCCGTAATATGCATATACTAATCCAGCTGAGCTTAATCTGAAACATTAAGACAACACAACATTTAAAAATATTGATCAACCAGTCCAAGTCTTTGACATGAAGTAACATTTCATGACAATTTTCAATCATTACAACAATAAATCATACAATACAAATACTCTTTTACTGAACACCTCAAAAAGGAAACAGTACAGAAAATACAGCAAATTTATCATTCATCAATCATTTATTATTTATTTATCAATCATTGTTTTGACCTTAGTATTATTTACACATAATTCAGAGTTAAATCTTTGTCCTCGTGAAAAGTAATTCATTTAATAAGAAGTCTTCATATAAAATAGGGTGGATCGCTCAATGTATGATAAAAAAAAATACGGTTTTCGAAAACGATGGGTGCGATTTTGATGCCTCTTGTGGAGGCCATACTTGGAAAAATAATGAAAAAAATATCAAGAATTGGTAAGTGCCTCCAAAAAGCGATTGAAAGTAATGAAAAATACATTAAAAAAATAAAAAAGTTGTTTTGGAACCTAACTATTTAGTACCTACTAAATTGGTCATGTATATTATTGTATATTGTTATTAGTTACTTTTTGTTAGTTTTTCATAAAATTAGACCTATTTTCATTCATAATACCCGTAGAGTTAGTATAAACGTCGATGAGGGTATATAGCAAAAACAAAATAAAAGTTTTCCGAGTTATTATGTGCTATATTTGAACATTGAATCTTCTAAAATAAAAAAATTAAACTGTTATTTTGAACGTTTAATTTTCATTTTTTAAATCATACCTCCAGGTGCGAAAATAGTTCGTTTTTTATTTTTCGATAGTGTTGTGGCCGCACTTCCCATTATTTGATTTTTTTTTTAATATTTTTTTTAATCATTAGCACCCTATAGAGCACCAGGTCCAGACCCATTGTTAAAAGATTTCTGTTTAGAAAAATGATCTGCCCTAATATAAAACACAGGGGCGCAAATGCCTCAAATCATGCAATGACTTCAAGCTAAACATGCTAGGAAATTTACATTTAGCTAAATGCCTATTTAGGCTAACCCCACATTAGTGTCTTCCGAGCGACGACGTCGCCCGAGCGCCTGCGCAGCGTGAGACGCTGACGCTCGACAGAAAAAATAATATAAAAAACAAAATACTTACTTAATTTTATACTTATCGCCAAGCTCAGGCCGCAACGAACTCAAGGTCTCGTTGAATTCCCTCTGGTGATGATCGTAGCGCTTCGTTTCATGGTTGAATTCCGCGCCAACGTCCACCACGATGTCGCAGCTCTTGAGCTTCTCAGGGTCCCTGGTGCGGACGATCTCGGCGTCCTTGTACTGCGGCAGCTGCTTGAGCATGAAGCAGGCCAGGACCTCGTCGCAGTGAAACACGCCATCGTGGGTTCCAATCTAAGAATTTGAATAGAAGGTAAAGATAAAGATACTTTATTTGCGTTAAATTACCATTACGTTACGTATAAGGTCTTAATTTAACTTAAGTGGTAGGTTTCTATGTGTAACCTAACTTGGTATGCAAATAAGTTCCATGTGGCACAGTTGAGAACTTATTTGAACCAGGGATCTTAACCGGTATTTTCAGAAAACCCCGAAATAATGTGATATATTTAATTATTTTATGGGCTTCATGTAGAACTCAGTATTGTACTTAGATATTGCCTAGGAGTTATTAGATTGCCTCGTTAAAAATGAAATAGGAAATTAAAGAACGGAATGAGAACGAAATTAACCGGTATTTTAGTATGGAGCAAAGAACAGTTCCCGATCCCTGATTTGAACATAAGTTTGTAAACGAAAAACTGGTGGGTACTAACCTTCATGTTTGTAAAAAGCAATTTACTACGAGAAAATGAACGCGTAGTGCGATAAAAACACGATTTAGGGGAACTATGGTACAAAATGGAGCGTAATAGTTGAAATGATTTTTTTAACATTACAATTTACACATTTTACATGAAAATAATTCTAAACTCGTGGTTAAACGGACAATAAGCAACTTACAAGAAAACATGACGTTTCGCTCGCCGGAGAATCTGCTGCAAAAACACCCAAAAAACACCGGTGACGCCATTTTGTGAGTGAGTGAATGAATGGAATGGCATTGAATGGAATGAACGATCGAATGATTAGTGCTGTACGACATTAAAATAAAAACCGGTAAAATAAGTAATCGATTAGGAAATAGTATATCGATTATGAAGAAAAAACATAAATTTCTGCAAGAGCAAAAGAGGCGCAGTTTGCCTCTCTTTCTAACAATCGTTAGGTCAGCAGATGGCCTACCGTGAAGTTCGAAAATCGAAAAAACGATGGTCCCGTCTGTCTCTATCGCTCTTGCATATACGAAAGAGAGTGATGCAAATAGACGATTCGATGAACGAAGTGCTTCGCGGTTATAGGCCGTTTGATTCTACCTATCGAAGAATCCAGCAATGTATAACTTGTTTGATGTATTCTACTTAATTAAATACAAAGTCCCTTAAGTAGAATAGCTTTTAAAGCGGTATTAAAGCGGTATTACACATTGCAACCTGCAGGGCCCAATCTGTTGTGTACCCTGCCTCTTCCTACCCCTCCTTCAGCTCCCTACGGGCCCTACCTTCAATTACACCTTCCAACCTGACAGATTGGGCCCTGCAGGTTGCAATGTGTAATACCGCTTTTACACATTGCAACCTGCAGGGCCCAATCTGTCAAGTTGGAAGGTGTAATCGAAGGTAGGGCCCGTAGGGAGCTGAAGGAGGGGAGGAAGAGGCAGGGTACACAACAGATTGGGCCCTGCAGGTTGCAATGTGTAATACCGCTTTTACACCTTCCTAAAAGCCATGTTACACTTTACGTTTTTTAGTGTCCTAACTAGCATCCTAATTAGGATCCTAACTTTTTTCAATAGTAAATTTACTTGCTAAATGCGGTTACACTTGTCTAAATTTAGAAACTAACTCATTTAGGAAGCTAACTAGGACAAGTGTAACAGGGCTTTAAGGGTCGCCACACACCTAGCGGTTTTCCTCGCGGAATTACCGGAAGTAGCGGAAATTTGTCTATGGTAGCGGAAATTTGTCAATGGTAGCAGATTATTTGTATGGAAGCCATAGACAAATTTCCGCTACCATAGACAAATTAAGCATTTTGTCTATGAATTTCCGCTACTTCCGGTAATTCCGCGAGGAAAACCGCTAGGTGTGTGGCGACCCTTAATCGTTATTAATGGCCTCTACAAGCGGCGCAATTTGACACAAAGCTCGCGCGCGATTTCGAGACATTGCCTTCTTTCTAGGTAGGTGCAATGCAACGAAATTAATCGATGAATCAAAAATCGCAATGTATTTAAAAAAACGCAGGTGACTAGTCGCTTATGTTTGTAGAGGCCTTAGGGTCAAAACAGACCTAGCGGAATTCCTCGCGGAATTAAGCCAATGCATACACAAAATGCTTGATTTTGTCTATGGTAGCTTAAATTTGTCTATGGTAGCGGAAATTTGTCTATGACTTCCATACAAAAAATCAGCTACTATAGACAAATTTAAGCTATCATAGACAAATTTAAGCATTTTGTCTATGAATTGGCTTAATTCCGCTCGGTGCGTTTTGACCCTTAAGCGTTCTTAAGCAAGAGCAGCGCCCCCTATGACGCAACTAAACACGGGCGTTTTATAGGCGGCTGCGGATAGGTGGCGTTAATAGTTCTATGAAAAAGTTTTTAAGTTCGACTGACATCACTTTTCTTTTAGGCTCAAAACACACCTGAGCTGAATTAAGCCAGTTCATAGACAAAATGCTTAAATTTGTCTATGCTAGCTGTTTTTTTGTATAGAGGCCTTAGACAAATTTAAGCATTTTGTGTATGAATTGGCTTAATTCAGCTCAGGTAACGTGTGTTTTGAGCCCTAGGCAGGGGCATAGATAAATGAGTAGATAGATTGCTAAAAGCGGTATTACACATTGCAACCTGCAGGGCCCAATCTGTTGTGTACCCTGCCTCTTCCTACCCCTCCTTCAGCTCCCTACGGGCCCTACCTTCAATTACACCTTCCAACCTGACAGATTGGGCCCTGCAGGTTGCAATGTGTAATACCGCTTTAACTCCATACATAGAAAAACTACTAATTAAATAATAAGTCGTATGGGAGGTATGCTTATACTCATTTATACTAAGTTTTAAGCACACTTAAATCGTAGTACGTATTAAGCTGTAATCTTTTGAATAATAACATTTAGCAAAACTCGCTTAAGGGTCACCACACACCTAGCGGTTTTCCTCGCGGAATTAGCGGAAGTAGCGGAAATTTGTCTATGGTAGCGGAAATTTGTCTATGGTAGCAGATTTTTTGTATGGAAGCCATAGCCAAATTTCCGCTACCATAGACAAATTAAGCATTTTGTCTATGAATTTCCGCTACTTCCGCTAATTCCGCGAGGAAAACCGCTAGGTGTGTGGTGACCCTAAAACTTATTATATATAGTCTGGCAAATCAAAAGCGCAGTAACAGTCAGAGTAACATGCTATACCCATCCCTTTTTTAGTAGTGAGAGTACTAGCATTAGAAAAAGACAGTATGATTCTCCCTGTCTATGCTTGAGGTGGAACAAACTCTGGCCAAACTATATATACGCATTTAGTCATGTATGGAGAGAACACTCTAGGTACTTAATTCTCTTTGGCAGGGGGGTACAACTCAATGTAAATCTGTCAAAAAAAATGAGTTTGACACGACGTATCCGATACGTGCCGATACGTTTGCATTAGTGCGAAAGAGAACTTGTCATGCGTTAAGAAGGGACAGCATGATTCGTGACGTTACGTGACATTACAGAGGTCTCTCTGTATTATACTATTATTTACTCTGTGCCCTAGGCCTAGGCTTACACCTAAAACCATAATTAGGTGAACTAAATTGACAGGAGATTTCATAGAAAACTTGTCAAACAACTGTCAGATGTATGAACCCTCCTGTCAATTTAGTCCACCTAATTATGGTTTTAGGTGTAGTTGGGGGTTGGGGAGATTTGAACGGGTATTAGACATTGCAACCTGCAGGGCCCAATCTGTCCGGTTGGAAGGTATAATTAAAGGTATGGTCTGTAGGGAGCTGAAGGAGGGGTGGGAGAGGCAGGGTGCACAACAGATTGGGCCCTGCAAGTTGCAATGTCTAATACCGCTTATAGTCTGGCAAACCAAAAAGCTATATCCATCCCGTTTTTAGGAGTGAGAGTAGGTACTAGCATTAGAAATATGTCTATGCTTGAATTAAAACAAACTCTGGCCAAACTATAAGTTATTTGTTACATGTATATCTTCTTATTTTATAATTATATTTAATTGCATGGCGTATTTTTACATTGTAGGAAGGTACTTAATATTATTATAAACTAGTAGTCCGTCTCGAACTGAGAACTTGCGATTTCCATGCAAACGAGATGATCTTATCAAGACCCTTGATCGATCCTGCTTGTATACGAACTCTCAAATTATATTTATCTCTGCTAAGTCTGCTACAACCCCAACAAATTTTATGAAGATCATGTTAGCGCAGAACAAACTTTCAAAATCAAAAAGCCATCGAGATGCCGAGAAGTTCCAGTTGCCAAAAGTTGTTTGTAAGAACTTCGCTTCGCTTACGCTCTGCTCGTTCGATCAGCATCCAGGTCGCACAGCCAGTCAGATGTTAATTAATTAAGTTAATTTAGTGTACTCCTTCCATATATATACAATAAGCCTGTATCACGTTACTTACTTAAATGCGGTCACGTCTGAAAACATGGAATAGTAGATTGTTTGACAAGGGTCTAAAGTAAGCCATATTACTACGAGGTGGTTATTTTCCCGAACGAAGTGAGGGAAAATTGTTCGAGCGGTAATATGGCTTTTAGACCCAAGTCATACATACTATTTTTCACTTCGATTGCGAGAAAATAATGAAATAAAATAAAATAAAATAATGATTATTTATGCACAATAACAAATCTAAGGTGAAAATTTGGTTTGACTTGACCGAATTTCGTGTCGTTTGCTCTGCACGGCGCCCGGCCCATTGCCGCGCACCCAGCCCAGCCCCGCGAGCCAGGCTGCGCGCCGTGCAGACTTTACGAAATTAGGCTTTAAGCACATAACAATAAGAACTATGAGAAGCGAAATTATGTATACATATTAGCCCTAGGGGTTAAATGTACTACTTTAGTCCGCCTACGTAAGCCTAATACGACAAACTTTTTGAGCATGAGAAGTGAAAAAACATGTATCCAAGACTTTACGCGACTTTAGGTTTAGGCTACATAGTTTCTAACATTAAATGTATCCATATTTTCAGACGTAACTATTATACTAATATAATAGTCGACGTCAAACATATGTTTACACTTTTAGGCCTTATTACAAAGGAATAAAAGTGTAAACATATTTTGACGTCGACTGTACAATCACGATCAAATATATCGGAGCGGCCAAGTTACTCAAAAATGTCCGAACATGCACTTTATCCCCTTGACAATAGAGGCGTATTGTTCAAATATTTCTAACCACCTTGGTCGCTCCGATATATGTGACCTCTACTGTACCTCTACTGGAGCCAAGGGGGTCTAAATTTATCAAATAACTAATTACTACCGATTAGCTTCCTTAAATTATTAAAGAACACGTCTCGGAGATCATAAAAACATTAGTCTTGAGTTGAGGTCTTCATCCTAATAACGCCGCAACCATATACAGGTGAGCCAGAAAAATGAGTTAGTATGGGAAATCTAAAACTATGAGGGATAGGTAAAAGTAGTGAAACTATGAATTTTTTGGTTGCTAATAAATTTATGTTATTATGCTGGTTATAGTTATAAATTTATGTTATTTTATTGTAGCAAAACGACCTACTGGAATGTATATGGACATGGAGTACCGGCCACGGACACGAGGACTTATAGTACCTACGGGCGGTGACCGTAAGGTTTGCTACGTTCCGTGATACAAAGATAAGCCCCATGGCACATGTTCATAAAAGTGATGCAGAATTCCGAAAAAATTGTAAAAACATTTTGAATTGGCCGAAAGCACAAAAAAGTACCACTTCCGGTTTAAAAATGGATGGTAGTTACCTACGGCATTAGATATTAAGATGATACTCTTGGCAACAAATAGTAATTTGTATTTAGGTATAGAAAAACCCAGTTTGCCAGGTCATGCATGGCCGGAAGTGAGAGAGCCTAGTTTAAAAGTAACGAATTTGTCTAAATATTTACCTCACTTTTGAACCAGTCTGCCGGTATTTCAAAAATTAATTTTAAAAACCATAGAAAGCTTCCCCAATGTTGTTTAATTAAATTTTAATGTTAGGTATTCATCTAAAACGGAAACTTTCCAAACGTTACGAAAACTTTCCGAATCTTTTGTAAACTATCTGAATCTTACACACCAGGACTTTATTTGTGCTAGATTTGTACGGTTCGGTTTAGTTGAGCTATATTAAATTGCTGCGTAGTTACGTAGTATAAAAAATTAAAACCGAATGAGCTTGAACCCAAGTTCAAGAATCAAAGTCAAAATATTTCTCTTGCGGATGCCTAAAGACTGTATCGACAATATTCTACAAATACAACTTTGGATAGGTACCTATATAGCAGTGGCAGCGCGTCCATAGAACAAGATTCCCGTCGGCTTACCTAAGTTTCAGACGCGTGAGCAGTTTTCCTACAGGTCATGAAGAAATTTTAAGCCAAATTCAGCACCGGCTTGCCTAATTTTTGACCCACCGCCACTGGTATGTAGTAACATAAACATTAACAATTTTATTTCAAATTAATGTCTGTGTGCATCAGTATATCAGCTTTCATCGATATTATTTGATTGTATCATTCATGGCTTCAGTTAAATTTACATACCTACGTTATTATTATTACGTTAATGCGAATGCTACGGGATTAGAGGAAACGCTCTACAGTGGATCGAAAGTTACCTAACTAAACAAATTTGCGTTAAGGTAGAAAAAACTAATGAAATCGACGAAATCGTTGTGATATACATAAAACGATCAACTCAAAGGTCAAAGTATAGACAAAAAATAAATGGAGTTTCACAAGGAAGTGCTGGGACCACTCCTATATCTTATTTATTATATTAACGACCTTCCTAAAGAGACCAGCATATTAACATATCCCATGTAACTGTTTGCGGACGATATAGCTGTTATCATACCAAAAGTCAATATAAGCTTATACGAGAATAAAATTAAATAGACACTATATACGGCCTCCTAGCCTAGTGGGTAGTGACCCTGCCTATGAAGCAGGAGGCCCCGGGTTCGAATCCTGGTCAGGGCATTTATTTGTATGTTTATCACGGATATTTGTTCCTGAGTTATGGATGGTTTCTATGTATTAAGTATTTATCTATTGTATATATCGTCCCCTAGTACCCACAACACAAGCCTTATTGAGCTTACTGTGGGACTAGGTTGATTTGTGTAAGATTGTCCCATTATATCTATTTATTTATTTATTTATTATTTATTTATATAGGCAGATACGACCTTGCGATAATAATTTATTCCATAGTATAACTACGGCTGGTTTTTATAATTATTTTGTACCTGGTTACAAAACTCGGTTGAAGAATCACCCGGTTACAAGGAAAGAGATTTATTTATTTATTTTGTACCTGGTTACAAAACTCGGTTACATACGCGGCCGAAAGGTATAAAATCAATACACTTATGGGTAAACAAAAATAATTTGAAGACCAACGTATCAATAGTTATTTGTTATACAAGAGGTGAAAGTTGTATTTTACGTGCGAGTGTTATTTGAAACACGAGCTAGCGAAAGGATTCTATTATTGACCACGAGCGAAGCGAGTGGTTCAAAAATAGAATCCTAAGCGTAGCGAGTGCTTTAATACACGAGACGTAAAATAACTTTCACCCGTGTATAACACAAAACTTTTCACCTCACTACAGCGAGGAAAATAAGAAAAAGGGTGCATTTTGCTCGGTTTCCCGTAATTCCTCAGGTGTTTAATACTTCTTCATCACTCGAATCACTAATTTTTAACAAAACAACCTAGAAAAACATGCGAATATTTAACGTTGATATGATGGATGAATTGAAATGAAAAGTTTTGACGTAAAAGGTTTTATTAAATGTCAGATGCGTTTTGTTCGTACGTAGACTTATTCGGCTGTCAGAACAATTTATCCGTTTTTACAAAAAGAATGAAGATTAATGTTGAATGCTGATATTTATGAATTAAAATAAAGTTGTAAGACTGTATTAAGTGTTTTTATTCGATGCAATTCATTAATTGCGATGTTAAAAATTCTGCAGTTTTAACGTTTTACGTTTTGTTAGCTGTCAAATGTCACTTAAGCCACTTGTCACTTATGTCAAAACTCTTTCACCACATGTGGATAAAAAGCGATTTTCACAATAGATATTAAACAAACAAAAAGGGCTTTCCGAGCTAGTGAGGTGAAAAGACTTGTTATGTTCAATTTCGTAACTACAAAACAAATAAAGTAGACCTAAAGATACTATGTCAACGCCAGAATATTAGGGCTAAACGCACAATAGTATTTTGTGCAACAGTTACATAGGTAATGAGGGTTCTTAAGATTCGAGGGTCGAAGTTACAAAATGAGGCGAAGCCGAATTTTGTAAAAACAGACCCGAGAATTTTAAGAACCCTTATTATGTACCGTTGCACACAATAGTTTTTATACGAGTGCTTAAGCAAGCCGGTAAGAATTGAGTTCGACGAAAGCCGTGCACAACCTACTGCTTCTATGTAATCTCGTAACGTTCGATCTCCCGGTGGATTGTGCCGGCGGCGACACGCAATGCGGGGCCCGACAACAGTTTCACAATATTGTATGGAAATCCTTTCTGTGATTGTTATGGACGCTACAATATATGACCATAGAAGCTCTATCAAAAAGTATGCGCTAGTAGTTCCGCCACCACAATCTCAATTCGAGTATTACAGTCGCCGAGTATAAAAAGGTTATATGCGACAGACTAGGACAACTTGTTCACGCTTGAAAACAATACTTTCCTATGATGTCAAATCAGCTACTCTTTAGGAAACGTCAAAACGACTTGCTATATTATGAAGATGAAGTTTATGCGGGAGACTAATATTGTGACGTCACAATACTATATGATGAATACATCTCTTTGATAAAAGTTTTAACCATTAAGTATACAATCAATTAAAGCACAAACACATGTTACGCCTGGATTTTCCCGTCTACTTTTGAAATTTTGATTTTATGAATGCAACGAAACAATCAAGTTTATGTACTGGAAAGTGCCCTATTGAGTTGAATTGAGATTAGTTGCAGGAGAAAAAGCCGCATTTTGGATTTATATGCTCTTGAAATTGTATTTATAATTTTCGATACAGTCTTTAGCATTAAGCACTTTAAGATCGTTAATTTCAAATTATCACTATTTTTGAAAAAAAAACCGTATCTGTCATTAACGAAAAAAAATATCATTTTCACTTCTCATGCTCAAAAAGTGTGTCATATTAAGCTTACGAAGGCGGACTAAAGTAGTACATTAAGCCTCTAGGGCTAATATGTATACATGATTATGACTTACAAAACATTTTAAATTGAGCAATCAGAACACTTCACCATATTAAATCCACCAATCACAACTCATACCGAAATTAATCGGAACGCTAAGTTCTTTTTACATGCGTATATTGTTTAAATAATTTAAGTCTTTAAAAAAAACACGTTTTTTGCCACAATATCAACCTATCAGAGTACAGCAATGTTAAAATTGACCAATAAGGAAATGCGATTAATTTTTCAAAACATGAGGTGTTTTTTAGTTCCTACTTCAATATCATTAGAAAAAGATAAAATCTTTTGGAAGCCATTTGGAAGATGATCCATTGATATGCTACATTCTACCTTACATCAAATCAGGTATAGCTGTTATTTTATATATGTTAATAATGATAAAACACTCATTTTAGACCAGAGTTTCCGGGTCAATATGAGAAAAAAATACTATAATTTTCTAGTTATTTTTGGTTTCGACCATTTTTTCTAACAAAAAACGTATGTTACGGGAAACCTTCCCAAAGACACATTATAGTAGACTATATTTGCAATAAAATGAGCCTAATTAAGTTTCCTAAGACCTCATAGTTCTCGGGAAACAACTCTTCAAAGTTGCACGTATTTTTCGATATGTATTTTAGGTGAGTGAGGTAGTGAGGTATGATTAAATCCGGTTAACATAGAGTTACCAGCACTTTTATTATGTTGTTAGTTATATTACTGGATCCCCGAAACTGCTTGCAAATAGTCTTGAACGGGACAATCTCCCTAGTAATGATGTTATCAAAAATTTTCTCCCCCTTTCAGTACTATAACCAGCAAAATATCGAAAATCAGTGAAGCTGTATGTTAACTGGGTTTAATATTGTCTCAGATACAAACTATTTAACAGGCATATTAAAAAATGATAGTAAATATATGAGCCTAAATTTATATAATTTAGGCTCATTGTATTGAAAATATAGTCTAATATAAGGAGTCTTTGGAAACTTTTGCCGTAACATACGTTCTTTGTTATAAAAAATGTTAGAAACCAAAATTAACACGACAATTTTATTGTTTTTTTTTTCATTGATCCGGTGTGATTCAGGGGGGTGATTTTTGAGATTCGAGCACTCGAAAGTGACATTTAAAACTCTGAATAAAACGATGAAGTTAAGTTTTAAAAATAATAGTGATGGAAATTTAAAATCATGATTATTTAAACTATTAATTCCATGCGAAAAATTTGGCGACAAACTTTTGTGTGTAATTATTTTCGAGCTTGAATTTTTTGAATTCGAGCGTCCGACTGCCAAAAATCGGCCCCCTGGTCGGAAGTGCTTGCCTAACATAAGTGCTTCATCACTATTAACATATAAATCTATATCAGCTATGTCTGATTTGATGTAAGCCAGACCCCTTAACAACTACTATATCCATGAAGTAAGAGCTTTAAAGCGCTAATTATGCCGTCGTCTGTGGCATTTATTCGCGGTATATTTTGTATACAGGGTGTCCAGTAAATAATGGATAACCTTCTAACCACCGATAGGCCACCTTAGGCCGGTCCAGAAAATCCACTTTAGGGTTTAGTAAAAGTTCCCTGGTTTTCGAGATTTTCACACTTTTCATAATTTAAGTTTTCGGTTCCTTATTTGACTGTTATCATCGTGGTAACGAGAAATGTAATGATTTTTCCGTTCTGTTTTTTGAAAAATTGTCTCAAATAGTGCTACTAACTAACTGATATTAAAGTGTCTTCATAATTTTACATTTCTCGTTACCACGATACTAACAGTCAAATACATACACGACGATACAATTATCGGCGAAAAGGCAGGATTCCCCAGCGTTCTGTGGGGGTAGATTATAAAAAAAATTAGACACGTATATCACAAAGATAAAGCGCAACAAATTTTGCGGGTGAGAGCCCGCTCTTGACGTCACACTGTGCGTAAAAGTATTGCGCAAAGTAGTGACTTTTCTTGTGCCCTAACCCTAACTAACCTAAAGTAAATAGGTTAGGTTAGTATGTAAGAGACTTTTGAACCCTTTTTAATAACGGTATACACATTGTCTACTCCTTAGATAATGGGCGTTTTTCGGAGCCCATTAGTGAAATTTAAAAAAATCACAGACAATTTTCTCCCAACTGTCTACTTTTTATGTTAGATTTTCCTAAATTATTGTTTTAGTGAAAGTAGGTACTTTATTCTGAGCTAAATGAGCTTGATTAGGTACTTAGGTGTACCTGTTGTTACTACTATATGTGTATGTAAATCAATGTAGGATATGTTAAAAAAAAATTACCGTTACTTTTTTATTTTTTCTTGAAAACTGGCTCTCACTTGAAAATTACTTGGGTAATAAGTAATTTTTATAACAAAGGACATTTTGAAAATATTTAACAGAGTTGAGCTAGTAAAGTGACTGGATTTCCAACTTCCAAAGGATACAAACAACAAAACATTAAAACAAGGTTACGATCCCAAAGGTAATTATTATTATTCGAGTCAGTAATTTTTTTTCCATTCCTACTTCGAAAAAAAGAAAATTCGATACTGATTACTTGATTAGTAAATTATCAAATTGGTATCTTATTGGATTCGTCTGAATATCTGAATGAGAGGGCCTCATTCGCCATGGCCCATGCTTAGGCACATATTTAAAGCATTTTTGGGGCACTGTAAAAAATCGCCAAGTTCCTATAAATTGTGGCGTGGAATATATGGACATCCCCGACCTGTGTGTGCCTCAAACTAGGTTTACAATTCTGAATAGGTAGAAAGGAATGACTGAAAGTGTTTAAATTTCGCCAGTCTATTCGGTGTTTAAGTCATTATAATAGACAAAATACAACATGAGCACCTGTTACCTCAACAACTTTACACCTCAGCTGTCGTCATCGCTTCGGTATTTTGTTTTTCCTAATTTTTCTGTGTAAAATTGCTGAGTTGCCTAGTAACTACGGCTCTACTCTACCAAATGACAATACTGGCGCGACTAAGAAAAGTTGATGTACCTACTCTTTTAATGAGTGTATAGAGTTTTCTCACGCTGTTTCAGGGATTTAGACAGCAGTCTATCACAAGCACTGTAGTGCTTAGCTTTAATGGGTTCAAGTTTTATAAGTCGTGAATATCCTGCCCTACGCGCGCTGACGCTCTACGGAGACGTTCTACGTCCGAAGACGTTTAAACTGTATCGCTCGCTCCAGATAGTCGAGCCGCGACACCGGCAGTATCGCGCGAGACCCCGGCTCGACCGGTCACGCCATGCGGCGACCCCACGCGCTCACAAACTCGCTACCGATCCAATAAAATAGGTAAACACGTGACAACAAACAAAAAATACCACAGTGCAACCGCACCGCCAAAAAAATTTTTTTGAGGTTAGAATTTTCGGCGGCGCTTCCGAGAGGTGTTTCGTTGCATAACGCTGCAGTTAGAGAAAAGTTGATGCGGTGAAAATTTTTTTTCTCAAAGTTGGCACACGGTGGCAGATTTGGGCCGATTTCAGTGCAATGACTTGTGCGCCGGCCTGTTACGAAACGCTCCAGGCAAAAAGTTTGCGAAAAAAGTTTCCGCCGCGCTAATTGTTGGCCAGTTTTCGGCTTAGAGTTAAACAATTCGCCGTAATCGATTGATCGAGTCGTTTGCACTGTGATATTTTTCGAGCTAAAGTGTTGAAGTGTTAGTGTCATTAATATTGTGTATTTCAGTTGGGTGGTCGCTAAGAAATGTTACTAGTATCCATTACTTCCCCGTGCGATTTCGTTTTGCCAATGCAGTGTTAGATACTAACCACAAGTGAACCCGATCTCGGTGACAGTACGAAAGTATCGGTGTTAGGAAACACCGCGGTTTGGAAGAATACCTAGTGTGTGGACATTTGAAAGTGTACGGTTACTGCTGACCCTACTGGACTATTGATACAGGTAAGATAATTGACATTATTCTTAGAGAATTAAGTTACGGACTTGGCTGAAACACTGCCAGGCAAGTAGATTAAGAAACTTTATTTTTCCTGTAACGTGGTAGGTACTTAATTACACAATTGAAACGTTTTTCTATCAGAAAATAATACGTGATTTAATTTAGGCAAACAAGAAAGAAATAAATAAAAAGCAGGCGCGGTCGCAGCCTGAAACTTTGGGGGGGACACTAATGCAAAAATTATTTTTCCAATTTTTGAGGGGTTCAGTAAAAAAATTTTTCCATTTGAAATGTACGAATTTGGGGGGGGGGGGGGGTCATGTCTTATGTGACCCCCCCCCCCCCCTGGGACCGCGCCTGATAAAAAGTATTATTATGTAAGAGACTAAAAATTCATCTACTAAATCCATACTAAATCTTAAGTTAGAGTATACTTATAGCTAGATAGAAAAGTCATGTCGTTTGTATTATAGACATGATTAAGAACCAAAAAATCTAGAAGATAAGTGCTGCAGTTAATATAAAAAATTACTAATTACTTATCTAGATATAGATTGTGTATATGTCATAATTTGTGAAGAATTTAAAACTGCTATTAATGCTATTATGACCCGCAAATTCAAGTGTTTTTTTATTCTACTACTTTAAAAAGTAAAACTCTATTTTAGTGACCTTACAGCAGGTTTTCAATATTAAGTACTTAATCATGCTCTTGTTTTTTTTACTAGGTACATATATGTTGGTCTAATAGGTTAGTAAACATAGTACAGTCAGCAACGAAGTGGAGTATGTTTGTCTTCATTCAATATTCTGATTAGGCGCTTTTCTCAACAGCTGACATTATCTAAGGTAGGTACATGTCCCAGTGTTCGTCACGCCAATGCCCCATAGTCGACACCCTGCTGTCATCTTTATCTATTAAGTTTAAAGGTGACATGTACTGGGGCAGTGACGAGCACCGGACGTTTACCTTAAATACTTAATTTCGTAGTTAAATTGACAAGTTTTGCCCATAAAGCGACTCTACTGCCACTTGCATTCTACTTTATATGAAACCATTTCGACATACCGTACTTGGCACAAATATACTTTTTAAGATCAGCTGTAGATAGAGTAAGTATAGGTAGGTACCTACAATCGAATGTGTCAGAAATTGGGTAATGGTACCATTTGGCGACCGAGGCTTGCGCTTCTAATGGTCGCATACAATATTGAATGTGTACAACGTATGACGTAAGCGCCAAATGGTACCTTCACCAAAATAATGTCACAAATATAGTTTCTGTAAATTATAAGTACCGTCAACTGTTGCGGCATTCTCAACCTTGCCTGGCTTGAAAAACATAGGGTTACAAACCAATAAGGTTGTACAGAATCATTAGCTCTTTCGATCCTAATAGGAAAAAAGTCTTAAAATTTCCAAAGTTACATACTATATGTACCTACTACCAGTGCCGGCCCGAGCCCTTGATCAGGGTAGAGCGAAATCGGGTTTTGGCGCCCTTCGTCGAAGTTTTCAAGCGTATTTTGGGGCCCCCGCCACACTCAAGTCTTTTAAAACTTTTTTTTTCTCATTTGCCATTTTGGCGCCCCCCTTGCCATCCGGCGCCTAGAGCGGCCGCTCCACTCGCTCTACCCTAAATCCGGCCCTGCCTACTACTAAGCAAGTAGGTACTTTTGATACTTCTAATCCGTTACCGCCAAAAGAAGTCTAGTATCGGTAACCGAATGAAAAATACATGGGACACTCTTCATATTAGGATCGAAAGAGCTCGTGATTAAAAGTAGGAATCACAAAATTGGCAAATTGAAAAAAAAGTAGTGTAAAATAGAAATAACTAGGTAACTAATGAAAGATTTCAAAGTTGAGAGTGTATATTGGTATAGATAAGTGGTAGGAGACATGCTCATTTTTAACAGACCGTTAACAGTTAGGGACTATAGGGAGAACTGAAGCGACTAGTAGAAGTTTGTGTCGATCTTTATATTTTACTAGCGGACCCGGCGAACTTCGTACCGCCAACTATTTTGTCTTGGTATCATGCCTTTTCGCCGAAAATTGTATTGCCGAATTTCATTTGCCAACCAACTTTTCGCAGAAGTTTCATTTGGCCGAATATGAAATGAAATGAATGAAATGAAAGCATTTATTTCGGACAATAATACATCCATATTAAAATGAAATTCGGCCAAATGAAACTTCTGCGAAAAGTTGGTTGGCAAGTGAAATTTGGCAAAATGATTTTCGGCGAAAAGGCAGAGAACCATTTTTCTTATATTTTATTAGTTAGGCGCATTGCTATTCGGGGCAGTGATAAATCTAAAAAATCAAACATCATCAAAATCGGTTAAGCCGTTTTTGGGTTATAAATAGTGTAACCGACACGAATTTGTTTTATACTATAAAATACATGTAACATTTATGGGAGATTATCTAGCTGTCGATATTTTCGATATTAAATATGTAAAAACTTAAATCCCACTTGAAAAAAAGATGGAGCAAACTGTAGCATTTTGTCGGAGTTGTTTATTAGATCAAATGTTTTATATTGGAACAAAAGTTAAGACGAAGAGTGACCAGAGGGCTGCCCAATACTTAGCGTAAGCATCGCTATATAGCGTGGCAACGCGGCCAGTCTTCTATGGATGGGCACACTACCCATCGGTACTGTTATACATATAGCCTGGTAAATGAATGCTCTAAAACGGGTCTAGCTGGAAAAGTCGAAAGCAGAAATTTTGACTTTGGAACTTTGTTAAGACTAGTTTGGTTAGGAGACTAACATACTAAAAGTCCCCAGCCCCCGGAGGTGAGGCCGAGGAGGGGGGAGGTAAAGAAGGTCCCGTTTTTTGTTTTTTTGCTTATATCTTTAAAACCATGCGTCATAGACAATTTTGTTGTGGTACATAATTAAAGCTGATAAAATTCTCTACAACTTCATAAGTCTTAACTTCAAAGTTCATAAGAGTTGTAGAGAATTTTATCGGCTTTAATTATGTACTACAACAAAATTGTCTCTGATGCATGGTTTTAAAGATGTAAGCCTAAAACCAAAAAATGGGACCTTCTTTGCCTTCCCCCTCCTCGGGCTAACCTTCGGGGGCTGGGGACTTTTAGTATGTTAGTCTCCTAACTAGTCTTAACAAAGTTCCAAAGTCAAAATTTCTGGTTTCCACCTTTCCAGCTAGAATCACTCGTTTACCACACTAATAGAAGATTTAGTTATATAGGTAGCTTTTATAGTTTATAGTTCCATTATTGTAGTTAATTTTTTGATGCATTGTGTTATATTCATTAATTCTTACCGTAGACGAAGGTGTTATATTACCAGCGAGATAAACGGCTGTTTAAATAAGTTTGGTGGCTGTCAAGGCCAACGCTCGGTGCATGCGTGTGCGCAACCGTAGCCTTTGATAAAACACGCGTCGCTTTAACCGACTTCACTTCACGAATTCAATAGGTATCGGGAGATTTTAGAAAATTTGTTCCCTGATTTTTTCGAAGACGGTTGGACCGATTCGGAAAATTATTTTTCAGGGTCCGATTCTGTAGTAATCGAAAGAAATCTTCATATTCTATATGCGCATTTATCTAACTATAGTTATTTGAGTGTCACTATTGACTGTCAGTATTGGATTGTCGAATTGGGCCCCAGTTAGTTGACCTCCGTAGCCAAGTACGTAGTCACCCTGGAGCTAGCTGGAGGAAGCAGGAGTTGCCGGGTAGGTACGAAGAATCCCAGTAAGGGCATTGATTAGTCCAACAACACTTATATGTACTCAAAAATGACAATAGAGGTGCTGTTCAGATATTTGTGACCACCTTGGCCGCTCCGATATATCTCACGGCGACTATACCTAACACAATAGTCGTAGAGCTCACGTAGGCCATCCGTTCGTCAATTTTGACCCCCTTTTGTGACCAGAGCTAACCTGAAAACATCAAATCCATCATTTTCTGGCAACCGTAAAGTCTAGATAAGCCTCTCTACTCGCTAGCTACAATCGGAGGCTAATAACCTCAAAACATTTGCGATGACAGCTCGTCTAGTGACGCGTTTATTTTAGACTGCTATGATTTGTGACTACTTTTAGGGTTCCGTAGATATATCGGAGCGGCCAAGATGGTCACAAATATCTGAACAACGCCTCTATTGTCAAGGCGATAAAGTGCATGTTCAGATATTTTTGAGTACCCTGGCCGCTCCGATATATTTGATGGCGACTGTACGTCAGAAGCAGAAGTAGCTAAACAGATGAGGTGTTCAAATGATCTTGGTAAGACTTTATTCTTAAAAGAATAACGCTTCGGCTACAAAAAAAAAAACCGCGACATCGCTCGACGCTCTTGCTGGCTTAGGTTTTTTTAAACTTATAAATGTCATATATACAAAGGAAAAGGTGACCTAAGCCTCCGGTGCCCAAGGCTTTGGTTTTTATTTCTCCAATCACAGCCTATTTTATCTTTGGAATTATCCCCGAACCTCTTAATGAAATATTATATTAATGTAAGAACAGTCTAGTTGACACGTAAATAATAGGTAGGATAATAGTACGTTTACCCCAGACGCTAAACACAACTAGATACATCATGTTGTACAATGAATTCCGTCATAAGACAGCTACTTAGTGAAATTGGCTTACACGCCTACCGCTTACGTGTGTCACTATTTAAGTATCTCATTAGCATAGAGATATACATCGGTACTTATACTTATAAAATATAGCCTGCAATGTGAAGTCGATGACATACTCTAACTGTACCAGTTTTATAGCGCAGTTTTGCATAGACATATAACATGATAGACATCGCATATCGCTACATCAAAATATCTCTACATTAGCTACCTCAAAGGATGCGGGTGTTTTCATAGATGCCATCATGGTAAGACTTGATATAGGTAACTATTTTTGTTTTAGCCTTGAACCCCCTTATTCACAAACGTCTTAAGAGTCGCCAGGACGCTCGCGTTTCCATACAAACGTAGTTTAGGTCTCATTTTAAAACGACATGCTTTAGAACCACGAAATTTGGCATTGGTATTCTAGTAGTACAGATCTATGTCGGTAATTCATTTTCGTTGCTAAAAATTGTAATACAAAGAAAATACAGCCAGATACAGATTTACATACAAAACTTATTTTTGCTATATTTTCTTTGTATTACAATTTTTAGCAACGAAAACGAATTACCGACATAGATCTGTACTGCTAAAACACCCATGCCAAATTTCGTGATTCTAAAGCATGTCGTTTTAAAATGAGAGCTGAACTACGTTTACATGGGGACGCGAGTTCACGCGAGCGTCCTGGCGACTCTTAACTAATAACTGTTTGTCCTTATCTGTCACTTTGACAGTTGTGTTTATTGGAAGTATTGGAATGGACAAAACATTATTTGATTAAATAAGGCGTGTGAGACGTTTTTGAATAAGGGGGTTAGTCTAGACTTTCCCAAAAAAATGCCTGCACTTCTGCATGAAGTGCAATTGGCATGGTTCCCTTAAATATGCATATCATCAACCGTAGGTTTCATTAAGATAAGAGACAAGGAAATCCATGTCCATTCCCTTACCATAATAGACGGCCTAAGAACGTTACGGTCGTCTACGATATATATGTCTGTGTCGTCACACTTTCTGTTGTAACTATTGATCCAAGAGATTATCGCGGGGATCACATGGCTACCGGCGCCTTGCATGTTGTGATGCTGATTCAGATGTGTAGTTATCATGACTTATAAGTCTGTAGCAGTTCGTTTCTTATAATCTAAAGTGTCATGCTTATAAACGAAAAATTGTGTACAGACACTTGCGCTAGGAACTCTAAATATGTCGAAATTACACATTTATTTTGGCAGTACCAGTGGCAATTCTTTGTTTTCTACTATGGCATAGGTATCACTTGAATACTATATCGTACACCTAGATCTAGTCTCAAATACACTCGAGAGCAAAAATTTCGGGCCAGTAACATAAACTTTAATATCTTTAAAATTAATATCCTTTGAGATATTCAAGAAATTGCTAGTGACCCGAAACTTTTGCTCTCGAGTGTATGTATATGGTTTCCCTTAATTTTGAAGGAAGAAACTTTCAATATAAAACTCTTGTACGAATAATAATCATAATTACTTTTTAGCCAAAGGTACAATAACGCTATTGAATTCCCGCAGAGCTCCAATAGCCAATAGTAAATTAGCAGTAAGTATTACAGTCGTATGTTATTAGGCGCACTTTCTTGTATTCAGTAACTTTCACAATTATTAGGTAATTAGTTGTCGCGCTGAGCGACCTCGCGGGCCGCCGCTATATATAGGCGACCCTGACGTTTACACTGAATACTCGAAGAATACCTAGCGGATCGGACAGCTCACAGTCTATCAGTTTCTTCAATGTTTGACATTCTTAACCAGCCTGCAGTTCAGTTTCTTGCCAGCATTAACGCTGAGGTGCAACCATTTCGTGACAAGTGTATGTCTCTTTCTGTTTGTTTCCATTGTATGTGTTGTCATGAATAAATGTTTTCTTTCTTTCTTAATGGTGCTTTTCCAAAAACTAAGAAAGACAGTGGAAAATAGCGTAGAGACAGTAATTTGTTTTAACGAAAATTGCATTAAATATAGATTAAACCTTCGCTCGCTTCGCTATTGGAATCATCGTCATCATTTAGTTAAAAACACACTTCAATTAGCCTTCACTTTGGCAGCCTGATACTCTTATATGATTTTACATTTTCCTGCAATACTTTTTTCAGCACTTCTACCTATTTTACCTATATTTCGCTGGATGAATTATGCTGTAAGATTGAAATAAATAATATATATTACACATTACGAGTATCGGTCTGCATTTACCTCCTATTTTCATTTTTAACTAAACGTTGCCTTCTCTCGACTGTCAACGAAGTCGTGCAGAGAAACGTTTTGTGTAAACATTGATAATTTATACTGGTCTAAATTTCCGCAACGGTTACTTAGACATCCTGCGAGGACTGTAGGTAGGAGGGGCATTACTGGACAATGCTTTACCTTAGGTACCAATGCCCTACCTTAAGAACTACCATTGACTATGACAATAACATAAGTGGCTTATTTTAATTCGGGTCATGCTCTGCTTTACCTTAAATTGGCCTACCCGGGCTACAACCAATCCTGGTATGCTCACCGTCTTTAGAGCAACACAAAATCCACTCTCCTCGGTTTTTCTAGTATCCCGATGTTTAGCCAACAATTATCATTTATCACACCATACAAAATATCTTGCAAGTAACGACTTTATGTCCGACTTCTCCAAGTCTTTCAACCCTCTCAGTGATTACCGTGATATCAAGTATCACGCCTACCGCGATACGGCACAGATTTTGTGATAACTAGAAAGTATACAACGCACGATAGCGATAAGTTATCAGCGTTATCACTACCGAAATGTAGCGGAAGCGGCCTGGGATTCACATTCCTGCTTATTATTTTAATCTAGAAAATGCTCGGTTTGTGCAGGAAGTGACATGACTTTTGTGCGCAAAATTATACTTAGTTACCGTCGTCAGCTCAATCAGCAGCATTGGACATCTCTTACATCACATGGACACAGTCCATTCCCAAAAATCTCCAGAATATTTAATATGTATATACATATAAGATACATAATTATAGATTCTATTCTCATTGAGCTCTTGAGAGTGACTCGAATATACATAGATAAACAGGCAAATAATATTTTTAGTATTTGTCCCTATTACTTGTCATATTTGGCTGGCTGGAGGAGCCTGGGGTCTATTCGGCAACCTTACGATGATTTGATTCCCTTCACCGAAAAGTACCTCGTAAATATCGAATAATATTACAAATAAGTTTCGAGAAACTTATACGAGAAAATAAACGTTTCGGCCAAATGTATGAAACAAAAAAAAAATACGTACACCCGAACAGAACATTATATATCAACCCACTTTTATAAAGTCGGTTACAATAGGTGTCCAAGCGTAAACATGCAATTCGTCAAATTCTGTCATGAATGTTTTAAATTCCATTTATTATCTATCAGTTGCACAATACCCGATAATTACACCTTATCTCGGTTTATTACTAGTAATAAGGACATACAAATTAGGGATTACGATAATACTTCTTTGTATATGAAGTGTATTTGCTTTTACTTTCCGCCCGGGAGCAAATAGTGAAGTTTCTCGGAAAGGTCGCATTAAATAAATAAGTTAGCGATAGCGAGGTTACGGACGAGTTAATTGTTATGACAGAGGTATTTTCCTACTAGACTTCTTCTAAATATATTAAACTGTCGTTACCCACACTGACGGACAACGGACACGGAAGTAGAACCATGAAATTTGGAACCTTTCTTCAAATATAGATCATGCATGCAATTTTCTCTGCTTTACTCGACCATATTAGTTAGATTTAACTAAAGAATATTGCATTTTCGAAGTATTGATAATGCTATGTATAATAGTATTGAGATTTCCTAAAACTTGCTTGACATTTAAATTCTGTTTCAGAGTATATTAACTATATAATAGTTTATCAACCGACTTCAAAACTTCGAAGGAGGGTTTCAGTTTGTCGGGATCTTTTATTTTTATGTTTTTTTTTTTAAATAAATATAAGTATGTTCACTGTCGATCGTCGGATATGTCTGCCGGGCATATCCGACAAATCGGGGGGGGGGGGGGGGGGGGGGCACATCTGTGCGTGTATCCCTAGCTATTTTCTACAGATCAGGATTCTGGAGAAATGGAGAGAGTTCTTCAAGTATTATAGGCACAGTGATTTGTAGGAATAATGGAAAGCACACCAAAAAAACCTGGGACTTCGAACACATATATCATTATTTATTTTAATCATATGCCCGTTACCGGTTCCACTTTGTGATACCTTCATAATGGATACGTCACAAAAACTTTTCCTCAATTTTCTAAACTTAATTTATCACGTTCAACGGTCTCTACGTTATGGCCGTCATTTGTGATACTTTTCTATGCGTATACGCATTCTACAGCTCATTCCGCTATAATGCTTCATCTGATTTTGTGTAACACTCAGTGGTATGGTATAACTTGATTTAGGAATGGCGATGGTTTATTTTGTCATTTGCAAGGAAGAGTTAACATTGACAACAAGATTTTCTTCTAAAAATGGAAATAGAAACAAAAGTTAGTGCCTAAGTCAGATACATAAGGCCTTAATCCGAATGTACTTATAATAAAAATAAAATATACCAAATATAAATACTAAACTTATTAGTGATGCCGCGAAATGGTCCCGACTCATGAAATGGGAAATTTTATACACTTCTACTAGACTTAGGCATATTTTTCCATCAACCGACATACATATAGTTAGTACTTATGTACTCTAAGTAGATACTTAGGTAAATAAGAAAGTCGTCGGAACAATTCTTAAATTAACAAAAAGTATAATAAAATAGTAAGTAGGTATAATAAATTTAAATTTACAAACTCTTAGTACCAATACCTAACTGTCAGTGGCGGTGTGTTAATTTTTTGTAGGGTAGGGTCTAAATTTTCGTCTCTTTTTCACCACGACGTCCATGACTTGTAGAAAAAGTGCTCGAGGTCTGAAAATTAGGAAAGCTGGTAGGAATCGCGTTTAATGGACGCTTGCCCACTGCTAACTGTATACTTTTTCCCTAATACTTCCATGGTCCACAGCAAACACCAACTGAGGTGAGCGAAATGCTTGAAAGGGCATCCCAAACATGTTATACCGCTTCCGACATTAAGGTTAATTGACTTCTCTGGCGTTATTGATTTTCCAAAGTTTGTTTATTAAAATAACTGAATACTAATTAACCAGGTGTGAAGAACGTTGTTTACGATTCTTGTTCCAGTGAAGAGGAATTTAAGGTTGATGTAATTGATTAAGAAATGGTTATTAAATTCACATTTTTCTCGCATTGGAAATATAATAAAATACCTACGTCTCTAATTTCAATATATTTCCACTTGCGGTCGCTAGGCCGCTCAATCCGCTCACCGACTACGAAATAGGGGTAGAAACCCTATTTTTTAATCCAAGCTTTAAACCGTGGCAACTATACTTATTCATCAGTAACGGCGCGTCCATAGAACACGATTACCGTCGGCTTGCCTAAGTTTCAGGCGCCTTGAGCAGGTTTCCTACAGCTCATGAAGAAATTTTAAGCCAAATTCAGCACCGGCTTGCCTAAGAAAAAAATTTGACCCACCGCCACTGGTATTCATAGAGATTTCCTTTATAGGCAAGTAAAGCTTTTCGCACTCCTGCACTTGGTTGGGAAACCCATCGAACTAAATCAAAATTATTATTCCAATAATTATATCTGTTTTCTAGCTGAATTCACATAATCCTTATTCGGTTAAATGAAGTTATATATAATAATAAAAGGAAGAAAATATACTGTGTTTTAGCTTTCATCGTTATTTTGGTAAATTTGCAACAAAATGAGGCCAATTTGGTTATGATAGTTCAGAGTTTCCGAGATATTTAGGAAGTACATTTCATGGGGCTTTTATGGGAAAGAAAAAAAGAGATTTCGCTTTCGAAATCTCGAGACCTACTAAAAATAATTCGTGACTTACTTACACGTTAAATAATTCATTTTCGGTGCATTTTGGTTGGTATGTAAAGTGCCGATACGAAGCTTAGATAAGCGCGTTTTTGTAGAAATTTGAGTTCCGCTGCTATCTTTTATGTCCGCATTGCCTGGGGATACTGTTAAGTATATTGC
Organism: Pammene fasciana; assembly: GCA_911728535.1. Taxonomy (NCBI): domain Eukaryota; kingdom Metazoa; phylum Arthropoda; class Insecta; order Lepidoptera; family Tortricidae; genus Pammene; species Pammene fasciana. Next base: position 29,419,708 of record OU452273.1, on the reverse strand, counting down.
TTTTATTGCAATATTAATATTTTATGCGTGCTTAAACCGGTGCTTGATGATTTAAAGCAAATAACGAGATAAAATAAATATTAATGATAAATGATAATGACTGTTTGGTTAAATCATTATCATAAGTGGATTAATAAGATGTCTATGGTATAATTACTATTTGAACATAAATAATGTTATGACAGCGTTTCCACTATAATGAGTAATAAATTGAAAGAGTGGAAAACTACATTTTAAAACACTTGGTTGGATTTCCTTTTGGTATTTACTTCAGTGTACAGTCAGCAGCAGGAGTAGCTAAGCGGGTGGGGTGTTCTAAATGCTCATTTCGAACACCCTACTCGCCTAGCTACTTTTGCTGCGGACTGTACTTAACCTACCTACTTAACCGGATTTAATTGATCCTTAAAAAATAAATAATACCGTAGCCTTGCGCCAATAACACTTAACGCAATAAAAATATATACAAGTAATGCGAATTATTAATATGAAAAAGAAAATATTAAAGAAATCTTTTTCGAATTTCTGTAAGTTTTTCAACAAGGTTACTTTTAAAAATCTGATATTTCTACTTCTACATTGATTTATTACGTAATTTTCAGATGTTACATCTAGAACAAAATTTGTGTACCGTCGCCATCAGATATATCGCAGCGGCCAAGGTGGTCACAAATATCTGAACAACGCCTTCATTCTCAAGGCGATACGGTGCTTGTTCAGATATTTTTGAGTACCGTGGCTGCTCAGATATATTTGATGGCGACTGTACCATGTTTGGCGTTGACAGCTATGCTTGAATCAGAGAGTAGTATAGACTTGTAGTGATTTTCACTACAACTTTTGGGACAAAGAATGTCGTAAAATGTAATCGACTAACGATTAACGATTAAGATTACAAGAATTAATTGCGACAGACGATTGAAAACAACGATTGATCAATCTTAGTTGTATAGAGTGCAACTAAATTAGTTGCCTATTGATTTCGGACAACTAAATTTTGTAATCGACTAATTAGTTAGACTATTGTCTCGCGACTAATGTTAGAATTAGAAGCATATTGAATAGAAAACCTCGGTATGGCTGTTGACAGACTGATTAGGACATCTTAACGGCTATTTGTCGTTACCAATACCAATATATCGTTATAATAATATTATGGCCCATAATATTACATTGTCATTCAAGCATTTCAAATAAAACGTGTATACATAATTTTAGGTAATTTTTTTGTTTTGGAAGATAAAAAATGCAAAAACGGGCGACTACGTAGTTTTAACATAGATTTAATTGTGAAATTTAGTCGATTGAAACTAAAATTAATTTAGTTGTTAGTCGAACATTCTCACAACTAATTTAATCGCAACTAAATTAATCGCGATTAAAAAATGACGATTGATATTTTTAATCGATTGATTAGTTAACTAAAAGATTAATCGATTAATGCCCATCGCTGATCTCCTGTTACTCAATGCATACCTAGTTTTGTTGCTTGGTAAGCAGCAAGCAAAAAAAGTTTTCATACTCGTTCGATTTCACTACAAATTAGCAACTTTAGTGATGATGAAATTTATGAACACGATTACTTTCAACATAATCTTTAGTAATTAGCTAGCGAGGTCGGACAGATTATGAGAATCAGTAATTGAAACTGTCTGAAACTAAATTAGCTAGTTAAATACGTTCTTGGGAAAGTTGGTACGGTGTAAGTACGGTTATACAAGCCCTTAAAACCATTCCATTCCATTTTATTGATAATAATTTTACAAAAAAAAAACAACCGACTTCACTTAGGCTCTGCTTTTCCGAAAGGAAATGCCTAAGTTACTTTAAAAATACTGATATCACTATAGGTGTGGCTAAAATATGTAGTTGAAGAGTTGCCTCGATTGCTCCAAGGATCCTTCATCAGATCCGGACCTGGTGACAATGGAACCAACTGTGAAATTTTCTAAATCGGTCCAGCCGTCTTCGAATAATCGGCGAACATACATAAAAAAGAACAAATAAAAACAAAGATCCCGACGAATTGAGAACCTACTCCTTCGAAATCTTGAAGTAGGTTGAAAAGGGTAATGTATATTCCTAAATAATCCAATGTCTATCACAAAACCATTGAATGATATCCAAAGTTAATATTAATTATTTAACGGTATTTCAAATTTTCTTCGTGACGTTGTCAAATGTCACCCACTAAACAAATGTGTCCAACGATCGTCATTGTTATCGGACATTCGATCTTGCTTATCGATCGATGTGCTCGATACATGCGCAAGTTACAATCACAATCTATACTACTTCCTATTGCAGATATGTATTTTATAACTGGGTCAGTTTTATCGTTAATGCATTGTCTGTCGGACTGATTTGAATCGCAGGTGTTTATAAAAGTTGATGTATAATTCTTATTTTAATTTCTACCCGGCTTAAACTGAAAAATGTTTGATTTTCTTAGCTATTAATGTAATTGGACAATTATTCATTTAATGCAAATAAGATAAAAATGAAGAGTACCTACAGAGAAAAAAAGATAAGTATTTTTTTTGTGTAGAGTTCTTATCAAATACTATTTATGTTTCAATTCAAAAGTTAAGTATATCTTAGCGAACTTTTAATGTCATAAAAAAATCTTCCCCGAGCTCTTCAATATCTGAACATGCACTTTATTACCTTGACAATAGGGGCGTAGTTCAGATTATTTAGAATTACGATATATTTGATGGCGACTGTACGTTAAATCATTTGGTATATTTTCCTCGCTTCTTGTTGGAAAACGCGCTCATTTCTCACAGTTTAGTGCCCTAGTCCCAGTGCAGTGTATTGAATAGTGTTATAAATCAGTGGTCAGTATCCGTTATTATCTGTCCCTGTCGTGGTTGATCGCACATGTGCTGCTAACATAAAGCTATATGCTCTAAGGCTGCTAACCTATGCTTCATGTGTCAGAATATATGTGTAGAGCATGCATTGTTATGACTTTTAATATTTTGGTTTGTTTTTATTTCAATCACCAAAGTTAATTTATAAGAATGCGGCGTACCTAGACAGTTCAACAGTCTAGTAAACCTATATATAATGTATTGTATGTCATTTATATTTATCGACTACGAAGCGCGCCGTTGATATCGGCCGAGAGAGCTCATTCATTAATTCTGTACTTTCTGCACTTATTATGCCGATAGTTTCTTAACTCCATTTACAGCCATTATCTATCAACTAGGTAAATGCTAAGGTCTTTAGAGCAAATCCCTCATAATTCAAACTACGAGAGCTTTTTGATGTTTAAGTCCTAAGAGAATTAGGAGTTCGCTCGCCTTAGTAACTTATTACAACAAGGGTTTGGCCTCGCCTTAATATTTTTTATGAAAATTAGTTTTTATCTGCCCTTTCCCTGCTGGATTCTGGATCTTGTTATGCTTAGACATCATACCTTTTTTAATGGGTAGCAGCAGAAATATCCTAAAATAATATCCAATGGTGGCAATGGTACTTACGGATCGTTCTTTTCAAGTACATACTTATAACGAATGTTATACCATTGTATTATATCTCGCTTTCAATGTTTTACTTATCTAGTATGCAATTAAAAAGTGATCTGGGCCTTATCTGAGCCCTTTATCCTTGAAACAACGTTTTGATTGAGCGATTCAGTAACTCGAAACATTCGGTCAGCTCTCGGCGTCGAACTCAGATTAGATTTTAGGTCGTCGCGCATTACATAACAATTGAATAACGCGCGCTAAACTTAGCGCACCTGACTTTTGTTTATGCACGCTGTTCGTGAACGTCAGGATGACTAATCTACCTAATATCTAATAATTAACTAATTTCCGGAAGACTGTACAGTCACCGGCAATAGGATCTTCCTACACGAAGGCCGCAAAAATATGTGACACGCTCTTATGTCCCTACAAATAAGTGCACGGCCTGAGTGGACGCTCGTTCGGCGGGGCGTGCAGCGTGGCGGCCGAGCGTCCATACACTTTGTGCAGCGTCCACTCAGGACACCAGTATGAGTTTCATTTGTTTAACATGCACACCGCACGCCCCGCCCCGCTGAACGCTCAACTCGAGCGTCCACTCAGGCCTTAGACTACTGAGTTCTTAATTTTTCTGTTCTTTGTATGTAAATCCTAGGCTCCATTGGATGCTTTCAGCTTTAGGATATCAAATAGTACCTACCATAGATAACTATCTACGATACTACTTATTATTAGAATTGATAGATAATTATCTATAGTACTCATCGAGTTGATAGTAGTATTTGATATTATCTTCTAAAGCTGAAAACATGGAGCCTAGTATTTACATTTACATACATTCAGTCAGTTCAAATCTTATGATTTGACGAGAGTGAGTGAGTGGCCAAATGAATATTTTAAATACCTATCAATGAAATGCTTTCAAATAAATAATTTAATAATTTTAAACAAAAAAGAACCGACTTCACTTAGGATCCGCTATTCCAAGAGGAAGTGGCCGAGTTGCTGTAAAAATAGTGAAATCACTATAGGTGTGCCTATAGTTGAAGAGTTCCCTCGATTTTTCCAGGATCCCATCATCAGACCCCGACTTTGTGACAAGGGACTATCTAAGGGTTATACCTGTTCGATTAAAAAAATAATTTGAAAATCGGTTCTTGATTCACGGAGATATCGAGTAGGTAGCATACGTACAAAAAAATAATAATGATAAAAAAACAGTCGAATTGAGAACCTCTTCCTTTTTTGAAGTCGGTTAAAAAGGGTTTTCACTATTTTTAGACAATAAACATGCTCTAACCCAACTTTTGGGTTAAATCATTTCCTTATTATTAAGTATTGAGGTTTTTAACGCTAGCTTTCCCCGATTTGGCCCGTACCGGTACTGACACAGTCATCAGCTGTAACTCTTATTACAAAGCCATAAGTTCTATAATAGTGAGAAGTGTAACGTACGGTACCGATTTCGTACGGCATTCAAATATTCGCTCTATTTGTTCAATATGCCGGACGGATCGATTAACTAAAACGAACAGCTTTTCACTTTACGACCACGGCTATTTTTAGGTACCAGTGTCGGCTGGTCCATAGAACTTGATTCCCGCCGGCTTCCCTTATTTTCAGACAGTTTTCTACAGTATCAAGAACATTGAAGCCATATTAAGCTGCTTGCCTAAGCAAAATTTTCACCCACCGCCACTGGAACTAACGCGCATGTGTGCCTTTTTGTGCGTGTGTTGTTGGGTTCCACAGGCTACCGTGACCGCATACTATCTAGCTGATTTTATGTTTGTTTGCCACCGACGTGATGTAAGAATAAGTTCCACTAATTGGTTGGTACGACCTTAGTTAAAACCTTCTACTAAAAATGTAGTGTTTAGTTACCATTACCTAAAGGTTGTCTGGAAGAAATCGCTTTTTAGCGATAAGAACGTTTTGTTTTTGATATGTTCAATAAAGCAATTGATGTGTGCAACAAGTATTTGTATTGTATTTTTGTCATTTGCATTCCACGGTTGAACAAGTTCGAACCTCGAACCTCTCTAGCAATAGACCAGTTGACACGTCCATAACTTTCCAATTAAGGCTATTGACACGAGCAAATCAGACGTGTGACACTCGTCTATTGACTAGGGTCTGTGTATCAGTCGTTGACACTTAAAATAAGCTATCGAGGAAATAAAGATTCAGTCCGCGGCACGAAACAAAAAAGAACCAACTTGACTTAGAATCCACATTTCCAAAAGCAAATGCCTGAGCTGGCGTAAAAAAATACTTAAATCACTATAGGTGTGCCTATAATATTTAAAGAGCTCCCTCGATTTCTCCAGGATCCCATCATCAGATCTTGACATCGTGACAATGAGACCAACCGTGAAGAATATACCTACCCTTTCAAACAAAAAAACTATTTTCCAAATTGACAGACAATATTTAGGTATCCAGTAGGTAGGAAAGAGCGTGCAAATTGCCTTCAACATAAGACGTTGCTAAATTAACCTCCGGAATGAATAGCTTAGTGATTAACAACCACTCCCAAATTGGGTTTTTTATACGCCACGCTTTAAGAAATTAGGTTTTTTATGGTTCAATTAATGCTCGCGGTTTGTCGGTGTTTTAATGGTGCTCTAAATACGTTTAATTATCTGTGCTTGGATTGTTACCGATTTCCGTCGCGCTACTACAATAAGAGCTTCGAGACTTATTTTGTGATAGTGTTTAGTAAAAGGTCTTGCTTAGTCGGTTCTAATTACGAGCAGATTAATAAATAATAGCAAAACTTACCGAAAATCGGTTTTGACTAAGTCTGACATTAAACAATAAAAAGGTCAATACATTTTGTTCAATTCTTTTTTTGTTTTTTTTTTTTGGTATTATATTTTTGGTAATTTTGGTATTTTGGCATTAATTAAGCATTAAGTCGTTTCGCGTAAAGCGTGTTTTATTACAAAGAAGTACAAAAGGCGGACTTAATGCATTCAGGCATTCTCTACCAGACTAATACCTTACCTTTACCAAAATAATGGTACAATACCTATTGCAATTCACACGCAATGAATTTCGGACTTGTAAATGCCGTCATCTTATTAATAATTATAATCGATTTGCGTTAGATTGTTCAACATCTTGGATAATGGTTATTATTAAGGTACTTACTTAATAATTAACTATTTCACCTTTAATTGTAAGTAAAAATACTTCACATTAATTAATCTGTTTAAAAAATATATATATTTCACGAGCACTCCTTTAACTACAATTTAATCTTGGACTTGTTTTGCTTACGTCATCTTTTATTGATACAAACCTTAAGGCTGTCCATATCTCTACTCTACAGCCTTACATGTATTGCGCAACAGCTTATTAGTGAAGTAAATGAACTAATTACCCAATTTAAGCATGTCTAACAGTACAAGGCTTAATTGGCTGTCTGTAGAGCTCAGCAGTCAGAACACGTGGCGATACATGACAGCAAATGACAACATCTAGAATGTCTAGTATTTGCTCAGCTTGGCGAAATTTGCGGGGATTGAACTAACTGTTATTAACCACAGGGGTATTTGAAACAGAACTCGAAACATTTTGAAATTTACCTAATCTAAAGTTCAACTGAAGAACAACTCAAATTATATTAATATAAATATTAAATTAAATATTTTGGTTTGTTCTTCAGTTGTACTGACAGCAGCGCCATCTTTCTCGCATTTAATGAACTCCTAAGAGCTCGGATTGGAGGTAATGACTCATAATGCTGTATCTTAGATGATTGGCCAAAATGAGCCTTAGCATTTACAAAGATTGCATATGCATATACGCGGAACAATTCGACCGGTGCTTCTGTGACCCAGGTGGCCAAGTTGATTAAGGCGTCTGCCGCGAATGCAGAAGACGCTGGTTCGATCCCAGCCTTAGGCACCGGAGGCCTAGGTCACTTTTTCCTTTGTATATGGCTTTATATTTATTTATTATTTATATATTATAAGTTTATAAACTAAAGTGTTCGTAATTATGTACACATGGGGTTCCAATGCAAAGGATTTAGGATCAAAGACCGCGATTCTAGTTTTAAGGACAGCGGAAGTCACCAGCAGGTGACCCGCATCAAAACAACCACATCTGTGGTACAAGTTTTATCATAGATGATTGAACTTGCACCTGATATAAACCATTTTTGTACAATAATAAGCTAACATTATGTTCTTAAAATATCTTACTTACTAAAATATCAGCCAATGTTTTTCGGAATCAGTTAATTGAAACAACATACTCGTATCTGAAAACACAAAACCACTCAGGATCTTAGTTTTCATAGATCAGAAACATTTCATGAAGCCTCAAACCATAATTCTATTTAAATTACACTAGTAGTCCGCCTCGAACTGAGAACTCGCGATTTACTTGCAAACGAGTTGACCAATATAACAAGACCCTAAAGAGGATTTTATTTCTCCTTCTAGCTCCATAACCACTTGATCGATCCTGCTCATATACGAACTTACAAATTTTATGTATCTCCGCTACAGCCCCAAGAAATTTCATAAAGATCAGAAAAACGTTACTAAAGTTATCGTCGGACAAAACTATCGAAATCAAAAAGCCATCCAAATGCCGAGACGTCTCAGTAGCCAGGTGACAGTTCGGTCTGGAGTTGTTTGTAAGAACTCACTTCGCTTACGCTCCGCGAGTTCGATAAGGGGAACCCTTTAGGAGCTAAATGGTTCATAACATACCTATTTATCTTTGCACAGAACTCGGCAGGGGATCACCTAGATAGCCTGATTAAGCCCCTCATCAATTAAACTAAAGCAATCTATGATAAAGTGCATTAAATATTTGCAGGTTATGTCAGGAATTAAAGTGTCTGTACAGAGACTGATTGAGAGGTGATTTTGCGTTTATTTTCTTTGCACTTGACTGGAAAAAACACATTATGGGACACTATTATTATTATTTTTTATCAAATACTGCTCATAATAATTTCAAGAGTTTGTTTGAAAATTCCTTGTCGTTTTAGTTCTCTTTATCGAAATTTTAGTTTGATAGATGGTAAACGTAAATTAACGTCTCATAAATTAGGTACGGACGTATCTACGTACGTATTTAGAAACAAAATCCTGAAGTATTAAAATGAAATATCCGAATACGATCCACAAGTCTCAGACGTCTCTTTATTTTGATAAATACTTTTCCAAACCAACATATTATTATTCAGCTCATGTAAGTATTTACCCATACGTTAAATACCCCACTTACATGACAGCTTCTGTTCTGACGATGGCAGTCAATCCATAAACTATGCAATTCCCGTCTCGAGGCTAGTCTAGTCTGTGGCGATAGCGTCACGGATGACTGGGATTAGTCACAAGTCAGCTGGCACTGGTTCACTATTTCAGCTGTTTGCGTCACGTGGCCGGCCCTTAACGAGTGACATCTACACCGGCCCATTGGGAGGCATTGGCTTGGAGGTAGTCGACCCTTAGCCTATTCATTCTTAGCTTAAGAGGATGATAAGAGCTAAATTCCCTCCCTATCGTTTTCAGCGCGAGTGAAAGAGAAACACTGCGTTACGATTAGTATGGGAGCTCATAGCAAATTTAGCAAAATGATGAATTAAAAAAAAACTATGCATTAATTGAGAAATTTAAGGCAACGAAGTTTTTAGTATTAGTGTGGTGGAATGTTGTCCTTAATTACAGACATATAAGCCAAGAAACTAAAGACGTGCAATTGTTTTAAGCTAATTTTAGATGTAACTTTGGAATTATTTTCTATCGAGCCGATTTCGTCCAATCGTGTATTGGAATTAACCAAGTTCTTTTAAATATAATGAATATTAACATATATTCTTTTTAGTTTTCCAAAACAAGTAGTTATAGCTATATGACTGTTTAAGTAAAGTCAATTTGAAGGTCATCGGGTCTTGTCAGCCTCTTAACGCTGGGCTCAGGCACTCCCATGCGGTAGGCAGAGCTTCGCTCTTAAGGAGTTTGTGATACCTTTTCACTAGTCCATTTGCCTTTGGAAGCATTGGTTTTGTAGTCCGTCAACCCTAGCCTACTCATTATTAGCATATAGGACTACTGGGCTCAGGCACTCATATACGGAAGGATTTGGCTCTTAAGGAGTCTGTGACATCTTTTCACTAGTCCTTTTGCTACTGCTAGCATTGGCTTGGATTGGAGGTAGTCAACCCTAGTCTACTCATTCTTTCCTTCATGCTACTACTGGGATTTTGCCCTCACACACGGAAGGGCTTGGCTACGGTTCACGCCTAGTTCGGTTGGTGGATCACGATGCTGCATTCTTCGTAGAGATGCCTACAGCCTAATAGCAGTAGCTTTGTAATAGCTACTGATTACAAAAAAAACTTGTGTTTGTTTGTAAACTGTTTATTGGTACACACCACGCCTCACTAGGTATACACTTTTGAACCTTATTCCGCTGTAATAACGTTCAAAAGTGTATACCTAGTGAGGCGTTGTGTGTACAAAAAAAACGTATTATATTTATTAGTACGCAAGTAAATACACACGAACGGATCTTTAAAGGATCTCTTCCTGTTAACCTTTGAGGAGGTGAGTTGAGAGAAGTGAAAATACCTTTTAGGGCTCCGTAGTCAATCTCGTGGATATACCTGACATTTTACACGGAGAGAAATTTTTACTAGAAACAAGTAAAAAATAGTAATTCCAAGGACAAGTAAACAATTTACTTAAAACAAGTAAACGTTTACTAAAAACATGTACGCGTTTCCTTGTTTTTAGTAAAGTTTACTTGTTTTTAGTAAACATTTACTTGTTTTTGGTAAAAGTTTCCTTGTTTTTAGTAAACGTTTACTTGTCCTAGGAATTACTATTTTTTACTTATTTGTAGTAAAATTTTCTCTCCGTGTAGATGTAAATTTGTGAAAAATAAAGTTTATTTTATTATTATAACTGTCACGCAACATAAACCATTTTTACCTGCTTAAATAATGGAAGATAATTAACAAGAAAGGACGATATTTAACTTAGGAAGTACCTACCTAGCTATAAAAATTAAACGATGTTGGTATTTTAAAATAAATTTGCATAACCTATTGACCTACCTATCTTCAACCTTCCATTAAATTTTGTATAAACAGTACTCAGGAATTCAGTACCGGGCTGAGCAAAACAATCAAACTACTGTCATATGACTTGAGAGAGTCTTAAGTACTCATTAACAGCGAGCGAAAAGCCCCAAGACAAGTAGCCATTTGGAAATGAATGATCCTTACGCAACGTGTCAAACAACTTACTGTACAAATGTATCACTTGTTTACATTCACAAACTCGCACGTCGCGAGTTTTCTAAACTAAACTATACATTCATTTAAACAAAGTTTGAAATCTACTAGCTAACTCTTAGATACGATCACCGGTTATCGGTGTAAATTCAACGTTAAAACACCTAAAAGGTTCGCGAGAGTACTATAAAAAGAACCTATTTAAAAAAATCATTCACACCGAGGCGAGAATGTTTGGGTCAACAGTCCCGGTCAGGTGTCGTTCTATATTTGAAAAAGCAACAGGCGACGCTTTTTTCTTAATTTTTGGCATTGTGTTCGGCCAGTATTAGTTCTCACACGTGGTGCGAACGGGAGAGGTTAGTTTTTTAAACACTTGACTGGCTGTCAATTTTATTCAGTTTCTTTTTTATCTCTTGAATTTAGAACAGGACCGTTACAATTTGGTTTCACGAACTCTATCCAGAAACCAGATTTATCATTTACTGAATTGAATTTAGACTGTGTGCTTGAATGTGTGTTGGTAATTGCTTATATTTTTGGTACTGTAGGAATGCAGGTTGATGATGGGATAAGCATCTTTTTTTAAAGTTTATTTATATACGTGAATTCAATTATCAAAAAACCTGAGCTAGCAACTCTACTTTTACTCTAGTATGATGTATAATTAGGATGATTTAAACCCAGTACTTAAATTTGTTTTATCGGCTAAACACTCGCAGTAAAATGTAAAAGGAATTCCAAATAATTATGCTTTTATCTGAAGCTTATGAATGCGGGAAATCTGGTTAAATTATAATGAAACTTGTATTGTTTTTTTAGGTAATTTAGATAGATTATTTTGTAGGGGATAAAACCATACAATACAACATTTATAATACAACATTTATAATAAAGTATTTTCAAAATTTAAAGAAGTGCCAAACAATCTATTTAATAAAAAAGTACGTGAGTGGCTCTTAGACAACAGATTTTATAAAATAAATGACTTTCTTTAACGAGATTTGACATAAAAAGAATTAAATCAAAAACCTGACTTGACCAAATGAATTGACTTGTAACTATAATTATATTTTATTACAATTCATTAAAAAAAAATCCCTTGTTTGATACAGATTATAATGTTTTTGTATATATGTAAATAGTATTAAGACTTATAGTAATATTTTGCATGCTATGAACTATAGTCGATTAAGAAGTGCATTATATTATAATAACACCTGTAAACTAACCCTTTTTCGTGCAAAATAAATAATTTGATTTGATTTGATTTGATATTGTAGATAACATTGAGCTACAGTTTATATCACATTAGGTTAGTTAATATGACAACTTAACATAAAGTGGTGTAAGGCCAACATGAGAGTGTAAGGCAAACAGTCCCATTAATCAGTGCCGTATGCCTCATAAAATAAATGATATAAAGACATGTAATTTTGTGTAATTTTCTTGACCTTTGCGAAGTAGTTTCCTTGACATTATACTGTAGGTACATCAAATGTATTAAAAATATTTATAACGGGTTACTCACGTAATTTTGTCGATTTTTGCTCGACATGTTTCGATCAAACGACAAAACAAACATCAAATGGTTTATTTTTTCTACGTGTCATATTGTCAATTAAAAAGTGCTTGCCTAGGGTACCTACTTGGTGTATTCAATGCATCTTATTACATTAATTGCATCTACCCAAGCCTGTTAGATGAAATTACCGAACGTGTCCATTCCCCAACCTTGATGGATTAAAACAAAAAAAGAACCGACTTCACTTAGGATCCGCTATTCCAAGAGGAAGTGGCCGAGTTGCTGTAAAAAATTGTGAAATCACTATAGGTGTGCCTATAATAGTTGAAGAGTTCCCTCGATTTCTCCAGGATCCCATCATCAGACCCTGACTTGGTGACAATGGGACCATCTAGGGGTTATACCTGTTCGATTAAAAAAAAATTTTGAAAATCGGTTCACGATTCACGGAGATATGGAGTAACATACATACAAAAAAAAACATAATAATGATAAAAAAAAAATTCAGTCGAATTGAGAGGAATTTTTTGAAGTCGGTTAAAAATTATCAACCTCTCTTTGCAGAATGCGTCCAAGTCATCCCGCCATCTTATTTTGGTTTGCCTCTGCTTCGGTACCCCGTGGGACCAACTCGACCATCTCGATATGTAACAAGTTAAAATATTAAACGTAATTATCAATGGTGGCATCATAGTTTTTTGCAATAATGAAAAAAAGTGGAGCAATATTTTATTCGGCTGTCAGGTGTCAAAGCAATTACTCATGTCTAACCTACCAGTATGTTTGATATAATTACTATCCCACAGTAAACCCGTCATCACTCTATTTCGCACTCTGTCAGCTGTCATAAAAACCGTGACAAATACTTCACGTGTCAGACCCAAGGTCGCGGGTTGGATCCCGGCCGTGGTCGTAAACCCAAATGGCAGGCTTGATTGAACCCACCATCTATGGCTGTCATGATGTCATTGTCTAAAAGCCAGGACTAGTAATTGACGCCAGATGTGCGTGTTTAATAGTTTAGATAACAGAAGTCAAGTGGTCAAATTTGCAAGGAGGATATAGGACCTAGTGATCACAAGTCACTTATATTTGCTGCTTATTGCCATAGTAGAAAAAAAATGAGATGACGAGTGAGAGACAGAGAGTTATGGAAGTGACAAAAAGCTGTGACAATTCCAGTTAGTCCAGTCACCTACAAGAGAAAAGAACAAGTAAATGAATTTCACAGTAAAATCTAAATGGAAACCTTTTCTGTGGTTTGCGGATTTCGAAGCTTCCTTTGAGTTTACTCTGTATATGTTTTCTCACTTTCTGATTAATCTGCTTGCAGCTTGAGCGCCCGAATTCAAAAAGTTTAAGCTCGAAAATAATCGCACACAAAGGCTTACCGTCAATTTTTTCGCATGAAATTAATAGTTTAAATACTCATGATTTTAAATTCCTATCGCTGTTATTTTTAAAGCATAATTTCATCGTTTTACTCTGAGTTGCAAATGTCACTTTCGAGCACTCGAATCTCATAAATCACCCCCCTGAGCTACTGCTCGACTTGATTATCTCTTTTTCCGCTTCAGAACCATGTGTTTTTTTTACTTCGCATTGCTCGTTTGGCATTCTCATTCATAAATCCATTACCTAGTCTTGAAGATAAAAGCTTGCCGTAAACCCTTGGTCAGAAACGTCTCTACGCAACAATTGAGACGATAGACAAAACTAACTTTAACCAGATAAAGTGCAATGCACTTATAAAACACAATTAGTTCTATAAAACACTACAACTCAGTAATTACACTGTAATAAAAAATCATTGCTCTCAATGTACAAGTAATAAAAACGTTTCGCAAATTCGCGCCGCAGCAGGTTGCTTCGTAAATTCTTGAATTAGGAATAGTTGAGACAATTTAGAAAATTTGAACTCTCGATTGTTAGAATTATGTCTGTCTGACAAGTTAGCAGCTGAAAGAGATCTCTTGAAGGGATAAGTTTGCCTTTGTACACATTTTATGTTTTGAAATTGTTTAGTATATAGGTATAAATATACAATACTCTTGTGACTTGTAATCAATATAATAAATAATTTATACAATGTTATAGTGCAATAATAGTACATTGTTGTAGAGGCTGGAAAGTAAGCTATAGGTGGATCGAGTTAGTTCGAGGGCCGACCCGCCAGGGGAGGCCCTCGAAGATACGAGTCCACCTATAGCGCTTTCGGCCGAGACATTACATAGTGCTTTTCACGACTACTGTGAGGAAATAAAATAAAAAATTAATTGGCATATACAAACACTTTAATAGATACAATTTATAGGTATATTGACGGTTCATATGCTTTTCACAAGCACGATAAAGTAAACGAGCATGTAACTTTCTGCAAATAAATGCTTCTTTTCGCCATCCTTCCATAATATGAATTGTTCGTCGGATATTATATTGTATACAAAATATCACTGTTCTTCTTCTTCAGGGCCCAATCTGTCAGGTTGGTGGGTGTAATTAAAGGTAGGGCCCGTAGGGAGCTGAAGGAGGGAGAGAGAGAGGCAGGGTACACAACAGATTGGGCCCTGCAAGTTGCCATGTCTAATAGCCGGTTCACTCCTTACCCACTTTTTGATAGAAAACCACAAACGGTTAAAAAGGTAAAAACGCCTTAAGGGTGATCTGAATGATTTTGACGTTTCTTTTATTTTAAACAAGTAAATTGGTTCGATAAACAACCTTATTTTATTTTAGAATGAAAAAGTGGTGCCAAAAAAAGACCTTTTTAATGTTTTAAATGATTCTCATTGGCGGGTCCAATGCAATGACATTTCATTGCTGCAAAATAGCAATTCTTGTAGTGGTAGTTCAGATGCTACAGCAATTGCTTACTTTCCAGCTTGGATTTTGATCTTCTTTTGCCACATTTCCGAGCAGGTGGCGTGAAAAGTATTTTACTACTTTTTATTTTATCGTATTCGTACGGCATTATTACAGAGTCGCTTAATCAATTTTATGTGATCATCAATACTTTAGATTTTACTACTACTACTACAAGTCATAATATTTGGTGAAAATAGCTACAGCACTATGCCACCGGCCATTGGCCCGATCACCCTGGGTCCGTTTCCTCTTTGGATCACCAAACTAATGCGTTGCGACAAATAAGAACCGGCTCTGGGATCTCCTGAAGAGTGGATAGCCCAGAATGAAAGGGCCCTCATGAACGTTTTCATATCTGCTCACCAGGGACTCAAAGTCTTTACTGCAAGCACCGCAAACTCGTAATCCTTTAAAAGGGAGGTGTATTCGCGGCGCATGAGAATGTGGCCTGATTATTATTCACTATCGTATACGAAAAAAAGGCTTGGCAGCATTCCATCTCAAATGTAGCATTTCTACTCTTATTAGTTCAATCAATGTTAGAAACTTTTGGCATTGCATTGATTTTATATTTAAGGATTTTTAGAATTGTGCTCAGGTAGCCTAATATGGTTGGCTTTTTCGCCTGTCACCATAACTGTCTCGTTCTAACAAGTATGCAAGTGCGAAAGTGACACATGACGTGATAGGCGATAAATGACAACCATGGATGGCCTAAGACGAATATAATTGTCACCTTTGTCTACGTCACATCTCGATCAATGCAAAGGGATGTGTGCATTATCGCATGGATAACCCGACCGTCCCGACCGTCATATACCGTAGCAGTGTTTAGCTTGAACATGATGAAATGATTCACATACTGATCGTAGAATAGTCGGCAAATTGCCAACTAAATTGCCTAATGACTTAATTGTGATCCGATGATTAGATGAAATGAAAGGTAGAGCTTTCGATCTTGCTTATGATAACAGATAATAGATATAGTTGGAAACCGTTTTTTTATTATGAAAGAAATGACGTTTTTAATTATAGATATATTGGATGTACATAGATTTTTTTCCTTGCTATTGTTTTAATATTGAAGGAGTACTCGAATTCATTGATCACAATAATGAATCCAATAAGTAAAGTTCAAGGAATGTGTGCGAATCGCCTACACGGCATTTTTTTTATCGTGGGCAAAAATTATAAATTACGCACATGCTACCACTTAATTTCGTTGACCCCCCGCTAAATAAAATACATTCATTGAGTAAGCCGATGATCTACAGAGGACGAGTGCGTGATCTAGACTCGGCGCGCGCGCAAATATCGATGCTAAATCTGTACCGCGCAGACTAGATCCACTTTAAAAGAGAAACGTCGTAAGCGCCTTTAGCCTGTAGCGATATACGACATTTTTCGACTGGATTCATAAAGTTAAGCTTGAAAGAGAAATGTCGCAAGCGCATATACGATTCATAGTGAGTTCAGGCATTATTTTAGTGGATTGGTGAGTTATGTATTGTCAGATGTCACTACCGCTTCTGGTTTTGGGACTAACGAACGGTTATTTTTATACCCTAACCTGTTTCAAGATCCCTTTTTAGGGATTAAGTGCGAAGTGATGGGTTTTAAATGTTGTTCTTTTGTGAGAAGGCGTGTCTGATGAGAGATCGCGTCTTTTTTACATACTAACATTTTTATTGATAGACGTAACGACTTATGTTGTTCTACCTATTTTTAACGTTAACTTCTTGAAGTTCTATTTTTACACTGATTGAGTGGTGATGGCACAAAGCTACAGATGTTTTTACCCACATAATTCTAATCTTAATTAAATTAGTATCAATTAGTTATTCTTCGCATCTGAACCAGTTTTCATCTGAAAATGCGTTCGAAAAATCACAATATTTGAAATACTTTTTCCTTAAACCTTTCTTTCCTTAAATCTTCAGTTGACAATATTTTCATAAAAATAGGTACTTAAAACAGCATTGATCAGACTTATAATCGCGAACCACTTCGTTCGTCGAATCGTCTATTTAGATCACTCTCTTTCGAATATGCTAGAGCGATAGAGACTGACATAAAGAAATTTCGGTTTTCGAAGTTCGGGCACGTTCGGGGCCCGCAGATTCGATCAGATGCATCACCGAATGTCGTGTTGTACGACAAACTCGCAGGGCAGCCTAGCCTAGCGATATCACGTACGTCAAATTGGTGCGTGTCAAATAGACCTCTGTCGATAAGCTGGTCGCGGATACAAATCCTCAACATGAACCGAACCTGAGTAGGATGTCTCAAGATCAAAGAACTAAACCTATACACAACGCATAAAGCTATATTGGTAGGCGAGGGCTGCCAAAACTTGGCGAAACGTCATTTTAGAATAGACTCATATTTTCTAGCTTCTAATGCGTAGCTTTTGTTTTTTTATTAGGTCGTTGACCTCCTTATCTAAGATTGCAATATAAAGCTCGTTTGTAAGTGCACGCACTGTTTTAGATAAAGGTTTATCAATAAGCTAGTAGTAGAACGAATGGCTACAAACAACTCATTTAGGTCCCATGTTTTATCGTGACGGTAAAGCGTGTGATTGGTAAATCGTATGACGTTCAAGGTAACGTATAAAATCTTACCGCGAACTCAGTAAATCAATCTCTTTCGCTCGTATCGGCAAGTGCGATAGAGAGGGCGGTATCACAATTTCGATTTTCGACGTTCGCGGTGGGCGCTGTACGAAATTTATTTTTACTAGATACTCAATCGTCATATTATTGTCATTCTGAATATATCTGTCCAGTCTAAAGGGTCACGGGCATCACAAAACCAGCGAAATATATAATTTTTGTATAAACGTATATTACGGACTTGTGGCGCGAGTCCAACGCGAACTTGACCTCTTTCGCGTTTCGAGCCCAGTTCAGATACTATCACTATTAATTATCACATCCTCGTATAAAGTTATTTTGCACAGTCGTTTTAATAAGGTAGAAAACTGGATACATTTCTTTTCTTGAATAACAAGCACCCCTCTATGTTTGTGCCGTAATATTCAATAACTACGTAATCTGCAACAGTTGGCATTGACACTAAGGGTGACAGGATGTCATATTTGTTTAGAAAACTTCTCTTATGAGAGTTTATATTATAAGAACGGTGAAAGCAGGGAGCTGGGTGAATAAGGAAATTTAAAAAATGCATAGAGTTTTGGAATTTCTTCCCCCTAGAATCTCTAGATTATGAATAGACGTGGAATATACCTACTGTTACTTTGACTGTTTTATCTGATGACTTTGCCTAGATAATTAGGCAAACGGATAAAGTATTAAAAAAACTCATATTAGTATGTAGGTACCTCCATGTTTCTAAAGGATGATTTCTTGTTCGTGACCACTTTTTCTGACTCTGTAACTGATCAACTTCAATTTCTATAAACCTAATGCAGGTAAAATAATATAAAACAGCATGTAAGATGTATAGAAAACAAACTAAGATAAATTAACAGGTTTATTATAGGATACAGAATAACCACTGCTTGCTAGCCAAGTTAATTAAAAAACTAAGTAAACGGTATTTTTTCTTCTTCCTACCGAACGAAGTTTTTAATTAATATTTTGACATGCTGTTACAATGTGCCAACGGTTATGTCATCAAAATAACATGGAAAAAATACACGAATTTATCAACTACCGTAGCGTTAGTAAATAATTACCTATGCCTGTATGATGTATAAACAACTCACGTTGAAAAATATAAGAAAAGACTATCAACGGCACAATTAATTAAACCACACATCTGCAAAATAACTTCACACATCGCAATGTGCGAAACATATATTACAGCTGCGTATTATATTGAAATGTAGACTTTAATATGAAATATATATAATCCATTTTCTTATAAAAATATTTCAAGATACGACCGCACAAACGTTAACGTTCGGGATAATAAACAAAATTTCAAATGACGTATCTATTACGCTGATGTGTGATTTATATACAACATTCTCGGATCAAAGGGCCTTTAGTGTTTTATAGTCGGAATTTGTGTTCAATTAATTTCAGAATACGTATGTCTATTATATTGGGTGACGTGATAACTGGGGATCGTAATTTAGAAGGACTTTAATAGTTGTTTTAATAGGGCCATTTTTCTTGGATTGCGATTCGTTAAAAAAAAATGAAAGTGAAAAATAAACTTAAACAAAGCTTGGCGCCTACTAAAATATGCCTACGTAATGTTTTAAATAAGTATTATTTTCTTCACGGGGCGAGAAGTGGCTCACGGAGAGCCGTTTTGCTGCATTGATCGTAGTAAATGGAAATCCGTGATCTCTGCCTACCCCTTTTGGGATATAGGCGTGATTGTATGTATGTATGTATGTATTATTTTCTCATTATTATAATCACACGCCAGTAACACTACCGTTGTTCCGTGTATCGCCGTGATTTCTACATTTCTGCATCTTAAATGGATTTTAAGAAACAATAATGCTGATAATTTATTGACCATTTACGTTATTGCAACAGTGTTCGGCAAACCAGTTGAACTATACTTAAACCATGCATCGTTACGAACTCAGCTTGTTAATTTTTTCGAATCTTTCTTCTGCGTTTTACATACAAATATACTAATGAATGTCAAACAATATCAATTATTAACTTAACCTTGACCCTTATTAAAAATACGGGTTACGCTTCTTCTTAACGACATTTCATTCGAAAACGCATAAAAAAGTCGTTTGGAACGGGTTCCTGTCAATGAAAGACGCATTAGCGCAGACACGGACAGCCATTAATCTTGGAAATAGATACGTGCATAATAGATTATACAAGTTCAAAAATCGCGACGTATCCAACGGCCAGAATAGTGAGGGTTTCCGGAAATCCAGGTGGCGCCACTGTGACGAGAGGTCTTTTTGACAGCAGCTGTCAAAATCCACCAATAAAAAAATGATTAAAACATGATTGGTGGATTATGACAGCTGGACCTCTCGCCACGGTGCTACCACCTGGTGAAAAAATCCATTCAGGAAACCCTCATTTCATTAGCAACATACCTTAAGAGTCGCCAGGACGCTCGCGTGAACTCGCGTCCCCATACAAACGTAGTTAAGCTCTCATTTTAAAACGACGTGCTTTAGAACCACGAAATTTGGCATGGGCATTCTAGGAGTACAGATCTATGTCGGTAATTTGTTTTCGTTGCTAAAAATTGTAATACAAAGAAAATATAGCAAAAATAAGTTTTGTATGTAAATCTGTATCTGGCTGTATTTTCTTTGTATTACGATTTTTAGCAACGAAAACGAATTACCAACATAAATCTGTACTACTAGAATACCCATGCCAAATTTCGTGGTTCTAAAGCATGTCGTTTTAAAATGAGAGCTAAACTACGTTTGTATGGAAACGCGAGCGTCCTGGCGACTCTTAAGAAATAATCGCTGAGATGGGTGCACACACTTTTTAATACCTATTTCAATGTGACATTTTAGTCATAAAATTTACTTGACATAACTAGCTCATGTTCAGATATGTTTGATAATTATCCTGTAAGATTTCGAACAGAAATGAGTCGTTTATATTACGATTTTCCATATATTAGGTGCATAAATATAACAATTTGTTTACCCGATCAACGAAATCGTTGAGCACCATTTAAAATCGATTCCGAATCGTGGACCGCTATTTAGCCGCTTCAATGAGGATCGAAAGAATCGTTTATTAATGCTTGGTATCGGTTTTATGCAGTTTTCGAACACATTGCCTTGAAACTTTGTAATTTTTAGCATTATGCAGATAATTTTATTTTATTAATTGAAACGTGGACATGTATTTTTTTGTGAAAATCTGAAATAAATATTTCAAGAACCATTCTTAGAAAACAACTTTATTTAACAGCCGAATTTAGCGATAGGAATACAATTCCTTATTTCGTTTTACGCAGACTTAAATTTGATTGATGTGTCTAAATTAATGAATACGCGAAAACTGTGTTTAAAACACGTTTTCCTTAACGCGCTTTCCCAACACGTAACACCACATGTTCAATATTTATTGACTTGTCGCTGCCATTATTTTAATGTAAGTAGGTACCTTACCTCTAATGACGTTCACTCCATATTTACCGACGACTCCTTCCGTAGCCAGTTTTTCAAGCTTTATGTTTGGGCATTTTATTTACCTCGAGTATACTTAGATTATATTCGGATTATAAGTAATACCCCAAGTAACACATCAAAGCAGTATAACGCCCTTCTTACAGCATTTCTTTATGCCTTTAG
Source organism: Pammene fasciana (assembly GCA_911728535.1). Taxonomy (NCBI): domain Eukaryota; kingdom Metazoa; phylum Arthropoda; class Insecta; order Lepidoptera; family Tortricidae; genus Pammene; species Pammene fasciana. The sequence continues at coordinate 29,398,298 of OU452273.1, read as the reverse complement.
CATTTTGAGTTGGTTGTATAGTAGCATCATAAACGTTTATAGAGCTGATATAGGTCTTAATTGGGCACAAATTATCCGGCTTGAGATCCTATATAGGTTATTGGGCACACATTATCCAGCTTGAGATCCTATATAGGTTATTGAGCACACATTATCCGGCTTGAGATCCTATATCGGTCATTGGACACACATTATCCAGCTTGAGATCCTATATAGGTTATTGGGCACACATTATCCAGCCTGAGATCCTATATTGGTCATTATACACACATTATCCAGCTTGAGATCCTATATAGGTTATTGGGCACGCATTATCCGGCTTGAGATCCTATATAGGTTATTTAATAGCATTACAACTAGCTAAGCGCATTAAAGAAGTCTAAGTTAGCTCGATTAAGTTGCCCATCGCTTTACAATAGCTTTACAGAAGCATTATACTAAAGCATCCCTAGATCCCTACATCATTGCAAAAACGTCTCTAATACCGACGGAACAAATGTTTTAATACAATGAACGTTGTGATTTACCTTCTTTGTCACACAATATAAAATGGACGACGACGGTACATAACTGAATGAGTGACATGACACCATTGACACCATATTTGTTTGCATGGTAACAAAATTTATAAAAGTTTTTGGTCTTTTATGTTACTATATCCTTCAAATATTACTGCGCAATCTAGTTTACTGTAAATGTGTATACAAGTTTCATTCAAAATTTTCACGAGCCTTTGATTTATTGTGGTTCTGCTATAAATATTATGTAAAGATATGCGTCAAATAACCAAAATAATTGTGTGATCCTTGTATAGCACGAATTTTGCATAAAAAACATAATAGTGTTGGTTGAGCAGTCTTAAATTAAGTTATTTTATTATTACAATGGTATTTTCCTTTTATAAAAAGGTCCGAATGTTTTAATTTTTAGGTTATAAATTATTTACAAAATGGCGTTGGTCTATAGCAGCCCAGCGACCCTTTAAAAAAGCTAATTAATGCCTAGAGCAGTATAAGTATTGACACGTAAAATTTTATCAAGCCAGAGGCCAGAGAGAAGACTTAAAAAAGCTATTGTAAACCCTAAGCTACTAAAAACAGCTTATAACAAGCTAAAAGCTGTACAATTGCGTTGTGTGTGTGTGACATGCAGGGTTGCCAACCGTACTAGAATTCTCGTACAAATACAGGATTTGTGGTCTTCTGTACGAGGTACGAGGACACCATCGATCTCATACACTTTTGTACGAGATTTTGACTCATACAATTTTATAAGCAGATTTTTTTACCATGGGTTTTCATTTTATCCACAAGTACACGCTGGCGTGATGTGCTACATGATGGCTCCTCTACATGATGGGCCATCATAGGGACGCAGTTATGGGTTAGAGGGAATCCCGATCAGGACATTTATTTGTGGGACTAAGCCTTTAGTCCGCATTTTGTACCTACTTTTTTATTATTTTGCAAAAAAAAACATTAATTAATAATAACTAGTTGTTCTGTGAACCGTAGACTTCGGAGCATTTCCCCCCTTTCCCCCTCCCTTGAAACTTTTTTTACAACTACCTCTAAGGCCGCAATTAGACTATCATTTTTAAATGATCATACATATAGATGATATATGATTCATAATGGATCATTTATTGTTATTACACTATCATAGGTTCTTCATTTATAAATGAGTCCTATATGTATGATCATTTAAAAATGATAGTCTAATTGCGGCCTAAGGAAGTGTGGGCTTGACCTTTTACCCGAAAATGATTGAAATCTGTCCATAAATGACGAGACAGCAAAATTCCCCCCTTTTCCCCCTCATTTTCCCCCCAATCAAAAAAATGGCTTGACAAATTTTGGCAAATAAATCAAGGAACGTACATGCCAAGTTTCATCGAAATCGGATGAAAAATGCGACCTCTAGACCGACACTGACCAACCAACCAACAAACCAATACACACACACCAATCTGACAAATCGTCGTACCAGTGAGAGACCCCAGACCACCTCCTATAGAGTAATAATGTTACTCATTTTGTTCGCGGCGCAAGTCACCGAGTCTTGACGAAGGTGCGAGGGGCACGGGTAATAGCGGCGCTGCGATTGGTCGTTTCAAGGACGTCACGCTATCACGTGGTTGCGTAGTGATGGAACATGTGTACTACAATACCAATAAGAAGTACCGCTACCGGTACTATACCGTACCATACCGTAATTTGTTGTTGTTAAATGAAGATTTTTACTGCTTACTAAATTAGTAACAAATAACTATAATGCAATATGTATTTGCCTACTCTAAATACGTACCTATAAATTTTACCTAGTCGCCTTATGAGACTTATCTAGTACCTAGACTATAGTCTGTATTTTTAGGTATTTAAATAAAAGTAAACAAACAATTTGTACATTCTCGGGTAGTTATAACATTTATTGGTTAACCAACCAAAAATAGTATTAGTAACCAAATACAAAAGCGCCTAGATCTGTCACTGAACGAACGACCTGACTTTAACCTACATTATTTGATCATGTAATGTTTTCATCTACCCTCAACTGGCTTAAGGAGCCATTGGAGGGTAGATTTTGTTTACTTTTATTTAAATACCTAAAAATACAGACTATAGATACTTACCTTATCTGTGCATTGAAGGTAACTTATAGAAGCAAACCTCATGTGACACCCATAAAAATCCTTAAGGCAACTCCCATGTGACACCCATTGAAAGCATCTTCTAGAAGCAACGCTCATGTGACACCCATTAATAGTTCCTTAAAGCAACTCCCATGTTACACCCATTGAAAGCACTTTATTGAGAAAACGCTCATGTGACATCCATTGAAAGTGGCCTACAGAAGCAACGCTCATGTGACACCCATTGAAAGCATCTTATAGAAGCAACGCTCATGTGACACCTATTTAAATTATCTCATAGCAGTAACGCTCATGTGACACCCATTGAATGTAGCTTATAGTAGAAGCAACGCTCGTGTGACACCTATTAAAAGTTAACTAAAGCAACTCCCAAGTGACAACAATTAAAAGCGTCTTATAGAAGCAACGCTCATGTGACAGTGACACCCATTTAAAGTGCCTCATAGAAGTAACGCTCATGTGACACCTATTGAAAATATCTTATAGAACCAACGCTCATGTGACACCCATTGAAAGTGTCTCATAGAAGCAACGCTCATGTGATACCAATTAAAAGTTCCTGAAAATAACTCCCATGTGACACCCATTGAAAGCATCTTCTAGAAGCAACGCTCATGTGACACCCATTAATAGTTCCTTAAAGCAACTCCCATGTTACACCCATTGAAAGCACTTTATTGAGAAAACGCTCATGTGACATCCATTGAAAGTGGCCTACAGAAGCAACGCTCATGTGACACCCATTGAAAGCATCTTATAGAAGCAACGCTCATGTGACACCTATTTATATTATCTCATAGCAGTAACGCTAATGTGACACCCATTGAATGTAGCTTATAGTAGAAGCAACGCTCGTGTGGCACCTATTAAAAGTTAACTAAAGCAACTCCCAAGTGACAACAATTAAAAGCGTCTTATAGAAGCAACGCTCATGTGACACCCATTAATAGTTCCTTAAAGCAACTCCCATGTTACACCCATTGAAAGCACTTTATTGAGAAAACGCTCATGTGACATCCATTGAAAGTGGCCTACAGAAGCAACGCTCATGTGACACCCATTGAAAGCATCTTATAGAAGCAACGCTCATGTGACACCTATTTAAATTATCTCATAGCAGTAACGCTCATGTGACACCCATTGAATGTAGCTTATAGTAGAAGCAACGCTCGTGTGACACCTATTAAAAGTTAACTAAAGCAACTCCCAAGTGACAACAATTAAAAGCGTCTTATAGAAGCAACGCTCATGTGACAGTGACACCCATTAAATTTAAAGTGCCTCATAGAAGTAACGCTCATCTGACACCTATTTAAATTATCTCATAGCAGTAACGCTCATGTGACACCCATTGAATGTAGCTTATAGTAGAAGCAACGCTCGTGTGACACCTATTAAAAGTTAACTAAAGCAACTCCCAAGTGACAACAATTAAAAGCGTCTTATAGAAGCAACGCTCATGTGACAGTGACACCCATTTAAAGTGCCTCATAGAAGTAACGCTCATGTGACACCTATTGAAAATATCTTATAGAACCAACGCTCATGTGACACCCATTGAAAGTGTCTCATAGAAGCAACGCTCATGTGATACCAATTAAAAGTTTCTGAAAAAACTCCCATTTGACACCCATTGAAAGCATCTTCTAGAAGCAACGCTCATGTGACACCCATTAATAGTTCCTTAAAGCAACTACCATGTTACACCCATTGAAAGCACTTTATTGAGAAAACGCTCATGTGATATCCATTTAAAGTGCCTCATAGAAGTAACGCTAAAGTTGTGTACCCTGCCTCTCCCTAACCCCTCCTTCAGCTCCCTACGGGCCCTACCTTTAATTACACCTACCGACCCGACAGATTGGGCCCTGCAGGTTGCCATGTCTAATACCCGTTTTATGTTTTATTCTTTTCGTTACAGCAATGTTGGATGATTTCTAAAATTGTTTGATGTACGGAACCCACAGGGCGCGAGTCTTACTCGCACTTGGCCGGTTTGTTTGTTTTTCTTGTGTACGAGGTTTGAAAGCCAAAATACGAGATTTTTTATCGAACACGTCTGGCAACACTGGCCGAGAACAAACGTCAAAATGATTAGCGTATTTAATTATTGAAAAATAATGTTTTTAAAGTGAATTATAACAAGTTATTGTGTAAAATGCAAATATCTCAATGTAATTAAAGTGTAACAGTGTTATCTCTAGCGTTACACTGAGAGAAATTTACTTTGTGAGTCTAACAAATTAGACTTGTTGCGTGTTGACATCCAGGGTCAGAGGGATGAACTTCAAGCTACCATAAACCAGTTTGAGCAATGCCAGGAGATACTTGAACAGGCATTGCAACGCATCAAGGACCTGGAGCAGCAGCTGGAGGAGAAGGAATTAAAACTAAGCAGTAATTGCAAGTATTGCTCCAAACACTCCGGGCCGTCAGACAACAATTTAAGTATTATTGCTGAGCTTAATAGTTTTGAAGTAGATTTAGTAAATGACAGTATAGTGGATTCTCTACATCTACATCTACATAGAGTATAGTAACAACAGTAGTGACAAGAAGATTTCTTGAACGAAGCCAAAAGGATCAAGAAATATTTAAAATTAAATAGATTCATTAAAAAATCTAAACTTTTACTGAAATGCCGCAAATTCTTATTTAAATCATTAAATTCTAAATGTAATGATGTTGCCTTGAGTGATGAACTCCTAAAGTGCCAATTACAATTTGACCAGACAGTGGAAGAGCTGAATCATCGCTCCGCTGAATTAAGCAAATTAGAGTTAAAGTTAAAAGACCTTAATAATAGGCATAAATTATCAAGTAAAACGTTACAGGAATACATACTACATGGCCTTTATGTCTAATGTTCTAGCACCGGGCAGCGTCTGGCCGCGCTGGGCTCGCCCGGGCCGCGCGCCACGCTGCTGTCCAGCGCCTCCCTCGCGACCACTCCGCGCCGCCACCCCGAGCCTGCCCTTAGTCTGGATGACCAGCAGTCAGTGCTGGATTTGTTGCTGTCATGGTCATGCATGCTCAATGTGCATAAAATATTTTGAAGAAAAATCACAATGTCGCGAAAAATCCGGTAAGTTGTATTGAAACCGTGTTTTCGATAGATTTTGAGTTGATTTATGTAAATATTAAAATATTTTGGTGATTAAGTACTGCGGTATTGCAATGTTTTATTGAAGTTAAAAATTTGTGGGAAATATAGTGCTACTGACCGTATTGGATTGCTATTTTGTTACATGTGGGAATTATGATTTGGTTCCTAGTGTTCCTACTTGAGGCTGCAGTAATCAACTCATATATAATATATACGCAAGGTATTCATTATGTTCGTTTCTATTTTTACTAATAATGTAAATGTGAACGTGTTTCTGTATGTCTGTCTGTGTTTCCTCTTTTATACTTAAGATGCTGAACTTATATATTCCAAAATTCGTACAGAGATACTTTTTTTCCGGGTGAAAAATATAGAATAGTTTCTATAAATCATGATCATCATTCCATGCACCCGGAGTTGTAAATAATTATGTATTGTTACATAGGTACTCATACTAATTTGTGTACGTATTTTGTTCCAGGACAGTCAATAACACTCATAAGGATTATCGGTTAAACCGGACGTGCCCTTATGGATAATTGTATCAGCCGAGAACGCCATGCACTTATATTTAAATGTAACAAAGGAGGAGTTCATCAGTGCAAGAAGAGTTGCGCTTTTCAGATGTTGGAAATCATATGCCCAAACTTGCCATAATAGAAGATGCCGTTTCTGCATCACACGAGCTAAAGTGCAGCGATCCTATTTTTTTGCAGGCTATACCTTGTTCCCTTATGTGCTGCTCCATGTTTTGACAAATTTCACTCACAAAAATCTGGCCCGATTAAAAAGTAAATTCTTGTGATATAAATAAGTATAAAACCTATAATATATAATACTTACTAGGAGGAAACCGGTCGCCAATAGAGGTCTAAGGGAATTTTTGTATATTCAATGAAACCACGCTTTTTAAAGTTATTTCAATTATATTTTTATCAAACCAATAAATTACACGTTATGTCGGACACGCTCTCAATCCTCATATATCTGACAGTTGCCACAGAGTATATTATAATGGTTTTATACAGAGTACACAACATTCGTCCCCTTTTTAAAAAAAACTTAATACTAAGTATATAAGCAAAATTAAATTAGATAACAACAAAAAGAAATTGTCTTCTAAGCAACATTTAGATGCATTTTTATAGAATTTTAAAATTAAATAGTCAGGTAAATCTTAACCAACAGCAATTAAGAATTTCTAGTTTACAAATTTAATCTTTCAGGAGCTTTTCTTACTCTAGCGGACTTCCTTAGAACCGGTGATGGAGACCTGAATTGAGAATTTGAATCCACCATTAAGTTATTTCCAGACTCCTCACTGGTATGCTCACACTCTGTTTCATTTGTATTATTTTCAACTTCTTTATGATAGTTACTATCATCTGCATTTGTACTGTCCAACCCCACAGGGATCGTAACTGTTTCCTGGCTTAATGGTAAGGGTTCATTTCTCAAGGTGTCCTGCACCAGCTCAGGTCCATTATGTAATTCAGTTTCATAATCTATATTACACTCAGATTTACAAGGTCTAAGAGAAGATGCATGATATTGCTTATTTACTCCTTCAACTTTTACTATATATCGGACTTCACTTAATCTTTCTATTACTTTCCCCTTTAACCAGCCTTTTCCACTACTTAGATTCTTACACCAAACCAGGTCTCCTTCATTAAACAACATAATTTTTTCTCCTGTACTCTTAAAATTTTTCTTTGATATTACATTATGAGGTTTCATCAAGTCAAATCTAGTGCGCGGTTTTTGTTTGAATAAAATTTCGTTTGGAGACATGCCTGTTGCATTTGGTGAATTTCTGTATACAAAAAGAAAATTTTGTAAAAGTACTTCTGGGCTTAATGATGAATTTCCTTTTTTCAACCTACTAAGAGAATTTTTTATAGTTTGCACTGTTCTCTCTGCCATCCCATTTGACTCAGGATGATATGGGGGAGTTTTTATTGCATTGCATCCATTTACATTCAAAAACTTTATGAATTCTGAAGAATTAAAAGGAGGACCATTATCACTAGCTAAAGTAGCGGGAATACCAGTAATTGCAAAAGTTTTACATAATTTTTCGATGACATTTGCTGCTGTAGTGCTCTGCATGATATGCACATCTACCCATTTTGACCGTGAATCAACAATTAAAAAGTATGTAATAGCCCCCACATGAAAGAAGTCAACGTGCACTCGGTCAAAATTTGTTCCAGATTTGTTCCAATTAATCAGTGGGCTCGTGTTTGTAAAATTCCTAGTAGTCTGACAAATGTCACAAGCCTGTATAACTTTTTCTATGTCTGTTCCTAAATTTGGCCACCAGCAATATTCCCTCATTAACATTTTAGATGCTACTATTCCTTGGTGAGACTCATGAAACATACTTAAAACTTTTGATCTTAACTTAGCTGGTATAATGACTCTACATCCCCATAACAAACATTTTTGTTCTATACCTAATTCAGCACGCTTTAAAAAATATGGTTGTAACTCAGACTCATTAATACTGTTTGGCCATCCGGAATTTACATATTCATAAACTTTACATAAAATTGGGTCAGTTCTGGTAGCGAAAGCTATATCTTTAAAATCTAATGGGAAATTTTCAGTAAAATTTAAGAAATTTATAGTGTCTGGTACATCCGCTTCTTCGGGTAAAGGTAACCGAGACAAGGCATCTGCATTACCTAATAAAGTGCCTTTTCTATACACAATCTCATATGAGTATCCAGATAAAAGGAGAGCCCATCTTTGGAGTCTAGCATTTGCTGTTACCGGTATTTTCTTCAGAGGGTCAAAAATGAATTTTAATGGCTGATGATCGGTGACCAGAATAAATTTACGACCATAAAGAAATTTATGAAACTTTTTTATAGAGAAAATTATAGCTAATGCCTCTTTTTCTACCTGTGAATAGTTTTTTTGCGCGCAGTTCAAAGTTCCTGATGCAAAGCTGATGGGGTCCCCGTCTATTTTATGACTAAGAACACACCCAACCCCATACTCACTTGCATCCGTGGTCAAATATAATTCTTTCCTACTGTCATAATGAGCTAATAACTGATTTTCTATCAACAATTGCTTGCTACCCTGAAATGCTTTCTCACACTCCTTTGACCAAATAAAATTGCAATTTTTTTTTAATAATTCATGTAGTGGCTTCAATAACTCTGATAATCTGGGTAGGAATTTACAATAATAATTCAAAAGTCCAAGATAAGCTTGTAACTGCGTAACTGTTTTGGGAGCTGGGGCTTTAACAATGGCCTCAATTTTCTCAGGTAATGGTTTAATTCCTTCTTTACATATTGCATGACCTAAAAATTTGATTTCCCTACAGAAAAACTGACATTTCTCTAAATTTACTCTTACATTGTAATCCATTAAACGGTCTAACACTTTAATCAGATGTTCATAACAATCTAAAACATTATCTCCCTTTATTACTACATCATCAATGAAACATTTTACGTTTTTCAGTCCTTGTAATATTTGATCCATGGCACATTGAAACACAGAGGGACCACTGGATACTCCAAATTGTAATCTAGTTGGTCGGAAAAGACCTAAATGTGTATTTATTGTCATGTATTCCCTAGCAGACTCCTCTAACAATAGCTGTTGATAGGCTCCCGTTAAATCTAAGACACAGAAAACACTACCTCCACTTAGTGCTGTAAAAATGTCCTCAGGTATTGGCAACGGATAGTGGTCAGTGTCTAGTACTGGGTTGAGCGTTACCTTATAGTCAACACAGACCCGTAATTTTTTATCACCTCGCTGAGCCAATACAATTGGACTTGCCCACTTACTATGTCTAACTTTTTCGATAATACCTGCTCTTTCTAAATTTATGAGTTCTTTTTCCACTTCTTCCTTTTTAGAATATGGAATTGTATAAGCTTTGTGAAATACTGGTTCAGCTCCTGGTTTCAGTTTTAAACTAGCTTTCATATTGACTATATGAGATGACCTGTCTTTCTCAAAAACCTTTTTATATTTATTCTTACACATTTGTATTAATTTCTTTTCTAAATTATCTTCCCCTAACCTTTGCTGACCTGCGTCAATTTGTTTAACCAGACCCGATTTAAACAACCTTCTCCAGTTTGGAAATAACACTTTTAACCAATTTCGTCCCATTAATGGGTAAAAATACTTTTGACAGTCAATTACAATTAAGTACATACATTTCTTTATAGAACTCACCCAAACCTTTACAGCTCCTAATACTTTTAAGTTTTCTCCAGAAACTGAATTCAGTTTATAATGACACACTCTTAAATCTTGTTTAGAAAAATACTTTTCATAATCTCTTTTATGAATAACTGACTTACATGCACCAGTATCTACTTCAATTTCAAAAAATTGTCCATTTTTTAGTCACAATGACATCTTGCAGGCCGCTTCCTCCCCTTCAGATATTTGCTGAATACTGCCCAGAATAATTTCTTCTGCCTCTTGCTGTTCCTCTAAACCTTGTTGTTCCTCAACTTGTTTCACTCGGAACTGACATTTCCTTGCTAAGTGCCCATGGCGATTGCAGTGGTAACATTTCCATTCTTTTTTGAAGCACCTGTCAGCTGTATGTGATGTTCCACCGCAACGGGTGCACTCAGTATGCTGTGCCCGTGAAGTTTGAGGCCGTCTTTCCCTTGGCTTGTGAACGACTTGCACATTACTTGTCTCCGGCTGTATTTTCCTCATCTCCTTCTCTGCACTCTCAAATGCTGTAGCAATTTTGGCAGCCTCCTCAAAAGAAAGACTATCACCGACGGTTAGTAATTTTTTTATTAGCTGTTCCTTTAGTAGTCCACAGACTAACCTGTCCCTTAAAGCTTCATCTAAAAAATTTCCAAAATTGCAAAAGGCTGCCTTTCTTTTTATTTCTACTATGAAATCATTCACACTCTGACCTTCTTTTTGTTTACACGCGTAAAATTCGTACCGACCGGCCACTGCTGATTTTTTTGTTACGTAGTGCTGCTTAAGTACATCAATCAGCTTATCATACTTCATAGTCGATGGTTTGACTGGAGACACCAAATTCTTCAACACGTTGTACGTCTCCGGCCCGATTAGTGTGATTAACATCGGAACTTTCATTTTGTCTTCCACTTGATTCACTAGCATGAATTGTTCCATCCTTTCACTATAGTCTAGAAACTCTTGTTTCTCTGGATCGAAATGTTCTATATTGCCTATTAACGCCATTATTCTCGTCGCCAATTTTGTATATTCAATGAAACCACGCTTTTTAAAGTTATTTCAATTATATTTTTATCAAACCAATAAATTACACGTTATGTCGGACACGCTCTCAATCCTCATATATCTGACAGTTGCCACAGAGTATATTATAATGGTTTTATACAGAGTACACAACAGGAATATATTTCCAAATGTTTTTTTTAATAGAAAAATAAATAATTTATAAAATCTAAGTATGGTGTTTCAATCTCCTACGTGCATAAATAAATATACATATCATTTAAACACTCTAATATAAACTCTCACGCTATGCCCTATTAAGGGTTATACAGCGTAAAGCATCATATAATGCTATTGTATAGCCTAAGGCATTAAGAACACCTAAAACAGCTGAAATCTGTACAGTTGCATTATGGTTTGCTGCACTATAGCTGAAGGCTTTACAAAAGCATTTAGATATGCCCTTGTACAACCGTTATACAGCGTAAAGCATCATATAATGCTATTGTATAGCCCAAGGCACTAGGAACACCTAAAACAGCTGAAAGCTGTACAGTTGCATTATGGTTTGCTGCACTATAGCGAAAGGCTTTACAAAAGCATTTAGATACGCCATTATACAACTGTTATACAGCGTAAAGCATCATATAATGCTATTGTATAGCCTAAGGCATTAAGAACACCTAAAACAGCTGAAAGCTGTACAGTTGCATTATGGTTTGCTGCACTATAGCTGAAGGCTTTACAAAAGCATTTAGATATGCCCTTGTACAACCGTTATACAGCGTAAAGCATCATATAATGCTATTGTACAGCCTAAAGCACTAAGAACACCTAAAACAGCTGAAAGCTGTACAGTTGCATTATGGATTGCTGCACTATAGCTGAAGGCTTTACAAAAGCATTTAGATACGCCATTATACAACCGTTATACGGCGTAAAGCATCATATAATGCCTCAAGATACTCGTTCAACGTATATAAGACTTTATGCGGTCCTTAAGCTCTAAATAAGTTAACTATTCATATGTTATAATGCTTCCTGTGTTACTTGGGACTTCTCGGGTCAGAGGTGTGTAGGGTTAGAACCGGGGGTAGTTTCTTTTTTTCTCTCTGATGTTCTGAAGTGCATTGCAGCACTCTTAGTGCTTGAGGATAGAGACCGAAACTCTCCGAAATATGTCGCGCGTAGTGACTAAATACAAGTGAGTACAGCCGCATGCAGCGATAATATACCTTGTGCAACCTAAGAAGCGGTTTTTGACACCTGTCATCTCAGTACATTTTATAACCTAAAATCGATTTTAGGTTATAAAAAGTACTGAGATGACAGGTGTCAAAAACCGCTTCTTAGGTTGCACAAGGTATGGTGTTAGTATGTCTCACGATAGTTTATTTCAATAATGAATTGTGTATGCCTAAATTGAAGAATAAATATATTTTTCACCTCCCTAGCTCGGAAAGGCCTTTTTTATTCTTTAAAAACAGATAGCAAAACTGCATTTTATTCACAAGGGAGCAAAGAATATTTGAAATTCGAACGTGTTGTGGCGGCCTGCTCGCCCGCCACTACCTAAGTCCCCGCGCCTGCGTGTTGCAGCGCGCGGTTGCCTAGCAACGAGACACACAACACTACGATACCTAACCGTTATATATGAATTACTCTGCTGATTTTCCCAATCTAATTATTAGTGTTGTATATAACCATCTTGTGTAAATATACTGTAAATACTCCGCCTGCGCATTTATTACTTCAACTTAAATTAACAACCTGCCGTCCAACTGCTGGTAGGTAACCTTTACTCTATCTATCTACTACAGTGTTATTAGTTAGGTTTTTTGGAACGAAGTTTCTTATCGGACGGTTGGCGGAGAAGTAAAAAAAGTCAAAAAACAAAAAAGTCAAAAATAAAAAAAGTCAAAAAAAGTCATAAACGTCAAAAAAGTCATAAAAATAAAAGAAGTCAAAAAAGTCAGAAAAAGTTTTAAAAAAACTCAAAAAAGGACAAACATGTAGTAATTTCCTCGCTTTAGTGAGGTGAAAAGATTTGTGTTACACACGGCTGCAAAGTTATTTTTACGTCTCGTGTGTTGCAACACTCACTACGCTCAGGATTATATTTTTGAACTACTCGCTTCGCTCAGGATTCTATTTTCGAACCACTCGCTTCGCTCGTGGTTCAACCCTAGAATCCATTCGCTGGCTCGTAGTTCAACCCTAGAATCCATTCGCTAGCTCGTGCTTCAAGTCCACACTCGCGGTTAAAATACAACTTTGCACCCTTGTATAACAAATAACTATTTATCTTTAATCAAGAAACATATGCAACACTCTCAAGTTGTTTTAACTTAGTATGGAAATTCAAGGGAAAAATAGAGTTGCACTGAGTTTGAACCCTGACACAAGTGGTTAAGATTTATTTTCGTCAACAAAGGTCAAGTATGAACCGAAAGTTAATAAATTTAGTTTACAATCTGAACAAATTGACGAAGGCCTACAAATTAGCTGACGGACCGTTAGTAGCCACTAAAGTAAAATAAGTAATGGACTTTTAAAAGACATTTTTATCTTAAATAGTGCGAGCGTTGTCGGTATTACGTAAATGTCAGTTTATTTTAATTTAAATATGGGATATCATTGCATTAGTCTTGTAGGTTAAGAACACATTGACTTGCAAAGTAGAGACAAAATAGTTGACTTAACCAAAATACCCGAGTTTGTCTTTCGTCTGACTTATTTTAATTTATGTTAGAATTAATATCAGTACAAAAACTGGTACCTAAGTATAAAATATTCTTACATGTTTTTAAATTTGAAAAGCCGTCGCCGTATGTTAACAAAATAATTGACAGGTTAAATAGTAGGCACACATCTCTTGTCAGATCTTACTAATCTGCCTTAAACCAAAATTGTATAATTAATTATTAAATATTTACTTTTCATCAACCTCATAATACCACAAATTGTACCACAAATGAACTGTGGACATCACGGCATCCCCTGATATTCAGAGTTCTTCAAAGTTCATTTTTTCATTGTTATGGACATCAGTTTCCAGTTTGTGGTATTTTTCACTAAAATAAATGAGGAAATTTAATACATTAAATTGAATTCCTCCTGATTAATTGAATCTCATAATTAAGTACAAACCTACATAATTTACTTTGATTAATTTGCAGGATATCAACCCCCAGTTGATATCCTGCATAGCTGCTTTTTAAGATTATAAGAAAACTTGTTACTTCGTTCAACAACACAATCTAAGACCGTTTCTATGCTTCCGAACGGTTCTTATCTTTCAGCACTTTAAAACTTTTATGGTTTTTGATTATTTCTAACACACGCTAACCTAATCATAATTCTATCCCAACCCAATATGGTTTAAAATCGCGCGTGATTTTATCAATTGTTTTTTCGTTGGCAGCAATGTTTGCGTTTCACACATGGGCTGTCAAACGAAGCGTGTGGTTTCGACAAATATTATATCTTTAAAACAGAGACGAACTAAATGACAAAATTTTACCTGAAATATCAAATCAAAGCGCTTGGTATTAGGGTTGAAATTGCCACAAGCCATTAGTAATGAACTTAGTGCTTAGTAGCTTCATAGACATTGTCAATTATACGGCTGCGTTAAATGCGTTGATATTACGTGACATGCCGTTTCTAATGTTTAGGCCTATAGTGACCTTCGTCTTTTAACCTAGTTACCTGTTTCACAGCTATATACCTAACTTATCATGTTTTTTAAATTATTTTGGCAAAATTAACAAGTGGGCAGTTTATCTCAACTAAGTGGTTTTAGTTGGAATCTTTGGTCTTTGGTCATATCGGTCAGGGCGGTAAGGCTCACCCCAAAGTAGCGCTTTAGAGAGTTTCGAACGTCGCCGCTGCGCGGACGCTCGCGCGACGTCGCGTCGATGCTCAAAAAAGGTTTCTAAGTATACGTTTCTGAGAAGAATTATGTATCAGAATTTCATATTCAGGTATATATGTTATCTAGTGAGTATTCATTGGCTTAGCACGGCTCAATACAAGTAGACTACACGATGTAAGTAAATAAATATTTATAATTGTATGCTATAAATCAGTAATCGATCCAAAGCGCGGGTTACAGTGGCAGGTCAGCTCTAAGATAACAGTTAATTATAATTTTTATATCGTTTGAAATGCCATTAATAACCAATATTCAATATGAGGCAGATAACGGCTCTTGACGTAATCAATCATAACATGCTGCCATATCGTTGGTTTAGTAACAGCTGTATTCATTTAGATGTAAACAATCTGTTCAATATAGATGTTGAGACAATAATTATAAAATAACAACGACATGCTTTGAGTTGCAGTCATGTAATAATGCTAGGTTTTATGAATAATATTTTTTGGCTTTTAAAAATTTTGAATACAGAAAATTTATTGATGAAATGGAGTTACGGTTTATGATAAATGAAAACCTCAAAACGTATACTTGAAAATCTTAAAATAATGTGTAGAGTAAAAACTATTTAAAACGGGATATTTACCATGTGAGTTTATTGTTGTGAGCTTCCGATATTTCGGCACAGTTGCATGCGCCATTATCACGGAGTAACTGAAGTTGCTGCGAGTGTCAGTTGTGGTCTACCCACACACCATAGCGATCTACCCTCTTCCTTTTTCTTCAGTTACTCCGTGATAATGGCGCATGCAACTGTGCCGAAATATCGGAAGCTCACAACAATAAACTCACATGGTAAATATCCCGTTTTAAATAGTTTTTGTAATGTTAATGACCATGTTAGCTTAAAATCATATATTGTGTAGAGTAAGTCTCCTGGTTCTAACTAGCAATCGCGATACATTAAAACTTATAATTAAATACGTAGACATTACGTTAATATGCAACCATGTTTTTGTTACAGATCGTGTGAACGGCCGCAAGCTGGCACGTTTGCGGTGGCGAGTAAACCGAGACACCGAAAGTATCACAATACTGCGACCACGTTACTAAATATGACTGCATTCACATGTCACAACCGAAATCGAAAGCGCACCAACAGAGATTGCAGTTAATTTGAAAATCGGTGGCCCCACGTTGGGCGCCAGTCGAAAAAATCGGGCGCCATTTGTAACAGAACTGCGTGCGGGTTATGAGCGGGCGTGAGCAGTGACGGCGCCCGGGCGGCGGCCATGGGCGCGGCGCGCGATGCGCCCGCGCGTGCTGCGGCTGCTCCTGGCGGCGCTGGCGCTGGCCACGTGCGCCGCGGCCCCCGCGCCGGAGCGCGCGCAGCGCTCGGCGAACCTCAGCCACATCACCGGAACGTCGAGGAACATACAGATGTTCCTGAAGAATCGATACCTGCAGTTGCTGCCGGACGGCACTGTCAACGGCACCACAGACGTCAACAGCGTTCACAGTGAGTACTTTAAATTTATTTGCCTAGGATCTTGTCGGACTCGCGTTTGATGATTGATTGCTACATGGTACAAGCAGTAAATTTTATCACCGCGGTACTTGCTAAAAAAGTCCTTTTTTTTTGATTATCTGTCCGTTTCGAAATAATTCTTTTTTTTCAATTAATTTTAATAAACGTACTGCTATATCTAAGCTATTGCGAATTACATTAAAGAACGACTACCAACGCATCATTTATTTATTTATTTTATTATTCAAATAAGTTACACAGCATTACAGTTATACAACCAAGGCCCTGTGAACTACATACAAACAATTAACATTACAGAAATTCTTAAAACTAGTTGGATTTAGGCAACGTAACTGCGTGGCTCTTTGCATTCTATTATCACTGTATGCAAAAACATCGAGTTTTTGGCGTAATAGCATTGGTTGATTTAGAAAAACTTCCGCCATTATTTATATGAGTAAAATGAAATGGACTACTAGATGGAGTATTCTAGAAACACAACTAGTACTAGTATTATGTTGATTAATTCGACATATATGCATTCGCCTAATGATGAATTATGTGATGCTGTTATAAGTTATGTAGGGTAGGTGTAGGTATCATCTATATATTGTACTTATGGATATCATAACTAATCTTGCTATAGTATGATCTTAATAATAGGTTTTTTAATTAAAATATATTAGGCAGGATATATGTATTGTCATGTAACAAGCTAGTCATCAGCGATAACGTATGTTCATAAATTAAATAAAACCTACATAATGGTCTATAACCGTCACTTAAGAATAACAGTTATTAGGAACATATTGAGATAGTTTATCTAACAGTCTAACCCTTAATTACATCAATACCACGAATTAGCGACAAAAAGTTAATAGCGGAGTATAGCATCTATTTGACATCTTACTTGTTACGTTTTTAAATTTTCCTAAAATAATCTCATCTATCCACCATTTTGAATATCTGGAATTAGTGTCGTAGCCTACTTGTTTTAGAGCTGATATTCCAAACAATTCCTCATTGGCCTTGCAACCTTTTGAATAGCATATCGTGTTTTGCCTATCTACATCCAGACATGACCATAGACATGTTGTTTTAATAATGGCTGCCTGTGACATAAGGTTGGTATAAAGACTGGATAATACGCGTGTATGTGAACTGGATTAAACCCGAACGATCTCGAGCGAATTTTGTGTGCAATAGGATCGAAATGAATGTCATAAGCAAATAAATTATTTAACAATAATCTCTGAAAAAAAATACATGTAAAAAAAATAAAAAATACAATATTTTTTTCCGCTTAGTGATATATAAACGCAACAATTTGATTCTTCCGACAGATAACGACACACTTGGTCATTCGATTCACAAAAACGATTATTAACAGAAACGACATTTCATATTACATCATTTGTTGAGTTTTTAAGTAAAAGGTAATAATTGTCGGTCGCCAACAAGGCGTTACTGCCAAAAAAATTAATTTCGAAATAAAGTCTAAATCTATGAGGTAGGTACCTTTTACTTCAAAACGCCACATGTATACCTACGTGAAAACCTAAGAGAGAAGAGACAGAGCGTCGAGTTTTGCATTGCTACCAGTGGCGGCGTGTCAAAAATTTTCTTAGATAAACCAAAGCAAAAATGCCTTGAAATTTCTTGATGAACTGTAGGAAAACGGCTCAGGTGTCTCAAAATTAGTCAAGCCGGCGGGAATCGTGTTCTATGGACGCGTCGCCACTGATTGCCAAAGAAAACTGTATTTGGCGATTTTTGTGTTATTAATAGCGGAAAATCGTAAGAGTAAGAACGATTGCTGGGTCTTATTCTTTATGCTCAGACCTAAATCTGACGCAGCACTACTATTTTACTATTTTTACTATTACCATTTATTTGACAGCTCCTAAAAAGGTTAATAGTCGCAATAATACCATTTGAGTAGGTATTTAATAGCCCAGTAATAACAATGCTGTCAGAATCAGCGTGCAAGTGCGTAATTACATATCGGCCGAATGCGATAATGACTCTATAGAATGATTTGTGCCCCGAGGTGGTCGGAATGACATGGAATGTGGGGTACTTAGAATTGGAACAAAAACATATGAAATTTTATTGGTGTAATTAATGACAAAAAACGAATATAATTTGGCAAACGTGTTTAGACATTAAGTACCTAAGAATACTTTAGATTTAATTTGTGAAGTTTGATACTGATATATTCACTTAGATGTAGCGGCCGATAGACAGTTTTTACAAAGTTGACCACATATGCTACAGATTAAAAATCTAAACTTTTAGGTTTATTATTATTATTATTTACCTACCTTACATAATACTAAAGAGTATAAGTATGTTTACAATGTTCAGTACAGAGTTACTGATATTCAGGATCGGTAAGCCGGCCGCCGTGACATTTGCTTTGACCAAAATAACGTCTGCGCAACGTCTGGACTAATATAATATTGTTAACGTTGGTGTACCTATTGTCAAGTGAATTGCTATGGTGTGATCTTTCAATGTATTGTTTCATAAGCCGTTACTTGAAATCAGAGCGCATACTTAGGTAACTCATCATTCTCTTGCCCTTGTCCCATTTACTTGGGGTCGGCGTAGCATGTCTTATTCTTCCACACATCTCTGTCACCCGTCATCTCATCACTCACATCCTTTCTTTTCATATCATCTCTCACACAGTTCATGCATCTTTTCCTAGGTTTGTCTCTTCTCGTACATCCCAATTGCATACTTAACTAGTAGAAGGAACGAACTCGACGAAAAACGCCAGTAACAGACGTAATTAAACACTAACCAAGTGCTGTCTGTAAACCTAAACAAATCAAATTGTAAAGTTTCCTAGTTTATTTTCTTGGAGTTTGTCGTTGCATGGATACGAAACCCTAAAAAAAGGCGTAAATTGGAACGACTTCATAAAATGCGATCAAGTTGTTGCTACCCAATTTACCTTTCTCCGCTTCCCGGTATTCATTTTCTTCCATTTTTTCAACTTTGCCATTGCCATTAACCATCCTGTATTCACACAAATATACAAATATCAACCTTATCTTAAGTGCTTAAGACTTTTCTGACTGTAGCTATTCGCTGCAATTTGCAGTTTATTCCAAAAGATCATCTTCACATATCGTCATCAAACTTGAACTTTATTGCTCTAAACTTAGGGATATTCCAACTGCATTCTTAGTCTGGCATTACGCAGCCGTTGTCTTGTAATCTGTGCTCTGATTATATCAATTACAGCCTTTGTTCAATTCGGCTTATCAGTAACACTCCTCACGAATTTGAGGCAATTTTCCGCTAAATACTAAGCATTGTTGTCAATTCACTCACGACTCCGGAATCAACTTTGCGTTTGTTAGTTAAGATACTAATAATAAAGGGTTCAGAATCTACTAGTATATTTTTGAAACTAAAATGTTATCAGTTTATTTATTTATTAGGACATTTTACCATTGGCCTTTTAGGCACCTATGTAGGTAATTTATTTCAATCAAGAACAATCTACAGGGTGTAACAAAAATACTGGTGATCAGTTTAAGGGCGTAATTGGCATCGTATTGCGACTTAGAAAATGTAGAAAAAAAAATATTGAACGAGATTTTTTTTGTATGGGACAGGTGGTCCCAACCGGGCCAACCCTCCATACATTTTTTTTCACGCGAATTTTTTTTCTGATTTAGAATACGATACCAATTATGATGCCCTTAAAAGGATCACCAGCATTTTTTGTTACACATATGTTAAAGCCACGTTCAATGAGATTCCGATGAAAGAGTTAAAGCTTACACTAATAATAATACTTATACATATTTTTGAGAGTTTGATCTTAATTAGAAACATGTTACTGACAATAGTCACGTACGCATTCACGCAGTCGTCATAATTTGTCGAGATCGTTATGCAATCAGCAATCTAAGCGAGAAACAATTACTGACATGTGTTCGGGTATTGACCTCGCGCAAAAACGCGAATATGCACGAGAGCCAATGTAACGTTTTTCAATACCATGCCGGTGGCAAACAAGCATACGGCCCGCCTGATGGTAAGCAGTTACCGAAGCCTATGGACGCCTGCAACCCCAGAAGATTCACATGCGCATTGCCTACCCTTACTCCTTAGTATTAGCACTCACAAAAACGCGCATCCCTCCCGTAACAGAAGTAATTTAGAGGGCAGAAACAGTAATAAGATGACAGTCTTACGCAATGGAAGGAGCCATGGAATTTAAGATAATCTTATAAGCCAAATTTCTAAAAGAATTCTGAAAGCTATACTTAGATACATTTTGCACTTAGGTGCAAATTATGTTCTCATTCAACTTTTCTCACCATCCTAGATTTTATATATTTTCCGAACGTCAACGTGCCGAAACTGTTCTAACCAATATAACTGTACCTTTCTCACTTCGAACATGTCAATTGATTTAGATCCTTGTTAAATCAGTAAACGTGTTACACGTCCGCAAATTGTTCCGCAATCAAGACTTGTAAGAGTCGTGATCGCGAATAAGTGTAAATTGATTGCGAATAGACAAATGAACTAGATTAAAAATGTTCAGGAATAGGTACATAATACCAGAGACTATAGAGATATAGACGACCACAGCCTAGTAACAAATAGCGTACTAGTAGTACACTAGTAGCCACTAGGTGGAGTAGCTGTGCAGGTGACATTTCTTCTTACAATTTCGTTATCTTTAGGCGGCTTTCGGACAGAGGGCGCAATCGACTAGAGCTTCAAAAAGGTTTTAGGCTGTGGTCGTCTATATCTCTATAGTCTCTAATAATACGCTAACTTTGCCCGTTAAAACTTTTTTCGTTAAAACAAGATTTTCCCAAAAGTATCTATGGAAGGACGTTTTTTTCTTAATCTATGACCCCGTAATGGTCGTTTTGCAGCAGTATCAAAAGTAATACTTAAGTAAATGGATAACTTGGTAGTTTCCCACGACTTCACAGTGACTGATATCTAATAGTAGGGAATTGGTTCACGATATAAATAATCTTGCGTACGCGCAAGTGTGCCATCCGATAACACCAATTAGCAACCGGCGAGTGGTGATGGCTGGCCGATAATTCGAATATCGGCACCGGAAGTAGGAGCTTTTTCACATTGACTATAGCGTGGAGTGGACTATAGCGAGGCTTTGGCTTGAGGTCTGCCTTCGATTTTTCATATATCATTTTTTATCCTGAACTGACCTGGGGGGTGATTTTTGAAATTCGAGCGCTCGAATCTGACATTTACAACTTTGTCTAAAACGATGATATGGTGTTTTAAAAATACAGCTACCACAGAAAATTTAAATGGTGATTATTTCATCTACTAATTTCATCCAAAAATAATCGCGACAAGGTTTTGTGTGCGATTATTTTCGAGCTAAATTATTTTTTGGCGATTTTTGGAATTCGAGCGCTCGAATTCCAAAAATCGCCTCCTTGCTCTCTTACTTTTTCTAGGGAATGTGTTGATCCCTACGCGGGACATGACCAAAGCAGATGTATTTTTTATGATTATGTATAAGTTAACGTTTTATATCCTAAATATTTTACCTTTTCTGCAGTACCTACAAAGCAACCTTGAGGCCAATTTTGCAATGTCACAAATTTATTATTAGTTGAACCTTAAATGTAGAAAACGGTCAGATGGCCAATGACCTTGACATCCGTGAACACATGTCGATGTCCGTTAAGTTATTTATATGAACCTGACGGAGTGTTTAAAGCATCCTGTATAAAGTTCACTGCATCTTGTATTTTTTATTTAACGCTATACACAAGTCAATTCACGCCACTGCCACAAAACCCTTTTAAAATATGATAACACATCTTATATCTCCAAGCGCCATCGTACAATTTATGTTGGCTGCTTACAATAAATCCGTCATCGTCACAGATGGGCACAGCGATTGCACTTTATGGGGTTAATCTGGCATCTCGGGTGGGCCGAACAAGGGAGTGTGGGTTAAAAGGAATTTTTGCGGATATCTAAGCTGTGGCTGACACCTTTGCGGTCTTTTTTGAAGTATTCAAGCTGTATAAGTAAAAGTACTATGAACAGGATGAACTAAAGATGTCTAAAAAAATAGTTATATTATTATTTATTTAAAAAAAATATTTGCTTCCAAATTACTAACGCACCATGGTGTGAATTATGAAGTTATTTTAATGCGAAAATTAAGGATAAATCCGATAAACGATTGACAAAATTTTTTATCGAACTACATAATTAACAGACTTACACAATAAAATAACTCGAGTTATCTCGAATTTTGTATTCAATTGGCCAGATAAAGATAATGCTATCAAATAACATACATAAGCAATGATACCTGATTTAGAATCATGTCACAAATGATCTAGATTCATAACCAAAGATAAGATACATTGGACAATTTGAGCTTGACACGACTTTATTGTTAAGAGAATAAGAGCGTGTTAAGGTCGTATTGAACACCTCACACGCTTAGCTACTTCTGCTTCTGACTGTACAGTCAGCAGCCTCGCTGCGCTCGGGAGTTAAATCTGGAGTCCTTCGTTACGTTCACGATTCAATAGCGCGGCCGTGACATAAAACAGTGCTTTATCCCCTTGGTGTACAATCTACTATTATTATTATTAACTCCTTACCAAATTCACCTACTAGCAGTCAAGTCAGCTGGTGAAATATTTTTTATGAATTAGAAACCGGTTTTAAATTAATCTATTTGTTTGTACTTATCCAGGCACGTATCCAGACTTTTGGTTTGGGGGACATTCATGGAATTTGTTTCAATGCCATGTTTATTTTAACTAAAATCGCTGTACGTGTAGTATCATAGATTTCGAGGGCGGGGGGCGGGGGACAATGTATCCCCATACTTGGATACGTCCCTGGGTTCATTCATGTTCATATTTATAAACCAAGGACCTATAGTTAATAGTTAGGTGCAGGGCCGTAGCTAGGGGGGGGGGGGGGGGGGGGCATTAGGGGGCAATGCCCTACCTTAAAATACTAATGCCCTACCTTAAAAACTACAATCGGATCAAAAATTTATGAAAATAAAGTTAATGCCCTACCTTAAAATTCGCTATGCCCTACCTTAAATTTGCACTGCCCTATCTTAACTGCGATTCTGGCTACGGCCCTGGTTAGGTGTAAGTAGGTACTATCGAACCAACTGAATCGTGACCCACCATAGAACCTTAAAAGATAAAAAAAGATAAAAGATAAAAGATATTTATTGTTCAATTTAGGCACATTACAATGCACTTATGAACGTCAGAGAGAAAAGAAACTACCACCGGTTCTAACCCTACACCTCTGACCCGAGAAGTATTACTTATTACCGGCAAGAAACTCGGCGGGACTTATTTTTTCAAAACAGTACTACAAATACATTAAAGATACTATATACAATTAACGAACATACGCTCGATCATATGACGTTCATACGCAGTTAATTGTAACAAGGTTCCATGCTGGGTCAGGATTCAATTTTGTCGATAGTACTATTGGTATGATGTATACTATATCACGCTTGCATCAAAAACTACTCACAACTTAGTAGGTTATCAGCAACCGCATGCTGCATTTGGGTTGAATGATCGTCTGGTAGTTGTTGTTATTACTGAATCATTCTAGATTCGGTTTTATCTCTGGCAAAACAAAAACAAAGTAAAGTACCTACGGAATGTTTTAATTTCAATTTAAGAAAAGATAACCTTAAGGTGGATTCCGGAAAAATGCAGTATTATTTATGTTAAATTATATATCAGAATAGCGGCTGAAAGACGTCTAATGTTGGACACTACTTAACATAATATTACGTATATTAACTAATTTTGCTACCTAAATCCTAATTGTTACATAAGCGGACAATGATAGTAAATATTTTAATTAGGTTTCTCAAAAATGGTTTCCTGCCTTTTCGCAAAAAAATTTATATTGTATTGCCGAATTTCACTTGCCAACCAACTTTTCGCGGATGTTTCATTTGGCCGAATAACTTCTACCCAACAATTATTTCGCAACTATTTCATTTCCCAACCCCATAGTTGGGAAATGAAAATTACCTACTAGGTTTGGGTTAGGTTGGGTTGGATTATGTAAAGTGAATTCGGCCAAATGAAACTTCTGCGAAAAGTTAGTTGGCAAGTGAAATTTGGCAGTACGATTTTCGGCAAAAAGGCAGAACCTTCAAAAACGCATTGAAAGGGGATGATTTTAGGAACTTTTCTTAATATTTTCTGATATTTTTATTGCAAAACCTATAGTCGCATGCATAGTGTCATAGAATCCTTGACTACAACAGGACAATCATGAAGATAAAGTGATTATCTCACAGATATTTCATAATTTCGTTCTTAGATAAAAATGTTATAAAATTTTGAGCAGTGCCACACTTCAGGATAAATTTAAGTAAACCGTTGGAAATAATGATCCAAACTGCTAAAGACCATATTCAGTACGCCCTCAAAAAAAACAATGAATAAGACTAAGTGAGAAATTCAGACAAGCGGTCTGTCTGTACTCTGTACGTCAGGTAAAACGGGCAGCGCACGCGCAAACAGGTCTGGTGTCGGACTACACTCAACTCAACTCACTTAGCGAAATGATGTACCGCCAAATTGTGCACCAAAAAAGTTACTTCTGGTTCTCGTTCGAATGAAATTCTTTCAGTATTCGAAACTAAATAAATAAGGGAGGGTAAGGGTTGTATTTACTAGGACACTTATTTGGATTCACACTAGTGCTTGGTTAGAATAACGAACGAACCAAGAACGTTTAGCAATAATTGCTTGTTTATCATTTACGAAGCTTTATTCCGTGTTTTAAATGTGTCTTAGTTGTACCTACGCATCTAAAATTAACCGAGCCAAATTGGTACCTATTTTGCTAATATACTTTTTTTCCGTGTAGTAATTATTACATATGTTGCTATACTTGCTATGCTGCAATATAGCATAGTTTTGAAAGTTACATAATATTACAATCTTATTTGCGGGGTAAGGACCCCGCAGCAAACATGTGGGAAAAGTGGTTTCAGTCAAATATCACGAAATTATTGTACAACTCTCTCAGAAGTTTGCTTTCAGAATGAATTGCATAGTTTTTTGGAAACTTTTCTTAAATAATGTCTTTAGTCTGAAAGTGTGATCGACAGAACGTGGTAATGTTTTCGGGAAAGACACGTCCAAATCAGTTCTGTCCTGTCTTTTTTCTCAGTAATTCGATAGGGTTGTCACAATAGTTTTGTACTTTAATCATCATGCATCCCATGAAGCGATATAGGATAGGTAAACTAGTGTTTCTTTAGTCATTGGGATTAACTTGTTCCAGGTTTTACATATTAACTTAAAATTTGCCATATTTTAATATTTACCAAATTATGTTGTTTTTTTTTGGTAGCCGTTCTTTATTTATGTCCTAGGCCCCCATAACTTAAAAGGAGTATGGTTGCTTATTTTATAAGTCATATTATAGTCCTAAGTTTCAGTAGGTATATTTGCCGATTTTGATGAATAAGGAGTTTAAAAATTCGTGTTTATTTTGGATATAAATTATACGTGATCATTTTTGGCCTCTCTACAGACTGTGGCAACCCTAGCATACCAAATTCGGTCGTCCTTGAGACGATTCGGGTCCGGTGCCATGTTTTATTCATTACAATTAATGCAATTAAGAGGAATAACTCCTTACTTTGTATCGTGTTAATAATAGTGATAACAAGCATTGAAAGACGTCAAGTAAGTGCAGTATGAAGTAGCTAAACGAGCGATATGGTCAAAATAATCTACACACGCGTTCTCTTAAAAATACATTAGTGACAAGATCACATTAGAGCTTTACTTTTTTTTAAATGTTGGAATTATAATTCATATTTACTTGAAATGCACACAATTCTGAACTTAAACCCTCAAATTTCATTGTACTCGAGATCTGAGGAAAGCAACTGTCAAAATGGCATTAAAAATGGTCTTCAAAAAACCTATATTTGTGTTGCGGTATTCGTATATTTTCATGGATATATATGAAGTGGATGAAATACTTCGGTCAAAAAGTGAGGCTGAAAGAGAAGGTTATCTAGGGGATTGTGTCTCGTTTTGACTAAGGAGGTAATGACGTCATCAGACAATCAAAATGTCAATATGTATCAAATGTGACAATTTTGGTAACGAGTGCGAGTGGGACACCGCCCCCTACTTTAAGCTCTCTATGGGAACGTTTTTACTACTTTTTAATAGTGTCCTGTAATCAACTGTTATGCTCGGTAATAAGGTTCAACTGTGGTTAGGGAAAAAGTGTAAGAATTAGATACACTTTATGTAAATTCATGTATATTTTATGTACGCGAAAATGATTGTGTTTTGTTTCGAATTGCTACGAAATGCAAAACCACTGGTTTCTGAAAAAACCTAAAAATAAATTACGATATAATAACCCTATATGGAAGGTTGTTGAGTAGAGGTTTGGAAGCAGAGAGCAAGTGAACTTCTGTATTTTAAGCATAGATTATTAAGTCTTTGTACAGGTGTTTATTTTTAAAAGGTAACTTTGTTACATACTTCTTCTTTAACGTAATACTTTGTCGTAATCCCTGTATTCCTAGCCTCTGCTTTAATGTACTGTTTCTTAGGTAGGTTAGGTCCTTTAAAGGTCCATTCATTTTACTTATTTATTTTCGAGTGTTATTTATACTTAGAATAAAATCTCCAAACCCTAAACCTGTTTTCATTTCAGACCTTTACCAACCAAAATTAAGGTTAAAACCGATTACGTTCAAAAAATTTAATTCAATTGGAATTTAAGAATAAATATACTAGCTACCACCTAAGTAGATACTGTTAATGTTTTAAAATGATGTCGTCAACAATTTTAAATTCCTCTCAAATACCATCTCGTCAAGTGATTACTATATCTATTAGATAAGTTATCCAACCAATTCATTATCGGCGATAAGTTGAGTCGTTATCAATTCATTTACTCTGTATTGCTTCCGTTAAATTTAAATGTTAATTTGTCTATTTTGAGTGGATTACGACATGGGATTCTCACGATTACGGATGATAAATATGTTATGTTGATAGACCGAACTATTTTTATGAATGGAGTAGGTATTTAATTTAGCCGAAGTTAAAAATAATGTCAAACTAATTTAATTTGTTTAACTCCCTAATCACGAATTTATTAAGTCATATTTTTTTATCAAGGTAGGTACTGCTTACAAAAATGCTAGTGATGCAGACTAGGGAATTGGTATCGTATTGTAATTAGGAAAAAATAGAAACATAATAAGACTATTTAGCGTTCAACTTTTTTTTTCTCCAACTATTTCCTATTCGAAATATGTACAGTCGCGATCAGATATATCGGAGCGTCCAAAATGGTCACAAATATCTGAACAACGCCTTTATTGTCAAGGCGAAAAGGTGCTTGCTCAGATATTGTTAGTACCGTGGCTGCTCCGATATATTTGATGGCTACTGTACAGTCGCCATCAAGTATATCGGAGCGGCCAAAGTACTCAAAAATATCTGAACATGCACTCTATCGGCTTGACAATACAGGCGTTGCTCAGATATTTTTGACCACCTTGGCCGCTCCGATATATCTGATGGAGACTGTACCATAGGTACTAATTACGCCTTTAAACGAAACACCAGAGTTTTCGTTACATCTTGTATAAACATAGAGCTAGAATTATAAAATCTGAAGCCGGCCTCGTGCAAACCACTTTATTCGTTCGTTCATATATTTACGATTCGTTCGAATATGCAAAAGTGGTAGAGAGGCGATATACTTAGTCAATTTTCGAATTTCAATATTTGCAGTAGCGCTCCTGTAGGTGAGATGTGTAATAGATAATACTCTCCTTGTCACGCGTAATTAAACGCATGTAGCGCTATCGCACGTCGTGTTACGCAGGTTTACATACAATCGAAACCCTACCTTCAATACCTAACGGTAAAACAAAAGTGCATAATTTACTAACTAAATTTAGTTTTATTTTTAATTTTTTGGTCACATAACCGCAAACTGTTTTTTAGCTCCAAACTTTTGCACTTAATTACTACTTTTTTAGTTTTATTGCTACTCTACATCTTTTCTGACTTTTTCCGAAGCAAAAAGGAGGGTTATGATTTTAACCAGTGTGTATATTGTTCCGTATCTACTGAGATATTAAACCTTTATATAGGTCCAAAGGGGAGGCCTATGTTCAGCAGTGGACGTCTTATGGCTGAGATGATGATGGTGATAATATTTTTTAGAACGGTATTGAAAATTGTACTATCTTCGAAACTTTTTATCGTATAATTACCTAATTCTAAAAAAATTGACGTGTCACTAATCTTATGTGTAAATTGAATTAATCCATTTAATCTAAATCAATTTATTCATGTCAATACAAAACAAAACATTGAGAACAAAATAACAAAAAATTCTTCACTTAAATCAAGACTAGCTTAAGCCTAGCCTAGCCTTCTAGGTAAATTTAAATTTGTAAAGAAAAAATAAGTATTTTTTTCAAGTGACCTAGAAATGTCTTTCGTCTACCGTATTTATTCCTATTTCTGCATTCAATTTTAAAATCGTAAAATTTTACCTACTACTTCTACAAAGACCCAATCGATTGTATTCAAGAGGTTTATTTTATTGAAAATTTCGCAAATTTGTTCATCCAATCACAGGACATAAAGCAGCAGTATTAGCGGTCCAGGTTCATAAATCAGTTTCCATATAGCGCGTCGCGTCGCCCAGGGCGCAGGCGCGCAAATCGGCTAAACGCATACCTAATACATTCAGTGCTTTATGCTCCTCGGCGCCGACAAAGGACGATAGAGACTTGCTTGATGGCATTATGCTGGCTCCACACTGGAGCTCAAAATGTACTCTTATTTTTGTGAGATTTTTGAAGAATGCTAGTCCAGCTAGTAGGTATGTCATTTGTTCTTTATGAGATTGGTGAGCAGTTAAGGTGCTTGGACGTTTAGCACAAATAAATCTTAAACCTAAGTAAAGAAATAAATTGTAGAACAAGTTATCAGTGTTTAATTAACAATAAATTTCCTGGTAGGTATCCACTTTATTCTGGTCGTAAGCATGTAAAATGATGTTTAATTACTAATATTTACACCCATAATGAGCAATGGTCGGCGGGGGTGAGCTGTTTTCATAGTAATTTGACGTATGTCGTGTCAAATTAATATGAAAACAGCTCACCCCCGCCGACCATTGATAATGAGGTACCTATTTCAAAACAAATTACTTAAAACTTTTTTATCACAAAATCTACTTAACTATCCTTCCTGATCCATTTATCCGATTCCAAACAGCCATTCCGCATTTAACACGACGTACATAGATTTATTTTAAAACTCTTTTACATTGTTGAACGCTTGTGTGTGCCCAACTTTAAGCTTGGTTCATCGAATTGTGATTTAGCACCGGCGCCACTGTTTAGTACGAAGGATTAGTATTACTAACATACGGCAAAACTCTAAAAGGGAAATATTTACATATTCGTAAGGTATTTTCATGTAGCTAAATACTAATGTTAAACGGAATTAACCTTAGCAATAAGAACAATCAGAGAGCGTTTGTAAACTTTATTTTATATCGATACTTTTACAGTAGGTGTAATGTAGGTAATGGAGTCACACATGCACTCTGATTGAAATGGATTTAATTTAGAATTTTTCATGTAAACCGACCTGTTGCAGGCTTATGATGGACACTGTCGGCGGATATCTTGATAATCTGATAAGCTGTCAAGTTATACGAATCTGATATAAGTTATCAGCAAAACATGACAATATGTCAAGTTGTCAGCTTGTTGCCGACAGTTTTCGGTAGTGTGTGTACGTAAGACACCTTAGAGCTTTAGACCAAGCGGAGTAGCCATTGACAGGCGTTCCCTCTGCCAAAAATGTATGACCGGTGGTCATACTCATTGTATGGACTGACGTTTATTTGACGTGGCTATTTTGAAGTTTCGCATACATTTGACGTTCTCCTCCCCCGCAAAAAACGGCAGACTTTTTCCGATCGAAATGAGAGTGCGTGTTGCATCCGGTTGGTTTAATAATCAAAGTAAGACACGGACCAATAGAGAAACCGGATACATAGTACTTTTACTCTATTTCCCTAACCATAGTTGAACCTTATTTTATTACCGAGCAAAACAGTCGTTCATGTGACTAGTAAAATTATTAAAAAGGGTCCTATAGAGAGCATATAATAATAGGGGGCAGTGTCTTACTCGTACTCGTTACAAAATGTACACATATTAATAAATATTTTGATTGTCTGATGAGTGATGATGTCTCTACCTCCTTAGTCAAAACGAGACATCAACATATAACCGTCTCTTTCGGGCTCACTTTGTGATCAAAGAGAATAGTCCCGTTAAAAATGATAACTTCATGGAGGTAATGATAAAATTAAAAATGATAAGTTCGATCAATGCACGATTGCTTTTGTATGTACTAATGTATGTGTCAATAATGACCAAAGTACAAATAGGTGACGTTTTCAAGTCAAAGGTTCATCATTGGCAGTTGTTAATAGAGTACCTATATTTCTTAAGTGTTTTATGGCAGTAACGCCTTATTGACAAACTGGCAATGATGGACCTTTGATGGAAAACATCACATATAATGATAAACGTCATATTTTGTTGTAAATTGTGATGAAAGTATGTGAAGTGCTTTTTATTTATTATTTAAAATAGCAAGAAACAAAATAAAACAACCCGAATATCAGGGTAAGTTTTTATATTGGTTTTTTGATTAAGTATCTGTCTTATCACGGTTTTGCTTGATACCGTGGCTTCACATTTTGTTCTCTCATTAATCTCATGATAATTTCTTTCATTTTCAGAGAATTGCACATAAAAATATAAACTTCTTGGGCTACTAGAGTGCAACTAGAATGTCATAAAAGAGTAAAACCAAGCAATGTTTATTAAAGTGAGTATTAAAGGCGCACCTACATTAGGTACTTCGCTGGTAAACAAAAAAATCTCTTGTAAATTACTATACTTACGCATCATGCAAGCAATCAAAACGTCCCATGCATTTTAGTTTATACTACCGTCAACTGCTACAACTTTGCATACTATGCACAACTTCTCCTGGCTTGAAAAATATGGTTTTCTTCACCTAACTATTCCGGAGTTGGGAGAAAGTCGGCCATCTCTAAAATAAGATATAAAAAGCTGTTTGGTGAAGAAAATCATGTTCTGCAAGCCAGACAAATTTGTGCATCGTAGGCAAAGTTGTAGCCATTGACGGTACTCTGCATCTGCATTTTATCCAATGAATCTTAATGTCAACCTAACTCTCCGGAAAACGATGACCGTTTCATGTAAATAAAATAGAAATCAATTATGTTTGTTGGATATTTAGAGTACCATATTTAAATAGAATATTATTTATTTCTAAGCTCTTGCTGTCTGTCTGCTCGTCCGTCTGTCCTTGCCTTCGACTTACAGCAGGTTTTTCTTACCCACCTCAAGAACCTGTGCAGTTGTATGTCCTTTTTTATTTACTTGGAAATAAATAAAAGTATTCATAACTATGTAATATTTTATTATATATTTTTCTTTTTCCACATGAACCAACTAACCAAATTCTGCGGGAATATAAAGGAATAATGATTTTTCGGTAGCTCAAAAAGAAAAAACGGAACCCTTATAGATTCATGTCCTGGATGTCTGACTATCTGTCTGTCTGTCCGTCCGTCCGTCCGTTAGTCCTTCCGTCATAGGTATGTAGTTATTCTTAGAATATGTCGTAGTTTAAGTATCGTATTTTTATATAGGTAGGAAGTTGTAGGGAAACTTGTTTCAACTTAAACCTCAGTTTTAGAGATGCATGCACAATATTCAGCGCCAAATAATAAGTATTATAATTTACTCACATATTAAAATGGTAAATTCTAGGTAAAAATGAGATAATATATTAAGTATTATGGAAGTCTTATATTACAGTTAGTAGCGTAATTAAATTAAAGTAGATGTCTGTGCAGAAGATGTGTGTGTGGATGTGTGAAGTAGGTGTCTGAAGTGGATAGGAAGGCCTGGCGCGAGTTAGTGAAGGCCCTCTGCACCTCTGGGGTGCCTTAGGACAACAACAACAACAGATGTCTGTTTTATAATGCTGCCACAAAAACAAATAAAATGAACATACATAAAAAAAAACACCAAACCGAATGCAGAACCTCCTTCCTCAATGGAATTGAAGTCGGTTAAAAAATATAATTAAATTGAAAAAAGGGATTCGTTCGACTATATGTATATATCTGTCTGTACCTATGTATTGTGAGAATATATGAGCTTGAAGATTTTCACCGAGGCACAATGTGCAAAACTTCAAGAGATAAAAGCACCTATTTGATAATTTCATTTGATTATATGTATGTCTATTCCGACCGCGGAACAATGGTGTCCCGGACGTTTGGGAGACGTATGCGGAGCCGAAGCCAATAGGCAAAAAGATGCCCCAAGGAAAACACCGGTGCGGGGTTGGAGGTACAGAGGTGTCACTGGACTTTAAACATATGGCCAACTCGCCACTTATGTTTCCACATTTACCTTCGAGAACGCAGCTCTAGCGACCCCACTCTGTACAGCCGGCTAAGGCAAGCCAGAGGCAGGGGACCTGTCCTACCCATCCGGCAGGGCACCCCAGGGGCACTCAGGTTCGCGGAGACGCTACTCTTTAACAGCACGCCACAGGCTGATCATGTGTATTATTATTACTTTTACCATTAATTAAATGTTTTTCATTTCATATACCGCGGAGGATATATTGAGTGGCGAAGAAGTTACAACAGTTTAAAAATATCAAATGAAAACTACTAGTAGTCCACGCGATTTACTTGTAAACGAGTTGACCAATATAAGAAGACCCATATGAAGATTTTTTTTCGCCTTCTAAGTCCACAACCCCTTGATCGATCCAGCTCATAAACCAACTCTCAAATTTAACCTCAACAAATTTCATAAAGATCAGAAAAACTGAAAAACGTTATTAAAGTTATTGTCGAACAAACTTTTTTTGTTATTTTTGTTACTCTATAACTCCTTCATGTCCGTACCGATTATCGAAATCCTTTTTTTAATTGTAAGAGTATATACAAATATATTGGTCCCGTTTTTGTCAAAACGCAGTTCTGATGATGGGATCCATAAGGAATCAAGGGAACTCTTCAAATCTTTAGGGCATACATATAGTTATTTTTGTGTTTTTATTTAGTAATCAAGCATTTTCACTTAAAAAGGTAACTTTTGATGAAGTAGACCTGCAGATGATAATCAATCAGTACAGAACTCTTCAACGACGCACACATTTCAAGTTTGACAAAAAGTTAGAGAGCCGTTCTGCCAGTGTTTCATTTATTAAATTTACCTATTTATTACCTACTATTCCATATTTGTGCGAATATTGCACCGCTTCTTCCTGAATTAATAGCAATAAAATATCGATACATGCTTAGATTGACTAGTAGGTATTTTGTTAATTAACACATTAAGTAAAATATTTTTTTTTTCAGGAATATCTAAATATGTACCTGACAAAAAAGAAACTCAATCTATATTGATTGATTCGTATATACTTACGAGCTAAAGATTGATCACACTACTTCGTGCCTTCGTGTGTAAAAAGCCCAAAGCCACAGTTCCGTGTCAAGAAATCACACCAATCAACAACAGCATTTTATATTATTCAATAATTTCTTTTGTCCCCAAAAACATAATTTATGCTGTTAACAAAAAATACTTGAGGATGTCAGCCAGCACTCACGTATTAGGAGGATCATTAAATTCCAATTAATAAATATTTTTTGTTGTGAATAATTGAATATGAACGATAATGTGAATAATTGAATATGTACCTACCCCAAGTATTGGGCCAACTGTGCCAAATATGCGCATTACTTTCTCTTGTCTTTTATTTTGATATAAATCTGCTGTTAAAACGTACAATTGCACACACTTTGCACAATTTGCACACAACTTCATTGCCTTTATTATATCGAGTTCATCCTTACTTGTCTTATAGTGTAAACAAACATTTGTCAATCTAGGCATCGTAATGTCGGTTATTTTTGAGATTATTTGTTCGTTACTGCGATTATTGAAGAAAGTTCTATTAAAAGTGATACTTTTCAGTGGTTACATGGTTGAATTGAGTATTTTGTAAATTTCTTTAGTATAAATCAACATTTTAAGTGATAATCCCATAGAAAAGTGTCATAGAGTTGTGGTATTAGAGATATGTTTGTTTACATGATAAGACAAGTAAGGATGAATTCTGTATATAATCATATACTAAGAGAGTGAACATTTTGACACAATAACGAGAGCAGTGAAACTCCTCTAATTAATTTGCTACATTATCCTTCTGACTAGATCCATACGGAGATTAGAATTACACGCCAGTTGGGAAGAAGGAATACCAAAGCAGTTAAAATCCACCGAAGGTGTCTGTTTCATATAGGACAGGGCCTATATATTTTTTTAAATGTTACAAAAAATTATTCGAAAAAGAGAGTTATTAAAAAGCTTATAGAATTATTTATTTATCTACGCCTCTACCGATGAACATGACAAATGCTCTAAAAATAATGATAGAGTCATTTGGGGTAACTTGACGCACTTTTGTCTTTGACTTCATACCTCGCAAAAAAATAAGTATTAGAAGAACAAGAAAATAATCATTGAATTGAGTACTTATAAGGGTACAAATTGAATAAACAATAAAAATATTAGCTATCTTATTTTCGAAGCAGAATAAAAATAATGAGAGAAAACTGGAATGCGCATACTTTGGACCATGCGGGTAAATGTGCACACCAATATAAAAGTCCCAATTTCAAACTAAAAATATATTCTTGTTAGAGTTTGTCCGGAAAGAAGAGTGTCGTGGTTTATGTGGGAACTCATACATTCTACGGCACTTCTTTCTCCGGACAGGCTTCTACTCCAAACTGTAAATAATTCCACAGTATGCAACGCACAATAGGTATCTAGGTACGGTTGAACCAGAGAGTATATATTTTATAGAGACGCACAGTCTGAAGAAATTTTTGAGGCTCTAATTCTGAAGCGCCATTTTAACGAGAGCTACCCAAAATGTAAGAGGAAATGACATCTGGAGCCATATTCGACATGGCATAATTGACATTAGCTGACGAGACCACTGCGAGATCACTTTTTTGTGACAGCCACAATCGCCATGGAATCACTCAAAAGTGATATCCACCTACGTCAAAATCAACACGTCTCGCTAGAGGATTGCCTCTTTGGGCATGGGCGCCATCTTATTAGTTTTGACGTAGACGTCAGTATATTAGGGGAATCCCACGTAGCAAATAGTAAAGTAAGTAAAAGTAGGTAAAGAGAGCCAGCCCCCTTGAAGCATTTTATGAAAAGTCATTTGAAAGCGACATCTATATGTACAGTGCCACCAATAAGAGTAGAAATTAAAAAGTGGCTACATCGTAGTGTCGTCCCTTTCAAATCAATCTAAAAAAACGGGACGACACTACGATGTTGCCACTTTTTAATTTCTACTCTTTTTGGTGGCACTGTATTCGAGATTTGTATATAAGGGACGCGACATATGAAAATGAAAACACATAAAAATATGTTCGTCTCGTTTTAACTCACCTCTATATCCATAATCAAAAAGAGAGACGGGTATTTACGTAAAAACCCAATGCGGCCGAAAAATTCGCCATATTGTGCGCCCATGCCGTCATCGTCTGTCAGTTGAGTAGTAATTTTTATAGATATACTTACCATAGATAAACAAGATAATACACAGGCCTTGAAAAAACGAGCCGAGTGAGGTGGCACACGGGGAGACCTTCATCTTCACCTCTTTCTATTAGGGTGACCACGTTAATTTCAAAAGTTAGGAATTCCTTGGGAAATCCTCGTTCAATTAATGCTAAGTATGTGTTATACAAAAATCTGTGATTAGCACACAAATAAATGCCCTGACCAGGATTCGAACCCGGGATCTCCTGCTTCATAGGCAGGGTCACTATATACCAACTAGGCTAGGAGGCCGTTAAACAATTGCAAGCCCTAGTATGTACATACCCATTGGGAAAGCTGCAGTTAGTGTTGTTTGAATTTAGAAAACAGTGCGTTAGCTACTTCTGCTACTGACTGGATGTGTGGAGGCTCCTGTTATCTATTATCGTTGGAAAAATAAAACATAAGGAAATAAAACACACCATAGGTAGGTATTCTAGAAATATTTAAGTCGATTATCAAAATAATGCTGACAGCACAGCAAAATACAACTGTGCATCAAAACCGGAGATAGATGGTCTATTATTCTCATAAAGAACAAAACTCAAACCTTAAACTTGTCTCATTAGTCATATGAAGCGGACACCCTATTTCAAGATTTAAGATTTTTAACGATATTTTTACTTACTACTAGACGGACTACTAGTTATAAAATAATTATTAAAGATTTTTCGTGCTAGTTTATTAACTTATTAAAACTAGTAGTCCGCCTCGAACTGAGAACTCGCGATTTACTTGCAAACGAGTTAACCAATATAAGAAGACCCTAAGGAGGATTTTTTTTCTCCTTCTAGCTCCATAACCACTTGATGGATCCTGCTCATATACGAACTTACAAATTTTATGTATCTCTGCTACAGCCCCAAGAAATTTCACAAAGATCAGAAAAACGTTACTAAAGTTATCGTCGGACAAACTATCGAAATCAAAAAGCCATCCAAATGCCGAGACGTCCCAGTAGCCAGTTGACAATTCGGTCTGGAGTTGTTTGTAAGAACTCTCTTCGCTTACGCTTCGCGAGTTCGATAATTTTAAACAAAAATAGAACCGACTTCACTTAGGATCCGCTATTCCAAGAGGAAGTGGCCGAGTTGCTTTAAAAAATAGTGAAATCACTATAGATGTGCCTATAATAGTTGAAGAGTTCCCTCGATTTCTCCAGAATCCCATCATCAGACCCCGACTTGGTGGCAATGGGACCATCTAGGGGTTATACCTAGGGTTGCCAACTGTGATTCAGAGATTCGCGGTACATTTACGATCACATTGCGGGACCAGGCTTAAAACCGCGGGACACCTACACGCGGCCTCACTCTCACTGCAATAATGCACCCCCCCCCCCCCCCCCCCCCCTCCCCAAGAAGAAATATTCTTAAATTCACAAATCACAACCTTAAATAATAGCCGCCATACACAGCGACAGGGAGTGTCGAGCGAGCGAGTGAGCGTTGATGACGCTAGCGCGCGTTACTCGCGGTATATTCAAGTAAAATTACACTCTTTAAAATGATTCTAACATGCAAATCAACGCTCGTTTTGGTGCTGAAGTACTGATGATCTAGTCTAGTCTGAAAACGGGACAATCGGCGTCCCGCGTGGACCCCTTGCGGGACGCATGCTCTAGGGCCCCAGAAACGGGACGTCCCGCATATAGCGGGACGGTTGGCAACCCTAGTTATACCCGTTCGATTAAAAAAAATATTTGAAAATCGGTTCACGATTCACGGAGATATCGAGTAACATACATACAAAAAAGTAATAATAATAAAAATTGCCCCGTTGCCGGCGGCACCCTAGGTTAGGTTTTTTATAATGTTCTTATTGTTTTTGTATGTTTTAGATGTATTTTGTATTTTACTTTTATAAAAATATTGTAAAAAACCTGACTTAAGAGAAATGACAAATAAATAAAAAAAAATTAAAATGATAAAAAAAAAAAAAATCAGTCGAATTGAGAACCTCCTCCTTTTTTGAAGTCGGTTAAAAATAAAAAAGTATGATAAGCATACGTAACTCTTGTAATCAAATATATTTAAAAACTTTTTTTGTTATTAATTTCACTATTAGAAATTGTATAATGTACAGTATGCCTTATAGAAACATATATCTATGATAGTTATTGTCTATGGCTATAGAACCTTGTCTGTCAGAAATGTCAAGTTAATACTCTTTCACTTTTGCTCTATCCGGCCTAATTCTC
The DNA here is from genome assembly GCA_911728535.1 of Pammene fasciana. Classification (NCBI taxonomy): domain Eukaryota; kingdom Metazoa; phylum Arthropoda; class Insecta; order Lepidoptera; family Tortricidae; genus Pammene; species Pammene fasciana. The sequence goes on along the minus strand of OU452273.1, from coordinate 29,359,892 downwards.
TATTCATTAATTAATTTTAATTGTGTCGTCCTATCTACAATCTTAATCCAATTTAATCTTATTGATCATTTATTATTTTATTGTTTTAACAACGACAAGTTTATCATACGGATGTATTTTGAAGAATATAACGGTGCATAAAGGCGACACGGAGTTTGATTTATTTCCATGCTGTCCAGCTTCCTACACAAGTGGTAAGAATCCACGGGATCCTCTCAAGGATAACCTTATCTAAGCTGGTATCCTGATATTCACGCTTAATACTTTTTACACAGAATTAATTTTTTTCCGAATGGCAACGTTTAGAGAGGGACAGAGGTCTCCCCGTTTTAGCATCTCTCTCGGCTCGTTTTCCTCCTTCACCTATGTCGAGCGAAAATTAACCTTAAAGTAATCACATTAGAGTATATTTGACTTATTGATATTTTTGGCTGATATTGCTCCAGTTTAAAGTTTCTTCATGATTATATGTCAATGCCTAAAATAATTATTTGACATTTGATATACTTCACATAAATAAACATAATAGGTACTGGAGCCTGCCATACTGTAAATTTATCAAAAATCTTATCGGTCGGCTTCCACAGCGATGTACAGCCAATCTCGGAGATCGTAAAAACATAAGTCTTAAAGACTTAAATCGAAAGAGATTAAAATTTGTTGTTTAATCACAAGGAAAAAAATTGCGCTTACGAACTTTTAGGGTACTCAACTCAAGTGATATGCCGTTACCGAAATTTACGAAAACGAAGAGAATTTAAGGGGAAAGTTCTCGGTAACATTCTCCGCGGCGGTAATTATCGAGAAAATAGTTTAAATTTCCAAATATTCTTACTTTTTCAACATTATATCATTTTAATTCTTAATCAAAATATTGGTATGTATGCACGATAAGTCAACATTATTGTTTATTTATTGATATAAATATAATCGGATTTAAACCGGCCCCTGTGTTCATTTTGTGGTATATTTGTAACAAAAAACGAATATTTGGAAGAAGACAGACAAAACGTAAGACAAGAAAATAAATTATGCATTTAAAACCACACACAAAAATAAGTTATGGGGCTTCTAATAAGTATCAGATTTTGGGAAATTTAGGAAAATATTTAAAAAATCGTATCTCCAGAACGACCAAGGACGGAAAGGAAGGATATGACACCACCCACACCCCAAACAAATTTGTTGGGTCATGTCATGTGCCAAACACCCTGTATTTTCCCCTCTTCTGCCTGATATTGTGAACGACAATCAGGCGACACTAAGATTTAAGTGCATTATGTCTTTGTAAAAATCCGCTTGTGTCGCAATTGACATCGTTCTAAACTATTCTAAAGATAAGCCCCGCCCCCATGTATCTTCCATTTCATTCTCGTCATTTTAGAAAAAATACTGCAAGAAGTTGTTTTTTTTTCGTACCTGAAGTAAGAACGTAACGCTAACTGATAACCACCGACCCGATCACATCGACATAATTGCAAATTATTAACATTATTGCTTAATAATACTAGCTATAAAATGCTTTATCTACACCCATATCATAAACCCTCCATGATGCGTTAAAAACCGCACGTTATAACCACCATAAAAATAGATTGTTTCGTTAGTAGTTAGAACAAATGTCTTATCTGTAACGATGTTATTATTTTCAAATAATAATCAAAAATTCGATTTCATTATGAAAATCCGGGTGGGCCCCGCCCGCCGGCACGCGCCCGCCCGACCGCCGGCACAATCGAGTTGGCCATAGCGATGGCGGTGCAATCCGTGCAATTGCAGTCATCCAATCATCATTTCGGGTTTATAATATGTGTGTAGATAAAGCAGTGTATGCAACTGTACGTAATTAGGCCTTAAAACACTCGTGTGATCTTATTATGAAACTCACTTCGTTCGTTTCATAAAACCACACTCGTGTTTTAAGTACCCCTATTACGTAACAGTTACATAAACTACTATTAGCGCCTTTAGCACCTCAAGTTAAGGCAGTTTTAATCGTGGTCAAATTTACTTGAGGAAAATGTTACCGAGAATTCTCCCTTTATGGTGAGAATTTCCGTAAGCTAGTAATTTCTCGACGTCACATGAATTGTATCTTATGGCTTGAAAATTAATATCACATAATTTGTTTACCTGTATATATATTATCAGTTTCTATTATGTAGCAATAGCATAGCAATAAACAATATAACTACGCTCCACTTATAGAACTTGTACAAAATTATGAATATGTACTGAAAATTTATGAATTTTTACAAGAAATTCATATGTTGTCCGTTTTCTGTTTAAGATACTTAACGTAAGCTACATTTTACAATTCTTTCTTTATTATTTATACAGAAGTTTTTTGTATGAAAATTGTATAACTTATATAGTCTTTTTTTTACGAAGATAACACCACACAACCCGTAGCAGCTTTAACCAGAGGGTACTAACATATTGCATGGGACCAGACCCAGAAAACCCCTCCATTTAATTAATCTTTTCGATAGGATAAACCTATTAAACCTATTAAATGGTTACATAATGATATGGTTACCCTATCACTAGGGTTAGCCTATTGTTACGGAAACCATTTTAAATAAGGTTAACCATATTCAATGTGATTTCTCTATCGAATGGCTTAACGATATAGTTTACAATAGTTTGATCGCATTCTAAAACCACTTGATAGGGTAAACTTATTGGGGGTTTTCGATTTCGGTAAGCGCTTACCTTTGGGTTAAACCAATGATGTGCTTATCGAATTGATAGGATTTGTAGTAATTTTAAACAAAAAAGAACCGACTTCACTTAGGACCCGCTATTCCAAGAAGAAGTGGCCGAGTTGCTGTAAAAAATAGTAAAATCACTATAGGTGTGCCTATAATAGTTGAAGAGTTCCCTCTATTTCTCCAGAATCCCATCATCAGACCCCGACTTGGTGACAATGGGACCATCTAGGGGTTATACCCGTTCAATTAAAAAAATATTTGAAAATCGGTTCACGATTCACGGAGATATCGAGTAACATACATACAAAAAAATGATTAAAAACAGTCGAATTGAGAACCTCCTCCTTTTTTGAAGTCGGTTAAAAATAGTGAAATCACTATAGGTGTGCCTATAAGAGTTCCCTCGATTTTTCCAGGATCCTAAAAGATAAAAAGATAAAAGATATTTATTCTTCAATTTAGGCACATTACAATGCACTTATGAATGTCAGAGAGAAAAGAAACTGCCACCGGTTCTAACCCTACACCTCTGACCCGAGAAGTATTACTTATTACCGGCAAGAAACTCGGCGGGACTTATTTTTTCAAAACAGTACTACAAATACATTAAAGATACTATATACAATAATGCGTAGTTCTTCATCAGACCCCGACATGGTGACAACGGGACCATCTAGGGGTTATACCTGTTCAATAAAAAAAAATTGAAAATCAGTTTACGATTCACGGAGATATCGAGTAACATACATGCAAAAAAATAATAAAAAAATAACGATAAAAAAATCAGTCGAATCGAGAACTTCCTCCTTTTTTGAAGTCGGTTAATAATAACCGTATACCCCTTCATTGGTAATCGGTACCGGTCCTTGCATGGGACCCCTGTGTAAATGTGAAGTGAAAATTTGGAATGGTAAGCTCAAACATAAATTAAATAAACAAATAAAACTTTATTATGGACAAATAGTCCATACATCTTGTTAGTTATAGTAATTTGCCTATAATTTAATGTTATCTAATATGTGTATGTACCCAAGCTAATAAGACTACTCTAACACGTATTAAATTACGCTCCTTATATCCTATCTTTAACAACGTGTATTGACGTCGACCGGGCTAGTATAGGGCTATCTAAACGCCGAGGATACGGATGAGACTGCCGCAAAGCCGAAACAGGATCCCACTTCTTTTTCTCACAATGGCAGCAAAGCCATCAGTTCGTGCCTCGGCAAACATGCCGGACGCGCTGCAATATCGTGGCAGGCACCCAGAACCAGAAAAGCAAAAAATTACGATTTAAAATCTTAACATCTTATGCGTCCATCGAAATAAATAAATAAATATGTTAGCCTATATATGTCCCACTGCTTGACACAGGCCTCGTTTCATACACAAGAGGGATCGAGCTATAGTCCCCATGCTGTGCTGGTCCAAAGCAGATTGGCGACTTCACATACAACTTTGGATTTCTCCGCGTATATGTATGCAGGTTTCCTCACGAAGTTTTCCTTCACCAAATAGTAAAGTTATATTTCGTATATAAGTTCCGAAAAACTCATTGGTACGAGCGGGGGTTACCCGAGACCTTCGAATTGAAAGTCAGACGTCTAACCGCCAGGCTACCAACGCTTTTTAACTAGACTCCATACATAAAGCCACAATTTAAGTATGTTTACATGATCTCCGAGATGGGTTCTACAACGCTACGGAACGCTATGGAAGCTAACCGATAAGTTTTTTGATAAATGTACAGTAGGGTGGGCTCCAGTTCCAGTACTAACATGGTGTTATCTATATTCGTATAAAAAACCCGCCTTTTAGTCTCTGCCATGGGATTCCTAATGTCCTGTCAACATATCTAAAATGGTGGCTAATAGCCATAGACAAACACTCTAGCGAGACCTACTATAAATTTGACAGTTAGGCGTGTCCATCTGAGGACAGATGGATATCACTCTATCACCTAGCGATTCTACTGTGACGTCCACGTCTCGTTTTTTGTCTTGTCGAATCGCGCCCCTGCGCTACATTGCCATCTAATAACGGGTATCGTACTCGTACTTTCTTGTTTTTGACTTCTTTCTTCTTTCCGTAGTCCGTAAGGGACTGCAACGGCGAATCGGTGTCACGGTGTGGTTTACCTTGGCAAACCTAGCGACCTTTGTGAGTGGGATCTAGTAACGAGTAGCTTACCTTAGTAATGCTACTCGTTACTAGATGGCGCTAGATTAATTATTTGGTGTCGATGAAGTTTGCAGTCACTCATTGTGCCAAACTCAAGCGCTGGTAGCCGGGCGGTAAAACGTCTGACTTTCAATACGTAGGTTTCGGGTTCAAACCACTGAGTTCTTTGGAACTTATGTACGAAATGTCATTTTTTACCAGTCGCTTTTCGGTGAAGCAAAACATCTTGAGGAAACCATACCTAATCCCAATGAGGAATAGTTTCTCCTTTGAGTAGCTTTCGTAAGAATACGTTTCGCACTGAATGACTACGATAATTCATGGGATTAGGGTCATTTGAGCCTTGGCAAAGCGCACCCCAGGCTCAAATGAGCCGCGGCCTATGCCGGGACTAACGCTATGAGGATGATGATATGTGCCAAACTTTTCGTCAACATTTCGAACGGATTACAGACATCCATATTAGCTCTGCTATGGAGTTTTCTCTTTTTTTTCTTCGGCAGCAGCAACTGCTCATAACATAAAATGAAATACCGCCACTCTACAAAACAATAACATGGTAAACATAGAATCGTTCTACAAAGTAACTTTTGTTACATTACAAAAACCAGTTACTTGCTAGAAATCAACGACAAAAAAAAGAATTTTCATACGTTAAAGTTCCCGACAACTGTTATCGGGATCCGATGAGCACCTATATAAAGTTAACAAGTTTTGCTGTCATAAAACGTACAAATTATCAAGTTATCCGCTAGCGCCGTCAACGTGGAAAACCCGATTTTCATCGTGGATAACCATAGTGTAAACGATATTTTTTTACACACACACATTCAAAAAACATGCGTGCTTACAGTGGACAATATGTCAAATTATCAAAATATCATTCCACTATCAGATGTCAAATGGAAAATGGACAAAGTTATCAGATTAAGGATAAACATGGCGGCAACTCTTATTTTAAACTGGTTTATACTGGTTTATATCAAGTTATCAGCTGACAACTTCTGCCATCATAAGCCTGCTGTTGTGCTCTTAGAGTACGCTATTGTATCGAAAAATGATATACCTAATATTTGAATCTTAAAGACACCGTTTTCAGCCAACCGTATAATATTTGAATCTCAATAATTTTAAACAAAAAAAGAACCGACTTCATTCAGGATCCGCTTTTGCAAGTGGAAATGCCCGAGTTGCTGTAAAAAATACTGAAATCACTATAGGTGTGCCTATAATAGTTATAATAGTTGAAGAGCTCCCTCGATTTCTCCAGGATCCCATTATAAGATCCGGACCTGGTGACAATCGGACCAAATGTGAAGTATATCTTTCAAACAAAAAAAGAATTTTCCAGAAATTTTCGAACAATCGGAAAACATACATAAAAAAAAATAGCAAACAAAGATCACGACGAATTGAGAACCTCCTTCTTCGAAATCTTGAAGTCGGTTGAAAACAGCATTTTCAGGCCGCCCATATCTACATCGATGCCATCAATAGGCAAAAGCCCTTACCCAGGGTCGCCTACACTTTTTCCGCTGGTCCCTTGGTCCCTTCGTTAACCGTGACGAAGCAAGTGAAGAGATCCGACTAGACCGACTTGTAACACTTGATTTAGATGCTACTGGAATCTCTGGAATTTATGTCGTAAATTTAAACACCCAGTACAAAATTGAAATAATTTATGAATGAATTCATTGATAATGTGTCCAAGCACTTTTGAATCTCACTGTACCTACAAACATTTACAAAACTGTATTTAAGCATACTGCATTAAAAGAGGGGAACAATTAACTTGTAACAATCATATATTATAACGTTCTCCAGTTTGTAAAAACCTGATCACCTTGGATGACCTGACACCATAAGTATAGTAGATCAGATCACATAATTAGTACAAATTTATAGCATTCGTTAAAAGAGTAATACTTCCTAAGATCCTTGGTCATCAATCTCGAAGTTGTCCTTGATTTATAGGAGAATTCCGTTAACTAATTGGAAGACTCCTCAGGTGAACACTTAAATATTTTAAAGTTAATAAAACTAGAAGAAAATTAGAGTGTTTAATTTTCCTTTAACATAAAAATAGCGTATCACGTATCACGTCAAGAATCGATGATAGCTTTACTGAAATAAAATCCAAAACGTTGGTAATACGTTCAACTTTCAATCTGGACGTCTCAGGTTCAAACCTTGGCTCATTATAGATTTTTGGAAATCATCTACTTACAAATTATTCTGTTAAGTTTGTTAGTTAACCCGATGTCTGTTGTACAAAATTAAATTGTATATTTTGCCAAACGCTTTTCGGCAAAGACATCGCAAGGCAACCAGCATCCGCGAAGCAATTCAATGCTTGCTCGCTCGCTTTGGGCCGGAGTGGGGACTGTGTGCCTTGTAACCCAGTTTTTCTTTATTATTGACATTTTTACTATATCTGTGACTGTTGGACGCCATTATAACTACTTATTTTCTCAAATAACAGCCACAAATCTTCCGACTAACGAGGAACTGCTTCCTATTAGCCTCATAAAACTCCAAAATCACCTCAAATGAATGGCTTAATTTATACAGGGCCCTTGTAAATGTTCTCTCATAACACGAGGTTTTACAGCTTCGCCCGTTCTAACAAAACGATGAATTTTATGGATTTATGACACAAATGTATGACTGAATAGGCGCTTGAAAGGGCATAATGCTCTAACATTCATAAGAGCCGTAACCGCCAATGGAACCACTCACTCAATCTCTTATCTTATTCTCGCACAATAAATTCTATTATCTTGCTGGTTTTCAAATGTACGTCGACGTCAAAAATATGTTTACACTTTTGCATCTTACTCCTTTGTAATAAGGTCCAAAAGTGTAAACATATTTTTGAAGTCGACTGTACATACAGTTTTTATGCGTGGTGAATGAGAAAAGCGGTCTCTGTAACGAAATGCCAATCAGGAGTTGACTTTGATGGCTCATTTGTTTGGATTTGAAACGGTACTTTTATGTAACTTTTCACATTTCCAGTAGTAATTGTCGCTTAGTATTATGTCGTTATTTGTATCTTTGGACGGAATAGATACATGTTATTTGTAACACAAAGAATAGTAAAAGCTCTAAATGTGAGTAATAAATATTATTGTAATTTCTATATTTCCGGACCCGTTGTATTCCGTATTAGTTGCTATGTTTAATGGTTTATCTTATATTTCGGAACTAAAGTCAAGTATTCTGTCTGAAAAATATCCCAAAACATAGGCGAACTACGGATGTTTACAAATACAACAAATAGCCTTTATTCACTGACCGCTAGTTTCATTGATTAATATAAGTAACATTTAGTCTATTATTTGATTTGATTAGTCAGGTTGTCGGGACTTCCGACGAAGGCCTCCTCCAATGTTTTCCACTCTTCTCTGTTGCGAGCTGTTATAATCCACATCTCTGGAAACTCATCTTCCCATCTCATAAATGGATGTCCACTACTTCTCTTACTGTACTTTGGAAACCAGTCAGTAATTATTTTTGTCCATTTTTCCAATTTTGTTCTTGCCATGTGACCTGTCCATTTCCATTTTCTCTTTCTTATTTCCTTGACGGCGTCTCTAATTTTGGTTTTCTTTTTGATTGTTGTTAGTCTCCATCTGTCATTTCTTCTTACACCTAACATACTCCTCTCTATACTATGTTGACAAACTGCAATCTTCTGTATGTTCTTCTTGGTGCAAGCCCATGTTTCGCAACCATATAGGCAAGGTAATAAACAGGTGTTGTATAGTTTTGATTTTATTTCCATTGGTACAGTTCTGTTTTCATTATATCTTTCATAGCCCAGTATTTGCTCCAAGTGCTATTGATCCTTCTTTCAAGTTCCTTCGACATTTGTTCCTCTGGTGATATAACTTGGCCAAGATAGACATATTCTTTTACATAGTCTATTTCATTTCCATACACTACAATTGGCTTATATTCGCTATTTGTCATTACCTTTGTTTTGCTGGTAATGATGGTTAGGCCAACTTTTGCACTCGATGGATGTTTTTTATTATTTGTTTAAATGAGTTTGACTATGGTTTAAGCAGCCTCTGATTAATGTACTAATAAAATTATGAAATTATATGTTGCGCAAAAAATCAATACACACTAAGTGTAAGGCCTGAGTGGACGCTCGTGGCGGGGCGTGCAGCGGGGCGGGGCGGGCGGCGTGCATGTCAAACAAAGGACACTCGTACTGGTGTCCTGAGTCGACGCTGCACAAAGTGTATGGACGCTCGCCCGCCCCGCTGCACGCCCCGCCACGAGCGTCCACTCAGGCCTTACACTTAGAGTTTTTTAGCAGTGCTATAAATGGTCCTCTTTTTATATTCACCTCAGATGGCCTCAGACCAACCTATTGAGTAATTAGGGCATCGTCAATGTCTCCAACTGTTTTATTAGATAAGTAATGGAAATGACGAAAATATTAACTAATTCCCAGAAATTTATAACCGGTCAAAACCAGAAAATTGATGACTTGATCAGCCGTTGATTTTAATACTAACGACAATCAACATAATTATTTCCCGCCCTCACATAATTTCTGATAGTGTGGGAATGTACCATCTATGACACACTTATTGACCATGTTTGATCCGTAAGTGTACTACTTAAGGTATATATTGCTTAGTAAAATACGTAGATGTTATGTAACGGACTCAGTTATTTATTGCGACACGGTTACATGTAACAAACGGACTACACGAAAATTAACCTGTAACAAGTGTAAATTCAAATCAGGTGCATTTGCATCGGCGAGCATTGTCGTGGTAGGGCTGGCACTGATAGTGTGTTGAGGAACTTAATTGTAATTATTTACAAATATCGTTGCATTTTTCTCACTTATTGTTGTAGATAAGACATAGGGTTATCAATAATTCTAGGGATACCCAATCAGCCCAAAAAATGGCCCCATAATACTGCTGCAAGAATGAGTCGTGCAGCAGTTTCTCTGATAGTCTTACGGTATAAGACTTTTTTTTAATACCACGACGGCAGCAAACAAGCATACGGCCCGCCTGATGGTAAGCAGTTTCCGTACCTATGGACGTCTGCAACCCCAGAGGATTCACATGCGCGTTGCCTACCCTTTAAGAACCTATACACTCCTTTTTTGAAGACTAGCCGATTACAAATTTTCACGAGCCATATTTTCAGTAAATCTTGTTTGTTGAATTTTGTTCCCTTGACCCTTATATTGTTGCTCGTTGGTGAAAATGTTCCAATTCTTTTTCGATTATGTGCTGCATATGAATGGGAAACGCTGCTAGCCTTGCGGTAAGACGGCCGACTTTCAATCCGGAGGTCTCGGGTTCAAACCCCGGCTCCTACCACTGAGTTTGTCGGAACTTGTTGTACGGAATATCATTTGATATTTAGTCGCTTTTCAGTGAAGCAAAACATCATAAGGAAACCGGACCCAATCCCACAAAGGCGTAGTTTCTCTGGGTTGGAAGGCCAGTCGCAGTTGCTTTCGTAAAAACAAGTGTCTACGCCAATTCATGGGATTAGGTTGTCAACTGAACCGCAAGCCGGGACGTTAAACGCTAGGAGGAAATAGAAGAAGCGTATGAATGTGAAATAATTACTATAATTGCATGTAGTATGCAGTTCATTTCACAGCTGTAACATCCTAAACTGCACTACCCTAGTAGTGATTGCGTTGCATTGGATGCATTGTCATGCAGTTAACACAATCATTGTGCGTCTGTCGATAGTCCATTGTTCGAGTGAAAGTAACACTCTTTTGTTGAACGAAAAGCGAGCTTTATAACTCATTCACTCGAAGAATGTGCTCGTTTCCTCTGTTTTCAGGATTTTTAGTGACGAACATCTAACACTAAAATTAATCTCAGTGAATATTGTCATTATCACAAATGTCAAAAAGGTTATATTAATTTGTGCTTTAAGATCGCCAACGACACTCAATTTTCAGTAGATTGTTGCTGAAGTGTCTGTGATAACATATTTATTTCTTAGTTTTTCTTATAAATGCCATTAATGTCAATTAACAAAAGCTTATTCTTTTAAATAGTAGAGCTCATGAATTTCATAATTCTTTTCAATATTTTTTGTGACACTAAGATTGCGAAACACACATAAATCTGCCAATTATAGCTTTGAATTACACCCTCATTTAGCGAACGGTGTATCAAGTGAATCCAAAATACAGAGGCAACGATGACGTTGGACATTTTATGCTAATTCCGATTGACAAACCAAAGCCGACACATGTAAGTCTTGTTGAAAATAGCCTATTGGCAGCGGGGGCGGCGGAATGCTGTTCTTTTAATATTTATACACATTTGAGTATACAACATGCAATGTAACCAGTTACTTATTTGTTGCAAATTAACTCTAGTACCTATTAGCTCCTGTAAGGACAACCTCGGATCAAAAGTCAACCTGTACGACAAACCTGTGACGCTCGAGTTGGGCGTCTAGCGGGGCGGGACGTGCAGCGTGCATGTTAAACAAATGAAACTCGTACTGGTGTCCTGAGTGGACGCTGCACAAAGTGTATGGAAGCTCGGCCGCAACGCTGCACGCCCCGCCGAACGAGCGTCCACTTAGGCCTTGCAAGTCCCCAACCCATCAGGCACAGTGTAGTTAACGCAAACAGTTAATTTAATAGAAAAACATCGACCGGTAGTTACAATGTCATCATCGTCCGCCGACACTTGACGGTGGCAGTAACGAATTCGCTAGATTAATCATCGCGTAAGTAGGATGCGGAGATATGAAGACCTCAGCGCAATGGGGCAGATAAGTGTGGAGGTGACTTTAGTTACTCTCTATACAGGCGAACCTGATCTAATTTTTTTCATCTTTATATACTGTAAAATGACGACATGGGTAGTCAAGTAGTCAACTCGATAGGTCATCACAAAATTATTTTTAAAAATCCATTAACCCATATATGCCCAGTGGGTCGTTTTCGACCATGGGCTATTGGGGTTTTCAGGCTCACTCTAATACTCTAAATCGCATTTCAATGAGTAGGAAGCCAGGTTTTTCCATAGCGTAAAATGAAATGAAATGAAAAACGTTTATTTTTAGGCAACTGGTGGCCCATAGATAAATACCTTAAAGACTAGCATACATATTACATTATAAATTAAAACTATTATTTTGGTGACACGACGGTTTTCTGTTGTGCCACCTGCTCTGGTGTAATATTTGGCAGCGTCCCCCCGAACCGCCGAAACACTACACCTTTCCTAAAAAAAAAAAAAATATCCTCTTGGCATATATGGGATATGAAGCCTAACTAAACATAATCATAACAGTTGTTTTAAAATAATATAAGTATATTTAGAACCTATTATTATGAAGATACATTGACATTCAACAAATTAATTTGATTTTAAAAACCAGTTCTAACTCCCGAGAGTACTAAGCTACCTATAAATCAACGAATCAAAGTAGCATATTAATTAAAATATCACAATAACTCACTACATGTCAACCAAACTGTCAGCAAAAAAGGATTGTGCTTATAATTGTGAGGTGACGAAAATGTCATATGAAAAAAATCTTACGAGTCATTAGCAAGTTTTTTATTAATTCCCCATTTGCGTGATAATGACATTTTAATTCTTTAGAAGTACGCGGTCGAGATATGTTTATCGTATGTTAATGGATGTAAGATACGAGTATCTTTTGAATGAATTAGTATGGGCGAATTTAATTTGAACTGGACAATGAACTTGAATGGTAAGCCGGAGGGCTTATTATGTTTACAACGTATAAATAAATGTTTTAATAGCCATTTTTTTAAATAGCATAGATATTCTTTGTAAGTATTCAGCAATCTCTATACAAAATCAGTGTTAACACAGTAATTACAGTTTTAGCTTTAAGCTGGTGCGTTTTTAAAGATAAGTCTTAGTTAGAATCGGGCCACACATTGGACTATACATTGCTGCTACCAAGAGTCTCACGTCGGCGCAGACTTACTAATTATATTGCACCTTATAGTACTTGAAAAGTATTTATAAAGACAGTTGTACCTACTGACAGTTGTATGATCAATCATTAAATTAAAACTATTGTCACAAAACGTATATGGCATGGTATAAGTAAGTACAGTCAAGGAATTTGATACGCGTACCGTTTCGTTGATTTATTGCTTGAAATGTCAGAATATCATAAGGCTTATATTTCTTTAAGCAAGCGAAGAAACATAGCCCTTAGTACTATTAATTGTCATCAGTAATTTAGACTTAAGACGGTACGCGAATCAAATTCCTTGACTGTACAATAGGAAATACCTCTACTGACTTTAGATTGCAAGCCAGGCCTATATAGCCTACAGTGCCTAAGTCATCTCCGCTACTAATACTATCGTGTCACAACTTATGCTAGAGCCACTATGCTACCGGTCGGTTTAATTGAAAGGAATAACCTTATATGGTCTTTAAATTACCAGTGTAATCCGTCCGCCACTCTAGACGATATTTATTTTATTTTTAAGCTTTCGTAATGTTACCATTCAGCGGCAATATGATGTGATCAGGTTGGAAATGCTGTATAGGTACTTATGAATGACGTAAATTGAACAGGTCAAAGTACTTTGGCCAGTTACTTAGTGCGTGCTTCACAACTGCAGTCCGTGTACTTGAATGACTATTTAACTAAACTCATCATGCTAATTGAAGAAATAATATTCCCTATAGCAAAGACTATCGTTATGATGAGAGAAATAATTAACCTAAGGCTGGATTTACACTTGTAAGTTTTACTTACGTAAGTAGGGACGAAGCTATTGGCGAGAATGAGATGGAGATATTCGTATCTCATTCTAACCCATAGCTGCGTCCCTACTTACGTAAGCAAAACTTACGAGTGTAAATCAGGCCTAAGAAGTAAATCAATATCACAATTTGCGACAACTTTAAGCATTCCTGGTGTTCAAAGGGTTTAGAAAAGACATCATCACCAGCACGTGCTAATCCGGAAATTTACTTTATGAGGATGATCCGGGCTGGCCGATAAACTACGAGTACCACCAGGGGCCTTAGCGGTGGACTCCATACTTCGAGTCGCGCCTGAAGTATGGAGAGTCGCGCCGCAACGTAAGTCATGCTAGACGTACAGAATCCAGTGAGATCCCTTGTAAGTCGCTAAACAGAAAATTCTAAATCCCTACCTCAAACATTCTGAAAGTATTTCTAAAAGTACCATACGTCAAATGACTGACCCATAGATCAATTAATATATTATCGTGTATGGTGTCAAAACGTCACTTCTCCCGCCTTCGTCGCCATATTTGGCAGCGAACGTGCGTGAGCGCGGCGCGCGCGCAGTTAGGGCGCTATGGAGAATTAGCGGCATGCGCTTTGGTTTAGTTTAAAGTGGTCCATAACGGGTACGGGTCGTAAGGAAATGTCTAAATCTATGACATTGGAATGCATGTATGCCTTTCTTTAAACAGTCACATATTTTAACTGTTTTACCATGTTTTGGGAAAGAAATTGTTGAAAATGAGATTTCACTATAACCAGTCAACGGTGTAACACCTGCCTATGTTAGAATTTCAGTACAAAAGTTTGCTGAACTTGTATTGGTTTAAAATATTTTAGCACGCGTTTGTGAAGAAACTGCAATCGTCATTATTTTAGAGAAGTGTCAAACTAAACCGCAAGAATGTACACAACATAATCACCCGAGAATCAACATTGCTCTCAAATCGTTCCTTACTTGTTATCGCTAACCACCAACATTTGTCCTCGCAAACATTTGATCAAACACGGCGCGCACGCAACTGATTTTCAATTCGCACAAACCTGCCAGGCAAATGTATATTCAAAGGCTTTGAGCTACGGTTGGTATTTGGTTGTGTTTGGTGTCGTTGTAAGTAATTCCCAGGCTGTCGCGGTGGCTGATAACATTGTGGCACTGATAAGCGCTATCTCGCGTTATTCGGCCTGAATTTGCATAACTTGGAAGATGCAACTAGTTAGTCGTTTATAGGCCGGGTAAGATTGCTCTTTTCTCATCGAAGATTTCGGACGAGGGCGTGATTTATTCCAAGCGTTGCGAATGGTTTGGTGCCAATGGTGGTTTGGTGAAACTTCCCGCCAAAAATGTGTTGTTTTTGTTGGCCTTACTTTTCTATTTGCATTAAGGATGATTTCTTCTTCATATCTTAATAAAACCCAACAAAATGATATAGTGTATCTTTGCAAAATTGAAGTGATTTATTTAGTTAGAAACAAGTATGTAGTAACAATATTTTAGTGCCTATTCTACTTACTTCTAATCTTCTCATGTTGTGTTAAATATCTTATCTACATTCTGCGAGCTGTAGGAAACAAAGCTGTTCTATATTTTAAATACTGTCAAATTCAGACCAGGCGGCTTAGCATGACATGCGTTGTCCTACTTCGAGTCGCGCCTGAAGTATGGGGAGTCGCCCGACAACGTAAGTCATGCTAGACGTACAGGTCCCTAGATAAGCATATGAACAGAAGTAATCTAAGTGGGATAAAGTAACGTAACCAGTTTGTAGCACCTGTTACGTTACATCACAGGTTAGATTGTGTTATCTCCTAGATAACGTGATTGATAGTCGGCGGTGGGCCAGGCGGGAGATTCTTACGCTGTATGGGCTACCGGCTTAAGCTGGAGGTATAAATAGGGTCCATTACTTGTAAGCAAGCAAATCAGAAAAGGAATTGTAAGCTTACAGTCACTGTTCACGTTCTCAAACATAAAAACATATGCTACCAAAATCGAAAAATGAGAAATTCAGAAGCTAATTAAAAGACAGAATATAAATTACGTTCAAACATGTCTACATCCACTCATAACTATATTTATTCACCAAACCATTTTTTCGCCTACGTGACATCTCGAACGTACCAATAAATTAGAAAAATCATCCACATCCATTGTCAACTAAATCAGTTCACTGTTTTATCCCACTCCACCAAACATAACAACCGTAGGCGTAGAGTCTGTTCGGAAAGAATAGTGTCGTAGAATGTCTGAGCTCCCATATAAACCACGACACTTTTCTTTCCGGACAAACTCTAGAAGCAGTTAGAAAATATTTGAATTTGGAATTTATCGCGCAAGGATACTAAGTATAAACGGTTGAATGAGACTCTCAAAGGCCGTTACGGGTATAATACGCTGCGATGCAGTGTTGAAATCGGTGAATTAGTAATTTTTATCTCGTTATTCGCGATCTGATGCGTTAGCGCCTGATCTTGGGACAGTAATGAGTGTTTATGAGAGTTGCGCGTGCTCGCGGTTGTGGGTGATCTCATAAATTGGACTTATGAGACCCTTTACGTTTATGTGTCGATTGAGTTACATATTTGAGTTGGCTGGATGTGAGAATGTTACTTTTTAAAATGTAAAGCGTATTGGTTTTAAAGCATACGACATAATTATATTAGTACAAGTAGCTACCTCTAATTTAACGATGTATAGGCATGCAACATTTTTTTTGCTCGTATAAGTTCGACTTTTCATTTAGGCCGTGTGCTTAGCTGGAGGGTAGATAGTTGTGTTCATTTATTAAGCTTTTTTTATAAAATCTAGGACTTAAAATAAGGAAAGCCAGTAAGGTTAATTTGCGGTGCTATTATATTTTATATTTTAAAATATTTTTCTGTATAGGTAATTAACCATCTGTTTATTCGTCAAATAAAAAAAATATCTTTCTATAAAATATGTCTTTATCGCAGTAGTCATATAAATTTTTGTCCTTTGTAAAATTACACCTAATAAATACACCTAAACAAACCATAACGAGACAAACTCTTAATAGCCGTGTCCCGTTGCACTCATAATTGCACGCTCAATGCATCAGATCCAATATCGACTCATGTTAAAGATACCTTAATACCGCACATCGTCTGACAATGAACTTTCAACATTATGACCATACTATACAGTCTTTTTATAGCCAAATCAAGCAAAGATACGGCAATTTACGAGTACTGATGGTCCCAAAACTCAACTTTAACACTTCGTCTTAAGATCGTGCTTGGAACGAAAGAGTCCATGTTGTGGATTGTAGGGATGTCTGGCTGCTGTCTGTCACATGTCATCTGACACGTCTTATGATTGTCGCGACGTCTCATCATCATTTTAACTAACACTTTTTAAACCCTATTGCAAAGGTGATAAGGTTCGCCGATGGTCAGGAATTATGCTATTAGTTCGATGTCGGTTCGTTTTGCTATGGGGGCGTTGGCGTAACTTACTGGGTTTGTTGCGCTGTCAATGTGGAGTTTGAAGAGTTCATTCATAAATACGTATAGGTAGTTAAGTTTCTATTAGGGATGGTCGGCTTAAAAATATGATTGTCTTTACACTGGATATACGAAAAATGGGTTTTAAAGGTATCACGAAAAATCTGGTGCTAGTGGTGCTATTTTATTAAAGAACATAAACTTTCGAACTTAATTACGCAATTAAGGTTATTGTTTTATTAGTAAAAGTTATAGAATATTTTTTTTTAATTATTACAGAATGCGTAGATTAGTTGCTTAGTATTTATGATTTTTAAACACTGTATACCTATATTTAAAGAAAGTTAATTAATGTAGTTAAAAATTGTCGAGTCTGTCAAAAGTACCATCTTGTTGTTTTTGGGTTCCGTATTTTTTTACTTGCCTCAATTTTACTCCGGTATTAAAATATTAGCACAAACTTTCCACCTACCATATTACATAACGAGAATCCTCACTATCCTCAGTGTCAAGACAAACTGTCAAGGTGTCAGCGCAAAGACAAGTGTGACCGTCAGACTACACTATACTCGAAACTGTAATTCAAGGCCAAAAAAGTTACTACAATGTTGCCACTGCAGTAAAATGTTTGTACAATGGTATATTCCCTTTTTTATTAAAAACACGCTAAGATAATTTATTTGTTGGTAATTTCAATCCTATAATTTAAAGAAGTAATTGTATTTACTTATTTTACATAAATAAAAGACGCCCTAATAAAAAGTTAAACATCCGTGATTTTTGGTTGCAAAGCTGGTATTGCACTTGTATTACTTCGGGTATTCATAACATTTGGTACAATAATTTACGACTAAGTTAAGAACTAGGTACATCAAGTCAAAAACGAAACCTTATCGTGTTTAATATGTTCGTTAGAATTGTCTCCGTGTTAGTTTACTGTTGAAAGTAGAGTACAGTCGGCGACAAAAGTTCATACCTACCTTTTTTTTTACAAAAACCTTATTTTAACTAGTAGCCCGCTTCGAACCAAGAACTCGTGATTTACATGCAAACGAGTGGACCAATATAACAAGACACTTTATGATGATTTTTTCGCGCCTTCTAAGCTCCATAACGCCTTGATCAATCTGGTCATATTTGAACACTCAAATTATATTATTTATCTATGCTGCATCCACAAGAAATTTTATTAAGTTATCGTGGAACAATTATTTAAAATCAAAAATCTATCGAAATGCAGAGACGTCTAGGTAGCCAGCTGACAGTTCCGTTGTATCCGTATGTCTGTAAGTACTTCACTTCGCTTACGCTCCACTCTTTAGATAATGTCACAGAATAAATAATATCATAATGTTGGCCAATATAAAGCAGCGTATTATAAAAAGGTTGGCGAAACCTGAAAAGTTTACTTGACAGTGACATAAGCGACAATGATGGTTATGACACTGACGTATCTGTCATAGATTTTTTGGCCTTGAATTACAGTTTCGAGTATAGTCGCGGGAAATTGACAGGCCCTTACAAAAGCTTCGTTAGTGGTGACAAGAAAATAGCAACCGATCTACATTTCAATATAGGCAAGCGGTGCGTTTTGCTTGTATTACAAACTCAATACGATAATATGTTAGTTGTCAGAAATTGTGTTTAAATAAATACAAACTTTGAAAACATTGAAAAAATAATCAACCTAGCAGGACTTGAAACTGCATCGATACGCCTTGCCGTGGATCGATTGCTTTACCAATTAAGCTCTGAGTTCAGTTACTTAGTTAAATTAAAATTAAGTTTGAGTGGTATGCAATTGAGGAGATTGGTGAATGGGCTAGCTTTCCAGGAAGCCACTTTTCTTCAGCTGACGTGCAACTTTGTTTGAGAAAGCTTAGGAATAATTAGTTTAAAAACCAAAGACAAAACTATTTTTATATGTTTTTATACTGATGCATAGTATGCATACACAAAGTTGCACGTCGGCTGAAGAAAAGTGGCTTCCTGGGAAGCTAGCCCATTCACCAATCTCCTCACGCTCTAGGTTCCGTCAAGTCTCGGTCAGCTTTAAGTTACAAGCAACAAGCGTAAGCGATGATAAAAAATCATAGTACATGCCAACCTTCTCTTTTTTTCTCAGAGCACCGATATGTAACTGCAGACCTATGTAGCATTGTGTAAACGCTAAAAATAGTATTTTGTAAATAAAGTATCTTACGCGCTTCTGCTTCCTTTGCTCTTATACAGTGAATGACAGCGCCTATGATAGTGAAAATTAAAGTACTGGCACTACTGGCTGCCCTAGGTTATTTATTCTTTATTTCTTTATTTATTATCAACCAACAACAAATTACATTAACAGTTAAACTAAACATGAAAGTTATAGGTTACAGCATATATTTATTAAAAAAAAACTATTTACAGTTGAGCTTAGTACTAAATAAATCTAGTTAACATTACATACTTGTGAGATACTAAGTATATACCTGCTGCATACGATACTAAATATATTTTCCATATGATTTTTCTAAAGAGCGTACTCCCATCTTAAAGGCCGGCATTTGTGGACCCCACCCACCCTGGTGTTACGGACGTCCATGGGCGGCGGTAATTACTTACCATCGATTCGTCTGCTCGTTTGCCTCCTATGTCATAAAAAAGACAAAGATTAACAGCCGCTTCCGCTTCCGCTTGTATCTTAGCCAGCATGCGTAGGCACAGTGAGCGACAGCGCCTCCGATACGGGAAATTTAAGGGCAGCCCACCCTAGATTATTGTTCGTGAGCACAGGACCACTGGTCCTTCCGGACTTAATCGAGACTTGTTCTGCGTCTCTTTGCAGAGTCGACTGAAATCATCAAGTTTTTTAGCTTGGCATTTTGATTTATTTCCATGTTTTTTTTAATTTTTTACTAGTCATAGTACCTACAGATAAAGAAATGTTTCAACAGAATCAGTTTGTTTTCCTTAATTATTTTACCTAATAGTGAAAGCCATGAAAATTTTACGGCTTCGCTTTTCGACAGGTTGACTTTGACTTTATAAAACAAAGCTCCTGGCATAGGTATTTACTCGTTTTTTAACCGACTTCAAAAAAGGAGGAGGTTCTCAATTCGACTGAATTTTTTTTTTTTTTTTTTTTTATCATATTTTTTTTTTTGTATGTATGTTACTCCATATCTCCGTGAATTCAAAATTTTTTTTTGAATCGAACAGGTATAACCCCTAGATGGTCCCATTGTCACCAAGTCGGGATCTGATGATGGGATCCTGGAGAAATCGAGGGAACTCTTCAACTATTATAGGCACACCTATAGTGATTTCACTATTTTTTACAGCAACTCGGCCACTTCCTCTTGGAATAGCGGATCCTAAGTGAAGTCGGTTCTTTTTTGTTTAAAATTATTTTATTCTAAGTTTGCAACATTTGCTCAACATCAAACTTTAATATTGTAGTTGGTACAATTTTGCACTTCCAAGCGGTAACAAATGGCGCGTTAACCAGAAAACGGCAATAACATGTTCTGATTGCATGTTGGTGGCCCAATTCGGTTTACTGCGTTATATACCTGGAAAACAATCTATTATAAATAGAACTGCCAGTGCAAAAGGAGCATTCCACCAGTGTGTCTCCATCATCAGCACAGAATAAGCATTTTCCGATGAAAGAAGACGATGATGATGGGATAAGCTCGCCTTTGTACACATTTACCTTAGTTTTTAATGGCCATGTACTTATTTTGTGCAAGAAAGTGTATTACTAATACTATACTACTAGAACCCCTGGCGTCCATTAGCTCGTTTTGGATAGACGACTTTCGGAAGACATTGGCTCAGGACCGGGACAAGTGACATAGGTACAAGAAGGCCTATGCTCAGCAGTAGGCGATAAAAGGCTGAAATGATGATAATGATAGAAATATTGTTCGCTATCCACCAGTGTTAATAGATTTACATGACAAAAATACCTAAGCATTGGGGACATTCTTACACAAATCAACCTAGTGCCAAGCTATCCAAATTAAGCTTGCATGTGGCTTTTTTATAACTTTTCCTATAGACCCGCCTATCGCTCTTATGTCTCATTTGGGTAGGTACACCTTACTTACACGACTGATCATATTTTACTCGACTTTATAGTCGTGACAAAGTCGCAAATGTGTAGGACATCCGCGTTTGGTGAAGCTTTTTAGTCTGTGGGCGTTTATTGTCCATAATGATAAGCCTAACACCCGAACCACAGAAAATGCTAAGGTGCAGGCCTTTGTTTACCTGGTCTATTCCAAATTTCACTACAACGGCTTTACGTCAATGGAAATAAAAGTTATCTTTGAATTTCTCAATCAGTGTAGTTTAACTCAGTATGGGACAAATTAGTATTATAGGGTATTCTTTGGGAAAAACGTCAAATAATAGCGTGAACAAATAGAACGTCAATCTCTGAATATGGACCTATTTTATTTAAATAAAAGGGTGGTATCACCAAAAGTAACTTTCCAGTTAGTACCCATTTTGTACAAACACAGATTTTTAAACAAACGCAATTGATGAGAAATTTTCTCGTTTTGCAATACTCAATAATAACGTGCGAAAATCTTAAAAGCTTAAATCGTTCTCGTTACCGTGCCACATTATCTTACAAGAATGAGGTATATATACCCAAGGTCAGGTGGGGTAAGTGGAACCCCCGGGAAAGGGGAACACGTGTATACGTGTATGGAATTTTTATACTGTTTCCCTTTCCCGGGTCAAAATAAACTATGTTTCCCTGACCTTACAGATAAAAAATAGGTACGAGAGGACATATTAGATTGCAAAAGAAATCAGGACCTAATTACTCAATTTTCGCTCGAAAGCCGTCAACGCTCTGTGTGCTTGTTGTTTCTGTGGTCCGGTGCTCGAGTAGGTGAGTAGGTACAGCCATAAAGATAAGTATAACTTTAGCCTGGTAATCTGCGGACGCGCGCTGGGCTCCTTCCCGAGTAGGCCTAGATTAGAATTACTAGATAAACCTAGCCATTTCTTGTTTACACCGTCTATACTTGTTTATTATAATTTTTAAAACAAAAAAAGAACCGACTTCACTTAGGTTCCGCTTTTCCAAGAGGATATGCTCGAGTTGCTGTAAAAAATACTGAAATCACTATAGGTGTGCCAATAATAGTTGAAGAGTTCCCTCGATTTCTCCAGGATCCCATCATCACATCCGGACCTGGTGACAATAATCGACGAACATCATAAAAAGAATAGCAAAAAAAACATCTCGAAGGCGGTTGAAAACGCAATTGTACAGTCAACATCAAATATATTGTAACAGCTAGAGTAGCCAAATAGTTCGTCACACCATACAAAATATATGGTGTGAAGAACTATTTGATCACTTTGGCTGTTACAATATATTTGATGCTGACTGTACTCATAAACCATGTTTAGAAACACATTTGCTTTTTTGGCCGAACATTTTAATTTGACCCAGAAGGCCAAAAGCGAACCTCAAAATCGAAATTTTGTTAACTCCTACTCTATCGCACTTGCTAATTCGAGCGAAAGAGACGCAGGTAAATTAATTGTAATTCAAGAATGATAAATTAGATTTAATCTCAGCAGAGTTTTAAGAGACAGACAAAAAATATTATAGTGACATTTTTAGTTTCATCGCTGCGCCACTGCAGTAAGTAAGTAAGTAAGTATTTTTAGTTTAGAATGGATACACACCTTACCTAGTAAAGTAATAGAATAGGTATCTTTAAAGTTATTGAATGTTCGTAAAGTACCTATGTACTCAAAACCAGAATTTCTTGAAGGTTAAGTCTAAACAGTAGTAAGTACAATATTTATGAAGGTATGAAATATTAACACAATATCTGTCTTAATAAATTGTTTATTAAACATGCAGATCGTAATCTACGAGAAATATATAATATATATACGTCTCCGTTAAATTGATGCATTTTGACTTTAACGCTGGTTGCCTTATTGATATGTTAATTGCAATTAAAGTTAGTTTATAAATATCTTAATTCTTGCAAAGTCCTTCTATTGTCTGAAATGAATAATTCTGCTGTTTTATGAAAAGCCTTCCAGTAAGTAGCTTTTTTGTCGAGAAAATAGTTATATTAATCCAAAAATCAGATAATGGTTTCAGATATACGAAACCTAAGATTTTATATATGTAACTGGCAAAGGTGTGTTGAAGAGTTTATTAGGTACAAAATAGGTACGGTCAAGGACTTTAATTGTTGAGCCATTTAGGGTTGACTTTACAGTGGACATTTCATAGAGTAAGTATTAAACAAAGAAAGATAGCTTGAACCAACAATTAAAGTCCGTGACTGTACATAAAAAAAACTTAAATAACCTAAAATTAACTTACTTATAAATACTAAAAGCTAAAAAACTAACTCTAATTGTAGTATTGAAAAATATCATCACTCCAGGGAGTGACGAAAGTTGCTACTTTCGTCACTCCAGGGAGTGAAATTTTGTTTCTAGAAGCTTTTCGTCATAATGATGATGCCTTTCATTCGGGAATGTAAATAAATGTGTTTTTTTAACTTTAATATGTTCTCACTACTAAGGTGAAAAGTTGTATGTGTCACACGAGAGGAAAGATTTTTTACATCTCGTGTTCTTGAGATCCCTCGCTACGCTCAAGATTCAAACTTAGAATCACTCGCTTCACTTGTGATTTAATTATAGAATCTTTCGCTTATTCGGGACTCAAAATCAACACTCGCAAAAAAAACCAACAATTCTTCTCTTGTTGCACAAATAACTATTCTATGGACGTGAACTATGTATAAAAATCGGTTGTCAAACAATTAAGATCTATCTCTAGAAACCTGTATCAAGTAAGGTACTACCTTCATACAAAAGTATAGATGAATTATCGAGAGCGTGGAATTGCATATGTAGTAGTATTGTTTGTGTACAGGCATTCTATATTTGAATCCGCACACAAAGAGGCACAACACGGTACAACCACTACATATGCAATTCCACGCTCTCGATAATTCAACTATAATAAAGACCGATCAATTCGTATACTTTTTTCTACACAAAGCGACTCGTTTTCATTCTTGTCTTTTGTAGTCTTTAGTGTAGACTTTCCCACATGACTAATTTCTACCAGACGTGAGCACGCATTACAAGAACACATTACCTGTCACCAAAAATGCTAATTAATTCATTTCAAAATCCTGACAACATTTTCTACGCCACAATGAACCTTATCACAAGGAGATAAGCACTTTAAAATTATATCTGTAAGTGAATAAGTTTGTAACCCAACCCCGCCGACAAGAGACAGAATGTCTGTCGTGGTCAGTGATAACCTTCTTCCGTGTAATGTTGTTAGTACAGTCGCCATCAAATATATCGGAGCGGCCAGGGTACTCAAAAATATCTGAACATGCACTTTATCACCTTGACAATAGGGGTGTTGTTCAGATATTTGTGACCACCTTGGCCGCTCCGATATATATGATGGCGATTGTACATTGGAGATGTCTTCGTAATTATAACACGATTACTTAACAACTTTTATACGCCTTGGACATTTCAATACAGGACGCTTGTCTTTTTGGGCTTTAAGTATTTAGAAATTCTCGTCTAAAATCGACTTTCATATGTGCATTTAGCGACTTTCATATACAATATTATATGAATGAAATAATGAGATGTAACTAATTCGTCGCTAATCATACATATATTATTCTGCGGGATTTCTGCGGATACATAGCGCCATGTATGGACGATGTATCCGCCAGACAAATCTGGCGGGCAGATCTGTGCATTCGGACAAGCCACGCCCATCCGTTAGAGACACATTTATGGCTCCTGCACGAAAGAAAGAGATGCAGCGCTCTTAAGGATCAGACTTTTTGGCCCAACTACGATAAATAAGCGAATCTATAAAGTTTTGTCTAATTTTGCTTCTGTGACTTTTTAGATAAACCAACATACGAGTACCATATTTTTTACTTAGTTATATTGCTTAATCTCTTATAGTTTATGTAAGCTAAGAAAAATAAGGGGGAAAAGGACCCAACTTCGGATTTTTCTTCTAGCGAGGCAACTTTCATCAATCGCGTTTCGGCTTGTGCGAAAAACAAGAGTATATAGTCTAATAATATATATTGGAAAATAAATTCAGTCCCTTTTCCCGTTTAGTCACTAGAGCGTTTGAAAAAAAAACTATAATATTTCAAAGTACAATAAATGATGTGCCTTTTACTTGAAGCTCATTTATTCATGCTTCATTGCTCATAATAATCCAGGCAATAATATAAGATACCCATCCAATACAAAATCGGTCAAAGAGTAGCGGCCATATATTTTTGCTGTCACCTGTACATCAACTTGTACTGTTGATATACGGAGTGTTCACTGTTCACGTGTATCATGTTATATGACACTAGCTGTAGTTTTATGGGGGCTATTCGGGCCTATCCCAACACTGTGTTACTTGCCAAGGTTACTGGGTCATGGAACTTTTTGTTTGGTAGGGTGCTATTATATCACACTTAGGTAAAGGTTTATTGAGTCGTTGACATTTTATTTTAAATCTATTAAAATGCAAATGACAATGAAATATATATAATAAGGAAACATCTGTACATATAGTTTAGGTTCCAATAGGTTTTAAGTTAGGTTAGTTCCTTAGCATAAGTTAGTTAATTTTTGTAAGTCAATTAATAGCAATCATTTAACTAGAGTAAGACATAATATTCACCCATTTTCAGCATTACTAAACAATTTCCTTGAAAAAAAATCTATACTTATCCTACCCCGTGACTCTAACAATCTCCATACCTTTTCGTCCAAATCGGTTCAATTAATTAAGGGTGAAAAAGTAACAAACAGACAGACAGATACATTCGCATTTATTTATGTGAGTTCCATACCTATTTTTTTGTGTTAGGTAGCATATTTGACGTAAATTTAGGATCCATGCTTAACTTCCTTTAGGTATGGAATGCCATATAATATAATACCTACTATGATAGAGAGAGATGACCATCAATGTCCATATAGTTTTTGTTCAGAAGCGGAAGTATTTCACGTTCGGATTAAGGTACTCACGGCGAGTGTGTACTCAAGTGCGCGCGCGCAAATATTGGTACGTCTTTGTATTTAAACCGTAATAACCGTATAAGTTTCACCATTATCGTTCTCCAGGTATTTCGTTCCGCCATTTGTAATTAGGACGGTCGATCGTTGATTGCGTCACTGCTTTTTTTAATACATAGGTAGTGCCGTATTTTTATTTTAAAATACTTAAACAATACATTAAAAACACAATACATCTCAAACATAACTTCAACACTCAACCAATAATCAACCAATATTGAAGTTGTATTGTAGTTGCATCGCAGTAATTTTCAAGCAAATTCCGTCATTTTTGATTCAAACGTGTCGGCGTTAGGTGTATTGTGTTGTTATTGCATTGGATTTGCATTGAAGTTGGATCGTGTCTGTGCGTGTTTTAAAGTTAGAATACGGCCCATAGTCAATATTGTGTCCCGGTTATAGAATATTTTGTTTGATTTTATGGGCATATAAATAGGCAGCGATAGAGCAATTTCGAATGTTGTAGTTAAACAATAGGAATTTTGTCTTAGTGTGACAAGGAGTGTCTTTGCTGTTGCAAAGAAAGTAACTATCTAGTTGTAATAAGTATAAGTACATTTGGTTATACACGACTACATATAATCGAGTGAAAAAAGATGATAATATGTCGGTGTAGAGTAGATTCTACATTGTAGAACAATACGTAGAATTTATAAGTAATAGAGCGGTATTAATTTTCTTAACGGACAGATTTTGTACCTACTTACTTGTCACAAAGCTTTACAAAGCAAAGTTCTTACTATCTCGTTATTAATCTAACAAGACATGTCCCTGTTGAAGGAGCTCGAAATGCTTCATCATCATCATCATCATCTCAGCCATAAGGCGTCCACTGCTGAACATATGCCTCCCCTTTGGACCTCCATAAGTATCGGGCGGAAGCGACTTGCATCCAGCGTATTCCGGCGACCGTTATAAGGTCGTCTAGGTATCCATCTTGTGAGTGCTTAATCCTTAATCCTAAATCCGCAATGCTTAATCCTAAGAAATAGGCATTCTTAGTTTAAACACTAACACTTAATGTAAAAAATCAAGAGGTGCTCTTAATTTTCTTCTGAATCAGGTGGATAATACATATTAAAAAACTTTTAACAACAACAACAACTCTTACAAGACCTATTGAGGAAAGGTGGACGAAAGTTACGATACGGCATTTTCCTGGATAAGGCAGGATGTAAGGTCATTTATTCACAAAGTTGCGACTTTTTAGTTGCAAACGAACCTAAGTGGTATCTCCTATAAGTTCTATAAAATAGAGTCCAAATTCAGCTAGTTCGGATACGAGTAGGAAATCCTTTAGGAACGGATTCTGAACGCCGCTCTCTAATGAAGACGGTTTGTGTCGCGTAAGAAACGTTTAGACGTTTGTCAGATGGCTCGTTCGCATTGCAAGACGGCAAATGACGTGCCAGGGTGGTACCTACATACTGTCTTTTTCGACCGTATTAGTAAAAGGCCTGAGACTGAGAGAACGAAGGCCGATGCTGCCAGCACCTATGCCTTCTTGGCATCATTTATTGCGAGAACCATGTCCGAAAAAAAGAAAAATGAAAATATTTAAAAACGATAACATTCGTTGTTTATAGCTAACTTACCTTAGAAGAGTTAAGAGTATGTTTGTACTATGAGTTCAAAAGGGGACGAAAATTTATCCAGTACAAGTTAAGGATGGTTCGCGCTGTAGCGTTCTGCGTCTTACACGACAATTACGACACTTCATTTTGTATACAGGACATCACGTTACATCCGTGGGACACGTGACCCTTTCTATACAAAATAAAGTGTCGGAAGTGTCGTGTAGGTCGCGGAATGCTGCAGCGTGAAACCTCCTTTACAGAAAGGAGTACATGTAGTTTGCTTCACCGACAAGAGCTCAGCTCTTAAGTTTATGATGATGAAGACGAGCTACACTCGGAAAATACCGGATCTGGTCGAACAGTGGACACGCGTGTCGCAGAAACCATGTAATAGTGGCTGTTGTCACCGCCCCGCTGGCTTAAGTAAGTCTCCTGTGCATGCTGACTGGTGCATTTCACTAGCTGCAAGCGAATAGAGAGCTAGAGTCTGTCCAGAAAGAAAAGTGTCGTGGTTTATATGGGAGCTCATATATTCTACGACAATTTTCTTTCCGGACAGACTCTAACTAAGGTTAGGCATCTTATTTATAACTATAACAAGTGAAGATAACGGTCAAGGAAAGTAACATGAAAAAAAAACGTGTAAATAAGTAACTAATATGCTATTAGCTAAATACTCCGATGACGCAAGGCTGACTGATGACTCTATTGATTTATAGGTACTGTCTCAAAGGACATAGACAGTTATATACAACGGCAGGGTAGAGTAGCCTACTTTCTATGGAGTTTTCGAGTGTAGGTACTTATTCAAAATATAGGCGTTTGTGTCGACAAATTTCTTAGCTTTCATGAAAAGAAAAAAGACAAATCTTAGCACAACGAGTAAAATGCGTGTGTGACTTCAACTTTTTTACTATTCTTTTTCTAAACGCTAACGGAAAAAAGTGATATAAGCACATACGTTTCTGTGTGCTTAATAATATAATAGATATAATAGCTCCATAACCGGTTTCGGTCACGGCGACTGCTGTCAACTCCGATGTTGTCTCTGATGAGCTCGCGTGTGGCTAACGTAGCCAATCTTGTTGACGAAGGTACGCAAACATTGCGGGCATACGAGCACACTGTCGACATAGTTATAAGTTATCGCCGCAGGTGGTCGGGCCTTGATCTCGTCGCGCTTAGCATCAAGCTGAACACGCCGCTGGGTCTCAAACTTGTTGACTACCTCGTTTACGGTAGCCCTCCACTTTGAACGTATGGCTGCCTGCCTTTCCCATTGTGAGGGCTCTACTCCGCATTTCCTCATGTGTCGCTTAAGCACATCTTTGTACCTGAGGAGTTGACCGCCTTGTTTCCGCTTACCCTCCTCAAGTTCAGAGTAGAAGATGTGCTTAGCAACACGTTGGTCTGTGTGCTTACGTAGGTATTTAATAACTTACTTGTTAGCATTTTTATAGTTTTGTCGACGTATTTTGGTTATCCCGAATCGACTTGGCGTAAACGCTGGCCGCTCGTCACTCGTACCCCACTTCACTACAAGAGGTCGTTTATTTTGCATCACATTGTTTACGTTCAGTACTGTTTCGCAAAATCGCTCGTTTCCTTTGAACATATTCCGCGACATGTACATCTCAATACCGTATCTTTGGTATAAGAAGTCTTATTGGGTAAAAAACATCAAATAGATATGTCTATGCTAAAAGGAGGTAAGAATAAACTTCTACAATTGCTTTTATTTTATGGATTTGAGTTCTATACCCGTCTAGAAAGACTAACAGGCCGAGAATTATCTTTTGACTTGCAACAGGTACTGGTATTTGCTTTTCTTAGACTTGTAACTAAATTAGAAAAGCAAATAAGGCGCGCCCTCCACACGCTTGATCTAAATTCAGTACTGAATTTATCGAATCCTACACAATTGTCTGTGGTTGCGGAGAATTTGTCTATGGCTTCCATACAATAATCCAGCTACCATAGACAAATTTCCGTAACCATATACAATTGTCTACGAATTGATGAATTCAGAAATGAATTCAGAAAAAGTGTTTAAGGAAAAAATATTTAGACTCTCGATCATGTATCATGTGCCATGACATGAACTTATACTTTGAGAGTGGGCTTGACATAGGTAGTCAGTGGCGGAGCGTTCATAGAACTCGATTCCCATCGGATTGCCTAATTTGCAGTGACTTGAGTACCTTTTATTACGGCTTGTGGATAAAAGTAAAGCCAAATTATATTAAGGCTTCTCTAAAAATATTTATGACGCGCCGCGACTAATAGGTAGTATAGATACCAGTGGCGGAGGGTCATAAATTTTCTCAGGCAAGCCGATGTTGATGTACTTAATCTTAGGCAAGCCGACGGGAATCATGTTCTATGAACGCGCCACCACTGATAGATACATAATGCGGTTATTAGTTACTCTGGTTGTTAACCCATCAGTTACCACACGTGCGTGGGTCATACAGCCTTGGCCAGAAGTATTGAGCATAGGTGTTTTTTGTTTACAATTTTGATGTTAAGCATTATTTCCCTATCCTGTTTTTTTGTTTTGTTTTTTTATTAGGACAATCTTACACAAATCAACCTAGTCCCACAGTAAGCTCAGTAAGGCTTGTGTTGCGGGTACTAGGCGACGATATATATAATAGATAGATATAGATAAATACTTAAATACATAGAAAACATCCATAACTCAGGAACAAATATCTGTGATAAATACACAAATAACTGCCCTGACCAGGATTCGAACCCGGGACCTCCAGCTTCATAGGCAGGGTCACTACCAACTAGGCTAGGAGGCCGTCAAATATCCTAACAATGTACGGTAACGGTAAATGTTATATTTTATTTATAAATATAGAAAACTTCACTTAATAACACTTTCAAGGTACTTAAAAAATATGAAAACAGAAGGTACCAAAAATGTAAATTTTAGTCGGAGCGACATATTGCAAATATTCTATGCAGTTACTACTAACTTCAACAAAACATGCCTATTAGTTTAAATTAATTGACAAAATAACTTAAACAAAGATGGAAACGATGGACTAAACTTTCCAGTTTTGTATGAAAATCGCATTGGTGCTCAACACTTCTGGCCAAGGCTGTATAAGGTCATCTGTTTTACCTGTCACACTCGGTAGTTTTTAGACTACACAAGTCTTCAACAATCGACTACTTTTCACACAGTTTTGTTTAGCTTAACCCCGTATAATATTTAATCATTTGTTTATTTGCATCAAATCTTGTAAGTAAAATTTCAACAACTTCCTGGTGTTTGATTGAGCTGAAATTTGGCATACTTCCATAGTTTACATGAAAATGCTACTACGTAGGTACAGTCAGCAATAAAACTGTTTACCAAAAATATTTTTTGGGAGTTACTTGTTGCTTAACAGAAATTAGCTACCAAACCATGCAGTCATTAACAACTGTTAATTTGAAGCTCAATCACAAGCTTGACCATCATAATTGCGACACGTGGCCTATCTTAATACGATCGCAACCAAACATCAATTACTATTAAAACGGTACAAAAGATACTAATTACTTGTAATTATCATTTGCTATTAACAATTGCCGGATGATTATAGGCTTTTAGCTACTTGTAATAAGAGCGAAAGGTACAATAGGTGTAATGAATAGTGCAATTATCGTGAATAAAGAATTATAACTGTTTAGAAGTAATTGAGCTTCAAATTAATGTGTTCCTTTCCTATGTTTTTTAAAGAACAATATTAGGGTTTTAAAGATTATACCTACCTACTCATGGCTTAAGTATATTTAGCAGATTAGTGTGAAAAGAGGTAGGACACAGGTATTTTGTACAAAAAGTTAACCAGTTAACGATGATTCACGCCGTAACGTTCCGCGTCCAACACGACTCTTCCGACATTTAATTTTGTATAAAAACCATCACGTGACCTCCAAGGATCTCTTGACGCTTTCTACAACCGGTAACAAAAAAAAAACTGGTAATCCTTTTAAGGGATTAATTGGTAGGTATGGTATTCTTATTTTTAAGTAATTTTTAAAAATCCTCACGAAAAATAAATTGGTTTTGTATGGAGAGTTGGCTAGCTGGGACGACGTGTCCCTTTAAAAAAATAATGTTTTTTTCGCGTCCAAATATTTTTTTCCTAAGTAGGAAAAAGTATTACAAGTACGAAAAAGATTTCGTACTTGTAATACGATACCAATTATGCCCTTAAACGGGTCACCAGTATCATGGTTACATCCTGTATACATAGATAGATAGAATCGAAACTCTAATTTGACCGTGACGAAGATAATTAAAATTGTGTCTTTTTTTATTGTTTCAGGTAAGTTTGGAATACAAACCATGTTTCTACATCTTCTCTGTGACGGAGTCTCTCTTCAAAGGGTTAGGTAATAGTGAGTAAAATTACGTACCTAATTAAATAAACCACCGATTGAACGACACACGTTGGAACTGTGGTAAGACGATACTTTTACTGGAAAAGGTAATAAGAATTAAAAAAATTAAAAAAGTTTCAAAATCTGCATTAATTTCGTGTTGGCTTGGCTTGCACGAAAGAGCGACCGCCAAGCTCCCGCATAAAATACCTCTTTACTTATCATTACCTGCTTATAAGTCATGTAATAAAATTACTTATATTAAATAACATCTCAATTTAGTGATAATCTCGATGGCAATAAACCCCGAGTGGCATAACAAGACATCATAATGCATTTTATCGCGGCATCTTAGTTTTTATCAGCGCTCGCATCTTGTACAATGCGTTTTCGGTTTTCGGCGCTGATTTATTGGACCATTCAGTTTTTACACGTTTGGTTTACAGACAAATATTTAATGTTAAGACGAAGTCGTCATGTAATTGGCACGTTTCGTTTTTTATGAAATGATTTTTCGTGTTTTAAAGTAGATGACACTATTTTTATTACGATAAGAATTAAGAATTGTGTTCAAAATAAAATGAAACTCAATCTTCTTATGTGTTTATAAGTCACCGAAAGTAGGTACCTATTAAAATATATCTTAGTGAAGATATAAAATAATATTTAAACACGTATGAAAACCATAACCAAATATTTGCATTCCCCTATTAAAATATAAATTTTCACTTCATTTTATTCACCAGCACCATCTTCGTCACATGTTTGAAAAATACAATAAGTACAACATGTATTTGTATTACTTATCTGCTTTTTTCCTAGAAGGTATTTTTACGTGGTATACCGTTTTTAACACATAAATTTACATTACCTACCTATTTACGCCATTATGTTGAAACGTTTCCTGTGACATTATAATCAGTTCCTATTGCCCATACTGGAACGGTTCCAATACGGCTCTGAATGGACCTAACACCCTTTAAGTAGCAAACAACTTACGGATTCAATTGACACTCGTAAAAGCGTACTGAAACGCATTAACATACAATGTGACCGCGAAACGGTGGTAGGGTAAAGTACACAATGGCTGGATTTTACTTAAAAAAATATGGATTCAAGAAATGTTTAAAATTTGAACTCAAAGATATTTTTTTTAAATAGTAACTTTAACTAATGTATTTTTGTCATTTAATTTAAGGTAGATTATCACACTTTAATTTTCATTCGGTAATTTTAATTTAATTTAATATAACTATGGATGTAAGTATCTGATATAAATGATTAATAATAATAATACCGGATAAATAAACTTACTAATATAAATTCGTATATTTAGTCATACTATTTGACTAGTGTGAGAAATTAACATTTAAAAAGTTTATAGTGAAAATCGTAAATATTTTTTATAGTTATATTTACATCACAATAAATTCGTTAAATGTAATTTTTGACATCTAGTATGAATGGGTTAATAATTAAACGCACATGTTGTGCCGAAAACCAAAAGTGACGAATATAACTCAAATTATTGTAATGACCTAAGGTCTTATCTTTATCGAGTTGGATGTTAATTTTGTGTGTATCTCGACGATGCTAAGTAGCTAAACGGTTATTTCGATGGCTAGCGTAAAATGATACAGTGTTGATGAATATGAATGGATGTGTACTGTTCAGTTACTGGCTAATTTACCCTGCGCTCGGAAAGTAAATATTTGTGAGTTAGCAGACTAGCTTAAAACAAGCGGACAGGTTCAATGCACTTGTTGCATAAGCAACTGCGTCAAAACTCGATCAAGGTGATCCATCATCCGATACTGCAGGCATAAATCACCGGCCATCCACGAAACAAAAGCAAACTTAACCTAATGACTTAAAGACCTAATTCGTATAACTAAATAGGGGGTTAACCCGTTTCGGTTTCAAGCTATTGTAACGACAATTTCGTAAATTTAAAGATCGAATTCAAATAAAACCCGTCGTTTAAAACATTAGTGCGTTTATTTTTGATCGTTTGTCGATCGCCGCGAATGCTTGAGGTTACTTTTTTGAATCATCTGCTCCGAAGCTCTTTAATTTGAAAACAAATTACGGAAAGGAATCCAACCACCGTACATCATAATTCATTAATTTGTGTGGAATGAATTGGTGCACCGCCCCCTTTTGGTGGGATTAAACAAATATATTAGGATAATGTATCGTCTTCGGGTATTTGTCAAAATTACATTGATTTACTGTTTTATTTAACGACTTTGTGTCACGCGACGGGTGAAAAATAAAAATAAAGATTCTTGATGATCAGTAGCTATAAATAGGAACTTTGCTTGCCTAATTAAGTTCTCATGGTTTATTTTTCTACTTTGTCAATAAAAATTACACTTATATTCCAAATATGCTCAATAGAAATGTACTTTACACTTACATATATTACTTTTTATTAAATTAAACGGCATATTAAACAACTCTCACCTTTCTCCTTGATTGCGTGATTACGTACGGACCGACCAGCGACATTCAAATAAATATTATTTATGACCAAATTTGGTTTAATTCGGTTTTATGTTCAATTAAAGCTTAATGAAAACGAATACTGCTATTTACATGTGTAATTGAATATTGTGATGAATTAACGGAATAATATTAGAAGAAATATAAATGGATGTATTTCTATTTATTAAATAACTTTACTACTAGACTGGAGGAAACCGTCATATTTGGAGAAAAGTCGTAATCTCTTCTAAATACCTAAAACTGGTATGGATGTGTTCCTCGTTGTCACCTGTGTATGAATTGACCGCTTTTAGTTTATGGAGGGAGGGTGAGTAGAAAAAAGGGGGGAGTTATATGTTTTTGTTTTTTGCATTTATTAGTAGTTTTCAGACTTTTACAACAGTCGAGTAAGCTAAGTGATAGCAAAATTTATAAATGTGCAAGAAGACAAATGAGATCGTAGATAATGATTAATGATAGAGAATCTCTATATGGCTCCCATAATATCGAGAAAATGTATTAGACACAAATACAAAAATTACCTGTTTTATTAACATACATACACAATTTTTAAATATATAAAGTATTAAATAAGTCAACAGGTTTCAGTGGTTTCACTTACGTATATTTAGTTACTGCGCGACATATTTCGGAGTAATGACTTAATATGCGTGAGTGAACCCATAATTTGTTATAGTGTTATGTCTCACGTCTCACGAAAGTTTAAACTCAATAAGACGGCAACTACAATAAATCTCAATTCTTTATAACCAACCGCAGTGTTTTCGTAAACTAACAATGTTCGTCGAAAATCGACATACTTAAGTAATAATCATTATACGCATATATAATAGTGCTAGCGGTACACGCCGAAATTCAGTACAATGCTGCAAATGGTGTTAAAAGCATAAAAATCGGACCGATTGATCTTTAGGCCAAATGAATCGATTCGGCCCGTAGCAGTAAAAAAAAAAACAGAGTGCAGTTATGACGTCATCTTTTTTTTGTATGGAAAAAAAAAATATTTTGTTCTGAAACCTATCGTGTGTGGTATCAAATGAAAGGGCTTTCTGAGCTAATTCCAAAAATATGTCACATCATTACATTTCAGTCACATGTTTGAAATAAACATAAAAAACATTTTCAAAACATACCAAGTTTGGGCTCCTCGAGATACGACACCAAGCAATATTTTTTTGTAAAATATATCTCAAATGATACCTAATATCCTCATATCTAACCCCAAGAATGCCATTTTGAAAATAATTACATTTAGTATTTTTTTCTGATTTTTAATGTTTACAAAGTGCGTCGTATTACTCAATACGAGTACGAGTACCGTAATATCCTCCAACTTTGCCCCCAGGCGAAACTTTGCCCAACATTTTGAACAAATTCATTAATTTACGTAATTTTATAGTATGTATGTATGTATGTACTTTATTGCACATAAACAAGTTTAACAATATTACAACAGTAAAATAAAAAAGATATGCACAAAGGCGAGCTTATCCCTAAAAGGGATCTCTTCCAGCCAACCCATAGTATAGTATTCTGGTGCGGGCAAGTGTTGATGTGAATCTCACAAAATGGGAAAGCATGGTGAGTAAAACCCATACTTATACTTATACCTGTATATAATAAGGCAATGGGGAAAGCCAGTGAAACCTTATTGTAGAGGGTGCTCTTTTAGATTCCATACAATGAGGAAAAGAAACAAAAGATGAATGGTCTTTAACAATGTACGGGAACTATGTACAGTTAAAAGGCTTTTCTTATGCAATTGTTTCCCTATACCTTTTTGCTTCAGCATTTTCATTTTAGAGTATTGTGACAGTTGCCATTACTCTAGATTGTTTATATCGTAATTCGATTTCAAAAGGATAATGAATGAAGAAGTCTTGATGTGGGCAATGTTACGTTGTAATGTAACAACTAGTGATGGCCAACTTTGCCCAAGACAAAAAAAAATCTTAGGGCTATCGGCTTTTTGTATTAACCACTCGGCACAAAAAAAGGTGATTATTGTTTTTGAAATATATATATGACGTTTTGGAACTGTTTCTTTATTTTTTTAATGTAATTGTTAATGTGAAACCATAGTATTCAATATATACATAATTTTCTTTGGTCTGCCGATTTATTTGTAAACATTACTAAGAACCTATCTTATGTTACCTAGGTTATGATTTGTTTCTATTATAAATAATGAAATATAACTCATTTAATTATTAACCGACTTCAAAAAAGGAGGAGGTTCTCAATTCGACTGATTTTTTTTTTTTTTTTTTTTTTTATCATAATTTTTTTTTTTTTTTTGTATGTATGTTACTCCATATCTCCGTGAATCGTGAACCGATTTTCAAAATTTTTTTTTGAATCGAACAGGTATAACCCCTAGATGGTCCCATTGTCACCAAGTCGGGATCTGATGATGGGATCCTGGAGAAATCGAGGGAACTCTTCAACTATTATAGGCACACCTATAGTGATTTCACTATTTTTTACAGCAACTCGGCCACTTCCTCTTGGAATAGCGGATCCTAAGTGAAGTCGGTTCTTTTTTTGTTTAAAATTATATTTTGTTTTGTTTAATATACATACTAATGCCTGAAAAATAAAAACATGACTAAATTAAAAAAATTAAGTCAAATGAGACAACCCTTGTACTTTGGAATGCTTGTATGCACCTTGTCAAAGATCAAAAACGCGTACCTATCATTGCCCACCTAATTTGTACAAAAGTTCACGTACTTATCGCTGAACTATTTAAAGGGAATGATAGGATTACCCTAGAGATTTGCTGTAATTCTTGTTTCAATACTATAATCGCATTATTTAAGCGCAAATCGACTTGAGCAATATTGGGTAAAACTCGATATTACTTTACCCACCCTCAAGTTCGCAAAAAATGGGATAAACTTAATTCGCTTTAAGTAAGAAAAATCCTGATATGTGCAACCCGGGTTCCTCGAGCTCACCTATCACGTTATATCAAAAGAACGTGTAAACAGAGTTTCATTACTCCGAGAATTATTAGATCCCACATTCGTAATAATGAAAAATAAAAAAAAAAATACTTAGTGAAATTATTTTCAAAATTGCTTTCTTGGGGTTTGAAATGAGGATATCAGGTATCATTTAAGGTATGTTTTACAAAAAAATATTCAACCGTATCGTATTTGTAGGAGCCCAAACTTGGTATGTTTTGAAAATTATTTTTATTTTCATTTGAAACAAGTGACATAAATATAATGATATGATATATTTTTAGAATAGGCTCAAAAAGCCCTTTCATTTGATATCACACACGATAGGTTTCAGAACAAAATTTATTTTTTTTCCATACAAAAAAAAGATGACGTCATAACTGCACTGTGTTTTTTTTTTTTTTTACTGCTTCGGGCCAAATCGATTAATTTGGCCTAAAGATCAATCGTTCCAATTTTCATGCTTTTAACACCGTTTGCAGCATGTTTAAGGTGTACCGCTAGTACTATAAGTTACTTATAACATTTTCCGGTATATAGGTTATTTTTGCTCACCATATCAATTCCGTCATTGACAGGAAAAGGATTCTGTGGGATAAGAATCGTTTATGAAAAAGTAATAAGGACAGCTTACTAAATAAAATAGGTAGTTAAACTATTTAATTACTTAATCAATTAATTAATTCCAGTATAAATAAACTATTAGCTACTGATAATCAGTATCAACACTATCGAACAGCTGTTTACTGTTGTCTATAGAAAAGTGTACTCCTAGCGTCATCGAGCCGTAAATATTCGTCTATTCCCGGCATTTGTTTGGACTTGGCCCGTTTTTACCGTGCACGCTCGACTAATAAAGATATTCCGCACATTTCAATTTAGGTAATTAATGAGTTACAGTGCATTATTATTAGTTAATTGTACTACGAGTTTTTTACCACGACGGTGGCAAACAAACATACAGTTTGCGTGGTGGTAAGCAGTTATTGTACCCTATGGACGCTTGTAACTAACTACAGAGGATTCATATATGAGTTTTCTGCCCTAAATAATTGATATGAGTAGGTAATCGAGTTAAAATGCTTAGTCTGAACGTGCTAACTTCGCATTGACATTTGTATGACAAAATGTGGAACTGTCGTAATAATTATATTTTTATAGAAATATGACGTTTATGATGGTTCGTCCACACGGGTGCGTCCCATAAGATATAACTACAAAATATATAATTTCATATTAATAACGTTCACAAGATATAATGAACGTTTGCTATAACAACAAAATCAATATTTTTATTAGGAATAACGGTCAATTAATATAATACTCATTTTGTATAATTACTTATCATATAACACTCAAATACTCTAAATTTAGTTAATATAACATACATAACGTATATCGATCATAATATATACTATCTTTTAATATAATAATTATAAAATATAATAGCGTATGATATACTAAATAGGTTATAACTCCATTCTAACCTTTTTCCCCAAAGTGTGATGTTTTCACGGATATCAAACTAAATCAATAGGTAGGTTAGGTTCGTTAGGTAGCTTCAGATGCCCGAAGGGCAAACCGCCCGGAAAAGGAGCCCCGCGTTCGCGGGGCTCCGTCTAGTTAAGT
Source organism: Pammene fasciana (assembly GCA_911728535.1). Taxonomy (NCBI): domain Eukaryota; kingdom Metazoa; phylum Arthropoda; class Insecta; order Lepidoptera; family Tortricidae; genus Pammene; species Pammene fasciana. The sequence goes on along the minus strand of OU452273.1, from coordinate 29,320,575 downwards.
TGAGGGTTCAACATTTTGAGAATTTTAGAATAGCTAATTAGACGAGCTGCTACTTAAAAAATCGTGTAGACCAGTTGCTTTTAGGCGAGTTGATATGTACACGAGCTGCGATTTAGACAACCCGTTATTCTATACGAGCATTATGTATTTTGGTGTTAGATGTATTGAATATTATACGTTATAAATCTAAGGTATTATGAACGTTATACATTATGACCGTTATATACAACGATATTATACTTAAACAACGTTATACTTAACAAAATTAGATATTTTGATGTTATATCAAACGTTCATTATAGACTTTGAACGCTTATACAATATGAGCGTATAGAATAGAATATAATATTAATATTATCAATAAGTTCTTATATCTTTTATTACTTACCCCGTCCACACTCCACACAGTGTATTATTAGTTATAAAGTTTAATCAAACCTGATAACATTTCAAAATCCAGAAACAAAAAGATGGTACCTACATTTCTTTCAAATGATACATCTTAGCAAGAAACCAAAGCAATCACCAATCCGTTCCTATATCACCGCAACATAAACATTGTTGGCACATTCATTTCGCGATTTACGTTAACTCTTAAATCGGTAGTGAGAGTGAGCAGCGCGGAAGCACAAGTCGACGGAGCGACAGAATTAGGTTATGTTTAGTGCTTGCCATTAGTGTTAGTTCTGGTTCTGGACGAATCCGGAATGTGTGGTGCTGTTGAACTTTCAGAGATACTAACGATTATTCTGTCTAGTGTATAAACACGAAGCTCGAAAAGAATATAAACATTCACAACTCATTGAGCTTTTTCTTCGGACTCTGCCTTCCTCAAAGAACTTTTTCACGACCGGTCATGGGGTCAGGAGGATCTCTCCTCGATTAAAAGTTTCCTTGCAATCTTGTGAAGTTCTTCGATCTGGGTATTTCTTATCTCTTTCTTATCTGTTTCCTCTTTCTAAACGCCCACTAAATATTCTTATAATATACAAAATAACATACTTACACATCCTTTGTAAACTGTCAGATTACTTCCTTCAATTACGAATAAGTACTACTTTAGCTGTATTTTGCCTACTTGCACCTCGTTCACTATGTTTTCCCCATGTCTATAAGCATTCAACTTGATCTATAAAACCTATAGATAAGCAATTAAAACAATATCACACGGATACAAACACCGCCTGATAACAGGAACTTTTATTAGTTATTTACACACAACATTCCCAAACATGGAGGGTCAGCCCAAAGACAGTCGTTAATTTTTTACTACCGCCTAATCTGAAATTTCGCTCGGATTCGCTTTTAATTACAAGGACCCGTCATTCAATGGTCGATTAAAAGTGATTTTAGTGGCAATAAAAGTGTTATTGGGAACGACTTTGGTGGCACAGTGCAATGATATTTCCTACTTAGTTTATTTTTGGTGGACTTCTGGACGTTTATCGCTATGATATAAAAAAAAATTAAGCGGTCTTGACATATTTGCTGTCTTTTTTATTTGGTTGTTGGTTTCATTGAACAAAGTTCACGCTCCTGAGATTGAACCACAGAATAAGGGGCTATTCATAAATTACGTCATTTCAAGATTCTCCTTCCTGAATTTGACATTTAGCTACAGAGATGAAAATGTTATCTGTGCAAAAAATTAAATAGGGTTGTCAACGTGGTTCATTCCGTGCACGTGGTATCTACAGATAAAAAGAAGTTTGATATGTGAACGCAGCCGATGTGTGTAGTATGGCCGCAGTATAAATCAAGGGGTCCACGGATGTAATTACTTCTTGAAGAACTACGCATTATTGTATATAGTATCTTTAATGTATTAGTATTACTGTTTTGAAAAAATAAGTCCCGCCGCGTTTCTTGCCGGTAATAAGTAATACTTCTCGGGTCACAGGTACAGGTGTAGGGTTAGAACCGGTGGTAGTTTCTTTTTCTCTCTGACGTTCATAAGTGCATTGTAATGTGCCTAAATTGAAGAATAAATATCTTTTATCTTTTTTATCTTATCTTTTAAGTGACTAGTCAATCTGCCTCAATCTACCTAATATATCAGTAAATTTAATACAAAACAATCTAATTTTTTACACTATTATTCTCATATATACTTATATACATAATATTATTAATACACTTGCCTTCTTCCGCGTAGATTATAGATGCCCAAAAAGTAGCGGTGATGATAGCTTATTATTATTAGGTGCTAATTCTACAAAAAAACAGCTTTACCCAGTTTATGTCAACTCTTCAGAGTGGAAGAATAAAGTATCGTATATTTCTACATTTAACGTTAAAGAACTCCTTCCTTATTGCACAACTTGCAACAAATTAATGTCTAGTATAATATTTAATAGCCTGTGAATTACCCTGCTTGCTACTTGTAATATTATGTAGGTTATCATCAGAAACACATTAGCACATTTTTATGACTCTGGCATCATTTTGAGTTCACGATTCTCAGTCGCACAGCCCAGTCGGTACTTGAATGGGCGGCCTTAAGAACATTAAATATTTTACGACAACCGAAAAAAAGGACCATCGACGAATTTAGAGCACTGTTATCGAATCATTTCCCATCACTAGTTCGGAGGAAAGCGATATGGTTTTATAGACATTTTATTAAAGGAAAATTAAATAGATTAGGGATGGGCATTTGTTTGAGTGTTGTGACAATTTTATCAGTTCATTCAATTGTGGTGTAGCGGATCAAAGGAGGTCGTAAAGATATTTTGATACCAGTTCATGTTTGGAATGTCTGTTTTAGATGTTAATGACATCCCACAACATTAGCCCAAAGAATGAAGTTCCCCAAATATTTGCGATAGTCAAACAAGAGACAGCAGAGTCGGTTAGTCTCGTACGTTGTACCCGATCTTTATTAACGGAGTTTATTTAAAGTAATCATCTGCTATTATATTAATAATGAAAAAAAAACAGTAATATGCTTTTTTTACGAGAAAACTTGCTCACAAAAATAAAATTTAAATAGCAAATAAAATGAAAATAATCACAGGTAATTTGTTCAGCGTTCTATTTAGAAAGGCTAAAGCCCTGTAAACTGTGTCCATTAACAAATATTATCACCGCAAAGGGACCGCTCATTAAGTGTGGACCTGGCCTTAGGCTGAGGTTACACTATTATTCTCATATATACTTATATACATAATATTATTAATACACTTGCCTTCTTCCGCGTAGATGATGGATGCCCAAAAAGTAGCGGTGATGATAGCTTATTATTATTAGATAGTAATTCTACAAAAAAAAAACAGCTGTACCCAGAAGCAATAGATAAATATATCAAATAATATTGTGTCTGTACTTACTTAAGTTCCAAGAAAGATCAGTTACTTTTTCATGTATCAACTTATAGATATGTTACTGTTAATTTTTTAACACAGATGAAAAACTTATCATAAGTGAATTACACAAGTGAATTATACAATTAAGAGTATTAAGACATCAGCCTACCATATTGCAAATCAGAAAGTTCAACTTTTTAATTGTAATCTAGACAATCGTGACATAATGAAGAGCTTTTCATTCGAGTACCGTATTTAGCCCACAAAGCTCGCTGAGTGGCCTATGTATGATACGAGATTCAAAAGCTTAATTATGTCACTATTGTATACAATACTTTTCTACGATTGTGCCGGCTCCACGAACGTGCTATAATACTTGTTGTAAGAAAATCCATTTTAGCATCGTTGACGATACTAAACTATGCGACCATAAAAGCTCAAGTATGCCTATAGTTCGGTCTACATAGTCTCAATTCAAGCATTATAGTCGACGAGCAGAAAAAATAATTTCCTCTCACGTGTCCGTTCCCTTATAACATTGAACCAACATGTCGTGTGTGTGAATATGTTACGCTGCGCCAACAACCCATGCTTGATTTACGATCTAAGCACAAACAGTGTAACATACATACACGACTCAGCGAAACTGATATAATCTGGCTGCAAATTAAGATTTAACGGTACAGCTTTTGTATGTAATGAATGATACAGTATTACTAAATAATATACAGTACACTAAATAATATGTGATAAAACCGTCAAAATGGTTGCAACGGAAGACCAGCGCTGGCCTTGTTAACGCTGAGTTGCAACTTGCAACCATTGACAAAGTGTGTGTATTTTTCTGTTTGTTTCCTTTGTATATGTTTGTCATGAATAAATGTTTCTTTCTTTCTTTCTTTGATACTATCACTATCATGTGATTAATCACTAATATGTGACAATTTTTAGTAAATGGTACCTTTTTATGTCACATATATACGCTCCTGTAAGATGAACACCGCGTTATGGGGCGGTTCGGAGAAAAGGCGGACTTTCGTTCGTACTTACTTTTTTTATGAAAAAGATATTAAATATACAGTGTGTGGCCCATAACACGGGCGAAGGATTGAAACGTAGATTCTACTTCTCAAACTGAACAACGTTTGTTCAGCGACTTTTAAAAATAGCTTACGGTTTGATTTTTAGTACATATTAAAGTTTACCTGAACACGCAATGTACTGAGAAATTGATTATGTCTTTAGGGTGACAAGACTGACAAGCAATGTCAATTAGACGGATTTTAACGTACATTGAAAATAATATTTATTTCGTATGAAAAAGAGACAATCTAAAAACTACATATTTTTAAAAGTTGTTGAACAATAGTTTTATTGCTTGAGGAGTACAATCTACGTTTGAATTTTTCGCTCGTGTTTTGGGCCACACACTGTATAGGTATTATTCCATGAGAAATAATGCAGGGAAAATTAAGATGGTTTTAACCCATAGGTTCGTGCCTACTTGTTGTTCTTACAACGAGGCTTATTTGTTGGCAAATATAATTTACAAATATTTCATTTTAATCGCACTCTTACCAAACCAGTCAATACAGCAGCTATTTGAGTGCGGCTTCAGCATTGCTTAACAACTCAATCCCCGTTTTTACACTTTTAACCTATACGAACAACAAGGCTTTTTACTTGATGTCTTCCCTTACCAAGCAAGTAAGTACAGTAGCTATGTCTTCAGTATTGCTTAACACGTAAGCACGTAACAACTCAATCCCCGATACAATCGCCATCTGATCAGATAATACAATACCGAGGTGCTATGTCAAGCAGATGTAATTGTCGTGTCATTGTTATGAGATTTCTGTTACCGTTCAATTAGGTATTTGTTAGAGAATTTGAATCACGACCCGTGGGACTTATTACAAAAACTATTACGGGATATTTACTTTGTGAGTTTGGTTTTGTGATCGCTATGGTGAAAGAAGGTAGATCGCTATGGTGTGTGGGTAGATCACAACTGACACTGGCAGCAACTTGGCGCATGCAACTGTGCCGAAATATCGGAAGCTCACAAAAACAAACGCACATGGTAAATATCCCGTATTAAATAGTTATTGTAATTTTAATGACCAGCATGTTAGCTTAAAATCGTATACCGTGGCCAAGTGGCGTAATGTTATGGCCAAGTGAGAATCTTGCTTTCATGATGGTTAACTTCGATTTAAATGATTTGCTTTTAGAGTTTGCCAACTTGCGAACAACGAAGGGTGCAAACATGTTGATGTCTTTGATATTTATTGTTAGTCGTTAATCGCGTTTCCCCTTTTGGTTGAAAACGGTGGGTCATATAATTTCCTTAAAAATAATATTATATAAGCGCCAACTTTTGGAATCATGTTCCTCAAACGGCTTCTCAAACGTATGTCAGTGCAAAATATGTAGGTAAATATTTTTATATATGTTGTAGATATTTGAGTCTTACTACATATTATTATTGTAACTGGGGCGTTTTAGTTGTTCTTATGATTATAATTACATAGTTTTCCTTTCAATCCTGGAAAAAACTCCGTTAGTCCGTGTTTCTTGGCACCATACAAATCTCTCATCGACAAAATTCCAGACTAAACTGTCAACACTGCGCTTACATGGTGCCCAGGCTAATTTGCGGATCCTGAATAAACATGCTTGATGAATTCAGCAGCTCGCGAAATTCGGCACAACTGCACAGTGTAAATAAGACAATTTTATTTAATTCATTTCACATGCTAACATTAACATTTAGGACCATATATTGTCATTACAAATTCTATTACATTACATTCATTCAATACACTCACGCCGTCTAGGTATTAGCTTGGGATACACGCACAGATCTGCCCGCCGGATTTGTTCGGCGGATAAGCTCGGCGACAGAACCGTCCATGTATGGCGCATTTCAGATGTGTCCGCAGACAAATCCGTGTCCAATTCGCGCCATACATGGACGGATCTGTCCGCCAGGCATATCCGCCAGACAAATCCGGCGGGCAGATCTGTGCGTGTATCCTCTGTGTGTGTAGTGTGTGTGTAGTCATTACGCGCGAGTCCTTATTTTTCGGAGAGTCAACCCATCTTCAAGCATTTAGACCGGTGTCATTTTAAGTGTAGTAAAATATTAAATATCACTTAAGTATTAATTATTTCCAAACAGTATGTTACCCAACCAGTTTACCATAAGCACCGCTATTCAAATAGTCCTGATCCACTTATATTTTATAGATTAATCTAAAATCCAATATCAATAACAGTAACACTGAATCAATAAATCCTTTTTTCAACTTCCGGGTGGGCCGGCTCTAACAGACAAACATACAAGTTTATTGGGGCATTAACAATATAATTCACCCTGGATAATAACATCGTCCTAATAAATATAAATATTTTGGTTTGTTGTGATTTAATGGGGTATTCCGGCTGAGGTTACTGTGGATACGACTTTGATCATCCTTTTGAGAGTAATCACAGTTTATTTTAATGTTAGCACGCAGCAGTAGGTGTACGTACCAAGGCAGTATGGCAGATGGTATTGGCAATGGGTTAGATAAGTACTTTCGGTAGAAAGCAAAAAGTAAAATTTGCATTGAAATTGCAAAAAACATTGTTAACCTAAATAAATAAATAAACAAATAAATATTTGTTGACAATCTTACACAAATCAACCTAACCCCAAACTAAGCAAAGCTTGTACTATGGGTGCTAGGCGACGATATACATACTTAGATATGTAAATACATACTTATATACATAGAAAACATCCATAACTCAGGAACAAATATTTGAGATTAGCTCACAAATAAATGCCCTTACCAGGATTCGAACCCGGGACCTCCAGCTTCGTATATAGGCAGGGTCACTACCAACTAGGTTATGGAGGCCGTCGAACCTGTTGCAAACTTTTATCGCATTTTTTTTGTGTTTGTATCTTCTCAGATACACTAGGGTTGTCACTCAGCCAAGACGTATCAACAAAATTGTCGTGCAAAAAGGAATTAGAATCAGTTTAAGGATGTTTACGGCGAAAGAAGCTCGGCAGTGCACGAATTTATCGCTGACCGATTAACTGGCCGTTAGGGTCTTTAAGTTTACGCACTTGTAAGGAAAATACTTTAAGGCGATTATTACAATAAATAAATAAGATTTCATTCCTAACTATTTAGTGTTTATGGGCCTTAAAACTAGAACTCACGACAAACTAAGAAGCACTGACCCAATCTCGAACCATATCTGTTTAAACTGAAATAGTGCCGGCAGTTAAAACAACCTGCGTTCAACAAACAGATTTCCAATCACGAATGGTTTATTGATATTAGCCCCCGTTCCGTGTTGAGAATGAATGAATGTCTGCATCCATCTTTTAATACGGCTCGGTCAAGGAATGTAGGGATTCAAGGACTATGAAACCGTAAATATGGCATTGTAACGGTAATTCACACAATTAAAAACCCATTCCCGTTAATATTTAAAATTAATTAAGTTTCTTAAGATTTTATGATTGGACACTAATTCGAAGATTTACTAGCATGATATTTTAAAGCGAAAAAAATATGAGTGAATGAAAAAACTCATTCAAAACTTATTATTTGTGTATTCATAATTTACGGTGTTTATACTATTGGAACAAGATTAACTTGAACAACAACATTGTTTAATTACAAAGTGACAAGTGAAATTATATAAGTACCTATATCCCGATTGTTGATTTAGTTTTGAATAAAATAATTCTGTAAACGTTTGTCACAATTAAACTTATATTTGTAATTAATGGCAACTATAGTGGTTATTCCTGGAGTATATGTATCCCAGTAGCTATAAAATTATGTAGGTGCCGTTTTGTGATTAAGTACACATAAAACATCGATATATAATGATAGGACGTACCTATTTAACAGTGCGTTTCGTATCTTAAATTCATTGCACTTCGTCACTTATCTCAATCTATTTACGCTTGGGTCTTTTAAATCTGACCAAAATACCGAGTTCAAAATTCTTCTTACTAGAGTAATAAACATATCTAATTATCAGATTAACTACAAATTGGACGTAAATAATTTAACCGTTGCTTTGAATAAATTAGTAATTAACGTGCCACAATTAGCCAGCGCGAGTATCTCCAATCTGGGCGTTGGGAGGTGTTTGTCTACATATTTATGACATACCAATAAGTGTCATGAGACGTACTAGTATTAACTTACCTAAGTACCTACTGTGGTCTGTTAAACGCAGTAAGAAACGCGTAAATGACTCTGAAAACATAGTTTTGAATACAGAAAGAAGAAAAAAACTCTTGAATGCTCTTGAATAGAGAAAATACCGGATCCGGAATTGCGGACTCGTTGCAAACCAGCCTTGGCGATTTTTAAGTAGGTAGTCTTTCTTCTACTGGGTATCGCCTCATCAACACATCACACACACATATTCTACATCTGCATCTTACACACATCTTGTGAGGTCATAACAACTTGTGACTAACCGACACTTAGTAGGGTATAATTTTAATAATGAAGAGTTTTCTGAAATATATTTATCTTAGGCAGACATGATGACTTAATCGTATCGGACAATCAAAGACGTCGTAATAGCGGATAATTATATGAATTTCATAGTAATGCTTAGTTATAATAAACTAAGCAAACAACCTAACCACCAATCAGTCGAAATGATCCGCCTCAAGCCCATCAGAAAAGTAAACATACGAAAGCGAGAGTTCCGAAACCCACAATTTTCTGTTTCGAAATTTGATGACTTCATCTCAACTTAATCACGGTTCTGAACGAAAATTGCCACCGACCAATCGCGTGCGCCCATTTAAACGGACGCATTTGAATTCGGAACGCTTTTTTTCAAACGCACGCCGGCCGATCGCGCGTGCAGACGTATGTTTACACGTAATTTGGGTGGTAATTTGGCAAATTGGCGACGAGGAATCCGAGGTGTTTTTTGCTGCGTTACCCTTTTGGATGTCACTGAACTTTAGGTGAAAGTACTTGACCGTGTAATTGAATATTTTATCAGCGAGGTCGGGTCGGCTCATGAATATAAAAGTGAGGCCTCGGGCGTTCTATAGGGACGTTTACTGGGGGCGATGAAACTGAAACTCTTTTAACTTAGCTGTTTTATTGTTTTCACTCAGTTTTTTACGACTTTCCTCCTATTACCTTTTTGCGACTCGTTGTATTAAAAAATAGGTGTGATAAATAAAAGACCACCGACTGCGAGCTGCGTAATCATTACGTAAACCAACAAATTTAATGGTTATTTTGACATCTTTTTATCTCCATAAATATTCCACACTCGGACATTGATTGATACAGAATATTATTAAGGTATCATATCCATTAAATAACTAATTACAATAGTAAAGTTGTTTTATAATATGATAATTGATAACCTACGTGAACTTTTAAATAAAGCGACGTACAGTCAGCATCAATAATATGTATACGAATTTGAGTCTTATCTTATCCCACAGACATAAGTGCCGAAATGTTTACATATTTTTGATGCTGACTGTACCTACGCGAATGCTAACATGATTGTTAAGTATTTTAATATACATATTATATGTAGTTAGAACATGATGTTTATAATAATAGAAAATAATATTGAACTATAAATAAACTTAAGATTAAGAGGTAACTAATTAATGGGTAAATTTGTTCGGATATTTCCATAGAAAGTGACCCGTTTGCAAGTGTAAGTATTGGAAGATTTTGAAGGAAAAAGGAACAGGTTAATCCAACTGATATGGCTGCAAGGATTTAAGGGAAATTGTCATTAAAACAAGCTATTTTTAAAAGGCTTTCACCTTGACATAATTCGATATGTTTTATACATATTTTTATTATTAAGAATTCAAAAGGTTGACAAGAGCACGCTAATTCTCTAATTGTCTAAGTACTTATCGCTGGGCAGACAGGGTAGGAGCTGATCTTCATGAGCTCGGTGCCGGTGAAACCTGGCGTGAAATAGCGCAAGACCGAGCAAATTGGCGTGTCCCATTCATCTTTATATGTAATTTGGAATGCAGATTCTAACTTATATTATAATAGAATATTCCGTAGTAGCAATGGATTTTAGAATTTCTAAGATCCATTGCTACTAAGGAATACCACCCGCCTTGTCCAAGTTTTGGTCACCCACGTCGTGTAACGGCTCTTCCTACCGGACATGACACCCCTTATCTAAGTAAGCCAGCAATGTATGCCGACTTAAGAGAAAAGCCATGACATAATACGGGAAGGTTAATTGGTAGCAGAGGGCGAGGTGCGTCCGAAAGTGGTTGATAACGGAATGATAAGGACTCTGTTTCGCATTGTAGTTTTAGTAATGTAGGTTGAACTTGTACTGTAAAAGCATTATTATGATATAACTTGCTGATCTAAATAAAGATGTCAATGTAATTAAAAACCGGCCAAGTGCGTGTCGGACTTGTGTGTCCATTTCCGATTAGTGTAAACTGTAAAGTACATAGGTTAATTATTAATTTGATATGAGTGACATGCGTGTTTCATGTCTACTAGGTAATAAATACACAACATTATTTGTAAAGTATCATTGGACCAGTAATTACCAATAATATATTAAAGAAAGGCTGTGTACCTTTTTTAGATCTGTGAAAAATTATAATGATTATAGTGCAGTCGGTCTTAAATTTATATTGACCTACTTAAGTATTTATCTATATCTATCTATTATATACAGTGTGTTTCTGTAATAGGAGCAATAAATTAAAACATAGATTCTACTCCTCAAACTATAAAACTTTTATTTGTTCAACAACTTTAAAAAAATATGTATTTTGTAGATTGTCTCTTTTTCATACACACTAAATATTATTTTCCATGAACGTTAAAATCCGTCTATTTGACATTGCTTGTCACCCTACAGACATAGTCAATTTCGGAATACATTGCGTGTTCGACAAAACTTTAAAGTGTCCTAAAAATCAAACCATACGTTATTTTTAAAAGTCGCTGAACAAACGTTTCCTGGTTTGAGGAGTAGAATCTACGTTTGAATTTATTGCTCCTATTACAGAAACACACTGTATATCGTCGCCTAGTACCCACAACACAAGCCTTATTGAGCTTACTGTAGGACTAGGTTGATTTGTGTAAGATTGTCCTAATATATTTATAATAATTAAGTTAACTCGGGGCCTTGAGCTCGGAAGCAGTACCTAGCTGAAAACTAATCTGCCTACGAGGTTTTCAACGGACTTCAAGATGTCGAAGAAGGAGGGTCTTAATTCGTCAGTACCTTTGTTTTTGCTTTGTTTTTTTTTTTAATTTGTTCACCGTTTATACAAAGACGTCTGGACCGATTTGGAATATTCTTGAGTATGCTTCACAGTTGGTCCCCTTGTCATCAGGTCAGGATCTGATGATGGGATCCTGGAAAAATCGAGGGAACTCTTCAAATATTATTGGCACATCTATAATGATTTGAGTATTTGTTTTTACAGTACTCATACTCATACTCATTTATTCATAATGATAATAATGTTAAATATTTACATGTCATGAATAAAGGTACAATACCATAATATTTAAGTATGTAAATATGTATTTCAAATTTAATTACGTCTTGCTTAGATATGTTATTTAATAATTTTAGTAATAATCATAATACTAATTACATTTGTAGGGCATTTGCTTTTGGATAGGTGGAGACTGAACTGAAGTCGGTTCTTTTTTGTTTAAAATTATTAGGAGTAGTAAAATATCAGTGAGTTTTGTATGTCAACGGCCGAATATTATCATTAGTAAAAAAAAAACACTAACTAGTACCCAGTGGCGCTGGGTAAAAAAAAATCTTAGGCGAGCCGGCCCTTTATTTGGCTTAAAATTTGTTCACTAGCAAGGAAAACTGCTCAAATGCCTGAAAATTAGGCAAGCCGACGGAAATCGTATTTTGTGAAAGCGCCGCCACTGCTACCTAGTACCTATACAGCGTGTATTTTTGATATCACCTCATACACCAAGGGTAGTTAGTATAGACTATAGACCCTAATAAACATACTTCCATATGTTTTATTAAAATTTCACCACTTTTATTTTTCCATATAAAATATTTCAGCACGCAATGTATCGCTACCTGTTTGATTACTTTGACCGAAAATGTCACAACTGATGATGTGTCAAATTAGTAGAAATTTAAAAAATCTATTGCTCTATGTTAACTTAGAGTTAACTCAATATTTATTACAATATAGATTTATAATTTCAAAACTTGCGTCTGGCTTTCATTGAGGTAATATCAAATAAACACGCGGTGTGTTCTTTTTAATACAAAGTATTAAACTGTAACTGGTAATATCTGGTTTACTGCAAATATTTTATTATCAGAATCGCGATTGGTGGGGCGTCAGTTTGGTGAGGTCATCGCTCTGTTATCTACAACTGCAGTTTGGTCTAGCTTTGGAAACTATTTACACCAGGCTTGAAATATAAACGCGTCACACTAAAGTATATCGTTTTTGCAATTTATGTGCCTATATAGTTATCTACTAAGATTGTATTATCCATCTTAAAATAAAATTGACTTCGTAATTTTAATTTAATAGCTAGGCTAGGGATACACCCACAGATGTGCCCGCCGGATTTGTCCGACGTTTGTTCATCACCTCAACGGAAAATAGTGACCATTTGCCGTTTAGGTAATGAAGCAAAAATACGCAAAATGAAAGTATGTCACAAAGACCAAAAGTTGCAAATTAATAGAACTATACAGAAATTGATTCGCTTATTAGGAAATACAATCTGCCCAATGAGGGCATCACTGGACGGACGACACAGTATGAAGACGTTTATTCAATGCGCGACAACTACAGTGTATTTTGTCACTTTTACTACACATTTACTACTTCAGTCTTCAGTGTATCATAAAAACCTTGGACACTAAAAGCGACATCAGACTGTTTGTCGACTAACGTCTAAGAATTTTCGCTACTTTAAAACAATTACGCAAGAGAAAAATTACGCATTGTCTAAATTGAACGCGCGCCGAAACAATCGTAAAGTGTATATTTTCATAGCAAATTTTATACTTGGCGGGGTGTTCACCTTTTTGGCAAGGCCATGGAAAGAGATAGTAAAAGCGATTAGATACGTGAGAGATAAGGACGGATGCCGAAACGTGACGTAGTGATGAAAGATACAACCGGATTTGTGCTGAAAAATGGCGCGAGTGAAAATAGTAGACCTTGGTTTTCTATGTAGTGTTTTGTTTCTTTGTAGTTTAGATTTTTTTTCTTTGTTGTTTTAGGTTGTTTGTTATTGGCGGTAGGTACAGTCGACATCAAAGATATGTTTACACTTTTGCACAAGGGCGTAAGGTGAAAAAGTGTAGGTAAACATATCTTTTACGTCGACTGTACAAGTTTTTGAGAATTCTTTTTGACAAAGGTACAGTCAGCAGCCTAAGTAGCGAAGCAGGCGAGGTGTCAAATGAATTCCACGCGGTTTTTTATCAAAAATAATGTCGTTATACCCATGGCCGTTTTATCTTAAAAAATTGTTTAGATCTCATGAAATGTAGAAATGACGTTGTAGGTATTCAACAATTCTGTCTCGAAATCATGACTGAAATATTTTGTAACTTTTTAATTTTAGACTGATCATAAATTGTGCACTTTACCGCCTAATTTGTAGCCAGCGTAGGGATATTACAAAAAAAACGTATTACCCAATGAACAATGCCAAAAAACAGTTGTCACGCTTAATATTGTAAATTTTATTCTGAAAGCTATTTACAATAATGTAACCCTGTTTAATTTGTGTGCCTACGCTGTTTACACAAGATTGAAAAATGCTTTCTATTTGTACCTATTTCGTAAGTCAAGGTTAATTTCAATTAAAGACCTTGTTCTTGTCAAAAATAGACTATTATTAGGTTAGGTTTTTAATAGGTTAGCTGGAAGGGATAAGCTCGTCTTTGTACACACATACCTTTGTTTTTAATGGTCATGTACTTGTTTTGTGCAATAAAGTGTTTTACTACTAATACTACAATTTTTTAAAATAAAAACCTCGAAATATCTTTCCTTCTTTACATATATTTTCCAACTTAAACTCACAAGTATGCTGATACCAGTCCTTCAGTGTTTTCATCGGAATATGATTGAGTGTAAAATGCGTAAAAATTTCAGTAACGGTATTTTCGTTGCGGCGCGTGAGACAGGTGTTGTGTATGATTTACATGCCAGACGTATGTTTGTCTGTCTATTCTAATTTGAGGAACGAAATGGAAACCGTTTAATCTACCATTGACCGTTCAAGGTCGTGTGTGTTTATTTTATATTTTGATACAAATCCTGAAAATATGAGTTGGAGTATCATTAGTACTTATCATTACCAGTGATCAGATTTTAGGGTGCAACACGGCGGAATACATACAGTTATTTTACGAATGTAGTCGTTAAAATGGTAAAATGTTATTGAAATGTATTTGATTTAACTGAAAAAACCATGGAGGTCCTAAAATCCAAAGATTATCCGTTTTAGCATAATTTTTGTGGTAAAAAAAACCGTGCTGCACCCTAAAATCCGATCACTGATAATTACCAAAGCTTTTCCAAGAATGTAAAAGTATACAGTGCGGGTTTTTGAAAAGTAGTAGATAGTGTATAGGTTTTTAAACGGGTTGGCATGGTGCATGTTATAGTCATAGGTACAGTCGACTTCAAAGATATGTCTACACTTTTGTGTACCTTATTTCAAAGGCTTAAGACAGTCGACTTAAACCTACTTATTATTAGGCACCCCCAGATTTCAAGGAATCTATTGACTCTGGTAACCGCTTACTATCATGCGTGCTGAATACTTGTTTGGATATATTTATAGGCTTTTTTAATGTGCATTTTAAGGTTTTAGGATTAAAATAATGACGCTATGCTAATATTATTTTGTATTGTTCTAGGTAAGTTTAAAACGTCGTCTACATCATCAGTGAAAATACCGAAAACCGCTTCTAAAATACTAACTATTGTAAGCGTAAGTATTTTTTTAATAATAAAGGAATATATTTTAGTTTACCGACCTAAGTAGGGTAGGATATTGAAAAGCTTAAGTAAGTCAATGAACAATACTTTCTCTACGAGTGCTCAAAATTGGCAAGCTGGTAAGACTTAAGTTCGACGAATGCCTTACAGCCTGCTCCCTCTATACAATTTAGTAACTTCAATCTCCCGATGGATTGTGCCCCCGGGGGCGGAGGACGCCTCGCCCGTCGTTCTTCACAATTGTATAAAATCCATTTCAGCATCGTCGACGATTCTAAAATATGCGACCATAAAACTCAGTTTTTAGATTAATGGTACTTTTTCTACTCGTGAACTATAATAATATAACTCCATCGAAAAGTATGAGCTAGTAGTTCGGTCTAACATGTCCTAGTTCAAGCATTATAGTTCACGAGTAGAAAAAGTACCATTAATCTAGTTTCTATAGTTAAGTGACAACTGACAAGTGACAGTGCTGATGTCGTCTGAATGCGTATGTCGTTGTCGCTTATTTATCGTTGGCGTTTAGCGGTCGGTAGAGTTTGTCCGGAAAAGAAGTGTCGGGATTTATAAAGAAACTCATACCTTCTACGACACTTTTCTTTCCGGACAGACTCTAGCAAGATATCCACGAATTAAAGAAGATATCTATCCCGGTACCAAGAGTCGGTGAGAGTGACACTGGCCCAGTACATGCTATCTTCAAACTTAAATAATTCTCAATAAAGGTGTCATCTATTTGGCATTAGCGTGTCGAACACTAGAACGTTTACCTTATACCGAGGAAGAAATATAAACGACCCTTTACCTAACTAAGTATAAGTATTTGATTTTAATAACTAGGCACCTACTTAAATAATCCACGCAAATATGAGCAGTCGTTATCTTTTAGTAAAAACATCTACTTATAAAATCTTCATATTCCGTAAAAACTTTAGACTGTGAAATTTAAACAAAGTTTCGTTATATTTCAAGTCAATGTCAAAATGCTGCCGATTTTTCATTTTGTATCAGTGTGTCATTTCGTCAAATTTGTATCAGTCCAAGCTTTATAAATACGAGCAATATAAAACGCAGCTGATATACACGCGTTTTCATCAATCTATGGATTCCGTTCAATCTAATTAACATTTCTGAAACCTTCTAAACTTTCCTAAGAATCCCGAAAATTTCTAAAATTTCCGTGTTTCACTAACTAATGCGTGCGCGCAGTTCAGGTTTAACGAATGTTAAATAATGTTAACACCCAATTATAATAGCTCGAGCGAATATAAATTCCTCGGAGTGACGCGACCACACAACTAGCCACTGATTTAGGTTAAGGAGAAGCTAAATTATATTTTTCTACTGAAATCTGTTAACTAAATAATTTAAAGAAAGATAAAAATATAAAACGTCCTTTTGATTGTACTATTTGTAAGTTAAGGTAAAACAATTATTTGGCAAAACTGATAGTTTTACGGACAGCTTCACAAACTTCTTACCTAAATAAGCGTGTAAGGCAGTTTATCAGATACTGAAAGTGTTACTCGAGACTCGAGAAATAAACATACATACATCCCCAAAAACTACCACCTATCCTAATCAAGGCCTTTGCACATCTCCGCGGCGGAATCGACGCCGTGGAACCGCCTTGCGTCGCGAAACCTGAGCGGACCTAGAGCGAAACGCCCTTTTTGCGCCAGTTTCGCGACAAAAAGGGTGGCGCGGTTCCGCTTTATCGATTCCACCGCGGAGATGTGCAAAGAATGTGCAGTGATTAGTGGGGTAAAAAGAAACCGCACGCCGCCTTACAGCGTCAGCTTCTCCACTGGCTTCGTGCCAATCCGACTAATAAAACCGACGAAAAATGGAGTGGTCCCGCGAATCAACGCGTCAGCGAGCGACACTTTACGGTGATTGTTTAAAAAGGTTCGCAATTAACATGTTAAGCGTCTGTTACACTGGTACTATCATGTGACTATGTCAAAGTTGAAAAAGAGAAATTGTATAATCGCGCGCAAGTCGTGCGAATCAACGCATCATCGTGCGATTTTACGGTGATAGTGGATGGTGGGCCGTTTGTGGGGCGTATGAAGCGTCTAAGCATTCGATCAAATGTGTAAAAAAAAAATAGTGGCCACTATTTACTATTTTACGATACCTGACCGGTTAATACAATGTAAGTTTGCAATGCAATGCGATTTCTTGTTACTTTTGGGACTACTCAAGATAATATACAAACGCGATAATATTAAAAGCATACTTTTGTGAACTTAGCTTAACAATAACGACCAATTGAGACCAAGCATGCCATGCAATGCAGCCCTCATTTTCGATTTTAGAACTGCACATCAGTGTGAAAATAATAACTGCAAGATGTGAACTCTTCAACACTGCAATTCAGTTAACAATAAGTCCATTGGTTATTGGCTCGTACCGACAAAATCATTTGTAAACATTTTTGCACTCTGTATGAATGAAATAAGTTTAAAACGATTTACTTGTTTTCGATTGCATGTTTTCGCCATTTGCATCAATGTGCCGAAACCTTTATAACTTTCTGGCCAAGACAAAACAAAATAATAATAGCTAAGTACTAATAATTTGTGGAAACGGAATGCCGAGTGCATTTTGAAATGGTGCTTTGCTGTTTTTGATGCGCGGTTACATTTTTAAGTATTGTAATGTTACCGATAATAATGATTTTATATTCTTACTTTACTTTCATATTTATATATGTACTGACAAAAGTATATTTTTTCTTTATTTGATACATTACAATACACTTGTGAACGAAAAAAAACATAAATATACAACTTATAACGCTACCTAGACCTAACTTAAAAACTATTGGTACCTAAATGTAAAACTATTTATATTAGATATGTTTTCGTATAGATAAAAAAACTACTAAAATCGTACAGGTGACGAAGTAATCTAGTTAAATAAAAAACTGATCATTATTATAAACGTTAGGTATAATGAACGTGTTTTTTTACAGATTCTTACTATTTAAGTAAGTAGGTACCATTTGTAACAAAATCTATATTATGTAAACACCCTTTTGATATGATAAAAGTACAACGACGGTGATAATTCTAATTGTAGCAAAAAAGACAACAATCTGTTTAGCAACACATGTATTTTTTGCAACAATTACAACTTCATGCACTTGCCAAACAACAACCAGAGAAAAAAGATAAACAAGATAAGTCATTGCAGTGAAAAAATGCTACAATCGAAAGTGCATTTATGAATGACGGAATGACTCAGATATTAGTGTTAGTATAGTAAACACTGGGAGTAAAAAATAGTGCTTCGAATTTTTAGAGCTCTAGGTTAGGTTTCTACGCTAGGAATCGTAAAACTACGTCCATTGATGACGTAAGGCGGCGCGTTTTTTAAGTGTTTGAATAACTGCTAGTTCGGTGCGTGGTTTTATGACTGTAAATATATGCGAATTGTGGCTGAACACACTTTTTTATTTATTCGTACTTTATGACTTTTCTTACATAATATTAGTTTTGGACGAAGATATAGGTTTACAAACACAATAACTACCATTTTACGATTAAACCAAAAATGTAATAAACACTGTTCTTAATTCTACTGTCTGTATCTGAATGGCTGGATCTCAGTTCTTACTAATCGAGATATAATTCAAAGCCCAACACTGCCATTGAGGTAAAATTTTGCGTGTTCGATTTGTTCAGCAAGATTTTTACAGCGGTGCGCGCGCTTAGATGAAAGGAAGTCACAGACTCTGGGGTATCGTGTTCCCCATATTACGTATTGTTGATAGTTCTTGGGTGCCCGCAAACATGTGGTTAAGATGGCGACAAACCCACGGAACAACGCATCTGTGGAGCCGACCAGTAAAGGCTCAAAGTGCACACTTATATTTAGTAAAAAACGAGAAAAGCTTCAAGAATAAGGTTTCCTTTATCGCATACGCATCTTTAAAGCCAGTTAAAGTTGTAAGTAGGGATGGGCATTCAGAGGTTGGGTTATGTATATTTTTAATATACGTTTATGGTTAGGGGTAAAATAAGAATAAACGGTTCAATTTTAAGTACCTACGAAGAAACGCGCGGTTGGTGCTTGCTGTCGTAATTGGAATGAGGCCTTTAACTTGTTTCCAAAACTAACAAGTTTTAATGTAAATATTAATTTACTATAAACCTATAATATTTCAATTGTGGCAATGTAACTAAAAATTAATTACCTATAGCCACTCTACAGACTTCTTTATTTTCATACGGCATCTTGAACAATTAGGTGACACAATTGCTCTGTGGTCAACTCGAGTTTATAAAATATTAGTCAATCTATAATTAACATATCTGCTTGTATTCTGAGGATATAATTACCACCATGATTAGGCAGTACCAGTTTGCGCTAATCAGTATGTTTTAAGCTCAGGGTCGGTTAAATATCGATGAGGGAAAGCAAAGTTTGTAAATTTCAATTCTTTTGTGCAAGCGTTTATTTAATTTCAACAGTCGTGTCATTCAAACTAGGAAATATTTCGATTTGATGATTGTGTGGTTTTAGTATGGTCGATACTGTGACTTTTGATGACCTCTTTCTTGTACAGTCGCCATCAGATATATCGAAGTGGCCAAGGTTATCACAAAATCTGAACAACGCCTTTATGGTCCAGGCGATACGGTGCTTGCTCAGATGTTTTTGAGTACCGTGGCCGATCCGATATATCTGATGGCGACTGGACCAATGTTTAAGTCTGACGCAACAGGTACAAAACGTTAGTTGCTAACGGTCAGATTTAAAAAGAGACTTAAACTGACAGCTTTAAGCGATTTGTATAAAATGCTTCAGCTGTTATTAGCGTGGTCACTATAAACTGGTAAGGGCATTCACTAACGCCTCGGCATTATGCTTTTGAAGCGGAAAAGCGAGCGGACTGTTTGGTGGGATGGTAAGTAGCTGGGGGGAAATCCACCCTTCCATGGCCAATCAGGAAAAAATTCCTACACTGGAATGCTCCTACCGAGATTGCGCTTCCAGTGAGACCAGTTGACGTGAGTTCAACCTGGTCTGAGGAAATAGATAGGAATTTACTGATGGGAGTTTTAATGCTGGTCCACTACTCCTAGCCTAGCTGAGACACAGCTAGGTCCGACAATTGTCGGAATGATCCGCGTTGAAACGTGTTTCGTGGTCGTGGTCCTAGACAAGCGTGTAGGTACAGCTGCTATCAGATATATCGGAGCGGCCAACGTGGTCCAAATATATGAACAACGCCTCTATTATCAAGGCGATAAAGCACATGTTCAGATATTTTTGAGTACCTTGTCCGCTCCGATATATTTGATGGAGACTGTACTAATTGAATGCAGTTCCAACCAGCCCCGTTGGAAAGTTGCAAGTCCAGACACATCGGGCATCAATTATTTATGAACTAACTCAAGCAAGTGTTCGTTTATCACTGTAGCATGTAAGATGTCATAATATGAGATATAGGATATAGGGTGCCTCGATAAAGTACGGGGAGTAAAAGCGGCAATATTTTATGCAAAAACAAGCAAATGGAAACTTAATTTCTTCTTTCTATTCTATTCTTAATAAAAAAAAGTTACGACCAATTATGGTCATAATATTGGACCTAGAATTAACTGAAAGCTATTAAAATAACTGTAGCCAGGTATTTATTTCAAAGTTAATACTTCTTGTTATATTTGTTAAATACATTTTCTGATAAAGGTTTTAATTGTAATAGCTTATATCCTAGCGATAAAATTCTTGTTAACAACAGTGTAATAATAGACGTAATGGTTCAGTACCTAGTAATTGCGTGAATTATTACGATGACTAGTTCTGATTAAATCTCAATTTACTTTTTGTCCTAATTTGGTTTATGAAATATTAATTTTGTCAATCGAATAAGCATTAAAAAACTAAATCTCAACTTTACCTGTAGTTTACCCAGCCAACTTCGTATTTCCTTCCCAAACTCCTTACTCCTTAGCAGCTGACCACCTGAAACCATTCGCACATAGTTTTATTATTAACTCCAGCTAATTAATCCTATTATTAAAGCTATAACTATGTACATTAAGACACAATTTCTATTCCACAAATTGGAAACCGATATTCATTAGGTCTACTTAATGAAAAAATCAACCACGGAGAACATTGGGGCCTGACAGGATTCGAACATGAGACCTTCGGATTACCGGTCCAATGTGCTTCCACTTACACCATAATCTTCCCAGTTCAACCCGGCGAATTTTATCATTATAATAGTTTGTAATGGTAATACAAATCCAATACCAATTGCAGGAAGAAATAATCATACCACCTTTAAACCTCATTTAACCGAGAAGGCCATTTATTTCCAACCAATTTTCACATCCCGCCTTAGCCCTTATCAAACTTAAATCCTGTCTTCACTAAACGGCTTAAGTCTCCTTTTACTCTCTCCTTAAATTTAACCTTAAGATACCTAGCACAAAGTTAATTTTCGAATGAACACAAAATTGGAGTTATGATTTTGATAGGAGATCCCCTGGTTACCAAGTACTCGTTAATCGATTAATACTGCAACCCCGTTAAGTACCGTTTTGCATATAAATTGTCGGAAATTACTTCAAGGTGTGAAAATAGCTGGTCAACCATAACCCCTTTAAAGGAAATGTCGGTTGACATAGTTTTTTAATCGTTAATTTAATGTTATTATAATTCGGGGTTACTTAGGTCTTGTTTGAGTACAGTAAACTAATCATGTGACAGGTATGTAAGTCAGGTACAGTCAGCATCAAAAATATGTTAACATTTCGGCACTTATGTCTGTGGGATAAGACTCAAATTCGTATACATATTATTGATGCTGACTGTACCTACACTGTCGTGTTTTAATATCAATTAAAATAGAAAACTGAACATACTGTCCTTTTTTTCTCTATGGAAAACATACAAATTACTCCTAGCTAGAGTTTCCACTTGAGTTTCTTCAAAGCGAGATTAAATTGGGATCTCATATAGGTTTGCCTGTTCCACCGTAGAGTAGACCGCATCATCACTTACCATCAGATGAGATCCTATTCACACGCCTGTCTATCTATACCTACTTTAAGTCGGTCAAAAGGAGAAGTGTGAGGTTTATACTTACATATTAATACAAGATAAGTCTACAGGTAAAAATACCTACTCATAAGTAACACTTAAAATAATGTTAAAGCATTCAACAGCATTCTTATTGACATCAAATTAGTAGTATCGCGTTTCAATAATCGTCAACTCATAGAATCGAAGAGCTATTGTAATAATAATAACAGAACTACATCAATACGTACAAGTATCGTTAATAACCAGTTGGTATTTATTAATCAAAACATGGCATATAAGAGTGGGACACGAGTTACAGGCGCGAGACGGTATTGAAATTACTTTATTAATATTGTGATTTATTAAATATTTATCAAGCATGTTAATTAATCAAGATTATTAATGCGAAGAATGTTGTGCCAACACATGCCTTCTTGACAATCGGCAGTGCGCGAGCCAAGTTTCCATTGAAATTATGCTTAAGGAAACATTTAATGTGAAGAAGTAGTATTTCCGAGTGTGTACATACTTATGCACATAATACTTAATGTGTTGTATTTGTAATCCCTACATATTCTAAAAAGGCTAAGTCAGTATAAAAGATTTGCAATTGTTAGCATTAAAAGCACTTTTATGAAATTAGCTAAGCGAATATACATATGTGCATAAGTTATATTCTGAAACTAGCTGAGTCACAAAATTTACAACCTCACTACTTTTCGACTCTCGAAACACCGAAGAGAGTGTTTTCAACTGGATATCCAACCCAGACGATATTCACGAAGCGATAAACTCTTAATTTTGGTATTCTTCCTTTTCGCCGAATTTCACTGGCCAACCAACTCTTCGCAGAAGTTTCATTTGGCCGCCTAACTTGTACCAAGTAATTATTTCGCAACCATTTCATTTCCCAACCCCATACTTAGTTAAATTACCTACTAGGTCGGATTTGGTTAGGTTGGAATATGTAAAGTTGGGAAATGAAATTCGGCCAAATGAAACTTCTGCGAAAAGTTGGTTGGCAAATGAAATTCGGCAATCCAATGTTCGGCGAAAAGGCAGAGAACCTACTAATTTACCCCGCCTCCTCTTATCACTTGGCTGTTACAAAAACTCACGCTAATCACACACAAATCCCGCAAAAAGTGTTAATAACACACGCCGACACCCAGATCAAAGTGTGACGGCTGAATCCCAGGGATCAGACTTTTTGCCGGCACTTCACTTTGCGAACTATCCACAAGTCGTTTTATACCCGACTGAGTGCTATTAGCTTTTGCAATTTGATCTCTGAAATCGTAAATGCTACAGGACATTTATACTGGGCATCATAAGCAAGCCATTATTTATCTTTTTCATCATAGTCGGATTTATAAAAATATATTTATGTCATCAGCCGACATTAAAGCCACCTGTTGCTAATCCTTGGTTCTTGCCCAAATATGGACAATTTCAATCTAATTTTAAGCCATAAATAATATATCTACATATAAGGTAAACTGCAGACAGACTACGTGTAGAATTTGATAACAATTTGTGGCTAAATAAGCGTGTAATCTGTATGAGACAGCTACTATAAAAATCTTAAAATTGATTCTAAAAGATACCAACTTCTAATTAGTCAAGGAACTAGCCTAGACAGAAGGATAGTATATTACCAGATGTTTCTCAAAAACAGCTCAATTATCACACTATTAATAACCATTTCTCACGTTTTTTGCTGTTCACCCGTAGTCCATACATCATCGCGTCGTGCTCGATATAAATAGCATGCTATTTCCGTCTCGCAAAAGGAGCGAGACAAAGACGGAAGACAACTAGATTGGGTGGTAATGGGCCGTGGGGTAGACCGCTTCATTTAGTGCCTTGCTAAGGGCGCGGTTACACTGAACTGTACAACGAACTTAGTGTGTGTGCGCCCTAACTGAGATACAAACTTAGTTTATTATGCGGTACTTAATTTTTTTTTCAATCCATTAGTCAAAATTAGATATTATATACACTGCAGTGCAATACTCAGCATACAACTTATTATCACTATCTGCTTTGTCACTACAATGTGTAAGAGTCACAACTTTGTTGCATCGCATCGCACTTGTACTTGTAGTTTATTGAAATTCTACTAAAGCAAACCAGCAAGAAGACAAAAAAGTCAAAAACTATATATACCTAATTATTACTAGTAATTATTTCTCGTAAGTATACGATTCAAAATGTAATGCCAATCTTAAATTAACTCTCTCGGTGGTCTTTCAATACCATGTTTTACAATTGCGATTACAGTCGCACCAGAACAAGATAATCCTTAGATTTTACTGTTCACAATACAACGTTCAAGTCATTTAATGCTGGGCGTCTAGGATTACACCCCAAAACTTGAAGAGCCTTGTCTCGCAGTATACGTAACAGAGTCGTAGGTCTTGTAAAATTGGGAGGGTTCGATTAAGTGATTTCGAAGCGCACGGTTGCTGAAAAATAAAACGTCCAAGTTTGTGATATATCTGCTTCTTAGTAGTTACTTGGCTTTTTGTAAACATTGCTAGTGACTTTATGGATTTATTACTTGTTATGTCACTTGAGACATCGTTTTCGTGGAGTTGCGCTTATTAAGTTTGAACATGGCAGTGATTTAGGTATAGTTGGGTCTATTATCATTATAATATCTATGAGTAAATAGACTTTCCGTAAAATTCCAACTAAGTGGCGCGCCGATGTACTTACAAAAAGTTCGAAATCCCGCAAATTATTAGTATACAGCATGTACGAGTATGATATGAGCAAGTTTAAGAATCTATTTTTATGAATCTGGTGATTTCCGGTTTTGAAAAATAGCAAAGAACATACTTAAAAAATTTGGTATTATTGTACAGTCGACGTCAAAGATATGTTTACACTTTTTCACCTTACTCCTTTGTAATAAGGATCAAAAGTGTAAACATATTTTTGACGTCGACTGTACTATGACTCATTGTAACGCAAAAAATATTTCAAATACATTTATTTGATAGACTGTTGTTCCTAGAATCTTAACTTAAACAAAAAACAAGCAAAAAGCTATGAGCTAGGCTTGAAATCTCGTAGAGCTGACGCTGAATCATGGGCAAAAAATATTAACTCTTCCCATGAAGTTGGCTTCCACTTCACTCCCACAATTAAGATTGTTTATACAGCTTCAACATAAATATAAATATAGTTCTGTTATGGTTGAGATCGACTAACAATTTTTAATAAAATAATAAAAATGCGAAATTAATCATAACGCCGCCATTGAATATTAACATGACAGCAGACACCAATTTTCCATCGCCTAAATCTATTTACAAAAGTTTACAGTGACAAAAATAATTTTAAAAATTAAAAGTTAACCTAAATACGACATCCGGTGCTGAGACGCTAAGTAATTTTTGCATAATGACGGGCGCTATCGCACGACGCACGCTAAAGACTCGATAATTGCACGCTATTAGCGCGAGCGCGTAACGAGCG
Source organism: Pammene fasciana (assembly GCA_911728535.1). NCBI lineage: Eukaryota > Metazoa > Arthropoda > Insecta > Lepidoptera > Tortricidae > Pammene > Pammene fasciana. The sequence goes on along the minus strand of OU452273.1, from coordinate 29,294,700 downwards.
CGTAAACGCGCGCATTATAAGTTTATTAATGTGTCATGAGAGCTTGGGCTTGTTAATGTAAGAGTTAGTTGACTAATTTGTAGCGATAAATTCAAGTGTTTAAGTATAGCAGTTTTAAATGATGCTTGCATGAATTTACGTATAGGGTAAGGCAATTAAGCTCACGCAATGTAGGTACAGGTAAGCTGGGCTGTAAACAACCTAAATTTGCTATAAAAATCTTTGGAAATCATATATACCTATCATTAACGCTAATCAATCAGGTAGTACATTCAGCAGCAAAAGTAGCTAAGCGGGTAGGGTATTCAAAATGAGCTCGACACGATTGTATTATTGTTAAGAGAATAAGAGCGTGAATTGGTCATTTTGAACAACCAACCCGCTTGGCTACTTCTGCTGCTGATTGTACCTATTAAAAAAAACAATCATGACAGTTTCCTTTGAAGAAAGAAAATAGATTTATTCATGTCTTCAGTACATACTACTTAGTATTGAAATCCACTTGAGAAACTACAATTAATATAATGTAATATAAATATACTAGCAGTTGCCCGCGGCTTCGCCCGCGTACATTATGATTAATGCAGATTTCTACTCTTGAATAAAAGTTTTTCCCCGCGACTTCCTTTGCGTAGAATTAGTAATTGACCCCCCTTTTTACCCTCTTAGGGAATGACTTCTGGGATAACTATTATGTATCCATCCCCAGAACTCAAACTATTATACCAAATCATCTAAATAGGTTCAGCGGTTATCAATTCCCCATATAAACTTTCAACCCCCTTTTCACCTCTTAAAGGGTTGATTTTCGGGATAAAACTATCCTATGTCGTTTTTCGAGACTCAAACTTTCTCTATATCAAGTTTCATCTAAATCGGTTCAACTGAAAATAATTCTATATAAAACTTCCAACCCCTTTGCTATGCACCCCCGTAGGCTTTGTTTTTCGGGATAAATACAATTTTGCCCCTTCCCGGGACCCAAACTATCTCCATACCAAGTTTCATCTAAATCGGTTCAACATTTAAAAATGCCCCATACAAACTTTTAACCCCCATTTCACCACTTTAAGTAACGATTTTAGGAAATTAAAAAAAAACACGCAAGTACGGGTCTTACTTGCGCCTCAAAGGTTTCGTACGAACAAGTTTTTTATTACATTTTTGAAAAAAGACGCTTTCAGCATGATTTCATGAGAATTAATAGGGCGGCTGAGTGCGAATCGGACACGTACCCCGATTTATTTATTTTTGTCTTAAGTCGGACTGGTGTTTGACTGCACTCTTATTAGTTTTCCTGTAATTTATACGTAAATAACTATTATATCTGTAATTTTTGCAAAATTTTCTGTCGATCAGTTTCCGATATTGATTAATTTACACCTTTTTTTTAATAACTTCAAAGTTATGTATGTTAAAATTATACTAATTAGAGATCCTCACATTAAGGCCCTTTTATTTGATACGCCACACGATAAAGTTATTTGTTTTTTGATTTTTCATTTCTGATGGGCTGGTTTTCGAGGTAAAAACAATTTTATGTTCCTTCTCGGGACTCAAACTATCTGTATGCTAATTAGCATTAAGTTTCATCTAAATCGGTCCAGGTGTTAAAAATTTCCTTATCAAAATTCCAATCCCTTTTACCTTCAAGGGATGATTTTCGGAACGAAAACAACCCTTAGTCATTTGCAGGGATTCACACTTACTATATACCAAGTTTCGTCTAAATCGGTTCAACGGTTGAAAATTCCCTATAAAAACCTGCAACCCCCGTTTCACCCTTAACTTTTTTACCTTTAAGGGTAGTTTTCGCGAAAAATTACTATTTTTTTTCCTCCCCGGGCCTCAAACTATCTGTATACCAAGTTTCATCTAAATCGGTTCAGCTGTGAAAAAATCCTATATAAACTACCAACCCTCTTTTCACCCCTTTACGGGTTAATTTTTTCAATGAAAATAACCCTTAGTCGTTTCCCGGGATTCAAACTATCTATTATATCAAGTTTCATTTAAATCGGTTCAACGGTAAAAAATTCTCTATACAACCTTCCAATCCCCTTTTCACCCCCTTAAGGGCTGATTTTCGGTATAGAAACTACCCTATGTCCTTTCCCAGAGGTAAAATTATTTCTTTAACAAAAATTTCGAAATTGATGCCATTTTCGTACTTAATTAACGTCCCAAAATACCATAAATCGAATCCCATCTCCCATATTGATATTTAGTCATTTCAACCCTATCGCACCCCAACAGGGGGATGATATTTCACGCCCGCCACGTTGTATCATAAAATCATTGGTGTTGATTTTAAGACTTTTTCACCCCCATTTTCCACTTTATGGGGTTGAATTTTCAAAAAACCGGAAACACGTGTTTACATATTTATTGTTAGGAATACTCCTGTGAAGTTTCAAATAAAACAGTCTAACTAATCTTGTTTCCCTATACAAACTTTGGACCCCCATTTCACCCCCTGGGGGATGATATTTTACACCTGCCACGTTTTATAATAAAATGGTTGTTGTTTTCGTAATCAGCGACCCGATAAACCATAGAAACGATACCCATATTGATTTTCAGACTTTTTCACCCCCATTTCCCCCTTTAAGGAGTTGAATTTTCAAAAAACCTGAAACACGTGTTTACATATTTATTGTTAGAATTACTCCTGTGAAGTTTCAAATAAAACAGTCTAACTAATCTTGTTTCCCTATACAAACTTTGGACCCCCATTTCACCCCCTGGGGGATGATATTTTACACCTGCCACGTTGTATAATAAAATGGTTGTTGTTTTCGTAATCAGCGACCCGATAAACCATAGAAACGATACCCATATTGATTTTCAGACTTTTTCACCCCCATTTCCCCCTTTAAGGAGTTGAATTTTCAAAAAACCTGAAACACGTGTTTACATATTTATTGTTAGAATTACTCCTGTGAAGTTTCAAATAAAACAGTCTAACTAATCTTGTTTCCCTATACAAACTTTGGACCCCCATTTCACCCCCTGGGGGATGATATTTTACACCTGCCACGTTGTATAATAAAATGGTTGTTGTTTTCGTAATCAGCGACCCGATAAACCATAGAAACGATACCCATATTGATTTTCAGACTTTTTCACCCCCATTTCCCCCTTTAAGGAGTTGAATTTTCAAAAAACCTGAAACACGTGTTTACATATTTATTGTTAGAATTACTCCTGTGAAGTTTCAAATAAAACAGTCTAACTAATCTTGTTTCCCTATACAAACTTTGGACCCCCATTTCACCCCCTGGGGGATGATATTTTACACCTGCCACGTTGTATAATAAAATGGTTGTTGTTTTCGTAATCAGCGACCCGATAAACCATAGAAACGATACCCATATTGATTTTCAGACTTTTTCACCCCCATTTCCCCCTTTAAGAAGTTGAATTTTCAAAAAAGCTGAAACACGTGTTTACTCATTTATTGTTAGAAATACTCCGGTGAAGTTTCAAATAAAATAGTCTAACTAATCTTGTTTCCCTATACAAACTTTGGACCCCCATTTCACCCCCTGGGGGATGATATTTTACACCTGCCACATTGTATGATAATATGGTTGTTGTTTTCGTAATCAGCGACCCGATAAACCATAGAAACGATACCCATATTGATTTTCAGACTTTTCACCCCCATTTCCCCCTTTAAGGAGTTAAATTTTCAAAAAATCTGAAACACGTGTTTACTCATTTATCGTTAGGAATACTCCGGTGAAGTTTCAAATAAAATAGTCTAACAAATCTTGTTTCCCCATACAAACTTTGGACCCCCATTTCACCCCCTTACGGGGTGAATTTTGAAAAATCCTTTCTTAGTGCACCCCTAGACCTTATAAGGGACCTACATGCCAAATTTGGAAACTCTAGACCCAGCGGTTTAGGCTGTGCGTTGATATGTCAGTCAGTCAGTCAGTCAGTCAGTCGATCAGTCAGTCAGTCAGTCAGTTTCTTCTTTTATATATTTAGAAGTACATACATACCTTAATAAGTAATTTTAATTATCACTGAAAAAAAGTTTCAGATACAGTTCGTTTTTTTGTAGATTAGAAAAAAGTTGAAAAGCGCATGTACAGGGTTCTTTATCAGGCACGATACGGCATGATACATGTCACAAGTGTCAAAGTGTCAATGCGGCCAATAAAAAATATTTAAATATATTTGTATTTATAATAAAGCCATGCGTAGGTATTTTTAAATGTTAAATTGAATAATATTAATTATTTTACAGTATTGTAATAGTAGTCATTATTGCAAAATAATTTATCCTTATGATTGTTAATGTTTTAGTGAATGTTGCACAATAAAAAACCTGGAGAAAAGGAGGTTCGAAACATATGGTTTTCGATTTATAACGTATGCGTGTGTCACTGTCAGTTTTTCAATTGTCATGTGTCTCTAACGTGATAATCAAAACGAAATTGTGTTTTTATTGCTGTTATGGATTATAATCTGCAAATTGTCATTATTTATTTACAAAATGTGAACTCTTCATCATAATAACTAATCGTTTGTTGGTGTGCTTGCAGTGTGTTAAAATTGAACATTCAAACAGAACAGGTTAGAACAGGTTGGCAACTTCTGTTTCTATGTTTACTGAATTTCTAATCTCAAAAAAAAACGAAATATAAGACTGCTTTTCCGCTAAAGATGTGCCAGAATTCGTAACCGAGGTGTGATTGATGACTTTTTCTCCTCAATGAATTCTATTGGTTCTTAAAACACATCTCATCCCTGCACATCTCTTAAAACGCAGTATCCTACGACGCTTCTCTTTACACAGAAGACTGCATGCACATTGCATGCGGTAGTTTCTTATGCGACACAAAATCGACAAATGTTACTATTAATGTCGCAGATATAACGGACAAACTAAATTATAACAGCCACTGACAGATTAAATGAACGTATGTATTCAAAGTCGGATAAACCTTGTAGCCTATGTTCACTCTTCTCCATTACAGATTCCGGGAACACAAATGATGATTTACTGCCGGGGCTGGACTCGAACCGCCACTCGTCGGCTAGGCCACAATTAGCCAAGCGGCTAGGATCAGATCTAGACTATTCCAAGCGCAGGCTAGTGCTTGGAACCAGTGTGTTTGTGACCTAGGTTTTAAGAGGGTCGGGGTTCTAGGTAGTTGAATTTTCATAATATAGGCACTCTATTGTTACCTTAAGATTTATTTACTACATTAGGACATCTTTTTTAAAGGATCAGATCGGTACACGGAGGGAAAAATTTACTAGAAACAAGTAAATAATGGTTATTCCCAAAAACAAGTATTTCCTTGTTTTTAGTAAAGTTTACTTGTTTTTAGTAAAAGTTTACTTGTTTTTAGTAAACTTTTACTTGTTTTTATTAAACGTTGTCTTGTTTTTAGTAAACGTTTACTTGTCCTGGGAATGACTATTTTTTACTTGTTTCTAGTAAAATTTTCTCTCCGTGTAGGCAATCCGAATGTACGAACTTTGACAATGACGGTTGTAACTATTTATGTACCAAATGGATGCCTCATACCCTATCCCACATACCTGCAATGACATTTTGGGCTCCGATAAGTAATCTCTAGTGCTCTATAGCTATTGGAATAGCACTCCGAGTGCCGGTAGGATTCGAGTCCTGATTTATTTGAGAGTTGATAGCGGGCGCGAACTTGTCTTTACTGGACAAATATGGGTGATAGCTGTTGAAATATCCTTCGGATTTTAAATGTACGTACTTTGGCTGCGTTGGCATACTCCATGTAGGCATTCTAACGTAATTTTAAAAGTCTCATGATTTAATTAGGGTCTACTGAAAAGAGTTGACAACTTATACACTTACTATTAATTATAGTCATTAGGTGATTAGGTATATTTCTCTATAATTAAAGAATAAATTTTGTACCAGCTTGGTTACATTTGAAGAAGGAAAACTATACTAAAAGTACTAAGAAGCATGACAGGTATTAGACGCGCAAACAACTCTTTTTACCGTTTGGACAACTTCAAACAAAAAGTTCTAGGCTACATTATGTAATTTACAACCCAGTCATTAATAGTTCTATACGAAAACCTTACTTAGATTAAATACTTATTTACTGTTGTTCAAATGGACGGGAGAGGGTTAACTCAAACTCTACCTCTAGATACATATTTAGTTAGCGTAAGTATGGTATAGTACTCTATTTTAAAGCACTAATTCAGCTTCCCACAAATCCGGTAGCCTCGGGCCCACAATTTGTCAGCACACTACTGTATTCTATGCCTCATGACATAATAAATATCACTGTATTGACACCACTACGTAATTGTGATTTATGCACTCCGTCTCTTTCCTTCATTACCATGGTAAGAAAGGGATGAAATAAGAGGCAATTCACAAAGCAATTCAGCAAAGCTAGACTGTACTGCCCCGCTGTAAACGCGTGAGAGCTGTATAATGAAATATGAATTGACGAATATTTTCTGCGCTTTCACTATTTTTTTATTTACAGAAATTCTATATAGTAGGTGGAGTCACCGTGACGTCATATTTTCGTTTTCACCACTTACTTTATAGTGACAAATCAGTTACGTTTCATAGCGTGCGACTGGCTAATTTTACTAATAGTAGACGACTACCCTATTAACCTAATGACATATAGTAATCTAGCCCAATTTTAAACTAGTTTGCCAATGTAACATATAATTAAGCCATTTATCGAAACCCGTGGGCCACGAAAAAAAACGATTTTTTTACCATGAAAAATATTTATTAGGTGACAACTACCTTTCTGAAGCCAGATGCACAACATTGAGCCGATGGCCTGGTTGTGTCGTCGGATCATTACGAAAAGGGTGAGTAATGGCAACCATATGAGCTAGAAGACCTCACAAATAAGATGACAGGACTCTGTGAGAACGAAATTTATTACATATTATAATTTTAATAACCCGTATGCTTTAAAAGTTGTAGTATGGGCAGAGCAGATGGTATATGAAAATTAATTAACTCTAGAAAATTTATACACTAGATAGATCTCAGATGAGTTTTTGTTAAGGCTATTTCCACGTTACGTAGAGTTTGACATTGCTCAGTTTTCACGAAAGTACTACATAAGACAACTATGACGTCTTCACGACAATATACTACAGTTCTCTCCAATCTTCCGCTCCTGGACACTTCTGAACAATTTCTTGTATTTTGCACCATGCTGCGACTTGTTTACTGACAATTATCATAAACTTTATAATCAATTCTTACGTTTTTGTGAATTGTCATCACAACCTCAGTAAGTAAGTTATTATTCTCATGTCCATCACAAACATTATGTTATTTCAATAGCTTTATTTTATTAACACATTTAGTTTTACAGCGCATTGGCGCCCCTAGCTGTAATGCTGTAAACTAATATTTGAATAAATGAAAAAAATATATACTACATTGTAACTGCCAGATCGGTCGGAGTGTAGACGACAAACTCTCCATAAACTCAGGAAAAGTATCCAAGTTATTTTAAACCCGTCTTTCATGGCTACATAATTAAACGAAGATTGACACCTACAGTCTTATTAACTAAGACACTTCGCAATTCCGGAAATCTATGCAAAACGGCGTCTAACTACATCTTAGCACCCAAATGGCTGTTAATGAAGTTGCGTGCTGGGAATCGAACCTGGGACTATTAATGATGGAACTGATGAGAGTGATGGGACATCTTGACTGGCAGCCGGTCAGGTGACGACATCTTTAGTTAAATCAGCTCATTTGACTCGTCAGAATGTCTCGTCGTGAAGTGGCTGTCGTGTGAACATTTTTAATAGTGAAAAAATATAAACAAACCGTTTATTGATGTGCATATTGTGCATATACAAGATATCTCATGCTGCTATTCGTCTCTTTGACATTTTAGTTTGATAGAGGGAGGCGAATTTAAATAGTGGTTTACTATATTAACAAAGGGGTTTATTTTTAAATTACTGATTCTGTACCACAAACAAATTAGTGGGTTACATACCTACCTATTTAACACATAAAGGTTTTTTAATACGTAAATAATTTTCTTAACCAACAAATTAGAGTTATTTAAGCTATTAAAACATACTCTTTGACCCATAAACTTTGCTGAAAGTCTAGAATAGCAAGGTTTACGCACGTGGCCCGTTACGCAATGCACCCGATTGTTATCGTTACACCAATTGTTATTATTAGGGCATTTAGTAAATAATGCCCTAAGTTTAGTCGGTATGTGGGGCACGGCAGCGCTCTCTTACTTACGTCCGGAATCTCTACGCCAATCTTTAATCAGCACTCAGCGGCATTGTTTCAAAGTCAGTAGGTTGGATGAGATTAGGATCAGCCATCAGCTCCGACTCCGACACATTTGGGCATAATAAGTATAAATAGTCGCAAAAATATTTGTTTATATTTTGTCAGATTCACCTTATTTGGCTAGAGACAGACAGATTTTATCATTTTTACGGTATTTCCTGATTGTAAAGTACATATCTAATATAGTTACAATAAAACTTTATGTTGAGTTATAATCATTATTACAAGAGAAATATGACTTTTATAACAAATATATGTTGTTATTTTACGAAAATGCATCCTTAACTTTGAATACTTAGTTATTTGAAATGTATAAATGCAAACTTGATAAACCCATAAATTTATTACAAGTTCAAACAAAATTATTCCAAGAGAAACTGCAAGATCGATCACCGCGTCCGATTTAGATATCCTTATTAACTTAACTCAAACTTAATAATCAATAAATAAACAAGCAGCCCGGAGCCAAAACCGTAACCCGAGAATCCCGCAAATCAACTATTATGCTCGCGTGCTAAAACCACATAAATCCTCTTTACTAGTTCTAGTGTAAACAGTGTCCATATTGGTAACATTTAAATACATTAAGACTAGTACTACTTACATTAGATATGAAATACGAGTTTGAAATGCGGAAGTGTTGTTTTAATTTATGCGGATTTGTTGAAAAATACTTTGAAATATATGTAATGCATATCTCGTTTGACGCTGACACAATACATTATTCAGATTTTCAGTAATTAAAAGAATGCGTAATCACTAGATTAAATGCATAGAAACACCACAACTTATAAAACAAACGTTGCCTAGGTACTTCTTTTTAAATTTATCGGGATTTTTTAAATAATTACTATAATTAAGATTCTCAATATTAAAAACAAGTATCTGTGAGTAGCTGACACGAGCTGCTAAAACCATAGTCCTGAGAAATATGCAGTTTGTGACAGTCGAAAAGTAATGGCATAGTAACAAAAGAAGGCAACCTAATTTGTGGCAAGTCTGGTGCTTTAAACTTACGTATTACCAATGAAATACTACAGACATAAAGTGTGGAGTGAAGTTTAAATATGTGATCAGTTCAGCCAAAACAGTCCTATAATTAATCTCCCCCGACGAATCCTGCAGGTACTCGGTTAACTCGCAAAATTTTCTCCACTCTCTACCTGGTTGTCAGACACTTGCACGTGATTGTCAGACATATACTTACTGCCAAGATAAAATTGGTGGTTTATAGGAAGGAAGAAAGAAAAAGGAAGTCTTGGAAGGGGGTCTTTCTGGAAGTGGGGAAAATTTTGTAACCGAGTACCTGCAGGATTCGTCAGGGGAGACCTAGTACAGGTACCTGCAGGAGACGGTTGTGCTCGTAGCGGGTATGTGTAATTAAGTAGTCCTCATCTGGGATTATAGTAAAAACCTACTACCCTAAGCTATTGCACACAGATCTCTTGAAAACTACACCAGCACAAACACTTGTAAATATTCACAATCGTATGCAAATGACGTGGTATAATCTGGCTGTAATTTATCGTCGAGGATCCTCGTCGATAAGGCACATCAGCAATTCATGAGCCAGTAATTCTAGTCATTATTCGCGATAGGATCGGCGCCAATCGGCGGATTGAAATATGGCGGGGAGTTATGTCTCTTTACATTGGCCACGCCCATTTGTGACACGGCGATTGTTAAGTTTCCGGATGATGTAGGTATTGTACGGTGTCTGTTGCGAGCGTTTAGCGACGCGAGGACGCGACGCGTGCTTCATGTCGGTTAAGCTTCAACGGATGTGTGCAACGCGCATTGAGGCCATTCGCATACGTTTGTATTATTTTATACTAGTAGTCCGCCTCGAACTGAGAACTCGGGATTTACTGGCAAACTAGTTGACCAATATAACAAGACCCATATGAAGATTTTTTTCGCCTTCTAACTCCACAACCCCTTGATCGATCCAGCTCAAAGGAAATAAGCGAGGAGCAAAAATACACTAAATTTGTTAATAAGTTGAAAACATACCTCATAGAACACTGTTTTTATTCTTTGCAAGAATTTTTCGACGCAAATAAGTTTCATTCATACCTATCTTTACATTATACCTAGCCTTAAAATTATTAAGTGAAAAAGAAACTTATAATTGTTATTTTACTGTGCTAGATTTTAAGATTTAATTTGCAATACCCTTATACGGTATCATGTTTAACTGTGAAAATACATTGTAAGACCTGTACACTAACATGAATGCAATAAAGTTCTATTCTATTCTATTCTATTCTATTCTATTCTATTCTATTCTCATAAATGAAGTCTCAAGATTTATGTATGTCAGGTACAACCCGAATAAAGCTCATAAAGATCAGAAAAACGTTACTAAAGTTTTCGTTGAACAAACTCTCAAAATCATAAAGCCATCAAAATGCCGAGACATCCCAGTAGCCAGAATTTGTTTGTAAGAAATCGCTTCGCTTACGCTCCGCTCGTACAGAACCTAACTTAAATACAAATAATATTTTCCAAAAATCTCTCGCCACGGAACAATCGCATCATAATCATTAACGATTGTATTACTTACCATTTTCCGACTCCGACTACAATATAATCGCAGAAAAACTCAGATACTTATACAAAAAAGCGATTTCGCTTTTCAGAAGCTAAATAAAATATGCGTTACTCGTGTCAATGAACAGCTTCAAATTAATACTCTTTCAACGATCACATTGTTAATTAAATTGGTATTTTTTTCTATGTAAGTATAGGTAGTAAGATTTTTAAAGACAAGTCAAATATACAATATAATTAAAAACTTTTAATTATACTTATGTATACTTATTTACTTACCTCATTCAAAATGTCAAATTAAAATTCTAATGTCGACCGAATAATATTGGAGCTATATTCAATTCTGCAATCAGATTTATTTGCATTTAATATAAGCAGCACACCTTGAACAGTTAAATGAAAATTTGTCTCCCGGGGACATAGCATGATCAATCATTGCTAGTTTAACACACGATTATGATAAGTAATCTAAACACACCTTATTTCAATTAAAATTATTTTTTCACCTCACTAGCTCGGAAAGCCCTTTTTGTTTGTTTAATATCTATTGTGAAAATCGCTTTTTATCCACATGTGGTGAAAGAGTTTTGACATAAGTGACAAGTGGCTTAAGTGACATTTGACAGCTAACAAAACGTAAAACGTTAAAAGTGCAGAATTTTTAACATCGCAATTAATGAATTGCATCGAGTAAAAACACTTAATACAGTCTGACAACTTTATTTTAATTCATAAATATCAGCATTCAACATTAATCTTCATTCTTTTTGTAAAAACGGATAAATTGTTCTGACAGCCGAATAAGTCTACGTACGAACAAAACGCATCTGACATTTACTAAAATCTTTTACGTCAAAACTTTTCATTTCAATTCATCCATCATATCAACGTTAAATATTCGCATGTTTTTCTAGATTGTTTTGTTAAAAATTAGTGATTCGAGTGATGAAGAAGTATTAAACACCTGAGGAATTACGGGAAACCGAGCAAAATGCACCCTTTTTCTTATTTTCCTCGCTGTAGTGAGGTGAAAAGTTTTGTGTTATACGCGGGTGAAAGTTATTTTACGTCTCGTGTATTAAAGCACTCGCTACGCTCAGGATTCTATTTTTGAACCACTCGCTTCGCTCGTGGTCAATAATAGAATCCTTTCGCTAGCTCGTGTTTCAAATAACACTCGCACGTAAAATACAACTTTCACCACTTGTATAACAAATAACTATATTAAAACAAGAGCGATCCTTATTTAGAAGCTAGTTATCGATTAACCGGCGCCAGCCATCGATCAAAACATGCAAATTACATGCGTTTAATGTATACATAACAATTAGTAGATAATTATTGTTATTCGTGTACAATTAGACGATCGTTTCCGTCTGGTTTCTTGTATAAAATGTCACAACATATTATTGTATTATGTCATCATTAACAATGTTTATAGAGCATAGACTTATTCGTACTGTCATAAATTTACTTTTAAATGGTGTATTCTATCTTGGCGATATGTCAATATAAAATAGATAATTGTTCTTGAAATAAATGAAACAGCTATGAAAATGAAATCAAAATGAAAATGTTTATTTGTTAATAATGTTGGGTACATTCGTTAAAGGTTGGAGTCTCCTAGTAAGTATTTAATACCTGTGACAGGTGACCCCGCTCTTCAATAAGCTATGAAACTGAAAATTAATTAACGTATGTTGAAAAACAGATAGTAAATAAATAAAGTATTTTAGAAAATAGGGGTTGCTTCACTGTATTCACTTTTACGATAAACGTGTTAATGTAACGCTGTCAAATTACGTCAAATAGCGATTCAAAGTTTCAAGTCCGATCTGATGACCAGAAACTAGAGTATTACGTCATCATTCTCCTAGCATTTGTCCCGATCTTGCCACGGCTCAATTGAGCCTGGAGTCCGCTCGACAATCTAATCTCAGGAATTGACGTAGGCACTAGTTTTTACGAAAGGAACTGCCATCTATTTACCTTCCAACCCAGAGGGGAAAATAGGCCTTGTAAGGATTTGGCTCGGTTTCGTTACGAGATTTTCGTTCACAAAAAAGCGACTGTTACTCGTAAAATGCAGTTCGTAAAGTTCCGAAAAACTCAGTGGTACGAGCCGGGGTCTGAACCCGAGGCCCCCGGATTGAAAGTCTAACGTTCTACGGTCAGGCCACCAGCGGTATTAACTGTTTCAGATAAATTTTCTAAGTTATATTTAATGTATATACCTACAAGCCTTACGATCAAACCAAGACGTTAAGAAAAACCCAGAATTCATTCTCGTAGGTAGACACGAGATAATTCTACATCAGGAATCATAAATCTCAGGAATGAGGAACACAATACGGAGACTAACATTTGGAGAAGTTTCTGTTTTGAAAGAGTTACAATGTCGCAACAATCACTTTGGCCCGCGTCGTGTCACCTGAGCTTCTATAAACATTTAACCCTTTTGGCTGAGAATAACACAAATACGTGCTATTTCTCACGTAACTTGGTATAAGCATTTTAGGAGTTTTTCTCATTTGTTCCAACCAGTGCTACACAGTGCAGATCAGCTGGAAGATATATGACTATATTCCAACAGGGACCAGCTGTACCCATCGCTATGACAAGTGGAACTGTGTCAGTCGGCCCGGTATCCCGCATGCATAATTCATATCTAGGTATACTGGCAGCTGCGCTATCAATGTGCTCATTAATTTACTTGTACAATCGGGAACTTTTGAAGGAAATCGTTGAACGTATTGTTGAAGGGAAAACTTCTTTAGTTAGCCCTTCGTTAGTTAGTTGGGCTCTTTTTGGTAAGGGAAATCTTATGGGTTCGCTTTAGCGACACTGTCACGAGCCGTACGATTGAGAAACATGTAAAATGAAATGTAAAGTGTAAATGTAAAATAAAGTGATGTGAAGTGAAGTCCAAAGTACAAAGTGTAGATACGCTGGCGCCGTCCCATCTCCACGGTACCACACGCAAAGTAGGCGCGGCGGCGGAGGAGGCTGAGGCCCGCAAAAGACGCAAATACAGGGGTCTCGACGCCAACTACAACTTTGTTGCATTTGGAGTCGAGACTCTTGGTCCGTGGGGCCCAGCAGCACAGAAATTGTATCGAGAGTTGGCTAAACGGCTGGTCGACGTAACCGGGGATAAACGAGCTGGCAGCTTCCTCGCCCAACGCATAAGTGTTGCGATCCAGCGAGGAAATGCTGCCAGCATCCTCGGCACCATACCACAGGGGCCAACTTTAGATTTAGATTTTTAGTTTTAGATTATTTTATTGTAGGGTTTATTTTATAAGTATGTAGTTTAGTTATATTTTTAGTGATATTTTTAAGTCGTTATATGTACCATTTTAAAGTTTGTAATTAAATGTATTAAAAAATTTTAAAAATTAAAAAAAAAAGTACAAAGTTAAAAGTGAAAATTTTATATTTTTCTCCTAAAATAAAAATTTCTAAGTTTTCACTTGTATCGCTAGTCCCTATAACTGCCTTTTTTTCACTGAATTGATATAGTTGCGTCCGTAAGATTAATATATTGAAACGAGTTACTCACTTTTTTATTTTAAGCTAAATATTTATATCGTTTCGCTTTAGAACAAGGAGATTTTTTCAAAGTCTCTCTATCTAGAGCGCAACATGTAAGCAATTTTCGACTACTTAGATAATCGTGCATTTTCTTTTTTATACACTAGGTAGTTTAGTTTTATTTAGTTATTCTTTATTGCACAATACAAAAAAAGTACAAATGGCGGACTTAATGCCATAAGGCATTCTCTACCAGTCAACCATAAACATATGTAGGTAGGTAGGTAGGTATGTAGGGTAGGTAACTACCTCCTTATTCAGAAACGTGTCTCAGGCCTCAATTAGTTAATTTATATATTATTCTTATTATGTGTCACTTAAGGCGATTATCACACTGGCGACGGATCCGCATCGGGCGCCGGTGCGCGAGCGAGATAGCGCTATACACATGCAGAGCGCTGTCTCACTCGCGCACCGGCGCCGCATGCGGATCCGCAGCAGTGTGATAACCGCCTTAGCAGTCGTGTTTGGTAGAAACAGACTAAATATAAATTAACGAATTGAGGCCTGAGAGACGTTTATGAATATGTGTTATTTATTTATTAAGAGTGAATGCCACGGAAGGTTTATATTTTTACCCAACATAATAAGTGATTAAAATACTGAAAACTTAAAATAAAAACTTAAACTTAAACTTAAAAATCTTACAATGAATTAAATCGACAAAGCTTAATCGAGTGTTAAAACATAATGACTTAAGTATCATAACTAAACAAGGGTGTGATGTGATGAATCATGGATTCTTCAAACAAGATAATAGTGGCAAAATTAGCAGCCACTTGTGAAAAAAATTATAGACGTGTTATGTATGTGATGTGCATAGCAGGTAGCAAAAAAAAATCAGTAAACCGACACATGGTATTTGCTGTATTTTCTGTACTGTTTTTCTTCTTGAGGTGTTCAATAAAGGTTATTTGTGTTATTTTATCGTGGCCATTCTTAATTTTTTTTCATGTGAAAAAAGCAAAGAGAACATTCTCTTTGGAAAAGAGTTATTATTATTTGCCAATATAATTGAGTATAGAGGTATACATTAATAATTTATTTTTTATGTTTCAGGTAAGTACGGAAAACACATGCGATATAAACTACCCGATCACCAAGTAACAATGTAAGTGAGTATTTAATAATTTCCAATAAATGGCTGCATTTACGACGTGGAATTTACGATCAATCTCTTCATTTTCAGTCCCAATAAAAAATAAATAAAAAAATTAAAAAAACCCGCCTGCGTAAAATACTAAAAGGCCGTAAACAAGGCCAATATACGTTACGAATTTGTTATGTAGTATTGAAAAGCATAAGATACATATTAAATTCTAATGTGGAACATAGTGACATAAAACAGTCGGGACCCATTTGAAATCTAGTTGGCGCAAACCTTCCCTAAAATGGGTCCCGACTGTTTAATGCCGCTATGTTCCACATTAGAATTTAATATGTATCTTATGCTTTTCAATACTACATAACAAATTCGTAACGTATATTGGCCTTGTTTACGGCCTTTTAGTATTTTACGCAGGCGGGTTTTTTTAATTTTTTAATTTATTTTTTATTTCCTACTTTTTAGTATCATGAAAAGTACCTACATGTAATTCTTTTTGCGGGGAGCTTCGCCCCCCGAGCCCCCTTTCTCTGCCGCCCATCACGTGGTAAGCTCTATCAAAACTCTTTTTCTCCCATCGTAAATGTTCAACGTAACAATTTTTGGTTTAATTAGCAATAGTACGGAGTGTTTTTTCTTTTTGCGGGGGGCTCCGCCCCCCGAGCCCCTCTTTTTTCCCGCCCATCATTTGGTAAACTCTATCAAAACTCTTTTTCTCCCATCTTGAATGTTCCACTTCACAATTTTTGGTATAATTAGCAATAGTACGGTGTGTTATTTCTTTATGCGGGGGGTTCCGCCCGTTTCGTTTTTTACCGTCCATTACGTGCTAGACTCTTTCAAACCTCTTTTTCTCCCATCTTAAATGTCCAACCTAAAATTTTTTGGTATAATAAGCAATAGTACGGTGTATTTTTTTCTTATTGCGGGGGGCTCCGCCCCCTTAGCCCCCCTTTCTCTGCCGCCCATAACGTGGTAAGCTCTATCAAAACTCTTTTTCTCCCATCTTAAATGTCCGACCTAAAAATTTTTGGTATTCCACGTAACAATTTTTGGTATAATTAGCTATAGTACGGTGTGTTATTTCTTTATGCGGGGGGCTCCGCCCCCCGAGCCCCCCTTTTTTACCGTCCATTACATGCTAGACTCTTTCAAACCTCTTCTTCTCCCATCTTAAATGTCCAACCTAAAATTTTTTGGTATAATAAGCAATAGTACGGTGTGTTTTTTTCTTATTGCGGGGGGCTCCGCCCCCTTAGCCCCCCTTTCTCTGCCGCCCATAACGTGGTAAGCTCTATCAAAACTCTTTTAATCCCATCTTAAATGTCCGACCTAAAAATTTTTGGTATTCCACGTAACAATTTTTGGTATAATTAGCAATAGTACGGTGTGTTATTTCTTTATGCGGGGGGCTCCGCCCCCCGAGCCTCCCTTTTCACCGTCCATTACGTGCTAGACTCTTTCAAACCTCTTTTTCTCCCATCTTAAATGTCCACCCTAAAAATTTTTGGTATAATAAGCAATAGTACGGTGTGTTATTTCTTATTGCGGGGGGCTCCGCCCCCCGAGCCCCCCTTTCAACGTAACAGTTTTTGATATAATTAGCAATAGTACGGTGTATTTTATTTTTGCACCTTTTGCTTTTGTACATGTTTTTTGTATAGGCCCCATGATTGACTGATAGAAAATACCATTTGGTATGATGTCCACCATTAGGTCTCACAGTTTTGTATTTCGTGCACTATAGTTGAAATAAAAAAAATATTCTTATAGGGAGGCAACGCGCATGTGAAACCTCTGGAATTACAGGCGTCCATTGGCTAACCCTAACTGCTTACCATCAGGCGCGTTGTATGAATGTTTGCCACCGCCGTGGTATAAAATTATATAGTGGAAATACAAAGGCATAAGTATTTATTTCCCATACAAAGTTTAAACCCCCTTAAATCCAAAAAGTTCGTAATTTTTATAGCCTATGTCCTGACCAGAGGTCTGTTGAACCGGCTAGTGAAGTTTTTATCGAAATCGGTTCAGGCGTTTTGACGCCAACTCTCCCCATCCAAACAGACAAACAGACAAAAATTCTAAAAATCGTCGAAACGTGTTCTGTTATCGATTCTAAGAGCTACTAACTCTTTTTTTTACTAATATCTCCAATGTACAGATTAACTTGATGTACAGTCGACGTCAAAAAAATGTTTACACTTTTGAACCTTATTAGAAAGGAGTAAAATGCAAAGGTGTAAACATATTTTTGACGTCGACCGTACCTATTACTTGAAATTCACATAAAATGTTTATACTTTTGGACCTTATTAGAAAGGAGTAAGGTGCAAAAGTGTAAACGTATTTTTGATGTCGACCGTACCTTTTACTTGAAATTCACATATTATTATGTTCACGTTAATAATAACAACCTTTATAATAAGTTCGTCGTATTTTTGTTATAACTAAATCACTACATAGTATAAAAGAAAGTCGCTTCCTGCTGTCTGTCCCTATGTATGCTTGGATCTTTAAAACTACGCAACGGATTTTGATGCGGTTTTTTTTAATAGATAGAGTGATTCAAGAGTAAGGTTTATATGTATAATAGCATCCGTGCAAAACCGGGTCGCTAGTACCTAATAAAATGGAAATGTAAGTAAGATGGTTGCTAAACAATTTTAAATTATAATAATTCCTAAACGGTCATTCAAAATCAAAAATAATGAATGAGACCTTATAATACTTTTCAAAGTTCTAAACAATGATACCCTACTCGGCATAGTACGTCAATTTTCATTTTTGAATTTTTTACAATATGACGTCTGACTGCCGTCATATTGAATTTGGATTGCTATTTTGTCTTTAGTGGCACTCGCGCAATCAAGACGAATCGATTGACGTACGAATCATCTAAATCGGCCCACTCGTTTTGCTTCTAGAGTGCCACAAAGGAACAAACATACATATATAGACTGTTAAACACTATCCCCTCTTTTGCGTCGCGCAGTCGGGGAAAAAGGAATGAACTACCTTTATGGTCGCTAATCGTGTCATCTTTTGTTTTACCTTTCGGTTATTACGTAGTTACAAAATGTCTTAATTTGTCCCTAAGAGACGTGGAAATGTAGACTGTAAAAGCTTTACGTAAGATATAAAATTCGATGCACAAAATAGTTGATGTGCAGCGATATCAAGATGTATGGTATGCAGCAGAGTACTCTAAAGCTGCAAATTTTCAGCTCGTGTCAAATAAGGCGCGGTTAATCAAGTGCGAATGAGGCCACAGAAAAGGCTGGGTTGGAGATTTTATGTTTGATATTCACAAAAATGTTGCAGTCATGTCAGTGGCACGAGCGAAGTTATAGTGCATTTCCCATAGCATTGTGCGTGGGACAGATTAAAATTTTACATTTCATACAAATACTGTTACAAATAAATAATCATACCAACCAATCAACCAGTAAACTAAAAAAAAACTTTTTTTAAAACAACAATTTTTTTTGAAACAATCTTTTGCAACGCTCAATATATGAATATTATATATTTTAGTCACTACCTTTGTCCGATAACGATTTCCTGGCACACCTTATCGATAATCGAAAAAAAGTAATATTGATAGCACATTCACTTATTTGCATTTGCCCCACACACAATGCTATACCGGAAATAGATACCTAATAATGAGCTTGAAATATATAGCGTCACAGATATTTCCTGACAAGGGGTATTTGGATGAAGAAATGATATTATAAAAAGTAGTTCTGGACTCTGGTAATTTACATAGAGTGCTGAATGAATTAAGGTGCGTTTTTTGTCAGTCACAAATATATTGTAAAAGGTTTAAGTACTTAGATGATACATATTTACTAATTGGGATATAAGAATATCATATGAGTCTAAAAAAAAATACTGTAGGTAGATATTTTACCATCGGCAATTTTTAATAGGTGAAAAAGTTGTGAAAAGCATATTGGTTGCGGAAGATAAAATGGCGATAAAGTTGATACGTCTAAGCGTTTTCGGAAAATCTTTTTCTGTGGCCCTATCGCTAACACAGAGATCATTTTCCACCCCAACCTTATGCCTTAACTTTAAGGTGCACATTAGCTCAGCAGGCGTCGCGGAAGCCGCGCCGGCGCCGGCGCAGTCAGCTGTAATAGAGGTGTGCGCCGATGCCAAAATCATCGGCGGCGGCGTCCGATCGTTTTTTGACCGGCGGCGGCGGCGTGATCGGCGTGAAATCGGCGTGGTATATATTTTTTAATATTTATGGGGAAATTGACAAAATACCCTCTAAATCGAAGCCTACTGAGTTATTAAGTATAACCTGCATAAATAGAACTCCCCAAATCTCTAACAATGTATGATTGTCTAGCAAACTTTGCATATTTTAAATACAATACATGATTTTAGAGAATTTTACAAAGGACAGACTAGTTATATAGACATATTTATTTGTTTTATCTATGTAGAACTGGCTACACCACTTGCCTGAACATCGAATACGATAACACAAAAAGCCCTGAAGTTAATAAGAGCAAAACCGACTGTTTTCGCATTTGTAATTCGTGAGAGAAAATTGTACGTTGAGTTCTAAAAGACAAGGATGGGATGTCAGATGAAGAAGATGCATTCTAGTGATTCTAGTTTAGTTGGTTCAGTTCTAGTTATATAAAAGTGGATATTTTTTCACATCGGCAACCAAAATAATACACGTGGCTCTTGCCGCCGCCATTTTGTTCACGAAATTTCACGCAGTGCGAGCTCGGCATGCAGGTTTTTTACACCGTGACCCTGCCTGCGATATGCCGCACTCTCACCGTGTAGCCTGCGCCAATCAGGAAGCCTGCATTCAAATATAGACGCTCGGTAAGGAATCGGTAAAAAAATATATCGAACATCCTTTAGTGCACCGATACCGTATCGCAAAGTTAGGTAGTGGCCTTAAATAGCTCCCTCGATTTAACAAGGATCCCAACATCAAACTTGACTTAAGGGGCATTTAACAAAAAAAGAAGAGTAAGGAGCTACACGGGCGATTCTACAGGGCCCTCACGGAACACCTAGACCTGCTCGTGTCGGTGAACTGGTTACGATTTGGGGACCTCTTCGAAGAAACCGAGGGTTTCGCCTGTGCAATTGCAGACGAAGAAATGATGACTAGGGCATGTAAACTGTCTTGGCATGGGCATGTCTTGTTTTCATTATATGATATTCTTTTTTTTTTCCAAGTGTAAAAAGTTCGCAACCAACTTTATATGTATTTAGTGAACTAAAAATAATATCTTTTTTAAATGTACGAACCTATACAATTTTGTTTGCTCAAAGGTACTCGTATAATACTTGATCATAAAAGTGTGAATGTGCTTTAGCTACGTATTGCAACTTTGTATACTTTAGGAGACTATAGGTCTAATTTTTGTTCTTACTTCTTAATGCAATGTTCATGTATGACTGTTTGTTTCTTCTAAATAAAAAATAAATAAAATAAATGTAAAACAGGTATTGTATGCCCGAATCAATGATATATCCTGTCGCCGTCCCGGAGAGTCACTCAGGCATATCATCTCCGGTTGTTCTCATCTTGCTAGCGGCGAGCACTTGCACATTCATAATCTCGTAGCTAGGATTATAAACCAGCAGGTTGCTTTTATGTACGGCGTTTGCGACCACAAAGTGCCGTACTACAAGTACACACCTGCGCCAGTCCTCGAAAATGGTCGAGCCACGCTCTATTAAGATCAATATATCATCACGGACAGAACTATTGCTACCAATAAGTCTGATATCGTGCTGATAGATCGCTCTCAGGGCAATGCTCGTCAACATCACCGTCAAAGGACGTCAGAACAACGTGAAAGGAGAATTGAGAAAGACAAATCCAGCAAGTACCTAGACCTGGTTCACGAGGTAACCGCTATGTTCCAGGTTGATTCGGTTTGGCGATTATTGAACCGACAGTAGTTTTTGCGTAAGCACTCATTGCGAAGTCTCGGCCAACTTCTAGAAAGACTTTCGTTTCGGGGTTAAGGTTGGTTCAAGGGTCAGATTCAGATGGCGGTAATCCTGGACACGGCGCGCACAGCCCGAAGGTTCCCCTCTATGCGGCCTCTATTACCACTGGCAGCCTGGGCCTTGCTCCGTTGCCGGCGGATCCCTAGGTTAGGTTTTTATAATATTTTTTTTGTTTTTGTATGTTTTTGATCTATTTTTGTATTTTACTTTTATACAAATATTGTGAATAACCTAACTTAAGACGAAAGATAAATTAAAGAAGGTAGATAATCAATAGACAAAACAAATAAAAGCATATAATCCAAAAACATCTAAATGACGTGATTTGATGTAACTGGCAAAGGATAAGTCAAGAAGCAATAGATCTTTCAAAAATACGTAGTATACTGGCCACTCATTAGTCATTTACCGTTACCGGGCATTAAAACACTTAAAATTTGCCACGCCGATTTTACGCCGGTCAAAATCATCGGCGGCGGCGGCGTGGAAAAATCGTCGGCGGCGGCGGCGCGGCGGCGCGGCGCACATGTCTAAGCTGTAAGCGATGCATTATGAGCTTGATTGAACGATGTGAATGCCGGAGGATCATTTTGTCGTAAATATTTGTAGTGGCTTGAGCGGCGTGAAAACGAAGAGTTAAACGATTTTTAGTTAAATAAACTTATCTTAATATGTGAATAGGTAATTAGTTTTTTTTTAAATAAAAAAGTTAACGAAAATTATAAAGTATAACTAAAGCATTAGAAACGAGATGTGGTAGGTATGCGTCATTGTTAATTTCAATAAAGTAACAACTGTAATCTAGATAATTATCAAATTACGAGCTTCTAACCAGAAATTCCAATAAAACAGATAATTGTTAAATCATGAAATATATCAAAATGCCACCGGACCGGGATCGCTACTACTGCCAACCCGCCTCTAATCTACTCATTAATATGCGATATCAAAACAATAATTTACTATTCATACATAACTCATACTAAGTGCTTCTGCATGATAGAACTCATTTTACATATCTAATATTCAAGATTATTGTATGTCGATTATGTAATGTACTTAAGTATGAAAACAGCTAAAACTCAATGGTTGTGAAACTCGGTGCATTAAAACGATTAACTTATTATAATTACGACAACGTAAAAAGAAAATTTCGGAACTTTAGAACTCGTAGGTATTACACTCAGTTGTTTAAATTACTCTCTGATGTTTAGGGATACTTAGTTTAATTTAGTCAACTTAATAAATATGTATATTCTTTCCGTAATAAAATAATGTTATAATTATGTAGATAAGATTTAAAAAAATGGTTTTACCTATTTCCTTTTTCAGTTGCTTGAAAATGTTCTACTAGATGACTTCCTTCGAGCGAAGTCACGGGAAGTGGCTAAGTTAATTATATTTTAAGTAGATCGGTTTATTTATTGTAATGTAATCGCGGGTAAATTGCGTTTCACGGTTGATAATTACATTTACATAAATCTTCACCTCCACCCGGTATACAATAACTTACGGGCCCACAGTAAACCTCTAACAGTATACGAAGCGACATTCGTTGAATACATATACCTACTGACAAGTAAACCGTTTGTTTAACTTGGACATAGCGTATTACAGTGCCACCAAAAAGAGTAGAAATTAAAAAGTGGCAACATCGTAGTGTCGTCCCTTTCAAATCAATCTAAAAAAAACAGGACGACACTACGATGTTGCCACTTTTTAATTTCTACTCCTTTTGGTGGCACTGTACACTTTTACCTACCTACTTAAAATAAGTATCACACAGTATTTTACATTCTCGCGGGTGTTGATGAAAATAACACATATTCAGAAAAATTATCCATATTTTAATTGAAAGCTTCAAACACTTACATAGGTCTTATGCTATTAGGGAAACACGCACAGATCTGCCCATCGGATATGCCCTGCGCATAGATCCGTCTATGTATGGCGCGAATTGAGCACGGATCTGTCCGCCGGGCATATCCGCTAGACAAATCTGGCGGGCAGATCTATGCGTGTATCCCTAGCTAATGATTTGAATTTTTTTTAATTGATTTTCGCTGGTACAAATATATTATTAACTATACGACCGAGATTAACTGCAAGTAGCAAGTTTACATCATCTGCTCTCATAGCCGATCCTAGCGATTTCCTCGTATGTAAGTAGCAGAAAGCGGCGAGGTTTAAGTTCGATAGAAGCTCCTTGGTAAGTAATACAATAGTTATATACGTAGGTACTGTTTGATTCATTTTACTGTTATAAACCTGTGTACTGTGACCAGACCGTATAACTGCGCCCTTAACACTTCCCAGTCCAATCTAATGGGCGCTTAATACAGCCCAGATAATCTAGGTATTAAATTTACTACCACTACGGAATGAGCTCTGCAAATACTAGGCCCTACCTAGAGATATGTAAATAATATAGACTCGTAACCAACAAGATCGCAGATTGCAGCGAATCTTACAATGTATTAAATCGATAAAGCTTAATCGGGTGTTGAAAAACAGTAAGATAACTAAATTAGTATCTATGTGATGAAATATAGTTTTCTTCAAACAAGATAATAGTGGCAAAGTTAACAGCCACTTGTGAAAATAAATATAGACGTGCTATGCGTATGCGCAAAGCAGGTAGCAAAAAATGCAGTAAAGATTGGCACATCTTATTTGCTGTATTTTAAAAAGGTATAGCTTAATTTATTATACATGTTTATGTCATGTTTTTAACCGACTGCCAAAGTAGTAAGTTTCTTTTGCATGCCCTACAGCCTACGAGTACATCGTTTGGATGAATTAGGATATGTGAGGTTTCATTAGATGGGTCATGTCTTGTGAAAGTTGAAATAAATGGTGTTGAAAATCAAATCGCTACCGAAGTTATAGCGCTCAGGTTTTAATACGACTTGATGTCGCAATAAATTAGCCTAAACCTAAATGAGCTAACTAATTCTCCAGGACAGAAAATATCTGACCATGTATTATCCCCAACTTCCGGGCACATGCCTTGTCGAAGCGACTTTGTATAGACATTAGCAGTCTTTATCATTGATTTGTCTTTGATGTGAACCAATCTAGCAATCGTTACTGTAGGGCTATATGTATTAGTAGTAATTAAACAATCTTACTTTGATTGGTTTAATTAAGTCATAAAGGTTATGGTTGAAGGTTTATTAAATCGTTAGAATTCATTTCAGTGCGTCTATATTCAAATAGGCATTTCCATGGTTTATACAGTACAGTATTTCCACGGTTTGTGTATTTTTGTCTTGGTCTGATTAAAAAAACTTATCATAAATGATGATTGAGGGGAACTGCACAATTTAACCACCTTGAAGGTTTCCAGCATTCCCAGTCCAAGTAAGCAGGAACCATAAATTATACAAAAAAAACCACACATCGATTTTATAAGTACTCTAATAAATTGGACAACTCGCACGCGCCAAAAATAAAGAAATACAAACTCATCGATTCTCAAAGAAGCTTTTACATATTTACTTTTAAATCTTTGGATTTTAGCGACCATTAGGCAGTACCTACGGATATTAATTACTTCACCGCCGATATTGTAAAAAAGGACGAGATACACAATTAGCCAAAACAATGGCGTAATAGTGCTGTAAGAATAACTCGTACAGCAATTTCTCGGTCTGTTTTATTGGACTATTAAAGTGATAAGACTGGGGCCCGATTTTAGACAGCCGGACGATCGAATTCAAAAAATTCAAGCTCGAAAATAATCGCACACAAATGTTTGTAGCCAATTTTTTCGCATGGAGTTAATAGTTTAAATAATCATTATTTTAAATTTATCGCTTTTATTTTTAAAACATAAATTCATCGTTTTATTCAGAGTTTTAAATGTCACTTTCGAGTGCTCGAATCTCAAAAATCACCCCCCTGGTCGGTTAAAAATTTTCACGAGCCATTGTTTTGTTCGTCATTGTACAATTGTTGTTGTTCATTCTTGTTCTCTGCTATATTCTAACTCAATGGTCACTTTTATACTTTATCGTGACCTGCCACGCCACGGTAAAACTCTATGGCTTCATTCATAAATTGACCATAGACTTAAGTACGCTATTTATGAATGAAACCATAGAGTTTTACCGTGCCATGGCGTGGCACATCACGATAAAGTATAAAAGCGACCAATGCACTTCACGAGAAAATTTCAGGACAGTTCTGACCAGGGTTTGACAAAAATTTTCCGTTAAACTTTGTAAATGAAATATAATATACCTCCATGCCCCCAAACATAGATTAACTTATATAGTAGAGCAGCACAGCCTAAGAACTTTTTGAAGCTCAAGTCAAGAGTGTAAGGTGTTAGCGTACTAGTAGTACACTAGTAGCTACTAGGTGGAGTAGCAGTGCAGGTGACATTTCCTCTTATATTTCCGATATCTTTAGGGGGCTTTCGGACAGAGGGCGCAATTGACTTTAGCTTCAAAAAGTTCTTAGGCTGTGGCCGTCTATACCTCTATAGTCTCTGCCCTAAATAAACAAGACAATTTCAATACTTCAGTGTTCCCTTTGTCACATGTAACGCACTGGCTGGGCAACTTTGATCTATATCAACGGCGACGACATGCAAATACCATTTATAGCCCCATAACTCGGCACTAGTTATCTCACTGCGAGCCTGTTAAATCAAACCTAGGTCCCGTTGGGTCTGTGTAGGCTAATGAGCTGGCCCTATCAAGGGCAAGGCGTGATAAGGGGATTAACTTGACAATACAGGATTAATTAAAATGACTAATTTGACTAGAATCTCGCCCCAAATACTTTTCAAACTGTAATATGATTTAGATGCTGCTAATAATAGGTTAAAGTTGTTATATAAATGTTGTTCTTGTGCTAATAAATACCTTTGTTTTCATAACATATTGTTATAGTGACTTTGAAGTCTAGAGAAACGAAGACGAAGACCAACCACGCACGTCACCAATTGAGACAACCAGAATTGTGACATAAGGTGTGATGACTAACAAAAAGCATGGGTTTGATGGGTTATAAATATGTAGGGTTAAAAAAGATACAATTAATATATTTCCTCGTCAAATAAACCGGATAATCTTATTTTCATGACATGTTCAATAATATAATCAGAGTCAGTGACCCTGTATTACAAAGATCTGTCAACCGTTTTGGAAGTGACTATCGTAGAACCACTAGACGTAGCGTTTGGACAAAAACTTATCGTGGTCTCACTATACACCCTTTGCTGACAGGAACTGACATAATATTTCGAACTGACATTCTGATACTAACAATGTAGTGATAAATCTCTGCACTTGATGTAGTGGGAATGTGTTTTAATATTCAAATTGCAATTAGATATGCTATTGTGGAAGTAGGTGGTCCTGTATGGAATGTTTCTACTGTCTGAATATGGACTTATTACCTATTTTAAGTTAGGCATATCTACATTATCTACATAACGAGACTGACTGACTGACAAGGCATATCTGGCAGAGAGAAGTGTTAGTTTGTAATAAAAACACATGTAATCCAAAAATTAAGAAAGAGTTTTGATTCAACTTGCTCCAAAAAATCCCAGGATTGGAACCACGATACCTATTTTTAAATGAAACTTCAGATTGACGAATGTCAAATTAAATGGTTACTTGTTGATTTGTTTAATTTTCTCATGGTTTACAAATAGATCTTTGCCCATTTCCAAATCCTCATTATGTACATTGTAATTACGGAGCCGTTTAAATTCTTACAAAGTTGGTTTGTTTCTACAATATTTAAGAATAATGCGATATCCCACATACAAACAAACATTGCACTCGCTCGATCTAGTAACGGACCAATGAAAGACGACAGAAAATCAATCAAAACAAGATAGAAGATAGAATTATGTTAGACAAGACAGGTTAATTGGAGCCGCGACATCGTCTAATTCAGATTAAGTTATTAAACATAACAGTGCTGGGATAGCTCTACTTATATTCGCTATCTGGGCACGACATCGGGACCAGTTTTATTCTAAGAGTAGGGTTTCATTGCCACAGGTTAGAGCAGAGTTGTCAGTGGGACCTATAACCGCTGGACAATTGTTCTTTAGTGGAGACCAATCAACCAACGTTGTTGTTGTTGTTGGACGTATTCAAACTTGAAATGTCAATCACAACATCTGCATGTCAAGACGCAATGTGCATTTACTAGACTAAGGGCCGGTTGCACCAAACCATCTGTTAACGTCAACGTGATCGTTAAAAAAAACTTGTATGAAAAGTTTAACATTTTTCTATGGAATGATAGCTCCGTCGCCATATTTAACGTTATTGAGTCCGTTATAGTTGCGCGTGGTGCAACCCACCCTAAGACTATTTTGTGCAAGAAATAGGTAACTAGGAACAATATGTTTCTTATATCACTTCCTTTTTTCGATTACACAAATTGTTGGCTTTTTATATAACTCTTGTAAGTATTAAGGTACATAATTTTTATACAAACTTTATATGTTTTACAAGCATGCATATTTATAACTTGGCGTTTTATACGAAAATACAGTTCAGACGTTTTCTGTGCTTTCTAAAATGTATAACTTCATCATTACTTTGTACATTCTTGCATAGATGTCTCATCGATAGCGGAATGGTCTGTTTTATGCACCAGCGAACAATCTAGACTATCTGATAGCTGTTATTTGCATAATGTATTCCTTCATACGTTTGTTACTTGTATTTAGTCCCTTTAATTAAACTTAATTTAATCATGGGCTAGAAAGTTAAACTACTTTCATGGGATCATTAGAATTTATCGACATACCATGCTACAATGACGTGAAAATAGCCCGGGAGTCCAAGGTAGCCAATTTCAGAGATTCGATGACAATTTGTTAGGAACTGGATTAGATATGAGATGGAAGTCACATGTAGTATGCTAATAATGTTAATTTTATTGCCTCGGAATTGTATATGGCGACAAATTTATCTATACGGGTACAAGTTGGAACATCGCTGTTAGTCTGCCACTGTAGGAAAAAGTCATAATTTAATGACAAAAAGGTACCTAAACAAATTAATTTATATTTATGTTGCAGAAGGAAACCTGCCTACTTAATAATTTCGATATGTGTGGGAAACTGGGAACCTTTACCGTGCTTGTACACATCATTCAGTACATTATAGACATTATAGTAATCATTATTTACCTCCGTCGGTCCTAAGTTAGTTACTTAAACTAATTAAATATTCAAGATATAGCTTAACATTCTACATTTACCTGTTATACATAAAAATAATTGCCTATTCCTGTTCCACATCATTCCATAACAATTCAATAGTCAAGTATCAATTTGTAGAATGATATAATTACGTGGGAAGACGTTTTAGAAACGTTTTCATTGTGATTTTGGCCGTCCACTTGAGGCAATAGAATGATGAATGAGACGTATTCTAAAGATGCAAGTGCAATGGTCGCTAAATTGCTAGTTGTCTGTTGCAAATTCGGTAGTTCTTCATTTGTAGCGAATCCTATTGGAAAATAGTTCTAATAGCAATCTTTTCAGTAAAACTGTAACCTAAGTACATGTTCCTATTTGACAAATGACAGGTTTTGCTACTGAGAGCCCTGAAAACGTATGTTATAGGTACTATATAAACGGCACTTGTATAAATAACCTAGTATTGGTTCTATAGCTTTTGAAGAAATGATCTGTTTTCATGAATATATAAGAGTAGAAATCTGCATTAATCATAATGTACGCGGGCGAAGCCGCGGGCAACTGCTAGTATTGTAATAAAGGACGAGATACACAATTAGCCAAAAAAATGGCGTAATAGTGCTGTAAGAATAACTCGTACAGCAATTTCTCGGTCTGTTTTATTGGACTATTAAAGTGATAAGACTGGTCGGTTAAAAAATTTCACGAGCCATTTTTTTGTTCGTCATTGTACAATTGTTGTTGTTCACTCTTGTTCTCTGCTATATTCTAACTCAATGGTCACTTTTATACTTTATCGTGACCTGCCACGGCACGGTAAAACTCTATGGCTTCATTCATAAATTGACCATAATAGACTTAGGTACGCTATTTATGAATGAAACCATAGAGTTCTACCGTGCCATGGCGTGGCACATCACGATAAAGTATAAAAGCGACCAATGCACTTCACGAGAAAATTACAGGACAGTTCTGACCAGGGTTTGACAAAAAAAATCCGTTAAACTTTGTAAATGAAATATAATATACCTCCATGCCCCCAAACATAGAGTAACTTATATAGTAGAGCAGCACAGCCTAAAAACTTGAAGCTCAAGTCAAGAGTGTAAGGTGTTAGTGTACTAGTAGTACACTAGTAGCTACTAGGTGGAGTAGCAGTGCAGGTGACATTTCCTCTTATATTTCCGATATCTTTAGGAGACTTTCGGACAGAGGGCGCAATTGACATTAGCTTCAAAAAGTTCTTAGGCTGTGGCCGTCTATACCTCTATAGTCTCTGCCCCAAATAAACAAGACAATCTACTGAATTAAATACTTCAGTGTTCCCTTTGTCGCATGTAACGCACTGGCTGGGCGACTTTGATCTATATCAACGGCGACGACATGCAAATACCATTTATAGCCCCATAACTCGGCACTAGTTATCTCACTGCGAGCCTGTTAAATCAAACCTAGGTCCCGTTGGGTCTGTGTAGGCTAATGAGCTGGCCCTATCAAGGGCAAGGCGTGATAAGGGGATTAACTTGACAATACAGGATTAATTAAAATGACTAATTTGACTAGAATCTCGCCCCAAATACTTTTCAAACTGTAATAGGATTTAGATGCTGCTAATAATAGGTTAAAGTTGTGATATAAATGTTGTTTTTGTGCTAATAAATACCTTTTCACGCCACTGTTCGGAAAAGTGGCAAAAGAAGATCAAAATTCAAGCTGGAAAGTAAGCTATTGCTGTAGCACCTGAACTACCACTACTATAATTGCTACTTTACAGCTATGAAATGTCATAGTGTAAAGTAAAATCCAGTTATGTCATTGCATTCGACCCACCAATGAGAATCATTTAAAACATTAAAAGGTCTTTTTTTTTTACAACAATGTACTATTATTTTCATCACATATTGTTATAGTGACTTTTAAGTTTAGAGAAACGAGGACGAAGACCAACCACGCACGTCACCAATTGAGACCACCAGAATTGTGGCATAAGGTGTGATGAGTAACAACAAGCATGGGTTAAAAATATGTAGGGTTAAAAAATATACAATTAATATTTTTCCTCGTATAAACCGGAAAATGTTATTTCATATATGTTCAATAATCAGTGACCCTGTATTAAAAAGATCTGGGGGTGATTTTTGAGATTCGAGTACTCGAAAGTGACATTTATAACTCAGAATAAAACGATGAAATTATGTTTTAAAAATAACAGCGATAGGAATTTAAAATCATGAGTATTTAAACTATTAATTTCATGCGAAAAAATTGGCGGTAAGCTTTTGTGTGCGATTATTTTCGAGCTAAAACTTTTTGAATTCGGGCGCTCGAAAGTAAAAAATTGGCCCCCTGGTCAACCATTTGCACCGAGTTGGAAATGACTATCGTAGAACCACTTGAAGTAGCGTTTGAACAAAAACGTATCGTGGTCACACTATATACCGTTTACTGACAGGAACTGACATAATATTCCGAACTGACATTCTGATACTAACAATGTAGTGATAAATCTCTACACTTGATGTAGTGGGAATGTGGTTTAATATTCAAATTGCAATTAGATAAGCTATTGTGGAAGTAGGTGGTCCTGTATGGAATGTTTCTACTGTCTGAATATGGACTTATTACCTATTTTAAGTTAGGCATATCTACATTATCTACATAACGAGACTGACTGACTGACAAGGCATATCTGGCAGAGAGAAGTGTTAGTTTGTAATAAAAACATATGTAATCCAAAAATTAAGATAGAGTTTTGATTCAACTTGCTCCAAAAAATCCCAGGATTAGAACCACGATATTTTTAAATTAAACTTCAGATCAACGAATTCTATGTCAAATTAAAGGGTTACTTGTTATTTTGTTTAATTTTCTCAAGTTTTACGTATAACAAATATATCTTTGCCTATTTCCAAATCCTCATTATGTATATTGTAATTACAGAGCCAGGCGCGGTTGCAGCCTTACATTTTGGGGACGACGACACTAATGCAGAAATATTTTTTCCAAGTTTTGAGGGGTCAGTTCAATTTGGAATGTACGATTTTGATGGGGGGGGGGGGGGGATGTCACATGTGACCCCCCCCCCCTGGGACGATCCTGTACAGAGCCGTTTAAATTATTACAAAATTGGTTAGTTTCTACAATATTTAAGAATAACGCGATATCCACATACAACCAAACATTGCACTCGCTCGATTTAGTAACGGACCAATGAAAGACGACAGAAAATCAATCAAAACAAGATAGAAGATAGAATTATGTTAGACAAGACAGCTTAATTGGAGCCGCGACATCGTCTAATTCAGATTAAGTTATTAAACATAACAGTGCTGGGATAGCTCTACTTATATTAGCTATCTGGGCACGCCATCGGGACCAGTTTTATTCTAAGAGTAGGATTTCATTGCCACAGGTTAGAGCAGAGTTGACAGTGGGACCTATAACCGCTGGACAATTGTTCTTTAGTGGAGACTAACCAACCAACGTTGTTGTTGTTGTTGTTGGACGCATTCAAAGTTGAAATGTCATGCACAACATCTGCATGTCAAGACACAATGTACATTTACTAGACGTAAAAGTAGGAAGGTATATGTATTATATTATTTTTTTTGGGTTTCACAAATCCTTGGGTTTTTTGACTTTAAGGTATATATTATTATACAAACTTTGTATGTTTTTACATGCATGTGTATTTCGAACTTAGCGTTTTATAAGAAAATACAGTTCACACGTATTCTGTGTTTTGTAGAATGTATAACTTCATCATTACTTTGTACATTCTTGCATAGATGTCTCCTCGATAGCGGAATGGTCTGTTTTATGCACCAGCGAACAATCTAGACTATCTGATAGCTGTTATTTGCATAATGTATTCCTTCATACGTTTGTTACTTGTATTTAGTCCCTTTAATTAAACTTAATTTAATCATGGGCTAGAAAGTTAAACTACTTTCATGGGATCATTAGAATTTATCGACATACCATGCTACAATGACGTGAAAATAGCCCGGGAGTCCAAGGTAGCCAATTTCAGAGATTCGATGACAATTTGTTAGGAACTGGATTAGATATGAGATGGAAGTCACATGTAGTATGCTAATAATGTTAATTTTATTGCCTCGGAATTGTATATGGCGACAAATTTATCTATACGGGTACAAGTTGGAACATCGCTGTTAGTCTGCCACTGTAGGAAAAAGTCATAATTTAATGACAAAAAGGTACCTAAACAAATTAATTTATATTTATGTTGCAGAAGGAAACCTGCCTACTTAATAATTTCGATATGTGTGGGAAACTGGGAACCTTTACCGTGCTTGTACACATCATTCAGTACATTATAGACATTATAGTAATCATTATTTACCTCCGTCGGTCCTAAGTTAGTTACTTAAACTAATTAAATATTCAAGATATAGCTTAACATTCTACATTTACCTGTTATACATAAAAATAATTGCCTATTCCTGTTCCACATCATTCCATAACAATTCAATAGTCAAGTATCAATTTGTAGAATGATATAATTACGTGGGAAGACGTTTTAGAAACGTTTTCATTGTGATTTTGGCCGTCCACTTGAGGCAATAGAATGATGAATGAGACGTATTCTAAAGATGCAAGTGCAATGGTCGCTAAATTGCTAGTTGTCTGTTGCAAATTCGGTAGTTCTTCATTTGTAGCGAATCCTATTGGAAAATAGTTCTAATAGCAATCTTTTCAGTAAAACTGTAACCTAAGTACATGTTCCTATTTGACTAATGACAGGTTTTGCTACTGAGAGCCCTGAAAACGCATGTTATAGGTACTATATAAACGGCACTTGTATAAATAACCTAGTATTGGTTCTCTAGCTTTTGAAGAAATGATCTGTTTTCATGAATATATAAGATATCAAAAATAATTTATTAGAAATAAAAAAGCCTTATATACAAAGTAAAAAGCTCCGTGTCCAAGTATTATTTAAACATAATTTAAATATTACGATATTAACTAAATCGAATTTTTATAGAGTGCACAATTTTTTACTTTTAATTTAATTACAAATTTAGTATTAATAATCAGTATGTTCGATTTCACAATTTTATTTTACGAAAAAAATGTAACAAACACTTCAGGGATCATGATTTGTCTAATTGAAACAATTTAAGCGGAATTGATTCAGTCAGCCATAATTTTCACATAAAATGTGATAATTTATGAAGTGCAGTTTGCAGTATTTACGTCACTTAGCCCTTCATAAAGGACTTCAATTAAACCAAAACAAAAACATTATCACGATAAATATTGATCGGTCGAGTTGGCTTCTCGCCAGACCGTAAATACTCCAATCGGCAGATCTAATTGGTCCAGAGTGGCCCGTTCACGCGTAATTATAATGTTGATTAGAATGGGATGCACAAATTAGATAGCACCCACGTCACCCACGTGCTCTTCCTTGCTGTAATGGGTGCTGAGGTGGGTGTTTATGGCCTGGTGACAGCGAACGGTAACCTATAGAATTCGTATTTAGCTCTGCATAATGACCCACCGAGTTTGCGGGTTTGCATATAGGTATTACTGGACCGCGATTAGAATGGGATTAGAGTTGACAGATTTTCCATATGCTTACGTCAAAATTTATATGGGTTGACAGCTAACTCAATCCCATTCTCATCGCGATTCAGTAATACCTTCGGCAGTAGGGCAAGGGGTTTATTTTAATTATAGCATACTATCCACTCTTTATTATTATTAATGCAATCTTAGACCACACATTATAAATAAATCCGTCCGTTTATTTATCTGGCCAATTAGAGTTTAACCAAGCTTAATCTGCACCGAGTATGCAAGCGTTGAATGTGGAAAGTCACCATATATGTACGTCAAATAATGATTATCTTACGTTTATGACGACAATTCACGTATTCATTGTAAAGTTTGCACTGCACACACTTAACCAATTTAACCATATCAACGATTATGTCCTTGCTTTCGTTCTATTGTGTTACACCGAATAAACATTTTTCATTTCATTTCATTTCATTTCATTATCCAACCTATCCAACCTGTTACTGCCGTTTTCGGTGTAAGATAAAATGCATTCCTAGTTGTTTTGACCACAATGCACTGTTACGCAACACCAACGGTTCAATTCATTAATCCGATCAACTGACGAACGCCTGAGGCACCGGATTGGGCCCAATTATTGGGCTTTAAACACTCCAGTGGGCAAGGTGTATCGAATTTTGTGGTAAGTAACCTGTTTGAAGAATGCAGCGTGCATATTTCTGCATCAATGATGACTTAATTAATTGTTTTTAAAAATAACTGACGAATGGAAGGGTTTATCGGGGAAACACCTTTTCGAACGTTACATGCCACTTTCAAAACAATTTTATAATAATTTAATTTGAGTTAATCTTAATTTTTATTAACTTAAGTACAGTTCAGTTCAGTTACAGACAATATAGTTTGCTGCAAAAGGCATAGTCAGTAATCATGTCATTATTTCTGTACCCGTTCTTTACAATAAATATGAAAGATGAGAGGATGAAGAGTAGAGAAATAATTATTACTAGATGAAAACCCGGCTTCGCTCGGGTAAAATAAATGTTATGTATGTAAAAAAATAAATAATGAAAATATTATATGTAAAAACAACCTGGTTTCCCGCAATCCAGGATTCCTAGGATTTCTAAAGTCCCGTAAGCCTGTACTTCTAAGTCCAGGCACACCCGGGACCCTAAAATCCCGATTGTTTCAATTCCCGGAATCCCTGGTTTATAATATCTTAAAATCCCGGCCTTGCGCAGTTCCGAAATTACGATGTTTTTAAGTTGCGGAATCCTGGATCGCTGGGACCACTCCAGCAAGCCGCATTTTCAGAATCCCGGCCTCCTAAAGTTCCGGAATTCCGCATGCCCTTATGTCCGGGTTCGGGTGCACACGCACAGCAATCCAAAATCACGGTTTCACTATTTCCATAATTCGGGGTTTAGTGATTCCCAGATTTATAAAATCCTGGACTCCTGAAAATCTCGGAATCCTGCATCCCTAAAGTTCCAGATTCCTAAAACCCTAAAATTCCGGCGTCCGGCATTATACGGCCTTATATCTCGGCTTTATAATGTCACGGACCCCATCCAGATTTTTTTGGAATTCAGAATTCCTTATGTCTCAAAATCTCGGAATCCCTTATACCGGGACTCCCAGCACCCTAAAATCCCGGTTTCCCACATTGCCGAAATCGGGTCCATATTGGCTCACATAAAATTACTTAGCATAATTTTTTCAGTAATACCGTTTTGTGATCAGAATTATCATTCGTCATAAAAAAATTGTCATAATTTTAATGGTTATAATATTTTTTCATATAACGACAGTGTTAATAATTGTTTGCTGTCCGAATTTTTTGAGACATAATATAATTTCCTACGTTTTTTGTTGATAGTAGTCATTTCTGTGACAGGGTCGACGAAGCCTTCTATTCTGGGTAGTTATGCCCTTCGGGCAGGATGACACATTAACCTAACCTAACCTAACCGAAATTGTGTTGTGTTGTGATCGCAAGATACCCAACACTCCTCCTCGCTTCGCTCGTCGTCGTACCTAACGGTGACTCTGGAAAGTAATATTAGTATAATAGATATTTATATTGATTTACATTATAAACTTAAATAATTCGGAGTAACGATAGTTATGAACAAAAAATACTTATAAGAAATGATCATTATGATTAAAAAAATTATGAACAACAATTTCGGACTTCCAATAATCGAAGTACAAATTTTATGTGATCTTTGGCGCACCCCCCGAAATCCCGTATTTTAAGTCTCCTAATCAAGGATATCAAAACTCCGTACTCCCTTGACTTTTAAATCCCGTCGGCCCGCATTTCTTGAATCCCGGCTTTCTAACGACTCGTAACACTGGCTTTTTAATCTCGGAATTCAAATATCTTGGTTTCCCGCATGGGTTTCTAAAACTCCGAATGCCGAAATCCTAAAACCCCAGAACGTCGCACTCCTGGTATATCGGGTCGCGGCTTTTTCATCCAGGAAACCCACCCGTTGCCTAAAGTCCCGGAGTCCCAGGATCCTTATATCTCGGTTTCTCGCATTCTCGGAATCCCTGGTTTTTCGGCTTCGTGCAGTTCAAAAATCCCGGTTTTTGAAAGTTCCAGTATCCCGGTATTCTTAAGTTACGGACTCCCAGGACCCTAAAATTCGGTTGTCCCGCATTTCAAGACCCCAGCTGTCTAAAATCCCGGAAGCCCGTTGAAGCATTTCCGGAATCCTGGATTTTTAAAGTCCCGAATATCCCGGGATCCTGAAATCCCGGCTTTTGAAAGTCCCGGGATTCCGTCCGTCCTACCTCGCTCGGGTAATACCTCTATATACTTTCGAAAAAACGTGGCCCTCCTTTTAGGTATTAGGTGGCATGTAATAAAAAAGATAAAAGATATTTATTATTAACCAACTTCAAAAAAGGAGGAGGTTCTCAATTCGACTGTTTTTTTATCATTATTATGTTCTTTATTTATTTTTGGTCTTAGTGATAGGTTTTTTACAATATTTTTATAAAAGTAAAATACAAAAATACATCAAAAACACAAAAAAACAATAAAAACATTATAACACACACTATTTACTATACTTATGACAGCATTTGTTAATACAATTCATGTTTATAAGCATATATGTGAATACCTAAGATAAAAAATGAGCACCCCTAACTTTGACCACAGCCTATTTCATTAAACTATGATTAATTTGTATTCATTTTAGAAATAATGTTCTACATGCCTCATGACAACGTGATATCCTTTAGAACATAAAAGTATTCATGGTTATTTACTCGAAAGATATAACCAAATGTGCAATGATAACGTGATAAAAATTGACTTTACGTTTTAGTTAATTCAATATAACACATAATTTTGTCATACTTACAGTCATTTTAATAAAATATTAGCCTTTACATTTGTAAACAAACTTTTGTTGCGCTCGGCACTACAATACTCACAGAACCAACGGTGACAATATCTACAATAGTATTCGAGACATATTTAGATAAAATACGTAGGTAAATAAACATAACCCGCGGGTCATTTCATTATTTTCATTGCATATGACGTTTGGATTCACATGAGTCACATGACAATGACAAAATGTAGGTAGTGTTCGAATACTTGCAAACATCTTTACATTTTCCTTTAATAGTGCTAACAGACTTACTGTAAAATAATATTTTGTAAATCAGCCTTGTTTTATTACATTTATTCTCAGCATTTATTTACTTTTTACCTCCCTTTGTTTGACCACATAACCTGTCCGACACGCAATGCACGTCGGACCAATATGCGCCGAACGCAAACATGGTTCACAATTTCCGAACTCACCCGTCACTGAAGTCACTGACAAAGAACCAATATGGCCGCCGTCAAGTCGTGAAATTAACACTTTTGAACGTAAAATACGCGACAATCCGAATTTTGCCGATATAAGTGTCCAATTCAAAAACTCTTCATTCTTTACCCTCTTTCGTTTGAGCATAGTCTCGTTCGACTCTTCCGTACCCCGGCTCGGGTTTATTAATATAGATTACTGACAGTGTCTGGTGGCCTAAAGAAATTTAACTTTTCCTGTTTAAATACTTATGTAGGTAAGGTACCTGATTTAGTAGGACCTGCTTACCGCACCATTTTACATAGTTATACATTTAGAAATTAGAGTTCAAATAAAATAAAGCACTGAAGAGAATGATAATCATATAATCTGTTCAATACAGCGAGTCGCTTAATTCTTAACATAAAAAAAAATTGACACCAATACACATTTGACACGCCCTCTACATGATTTTATTACATTCGCTACTTAACTTGTAATTACATAAAATAGTCGCCTGTTAGATCTATTACCCACGAACGGCGCCAATTAAGCTAAGATACTAAATCTCAAATAATTAATTTTAATACGTCGGGCCTTTACCGTTCACTGTTGTAATGCTAGTGCCACACTGGTGTAAAAAACTGCGAGTTTTCTGTTATATACGTAGCTTATATTTTATTTTGTGCCTATTATCACTGCATGCGGCTGTACTCACTTGTGTATGTCTCACGAAAGTTTAAATTCAATATTTCGTGCCTATCTTATTCTTCTTTATTGTGACTAATTGACTCAAAAGTCAAACTACTTACTTTACTTAATAACATTATAATAGTCGCTGCTGATGAGTAACCTTTTTGGTCTTACGTTCAAGGCATCTGCATAGTGTTGTCTTTACTTAAATTTATTGAATTGTTGATAGAATTGTGGATTATGAAAGACTTCTAAATATTATTAGGTTCCTGTTAGTTGTAAATATTTTTATTTTTAATCATAAATAGTAAACATTTAAGGGTGAGGCTAGACAAATCACGAATGTTTTGCGCGTTAGTGTGGAGCTGGCATTGGTTTCCCTTGAACGACTTGGATTACTACATTAATTATTCAAACACACTTCAACTTAGAGAAGTATGAGGATGGCTTATAAAATATATAGTAAACTGCAATTTATTATATTGGCTAAATGTATAGGTAGGCAGTAATTTTATTGCCCACTAACTACCGTCACAGATTCAGTAGTAAATAGGTAATTGTTCGTATTACTATATTTTTAATTTTTCATTTTTCACTGAATTTGAAGGATTTGTTTGGGTACTCTGTGAGTAGGTACCCTAAGATTTACCGAGACAACGTTAATTACCAAAATATGTAGACAATCAAGAAATAGCAAATAAACATTGAATATAACAGAAAATATTTCCATGGTGTGAATATCCGTTAACCCCAAACTAGGCACAGCCTGTAGTATATTGTAGATACATTTTACAAGGCTGCTAATGATAGTTATAATAATAAGCAATTGTTGACAATAATTCAAATAGCAACTTACGTCGTTTGTTTATTTTTCGTGATATAAATACCAAGCAAACTACAATCGCAATTCAAACACTAAACAATCTCCAAGCGAACGGTTATTTCAATTGATGTGTTAAAATAAAATGAAGGTTTCATTCATGGTGATTTCATTATTGCAATATTTTGTGTTTGTTGTAAAAGTTAATGGTGAATGTTGCGAAAGTTCTCCCATTTTATTTGTGCCACATAATAAAAGTGAACCTTGCGAAAAATTTGTTCCGGATGCCTTTAGAATAACTGGGCTGAGTGCATTTGACATTGACTTGGTCAGGTTTCGTATCCAGAAGTGCAAAGGGTGCAAAGTGTACGTGTGCAATCATGGCCGCCCGGTCAATGGGATTTATTGTGGAAGAGGGCCATGCAATTATCGCGGTTGCAAATGTGATGGAGGATGTATCACCAGTAGTAATCCCGACCATCCAACGGACATTGTCGCAAATTTTGAATACAATTATTCAAAATATGTGAGAGTCATAAATTCAGATTTGTGTACAAGTGTCCAATAAATATTTATTTATTCGCATAGCTGAACCCAATCTCATCGCAATCTTCTTCCATAAGTAACAATTCTACCTTTCAATATCTTCACCGCTCCCTGTTATTTATTTTACCATCATATATATCTGAGAAATAATTGATTCAACTTGGACAACTACGAGAAGAAAACATCGTGACAGTAAGCCAAGGTAATATTTGTTGGACTATCTGTGAGAATCCGGTCACTCACACAGCATCCGTTGGTCTCCCGCTGATAATTTACGTACAGTAGCTAGCAGTCGTTGCATAAAGTTAATAGGACTGGAATAGTTCGTTTTGTGGACCAACATTTAGAGATTAAATGCATTCTTGATGGAGCCTTTGCCTAGTTAGTCATAGTACAGAAAGAGATTCTTACCACTTTACAAGTAACATTAATGTTTTTTCTCGCCTCACATCACATAACCCATGGAAAATCTAATGTTCCTATTCGTATATTGTAGAGTCATCATTCTTACGTTACCTCATCGAAGGCAGTTAAAACTGAAACATTTCCCTACGGCGCTAACTCCAATCTAATATCTACTCAACAAGCACTAAAGCGCCGCTAAAGAGCAATATGCGAGAAAAATAAGCGTCATATCTCACAGCGAGTTAGCAAAGCCTGGAGGGCAACATGTATTATAAACTCATGCGTAGTCTATCATAGCTATCATGAGCCTTATTATTGAGCCGGATGTTATAAGAAAATCGCCAAGATTATTGAGAAGGAAACGAAGGTACAGGTGTAAAACAGACTATTATAAATTTAGATAAATAAATTTCATAAATTCCAATTTCCAAAAAAAGGAAACAATATCGCTGGCGAAAATATAAATACGGTACCGTAAAATGGGGTGAGTAGGGTCAAAACTGGCATTCAAACCTCGATAACATTTTATTTTTACATATTATGCAAACTGAATGGTGTATCAAATAAGTGTTTCGGACGTTTGTATTTTAGTTTCTATTTTACTTGGGTAGTTCCATTTCATAACTTTGATTTATTTAATCGTATGGCTAGATATGATAGAATACAATCGTTCTTTGATGATAAACAGGAAATCCCACCTCACCCCGTACCCCGTAGTCCCTCGTAATTGGGGTGAGCTGGGTTTTCATACAAAGGTGATTTTGGAAGATTGTTGGATCGATTTTTTTAGCCAATTTAGCCAGTTAAAGGTACAAACATAGTCGGAATATACTCGTGCTTATCGCATGACATATGGGAAACATCATTCGCGATACAGCAAGTACTTTAGTTCGATAATTAAGTACCGAAACAAATCGTAAAACTCCAAGACAATGCAATCCCTAACATTTACGGCTCAATACATTACGAACCTCGCTTAGGATTACACAACGTATGTTAAAGTCCTAGACACTTATGTTAGTGTTAGCAGAGACTATAGAGATATAGACGACCACAGCCTAAGAACTTTTTGAAGATCATGTCAATTGCGCCATCTATGTCAAAAAAGCCACCTAAAGATACCGAAAATGCAAGAGAAATGTCCCCTGCACTGCTACTCCACCTAGTAGCTACTATTGTACTACTAGTACGCTATTTGTTACTAGGTCGAGTAGCAGTGCAGTTGACATTTTCTCTTACATTTTGGGTATCTTTAGGTGGCTTTCACGTAGACGGCGCAATTGACATGAGCTTCAAAAAGTTCTTAGGCTGTGGTCGTCTATATCTCTATAGTCTCTGGTGTTGGACAGTCATACCTTCCAGCGGAGCTAGCAAGGCTCACGTCGCATTATGTATGAGTAAGTTATGGAGGCAATCAGTTGCGCTGTCATGGCGCTAAGTGAGACTTAGGTTTAAGACTAGTGTTGTTGAATATTCGATTTTCAATAACGTTACGCTTTTTTCGATGTATAAAAAAATCTGAGAAAAATGTGTCTGCTATTTCTCAAATTGCTTAGCCGTTGCTTTTACGAAACAATATTTACTCGTAATAAGTTAAACAAAATACTCTAACGAGGCTATTTTAATTTAAAGCCTTACGATAACCTATACTTATGTAGGTACCTTCGAAAAAAATACCTATATTAAAAAAAACATTCCATATATGCCTAATTTTACAAAAGTTCGACATATTATGATTAATGTAAGGTGCGTTGGGGTAAGATAGAAAGGTATTTTTTTAGGGATAAGACAAAAAAATCGTCCATATTCCGGAGCATTACAGACTACTTTTTATCTTACCCCTAAAAAATACCTTTCTATCTTACCCCAACGCACCTTATCTTATTTTAATATTCGTTCGGCTTAACTATTTAATTCATAACAATATTTTTTCCCTAATACATATTGTTTTTCGATGATAATAATGAACATTATAGCAAGAGGCACATCACTACCTATAAATGAAGATGTACCTAATGCTTACGTCGCTAGACTCAGCTTAAGGCATTCTAAAATCTACCGTAAGCCTATTGGAAGGCTACCGTGCTACGTATTACTAGTTCTCGATACTTGAGCTGCCTGAGCCTGCTTCAACAACTTCGGAAGCGGAATGCATATAAATGATGATGTTTCTTATCCATGCACAATGTTATTGAACGAGCGGAGCGTAAGCGTAGCGAAGCTCTTACAAACAACTTCGGACACAACTGTCACTTGCCTACTGGGACGTCCCGGCATTTCGATGGCTTTTTGATTTTGAGGGTTTGTTCTACGATAACTTTAGAAACGTTTTTCTGATCTTTATGAATTTTGTTGGGGTTGTAGCACAGATACATACATATAATTTGAGAGTTCGGATATGAGCAGAATCGATCAAGTGGTTGTGAAGCTAGAAGGCGAAAAAATAATCTCTATAAGGGTCTTGTCATATTGGTCAACTCGTTTGCAAGTAAATCGCCAGTTCTCAGTTCGAGTTTACTAGTTTCATAGGTACTAGTTTTTTTGTCAGTATATTCCAAATACTTTTATTGGCTTTTGAAGACGGTCCGATTATTAAGAATCGCTTTTATTAGTCTTAAAAGAGTGATGACCACGTGATGACGATTTCTGTGAATCGGAATCTGGAGTTGAGTAGGAAGGAATATTCCAGTTTAATAAAAATACCTATCGTAACAATACTAAATATATTTTAGTGTAAAACGTTGACGCAGATCAGAGATAATGGCCTCTGCGGTTTTCTCTTCGTTTGTAGAGGAAAGTTCCAATGGAACGTAAAACTGAAATGTTTCTAAGATGATTTTGCTCTGAGATAGAATTTTGTTATATTAATAGCAATATTTTATGGAAATGCTAAATAGGTAACTAAGAGAATCTTCAGGTGAAAGACATCTTGTTTAATATGCCATCATCTTTTGCTTGAATGGAAATTAGAAGGAAACAGAGTATTTTTGTGGTGTGGTTTCAACTACTAATAAAGTCAAGCAAAAATGATTTGTTAAGATATACATTTCAAAATTAAACACAAGAAAATATTGCTAAATTAAATACCTGTGGTGGTTGCGCAAAATCCGGTGTGTTAGCTCTGGAATTTTCCTAAATTGTCTTGTGTATTATCTCAGGACATTAACCCCAAACTTGCAAAGTGTTTCGAATCCTTAAATACTTCACTTGACGTAATACATCAATAATGGAAGTGTTCGCGATAACCAGATGCGAGCCAGACTTGTCTGAAACTATGAAGAATGCATAAACAATCCCGATGAATAAA
Source organism: Pammene fasciana (assembly GCA_911728535.1). Taxonomy (NCBI): domain Eukaryota; kingdom Metazoa; phylum Arthropoda; class Insecta; order Lepidoptera; family Tortricidae; genus Pammene; species Pammene fasciana. The sequence continues at coordinate 29,250,797 of OU452273.1, read as the reverse complement.
ACATACATTACTCAACGGTGACGATACGTTTCGTTAAATTTGCAAAATTTGCAACATTCATATGGAATTCGTAAAATAATAATGTTTCCTTATTTCACAGATTCGTTCTCTTTTAAATACTTAGAGGAAAGTTAGCTAAGTGAGGAGTTGTGACCCATTAAACTTTTACTTTTCGATGAATAAGGTTCCAAACTGCTCTTCGATGAGGTAAGTGATCATACGGTGGCCGTCCGGTCCAGTAATTGTCGTAGGTCGGTCGCTTCTAACTTCTTCAAATAACTATCAACCATAAGAGCTGAGTGAAGTGGCTTAATATACACTAATAGGGCTTTCGGGGCGCCATTCAAGAGGTTAAAATTATCTTAAGAAGCGCTCGCGCACGGTCATTGATTAAAATATCTTGATACTTTAGGGTTATTTATAAAGTTACACACTTGATACCACTATTACAGTCAGCGTCAAATATATTGTAACAGCCAAAGTGATCAAATAGTTCGTCACACCATATATTATGTATGGTGAGACGAACTATTTGGCTTATACTCTAGCTGTTACAATATATTTGACGCTGACTGTACCAGAAACATAGATATTTTTAATTGTGGTATTGTAGTTGTTGTGCTGTAACATATCTTCATGATTCTGATTATATTTGTCTATGTAAACATTTTCTATGTTTCTAAATAGTAATAATGCCGTGTGCTAATTGTTTTAAAGCACTTATAACCAATGAGTGAGTTAACTCATATACTCATATATGCAATTTTATGACTTAGCATATGCTTACGAACCAAATTGTATATGACTAAGGTGTTCTTTTTTGTGTTTTAATTAATTTATTTATCGTGCAAGTATCAAATTATTCGGGTCCTCACTCTCCGCGCACGCGCGTGCCTCCACTGTAAACTGCGTTACTTATTTAATTATGAGAACTAAACACTTGCAATTAGTTTCCAGCCACTTCACACTAAATACACTATTATTAATAATGGGATTTGGGACACGAGCTACTCACAAAATGTGATGTTTATTATAAATTTGTAGTGGATGCTTGGTTTTTGAGTATACTACAGACAAAGTATTGTAACGTCTGTAACGTATTTAAAGTAGGTAGGTATCTATTTTATTTGTATCAACATGTAAGTTTCTTCTAAGTTTTAGTCAATATAATCACCATTTTGCACAATTATTATCCAATGAATGTGTTATATATTAACAACACTAGGTTTCATTAAAATATTAATCAATTTAACATGATCCAGGTAATTCCACACATCTACAAATTTAAATAAAATAACTCTCTCTCGCCATCACATAAACTGACACAAGGTAAAATCTACAAAACCTTTATTCCTAATTCTGAATTGACAAAAAATATATGTACCATCGGGTTCAATAATGCGTGGGCAATTTATGAATGAATTCATTGATAAATTAGCCATGCAATTATGAACCCGATGGTACATGAGCCCTTTCAGTGTATAATATATAAATATAGCGAAAATCTTAACCTCCTGAGGTTCAAAGTGCTAATATTAGTACAAAATATCTTCAATGAAAATTCGATTATATTTTAATTGATACAGAGTTACTTTTGTTTTGTTTCGTTCGATTTCGAAACATACGAAATTCAATTCTATTTTCTAACGCTTTTGATTCAATTTTCACTACCAATCTTTCTTATATGGTGGGCCGCTAGAGGTTAAACCGAAAAAAGATGATGAGGTTGTTTCGTGCTGTGTACTCTACTTAGTTTTTATCTAATATTTGTCCTCGATACTCGTACCTACTGTTTTATTTTACTGACTAGTGCTATAAAGAATTGTTGTTAGTATATGTAATGAAGTTGTTAATTACTACTAGTATTACCAGTACTATAAAGAAATCATGACCGTTAATAACTAAAGACAGCGGAAATGTATGCACAATTAAGGAATATGGGCCAGCGCAGCTAGGGTTGCCATACGTCAGGATTTGTCCGGACATGTCAGGATTTTTGACCCTTTGTCAGGATTGCGGCCGGACTTGGCAAGTGTCAGGATTTTTAGAAATTACGTCATTATACCTACGCTTATTACAAAATTTAAGTACATACAAAGTGTAAGTACCTATTCAATTTTCAACAAATCAATAATGAATTTGACAATATTTTGTTATTAAAATCTTTATTAAATATGTACGTATTATAACTTCTAACAGTAAGTTTAGCAAAATACGTATTAAGCATTTTTTGGAAGGCTTAAAGCCGAAAGTTAAATAAGTCGCTCTACAACTTAATGACAACTGTTGAATGTCTTTAACAAACTCATTAATTAACTGCTCTTATGACAAATATAAAAATATTGGGTATATCAAAAACTATAACGTTTCTAAATGTAAAAAAAATGTGAGAAAGAACGCGAATACTTTTTGACCAATTCTTCTTCTTCTTAGTCGTATACTCTTGTCAGAGTAGTCGTGGTCATTTAGGTCGTTGTACGGCATTTTTTATAGTTTTCCGCCATCCTTCTCTACTTAGTGCATTGCGCACGCACAGATTTAAGCGTGATCCGGTGAGGGCCTTCACTTGATCAGTCCATCGCATTGAGGGGCGTAATCTGGGTCTTGACCAATAAACTCTGATTATTATTTATAATTATGAGCTCAAGCTTTAAGAGGGTATGGGTACTGCGCATAAATGTCATGTGAGGGCACAGCTCAGCTAATGTGAACTCGATCAAATATGGAGCAGAGCCCGACTGGGGAAGTACCTCCACATTACAGAAAAATAGCACTAGACCTCTTACTCATAGTGTTGTGTTCTCTGGCGACCTTACAGAGCTCTGAAAGGATGCAGTTTGTTGACGACAGGGACTATATTTTCTCTTTAGCCGTCAACACAGTGAATGCTCTTTTCTAAGGAGTCGGGTCGGCACCACACATGAGGCACCTGGAGCTGCAAGTGTCCATATGTTACGGTAGCTACTTACCATCAAGCAGGCTGTTTTGCCACCGGCGTAGTGTTTAGAAAGAGTACGCTAAATCGCTGTTATTAGAAATGTCAGGACTTTTGGGGTGATGTCCGGATTTTTATCAGGACATTCCATTTTTCCATATGGCAACCCTAAGCGCAGCCGACAGGACCAACAAAGAGTGAGTTATCTTCTAGACAAGGGTTTCCTGTGGTTCTAGCTGCAAGAAAGTTGGCGAGGCATAAATTAATAGCCAGGGATACATGCACAGATGTGCCCGCCGGATTTGTACGACGTAAATGCCCGGCGAACAGATCTGTTCGTGTATGGCGCTATTCAGACGTTTCCGCAGACAAATTCGCGCCATACACGCACGGATTTTTCCCCCGGGCATATCCGTCGGACAAATCCGGCGGGCACATCTGTGCGTGTATCCCTAGCTAATGGTGTTTAGTTTTATTTAAATCGGTTTTCTACGATGTCGCGGTGATAATCGAGTGGTTAGAACTGTTAATAGTAGTTCTTGGTAAGCCCAGTCATAAGTATTTTCTTGTATGAATGGAATTTGTTCGTTAGATTTTTACATACATACAAACCTAGATAACAAGTTAGTACTTACCTCTATAACACGAAATTTTCTAAGATGGGGAAATTTACAAATCTGGCTGTATGTTCTTAATATTATTAGATTTAAGCTTTCATGAGACATACTAACACTATAAAATAGAACGGTTGCACCGCCGCGCCGAACGCAGGTCGGCAGTCGGCAACGCGACGTGCAGCAGTGCGCTACGGGCCGGTTCAAATAGCACTCTTAGTGCTTGAAAATGGAGACCAAAACTCTCCGAAACATGTCGTACGATTAAGTGACGAAAGTGACGTGACTGTAACCGTTATATTTTATTATGTGCATAATACTTTTTCATGAAACGTTTAAAACAAAAGGTTTGGAACTTAGTACGTGCTTACATATTTTTCACCTCCCTAGCTCGGAAAGGCCTTTTTTATTCTTTAAAAACAGATAGCAAAACTGCATTTTATTCACAAGGGAGCAAAGAATATTTGAAATTCGAACGTGTTGTGGCGGCCTGCTAGCCCGCCCCTACCTGCATGTTGCAGCGCGCGGTTGCCTAGTAACGAGACACAAAAAGTTAAAAAAAATCAAAAAAAGACAAACATGTAGTATTTTCCTCGCTTTAGTGAGGTGAAAAGATTTGTGTTACACACGGCTGCAAAGTTATTTTTACGTCTCGTGTGTTGCAACACTCACTACGCTCAGGATTCTATTTTTGAACTACTCGCTTCGCTCAGGATTCTATTTTCGAACCACTCGCTTCGCTCGTGGTTCAACCCTAGAATCCACTCGCTAGCTCGTAGTTCAACCCTAGAATCCATTCGCTAGCTCGTGCTTCAAGTCCACACTCGCGGTTAAAATACAACTTTGCACCCTTGTATAACAAATAACTATTACTACTTTGCGGAAGTTAAGGCGAGAAATTCGTTATTCGCACATTAAAAAAAATACTTATAAACTTGTTTTGCTACTTTATTATGAAAAATTATTCTATTAATAAACTCTGAGATTCTCGATCTATAGATACTATATTTGAATTCTTCGTAAAAAAATTAGTTGCTTCAAGGAAAAAAGCACAAAATACATACTTCATATCTACATAATACAAGGAGTAACTACCAACTGCCGCTTTTAATATTAATAAATTTATGAATGCTAATAAATTATCAAGATTTAAAACATCACGGTTTTATGAGGTTGTAAATTAATTAACTAATCTGATTTGCACTTAATTAGACACATGTGTGTTGTTGAACAACAAAAATAAACTGACACAATTTATTTATTACTTTAATAAATCTAACGGGGCGAATAAGTCGGGCACTTCACTTTTTTCATTTTATATTATATTTTATCTTCAGAACAGATGGGAATATTCTTATATTGTCCATAGTTATATGCCCTGCGTGCCATCGCATGATATCCACATTTTGCTGTAAAACGGAAATGAAGGGTACACGGAAAGAACATGTCTAGTCCCTTTTTTCGTAAAATGAGATTTTTGTACCAAATGTTGAGCTTGCAATAAACTATTAGCAACAACTTCTGTAACAGCTGGAATTTTTAACATAAATCCACTTTTTAATTCATAAAAACCATCTAGTTACGAAAATAGTATGGTTAATTGAATCGATCCAAACTTTAAAACCGCTATAACTCAAAATGTTGTCAAAGTGACTAGACATGTTCTTTCCGTGTACCCTTCAAATGGTATCCATTGAGTAAGAATATAGTAGAAGTAGAGTCTCAAACAAGATTTACCGAAAAGATGGCTCGTGAAAATTTGTAGCCGGCCAGTATTATACCGTAATAAGGTAGACGTAGATTATCCAGCATTTTTAGCGCAGTACATTATTTTAAGGCTATTAAATTGTTTAACCAAGTATCAAATCAAATCAAAGCCATTTAGAACTAAGTAGTAATGTAGAGATGGTTGATAATTGAATAACAATTACACAAAAAAACATTATTGCACCGGTTTTGCAGTAAAATATACGATTACTGGGTTAAGACTGTCAGAGAATCTGCTGATAGTCGTTCTTACCTCACTATTGTGAGGCCATTGATTGGGCTGATTGATTATGTATCCCGTTTATTAAATATAGTCTGGCAAACCAAAAAGCGCAGTAACAGTAAGAGTAACATGCTATACCTATCCCGTTTTTAGTAGTGAGATTACTAGTATTAGAAAAAGACAGTATGATTCTCGCTGTCTATGCTTGAAGTGAAACAAACTCTGGCCAAACTATATTTAGTTTTTTTTGAGATTAGAAATTCAGTAAACATAGAAACAGAAGTTGCCAACCTGTTCTGACCTGTTCTGTTTGAATGTTCAATTTAAACACACTGCAAGCACACCAACCAACGATTAGTTAACATGATGAAGAGTTCACATTTGTAAATAAATAATGACAATTTGCAGATTATAATCCATAACAGCAATAAAAACACAATTTCGTTTTGATTATCACGTTAGAAACACATGACAATTGAAAAACTGACAGTGACACACGCATGCATACGTTATAAATCGAAAACCATATGTTTCGAACCTCCTTTTCTCCAGGTTTTTTATTGTGCAACATTCACTAAAACATGAACAATGATAAGAATAAATTATTTCGTAATAATGACTACTATTACAATACTGTAAAATAATTAATATTATTCAATTTAACATTTACAAATACCTACGCATTGGCTTTATTATTTTTATTGGCCGCATTGGCACTTTCACACTTGTGACATGTATCATGCCGTATCGTGCCTGATAAAGAACCCTGTACATGCGCCTTTCAACTTTTTTCTAATCTACAAAAAACGAGGTATATATGTACATATCGGTTGATGGTAGCGGTTTTTTGCTCTACAGTCCGTCCGCTTAACTACTATTGACATAGAATGATTGCCCTCATAGTCCAATACCTTAATCGTATTAGCTGTTATTATGTGACTGATCCACTCACTCGAACATATCTTATTATTATGTTTACGAGTAACACTCTAACCATACTCATCTAGGTGCTATTCAACCCAGCAGGGCATCTAACATTACCCGTTTTAAAATGGTACAACCAAATTAACGCACACGGGGCGACAGAGCACACATAAAATGATACCCTTCCAGGACTCTTACAGTTGCATTCGCCTTAGCAAAACCATTATAACTGTGGCTCGAAAACCTTAATCGTTATATAAAATTAGGGATACAATTTATACTGGTGGACCTCAGGTATATTTTCAAGTGATAGGAATATGCAGACAATCTGATAACTTCGGCAACCACAAAGACGGGAGTGGCCAATAAATAACCCCAAAATATTGTATGTATCTCCCGATCTTAATTTATTAAGATGTAAGCAATGATATAAGGAATTTATGAAATGCCACCACTGGTTATTTTGATAATGAGTGTGGATAAAATATTTTATTTTTTGACATGGGTGTGTACAGCCCTATTGTGGGGATGATGACTTATTTATATTAGGGCGGTCTCCATTATATGATCAGAGAACGGATAAGTAGTCAAATACACTAGTGAAGTTGTTACATATAAAAAAAAGGGGTATGGTATCTAGGGTAAACCTAGAAGAAAACTAACCGGGTACATTTAATTATAATATATTAACTTAACTTTCCACGCTTCACTTTCAATAACATCCTTTATGTAGGTATTTATTTGGATAAATTAACTTCCTTAAAATAATACAGGCTAGCTCCTAATTAAATGAGTAGTAGCATGAGACCAGGGCGTAGGCTGGGACTAAATATTTGTATGGATGTATTTGTAACTTAGACCACATGACTAAACTATATAACCAGGATATTGGGCGCCATTTAAGTAAATAAATTGGGTATTTCTGACCTGAACGGAACGTGAACCTACGACTACGACGTCAGGCTGCCACGGGGACTGAACGATCCTGCCTCAGATCCACGCCGACCAGGGTCTAATTATGTAAAATAAATGGGCTGCGGCCTCCGCCAGCAGCGCCAGGAAGAAGATGGCCATGTAGTAAGCCCGCCCCGGCCTCTGAAGACCGAAGGCTCGGGGTAGTAGGGGTAAACCACAACCCTGAAAGGGACAACATAATTAATATCTAGTAACAAGAATTCCTTGTACAATTTTGAGATAAAACGAAAGCAAGTAAATTGCAAATACATACCCACGACGGACAAGGAACCAGCTTAATATTTGGGAAGCCTGGAGTCTCCATTTCAACATCGCGGGGTTGTGGACCGCTGATGCAGCCGCTACATCAAACGACGGAAATTGGCGCTAAAAATAATATCACAAATAATTAACACTGGGTTTTCTACAACCACGAATACCATTTCGATTTCAAAATACTTACTCATCGCACGTATGAAACGTGATAATAATTTGAAAGGAACGAATGTCCTCTCCGAGACGAAAATTAGACAAGTCTTGATGACGTTTACGGCAAGTGACAGCTCCTCTGAGAGTTGCTAGTGCAGAAGATTCGATCCCTATTACGACGTCGACACGAAACAAATTAAAATGTGTATATTTTAACCTGGATTTATTAATTAAAGGAAAACTAGATTAAAAGGGTATTATCAATATATTCACGACGGCGAACGAATTAATTTTGGATAATTCTATGCGATATGAGTTGATCAAGGACAATTAAGTTAAGGAAATGGCAACACTAAATAAAATGATACTTTTTCTTCTATCCGTGGAATCCTATTATTTTGCCAGCCGGGCTTAAGTAAACAACTGATTTAAATATTATGAATTTTGAAAAGGGTAGGGGGAGTAAAAATTATTATTGTTACAGTGCCTCCCTTCTCTAGTAAAATTTTGACACAGTCAAAATTTTGAGCTGGTCTCCAGCTCGCTACATTCACCCACATCTAGTACAATAAAATGGATTCTCTACTAGCCAAAAGAGCACCCAATCGAACCCACGCACAATATAAACTAAATCCTAACTACTAAATAGAAAACATACTGCTGCTAGACAAGAACATTAAATTTAAACATAGGGCGTTATCAGGCCGGGTCTATTTCGACGAAGGTCTGGGCGCTACTACATCTGAAAAACACTAAACAAAAAAACGCGACGTATCAGACTGTGACTGAGCGACGACAAGTCTGTAAAATACACTACAAGACAACACGGTACGCAACTACAGCGAGCACAAGCGCCAACCCGTCCGCGTCCGAAGCGACCACAAGACGGCACCATAGAACGATAACAGATAACCGGTGCTTACGAATAGTGCTTTAAGGCAACTACCACAAGACACCCACCAACTACAAAACTAGTGTTCACGCATAGGGTTTTAGGGCCACTACCGCAAAGCACTAGAATACGACACTAACGGTTAAGGGAACATGTGTTTAAAATCCACCATGGCCCGAAACAGAAAAGTGAAGAAAGTGTGAAGTAGGTTTAAAACGCCTACTCCACAGTAACCACGTGAAGAGGGTTTAAAGCGCCCTCTCCACCCACTCAAAACACATAACAAGTACCACGCACTCGGTCAGTTAACGAGTTTACCCCGAATGCGATCGACAAGTAAGGTAGAAACTCCCACGTAACAACAATAAACTCCCATCTTAACAAACGCAGAAAACATTTCCCAGCAGCAGCAGTATAATACTCAAAAGGTAACACTAGGTATAGGTACTTCCAACTCCAACTAACAAACAGTAGAAAGTAAACTCGATGAGAAGTCGAGGTAGCTTTAAGTAATAATAATTACGCCTAACACTAATTAAGGAAACTCGATGATAAGTCGACATAACTTTAGTTAATAATAATTATATTTATTTCTCCCATCTGAACAACCTTATAAACCTACTATAATAAATTTAAGTTAAGGGTAGAAAAATAATAAAATATGAAGTCCTACTTCCAAAATATGCACCAAGTTTAAAGGTAAAAGGAGAAAGTAATTTATAAAAGGTAAGTAAATTCCCAGCCTAGGCTCTTTACAATTTAACTGAGACAAAGTCTCTTGTAATTTTATATATAATTAAGTATGCCCGAAGGAACAAAATTTCACAAAAGACAGGCATTACTAGAATAGTAATTTGTTGCACAAGTAATAATTAAATTTAAAAAAATTTTTTTTTTAAAACAACTCAAATAATTATGTATGACTGTACTTGAACAACCTCAGTAGATGAACTCCTCATACAATAATAGCAACATAGCAATAGTTATCATGTAAAATTTTAAGTTTCAACAAGGTCTGCCATCAGCCACATTTACCCTAAGTAGTAACTCCACACTAATTTCCAGTAGATAAGTAATTAATTCAAGTTAAATATTTTACCTTTTCTTAAGCATAAAACTGGTTTACAATACTAAACTAAACATTTTTTTAATATTGAAAAGGTAAAACTAGGCAATAAATTTTTGGTGCTGACTGTACTTCCGCACACAGCCCTATCATATTATTAGCAGTACAGTTTTATGTGACACCAGAATATCACATATTTAAAAAGAATTTAGCATCATGGAAGATTATTTTAATTTAAACAAGTATCCAAGTGTGTACCGGCCTTATATGTAACTACAAGGTTCAAAGGTCACTCTACAAAACAAATTCAATTCTTAGTTTTTAAAGGTAAGAATGCAAACACTATTAAAAGACAATAAGTAAAAGTATAACTCCTTATAACGGTTATCAAGGTAGGTCAAAATTAAATGTAACAATATGAAATTTAATGTAAAATGATATCTCTCCGAACAAGGTACACAACTAAATAAAGCATGGTGGTCTAAGCCCATCCTCTCATGTTCACAATTTATTTAAATTACATTGTCACACAAGCCTTTAGTCCCAAGCCACACGTATGGGCGAGCACTGTTACATATAAAAAAAAGGGGTATGGTATCTAGGGTAAACCTAGAAGAAAACTAACCGGGTACATTTAATTATAATATATTAACTTAACTTTCCACGCTTCACTTTCAATAACATCCTTTATGTAGGTATTTATTTGGATAAATTAACTTCCTTAAAATAATACAGGCTAGCTCCTAATTAAATGAGTAGTAGCATGAGACCAGGGCGTAGGCTGGGACTAAATATTTGTATGGATGTATTTGTAACTTAGACCACATGACTAAACTATATAACCAGGATATTGGGCGCCATTTAAGTAAATAAATTGGGTATTTCTGACCTGAACGGAACGTGAACCTACGACTACGACGTCAGGCTGCCACGGGGACTGAACGATCCTGCCTCAGATCCACGCCGACCAGGGTCTAATTATGTAAAATAAATGGGCTGCGGCCTCCGCCAGCAGCGCCAGGAAGAAGATGGCCATGTAGTAAGCCCGCCCCGGCCTCTGAAGACCGAAGGCTCGGGGTAGTAGGGGTAAACCACAACCCTGAAAGGGACAACATAATTAATATCTAGTAACAAGAATTCCTTGTACAATTTTGAGATAAAACGAAAGCAAGTAAATTGCAAATACATACCCACGACGGACAAGGAACCAGCTTAATATTTGGGAAGCCTGGAGTCTCCATTTCAACATCGCGGGGTTGTGGACCGCTGATGCAGCCGCTACATCAAACGACGGAAATTGGCGCTAAAAATAATATCACAAATAATTAACACTGGGTTTTCTACAACCACGAATACCATTTCGATTTCAAAATACTTACTCATCGCACGTATGAAACGTGATAATAATTTGAAAGGAACGAATGTCCTCTCCGAGACGAAAATTAGACAAGTCTTGATGACGTTTACGGCAAGTGACAGCTCCTCTGAGAGTTGCTAGTGCAGAAGATTCGATCCCTATTACGACGTCGACACGAAACAAATTAAAATGTGTATATTTTAACCTGGATTTATTAATTAAAGGAAAACTAGATTAAAAGGGTATTATCAATATATTCACGACGGCGAACGAATTAATTTTGGATAATTCTATGCGATATGAGTTGATCAAGGACAATTAAGTTAAGGAAATGGCAACACTAAATAAAATGATACTTTTTCTTCTATCCGTGGAATCCTATTATTTTGCCAGCCGGGCTTAAGTAAACAACTGATTTAAATATTATGAATTTTGAAAAGGGTAGGGGGAGTAAAAATTATTATTGTTACAAAGTTATACCAAAGGCCAAAGCTTAAAATTATAGCAGCAATTTCTGCGTAGCCTAAATTCTTCTTTATAATTATTGTAGTCTATTCACATGCAGATATTATTTTATTGACTTATCAGCGTTTACAACCAGTGCCCTTAGCGTACCTTGAAGCAATTACTGATACCTACATTTAGACACAGTGGGAAAGATCTAAGCTTTAATAAGATTCTAATTTGCCTTTTAGATTTAGTTTAATATAGTTTAAAGCAAAAGTTACCGGTTCTAAATACTTGTTAAGGAACGCGCTGGAAAAGCATGTTAGATTATGTAGATTAGTAAACTTGATAAGTAAACATAAACATTATTGCGAAGTTCAGATAAGGTGTGTAAATACTGTTCTAACTATCCAATAATATACTGCTTTATTTTATTGAAAATTTTAAAACTAGACGACAGATATAAGTATCCTAATTTTTTTCTGGTACAGTCGAGTTCTAAAATATGTTTAGATACGGACAAAAACATATGAATACCACAACCTTATTTCTACTTATAAATATTTTTGTCTAATTGATTGCATCGATATTTTAGAACTCATCTGTATTTGTGACGTTTTCAAGCAAAGGGTAGGTATATCATTGGCGGTTGTTAATATAGTTAACTTCTAAATAAATTATTATGGCAGTAATGCCTATTGGCAACCGAAAATAATGTACCTTTTCCTTGAAAACATCACATTTACTTACCACCAAAGTCAAAGTACAATAAAAATATCCAGTTTATCACGATACGACACATGAGTCTTGCTACTCCCAGTCTATCACGACACGACACATGCGTCTTGCTAACTCCCAGTCTATCACGACACATGAGTCTTGCTACTCCCAGTCTATCACGACACATGAGTCTTGCTACTCCCAGTCTATCACGACACGACACATGCGTCTTGCTAACTCCCAGTCTATCACGACACATGAGTCTTGCTACTCCCAGTCTATCACGACACTTGAGTCTTGCTACTCCCAGTCTATCACGACACTTGAGTCTTGCTACTCCCAGTCTATCACGACACGACACATGAGTCTTGCTAACTCCCAGTCTATCACGACACATGAGTCTTGCTACTCCCAGTCTATCACGACACTTGAGTCTTGCTACTCCCAGTCTATCACGACACTTGAGTCTTGCTACTCCCAGTCTATCACGACACTTGAGTCTTGCTACTCCCAGTCTATCACGACACTTGAGTCTTGCTACTCCCAGTCTATCACGACACGACACATCTTGCTATCAGATCACTTAAAAACCTTATTATAAGAGCACCAATAAAAGTGTCAATCAATATGTTAACTCATTATAGATTACTATCAAAACACATATTGCTGTTTATAATGACAATGCAGAATAATATGACATTAACGTATATTTTATCATTATTTTCCTTAAAACATGATTAAAAGAGCTGTAGGTAACTTAAAACCTACTCAATTTAATCTCAAATCATTATATTCCTCAGTTTCCTCACACATACAGGATATGATAGTCACATGTGCAAATACAAATACTTACTCTCTTTTGAACAACTCAAGAATAAAACGAATGCTATGGTATAAAAATCTATTTTGTATATTGTATTGTATATTATGTCAAACCGCTATGTCCAGCCAGCCACTTGAGTTCTATCAAAGTTACGTTTTAAAGATTATTTAATTCGCGTTGAAGTATTACAGTAACGCATTTTTTGAAGATCTTTGACCCCTCCCGATTGCGTTATGTAACAAGTAACACTTGCACTTTTTTTTAGGTATGATAGAAAAGGTTAAAGCGAAAAATCATTGCAAAACATATCTATCATATCAGAACATGAATTTTGCACAGTATTATTACAATAAAAAACGGAGTGGGTAGTAAAAACTGACAAGGAAAACATTGAATTACACAGCTTTGAACATGAGCAATGAAACTGTCAAATAAATTCGCGTGTCCGTTCATTTTTATTCTACCACTTACATTTATATTTCACTTATAGCCTCTCCGTATGAAGCGACAAGTTGATTGGATATTGTGCTTGGAGAAGGCTCAATATTTATTCGAAAAAATATTAATGACTATATTTTATTTCTATGCTCATGGTTTTAGATCAATATTTGTAAACAAGGAAACTTCACTAGCGAAGGCGAATTTTCAGTTACTCGGTCAGTCTGTTATCTGTGTTATGGTTAAGAAAATGTGAATTGGCCGCTAAAGGAATATTTCCTATAGGTGTTGCCTATCCACCATGCGTAGAGAAATTGTTTTCTAAATTACTGTAAACTCCACCTACAACGATCCTATACTTCCTGATGTAGACGTGCCTGAGTAGGTTATCTATCGCAGTTCCACTTGGCAGCACTGCGAACGTGATGGGAAACTTTGCGTCATGGGGGGTCACTGAGCGACTTTCTTGGGTGAGGGTTTTTAGAGAGTGTAGGTTAAGAGTTAGAAATTTAGGTTTAAATCGTGTTTGTTATGACTTATGTATCTAAGCATGGTGATGTCAATTTTGTACCTATAAGAAGTTATCTTACCTACTTATAAAACCATCAAAATTAAAAATCACTTACCACCTTTAGATACTATAAGTAAAAAGAATTACTGGGCAGCTCAAAACACACGTAAATAATCAGTGTAAACATTTTGACACCCGCAACGAGGCGCAAGCGCAACGAAACCCGTGCAACAAAACCGTCTAAACTACATATCAAGTTCAGAAGGAATTCCAACCCAATTCCAACTTGTTGTAGGTTGAAATTACTTTGATAAAATATTTTAAAAATGACGTAGTATGTCAAGGAGGGGAGATGTGTCAAGGCGCTGCGGGGGGCCTGATCCCGCCTGACGGACCTGTCACAGCTGTCAACTCACTGTCACGCCGGATAATTGGGCCCTTCACTGAGTTCATTGAGACTTTTGTTTTAGCGTTTTTGTCTGAGCCTTGGATTGATTTAATAAGGCGGGAATTTGGAGGTAGGTTATTTAGGTTAAGTTAAGAAATTATTTTTGTTAGACTTATTAGGACACACGACCACTCGACCAGTGTAATTGAGTAGGTACTTTAAATATGTTGCTTCAGTAAACAGGAACATATTAAAGAAATGTCCTCAATTTGTAAAAGTCGCCATAATAAGTACATTAGGTATAAATTTATAAGCTATTCCTAATTTTATTCATCTGATTGCAAATACCATTATACTAGGGAATAGGTATCAATTAATTAAATTAGGTATGGTTATTTTATTTATTATGAAACAAACTGCATAACTGTTTACTTGAGCATGCATAAATGATTAAATGTTTAGGAATTGCAAGAAAATTTCTTATATTAATACAAATGAGTATATTTCACTGTATTATGCACGCAAAAACCATTTACTTTGAATAAATAGTACATTCGAGGCTAATTGTACCTGAATTTTAATTATTATTAAGTGTTTGATTGGTAAGCTTCATTGTCATTTAATTTCAATACCAGTACAAAAAAACATTACATATGCCATAAAAAAAGAAATATTTCAAGTTACTGTACCTAAAAAAATATATTTGGCAGTTATAAGGACTGCCGATAGAAGTGAAAACTTAGGACTTTTTATTTCGACTTTTTATTTATATTTAGGAAATAAATTATTTATAATAAATTTTCTCTTTTCATCTCACCTCACCTCACCTCACCTAACATCACTTTACTTCACTTTATTTAACATTTACTCTTTAAATTTCATTTTACATCTTTCTCAACCGTATGGTTTTTAGTTTTCGCGACGATGACGTCAGCAGCAAGACAGAAAGAGACTGGGTGCATTTGAGATGTGGTGTTGGCGAAGAATGGAAGGCATCAGCTGGACAGAACGACGGACGAATAAAGAAGTTCTAGATTTGGTAGGAGAGAAGAGATTTCTTATGAAGACGATTGAGAACAGGAGAGGCAATATGTTAGGGCACCTAATACGACACGACGATTACATTAAAACCATAATAGAAGGGAAAATAAAAGGAAGAAGGCGCCGTGGGAGGCCTAGACGGGCTTTTATAACCCAGGCTAAGGAAAAGGCTAATGTAGTGTCTTATCGGGAGCTTAAAACAATTGCGGAGAGGCGAGATGAGTGGCGGTTACTCCACCGACAAGAGCAAAGCTCTTAAATAGATGATGATGATGATGATGATGATGACGTCAGCAGCAGCAGCAGCGAACCCATAAGATTTTCCCGTACCAAAAAGTGCCTAACGCGGCTAATGAAGTGTTCACTTCAAAAATTATGAAGCTTGTAATACGAGCGGTAGGAGATATATGGTCGCCAAATAGAATAGAGTATTTTTTCCGAATGTTATCAAAGAACTCTTCCATACCATTTGGACAGCATCTGAAACAATTCGTACTAAGTATTTTTATACTTATACTCATAAATAGCAGAGATTTTGCTCTGCTTAGTCCTAACTAAGCTAAGTCGATTTATGTAAGTTATTCCTTAAAAACTTAAGAGGACTATCTGCAACGAGACCAAACGGCCACAAAAATAGGGGGAAAAGGCAAGTGTCGTCAAGGTGGGAAAAATCTGCGATTCGGCTTTTATGACTCCTACTTCACAGGAGATTCACGCGTTTAGTGTTAAAGGTGCTTTAAATTGGAGCGCAGTTTGCTCGGGATCTACACCTCATGGTACCAACAAATTTCCACCAAGAGAAAGCGGTAAAGACATACAATGAAACATCCTTAGATACAATATCGACTTTCTTTAATCAGGTGCGAGAGCTGGCCGGTAAGGTAGTCATTACAATCGCCTACCTAGCGGTAGTGAGTACATCCATCGAATGAACGAGTGTGCGACAATCATCAACATTACTGGCGTAGCAGGCGTCCATAGACTGAAGAATAACCGGACCATGATGTGGGATTTATGCTTAGCGTTATATTGATAAAAAAAAACTTTATTTTCACCGGCTTCAAGATTTCGACGGCGGAGGTTCTCAATTCATCGAGATTTTTTTTTCTGGTATTTTTTTATGTATGTTCACCGACTATTTGAAGACGGCTGACCCATTGGAAAATTTATTTTTTTGTTTGAAAGAGTATACTTTACAGTTGGTCCCATGTCACCAGGTCCGGATCTGATGATGGGATCCTGGAGACATCGAGGGAACTCTGCTACTACTATTATAGGCACACCTATAGTGATCAGTATTTTTTACAGCAACTCGGGCATTTCGTCTTGGAGAAGCGGATCCTAAGTGAAGTCGGTTCTTTTTTTGATTAAAATTTTATTATCACTGTAAGTAATTAAGAACCTAATAGGGTAAAAGCACCAGTAGTCAGCCTTATAACAACTTTTTAAAGTTTGAACATTCAGCATTTCTACAGGATTAGTCGGATAATTAAACGTATAACATGGTTAGGTAAATTGTTTAGCATAGTTTTAAAACAAAATATGTCAAAAAATATCAATCCTTTTTAAAATAGCTATAATTAAGTTTAAACAGAAAATGGCACTTTAGCATGGCACAATCAGAGGTGCTAGTTAAATACATATGATCTATTTATACAAATTATTGCTATATTTATGACCAATAAACGATGCAACGGCTGACCACTGGTTCCTGGCTGACCACTGGTGCCGTTACCCTATGTACAGTCTTGGTTTATTTTTTCAAATCAAATAGTTCCTCTAGTCTTTCCTCAACTTACCTACGCTCTTGATGTTAATAGGAATAGACACCAAGGCTACTATTATTAGTCGATTTATCGATAGACTAATGAAGAGATTTCCCTTCCATGTTGGTAGTCATATCGTATCTAATCTGTGCTTGGTTTGAGATACGGAACTCAATTTAAACTGGAGACGTAACTGGGCTATGGTATCACTTATTGATAGCTTACGGAGCTTGGGAAATGAATAAGGTTCATTTTATGGCTACATAACAAAAAACCGGCCAAGTGTAAGTCGGACTCGCGCACGAAGGGTTCGTTACCATTATCTATGTATAAAAACGGCAAAAAAATCATGTGTTTTGGAGCCCCCTTAAGGCGATCACACTGGTGCCGCATGCAGATCCGTCGCCAGTGTACTAATCGCCTAAATATTTATCAATATAACGCCTCATTATGAAAATTTTACTAAATGACTTCTCTAACGCAGTCTCACGTTCATAAGCAATAAATTATGACATAACACTAAAAACGTGTCGTTTATCCTCACAGTTCAACCACAAGGCCACCAAACAATGACCCGCCACACGTTATAATCATAACCTTCAGGCCGACAAAGTTATCTTAACATATAAATACTCGTTATCAGCTGGTAATGAAATATAAACCTACTTACAGCGCTGTTTAATTAAAGAAATTCGGGGAACTGTACAGTTTTCCCTTTGATGCCCGGACACTGGCAAATTGTTTGATGCGCTGGTTCTTTGAATTGGACTTTGGGTGGATTAGATATTGATGTTCTAATTAATGTCAATAGGACAGTTATACCAGAAATACCACGCCACAAAATGCGACTTTATTCGCGACTTATTTATATATATACCTATATAAACCATTTCAATTACCTTAGTAATGAAGAAATTGAATGTAGGTTTGTCGCAATTATTGATTGAGACAGTCCAACAGTTAACGTCTCTTCTTCAACCCTTTTTCATCCTCCGTTGAGGAATATAGATCTCCTCATAAGCACGCCAATCTGATCCTAGTCAGAGTCCGCTTGGCAACCTAATCCCATGAATTAGCATAGGCACTAGTTTTTTACGAAATTGACTGCCATCTGAACTTCCAACCCACAGGTGAAACTCGGCCTTATGGGATTAGGACCAGAGGGCCTACCGCGAAGTTCGAAAATCGACAAAACGATGGTCCCGTCTCTATCGCTTTTGCATATACGAAATAGACGGATGCAAATAGACGATTCGATGAACGAAGTGCTTCGCGGTTATAGGCCAGAACTTTTTGTTTCATTTAGTTTGATTAAGTTAGACTTAAACATCAGATAGATAGTTACATTTGAATCCCAAGTAGATAATCGTTCTCCTCGTTGCTATAAAACAAGCGATAAACACATTCATAAAAATGAAAAGTCATAAAATTTATCGTCTAGGAAGTGTTCCTGAAAATATTATAAAAATCGGTATGCCGTTATTGATAATAAAAACAAAGATAGAAAGGTCGTTACTCTTTAGAAACAGCTATGATGGCTCGGTAGGTATTTTATTTAGGACTACTTAAAGTTATAAACTGAAATTGTTGTCATATTCTTAATAAAAGTACCCAAGGTGTCCGGAAATTTCAGTGCTCATGGCTAGAACCGTACCAGCGTCTTCTGTATTTGCGGCAGCCATACCCCTAGGCCACCTTATATTAAGACAGAGATTCCTCGCGTAGTTTGCTTCTAAATAATAAAATATCAACTCGGCGATGACTATGCAGAATTTGCTGTAATTGCTTGCTATCCGATCTTTGACTGACGTTCTTCACCGAGTTGACCTTAACCAAAACAAAACCATACCTAACAAGGGGATATCTTCGGATCACTTAATTATCCAATGACTAGACCATCTAAACAAATCGATACAACAATGGCGTAATTTCTATCTACGTAAGAATAACCCGATGAGAATACATACTACTCGTTCATCTACCTCTTGAACTTTAGATACTCTGTAAATCAATCAGAGTTCAGCCAAGTAGGTACTTATTCTTACAATGTAACGTAATAGTGTGATAAACACATTATAAACGGGGTTAATATGAGGTGTAAGGTTAGCGTCAGCACTACCATGGCGATAATGTCGATTGACTAATAGAGCTGGTATTTCGACATCGATTATTTTGGTATCGATAGAACTACGTTACTTACTTACTTCGCTGGCTCAGCGACCCAAAATGGATCTTGGCCTCCGACGGCTCCGACACTAGATTCCGCCATTCGTTCCGATCCTGTGCGATCCATCGCCAATCAGCCGCTCGAATGTCGCACAGGGGGGTGATTTTTGAGATTCGAGCACTCGAAAGTGACATTTAAAACTCTGAATAAAACGATGAAATTATGTTTTAAAAATAAAAGCGACAGAAATTAATGATTATTTAAACTATTAATTCCATGCGAAAAAATTGGCGACAAACTTTTGTGTGCAATTATTTCCGAGCTAGAATTTTTTGAATTCGAGCGTCCGGCTGTCAAAAATCGGCCCCCTGGTCTCTCTGGACCACGTCGATCCACCGATACCTAGGCCTTCCGCTCGGACGTTTCCCACTTGGATCGATAGAAAATAAATATAAAAATTATCACCTAGATTATGCCCGTTGATAATTATGAACGATCAAATGTCAACGAATTATAGGAATGACAACATTCCTTTTTAGTAAATCCTAACATTATACATGATTAAGTATAAATATGGCTGCTAATATAAGCTTCTGTAACCATATATGCTCCGATTATAGGTATCTCATTTGCATAATCTACTTATTTACCCAAGCTACCAAATAAATTCACACGCGTACCTGTTCCGATATAATGCCGTGATACATATGACAAAACAGGGATTAAATAATACACATGGAATAGAGTGTAATTTATTCACTCGCTGAAAAGTAATGTGAACACGGTCGATATGCATATCGATAAAAGAAAAAAAACTTCACTGTCTAATTGTCAAAACCGTACAAATATCAAATACATAGTAAGCTGTCTATATAAATATTATATTGAGGTTATTTTTATAGAATATTAAAAATATGTCGCATGATATACATTGTACTGTTAAATATAACTGTTAAATATTTCCAAACGTTAAATACGATGTAATTTAACGTTTGGAAATATTTAACAGTTATCTTATGCAGTATGCTTAACGACAATGGCATTTAATTTGCAATGAAATTGACTGCCACGATTTTTGTATGATATAATTGATTACAATTTACTCATATCAATAAGAACTTCGTTAAGTAGGTATCTTGTCTTAATATACATACAAGAATATTGCCCTACACTAGTCTATTGCATAATTTAACATTCAAATTGATACCTAAATAAACATAAGAAAGAGTACCAAATAATCTTGATTTATTAATTTTATTTATGAATTAATGTCAAGTCATAAATTATCAAAATACTACTTAAGAATTGGACCTAAATTGATTGTCAATGTTAGGTCTTTAATTTTCCAAAATACTTGAAAATTACACCCGAGTTGAGGATTAAATATTTTTATTGCTTGGTAGCATATTATTCCCCGTTCTTCGATTCTGGTGTCGCTTCTGAAAGAAAAACGATCATCAACATCTGTTTCAAATACCAATCATCTCAAAATAGAGCTCCAGTCATAAACGCATTCTTAGCACCCATAAACCTTACATCGATGGTGTCGCGTCACTATTCGGCCGCGTTACGTGCGCGGGAGCACGTCGCGCGCTGACGTCACGCGCGAATTCGCAAGGCCGAGCGACGACCGCGTTGCCACGCTGCGGGTCACGCGGATGGTGGAGGTGTATTCCCATTCGTTTTCTTAGGAATCATTCCCACCTGTCTCCGCCATCGCCATCGCCATATGGCGCGCGACCGCATTGGGGACTGATGAAACTTTGAACCCTACGCGTCATTGCTGCGGACGTGACAATTCAACAACAACGAAGGCACTACTAACCATTTACTCCTAGAATGTCCCTTAATACGTCACCCAATATATGATTTTCTCCCACGAGAGATTAGTCGTCCAGTGAATATCAATTACCTGCTAACCCTTGTGTTCACCCCATTTTTAATATTCTATATAAATTCCTGACTAATAATGAACTCAAATTATAATTATATTGTCGGTTGACTGGTATATATACATATGTTATGATAATCTATATATACAAAAAAAAAGTAAGTTTCTAACATAGCGTCTGTAACTTGTGTCGTCCATATTTGTTATAAGTAGTTGTGCTGTCCTTTTGTCAAGTAGTTTATGTTTATTTGTAGGGTGGATGGATACTCTACCGAACACCGCACATCACCGTACAGCGACACAACATACTGGCCGTGTTTTATCCAACCTCGACACTGGCGGAATCATCAAGCCCTGATGGAGCCATAATACGCAAAAATTGATTGATTGACGTGACAATTCTAGACATCTACAATATAAATTTATTGGGACATACATTAGTATTTTAATTTATTGATCTTTTTAGCATCCCACCAAACACCCTGTAAGTACAGCAACTGCATTATATCGTATAATGGCTAGGGATACATGCATAGATGTGTCCGCCGGATTTGTCCGACTGATATGCCCGGCGGACAGATCCGTCCGTGTATGGCGCGAATTGGACACGGATTTGTCTGCGGACACATGTAAATAGCTCCATACACGGACGGATCTGTCCGCTGGGCATATCCGTCGGACAAATCAGGCGGACACATCTGTGCATGTATCCCTAGCTAATATAACTATTACCTGTAAGTGCCAACACTTCTATATATTATACTAGGAAGAGACAAATGTGTGTTTTGTCTCGCTTGACAAGCAAGCTTTATGCAACTCCTACACACTCGTTGTATTTTGAAAACAATGTGTGTTTGAAATTCGTTCGTCGCAAGTACCAACAGTTCTCATACTCGTTACAGTTTCAATTTTAGAAATTAGGTTGTCAACAAAACGTCACGTCAAGCGTGCGGCAACGCCGACGCCGGCAATAGATGAACTCTGTTCGGTTTGACCGGGTTTTTGTGGCTAATTCTTTTGTTTCTTTAACACTTAACAGTGTAATTTAACATCAAATTATAAATAAGGGTTAACAACTTATAGGTATCCGTTAGCAAGTATGTAAAAGTGACCTATTTTATTGTACATCTGAGTTTTTATAAAAGGGAAAAGTCCATAAAGCTTTGTATACAATAGTAAAGAGCTTCTTCGAAAATTCAGTCGAAAAAGTCGTTAATTAAAACTTTCTAATAATAATATTGACACCTTGAAACAACGTGATTAAATTGCGTGTAAGAAATCATAAGATCATAATGGTACAAACCGGTAATAAGATTGAGATGAAAATAATTTCGTTTTTTATAGTAGTTTATGTAACTGGTACGTAATAGGGGTCCTTAAAACACGAGTGTGGTTTTATGAAACGAACGAAGTTAGTTTCATGTTAAGATCACACGAGTGTTTTAAGGCCTAATTACGTACAGTTGCATACACTGCTTTATCTACACACATATTATAAACCCTAAATGATGATTGAATGACTGCCATTGCACGGATTGCACCGCCATGGGCAACTCGATTGTGCCGGCGGTCGGAGGGGCGCGTGCCGGCGATCGGGGAGCAGCCCGGATTTTTATAATGAAATCGAATTTTTGATTATTATTTGATAATAATAACATCGTTACGGATAAGACATTTGTTCTAACTCCTAACGAAACAGTCTATTTTTATGGTGGTCATAACGTGAGGTTTTTGAACGCATCATGGAGGGTTTATGATATGGGTGTAGATAAAATATATTACCTAATACATAATATGTTATGTTATAAATAGACACTAGACAGGCAGACAAACGCTCGGTGTTAATAATAAAAAAAACTGTTGTGATCTAACCCAATATGGAGAATGCTGTTATTATGCAATATTTAGATACCTATTATGCAAAATAAACACAACAAATGTCTAAGGGGTTTTTAACGAGAATTCTGTAGATCAACATTAACATGGTCGCAGTTTTTACTTTTAAATAATAAATAAATGATCCAACTCTGGCCAAATTTTGTACAAGTGAAATGTAACAGGAATGAGCCATTCCCCTGAATATTAGATAAAAACTATAGCCCTGTCACCGCCCTGGCAAATTTCACAATATTACTCTTCTCTGCATGCCAAAGAACTGACTGATGTGTAAGTCTATACCGAGAACATTCGTCTAAATGTCCCCGAGTTGGCACCGACACATTAAAGGGACATTTTTCACGCGTCT
Organism: Pammene fasciana; assembly: GCA_911728535.1. Taxonomy (NCBI): domain Eukaryota; kingdom Metazoa; phylum Arthropoda; class Insecta; order Lepidoptera; family Tortricidae; genus Pammene; species Pammene fasciana. The sequence goes on along the minus strand of OU452273.1, from coordinate 29,227,199 downwards.
TTTACCGTGGTGGCACGCGTAATGTGGTTTTTAGACCTAATCATTGTGCGGAAAGAGAAGTCTCGTGGTTTATATGGGAACTCGTACATTCTACGAGACTTCTATTCAGCACAGACTCTGCTTTATTCATTTTTTCACGTCAATTTATTACTTAAATAGATCGCGATATGAACACGCATTCAGAAGGCATCCAGATTTAGTTTCGTTTTTTTTTTCATCTTTACAACCTAGGCAGGATAGTTTAACTCACAGATAAATTAATATTTTATTTATAAAGTAGGTACCTATACAACAAATTTACAATTGGAGTTATTTGTAAGCATAGACCTACCATAAAATAGACAGAGGGTCCGCGTATACCCGACAGGGACAGCTATATTTTGACAGCTAAGATTTGTGATACCACATGTAAAGAAAATCCCCCATTATTTTACTATAAAACTAGTTTTCATATTATTATATTATTCGCCAGATACTAAAATGACAGCTCAATCTGGGCAATCTGACTTAATCAGCCTAATCCGACCTTCAAAGTAATTAAAACCTAGATATATGTCTAAGTTACTAACTAAACTACCTGACATAACAATTATTTTAGTAATATATATTCATTATAATGTTTGTCAGAGTTTTCGTGAAATTCAATAATTTTACTCACACAAAAAGTTTAAACTTTCAATATTACGTAACCCAATAATTACCCAACTCGATGGGTAAAGTCACTTTAAAAGCCCTGGCCACCCTAAACTAGGCCAATGACAGTGACAGTTCGATGGCAGACACCCGATGGCAGGCAAAAAAAACGCATACGCGATGAGGGACAAAAAATCTATCATTGCATCTCATTTGCACGCGTACGATTGTGTATGCGCACATCTCTTTCATCAGTGTATATGTGTGCGTAATGTTACCCCCCTGTTTGAAAGCGGTTGTCAAATATATTTAAGGAGCTGTCAAATCACTCCGCTGAATATATGGATTCTAATATATTTATATATGGATAGTTTAGAGTTTATGCAAATTGAAATATTTTATGAGGGTTCTGCTCTTCTGCGTTATAAAACAGCTTGGACTTTAATCACTCATCAATATTATAGTCCCGAAAACGAACTATTCTTACATTTCTCCGAATCATTTGACGTCATCTGAGAGCTGTAAGCAATCATAGTCGTAGTCGTCAGCAATTTATTTCAATCTGCTCAATGATAGTGTCAAACGTCCAAAACAAGATGGGCACAGCAATTGGTCAAACATACCGCGTTAAATACAAATTGTAGTTATTAAGCTTTTAACGGTGATTCTCATTTGTCACTTAACCGTCACTAAACTATCCCTGGATTGTTTAATATTTAAAACTTCCCCTCTGAGGATACTGTCTATATAAGAAAAACCTCTATAATCTGTTCGAGAGTTTAAATACTCCACGATCCGAACTCTTTCTCTCTCTCTTCAAAATTGTGCTTTTCAAACAACCGTGCTGACTATATTTCCCTTTAAAAACAATTAATATTCCCATACATCACAAGTTGTAATAAATACCTAGTACATTCGCCATCAAATATATCGGAGCGGCCAAGATGGTCACAAATATCCGAACAACGCCTTTATTGTCAAGGCGATAAGGTGCTTGTTCAGATATTTTTGAGTACTGTGACCGCTCCGATATATTTGATGGCAACTGTACCTAGTAGCAATTCGCTGCCGTCACTGAGGTCAAGCTACCGGCACGACGAAAAACCCTGAACAAATCACTCTGTCAATAAACTAGAACACCGATTTGCTCCGCTCGCCGCGTCACGAGGGTACATTAATCAATTATCTAGAACTATACTTCGTTTTTTTTTTTCAGATTAGAAAAATAACGGTCTATTTCGACACTTTATCTTTATTTTTTTCAGCCATATCTGGGCAAAATTTAAATAATATTCCTTTTTTTCACTAGTGATACGCTTAATTCAATAAAATGCAAAATGGCAAATTTCAAAATCGTTTACCAAAAATCGCACGACGACAATCGCACGATTTTTCTAATCTGAAAAAAAAAACGAAGTAGGTATAGGTAGTTTGCTCTTGTTGTCTAGAGCAGGTCGAGATTGTATTGTTACAGTTCATGTACGCGATAGTTTCTGCCAATCTGCAATCTTCCGCGTTTACATACAAAAGGAATTGCAGTTATAATATGTTTCAAAATCACTGAGATTGTTCTTGTTAGTTACGTAAAAAATAGTGTACTTAAATAACTCCACTCTTTCTAGCAGCCATTTTTAATTTTAGCTTTAATATTCATTTATTAAAACATACTCTGTATTTCGCTAAGATCCCCACGTCACAGGCTCAGCCTAGTGTGGGGATCACTGTACTGCCTCCCACTGTAATACCAATCTTTGTAATAAATATATTTTGAATTTGAATTTATGTCAAATTGTGTTTAAAGCGTTATTTTTATTTGTTATTGCGTTAATACTAAAAACTATTTTTGGATAATGCATAAACTATACCGCTTATTGAAGAATTGCAATTTAATACGCATTGCAGAAAGCTTTATTGCTTTTGGCACGGAAAGCACCACGTGGGTAAGAAAGCAGAGACTATTTAGTAAGCATGTGACTAGTGTACTGTAAACATAGTCATATGATCGAGATTTGCGTGTAATCCACTGACTTAAATAGATTAGATACGAGTGTGATTACCGCAAAATCAACTTAGTGTAGTACGGATAATCCCAACTAATAGTTCGAAACTTTAATTCTACTTATCTTCGTTAATCTCTGACGAGACTGCATTCTAGGACAATATAATCAGATAATTGTTTATGGAAATCAAATGTAAATATCAAGTAACACGCTTTCATTGTCCTCAAGTATATTATCTATATAAAAGACACAGTTTTAAGGAAAAACATATAACATACTGATTTAAAGATCATAGATCATGATCTTCTAGCATGTTTTAAGAGACGTTCACATTAAAAGAAGCATAATTTATATACAAAAATCTAAGCTTGAATGCATCATCAATTAATCATACATTTAAATCATAAATAAATCATGCTTCTTTTAACATGAACGTCTCTTTAACGACTCGTCTATTCGCTAATATTCAATATTAACTTATCCCAGATTAGCCTAGTAAACTTTTCTTACCTTTTTAATTTACCATTCATCATTTACAAGCTATTCCGCTGGAATTCCACACACTAAGAAACTGACCAAATATTTTAGTTCATAATCTAAGAGGCGAGACTCGTTTCTGACAGCTCCCGAACTTTCACCATAATTATTATTAAAGACAACCGTCTCGACTTATCCGTACTTTATCTCGTTCAAATAATTTCATTAGTCGTCTGTACAATCATCAACACATATTCAGTACATTTTAATAAGCGACAACCCTATTTGGTTAACATAAAGGCTACTTTAAACTGGTTTATTATGATTATGTGGGTTGTATGTTATACAGCTCATAAAAATAATATCAAAAACAAGTGTCGACACGATCTTTATGGTCATGGGCCCGGGTTTATGTATGAAATGTTTCGTAGGCAAATGGAGCATAAATGTTTTAATTAATAGCTTACGGTGGATCAAAGTTCCGAAAAGTGTTTCGAATTTTATAGGCACATTCGATTTATCAGTTTTAGAGAGGGGTGTCGTCATGCCTCAGAAATGATTGTACTGGAAATTATGATATTTTAAACTAGCGTGATGGTATTGATGATCCCGTCCAGGCGGGCTAGCATATCTTACGTTGTCGCCTGTCACTTCATACTTCTAGTCGCGCTTGAAGTATGGAGAGTCGCGCAACAACGTAAGATATGCTAGCCCGCCAGGTCCTAGTTGAAAAGTTTTGTACTTGCATGAAAGATACTCTTTTTCTCTTGTCTCTACATTTTTCATATATTTTTGAGCGCGTTGAACTCTATAATATTACCAAATGAGATACCTATTGTTCAATTTTGCGATATCAGAATTGTATTGACCTTCAAAAATAATTGAAAAATTAAGCTAGTTTTTTATTTATTTAGTATCTATGGAAGAATTATTGCGTTCCACAGATTTTCATATTATGATGAATTGTCCTTGATTATTTGGCTTATCGTTATCGATATGTAAATTGTAGTGGTTTCAGTTAAATTTACAATATGATAAGATTGATACCTTCTATAAAAATTGCACTGTGGTTTCAAGTAGGTGAGGTTTCGAGTGCATACAACGATTACATAAGTTTGGAATGATATAATTGTGATTGTCAAAGTGAATGACTTATATGTAGAGCTATATAATTAATTACTGTAGCTTAATTTTTCATAAACACTTTAACTCGCTGCATAAATAATTTGCAGTTATAAACCTTAAAAATTATCTCTTCTTCTTTGTCGTATCCTCATGGCTGAGGGACGTGACGATTGTGGACACTTTTCACCAACACTCTCCAGGCCACTCGATCCAGGGCCCGAAGCATAAAAATTATACGTACAAGCAAAACCGCATTCTACCAACGGAATGCGTTAATAGCCCACACAAACATATCAAAAGTAAGCAATATTCAGGCTATCAATTTAATAGCTAGGAAATCAGATCCTCCATCCCCATGCAACCAAAAATATGCTTTATCCTTTTGAGTAAAAGTTCAATTTCGTCTAGAGTAAACATGATAGGGTCGGGCGCAGGAGTCTAGCATTAAGGGGCTACTTTGAAAAATTATAGTTTTTTTCAAACGCTCTATTGACTAAACGGGAAAAGGGACTGAATTTATTTTCGAACATATATTATTAGACTATATACTCTTTTTTATGGCACAAGCCGAAACACGATTGCTGAAAGTTGCCTCGATAGAAAAAAAATCCGAAGTTGTGTCCTTTTCCCCCTTATTTTTCTTAGTTTACGTAAAATATAAGAGATTAAGCAATATAACTAAATAAAAAATATGGTATTCAGGTTTATCTAAAATGTCACAGAAACAAAATTAGACAAAACTTTATAGATTCGCTTATTTATCGTAGTTTAGTCACAAAGTCTAATCCTTAAGAGCGCTGCATCTCTTTCTTTCGTGCACGGGAGCCATAAACGTGTCTCTTACGGATGGGCGTGGCTTATCCGAATCGAGGAACGGCCTTAAATCGAGTTTTAAACTACGTTTAATTTCACTTAAGTCGTGCAAATGTGTGTTATTTGCTGAATGTCGATGGCGCCTTATGGTGCTAGTTTGAAATCAATTTGCTGATTTAGCTGCGGGTGATCTAGAGCTGACAAGAAACTCTATAAGATAATATTTATATTATTTTTATAAATTAAAAATACGAAAAGAAATAATCAAATAACGTTAACCTGTTTCAACGCCGTATCGCTTTAACAAGAATTTTTGTAATTCACATATCGGTAAATATACAGGTATATTGCTGGTAACGATTACATATTCACATAGTCGTACTAGTTACCTCTGGTTGCCATATTTTATAGAGTTAACAAACATCGGCTAGAATAAATAAGCCACGCGTACTCTTTCCGTCGATCTCAAATGCAAGTATTTTTTTTAAATGTATAATCTCGTCAATTCGGGCAACTATTAACTTTATTTTCCTGCGTATATTATCAACCTTAATCCACTTATTTTAGTTATTTTATTTCATTTGAAAAAAAGAAAGAAAGAAAGAAAGAAAAATCATTTATTGCAAATAAACTACAGACAGCACCACAACAATTTAAACTTAAATTCTAAGTACTTAAGACTAACATTATTTTAAACATAGAAAAAAAAAACACTAGTGAGAAGAAATCAAAAAGTAAATAATTATAATATTGATGCCGTTGTAGTGGGTGCAAAAGGACGCCACTCAGCATGTGCCCTGGCATCTAAGATGCCACAGCGCTCGTCTTCCGTGGTGCCCAGAGACGGAAGGTAGTGCGAAACAGATAACATAAAGAACAAAACAACAAAATCACATAAATTTGTCGAGTCGATAGTTGAAGCAGATATGCGCATCACTATTCGTGAATGGCGGCTCATTACCGGGCGTCTCGCGTCGGCAAATTGCACGAGAAGCTCCATTCACAGCTTTTTAGCGCGAATTAGCACTAGTTGTCGATACTCTATACTTATCGACTATGGTGCGTATCTATTTAGGAAATGTAGGACTTTGTAAAATGGTAAGTAGGTTACAAGTTACAATGTTTTCTTTTGCTTTCATTTCTATGACAAATTTTCAACGATTTTTTATATAGGTACCAGAAGGCCATCCATGGTTGTCATTTTATCGCCTATCACGTCACACGTCACTTTCGCACTTACAAACTTGTTAGAACGTGACAGCTATAGTGACAGGCGATAAAACCCGACCATATTAGGCTAGTAGGAGAATAAATTAAATACACTTAAATTTCTTGAGTCACTCTTTTAGGAACCTCATCTTTAATCATCGCACGCGATGCGCTTAACATTTTTAACATGACTTGTTTCACAAGACAATAATGAAGGCAACAATGAATTTTAGATAAAAAAAATCATAATAAATAATTTCCATTCAACTGTATAGTGAGACGGTCCTCAGATCATGTCCTGTATCATGGTTTCCAATGTAAAACTGAAAGTGCCGCGGCGATGCGCAAGCGCCGCTAGTATTACCAGCGGCGGTTCGGACGTTCACGTTGAAGGGTTATATTTTTAAGCTCACGCAGCTTTAAGCTATTCGAAAGGCAGTGATAATGGAATAACTTTTCTATGTCAGAATTATCCTGTAAAGATATCCATCTAGATAGTGAAGACGATCTTACTCTATATACTGATGTGAAACTGAAAGTGCATTGATACAGCGCGATGCGCAAGCGGTCGGTTATTCGAACATATTGAAGTCGATAATTTTATTTCCTTATATCCTCTGCATACCAATTCAACTGAGTACAAGACTTACAACTCCCGAAAAAGATGCAGAAGTTGCAAGCAGTCGAGCTGTTCAAAAAGATCTTGACAGGCATTGTTGTTATGATAAAAAGTCGTTTCAAGCTGATCAAGTTATTCAGCTGACTCTGTCTCTTAAATATAGCTTCATAATTTTACAGCTATAAACAAGCTTCATAATTTTACAGCTATTACAAATGCCTAATATAATTACAGCTCTTGTTATTAGTATTGCTAAATCAGAGCTTAGTCAATACTTACGACCACTTAAACGACCAGTAACGCTGAACCTCGAGCATGCATAATTGATACGATTTTTGGATTCAACTTATACTTCGTTTTTTTTTCAGATTAGAAAAATCGTGCGATTGTCGTCGTGCGATTTTTGGGAAAACGATTTTAAAATTTGCCATTTTGCATCGTATTGGCTTAAGCGTATCACTAATAGTGGAAAAAAGTAGTTTCATTTATATTTTGCCCAGATATGGCTGAAAAAAGTACAGCTAAAGTGTCGAAATAGACCGTTATTTTTCTAATCTGAAAAAAAACGAGGTATACATTGTGGATGAGCTCATAGCTAGACAAAGTGTTATGTGATCATAAACCTAGTCTAGATCGACCGCCCTCTAATCATACTGTGACAATGTCATAAAGTCGTATGTGAGTACGAATTGCATATGAACATACGGCTTTTTACAACACAACTAATAGCTAATCACTATTATGCCACTAATATGAATCGTGTTGGTAAAAAATGGATAAACTGCGATTAGTTAATTAGTGGGTGTATGGATTGTAAATAATATTTATAATCTAATAACTCAATTATATTAACTAGTTTTCAAGGATGTTATTTATAAAATTAAGATGTTAGTTCCTGGATATAATGATCAAATCAGCGCGCGAACGCTATCTAGAATCTAGGTTCGGCAAATTTACGAGTATAATTACAGGGGAATATACGATTACGATTACGAGTACGATTCACAAACGTTGTGTTTATAATCCTCTGTTGATTTATTTATTTAATCGTATGGCATTATTGCATTATAAACAGAAACAAAAGCAACTATAAGTAAAGATTAAGACCAGTCAGCCACTTGACGGCCTCGTCGCTAAGGGTGATCAGATCTTCAGGGGGTCCATCTGCATAGCGGGTAATGGGGCAATCCTCGATAATGTGATGGATGATTTGTACTGGCGCCCCACAGATGCATGTCGGGGGTCCCACCCAACCGCAGCGGAATTTGTAGTTAGCACAGTGACTGTCGATATAATCCTTTGTCTCTAAATACACCCGAGAGCAAAAGCTTCGGTTCACTAGCATTTTCTTGAATATCTCAAAAGATATTAATTTTAAAGATATTAAGTTTATGTTACTGACCCGAAATTGTTTCTCTCGAGTGTAGGTTAAAATATTACTTGCTCCATCCTTAATTTTGACATTTATCTTAAATAAAAATAAATCATTTTGGGGAGATGTACCTACTGCTTTTTCCGAATAAAGGACGATACACGGTGTTCCGGACCGTCTCCGAGACGACACTTCCGATACTTCATTTTATTTTGTATATTCTGTACACAAAGTGAAGTACGGAAGTGTCGTGTCGGAGACGGTCTGGAACACCGTGCATCATCCTTAAGGCACAGCACACAGCACATACATGAGCTGAATTCAGCTATTAATAGTATAACACTTTTCAGCTGATATTTATCTATGATGCCGAATTTTGCGCTGAATTCCACTCAAGTATGTTATGCGCCAAAGAGTATAATATTTGTGTGCCAGCTGCAAGCGTGTTACTGACAATAAGTAGGTATATACACTCATAACATAAGCTATACTTACATAAATGTCAAATCGATCTGCAATCAACACCTTTCGGTAATTGATCATCTGCGCGCGCAGCCCGCTTTTATGCAAGGGTATCCAATAATAAGCTAATTTAGTTATGTTGACTGTATCATCTTCAAGCTAATCCATCGTAATAGCCTCAAATCGGCCTGCGCGCAAGATCTCGGTATCTGATCGGCGCGCGCTACTCGGCTCGGGTTACTAATTGCTTTATTTCCTGCGCATGCGCGAAACGAGGCGCAAAGCTTGGGAGGTTACCTCCCATACTCTTCAGTCTTGTTCAGTTTAATGGAAAAGGACTTTAGAATAGATATTCTAAAGTCCTTTTCCATTAAACTGAACAAGACTAGATAGACTAGGATGCTTTCAGAGACCACATACACCGCATTCATCAGCCTCCTAGTGTTTCTCCCTGCTTTTAGTCACAGCTCAATTTGAGCCTGGGGTGCACTCGGCAACTTAATCCCATGAATTGGCGAGGGCACTAGTTTTTACAAAAGCGACTGCCATTTGACCTTCTAACTCAGAGGAGAAACCGGACTATTGGAACAAGGTCCAGTTACCTCACGAATCACGATGTTTTCCTTCATCGTAAAATGGACAGGTAAATTTATACCAAATTTACATTTCAAAACGTTTCAGCAACTTGCACATATGTAGATACCTACTATCAGTGGCGGTGGGTGAAAAATTTTCTTAGGCAAGGCGGTGCAGAATTTGGCTTAAAATTTCTTCATGAGCTGAAGGAAAACTGCTCAGGCACCTGAAACTTAAGCAACGACGGGAATCGCGTTCTATGGACGCGCCGCCACTGCCTACTATAAACCTGACACATTTTTGAGAATAATGTCTACCTTATTTCTATACACATACAAAAATATTGATAGTTTAGAGTGACTCGGTGACTCATTCACACCTTTACAAACTTTTAACGCAACATGTTTAACTTAAAACGTTTTATTTCTCTGAATAAGGCACGGAATACAAAAGCGAAAGTGATTCTTCACATCCAATATGGAATTCGAACCATTCCGTCTAACTTTAACGCCTGCACTGCGGCTAATCCTGGTGTGTAAATGCCTTAATACTGCACTTAAGCCACTTAAATGAAAAATAGTAGTATGTCCAGTAAGCTTGCATTATATTTTGAATCTTAAAAGTGTGGCATTTAGGTTCAAGTTTGAATGCGTTACCGTTGGTTATAATGCTTTTAAGTTTTGTTGTTTGATGAATACGTTTACATTTTACGCACGTTGTTGCGAATAATGCTTAGTAAGTGGCGCCATCTATGTCGCGGCTGTAAACAGAGTATTTTAAACTAACACATTCGATAAGGGGATGGTTGTAGAGTTAAATTTTAAAAGTCTTGATCAATGAGGCAAATGCAAAAAACACGCTAAGCTATGCGAAAAAAAAATATTTTGGTGGTTATGATTATGATTTGGATACCTAAGTCAAATCCATAGTCAAATCATAGAGTACAGAGTCTCTGGACCTCAAGAAAATAGTGCTTAAATAACCACCGTTTAAATCTGTGGGTTTTTAACTTTTTATTCTAATACCGGAGCGATCACGCATAAATTACAAACCGTCAATTGCACTACATGCACACAGCCAATAATATACCTATGCAGCCATAGCATCAAAAATCTCAAAATATATTTAGAGGTATCCAACTGGTTTACAAAAAATATATTGTGGCCGGTACCTTCTGGTTAATATGATAGCTAATAATTTTGTTTGGAGATATCACACCTTCCAGACGGACTTAGCCCTGCCTTGAATAAATCAGCATATTATACTCGTACAAAACAAAACAAATTAAATTAATTTATGTCATAGAACTTTAGGTATTATCAATTCTAATAACTATATATGTATCGGCACTGATTGCTGATTTACAGACCTATAGCAAAGTAAGCATAAATCACTTGTGCCAGTCAAGTTCCTTTTATCACCTTTATCTTCACGGAAATCTAGGTAACCTAGGCATTAGATGAAAATCTGAAACAAACATATAAATCAATATCAATTAAATAATGTCAATAAACAATCCCAGTAGGGACATAAATTAATGGAATCGAGGCCGCCTTTGCAAACCAAATGTCTTGCATTATGTATCGTATCAATTCTTCATTCATAAACGCGGTTTTGGTCAAGCTTTTATAGAACGTTATATGAAAGATACAAAGCGATATGCATATAAATTATACAGTAATGAGATTTTCTTCGCTATTCGCTATCTAAATGGATATTGATTAAGTATGCGATAAAGTTTAGCATACTGTTTTGAAGGAGCCAATAAATTTTCCTTTAAAAACAAACGACTAAGGAGGCCCATCGACTATCAGACCGCCTGATGATATCGGCCTGTCAGTTAGAACAAAATTTTGACAGCTCCGAACAACTGACAGGCCAAGCCAATATCGTCAGGCCGACTGATAGAGGGTGGGCCCCATTACGCGAAAACCAGTAGCCATTTGGGACATTTTGACGCCAACATAAGAGAAATCCTAGATATAAGTAAATAATCTAAACTAAATATATATGAAAGAATTTTACTTATTCGTTTAATTGCTTAAATAATGCTCCTAACACTTCTTAACGTACCGACGTCGGATGAACTGCACTGAACTCGTCCAAAATATCAATATTGCAATACTTTGCTGAATCATGTTGCTTCTTGAGTATCCCACAAAATCATTGCCTGACAGGACAACGGGACATTCCGTGTTACATTCCTGTACACTACCCCTTAACTCAACTCCTAAAGGATCTAGCTAATCGTGTTAACCGTGAATAGCCTTGTTATGCTAATGGTACCGTTTTAGATTACTTATTGCTATAGCAACAGCAATGCTAGGAACGCGAACATCATAAAGATGAAATGAAGTGTAGCGGTCCGGTGACTAAATGCTTGGGAATTTGTTAGAACCTAATTGGGTTTTTGTATACTTACTTCCTCTTTGCTTACAGTGCGTTTTACATATAAAGCTAGAGTCTAAAATGCAAATAAAGTACGCAATCCAATTTGAGCAACATACGTCTATGCCTTCTGCTAGTATTGTAACCCTTTTGTACGTAGCACTATTATTTAGTCTGTGCTCTATTTTCAACCGACTTCAAGATTTCGAAGGAGGAGGTTCTCAATTCGTCGGGATCTTTGTTGTATGTTCACCGATTATTCGAAGACGACGTGGAAATCCGATTTGGAAAATCCTTTTTTTGTTTAAAAGATTATACTTCACAGTTGGTCCCATTGTCACCAGGTCTAGATCTGATGATGGGATCCTGTGTACAGTGATTTCAGTATTTTTTACAGCAACTCGGCCACTTCCTCCTAGAAAAGCGGAGCTTAAGTGAAGTCAGTTCGTTTGTTGTTTAAAGTTATTAAAGAAAATTTACCTACAGTGTCTACTCGTTGTGATCATCTGGTCGCGTTTTGCTTACAAGTGATAAAATCGCAACCACCCATACGCATACGTTAGTGGTCACGTTCAAATTTATTTTTATGTGGGTACTGACTGCGTCTGCTAGGCATGATTATGTCCATAATTTTCCTTACAATTTGATCAAATTTGTTTTATAACTGTTTTGATAGAGTTTATTATGATGATTTTCTAAAAGCATGTTTTCCGTTGTTTCAGCGATACTACAGCGCGCCACCTACAAGGTTGGCCTCCTGACGATCCAGGGGGTCGCCACCTGCCTCTACCTCTGCATGGATGCCTGCGGGTACCATTACGCACATGTAAGTAGCGAGCACATCTACTACTAAATAGTCTAGTAGTAGTGAAGAGCGATACGGCACCTCTAAGTCCTCTAACATGTTGTCGAAGTTGGCCTAACCCAGGGAGTCGCAGACTATTTCTATCTCGCTTGTAATATTGCCCAGCATATCAGGATCACACATTGTGTACAGGGGCGGCCTATAACCTTCACGAGGCCCTGGGCGGCCCTTGTTAAAATCTGCTCTGCGAGGCCCTTATAGAAAATTGATCGGGTTGTTGCGAGGCCCTTGCAAGTGCGAGGGCCCGGGGCCTCGGCTAGTCTGACCTTCCAACCTAGAGGGGTAACTTGGCCCTTTTGGGATTAGGTCCGGTTTCCTAACGATGTTACCTTCACCAAAAAACGACTGGTAAATATCAAATGATATTGATATTCCGTACATAAGTTCCGAAAAACTTAGTCGTACGAGCCGGAGTATGAATCCGAGACCTCCGAGTTGAAAATCGGACGTCTTACCGCAAGGCTACCAGCGCTTCCAAAGTGTCTATGCTTTAATAAAGTTATAAAATACCACCTTGTTTCTGTAAACCTTTGTCAGCCGCCATCATGCACACGTCATTAATGTGACAAGCAAATCATTTCCTTTTACACGGAAACGACATTACACGCATAATTGGGGACGCATGATTAAGAGATAACCTGCGCTGCGCGAGCGCAGCTTTACGATACCTGGCTTATAACCGCGAAGCACTTCGTTCATCGAATCGTCTATTTCCATCACTCTCTTTCCTATATGCAAGAGCGATAGAGACGGGACCATCGTTTTGTCGATTTTCGAACTTCGCGGTAGGCCCTCAGCTTCTGTGTGCCTGTAGGGTTGACACGCCAAACGTGACCATTTCCCTACTAATACCTATCATAAATGCAAAAGTAACTCTGTCTGTTTGTTTCCATTTTTGGATAAAACTGATTTGAAGGGTACACGGAAATAACATGTCTAGTCCCTTTTTTCGTAAAATGAGATTTTTGTATCAAAATGTAGAACTTGCAATGACCTATTAACAACAATTTCTGTAACAGCTGGAATTTTTAACATAAATCCACTTTTTAATTCATAAAAACCATCTAGTTACGAAAATAGTATGGTTAATTGAATCGTTCCAAACTTTAAAACCGCTATAACTCAAAATGTTGTCAAAGTGACTAGTTTTTTTTTTTTTTTTTTTTATTTGTTCGTCCAAATGGACAGGCTAAAGCACTAAGCCATACTGCCTTGTCATAAGTATTTTTTTTCCTTTTAATGAATTCAGTCCAATTTAACGTCTTCAGTAAATACTATTCATATTAGGTCAATTCCGAGTTCAATGTCTTCAGTAGCTTTTATTGTGGTGAAACAGCTTTTTGTAAAGTGATAGCTGTATTTTACAAAGAGCACGTGGCGATCAACCACGGAGTTAACATTCGATGATTAAAACATGGAAAGACACGTTTTGAGACTAGTTTTTCATTATCTGCACCACTTATTCGATAGATCACTGCACAATACGCTATCAATATTACACACTGAACAACTTTAATGAGCAAAAAACAAAGAACTATCCCCAAGATCAACCCGCCATGTTGGAATTCAAATGCAAACTCTCAAAGTGACTAGACATGTTCTTTCCGTGTACCCTTCATTTAGATAAAATTAGGTGTCGACTTGTGTAAATATTTTGAGTTCTGGAGAAGGATACAGCCTTTCCTATGATTAACTCTTAACATTGTTATACCAAATACGAAACTTTTAATTTATTCATAATAAAACTTAAATAACAAAATAATGTTTAACTAACATATCAAATTAAAACTATTACTATTAAATAAACTAATGTCAAAATGGCATCTCGCTCAAATCTGGAGCAGGGCCCTAAATAATAAACATTACAATCCACAATTACAAATCACAAAAACAATTCAAAAATCTGTTCATTAAAAATTACAATCTACCCTCAAATATGTCATTGTCACACTCGACTTTGTTTAATTGTAACTACAGTACTACACACTATGCAATTGTATATTGGCTCATTTTCTATAGAAATTCATGACAATTTTTGAATTATAGTTGACAATGACAATTTTGTAGCCGTCAGAATTTTACTAAACATAATTCACCAGCTACATTGAGTCGAGTTCACCTGTCACCCAGTGACAAATCTGTAAAGTTTATTGAACGCAATATGAGCACACTTGGACAAATTTGTCGGTTTTTGACATATTTGTCGGGTTGTAATGTTTATTAAATAGGGCCCAGAGCCCGACTGTGGAAGTACCTCCACCTTACAGAAAACCACAGCCAAATATCACTAGTACCTACTCTACTCATAGTGTTGAGTTCCTGCTGTTGAGTAAGGTTGCCAAAGAGCTCAAAGAGGACCAAGTGTGATGACGACGAGGGACCTCTCCCTCTCTCTCTCTCTTCTTCCTTTAGCCGTCAACACAGTGAATCCTCCTGTTTTTAAAGGATCGGCAACGCGCATGTGACACCTCTGGAGTTGCAGACGTCCATAGGCTGCTGCTTACCGTACGGTGGGCGGTATGCTTGTTTGCCACCGTCGTTGTATTAAAAAAAAGAACTAACTAAAACTAGAAACCTAACTTAAAAATAAAATACTTACTAAAAACCTACCACAAAACCGGGACCCTTTGGCAAGGTTTCCATCACGCAGGCAGCAATTCCCGCGCTGTATTGCAATGGCAATCCTTTGCGCGAGGGTCGCCTGTTGCCTCCCTCAGGCATTTGCTGAGTTCTTTGGCTCTTAAACTCTCATGATTAACTCTGTAACTGAAGCTATTTACTCGTAGTAGCATTAACTGGTGACAAATGTGTCAACCCTAACGCATTGCGTCACTGCGATGACGGTTGGAACAGGCCGTCCCGACTTGTTTGTTTTATATCGCCATAAACATATAATGTGGGATCATTCCGTTGAGTAACGGCGGATCATATCAACACTATGTTTAACTACTGTTAAGTGTTCGTGGTAATTAATATTTAAGTGCAGAAGTTTGGCCACGTCTAATATTACGCAGCATAAGTAGCATCTGGGTAAATCCATGGAAGAGTTCTGTTAACAATTTATCGTGTTTTTTTTCTTAATGGTACTTACATATTTAATTGTATAAGCGCTGGTAGTCTTGCTAGACGTCTGACTTTCAATCCGGAGGTCTCGGGTTCAAACCCCGGCTCGTACCACTGAGTTTTTCGGAACTTATGTACGGAGTATCATTTCATATTTACCAGTCGCTTTTCGGTGAAGGAAAACATCGTAAGGAAACTGGACCTACCTAATCTCGATAAGGCCTAGTTTCCCCTCTGGGTTGGAAGGTCAGATATGGCAGTCGCTTTCGTAGAAACTAGTGTCTACGTCAATCCATGGGATTAGAGTGTCAAGCGGACCCCAAGCCGGGACAAACGCTAGGAGGAAAAAGAAGTACATATTTAATTGTAAATATATCTAGGAGTTATTCTTAAAAATATATAAATAAATGATTAATTACACTTACAGAAAAAAAAATAACAGTCAATGAAATCGTAACTGGCTTTACATTTTCATGGAACTGCACATCTACAGATGTAGGATTTAAGTTATTGTTTCTACCAACGTCACCAGTAATAGGGATATGATATTGATATGACGGTTGCGCTGCGCATTGATCTCCGTGTGAGTCGTGTTATGCATCACTATTCCACTTACATGTTAGAAGTAACTGCTACGATTAGATAAAATACGGTAAAAGCAGAACCATTTTAGGCCCGCAGGGTTGTTTATGCCTAGAACATGTTGCTGATTTCAATGTGAGCTTATCCTGAGTGCTAATTTTCGTCAATTTCGTCGACATCGATGTTGAGTTGTTTTCGAGAATTCATTTCAACCTATACCTACATGTATAATATACTCTAGTACAAATATAGCTCGTATAATAAGATATCCGACTCCGACGTAAGAACATAATAACGATCTACGTGTTGTTACAATTTAAATTGAGAAGTGTTAAAATGCTACAATAGGCAAGTAGCCCAGCGCCCTATTATAGGAACAAAGCACTTTCACCTCGCAGGATAACGATCCATCAGTGTTGATCGATCGCCGACGATCACCCGATAAAATACCTCATGAACCTCGCATTGTAGCGACTATAAAGAACCTAATGTTTCTCATGGGTAAATGACACCTACTACTAATTTTAGCAAATTTATTTTACTGTCTATGAAATCATCTATACACTTTATGCGTTAAATGTTAAGGATTAATTTAGAGTTATTTTTTATTAAAGTACGGTATGTAGAAAAATAATGTAGCAAATTTAATTTTACCGAAATAAATATTACATGTGATCTTTATCGCATAAACTTTAAGTGTGATTTTCGTATGTTTTCTGTTTCTGTGGTTATATTGTTAGCGTGGTGTTATGAAGTATTTTTTCATATCAATTGTAAGGGCTATTGTTAATTGAATTGTTTGACAAGTGATCTATTTAGTTCGGTACTTGTTACTGTGGGTGGCACAATTGAACTAAAAAAGTACGGATATAGTTCTTAATACATTGAGAATAGAGCTGTTTTGTGCATGTTTAATGTGTTTCTTTCTATAAACAGTGGTATTGTTAGCCACTTTCTACTGATATATTTCTTAATACTCTATTAAGATATTGATTCAAATAGGTAAATCAAATAATGAAGATTCAAGTAAAATATTCAATACTTTTTTTTAAATAATTATCCTATCCTATCCAGTGGTCATCTGAAGTGGTCAAAAGGATAAAAAACAAATGAATCTTCGTCTCACTTGGCAGGATTAACAATAGAATTCAATTGTACTTTATTGTTGACAAAAAAAGAAAAACAAATACAAACTAAATAGTACATTGTTGCCGAGGTACGGAAAGAAAGGAATTTTCTGACGAAGTACTTGGGTGCCAGGGCGAGGCTTGCCGAGGCCTGGCACTAGTTCCGAGTCAGAAAATTCCTGTTTCCGCTGAGGTATACATAGTGCTTTTCTCAAATATGTGAGGAAATAAAGAAAAAATTTAGAAAAAACTACAAGTATTTTATATTGGAAAAGTTGTGTTGATACTGTGTTTTATAATAGGTAATACGGAGGTACTTTTAAACATAGCATAAATAAACCACACCATAGTTGGCTTCTTGTTTTTTGATAACTGAAATAAGCTAAAACACATTTTCAGAAAAATTATTAGCATTTATGCTCATCTTCGAATTCATACATACGTCATAAACATAAACCCTTCGTCTCTTGACCTAGCAGGAAGCAAGTAATCCACTATTATTCTTTCAAAATTAGGTAGAGCGCTATCAATTTCCGCACTACATTCATTTCTGAAAATCATTATTTAAGTTTATTTTGTACTATAAATTAAATAAACAACGTAACGAAGTAAATTGCCATAACAAACTAACTTTTCCGCTTTTTAAATTTATTTTTAATAAACCATAGACAAGATAGCCCGACACAGTACGCGCATGCGTATTCGCGCGCGCACTTTGTGAAGCCCTCTACACACGGCTGTTTAAATGAATTATTTTACTTGGCTGAATCCGTTTTTGCCTTGTCCCATTAGATTTATATGCAAATATGAGAATTTTAAAAGTTTAACGCAGCGGAAAAAAATGGAATTTCATACATTCATTTTACTCCTAGGAGTAAAATGAAGCACTTTCCGTGTTCGATTTAGGAATAAAATGCGGCCATTTCCGAGCATGTTTGAGAAAAATAAATAACGAGCGGTCTAACTTTTCATTGGTACGCACAGAAACTTCTGAACTATCATAATATTGGGACAATGCTTAAGATGAATAAAATAAACTAAATAGCTACTTTATTACTTAGTTGAAGCATTCCTGCCTCCCATGATTTTTCTTAATTTTCTTCTTGCTCCTTTGCTAAAATAATCCACACAGTGGGTATCCTTGTTATTTTTTTTAAGAAACAAACAGTCATACATTAACATTACATTATCAAGTAAGAACAAATAATTTTAAACAAAAAAAGAACCAACTTCACTTAGGGTCCGCTATTACAAGAGGATGTGGCCGAGTTGCTGTAAAAAATAGTGAAATCACTATAGGTGTGTCTATAATAGTTGAAGAGTTCCCTCGATTTCTCCAGGATCCCATCATCAGACCCCGACTTGGTGACAATGGGACCATCTAGGGGTTATTTATACCCGTTCAATAAAAAAAATATTTGAAAATCGGTTCACGATTCACGGAGATATCGAGTAACACATACAAAAAAATAAAAAAATCTATCGAATTGAGAACCTCCTCCTTTTTTTGAAGTCGGTTAAAAATAGACCTATAGTTTCCTAAATTATAAAATCAATCGTGTAGGTAGGTACTACAAAATGCAGTGATATGTTATCCATCATTCAAAATAAGATAAAAAAATACGTTTGATGATGAAATTGGATTGAATTATTCCTGAGTTTTAATTCCTATCTTTATTTATTTCTATTTAATACGTGTACATGCGTAAACACAAAGTACTTATGTTTTAAAACTAGTGCAATTCTTAATTAATATTTATAATAATAATAATAAATATTAATACTGTGTTAAACGAAAATGCAATATGTACCTACTTACTTCTTTTCCCTAATACCGTGGCGCCAAAAATACTCCCCCATTACAACCCTCCTGACCTGAACAACTCCAGACGACCCCGTCACTTAAGCAAATCCTCACAAATCAAAACAAATAAATATCACTTACGTCATAACATACAAGTCATAATCGTATCTTTCTACGTCCTATCAGTTAAATACCTACTCTAAATCTTCAAGAATAAAGTTCTTTTAGTACGTGAATTCGTCAAAGAACGGTGATGTAACGACCCAGACGTGTACGGACGTAAAGTGATAACTGACGGGGCGTTTTGCATCGTTTGTCTTCGTCAGCGGATTTTCATTTACAGTATTTACACCCTCTGTGTCTAGTGTACTGTAGAGAACAGATTTGAAACAGTATGACAAGCCAATTTAAAACGACTGTGTGCTTGGAAATGCAGTAATTTAAAAGTTATGAAACTTTATTTTGTAATTTGGGTGAAAAACATAATGACAAATATTATAATGAATGATATTGTACAAATTGCCCCTGTTGCTTGAGAACATTGAAATTTGTTAGTTCAATCTATTTTAATTTACCTAAATTTCATTTATACGTAAGTAGGTATTTGAAGTATTTCATTATTCTTAACTGCTACTGGAAAATAGTAAAATAACTGACTCTGCTCATAGTTTAAACTATGTGTACAAGTAATAGAAATGTTTGCATTGTAAAAGTAGCTGCTTCTGCAGCTATCTATATGAAAGGAAACTTAAAGCAAACCTAAGCACGGCCACACGTATGACAAATCGTCGCACGCCCGCACTAATGAATCGGGAATCCATGATAAATGGTGTCACTCCACCCTTATCGGCTGTAGTGTAGTGTAGCGCCTGCCTAATGGGATCACCCTGATAGTCTGTGGCCGGTGAACGAATAGTCGATTATTCGTTCACTTGATTTGAGCGCAGCTCTATTTAAGCCGCCCATTCACTCTCCGGCTGGCGGCACGCCAAATTGTTTACCTATCCGATTTGCCAAATCAACTGATTAACTCGCTAATCAATTAATTGAGCTGCAATTATTTACAACCATCATCCTCGCCGGGGTTTGACCACGAGACCTCCGGATTGAGATTCGGACGTCTTTCTGCTAGGCTACCAGCGCTTCATGATCAACGAGGGCTACCGCTTTCTTACTCACCAGTTGGCACCATGGTAGACGGAGGTCCTACAATACAGCTGTAAAATAATATTATTACGTTCGTACTATGCAAGGCCGCTTTGTTTATCGTGGTGTTGCAAAATATTAACAACATTATGAAATTAGAAATCATTCCGCGAATCTCACCAAATTACTACGGCATTTGACATTTCGAAGACCTCGTGTATACTAAGCGCGTGTAGTGAAAAATACATACGCGATAGTCGTCATTTTTATAATAGTATCGTTATATTTATTTACTAACGAAAAGTTTAACATTAAACGTAATTTGCATATGATAATATTTTTTTTACTTCTCATGCTCGTAAAGTTTCACTTTATGCTGGGTATAGGCGGACTAAAACTCAATTTTATGCACAAGTGCATAAAAAATTGCCATTGTCAAAATAGCCTTAGAAGAAGTCAATTTTTTATGCACTTGTGCATAAAATTGAGTTTTAGTCCGCCTATACCCAGCATAAAGTGAAACTTTACGAGCATGAGAAGTAAAATAGTAGATTGTACAACAAGTGCATAAAACGCACCATTTTACGCGAGGCGTTTATCCATACGAGCGAGCTTGCGAGCGAGGATGGATATAAAGTACGAGCGTAAAATGGGTTTTATGGACGAGTTATACACTCTACTTTTTACTTCGATTGTGAGGAAATAAAAAGAATAGGAATTTCTTTCATAAGTGTTTATCTTTATGCTGGGTATAGGCGGACTAAAACTCAATTTTATGCACAAGTGCATAAAAAATTGACTTCTTCTAAGGCTATTTTGACAATGGCAATTTTTTATGCACTTGTGCATAAAATTGAGTTTTAGTCCGCCTATACCCAGCATAAAGTGAAACTTTACGAGCATGAGAAGTAAAAAAATATAAACACTTATAGTAGTAATTATTTAAAATCAAGATTTCCACTTGACGCTTATCTGCCCGATGAATGGCATTGTTATCCTTTGTAATCCCAACCGCTAATTACCTGTGCGAAATGAGTATCATAAACAACAAACGATGTTTTATGAATAACAACAGTATTCCTTTAGTAATAAAGTTCAAATTGTCATAGCATGCAGTCAACATATAACCTTTTAAATATTAAGAACCGTGATCACCCACGTGTCTGTTTACTTTAGTCAAAGGGTGATTTGATTCTTTTAACTTGTGTTATTTTCGCCACATAAAGTGGGGACAGATTCCTTATCAAGAAGAGAACTAATGTGGAGTAGCTTAAAAAGAAACGTACGAAAGTATAACAACGATCCGAAGTTTAGTGAAGGCGTGCTTCAAATAATAAGGAGATCAATCGAATCAACAAATGAACACTGGAAAAACTGTTGTCTCCATGTTAACAAAATAGAAAAGTCAATGGCCCGAAATTACACCCACCCAACTGTTATAATAGAAGTCACAGGCAGCGACGACGATGTAACTGATATAAGTTCAGAATGTTCAGATTAGTTGTAGGTAACGATATAATCTGTAGAAATAAGTGTTATTATTAATGTAAGTTACAACATTATACAGACAAATAAATCATGTACAAATTAAAAATGATTTTTACTTGAATACATACTTAATTCATAACTAGAGCAAATATAATGTAATAAATACCACCCTGTAACTAACACTTGCAAAACGCTAGACCAGGTAGTCCTTTTCATACTTCATTCTAAAAGATCTTATGTAAGAAAAATCTGTTCAAATTTCACCCTTATTATTAAGACAATGAAGTTGTAATTAATACTACAGGTTTTTTTGTTACTGCATTTCATTTCCTGCAGGTAATTACGGGTTGGGTTTAACAAAAGATCACAATGCCATTCATCGCAGATATGTTCTCAAGTGGAAATCTTGATTTTAAATAATTACTACTATATGAAAGAAATTCCTATTCTTTTTATTTCCTCACAATCGAAGTAAAAAGTAGAGTGTATAACTCGTCCATAAAACCCATTTTACGCTCGTAAAACGCCTCGCGTAAAATGGTGCGTTTTATGCACTTGTTGTACAATCTACTATTTCGATGGGGTTTTTATCGATACGAGTAAGACAAGCTATGTAATAATACACTATGTATCTGAACGAAAAGCCAATACTCAAACCCGTTATGGTATAGGACATGCTGAGCAACTTTTACTATGGGACCAACCCCGAAATCGCGAAAAAAAATTTGACTCTCCCATAGGAAATTTCAACATTAGACCAGTAAAATGTATGAAACTGCCAATTTTTTTTTCACGATTTCTGGGTTGGTCTCATAGTAAAAGTTGCTCAGTATGTCCTATACTATAACGGGTTTGAGTATTGGCTTTTCGTTCAGATACATATTGTATATTATGTGCTTAAATGCCTTAAATCCCATTAAATACGTTTTGGATAACGTATGGGTCGCTTTACGGCAGTGCGTTTAAAGTGTCCGCCGTTACGATTAGCGTTCGAAATTTGAATGTGTTCCATTTTTCAAATTTGTTTTTTTTTTTCTTAATTTAAGGATAGCATTGTGATAATATAACCTTAAGTGTCAAGTTAATCTATAAAGTAATTATGTTACAGCTCAAAATGAGAACTTTTTAGATATATGTCGGTAATAAAATAAAAATCTTAAGGGTTGAGAGATGCCTACCTACGGTTAGCCATGGAAAAAATAGATTTACGATTTGTAGATGATATGAAGCATCACAAATCATGTTTGAAATAAACCCACAAAAAGGTCCAACAACTTCAGAAATATCCGCCGATCCACTCTCAAATTAAGAAACAAATGACTACATCTTTACGCATGACAGTCGGAAGCATTGACTCGGCAGTGTGGGCGAAACAAAACAACGTCATTAGGCTCGGAAGCGAAGGGGCCAAATTGAGTTATTGACTGTCGAATTGTCGATGCACCCTTGTCACAAAGCACACAGTTTGCAAACAGTACGAACGCTCTTAGCTCAAATATTGTTAACAGAAATTTCGATGCACATATTGTTATTTAAATCTAGGCTAAAAATATAGAATTTAACTTGTATACTTAATGATTTATTTTTACGAGTTTACTTTGTCTGTCTGATAAGTATTTATTGAAAAATGATTGTTTTACATTTAGTTGCATTCATTGAAAAACAAAATCTTAAAGTCAATGTTCGTACTTGAATAGTATTTTTTCTAAATATTGTTTAAAAGATTCCTAAGAGTTCTAAGAGAAAGAAAACTATTTATTACAAAAAGTTTTCTCTTTGGAAACATTCCTCGGTGTTTCATAAAAATACCTCTCACCCGTGCAGCCCTTCTGTCGCGACCCCGGAATGCGAGCCATCCTGCCGAGCCATATTGTGACATTCTACACGATTGCACCCCTTCGACGAATCACTGCTTTAATGAGATTCAAGTACTGTGGTATCAACCCATTCCTGTGTGACTTTAATAGAAATAGCAACGTATCTGGTGACGGTTTCCCGCCAACCAGGTGAAACGAAGCGGAAAGTTATACATATAGTATGGTGTTTTCCTTCCTGTGGTGCTTTATTTACGTGCACCAAGTTCAAATGACACACCCTAAGAATATAACTAATTATACAAAAATAAACCCGATAGTTGTACAGTCAGCAGCAGAAGCAGCTAAGCTGGTAAGGTGTTCAAAATGACCTACACGCTCTTATTCTCTTAACAATAAAGTCGTGACCAGCTCATTTTGAACGCCCTACCTGCTTAGCTGCTTTTGCTGCTGACTGTACTATAATTTCTTTTATTATTTGAAACTTATTCTTAAACACAATTTACAGTTTTTCTTGAAATATATTTTTAATCTAAGTGAAATGCAACTTTTGATAATTTTCAGTTTTACTTTTTGTAAGACCTTCAAATACAACTCTACTTTTATTAAAAGTTTAGGTAGCAGAAACAAACAAAAAAACTTAAATAAAATAAATACTCGTTATTTAAATAAAATTTAGAATTTAATCTCCAAATATTCTGAATACCTGACAAAGTTTACGCGCACACACGCTTTGTCCCTGAATATTTAAATTACAAGTCTAGACAAAAGAGCCGAATCAGAGGGCCTTTGGAATGGATTCCACGAATACTTCGCAAGCTGTAATCACTTTAACTAATTTCGTGGTTGCTTTGAAGATTTAAATAATATTCTATTGTCGAATAGCGTTTTGAGTTCACAAACATATAATTATTGTAAGCTTCTAGCGACCGCTAGCTCACCAATCTTATCTGTGGAATTCAAAAATAATCGATTAAAACACTGGCTACTTAAACAAAGGACAAAATAGAGTCAACAAAATAAAGCGATTTTAGATAGTGATGGGAAAAGGATTAATAACACTGGCCGCAACGCTGGCGACAAAACAGAATTGCCTTGAATTAGGAAAAAGGAAAAAAAAACCTTAGTCTTAAATTCAGACTAAAGGGTTTCGCCGCGCCACAGGCGCCGCTATAACAGCCACAAAAAAGATACAGATTGAGAACCTCGTTTTTACAATCGGTTAAAAACGAATGGGATAAAAAAGTGTAAAAACGGCCTCCAAAATAGACATAATTTATACTTGAATTAACGATCGCATTGTGTGTTTTCGTTGTAATTTTTATTTACGATTGTTTACCCTATTTTATGTTTTAATATGGCTATATTTATGGCTGTTTGATTTTTAAATATTTAAGTTAGGGGTAGGTTAATTTATTGGTCTATTAATATTGACATTTTCATACTTGTGTATAAATTATAATTTGATTAAGGTGACGGTCCACCTGTTTGGTGGTCGACCAAAGACACGCGTGGATGGCCAACGGATAACGGAATTTACAAATCGCTTTTAATAAGGTCTCTATATTCTGCGCAATTTTGACGCACAATCGTCGGCGATTTCGATACGTTGCTGTCTAGATAAGTGCAACGAAATCAATCGATGGATCAAAAACCGCAATGTATTTAAAATAGTAGGTGATTAGTTGCGAGGTCAGTAGAGAGCCTTACAAATGCCGCTTGTTCTTATTTCGTATCGTTAATTGGTCGGGCGCTTGATAAAATCTGCTAACACGGGTCCAGAAAAATACCTTATCCAGTTTATAATTTAAGGATCACATGGAATTAAATTAGATACGCATTTATATTAGGATTAAAATACCTACATATGAATTAAGGTCTTAGCATTAAAATGAAATGTAAAAAAGGATCACAAGTTAATTAAGTTTGATTTGATCTTAACACTCGCTTCCCAACTTACGTACTTAAAATCGAAGCGCAGTAAACTTTAGAAATTATTCTCATTTCCTAAGATAGGAATGGTGACAATATACATCGATCAATACTATCTAAAAGGTCTTAAGAGTCACCATTGTATTTGGACTTGTAACTTTTTAACAAAAATAAATATGGCCATAGATGCCTCCTTACACGAAACTATCAAACGGGTGAAATATAACAATCCAATACTTTATAAATAAATATGGATGCCATTACATTTTATCTGCTTTTTATTACTGGAATTTAAAAGGATGAAGGAAGCGGCGACGGGCACGTAACTCGATATAGATTTATTAATTATTAAATAATGATATCGAGTTTGAATATCGAATGGATGATCTTACGTTGATGTTTCTTAAATTATAGAGTCGCTATCATTATTATTGTTTTTATTAGCAGTAAAAGTAGAAATTAAATAAATACTAATGTATAAGAGTTCTATTACTTTTCGTCAACTTATTGATTATGTCAGCTTTGTGAAGCAAAAAGAATATCTACCCGCCATATATAAAACTATACGTGCGGGCTTCTTAATTATTATTATTTTCAAAAGTGGGTTGTGTGTCACATTATTTATATGTAAATTTATATTTAAGTCTTTCTTATATACCTATTATATTAAATATGTACATGATTGTACCAGCTTAGTCAAGTGAAAGGTGGTAGGGTATTTATGCAGATGCTGAATTAGTGAACAAAATTTAAAGTTGTAAAAGAATGAAACTACGTGACACTAACTCTTGAACTGCCTACTCCCTTTCTCAGAATTTATGTCGAATATGTCGAATGCCCTTTTTTTACTCTCTGTCGGTTCCTTAGTTTTCTTGTTCCTCCGCAACCTAATATTAGAGGCTTTAAATTCCCATAAACTTAGAACGTTAGTGACGACACTGACACCATATCGGATCGTAAACATTTTATCTCTTCATTTCCTTTTATTTCTCTTTACACCTTTTGTTCTAGCATCAAAAAGTCTCTAAAACCACAAAATCCCCCATTCTATTCTACCTGTCACCAAAAAACTGGCTATAAAGTTTTAATACGTATCGCACGAAAATTGGTGATTTAAAATCGGGATCTCGAAAGAATAAAATCAAGCGCATTTCAAACTACTTAGAACACGTCAATGAATTATTCAATACTTAACTAACGAAACGACGACGTGCAAAAACGTTCAAATTTAACAAAACCTATCATTAAATATAGAATCGCGAACGAATAAATATTAGTTTTACAATCTAATGGCCGTTAAAATGCTTAATTCTAGGCTAGAGCATAACTTAGCTTATACAAATAGTATAAAAAAAATAGTTGTTGAACATTTTCACATCGTTAGTCTTTGACTAGAGGCGCCGCTTTTGCATAAATTAACACCGGATTCACAGACGACAGCTCTAGCCCAAACATCCGAAAAACCACAATCGGACCGATTATCGAAACTTTGACGGAATCTCATCAAAATACTTGGAAGTGATGCAGTTTGATCAAATCGATAGTTTTTTTTACCGAATATCGGAATTCTCGGAAATAAAATCGGACCTTCGCAGCCCTACGCACGCCAAACGTCATTCATTGTTTTTTTTTACGTTTAGTAAGCAAACAGCCAGAGACATTTTTTGTTGTTTTTTTTAACCTGTTGATACAAAATGCTTGGTGTAAAGTGGAGTGCTAGATAGAGTTAGTTAATTAAAAAGGGTTTAGGTGATGTTGGAAACGAAATATTAGGGTAAACTTGTATTTTTTTTTCTTGGGCAATCATGCTTTAACAGTTTATAATACGAACTTTCGTTCATGCATAGGTACAAAATTAAAATGCTTAGCAGAGTTAATAAGTAAGCCATATTTGAATTTAAAAATATTAAAGAAATATATAGTTACCTAGGTTAGATACTGTTCCAACAAGCTATATACTATCACCTTACTTATAACAGTTTAATATGTATCTTCAATCGAATAACATATGGACCGGCCGTTTCTATGAGCATATTTTTCACCATATAACTAATTGTGAAGTCGGTAAATCTGTCGCGGCTCGAGTACAGTAATTGACATATTTATTACAGAATAAATAACCTACGAAGCGCGTAAATTTGAGTTCAAAGCTTAGAAAGCTTAGAATTTACTCAATACTGAGCTCTCCCTAATCTAATACATGTAAAACATCTGTGTCTCTGCGAGTTTGCGGTTGGTAAGTAATTTCGTTCTAAGTATATGCTAATAATCTAATCGTGGATACTGATTTAACCGATAAGTTTTTCTAAAAATATGCAGATTTTTCTTGTGTAAATCCACCCTTATTTGTTGGAAACAATATTTGATACTCGGAAAAATATGTTCATGTCTCTAAAAGCTTTTATGTTTTTACCAAAATACCTATAAGTAAAGTGACAATATTATTCCAGTAAGTAAGTACTTACATTACTCTTCAAAATATATGTTTAAATACAAATTCGTACACTGATTTGAAATACTTGTCAAAAGATTAAGCTGTTACGACTAGCAATGATATAGTAATTTGTAAGTATTTGGTTGTGGGTTTTTTAACAGCTTTTCTGATTGCCGCTTGTCGGACATGTTCCCAAACGCCTTTATTTTTCCTATACTAAGTTGTTTCCATTAAATCCCATCACATCATGGACCTTGTAACCAACTTTTATACCGCCGTCTAGAGACAGTTAAATTTAATTCTATCATTCCAAGTCCTTAACAAGGACAACCGATCGGCTAATATCGATTGTCCTTTCCATAAAGATGGGCCGATAACGTTGGAGATCTATCGATAATCGATATTTGACCCGGGAGGTTGGCACGACTGAAAATTGTATAGAATGCAACTATAACGCATTTGATACTTTGAATAATTAATAACTAATTTAATAATCTTATTTTTATTGCACTGATGATGTGTAATTTAATGCGTTTGTAACACCAGATTCCGATTATTTACTTCTTTTAAATGGTATTTATTATTATTTTATTATTATTATTATTTATTAATGCACAGGCAGCTTATAGCTGATACGTGCATATCAATGTCCACTTGTGTTTTGTCCATTTTGAAAATGTTTATCAAGTCTATTTTTAAAAGAGTTCACTGAGGGTGCACTGATCACTGATTCGGGCAAACTGTTCCACACTTTCACTACGCGGTTAGACAAGAAGTGTCTTCTGGGGTTGCTACTACTATGCGTCCGGTGCAGTTTCAGAGAGTGCCCTCTCAGTCTCACATTCATGTTCCGGGTGAAAATATCACTTATTGCGGGTACATTGTAATGTCCTGTAAGGATTTTATATGTTTCTATCAAGTCACCGCGTTGCCTCCGCTGCTCCAAGGTTGTCAGGCCCAGTTCCTTCAATCTATCTTCGTATGGTAAGTTGCGAAGAGATGGTACCCATTTTGTGGCTCTTCTTTGAACTCTTTCTATAAGAGTAATATCTTTTTTAAAATATGGGTTCCAAATTTGGAAGGCATATTCCAATAAGGGTCTTACATATGTCTTATAGAGTTTAATAAAGATGTTCTTGTCCACATAACGGAAGGCTTTCTTGATTATATATAAAACAGAATTAGCTTTTTTTGTTATTCCTAAAATGTGTTCCTCCCATTTTAGATTATTTGTCATAATGACCCCAAGATCTCGCTGGGAATCAACACTTTGTAAACTTTTGGAGCCAATTTTATATGTGTGCTCAGGATTCATACTACCTATATGAAGTACAGTACATTTGTCTGCGTTGAGGGTCATAAGCCAATCCTTGGTCCATTCTAAAATGCGGTCTAAGTCTTATATATGAAGGTCTTAGGTATATATGAAGATCGATTTACGATCATCGTGTTGTTTTAAATTTGTGTCACTGATGAATAAAGTAGATAAACAAGAATTTATTAGAATAGGTAGAAGGAGCTGCAATAAATTTATCTTTACGAAGAAACAACTATTTTTCAGACAGCTAGTTTTCTATAGTTACAAGCGACTTTCAGCCGAGCTATCAGAAACATGGTTGTTGTTTATGCAAGTATCAAGCATGCTCTATGTAACTACTAGTACCTAGTTTGTTTTACATGTTCCAAGAAATTGGATAGAAAGTAGAATGCACATGTATCACTACGGCGGGCACCTAAATGCATTGCTGTTGCTATGATAATGTTGGCTCCCTGTACTGACAAGCTGGATTGCGCACCTTTAATGTAGTCCTATGACAGCTCCTGTATTTATGTGAATTGCGGATTAATTTTACTGTTTAATTGACTCCTCCATTGAATTTAATCTGTTGGTAGCTAGATGGCATATGAATAGATTCGATTTAGCATATATAGGATAGGATAAAATAATGCGACAGATATTAAAGGTGTATAAATGTTAACAAATTACACTATTAGTGCGACGGCTGATATCGGTATGTGCCAGCTTGTTTAAATTTCCAGCATAACTAAACATACATACAAATCACAGTGGAAAATAAATTAAATTTACCTTAACTTACAACTTTAGGACACTTTCTACAGAAAAGGGTGAAAAAAGGTTCATTATAGTTGCAAAAAGTATGAAAAGACACAACTTCACGGGTTAGTAAGGTCAAGTAATTTTGTGTGATCCTAATCATGAGATGGAATAATTTAGGTAGCTACATTTGTCACGGAATTCAATTTCATTATCATTGAATGAAAAAAAAATACAAATATACCTACTGAACTATAAAAAATGATTTCCGGTTACTAAAAAGTGCAGTAAGAGCGAAGCACAGCACTTAAGAATCTATCGATACCGTTTATTTACCGGCATCCTATCTATTGTCACACGGCCAGTCAAATTGGTTCAGTTTAAGACGGCCGATAAGATAAGTGGCCAACTTTATTGGCTAATATATTATGACCACATTATGACACTTCACGCAGCTTCTAGGGAAATCGTGATTATATTGTTTTCTAAAATTGACTTTTTGTGTTTTATCACACTTTCAAACTATTTTTTTAATGCTCCTTTTATCTGTAGACTTGTAGAGTAGTCATTAAGCTCTACTATCTAATTATAATTTGCAGTGGTGACAAAAATCGCTATAGCGAGTTAGCGACATCTGTACTGGTACAATTATAAGTGATTAAAGAAGTTTTTATGGCTTTCGAAAGCTGCCAAATTTTCATTTTTTGTAGGTAACACGTAGCTACTTTTTCTCACTCGGTCTTCCTTGAATACCTTTATTTAAATATTTACTTTGAGTTGAGCTGTCTGCTTTTTGGTGTGCTTTTTACACTATTGCCACTTAAAATGATTTAGAAAGGCAAATCGCGATAATTCTATTTTTTTAAAGGCCTCATTCTTAAGTAAAATCTAATTCTTTATTAAATAATAATTAGTAAGGTAATTGCTTCATTAGTAGTCATAGTCATAGAGTAAGTCTTAAGCAAAATAAAATAGCTTGAAGTCGCCATAAAATATATCGGAGCGGCTAGGGTACTTGAAAATATCTGACCATGCACTTTATCGCCTTGACAATAGAGGTGTTCAGATTTGTGACCACCTTGGCCTCTCCGATATATCTGATGGTGACTTTACCTACAATGAACAGTTAACTCCAACCGTTTCTAAAAGCAAACCTATGTTCTCCGCATCGCCATTACCATTACAATAACCCAATTTGGAGACTATAATTACCGAGGCCCAATTACCTAGTCTACAATTAGCAACAGAAACAGACAGATATAAGTACGTATTAGGTCCTACAATTATTATAAGAAATTAATTTCGCTCGAGGTCTATGTAAATACAGGGTTGTCGATAGAGGATAAAGATAATAATTATTAACATTTTTACACGCGATTGATTTGACAAATCTAAACTACTTGAAAGCGTAGCCTACCTAGCCTACGAAAATAGGGGGGAGGGGGGGGGGGGGGTTCAGAATTTAAAACTACATACATCAAACCGAATCACTAAAATAATGCATTAAATCGTAGACGACTATCAAGAAGGTATGCTAATGCTACTATTTCTGAGCTCCTGTAACTTAAGTTGCTACCTACATAATATTTAATACCCGGCATGGTGCACAATAAAGGATTTATCTGGGTATCGGGATCATAGCTAAAAGACAACACAGCAATAAACTTTCATGCGGTAAAAGAGACATAGATAGACCTTTACTTTAACCTCACAAACCGAACAAGTGTATAAAGCTCAAGCTGACAGATGGACAGACATAAACTAGAGAATACTATCTTTGTATTGTAACAAAACAAACACTACCGTGCGTTGTTCCCTGTCGGATGATGTAGGGTTGCCAGGTGGTCGGGATTCTACTAAAATTTCTCAATATTTCACGCGAGTATCGACCATAAATTATATACCTAGTAAAATTACCTGACAAGAAAGGTATTAATTTTAATGCAACTTGTGGAGCCTAATATATGTACAACATGAATTCCGAAATCCCGATGTTTTAAAAACTTATTCATTATTTTTGTCCTTCAATGTGGCAACCCTAGCCCCTTGTGCGATTATTAAATCGCAAGACGCGGCTAATACGCCCCGCGGCTCTCCGCGGGTGGTACCTTCCGTATGACGTACCGCGTATAAATACTACCACCTATATAAATACTACTGACGTACTATTGGTCCAACGCCGTTGCTCAACCTACCACTTCCTTGACACCCCAAGCATGGTTAACCTCTTATCTTGACGGAGTATGTTTTTAGAAAATGGAACATAAGTCGTGAAGGTTAAAGTTTACATTTCTGTGAAGCAGTTGCATCTTATGCATACATATTGATACGATTTGTAGTGTTATTGTATGGGAGATTATTTGAAGCTTATGTCAAGTGGAAGGTTTGTGGCATAGTTCAGGTTTAAGTATGGCATAGGAGTTAATAGGCTACTTTCTAGTCATTCCTGTATCTATTGTTTTCTGCTGGCTTGTATTTGCGCATATGATAATTCAATTCAAAGATATTGTTCGTATATGAACGTTCGAGGTACGTATAACGTATGCGTCGACAATATTTATCTTTGAACTCCGAATATGCAAATTACCTCTTTAAAAAACAAACATACACTTATGCATTGTGTAACTATTGTAGTTATACCAAGGAGTAATAGCCATTTATAAGTTGCCACCTCTTTATACATTTCGGTTCAAGGTCGAGATGAGACTCTTCGAAAATATTTATATCATTGCATTCTATTCTCCATCAGTTGCCAATGTTCAAATATAGCAATAACATAAAATAGGACTTGAAAATGAGCCTAGTCCTAATTTACATACATTAGATATTACCATTAAATAGTAACGCCGATACAACACTACCGCTCCCATACCTACAAACCTTTTGACCAAACCCGTCAACCAATACATTATTCATACACCATTCTAGGCCAATCTTGTAAGGATAATTGTTAATCGACCAATCCTGTCCTCAGAGCTTCCTATAGGACAACCGGTGTCCGACATAAATCTATTTGGTTATTTCTAACCACCAAACGGCAATCATACTTCGAATTTAATGCCCTTCAATTGCCCATGTCCGCGAGGTAAGACAATTTAAGAGACATTAGCACCCAACGGGGACTGCTTATACTGCTTATACATATTTATGAATAAGCAGCCAATCTGTTTAGGACCTAGAACGGGCTGGGTGGCAAGGAATTTGCTTATACCGCTCTGATGAGCTTTTATGTTCGGGCGGGGCGATTAGAATTAATGGTTGTGGTTAATTTAGAACATGGTGCCGACATGGGAAGTGCCCTCAAATGCACTTCGCAGTACTTTAGGTCTCAAATTGAAAGTACCTACTTACTTTACTTAAAGATATAATACCGATATCAAAACTTTGTTTAGCTCTTACCTTACAATGTTTTTTTACCTTTTTATTGTGACACCGCTAGCAATTGGCAAGACAACTTCCGCTATATCTAATCTTTTCTAACTTACTTTGATTCTTTACGCGTGGTTTAATCATATGAGTGAACTTTTATATAAAGCTACAAAAAGTTCGACGAATAGCAGTCGAGTTTTCTGTTAGAATGACATTGATTGCTCACTTAGGAATGTCCAAAGCCATAATTTAGCTTTATAGGCTTGTCAAACATAATGCGAACCGGAAAGTAATTTTTACGACCTCGTTACAAACGAATTTCTTGAGCTTTTAAAACCTGACGGGGGCATTACTCCAACTTATCTGTCATGGTTAACAGGTAAGTTGATTAAAAACCCGATATACTTGCAGGCCAATTAGAACTAGGTATTAGGAGACGTTTATTCTGGCTGAGGTGACTCGACCCACACGAACGTTGTCAACACACACCGTTTAATGTATAATATGGATACTAACATTATTCATCAATATGCAACGTATTTTATTCACACTAATCATGCTGTGCCAAAGGGCCACGATTTTATCTCAACATCCTGATATACTCACTGACAAATATTTTACGCGATGTCAAAATATTGCGAGGTCGCAGTAAATACGCGTGATAATGTATCCCAGATTCTAGGCCAAGTCGTTGTTCTCGTGTTTGCGATATTAACTTGTTTATAAAACGAATTATCATAGATATATCTCTAGCGGCCGATCTGTCTTGTGATGTCAGACAAACCCGTCTCGCCTCCGACTGACTAGCCTTTCTCGTTTGTTTCAGAAGGATCTCTCGGACGATTGCATGTTCGAGGAAAATATAGAGGAGAACAACTACAACACGTACTCCAGGATACGGGCGGGGAAGAAGACGTACCTAGCGTTGGGGAACAACGGCAAGTCGCGGCGGACGCAGATCGCCCTCAACCGGCCGCTCGGCAACCTCTCGGTGTACGCGCTCACGCTCACCAGGCGGTGGGAGGGCCCCAAGCAGACGCAGTGCCCCGTGCGGCGGCACCGGGGCAAGCTGAAACGACCCCCGCCCTTCCGGACCGAGCAGCGATGTCAAATCAGAGTCCAAAAACAGATGCAAAGACAAAAGCGCAAGCACAAGAAAGTGGTCCACCCCAAAAAGAAACACCGGCATCCGAAGACGCGGAGAAAACACGACGGCACGACGTCGACGACGACGGAGAGCTACGACGAGTCGACGATGTCCACGATGTCCACGACGACCGATGGAGAGTTTTTTCGGTCGCAGACCGCGCAGTAGGCGGTCGTCCGAGCGTGAGCTCGCTCCTAGCGGTGGCAGCCGTCGCGATCGCACGCTAGCACGGTTCCACGCCCGCCTGGGGGTAGCGCCGGCAACGCAACGCCAAAACCAATGCTTCCCCACCCAACCTTACCTACTATCAGGTAGATCTCTGCTCCAGATGTGACCTGACTTTAATGATAATTAGTCTGCTGGACCTCTCTGGTCGCATAATACGTTGTAGCAAAACCGTGTAGCAATCAATTATAAATGTTCAATGAGCACTTAGTACAGAGCTAGAGATATACTCATGTGTTGGTGTTGGCGGTGCGTATTCCATGGTTTTTCACCGTATCTGTATCATTCCTTCTCAAGCACGCACCGGCGCTCCACTACGGCGCAAAAACGAAATTCAACGTCTAATGTTAAGGAATTCTCATTAATTATCACTTTTGGACGTTTTTGCTGTGGTTGATGGTGCCGCTGCCTCTCCGTACTTAAGAGAATCTCTTCGGTCAAGATGGAGACAAGTAAGAATTGCTCTCTTAGATAAATTATCCTGCTTTGGAAATCTTTGAATTATAATAACATTTAAAACCAGTTACTCGTTGTTAAGGTAGCCGTTTTACGATTCTTACTTTCTTTAGTGTAGTGTAACTTAAATACTCAATAAGGAGTCGTAGAAACGGCCTGGATGTTAAACTTTAATAAGATGTTTACCAAAGCTACTGAAATTATCTATCTCAATTTATATTCCTAGTTCGCTTTAACACTTAGGTTTATCGGCAAGATTCCAATTGTGTTAGTTACTGTTATCGTGAAATTATTAATGTATCGTTATTTATAACAATGAGTTGAAACCTGTATCGAGGGAGTCAGGGCTTGGAACCGTGCTGAACAGTTAGTGGCTTTTGCTGGTGGTGTTCATGCGATTTAAACTAAATAAACTAAATAATTAATGAAAATTAAGTACCGGCATTATTTTCAATAGTCATAAACGTTAACAATTTGACCGAACCACTTTCGATCTTTACTTACAACACCAAGTGTCGGTTGCGTCTGTTTATCATGATGTAGTGCGCTCTAAACTATACCTTTTAAGAACCCGCTAAGTATTGATCAGGCTCTATAAACCTTATAAGCTATATGGATGATACCGAATGGCTCTCTGTTCGTAAACGATCACCAATTTCGTCAAACAGCTGAGTGTGGCGCTTTAAGCTAATGCTCTATAAAAGATTGCTATGCCGATGATGTTAGGTCGTCAGTTTTCCATCGGAAAAGTTAAAGTTGTCGTGCTTATATCTTCCCGGCCTTTAAGATTTCTATTTAATTAAGCTGGAGAGATACTTTAATGGACAGCATAGTGTTCCGTTACATACGAAAACACACTTATCACGGATCCTAAATGCTCGTAATCGGCCAGTTTACAAAGTGCTTTCAAAAACCGTATTCAAATTAAGTGATTATCATTTTTATTCGGAATCGCCTAAGAACATGGCTTTTAACAGAAATTAGTGGTTTGTTAACGAGTTTTTGATAAATTTGCATGTTTGTAAAGATAACGTTTTATTAGTATGATGGCAGAAATGCCGCCAGTAAGTATTTTATTGGTTGACATTTGAGTTATTTATTACAATGATTCGAACCTAAACTCTTTGTCAGTTTTAATGCAAATTATTGACGGGTCGTTTGATCCAGGATTACTTTTACAAAAAATATTTGTCTCCAATTAGACCACATAAACATCATCAGCATGAGTTTTAGGTATTTGTACTTAGACGGACGTGTTGACGTATAATTTCATAAGAAATTGACTGAAATTTTGGACTGAGTAAAGTAGGTGTCGGTCTAGGCTATGGTAGGGTAAAGGAACGTGCGACCGGACGGCTTGCTTCTAAAGCTGGCTCCACATACATGTCATTGCCAATCACGAGAGCCATATCAAATGATTTTCTGGTGCGAATGATTGATAATAGAAACAATGACACGTATGTGGAAACAGCCTAATAATAAGTCGGATCGTTAGAGGCGAGCGGGCTTACGGCTTGCGATTGTAAAATACATCCAGATAATACATTTAATTGTAGCCAGCGTTAGTGGATTGACACCTCGTAAATAACATAGGTCGATAGACTAGTTTCTCTAGTCTCGTCGTTATGACCATAGATTATGTAACTCTGCAATAGATTCCCTAGCATAATATTTTTATCGGACATTCGTTAAACAATATATGTCGGTGATAAATATAATTGTGCCAAACACGTTGTTTGTCGTGCTCGCCTCGACCATCCAAGTAGTGATAAACATTAACGAAAAATGTGACTATTAGTAGTTATAAAACTTGTATCTAATTTGTAAATTATTTATTTTATTTTCATAGAGAAAGTCGTATTTTGTTAACGTTTTAGTTGATGTTTTTTATTATTTCCCTTAGTTCCAACCGATGTAGATATGTAGGATTTCATACGCTTGTACTTTAGTGAGCCAATGTTACTTGTATTATATTTAAGACCGTTTCTGACAATACGTGCTTTGTATGGTGTGTGGACGCAAATATTGTGATTAAATAAATTGTAATAGGCACGCTACTGCAGACGTATCATCGAAACGACAATCTGTTATAAAATTGTAAGTTTCATTACGATACTTCACTTTTTCATTCTTAAATTTTTCGCGGAATGGTCGCTATTGTTATTGATTTTTATTTGCAAAACTTGTTATAATACGCTTTTGTTAAACCTAAAATAAATCTTAAACAAAGTTGCGCTAAAATTGGCTATAACTAATACGTATTCAGTTTAAATATTACTACTATTTAAAAAGTCTTGTAAGTTTCGATTATACGTCTCTCTCCTAAAAGTAGTCTATCGCAAAAGCATACTAGTATATTGCTTTGAATATACTAGTGTATTGAATATACTTTCAACAACAATCACTAAATTTCCAGTAGACAAGTACTTATTCAATAAAAGTGCGATAAACTCAGCATGCTAGAACTTTGGGTATTTTGCATGAATATCATTGAACGTCGTCAACGATTGGTTTTTTGATACAAATTAGTGGATCCCAAACCATCAATATAAAAGACCTCAACATTTTTACTCACTGCCCTTTTATACATAGGTATGGTTACTCAGATATTATTGGAATATAAATTTGGCCCGAGGGTGAAATATCCCCAATACTTTTAATATACATGCATCATTATCATGGCCCTAATTTTTACTCCAATTTTAATCACGGTATTGTGTAAATAGTTGGTACCTACTGATTATATTTGGAATATTAATTGTTTGAATGAACCTGCCGCAGAACCATTTACTTATGTTAATTTTAATTGATTACTGTACATAGTTAATTATGTTTAACTTATATCGCGAACGACGTTCACTCGCGAGTTAATGTGAATATATTTGCAAGCTTTATGTACGTATGTTCGAAAGATATTTTGAAATTATTTATGTATTGTATAATATTTTAAGCGACAACGAAAACGACATTAAATCTGGAACAAAACAAGCATTTACTCGACATTAAAAAAATACTTAATAGTGTTGTGCACTGTGCACGTACCGATTTCTTGTCCTTTTCGAGATTAAATTATTCGATTATCGGGTTTCGATTGACTTGTTGATGTATCGTGAATTAGTACCAATCGATCTTTACGTTAGTGTAGAAACAGTATTTTGGTATTGTGAAAACGGCTCTGTTGGGTTGCAGTATGTAGCTTCGTAGTCTTTGTATGTAAATTGCATTGTAAGAATAACATTATAGTGATTACCTCCTTGGATTACTGGATTATTTATCTTATACAGGACGAATAATAATACTGGATGTATTTATATTTTTATAAAAAAAAAACTCTGACATTACCTCTCCTAAGAAGAATAGAACAAATTCAATCATGGAATTAATGAACTACTTCAAATTTGTATTATTCTTCAGCCTGTATAGTTGTAAGCAGTTTACAAATATGGTTGATTAAATGTTTACTGAGTTTATAAACTGCGCTACGCACATGTGCCATAAAATAATTAAGCCCGTTTGGGCCATTCCTACCGATCCATAGACAATATGCATTAACAATAATACATGTTACTAGTAATTAGAACTAAATGACGCTATCAAACATGCAGCATGTCGCGAATTCTAGCGCGATATTAAGACAATTTTAAATGCATCACTTTTTTATTTCAAACAATGTAATATGAAATTAACTATAAGGACAAGAGGAGTCAAACAGTATTACTTAATTAATTTCGATAACTTTACAATAATTATTAATGAGAATTCATGTTTGCCAAGTGCATTTAAAAATCATGAAAATATAAATATAATTTGATAATGGAATATAATTTGTTTAAATTCAATGTTGTATAATTAGAATGTTTCGGTAGAGTTTTTAAACCTTTATACGTAGTTCAACCAAAAGATTGATCGAAACTTTTAGACAATAACTTTTTACAGTCACTTATACCGACAAATAAATAAAACGATTCTTTAAACAAGACGTTGTTTCATTAAATATGTTAGTTTTACCCTGTAGTGAAGTGACAATGTAAGGTGGCACCATCTACAGGGTGTCCCAGAAATCGACGTCAAGCCGTAAATGGATGATAGACCAAGTTATAACAGTTATGAGAAAAATACAAAAAAAATCTATCACATGTTCTTCAAAAATTATGGTCACTTTAAAAATTTAGTAGAAGTTAAGAGACCAGGGCGTGAATATTCTAGTAAATTTGTAAAGTGACCATAATTTTTGAAGAACATGTGATAGATTTTTTTTTGTATTTTTATGATAACTGTTATAACTTGGTCTATCATCCATTCACGGTTGACGTCGATTTCTGGGACACCCTGTATAAGTAATACTTGGCCGTCAGGCGACTTATTGGTGATAAAAAAATAGTAACCCGCTTATTCATAAACGTATTTCAAACCTGATTTAACTATATCATCGTTTGTCCTTATCTGTCACTTTGACGGTTGTGGTTGTTAGAAACAGACAAAATGGAATTTAACCAAATGAGATTTGAAACACGTTTATGAATAAGCCGGTAAATCATAATAAGATTCATCTTTAAGTTCTGTATCATACTTACCTTGTTACAGTGCCACCAAAAAGAGTAGAAATTAAAAAGTGGCAACATCGTAGTGTCGTCCCGTTTTTTTTAGATTGATTTGAAAGGGACGAGAGAGACTACGATGTTGCCACTTTTTAATTTCTACACTTTTTGGTCGCATTATATCTTGCTCCACGACCACGAAATCAAGACTGTGGTCAGAATTATTCAAAGCCAGCGCAAGGCGATTTTCGGAATACTTACCTACTGAATATGTGGAAAATATATAGGCCGAGAACATCACCGAAACCCCTTAATAGGAACCTGGTATCAAAATTGAAAAAAAGGCCACAGTCAATATAGTGGCCATTTTTTTTTTCAATCATCATCTTTATGGTCCGATCCGCAAAGCCCCTTTTAAAAAGATTAAAGTCCAAAAAGAAAAATATGCTCATCTTAATGTTCTTCATTTTTAATTTTTATTTTTAAATAAATAAATATTGGGGATAACCTTACAGATCGACCTAACCCCAAACTAAGCAAAGCTTAATTGTTCTATGGGTACTAGGTGAGGATATACATAGATAGATAAATATATAAGGTATAAATACATAAAAACGCCATACGAGAAACACAGGAACAAATACATATTCGTAATAAAAACACAAACAAATGCCCTGACCAGGATTCGAACCCGGGGCCTCCATGGCAGGGTCCCTACTGACTAGGGGATAGGAGGTCGTTAAATCCGATCATGTTGAAATGGATATCTGAGGATCCGCTAGGCGACACCACCCTGAAGTCATATAATTGTATAAGTTGCTGCCATTTTGAATTTGTTTATTTTTTTACCCTTTTTTAGTTTTGATTATCCTCAGATATCGATATTCAACGTGATCGGATCCTTAACCCATTCACTGCTAATGACGACACGTTGTCGTCACGGCTCAACGAAGCATTTTCGCTACATAGCGGGAAACCCATGTTATCGGCTACGGCGTAGCGCTACGCGCGTAGCCTAGCAGTGAATGTGTTAATGATGAAATTCAAGATGGCGACAATTTTTGTCAATTTTGACTTTAGGTAAAAAAGGAGTGTATAATCTTAATCTTAAAGGGTAGGCAACGAGTAGGTAGGGTTGCCTACGGCCTACTCTTGATTTATAAATGAATAAATAAAAAACACCAAACCGAATGCAGAACCTCCTTCTTCCATGGAATTGAAGTCGGTTAAAAATACGGGACGGATTCATTGATTTATTATGTAGGTAGAACCTACTAGATGTGACATCTAGAACAAATTTTGTGCTGCATGTTTGGCCGTTGACAGCTGTCAGTTGCTTAGCATCATGTCAGTGTTTCAAGAGCGAATGTATGGACTTTAAGTGCCGATCACTTAAACTCATGGCTGAAAATTTTTGTTAGGGATGTCATCTCCTGTTACTCAATGGACGGATTAGGTTCTATGACATTAGCCGACTGTACAGTCAGGCGCTTTACTGACCTCGCAACAGTCGCAACTTTCAATACATTAGGCTGGCTCTACATGATGGGCCATCATAGGGACGCAGCTATACGACGGAACGAGACCGCAATATCGTTAGCTCCCTCTAACGCATAGCTGCGTCCCTATGATGGGCCATCATGTAGAGGAGCCATTACAGTTTTTATTCATCCATCGATTGATTTATTTGATTGCATTTGAAATTGCCGGCGACATTTGCGTGAAAAATGCGCCGGGTAGACACCCCCTGAGGAATAAAGCTCGGCTGTACACTTGATCAGAATTCAAAACACAGAAAAATATCGAGAACTGTTCTGAGATTTTTGTTTAAAAGTAAAGACTTCGTACAAAAAAACCAGGACATATAGACAATTGTTAATATTTCGCCGGCGATTTCGACACGTTGCCGTCTAGGTAGGTGCAACGAAATCAATCGATGGATCTAAAACCGCAATGTACCTATTGAAAATCGCAGGTGATTAGTTGCGACTTGCGAGGTCAGTAGAGAGCTTAAGTTATTAAATGATAGGTATTTTTAATAAAATTAATATAAATAACAAGTTTATGTGTGTAAGCGTAAAAGTGTGTGATTGAGAAGTAATGAAGGTAAATGAGTTTGTTTACATTATTTGACTTTTCTACTGACCCCGAATATATTCAAAATGTTCGAAACAATCTATACAATTTTACTAGCATTCTTTGTAAACGCAACTAACTAATTTCGTCAGGTTGGCAGCATGAGCTCACGATTCGAATATCGAATGTCGAATGAGTGAGAGAGCAATATACAATGATAATGAGACAGAGAGAAACGCCAACAGCAGTCGTCGCGCTTGCCCGATGAGTCGACTCGATACTTCACAATCACATCAAGCGTAATCGCCATTTTATTTTGTTGCCTGTAAAAATTGTACTCGTGATCGGAGGCGGTTTCGATACCATCGAGATTTTAGTAATCGTTTACGCGGTAAATATTTTGAATACTGTTGGTGGTGCAATAAACTAATATGAAGAAACGGTCGTCAGTCGCCTGGCGTTTCTTTGATCGGCTTGAAGAGAATAAGAGGGTTGTCGGAGTGCTGTGTAAATTATGTGATCAACAGTACAAGTATTTCGGAAATACTACAAATATGAGATCCCATTTGACTTGTAAACATCCTTTGCAATGGGAGCTCGTACAAAACGGCACACTGGATGAGTCTACACTACGTTTCACAGAGGATACTGAAGATTCGGCGATTTCCATCCAACCTAGACGAAAGTACAAGGATAAAAATGTACGTTATTCAGTGTCAGTTGACGTTAAAAACGAACCTAACATCACTGGAGAAGATTCAATGCCCCATATCGAAATACAAACGGTATTTATGTTATTCCGTGTTAAGGTTATGTCCTCTTATCACTCTTATCATCAGATTGTTTCGAATGGAAATGTTCGATCATCGATTTTTGATTTGAGGGATGTACCATTTAATCGATTTATTGTAATCAATATCAGTCGATTATGAATTGAAACGTCATCGTTATCAGATACGAGTTCATGTTGGGGTTGATGTAAACAAACAAAAACTACTAATTTTCGATTAGTTTCTTGAAATTTCAAAATTATAAATAGGCTCTGTAATGTAATTGATCCTATTTCAGCTAAGAATTTTATTTTATAATCAACTGTATCATTATTAACAGTCGACTATTGTACTTTCTGCATAAAAATTTAAAAAGTTTTGATTTGACATAATAGTTTATCTGCAATATTATATTGTGTTTACAGGTGGATGCATTAGAAAATGAATCGGATATAGAGCATCACGAAGTCACTGAAGCCGGTATACACTTAGTTCGGCAAATGCGAGACAGCAGGGCCACAGACGAAGAGTGGCTTGAAGAGGAATCATATCAAACTGTCGAACCACCCTTGAAACGTAAAAAGATGCCTTATAAAATTATCAAAAGGGAACCAGAGTCTCCGCCCAGACGCTTATCATTTAAACCAAAACCGCAATTACAATATGAACCAGAACAAATAGTATATCAAGTACCCAGCAAGGATGAATATTCTGTGTTTGGTGAATATGTCGCTAATAAACTAAGAAAGGTCAAGTTGCCAAAGACTAGAGGGAATTTACAGCAGCTGATTACGACGATACTCTGGCAGGCGGAGTACGGGATGTACGACAGCGCAGAAGCGGTGAAACGAGTTTTGTCTTATAACATAGAGGATAAGAGTGAAGAAACCATGGTTGTTATTGAACAAGAACCGAACCAAAGTACTGAAATTGAAGATTATGCGGTGACCAATTGAATAGATCGAGTAGGTTAATGATGTGTTTTATTTTAAATAAAAAATAATATAAAAAATTTCATTATAAAATGATAGTTTTTAATTTACATGCAACCATAACATGCCGGAATACTTATTACACAATTTATGTGAGGTTCTATGTATCTGTAAATTAAAAAGATTTCTACTTAAGGCCCCAGTTATAGAGATATGCTATGGGAAAGTTAAATACACTAAAGTAGGT
This sequence comes from Pammene fasciana, assembly GCA_911728535.1. NCBI lineage: Eukaryota > Metazoa > Arthropoda > Insecta > Lepidoptera > Tortricidae > Pammene > Pammene fasciana. Next base: position 29,183,454 of record OU452273.1, on the reverse strand, counting down.
AATGCACTGGAGAATGTTTTGAAAATAACAATTTTTTTTATTAACACATTTGATTTTGAACCTATAGTACAGATAAACTAAGAGTCAGATTCTAAGTAATTGTTTGTGGTCGCTAAATCGCCTGTTTTCATAATTGTCATAAGTGTTAATTTAAAATTTGTAGAATAAAAAAAAAATATATAGATTTGGCATAACCAACAAAGTAAAGAAGGTAAAAAATTACAGATACTTGTCAATCTTGTCGTATTATATCAAAGCGCATGCGCGAGATCTCCTTGCTTCTTCTAACTCCGTAACATAGCATATAGCACTCTCTCGCTCGCATAATACTGTCAACCAGCTGTTCTGCCAACATGGCCACGTTAAGCCGTACTTCTAGCAAATTAATAAAAAAAGTGCAGTTTTCGCCTGTTTTTACTCGAAATTATAGTAACTCGAAGATAAATAATACGTATAGAAATGTGTTTAACACGTGTGCGTGTTTGTTCGGTGGCAGTGTGTTGTTTTATGCCGCAAAAACTTATTCAAGGAGTAACACAGTCTACGCTCTCAAAGCTAAGGTAAGTTGTATTTTTATACGCTCAGCGGGGTTTGTAGAAGGAAATTAGACGCCGATTTATATTGTATTATAGGTTCCTGTTAGTTAATAACTGTAGCAGGTATAAATAGTCTGAAAAGTGGTGTTTAGTACGCATGCGCGGAGGTTGTTTATAAATAGCGTTGAGTGAAGTGAGATAACATTTTGACAGTAGATATGCGTTTCGTTACTGCTCCCTGCATCATATTAGATAAGCTATGTCAGTCAGTTAATTATTTTCTATGATATTTTTATCATATTAATTGGTAAGTTTACTGAACTCAAGCATATTCTTGTAAAATTTAAGCTGCATACTTCCAAAAATACATCAAATCCAAATATTTGACTTATACTTGTAAAAAAAAAACTTTTTTATTAATTATTTTCTGAAGCTAAGCCGAAACTTAATTTACCTTAAAATTTCTTCATGAGCTGTAGGAAAACTGGTCAGGTGCCAGAAAATACTGCCATGTATATTCGCTAGGGCATAAAAAATCTAATCAGACAAAAACCGGACAGCATGGAAGAAAATTGCATATGGTCATGATCATCAGGCATGAGGGAACGACTAAGAAGAAGAAGATAGAAAATCTGTTAAAATCTAATGGTTTAAGCTGAGGACACCATGGTCTAAAATTGCTTAGATCATTTAAACATCTTTACCACTCATGCTCTTATTTCCACTAAACGGGAGTTGGTGCAGCATGCTTTTATCTTGCATTTTATAATATTATACACAAAGACCAAACATAATTACCTTTAATGTAAATTTCAAACTGGATAATTCAAGAGTTTAAATAAGTTTAATAATATTTTCTTAGGCTAATTAAATTCTAAATCTACCTAATTCATCATCATCCAATCTTCCAACTAAATCGAACCTGGAGTCTTTTTACTAAAGAGACCGCCTTCTGGCCTTCAACAACTGAACTCATCATCATTAGTCGTTCCCTCAGAGCTGAGGATCGTGACATCATGTCCTTCTGTTGAAGATCAGGTTCCTCCATAGGCTTCTATCCCTCGCTAAGCGCATGGCTTCTTGCAGTTTTAATTGCATGGGTGCAGTGATTTGGGCACTCCATCTTGCGGGGGGAGGGCCTCTAAGTCTTGTGCCTTCAACTTTTCCCGTCATGATTATTCTCTCCAAGCTATCCGAGGAACGTCGTAAGAGGTGTCCGAAGTATGTGAGTATGCGGTCGTGGCACGTCGTCGACAGCCGGCGTTTTATGCGTAATTCCTCTAGTATGGACTGATTAGTGCGCATCGCAGTCCAAGGTATCCGCAAAAGCCGTCGCCAACACCACATCTCAAACGCGTCAATACGGCTTTTAAGGTCTGCCTTGATAGTCCACGACTCAGAGCCGTAAAAGAAAATTGGAAAAACCAGGGAACGCACAAGTCTAATCTTAGTCTCCCTCTGTATACCTCGATCTCTCCAGATCTTGTCTAACCGAGTCATAGCTCCCTTCGCTATTTGAATCCTCCGGATGATTTCACGTTCACGACTACCATCGCTAGATATAAGTGAGCCGAGGTATGTGAAGGCGCTGACGCATTCCAGGTCTTTCAGTTCTAGGCTTCGTGGAGGAGACTGTTTTCGGTGTACGAACATTAACTTGGTTTTCGCATGGTTGACGTGAAGTCCTAATTCGATGCTCTCCGCTTCTATTCGCCGGAATAAAAGACTGGAGTAAGTTGTTACAATTATTCTAAATCCAAACCAAGGCAACACTTTGTTCTGAATTTTGCGGTGCTTCTCAACGTCAGTTTCGTCGGACGTATTGAGGAAAAAGATGTAAATAGCGCAGCTACAACCCGATAACGAGTAGGAGCCGTGCTGCATTACACACTGGCAGGCGAGCATATCTTACCTTGTCACTTCATACTTCGAGTCGTGATTGAAGTCCAGTACAAACTGCGCGTCTGGCCAACAGATGAATATATACGTAAGTACCTATGGGAGTGAACTCTGCCCAAATCCCTTGGGAAGCTCGACGCATAGTTGGTCGCGGCACCAGACGCCCGCTAACACACTAATTGTCTTATAAAGTTTAGTGGTAGAGTGTGCTATTTCACTATACCACTAAACTTTATATTATAAGAGATCTCTAGAAATCTTAAGGCCCACCCCCCTTGATTCCCCACCTTTGTGGGATCTTCCACTTTATTCATCATCTTAAATAAGAGTAGTTTAAACGCATTTAGCGATATCTCCATGCGTGTCTGACGTATTGCGGCATCCCGTTTTTAAGACGCTGAATTAAGTGAGGTGTAATATTCCTCAAATTTAATTCATGATTAAACGTTTTTATCGAAGTAAGTTCGCCTCCCGGGGTGCTCACATGCATCCTCCCCAGTTAGTTTTTTTGTTAGGTAATTATTCTTCTAATCTAGCCGGTGCCACCCGCGAACGTGTCATCGAAACTTACGCTACTAATGGCACCGATTAATTCAATACTTACTCGTACGTTCCTCTAGGGTTACTACACGGGTGTTATACGTCTTTTGAATGATTCTGATTGACGAGGTAAAGTTTTTGTAAAGGCAACAGGGGCGTTTGCCCCCCCCCCCCCCCCCCCCCCCCCCCCCCCCCGACAAGCAAATCGCTACCATACTTGAGCTCCTGTTCTTAAAAACATCAGGCGCGGATCCAGGATTTCGTTCAGGGAGGGGCACTTTCCTACCCAAAAAAACTTGGGGAGGGGGGGCAACAGGAGCCCTTGGAGTGCATGAGCCAGCGCCGTAACGCCCGTAACACAGGATCCACGGTTGCCGGCATATGGAATACGGTGTTATCATTTATCAAGTCACATAGGCATTAGGTAAGGTAGGATTGCAAGGTTTTAGCGATTTCTATGAACAGTGCGGTTGAAGATTATCTAGTGGCGTTGCATTCTCACCTCACCCATGTCACTCTACATAGGCAAACCGCTATCAGCTTGGGTATTTGGGCTTTCATCAAAGCTGTAATATACATTGCTCATTTATATAAAGGTTAGGGCTACCTGTGTACCTACTTGTTTAAATACTTACAGGTACATGCCTCACACTGCTGTGATGACATTTCTTAATCCACACATACGAATATTATACCTACCACCGAAAACGCATGCCCAAAAGGCGTATCGACAACCCTATTCCTAAAGGATTTCCATGAGAAAGGATCACACTTGTATTTTTATCCTTTTTCCTCACTTATTCCCACTTAACACGTGTTTAACGAGTTAATGATCCCGGTTTAATAAGACAGGAGAGTAATGCGAGCCATTTATCCACCTTGCACCCTGATTGTGCTTGTGTTGTGACGTGGACCTTGTGTCGATGTGTTACTCGCGGAGTTGGTGTGGCTAAGGTGAAGGCAGTTGTCCACTTGATGATCGTGATGGTTATGTCGTTATCCGCGTCAAGGAGTTATATAGTTTAGTTTTTAATTTTTATAATAGCTTATAGTGTATGCAGTAACAGTCATGAAATGTGTCAGTACTGTCGTCTGTCAGTCCAGAGAAAAGCGACCACTTTGCAGATATGGAGTTATTAATTCTAAAACTACGCTTGAGGACCGACTCGTTAGGCAGTAATCGAGATGTTACTGTAAAAGCCCGAAGTGCTGTTAAACCTAGGTTTTACCGGTAACACCTGGGTTTTACCAACTTGATTCGGTAAAAGCCCGAAATGTTTAGATATCTTCTTTAATTTCGGACTTTTACCACCTTCGGTAAAACCTAGGTTTTACGAAAGCGACCGGTAAATGTTGACAAAATATTTGTCCTTGCCACGTTCTTGTAGAATTCGCCGAAATTTTGTGTCACAGTGTAAAGACGATTATAGTTAGCTATCTTTCACCTTTTTGAATTTTATTCGGACTTAGCGTTCAAAAGTTATTGGGGACAATAGGGTTTGTTTTGAAATTTTGCATACTTCTATTTTGATCTCTAAAAAATTAATATCTTTTTCTTTTCTTATCTTATCTTTTATTTCTATAGCGTAAAAATTGTGTTTTAACAAGGTCTAGCAGTCGGCGTTTACTGCATAATTTTACGACGCATTTTTCCGAAGTTATTCGAGGGAACGTAGATTGCTATTCCTGTTTATGAGGGGAATCTAGCTTTTGCATTAAGTTTGTAATTGCCGTTACTTTTGAGGGGAGGGAGATAAAAATTCGCGCTTTATATCATCGTATAGAGGGCAGGTTCCTCTATCGTTCGACGCCTTGCGCTGAATTTTAAACCAAGGGAGAAAGTGGTGGAGGGCTGAAAACCGGCGTTTTCTTAACTTTGTCGGATTTGGCCCGACTCACCCTTGACCATTTTTCATACGAGAATTTTAGGGTTGCCTTTTCGTGGGATTTTGCCCGGTGAGGGGGTGGTTTCGCTTAGTGAATCGATAGGGGGAGGTAAATCCCCCCCTCCCGGAGGCCGCCTGTCCCAAAAGGACGGTTTGTTTGAGCGGGAAAACATTATGTTTTCGGACGTGGGTGAGAAAACGGTACTGGGGCCTTCCCCGAAAGGGGATATTATCTCCCATGGGCGCGACGGACACAGGGGCGTCACGGGGGGTCTCACGACAGGGAGCAAAAGGGTTTACCCTTATGCAAAAGATGATGCGGTGCCGGACAACGGACCGAAAAACAACTCGGCGCGTAGGGGAAGGAAGCCTTCCGCAGCAGGATTGGCTCCTCGACTGAAGCTGAGGATTCTGCCTGCTCGAGGAGCCAAAAAAAAGGCAGCGGGAGTCCACGTCAGGATGTCGGCCGCACGAGGCTAATTAAAGGGTGTGGGGCAAGACTCCGAAGAGAAGGAGACGGAGGACGAGGACCCCTGGAATGACCAGACATCCCTGAGGGAAGGCGAGGACCCCAGAGAGGTGGCACGCTCGGCTGCTCAGACGGTGCTGCAGCAGACGGCCAAGTCGGGGAACATAAATGGGTGTGTGAGGGGCACCATTAACGACGCCTGCCGTGCAATCGTGTCTGCTATGGAGCAACTACAATCGGGGCAGGAGAATGATGAGATTCGCTCCCTCAAGGCGGACAACAAGATAATGCGGGAGGAGCTGGAGATCATGAGGTCGCAAACGAAGGCTCTCAGAAGTGCTTTCTCTGAAAGGCAGAAGGTGACTCCTGCGGCTGACCCCAGTGGGTCGGATTTTGATCGCCTTACGTCAGAAATGGTGACACTCTTTGCCAGTTTTAAAGAGGAGCTCTCGGGAGAATTGTTTTCCTCTATTGGGAACATGGTGAACACCAGGTTGGAGGGAATTAAGAGCCGCCACTCCCCTGCAGAGCCGATCGTCCGATCTGGTGGTGCCGAAAACCGCGGCCGTGGTACTGGCTCTCAAGCTGGAAGCTACGGAATCGTATGCTTCCGTTATGATGAGAGTCTCCAGGACATTGGCCTTGAAAACCTCAAGGTGCGGAAGACGGCGGACGGGGCCCGAATCTTGAAGGTTGCAGGGGCGGATAATGCCCGTGCAGCCGATGCCTTTCGGGAAAAACTAGAGGCGGCTATCGGCGACGTGGTCAAAGGCTACGCCGGAAATAGTGACGAGGCCTGGTGAAGTGAAAGCAGGTGATATCCGCTTTGGATTTGGTGGCTCTGGCTCAGCCCTGGTCCAGTGCCCAAAGTGGGGAGGCTGACGATCGGGTGGTCGGTTGCTCGAGTAGAAGCACTTGAGATGGAGGCGCTGAGGTGTTATAAGTGCATGGGAACCGGACACACGAGGGCCACATGCCCCTCAGCGATCGAGAGAGGCGACCTATGCTTCCACTGCAGCAAGCCGGGGCACAAGGCTGCAGACTGCCAGGCAGATGCCTTCTGCGCGGTTTGCCATCAGGCCAAATTGCCAGCAAGGCACAGAATGGGTGGCATCTCTTGCAATCCCCCAAGGGTCAAGGGCATGGAAGCGAGGATGGGATAAACCCAGGCCGTGACCCAGCAGAAGGAAACAAATGAGGGAGGTAGGTAGGAATAATATGGACCATTAATGCCAGCACAACCACAACAACAAGGTGCACAGGAGGTGTTGCAGTGCAACCTCGGTCACTCTGCCCGCGCGCAGGACCTGCTTATGCAGAATTTAGCGGAATGAGGGGTTGTGTTATATGCCTGGCTGCGGTGGCGGAGCCATATAACGCCCTCCCCGGCCCAATTGGGTGGGGTCGAACGATGGAAAGGTGGAACTGGTGGTCCCAACGGTTGGGGAGATCCTCGCAGGAATTGGAAAAGGGCAAGGGTTTGTAGCGTTTCCGCTAAATGGAGGGGAATAGTTGTTGTAGGGGTGTATTTCTCCCCCTCCTCCCATTAGACGCCTTGAAAAGATTCCTGGGGGATCTCGAAGGGGTGGTGCAAAGAGATGGTGGGGTGCCCGTCCTTATTTTAGGGGACCTGAATGCCAAGATTCGAGTTTGGGGCTGTCCTAATACCTAACTACCTAGAGGTGCCGAAGTTGAGAACTGGGTCGCGGTATTGGGACTAGTTGTCCTAAATCGGGGCAACACGCAGACCTGTGTGCGCTGGAATGGTGGGTCTATAGTTGACGTGACCCTTGCGACCCCGGCTCTGGCAACACGAATTGCCGAGTGGCGTCTACTGGAGGATGAAGAGACCCTATCTGACTCAATAGGGATCCATGGGGGCGGCCATACAAGATGGTGCGCAAGAAATTGCAGTGCGCTTCCCCCATGGACTCCATGGAGCCAGTACTCTTCCGGAGAGTTGTGGAAGGCCTGTTCCCAGAAGCACCAGACTTTGACGCACCGGTGATGGCTCCCCCAACGGTGGACCCGGAGGAACCCCCGTCGTTCCCCCTGTCACCGACGACGAAATGGAGTGGGCGTCAGAGCGGCTGAGAGCCACACGCAAAGCGCCAGGGCCGGACGGTGTGCCAGGGAAAGTGCTTTTCTCGAGCTTTTCTTTAGGCACTCGAGCATCTCGGGGACAGACTCAGGTCCCTAATGGATGAATGCCTGGAGACGGGGAGGTTCCCGGAATGTTGGAAGGAGGGACGATTGTGTCTACTTCGGAAGGAGGGGCGCCTGCCTGACTCCCCTGCAGGATACTGCCCCATAGTGCTACTGGATGAGGCAAATCCTGGCCAACCGCATCCAAAGGCACCTGGAGGGAACGGGCCCGAACCTGAGCGATAACCAGTTCGAGTGTCGGAGGGGGCGGTCCACAATAGATGCGGTGGGAGCTCTGTGGGGGTTCGGGGCACTAGCGGAAAGTAGAGGGGAGGGAGTGGTTGTGGTGTTATTGGATATGACCAACGCGTTTGGCTCCCTCCCCTACACGGTAATTGGAGAGGCGCTCCGATTTCATGGAGTGCCCCATTATATTAGGCGGGTGGTGCAGCACTACTTGATGGGGAGGGTAGTGCTGTATGAGCAGGGAGATAATAGGAGCGTGAGGGCCGTGACGTGGGGGGTTCCACATGGGTCAGTCTTAGGCCCCCTCTTGTGGCAACTTAGGTATGATTGGGTAATCCGTGGGACACAACTTCCGCGCCACACACTTTTCGGGCTCCGAGTCGCCCTACCAAAGACGGAGGCCATGGTCCTAGGGGAGCAAGAGGATGAAGACTGCGAGGTGACACCTCTCTAAGGGTCGGAGGAGAAACCGACCAGGCCAGGGCCCACATAAAACACGTGGGCCTTGTTCTGGACAGTAAGTGGACATTTGAGGAGCATTTCACGAGACTGGCTCGCCGTCTCGTGGGTGCAGCCTCTGGACTAGGCCGCCTACTGGAATATGGGTGGGCCTAATGCCCCATGCAGGCGGCTCTATGCAGGAGTGGTTAGAAGCATGGCGCTCTACGGGGCATCAATTTGGGCTGGCAGACTGACGGAGCGAACGAGAGCGTTGCTCCGTCGGCCGTAGAGGGTGGTGAATAGAATAGTTACCCAAAGAATAGTTAGGGACCGCACTACCTCTCAAGCTGCGGCGTGCCTGCTTGCTGGCACCCCGCCCAGGGAGTAAGACGTGGTGGTACTAGCGGATTCCTTCGGATGTGCTGGAGGATAGCCGCTATGGCACGCGGACCATAGGGGCTATCTTACCGGTAATAGACGAGTGGTTAGACAGGCGGAAGGGGACCCTGACGTTCAAAATGACGCAGGTGGTGTCCGGGCACGGCTGCTTCGGACACTACCTGCATTTAATAGGGAGGGAACCAGGGCCTCAATAACCCGAATATGGCGCGGCGGATTACACGGCCCAGCACACACTTGAGGGGTATAATCGCTGGGCCGTGGAACGAGCGGCCCTTGTGGCGGCAACGAGGATAGCGAACCTCTCGCTACACTGCTTAACAGCAACTATGCTGGGCAGCGAGAGTAAATGGGACGCGATGGCCTCCTTCTGTGAACAGAAGGAGGCGGCGGAGAGGGAACGGGAAGATAATCCGGATGCGCTGCCTCTCCGGCGCAGACAGCAAGGTCGAAGGCGACTTGTCTTTAATAGACAAGACCCCTAATTGAGGCGTGCGACCAGCGGGTTCGGGACCCGCATTGCACGGCCCCTAGCACTAGATCGGGGGGGGGGGGGGGGGGGGGGATAAAGAGTTTCTGATTGTGATCATGTTATTCGAACCCATGGCGCCCTTGTTAACAGCAAAGTCATAAGCGGCGAGTCCCACATAACTCCCAACTAGGCCTTCCCGGGGCCTAGGAGACGATGCGTAAAGGCATTCCCCACTCCGTCAAAAAAAATGTCCCCATTCCCGCTAACGGCGTTCGATTTCGCAGGACAAACACAGGCAGGTAAATCTAGTCACTTAGAATTGCAACACAATCCCCCATTATTTGCCTTGTGGTGTCCCCACCCCCCAGCAAATACCTGGTGCATAAAGCGCATTACTCGGGGACTGTTATTGCCCTTGAAGCAGATCAGCTTTACAGACCTAGAAAAATGAGATGATACGACGCTTGATCCATAGGTATTTGCCGTTCCCCGCGGGTCCTGGGTGCAAATTTAGCGTCTTTACACTGTGACACAAAATTTCGGCGAATTCCACAAGAACGAGGCAAGGACTAAAATATTTTGTCAACATTTACCGGTCGCTTTTATAAAACCTAGGTTTTACCGACTCGACGGTGGTAAAAGTCCGAAATCAAAGAAGTTATCTCAATATTTCGGGCTTTTACCGAATCGAGTTGGTAAAACCTAGGTGCTACCGGTAAAACCTAGGTTCAACAGCACTTCGGGCTTTTACAGTAACATAGATACTGCGACGTTACGTAAAGTTCATAAATTAGGAATCTTAGGTCAGGAGATGTTTCTATTTTTTGTTACGACACTAATTGCATCCTTGGTCTATAAGAAATTTGAAATGAAATGAATAGGTAACTAAAATGTAAGACTGTGAAATAGTTGGGCCATCTACTACTACTACTCCTACTACTACTACTACTACTACTAGATATATATAGATCCCCGCTCCGAGTCGTTCTTGGTGCAGAGGCTGGCCATAGTCATCCAGCGTGGATAAGTCGCAAGCATTATGGGCACCTTTGCATCGTGAATATACGGGAGCGGGTTATAATGTAATTTTTATATTTGTTCAGAATAGGTATAGATACCTATTCTGACATTCAATAAATAAACTTGTTATTAAACTGCTTAAGAATCCTTTTACAAGCTAAACACAGCGGTAAATACATATAACCAATTATGTACTTACAGTAAACATTAATACATTACGACGTTTTGTATTTGATCCCAGCTGTCAAGATAAACTGCAAACGTGAGCTAAGCCAGCCGGACAACTTCCGACAGCAGTTATGGGATTTAGTAGCAACTGTAAAATTACTTATCACTTGCAAAAACACCGTTAAGCGTGTTGATAATATTTCCGACCAAAATTAACCGTTTGACCGCCAAAGACCGTCAAATCACGCGCACGGAAAATCGTGCCCTCAGCGCCAGCGCGTGATATCACGTCCAAAATGTAATCGAGTGCGCTCGCGCAAATTTTGCCTGAGCGTCAGTGGCACGATTTTTCTGTCCAACACAAATTGTCACACAAGGTAAAGCACACATTGTATCAAAGTTAAATTTTATTTAACCGTAGCGTACTTAGTTTATCTGATAGCCGACATAAAGCTCTATAACTGGAGTAAGCTTAGGTACATTTCCCCTCTGTCAACGTTATTAGCAGGAAAATCTAATAGGTTTATAAAAACTATTTCAAAAATCGATTACACGCATTCAGTTCATCGTTTTCAGTGAGTAAAGAGCTCCGTGAAAATGCCTTTATGTATTGTTTTTAGGTGTAAAAAATGTTCTATTATGTCTAGTTTACAAAAATATGAAATATAATTTCACATGTAATTATAGTTTTACTTTTTTTTATCATTACTATTATGATTAAAAAATTAATCCATATCGAAAATCCAGCGTCGTTTACTGAATCGATTCAAAGATAATCGTTTATTTTCTGACGGGCAGTAACTATTTTGACGTTTGACACTAAGGATTACTGCCTTCTATATTTTGTTTGAAAATATAAGCAAAAATGATCCTTGGCTTTTTTGTTTGACATTTGCAAAGACTGCATCCAATAATGAACCATATTTCAACATATGTAAAATCAACTATTTGTTGCTCCATTTAGTGTCGTGACTTACTGTCAAATATGCGTGATATTTTCAAGTGAAAGGTACATCATTGTCCTTTATCAATAAGGCGATGCTGCTATAAAAATTCATTTAGAAATAAACTTTATTAACAACCGACAATGATGTACCTTTAAATTGAAAACGCCATACGTATGCTTCCTCGCCCCCCTCAGATTTTGGCAGACTTTTTTGTTTGGAAAGATGAGGCGATGGCTCCTCCAGGTATAGAGCTTTATGGATAGCCGACCGCTCCATAGAACCTGACGGGAGATAAAGTCGATGCTGGAGTTCGATTTTTGAATCTCACCGGGTGACTTATTTCGTACTAAATAGTCATCGGCTGCATACAAAAAAAGGCACCGGTGAGATTCAAAAATCGAACTCCTGGTCGAGAACTCGAGACGTACGAGGTACGAGTATGTAAATGCGGACGATAGCATTCAACCGAATATAACGAAGTTAAATAAACAGGCATGTGGGTTAAAATTTATAATTGATGAAAATAATGAGCAAAACATTGCTAGCGGTATATAGTATTCTTTACACACGTAATCTAATTATAATATACCTATATCTATACCGAACGTTTGAAAGAAGTCGTTCAGTGAAATTAATGCTAGCTCCAATTCACAAAGCTATATTTAACTATGCTGTAGATAGACCAACGTAACTCAGATCTTTGATGATTGTTACAAATTGCAGTTGTATGGATCAAGTAATATCATAGACGAGCTCGCGGTCCATTTAGGACGTTTTATGAATCCGGCGGGCTGATTTGATTTACTACTTTTTTCAATTTGGCCACCGCCGTTTTACTACCAGTCTGTCAGTTATGAAGGTTTATGGACTTCGTGATTTATATTCTTCAAATTGAATACGCTTTCGTTTAGTCTTTCTTAGAAAAGTTGCAAATCTCGTGGTCTATTAATTGATACCTACCTATAATGAATATAGCACTGTTCAGTAATAAAAAAGCTGAAGAACTTGTGAATTAAATGGTCGGTTAAAAATAATTTCTAAAAAATACTTTTAGGGTTACCTAAGTAATAGAATAATCTTATTGTATTGGAAATGGATATTGTCAGGCCAGGTTAAGTCTACACCGACATTGCAAGTAACAAATTATGGAGAGCCAGCTGTAACGTTAAGTTCATATAAAAATACTATTTTCTACTCGTCGACTTTAATCTGTGTATTAGGATTTTATAGACCAGACTTAAACCTTACACATTTAAATGTTGGATAGTCTATGGCACTTCCGGGATCATTAAATAGATTTATTAAACATCCCGCCCCTAAACTAAAATAATTTTGAAAAGAGAATGTCATTCACATCTCGGTAAAATGTGTAGAGTTTGTCCGGGAAGAAAAGTGTCATGGTTTATATGGGAGCTCATACATTGTACGACACTTTTCTTTTCGGACAGACTCCACTTTATAATTTCCGAACGTACTTAATCTGTCAAATTTTCTTCTACTTAAACTTGCTTCTACGTTGTGATTGGATTATAAAAAGACCAATCACAACTACACCGACATCTTGGAAGTAAGTGTTGACACAGTTTATTCTATCCATCTCTTTCTACTACGCACACAATCATATGTATATTTCTTTTCGGTGGTGTCTGTACCACCGAATAGGCTTAGATACAATTACTTCCGGTTTCAAAAATAGTGTTTGACGTTTAATTGGTAAAAATTTAGAAAGAATGAAAGAGAATCAATTCTTACTTAATACTCGTAGAAAAAGTATTGTATACAATAGTGACATAATTAAGCTTTTCACTCTCGTACCTTAATTAGGCCACTCAGCAAGCTTCGTGGCCTAAACGCGGTACTCGACTGGAAAGCTCTTGATTATGTCACTATTGTATAAAATACTATTATGGAGCCCGTGGAGGCAGTATATTATTACACTATGCCTGCCTGCATAGTCTTTACAACGCTAAAATGTATAATAATATCATCAGGTTGGTGCAACTATTAGCTAGACTAAGCCTTATTATAATTTTGACTTTGCGCCGTCGTATAGTCATTTTCATTCTTTGCTTAAAATGACACATGCAAATCTTTTTAAAATTATTCATAGAGACGGACCCATACCGCAGATACACCAATTACAGATACACACATTAGTTTCACCAATGCTATGATATGACACACCTTCAAAGAATCGTAAATAACGCGAACATTCCTTTCGTTTTCCTCAAAAGCAGCGCCCTGATCACGTACTGAGTATAGACTCAAGATACAAAACGGGTCACTCTGTATAGAATCTTTCATACAAAGTGACCCGTTATTATCCTTATGCTTGTATAGGAAACAGTGCTATGTGTCATACATATGTTAGTGATCAATAATTCATACACACGCCTGCGGTCTATCGTCCTAGAAAAAGGTGTCGTATTACTTACAAATTGATTAGACAATACCGAAATGAGATATGATTCAATTGGTTGACGCATCCGTCTATTGCGTGACGGTATTGCAAAGTGCTTTCGGTTTTTTTGAAGGTTATTGTCATCTAGTCTATGATGTGTGGTCTGTCGTCTATTCACTATTTATTTAAGGGATGGTTTGCACTAATAAATTCTATTATACTTTTATGTTAACTGTAACAAAATCCATTATGAATTAACATCATCATCAATATCCCTTAGCTCTGCTCTTTAGGAAATCAGTCATCTACAGTACTTACAGATTTTAATGGGATATTTATGGTTTTACAAACGACAATAAAGAATCCTAGTGTCCTTTTGTTTTTCATCAGCATCACTCTATCTGTAGCACGCTGAATGCATAAGGATATATTCTGTTACACATCGATATATCACTATTTGTCTGCCCTAATTAGTTACAATACTGTCAATAGTTCCTTACATGTTTAGTGTGTCAATAATAAGAATGTAAATCTTTTTTTCCTTTCCATTAACACGACTACTATATGCTCCTCTCCCCTATGTACAGTCGTCGTCAAAGATATGTTTAGACTTTTGCACCTTACTTCTTTGTAACAAGATGCAAAAGTGTAAACATATCTTTGACGTCAACTGTACCAAAGTCAGTTCTAGAAAATATTAAAGGCCAAGTGCCACATGACATCAGGTCAAATATGTTTGTGGTGCTATAAATCAATTTAAATTAAACTATGTGGCACCATGAATCAACACACTCGATAGGTATGATCTAGTTAAAGGCGCAGAGCAAATAGATCGGCAGAGTGAGCCCTCGCTAAGACTAAACTGTGACATAGCCAACCGATTTCTGTACGCACATACCTATACATATGTGGCGGTGGGACAATGTGCTTAAAATTTCTTCATGAGCTGTAGGAAACTTAGGCAAGCCGACGAGAATCGTGTTCTATGGACTCGCCGCCACTGATAGACACGTACTCATTCATTTTCCCCATTCAACGCTCCAGTTAACCAATTCCACCTAAGTTGTGATGCGACTCTAGCGAATGTTAGCGCATAAGTACAATTAAATTACATACATGGAAATCGGCGTCTCATGAAATGGCAGTTCGGACTATCTCGGCTCTATCTATAATCTTATCAACTCTGTGGCAAAATAACTTAAAACCATGACAACCAGTACTACCATCAATAGTGTGTACAACATGAAGATATGACAAGACGCACGTTGACATTCGATTAGCACTGGAATCACTTCTGTCGATTGCGGTCACCATAATAGTGTTATTTTATGGCCATCTACATGGAGAATTACTACAACTAAAATAGAAATTCTCAAGTCAACACTGTAGATGCTCAATAGCAAGAGAGTCCTCTTATCCTCCGCCTATGCCCATCAGCAGTAGCACTTATATCAGACTTATCAAAGGATACTCAAGTACTTACAAAATTGGTAGAAGGCATAATCGTTAAGATGCAACACGAGTTTTGCGGTAAGGCTGATCTGATACGCAACACATACGCCCCATTGAGGTTTTCCAAGACGCGATTTTATTGCATCCTCAATGTGTCATAGGCAGTTTTGCGTCAACAAACATCAATAAACAATGCTACTTATATATAGGTAGGAAGTTCCTACCTCCTACTCTACCGTATCTGTAAGCTGCACATGGACAGTTTTGGAAAATAACATCCAAGGCTTCCAGAACAGCAGAGCTATGCCTCGTAAATTGTTCCAATGGCATATAAAACTTAAAATGTAGTTTCACATTCTCAACAACTTATCCTTACCTTACCTCACAACCTCAGCGCTTACAAAGCTAGAGTGTTAAGTTTGGTACTCCTGCTGTTATAAAATGTCTTGTATAAACTGATTCTTTTCTCGACCCTCGGAACAAGTTTTCTTCATAGCCGCGTTATGAAAGTGAATATTCCATTAAATATAACAAACGCACCGCATTAAGCTATAATAGTTGACAAAGCATCTTTGTCTCAAGTTTGCAATAAGATCTAAATACTTTCACTGTCGGCCCTACATCAGTAGTTTTATTCTTTTACATAGACGGTCGTGTTCGGAGCGGACTCCTTTTTTCATGTCCGAGAAACATTATACTGACAGTTCCATGGCCCTTACCATTGGTAACTAATTGTGGGTTTTAGGACAAAAGTATCTAACTGACTGACCGTACGTAGTCGGTGGTTAATCCCATGTAGACCTGAAATTGGCAATGTTTCTTGACTTAAGAAAATGTGACGTTTTCAAGGAAAAATTACATCATTGTCGCTTGTTAATAGAGTTTATTTCTAAAAGAATTATTATGCCTTATTGACAACTGACAATAATGGACCTTTTACTTGAAAATGGCACAAATAGTTAAGGGGCTACTTTGAAAAATTATAGATTTTTTCAAGCGCTCTAGTGACTAAACGGGAAAAGGGATTGAATTTATTTTCGAATATATATTATTAGACTATATACTCTTGTTTTTGGCACAAGCCGAAACACGATTGCTGAAAGTTGCCTCGATAGAAAAAAAATCCGAATTTGGGTCCTTTTTCCCATTATTTTTCTTGGCTTACGTAAACTATAAGAGATTAAGCAATATAACTAAGTAAAAAATATGGTATTCTAGTTTATCTAAAAAGTCACACAAGCAAAATTAGACAAAACTTTATAGATTCGCTTATATATCGAAGTTTGGTCAAAAAGTCTGATCCTTAAGAGCGCTGCATCTCTTTCTTTCGTGCACGGGAGCCATAAACGTGTCTCTAACGGATGGGCGTGGCTTGTCGGAATCGAGGAATGGCCTTAAATGAAAATCGTCAGGATTAGTTCATTTTAAATATATGAACGATTGATGTTTTTAGTATGTTGTACTAGCAGTTTAAATAGAAACAGATATGATAGATATACTAAATAGATAGTACAAACAAGATTCCAATAGAAGCGCGTTACCGAAACCAGAGTGCTTTTATGATTCGAATTCGCAATATATTTATTTATCCTCCAAACTACACTTAAGGATTTTCATTACATTCCCAAAAAAGACAGCAAATGTTAGGTATATATAACGTAAATAATGCGTGGAAGGAATGCCTCGGTTTGTGAGCAAACATGATGAAAAATAATAAACACAGCAATTTTATATATCAGCGTCAGTTTAGTCGGAATACACTTACACTTCGTCAAACTCGATAGTTTATCACTTTAATCTCGATCGCATCCAAACCACGGACGGACGGTACGGACAACGCCCTCGTAACAAAACACTCAATGGCTCGCGATAATATCGGTCACGATTAAAAGTAAATCAGCCTATTCAAGAGTTAACCCTAAACTGCTAGCAACCCCCAATAAACGCATTGTCCCCGATATTCATTAACAGGTTAACTTCTAAGAACGGACCACCTACGACGCCCATTGATCCCATTCTGACCAATATGATCGTCCTTTGTCCGTCCACATATTTATGGACCTCATAATTTGGTGGCTAAATGAAATAATTTGTTGTCAATGTATTGTGGAGCAACAATTGGGGGTGAGTATAAAAAGACAGGGTTATTTTGTAAATTATGTGAGTAACTTTGTCACGAGGTCGAGGTTTTATTTTGACCGGTCATGTGATAGTTTAAATGATTGCCGTAAAAACTTTCGTGGGAAGTATGATGTGACTATGAAATTCCTTAGGGAGAGAAGTGGCTAGAAATATTTTAACGTCACGAGAACGTTACTTTACAGTCAAACCGTGAAAACTGTTTTGTGAGAATCTATATTAGTGTAAGCTGTATCTTTTTATGTTAAATAAATACATAAATAAAATAAAAAAATTAATCAAAACAAGAATCGACTTGAAATCAGTAGTTGTTTCAAACTATTTTAATGTTTGGGTACCTACATATCGAATTAAAGTAATTGCACAACATATACCTACACTCGAGAGCAAAAATTACGGGTCAGTAACATAAACTTTAATATCTTTAAAATAATAAGAGATATTCAAGAAAATGCCAGTGACCCGAAACTTTTGCTCTCGAGTGTAGTCGCTTCCTTGAGAATTTCACTTAATTGTGTGGAAGCTGCAATTTATGAGTACCTAAGTATGAGATGAGATTCACATCCTTACAGTGGGTAACGCTCATGTCCGCATGTGAGTTCGTTTAGCTGCAAATTCCATAGCTTACGGTTACGGTATCCACTTATTAGGCAGGCGAGATTAAATGCCGCACAACTAAAAAACATCCTAAATTGTATGATACACATAACAAAACTTTATTAAGTAACTCTTTACCGAATTTTGGTTATTGATTTAATTGCCAAGTAGTTAGGTTATCGTCTTTTTCAGTGAAATCTGCCACAAACTCTCCAATCCATCCATTCCATTCACTTAATTCAACCAACCCCAACATGTAAGCCTAAAGCCGCTAAACGTTACACCCCTCGACAAAGCAATGTTTCCCGGCCCGTTTAACGCCCGATCAACGTCACTGTCACTCCCGGGGCCCATTACAGGCCGGTAATGAATTACTTTTCCCTTTTGTTTAGCTTTAACGTAACTGGATGAATCTGCCTCGTTTGCGATTTACGTCGATCTTTATCTGGATGATCTAGGCTGTGATTGGCTTTTGTTGTAAAAAGATTTATTTTATTCGCAATGTTTGTATCTTGTTCATTAGATCAAATTAAAATCATTGATAAAACTCAAACCTGTCCTTCCTTTTCCTTTCCTTCGTAGGTAAAGTGTAAAAGCGATAACTTTTAGTTACGGTCCCAGATAGAGTCCGTCTACGTGAAGTTTACACCTACTTGGAAATGTATGGGAGCGCCATACTTGACGCACTTACCGCCAAAACTTATTATATCAAGCTCTAAAAATTATGTCACTAACAATCACTTCGTGAAACTTATTGAAAGAATTTATCTGTCTCTGTAGTGAATCATTAACTTGACAACTGACTGACAATTTTTATAAAAAGTAACGAAGTACAAATTCCACGTTGATTATTACTTGAAATATTTATGGTACTTAGCAGTCAAAATACCCCAAAAACATATTATAATTTTTCCTATGAATAAATGAGACAATAATGGTTACTTTACTGTACCTACTGATCCCGTGCAAACCAACATTCCTACCAAAACTATTCCCAAAATAGCAGCACACATCACATAAATCGTAGTCACATCCCTTCGAAATGTCACTCACAATTGAAGTTCGAATTCCCCAAAGGAATTTTCAATCAGACCCGTACTGACTCCATAATTTGTTTCATGAGAACTTGGCGATAAAGATCACGGCAAACTAAATGAGATTTTAAAGGATAAGGATATGGAAAAATTTCGAATGAATGTTAGAAGTAACTATGTAGAACAAATTGAAATGGCGCGTTCATTGTTTAGGAAAGTCATTGAAACAAATGTCTTAAAGTAAAGGTGTTCCTAAACTATTTTTGATTGGGATATTTTGCTCAGGAGACTTGTATTCGCGTTAGTCAATTACTTCTACATTCAATATCAGAGTTTGACGTCCAGATCACACCAACTGCACGAATAGCATTGTGTTATGTGAGGTGTCATTACATTACATAGTCTCATTTTCCCAAAAAATCTAAGTAAAAATATAAGAAAAAATCGAAAGTAAACAGACTCAGGAACGCGTGATCCGTTTATAAATGGTAATACATCCTCCGGCCGTCTGCTCCAGAGATAAACATACAAATAAAAACAAAACAATACGTAACACGTTGACAATGAACTATCGACAAATGATGTATTCGACGATGCAATCGATGTGGGATAAATCACCGAGGGGCAACCCGGTACTGTCTTCCTTCTGAACTCACTTCCAAAAGGACATACATTTAGTGTCTTGTGTTCTCATTGCATTATGAGCACAGATGAGTAAATTAACTAGTGTAAATGGATATTAGCTGTCCTTAACAACTCGATATCACATTTGCCGGTTCTCCTGACAGTTCGACTCAATTGTTCTTAAGAAACAATTTGAATATTACGAACTAGCACTAATTCTAACTCTTACCTTTATGAAATTAAAGTTTAATTTCGTTTAACCACTCGTCGTTAGGAAATGTGATTTGTGTGACTTGGATAGGTCAGACCCGCTTTTACCCCCTTTTTAAACCGGAGTACAGAGTAATGTGCCCTAGTATTATCGGTCTTATCATACGCTCTGACCTGCGACACTCTTTCATGACCAGAAACAAAGCAATAACACCCATATGGCGAGGGATTAAAGTCTTTAGGGTAGGATTTGGAATGATGGTGTGTATATAGTGTTGGATGTTTATAAATTATTTATGGGGTCAATGGGACAAAGGGATGAGCGCGGTGATAAGCGAATGGCTGGCGACAAATGTTGAGATTAGTTATAGGACGGTTGGTTTGGTATGCTCCACAATTCCACATTTTTGGGGACGAGTTTAAACACGAATATTGAACTCATAAAATAACGTATTTTCAACTTAAAGATCAAACTTAGCTTGAAAGAGAGAGTGGCAAAACATCATCAGTGCTTATCTGATTGCATCCTGCATTCTGACTCATTTGGATCCCCTGAATTCACACAGGACAGTTATTCGCCTAACATATTTATATTACCACGAATCACAACTAAATCACTTTCTGCGATTCATTAAGAACCAATGTGTATTTCAAAGTCTGATCTTAAAAAAGTTAAGCAGTGATCCAGTAGCACTCACGTCACACCAAATATTTACTTACCCTGCCTGGCCTGCCTTATCTACGTCATAAACTAAACCTCCACTTACTTAACATAAGAGTTTAAGTTAATAAGTATTGGTTCAGGGTGCATCGACGAGATGTTTATCGAACAATGCGCAGGCGCGGGAGCTGGGGCAAAAGTCAAAACACACGGGTCGGAGTGGCACCGCGCAACACCTTTGCCTATTTCCCAGTTAGCCTACCGCGAAAATCGAAAGTAGAATTTCATTATCTACGTCTTTTTCTTTCGAATTAGCAAGTGCTATAGATACCTATAGCCACTGGTCTTCATTAGGCACAAAACACCTGCACCTGCGCTGAATTAAGCAAATTCGTAGACAAAATGCTTAAATTTGTCTATGCCGCCTTTTCCCATCAACAGCCATCTTCCATTGAATATTACTTACAACTAACTAGTACCTAGTTGTAAAATAATAACAAACAAACAAATGCTCCACCAGACTGCTCAATGCAGACATGCTCCAGATGATTGTGTGCGTCTGGGGTTGCAATCCGGATTCAACTAATATAGAATTTGGGCTGTGCTGACCGTTTTCCTTACAATTTCCTGGAGCAGCGCGTTCAAGATTTGTAAAAATCTACATGTTTCAAATACACACATAGACACTGGTTTGACTGCGCTTAGTAAGCGAAGGAACTGTAGGACGCTTACGACCTTATTTTTACTACCGTAAAGCAATCCTGGAACAATGAGATGTGGTGGGAAGAAGGATAGGCAAGATACAATACACAGTTTGTTTATTAACTAGCTTATTTGGTGGCTTCGCTTACGGTATGCTATTGGAACGGTATTTATAATTGGAACTGTAGGAAGTATTCTATTGATTACCTATTGGGTTTGTCTACCTGCTTGTTTGTATTAAAATAATTTCAATGTCAATGTCAAGTTTTACTTCGGATGGACATGCGAAAGAAAGTCTTCTTGTTTCTGAAGTTCCTTTATTTTTCAATATTGTTTGTGTTATGCATATCACTCAACATTTTTAGATGAACTCGTACAATTAATAGACATATTTTCTGTTTTAGCAATCAAATTCTGAGGGCCGGATAGTGGCAAATCGCAAATATAACATTTGGGTTGTTAATACATGGCACAGATAACCTCAACCACTAGATAGATCATAAGTACAAGTACTCTGGGTCACCACGCATCTGTGCTCCCGTACTAATTTTGTATGAGAGCGCGACCGCTTATTTAAGTTGAGTTAACGTTTTTGATCGTTACTCATGTGAATTAAAAATATCCACAAAAATCAAGTTACAGGGGTGAACCTGGATTGTTATAATACAAATTGGCGTAGAATACTATTGAGATGTGCTGTTAGAATCGTAGAAATTTACGAATAAAATTGCGCTGATGTGTGGTGACCTCGTGCTCCCTGTAAAAGCTTAATGATAGGTGTCTGTGTAGTCTTTGATACATGGTCAACTAAAATGCAAATCAATGACACGCTGAGTACGAACATTTGCTTGCTTGATCATCTAGCTTCATATAATTATTGTTTCTGTCGTTATCCCTATACCTCCAGCACGACAAGCATGGCGAGCTATTAAGAGTAAAACAATGACAAAATATTTAACAACGTCAAATCTCAGACGAGATAAAGAACCCAAAATAAGAAGATCGTCTCATTACCACGCAAATCAAGTAATCTAGTTATCCATGTTAATTAGTGGCGTTGCAACTCCCATTCCTGTTTCACTCTAATTTGGCATCTACTCATATACGCTTTAGAGATGTTTTTCTGGTAAATTTTTCTTGCATGTATCACGTTTTTATTCTTCAGATATCGTTATGTAACCGTATCTGGTATCTGAGCCTGTATCGCGATCACTTGCGTCCAGCGCGATGCGAGAGTTATTCTCCAAACCAGTGTAAGATTAACTTCAACCTGTGGAAGTAGACTATGCAGAACAGATATTACTCACACCCAGATACACCCAGTTGGATTGAGAGGATCTTTGAGCATGCTATGGGAATAGACGAGGACGGCGCCGACAGAAAGACGACCAATCATATCCGTATCTACGATCTTGATTGAGATTTATTAGACGGATCGAATGAGTCGCTCCGATCTACATAAATCAGTCTTTAAATAGTGCATACTGTTCTACAGTCTTCAAAGCTGCAGCTAGATCTTATTTGTGTTTAAATTAGGCCGAAACTGGTTTGTTTTTCTGTTTGCTATATACCGTTTTTGTTTTATTTAATTGTCCCGTATTTTACATTCTGTCAGTGTCTGCCTAGATCTTATGTGTTGAAGAATTAAGTCGACTTTCCCATGTTTATTTATTTTGGAGATGTTTTTCGTACTTTGGAGGGTGTCCTGGTCGGTTCTGGAATCGGATCGGTCGATGATTTGTTTCGACCACTCGTTAACGCTTCTTGTTTGTTGAAAAAGTGCGATTTATTGACAGGAATATCTTCATATACATGTGTATGTGTGTTTGAGTTCGTTTGAAGTTTGAAGGTTCTCACTGCTGGTTTCTGCTTTGCTATAAATCAATAAAATCCCTTATACAATTGTTAGTTATGCATCAATTACAAATTTCAATGCATAATAAAATTAATAAATCTCTCCAAATATATATTTAGTGTCTATATAAATGAGCAAAATTGTAAAAAAAAAACTTATTGAGACTTATTTTAATGTATTTTCTTAATTAACCATTACTGTAAATTTTTGAGCATATGACTATATTTATATCACAAACTCCAAGGGTATTTCAATCCTTTAGCCAAATAATTACGTAATCGTCCAGTCCATGAACTTGGCTTCCTAATCCCACTTCTGCCGTGATCTTCACAATGACCCGATTTATTTGCTACTACCGACAAATGTACATAACCTAAAATAGTCACACTTCTAATAGTTTTAAAGTTCAATTTACTCTAAAACTGGGCTCTTGAAAAAACTATCAATCAATCAAACTCTGACACAAATTGGCAAAAGCGGGCCACAGACAAAACATTGGAAGGATTATAATAATCCTTTGATTTTTCAAGGGCATACTTTGTCTAGAAACCTTTTTAAACAAATAAATGTAAATGGCATCATAGCTTGAAATTTTAATGAGGTTGGCTTTGGATAACGAACAATTTGAAATCAATGAGTTAAGATTATGGCAGCGACTAAACACAAATTGTTAAGAGATATAGATTTTTGTTATTATGCTATTTCGCTACGTACCTACTGCGTTCGTTCATTATTGGATTCATTTAGTCTATTCTTCCAAATAACTTCGTCCTCATCTTATAAAATCTTGTCAATTAGTCTACAGACCATTGTTATCTAATCTACAAAAACTATTGTCACCGACCCAATGCAATTGCCACAGTGGCAATCATCCTGCGGTCCTGTTTGTAAGCACCGTCCGAAATTGCATCGTTTAATGAAGCGGACATGACATGACAGATAGCCGTGTGACCGTTATTGTTCTCTCACTGCGGCTCATTTCGTTTCAAGTGGAATGTGAAATATGAAATTGGCATTTAGCAGTTATGGGACGTTGAAAGAAATTCGGGTTTCGTTGTTAAACGGCTCTTAAATATTTAAGAATAGCTCAAATCAAATCGAAATACCATTTTATAAATAATGCGTTAAAAAAAAGATTTATATGCTGCAGCCCGCAGTATTAATACGGTGTCGCCTTCAAAATGGATCAAACGAAAACCAACGATAGTGGACCTCAATAGCTACCGATTGGACCCTCTGTATAGCGAAAATTAGGAGATTCGGTGAAATTTTCGATTGTATTGTTCTTGGATTGGATTGTATTATATTGTTTTGATCTCAAGTTTTAATCGTACATTGATTTTTTCTGAAAAAACTGCGAGTAATAATGACATATTTTTAAATGGTTCATATGCTGTGATAAATAGTTCTTGAAGACCTCTATCATTTGATTTTTGTTAGATCCATGCTGAAGGTGACACCGAGTATGTAATATTTAATCAAAAATGTTTAACACTTACACAGTCCAAATTTACGCATCCCTACCAATTATAACTACTAACCAGATTCACATCAAGACAACATTTCAATTCGGTGTCGGAAACGGGTTCGAATCAGTCAGAAGAAACACCTACCGTTTCCAAATTTGACTTTTATGATTTGGGACTAGTAAAAAATTTCACAACGATGGTGTTTCGAACAGGCACACAAATCATATGTGACATCGGGTTAAATGGAGTAGTTGATTGGTCGGTGGACGCACGGATTGGACATGGAAAATTTTGGTGATGTCACAACACTTGTTTTTCTAGATGTTGAAAATTACCTACTAGGTATACTCGTACATCCAAAATCAACGAAAATCAGGCACATTTAACTGTAAATAAAATATATGTGCTTTTTAAGATACACTGATACTTAGATAGGTAGTTTACTTTCTAATACATATGGTGGAACTTTGCACATTTCGTGATTGACCGAACGATCGACACGACTAGTACTTTTTGCTCACAGAGAAAGGTGATATGACAGCGAGTACCTACAAGGTATCATGCAACTTATTACTTACTGTTTTATTTTAATAACGTTCATAATCATAACATAAGCACGTTTTATGAGGTATGACCAACATACATCGCGTATCACACGGTCGCACGCGCAGAATTCACTTTCAAT
This sequence comes from Pammene fasciana, assembly GCA_911728535.1. NCBI lineage: Eukaryota > Metazoa > Arthropoda > Insecta > Lepidoptera > Tortricidae > Pammene > Pammene fasciana. The sequence continues at coordinate 29,158,457 of OU452273.1, read as the reverse complement.
CATTGTGACAGTCCGATTTGTGATCGATCGCATTTGCCCGACAGCAAAACAAAACGACCGCCATTTTGTCTCCCTATGTGTCATCTATGGAGATACTCGGATTACGCTGCGGGTGTCTTTGACAATCGGGTTTTGATGAGGATTCCTATGGCAATGAAGTTATTTTAAACTCCATAATCGATCATATAGAGGACACGTGTTCTGTCATTTTATTTAGCAATATTTGTATCATTTTCAATTGGTATATTTGCTTTAATTAAATCCAAGCAAAATGTAAGACTAGGTATCGTTTAAACTTGTACTCGCATGTGTTTGAACGAATTTATTTCTGGTTAGTCTTTCGTGACTAGATAATTAGCATAAACGATAAATTTTGTCAAATAATCACCCTTACTATTGTATGCGTTATTTATTATAAGTCTGTTATTATTTACTTGTAGTACGTTCATAATCCAATGAAATAAGTAGTACAATTTGTGTTACTGGAATTTAAAAATGTTTTCGGAAGTTAAAAGTTTCAAGATCTGTTTATTAGAATTCCCGGCGATCCTACGGCCCGTGTCCTCGTTTTTTATTTATTCCGCAAGAAATGATATAAGAAACTAAACACACGTAAGTATGCCAAATCCGCCAATTGTTAAACCGCTACATTTTGTAACTTTTATTTTGTGGTGAGCAATAAAGAGTATTTATGTTATGTATGCTGCGAACAAAACAACTTATCAATCCCGAACTCTGTTCCCGATCGTCCCCATCGCATAACTCATAATCCTCAGTCCATTTGCACCGGCAATTGGTGAATTGTTCCAAATTGAGACGGCTACAACTAAAGGTAGCCGCAGGTTGTGATTGTGATTGCCTTGAACTGCCTTGATCTTTGCGGGAAGTGACGTGGCCGAAACCGTTTGTTGACAATGCATGTGGCTGGATTTGATTCGGATGTATGTAGTCCTTCACTTTCGTGTCACGGCCTGGGTTTTATTGGTCATGAGCTTGCATATTTGCGTCTGAAGACGCCGCTATATGTTTGTATATTATGAGTGTCGTAGGTTATTTTGATATAAAGGTCGGCTTCTTTCTTCTTGATACGCGTCCCAACATCTTTACACAATTTGAGGACTATAACAAAATTGTCGAATGAAACAGTTTATGGAAATATTTGTGCAGTTTGACATTTGATAAAATAAATTACATAATCTTTCTGTTTTTGGCATTTTCTCCGCATCTTCCTTTCCTTTTATCTATTTTGCGTGTGTGTCTTTTCATGCTATAACAAATCGCGACAAATAGACGGACAATCGGACACCAAAGCAAATTACAACTCGACACAATAAGATTTGATGTGTCATCTCAACCTAAAGACATAGTTTCGTTATAGGACTACCAAAAAAACATCCTCGCGATCCAGTGCAGTAGTGCGTACTTAAATATAAATACAAAAGGTCCAATACCGTTAGATACCGAGAAAAATACCTTTTACATTCGACGACGATACTTTCGACTGACGGAAATTCAAGTAAGAGTTCTAGGCTTAGTACGAGTACGTTGTAAACTGATAGGTAAGAATTTGGTGTATCTTATTGATCACACGGATTAAACCGTGTCTGTTCTGCTCACGTTCCGCTCAGGTTTCGCCCTTAATGGTTTACTAGTAGAATATACGCGTATTGTCAGAATGAATATGTAATTTCTGTTAATGCGCCTCGCAACTTAATACACTTTAATGACAGCGACATTGTTCTAGTTCTTCGTTTTCTTATTCTCATTAAATTTGGTTCCCTACTTTTCTACTATGTTAAGGGATCTCTTCAGATCCAAGGACTTATGCCGCTGACTGACAAGCTACAGGCCAAGCCACATTTTGTGAATAACTAAGTTCATAGGAAAGAAGGAAGTTCGAACTACTTTAATTAACTGACTTAAGGATTATTATTACTTAATTGAAAAAAGTGTCTGGCCTAGTTTATTATTAGATGATAGAAATTAGTGATTTCATTAAAAGTTAAACACAGTATCGTAATCAAAATCGTGTCGTGTCATGTAAGCAGACGACTTGCCGAAATAAATTAGTGAATCGGCGTCGACATTCCCGATGTGTCCCGACGGTGACCAAAAAGAGGCACAATGTTTAATTTATTTATAAGAAGCTCCCAGTTAGATGGAAAGATAGGGAAAGTTTATTTTGACTGCAAGAGTATACCGTTCAAGTGGATAAATTGTGTGCTCTTATTGGTAAATGATAATGCGGGTGGATCTAGGGTAACGGAACGGACTGCTGAAGGTCACAAGACCCAGCTGTCCAAGTGTCCACTGATTTTTGATCTCAACATTCTTATAAAGTGAAAAGCGACTAAACTTATATCGAACTTGTGCAAAAAATTATTGGTTCTATTAAACTTTTTACATCACAATTGGTGAGTAGGATATTACTAAAACCGACGAAAATTATCTACAGGACCAGTTCCAAAGACATATCAAGAGAACTCTGAGATGCCGAATGGCCGGGCCGATAGCGTAATCCTTCTAAAGGACTTAAATTAATATGAGGGGAAACAATGCCTTGGGAGAATTATTCCAGAGCCGCTTGTTTGACGCAATTGGATTTCGGCTTACGCTCTAAGTGGTTTAAGCATTTTTTTTACGATTAAAGGCTTGGGAAGTTGGAACGTTTAGATAATCAGGAATGACTGGACAGGAAGCGAAGGATGAAGGATCGTTTGCTATGGAGGGCTGTCCGACTACTTAGAGCAGTCAGTCACCTGCGTGCTTCAGAATATTGCACTGTATTTATAATTTTATACGGATTTACGGACGAACGCTTGCATTAATCCGTTCATTAATTTTTTATTGAGGTGTGCAATAAAGAATATTTTTAATACAGTTGCTCAAAAAAGTGATTTTCTAGAATAGAATAGAATAGAAAATAGTTTATTCGTAGACACAGATACAAACATAATACATAGAAGAATAAGCAAAAAGAAAAAAAAAACAGAAAGTGCCACGAAATGGTCGCATCTCAGCATGCATTCTTGTAGTGGATTAGCGTGCGGAAAGTTTGATATCGCGCACTAGTGCTTTTTACTTTTCCAGCCAATCACAGCTAATGACAGTGACAGACAGCCAATCACAGCGCCGCACCGCACCGCGCGGAGCGTTCGGATACATGTACTAAAGTAACCTCAAAGTGAATAATTGACAATTTTATAATTTTTTCGCAACTGTATTAAAAAACGTCGTTCGATACTTCATTATTCTTCACTCGTCCCGTCGTCCTCGGTACTCGTGAAGTAATGACATACTTTCCGCACTAATATCGAAATGTACTATTGTATTGTATTGTATTAATCCTTTTTTTAGTTTCGCTAGTTCAATTGAGATTGTAGTTGATATCAGATAAATAACCGACTATAAGCCGTTTTGCACGCACACATAGTACCTTTAATATTCTGCACTTTTCGAGTTTGAGTAAACTCGAAAAGTTGTGAAGTTGTGCCTGTCTGTGTGGTACTTGGACAAACTAGAAAAATCTGCTTATTATGTAATTACAGTTTCTCTCAGTGGCGCGATAACCATTATTATTTCATAGATATACCATACCATAAATCATTAGTAGTTTTATCCTAAGTATCGTGACATTGTTGCAACTGTAAATCAAGTTGATCCAGCATACTTTACCCACGGAACTAGTGTCCTCTGAAGTGTAAATCAAGAGAACTCATGGCTGGTCGGTCCGTGTGGTTATCCACGTCGCTGATAATTGGATTTATGAGCTTTACAACTGGGTCGACTCATTAAATTTAATACACAACTAGTAATGAATGTTTGTTAATGGACGGTAAAAGTTCCGTTTGTCACAATACAGAGTTTCCGATTGGAAACGATCTTCAGACCACACAGAGTGGTTGTTGCGGAATTATACGTAAAAAAAATATTTCTTGCTCTCTGGCAATGCTATAGGTAATAAAGTCCCTGATATTGCCATAGACGCATATAGCGTCTATGGCAATATCAGGGAGTCGCGGCCCCTACTTTCTGCTACTCAAATCTTTATGTAGACCTCAAAATTCCTTTATATATAGAGGCCTTGCAACCTCCCGAAATACGGAGGCTATGAGTTGACACGTAAATGAAGCATGAGAAGATCCGAACGGATTTCGCGCAATTTTTTTAAATTAAAAATCCACCTAAACGCGTTAAATGTTCATCAATTGTTTTAATTACTTTTCGTACCTTGTTAGGCATTTCCTGAGGTCGTTACGTAGGTACATGTTGCCTGTGCAAATAATCGTTAAGTCCCGCACCCCGTACCTAATGTTTGAACCTAATGTTAGGTCTTATCATGCCACACACTTTACTAACCAAATGTAATGTTCCAATTTGTTTTTATAACAACTGGTTGGTAGGGTGAATCTGTATACTTTTGTGAAAAAACGTTAGATGGTGTAGTGAAAATGTTTCTATGGAAAACCATCGTTCATTCGGCAATTGACGTGTTTTACGCGTATATAATTATGACTATTTGATTTTATAACGTGTTTAGGGGAACCCTGCTTGGGGGTTATACCCCAAACTTTAGTTTGATAGTACATTCGATGTTATGTTGATGATGTTATGATGAACCTGATCTGAAATTAAGCAACTCATCTCGTTCTGCTGTCGATAAATATAATATCAAATAATTTTAGTACAGGTACCTAGTTAGATATATTTTCTGGTCATAATTATACCCCGTAAATCTATAAAAAATATTTTTGATAAAAAATCGTCTGAAAAGAGTCACCCGCTGATAATCGCATTTACCAAAATTTGCTCTTCGGACACAAAAACTAGCCTAAAATTATACCGTGCAGACAAACGTAATGGCTATACATTATGTTAATATAGTGATTAGCCGAATGGGCTTCTATATGTTACCGGTGCTCTGAGCTCTTCGCCTAATCTCTATAATCTTTTGTTTATTTTATGCAATTTGTTTTTGTGCGTGTGGTCCGTCCATGTCTATATTAGGTATATGTTTCATTATGTGACCTGTCTATTTTAATAAACATGCTCAATTTATTCTATTTTCTATTTCAGGTAAATAAGCCAATGTGTGAAAACAGTTTCAATTGGCGTAATTGACAAGTCTGAAGAGTAAGTAAGTCTATAATTCGCTTATGCTTGCTTGGGATCTATGTACATACATATTAGTACTCAACATACCAAATGTCAGTGCTAGCAATATACTTACAAACCATTCAACATACATATCAAAAAAACACGTGCAACTTTGATTAGTCGTTTCTCGAGAACTATTGAGGTGTCTGTAAACTTAATTAGGCTCATTATATTGAAAATGTAGTCTATAAAGTGTCCTTAGGAACGGTTGCTGTAGCCGTAACAGAAGTCGTTTTTGAGAAAAAGATGTTAGCATCTGATTCTGAGGTCGGAAACTTTTGTCTAACGTTAATATTTCATCACTATTAACTTGAAAAATCAACAATGCCTGATTTGATGTAAGGCAAAATGTACCATTTCAATGGATCAGTTACCTATTGCTTATCAATTATGGTAAAAAACAAGACGTGAAAACAATTTGGAACAAAAAGTTATCGGGTGTAGATGGGTAGTTAGGTGCCTGTATTCAGAATATTCAAATCGGCGCCCGCGGCAGTACAACGTTTTTGAAATGAGTTAGGTAATTTACTATCTTACTATTTGTACAATGTATTCTAACCCTTATATGTCACTTTGACAGTTGTGTTTGTTAGAAAAGAAACAGACAAAACATAAATTAACTAATTGAGGTCTGAGAGACGCATATGAATATGGGGGGTAAACTATTAACGGTATATCGCAATCGTATAAAGATTAGTGTTTGCTTAATGTTTCTTTGTCACAATTCTGAACTGAAATTGTTCCAGCCCTCTATCCTGAATTTTAATTAACTAGTAGTCCGCCTCGAACTGAGATCTCGCGATTTTCTTGCAAACGAGTTGACCAATATAAGAAGACCCTAAGGAGGATTTTTTTTCTCCTTCTAGCTCCATAACCACGTGATCGATCTTGCTTAATTGCTCATATACGAACTTTCAAATTTTGTTTATCTCTGCTACACAGCCCAAAGAAATTTCATAAAGATCTGAAGAACGTTACTAAAGTTATCGTCGAACAACTATCTAAATCAAAAAGCCATCCAAATGCCGAGACGTCCCAGTAGCCAGGTGACAGTTGGGTTTGAAGACTTTGAAGTTGTTTGTAAGAACTCGCTTCGCTTACGCTCAGCTCGTTCGACAAGTTTAATTTCCAGCTGTTTTGCATAGTTGCTTTACGTATTGGATTATTCTTGGAAATAAGTGCTGAATATGATTGTGGTGACCAGGGGCTACCTGACTGGATTTAGCTTAGCCAGTGATTATTGTTTCAAATTATTGACTATCTGGTCTGGTGAATCGATTTTTGGCGTATATTAATGAAGCGGTACTAAATAGTTGGAAGGGGGATGATAAAAAAAACATTAATATGTTTACCGATGATCAATGATTACCTTTTGTACTTCATGTTCTTAGATCGGTTTTGAACTTTGAATTAGGCAACAAAATAAAAAATTAATAGTTAAAACAAATTTCTTAGGTAATGAAAAGTCTTTCTTAAAACAACTGACTTCTTCGAGTCGTCATATCATAAAAAATGCGAAGTACTTCAATGAGATCAACTGATTTCGTTCGCTTCTTTTCAAAGGCTAGAAACACCATGCTTGCCATTCTTTCGTGACTCATTGATAGCCTCTTGAGGCCTTGATTGCAGTCTATGTTGGAAACGTAGATTCGCACACAGCAGTGCTGCACTCATGGCCGCCACAGATGCAAAAAGTTTATAGGTACTCGTACGGGTCTCTAAACGCCTCTCGCTGCGTTTTATCCTCCCGACGACTTAAATAGGCTTTGACTAAGTCTCTTCTCTTGAATTATAATATAGACCTGAAAAAAAAGTTTTTACAGTGAATTGGAGATAAATAAATGATTAGTATCAGAAGTTTTGTAATTGAATTTCAGCGAGTCCGGCTACAAGGTTCATGTATTTTTAAGTCAGTAGTATCCTCAGTACGTACCTACCTAAATATCTCTGTATAAACTCACGTTATTAAAGTATTAAAACCTTGGTGTTAAACGTGAACTTGAACACCCAAGAACAATTTGAACCAAATCAATTAAGCATCGTTAGTTTTCAATTTGCTTCTTTCAACGCGAACACGGGCCGACGGACCCTGATTTGTGAAGTTGCTGCCATAAATTGGCTTCTTTGATTGGATGGTGTGTTGTCTGGTCGGGTGCTAAATCATTTCGACTTGGGTGTCTTTGGTTTGTCAAATTAGGCAGAGATTTGCTTGGCCGTTAACATTTTTAATTTATTTTCCTTTGTCCTTACCTATCTTATCGTCGTTTTTTCTGTCGATGGTAAATAATGTAAATATGCTACAAGTTAAGAAATGTTTCTTTTCTATACCTTTAATAATTATTTCGATAAAATTAAGAGCAATAGAAACGAGTCATTTATGATCAAATACTTTAAACGTCGTTTTAATTGTTCTTGAGTGTAAAATGATCTCTCAAGTAAATACCGCATTTATTTGTTATTGTAGATATTTGACTCATTACTTAGGATTCTGTTAAAACTCCATTTAAAATTTACAGGAATTCGCAGAAGTTCCTAAATGTTTTGGTTTTCTATCGCATAACTATCATCATCCACACGGTTAACTGACAATTCGTAAAACTTATTGCAAGATGCCAATGGTCAGCTAACTGTGTCGCTGTTGGTACCAATTCTATAGGTATGATAGCCTTATCATAAGAGCTGATTTAAACACCAGCACAGAATAATGATGTTCTAGTCAATTTGAGCTTTGGATTGAGTCTTAATTTTTGCAGGTTATCTGCGTCCACGAGTCTTTTCTCAAATAATATATTGAAGGAATTCATTATTAATAAAATCTTGCGCGTAAAACATGTAAATTTGTCAAAATCAAACAGATCAACAATTAAGCGTTCTTATGCTTTTTTTACTCGTTCTTATTTTGTAGTGCTACTTGGTTTAGCCAATTTAATCTACGTCATAGCGCAGCCTAAATCACTGCTGTGTATGGTTCCAGTGTTCTAAGAATCCTGTTCCTAATTGGTCAATTCCGAATTCACAAGAAGCTAAGTACCTACCTTAATAACTATAATCAGTTATTAATACAAATAAATTTGCATACTAAATGACTCGAAGTTAAATTTGATTTAGTTGGTTTGGGTTTACATTTTATTTTATTTTCAACATTGGGTAGGTAAACTAGTAAGGGTAAATGAATAAGCGTTTTCAAATTGTTGTTCTAATCTCTGACATTTATTTAATATAACAGGATAATTTCCTGGACACCCGATCCCGCAATATACGTAACAACTGAGTCAACGTATTAGGAAAAGACCCCGTTTAGGCAGTCTATGTATTCTTCATTCTTCGTAGTGTCATCTTCAATCAAATCAACAAATTGTTTCTTTTCAGTTTAGTCGTTTAAGGCTTTGTGTGGGCTAGTGTTTGTGTAATTAAAATGTTTACCTGCTCCAAAGCAACGCAAATTAACAACGCATTAAGTCCGCTTTACGTACGATATATTTTCTTAACATCATAAATAAATAAAAATAAACATTTAATCGCGTTAAACTTAGGGCGCACATAGCAGGTTACCCTAGTTCCTCTAGGAGATCTACTACATCGGTTTCTGTCCATTGAATGCTTGCAACTAAGAAACACTAACAATGAAGATGAGTTCTTTCATTCACATTCACAATGATTGATCTGTCCATTTGATCGCAGAACGGTCATACGCATACGTTTTGTCAATCAAGTCGTATCAAGATCATTTTGAACATTCGCCTGATTCGCCCGCTTAGCGGACTGTAGGTACAAAGCTTTTACCAGATTTAAATAATTCGTCATTAACCGTAACCCGGGCGGTCGCCGCCCACTGCCGCCACCGCATGATTTAATACACCGCCATAGCTGATTGGCCTTTTGCGTGCAAGCCTTATTATTTGCAAATGAATTATCATTCTGGGATGTTGGCCGTCGAAAACGTGATCGCGCCTGGCGATCTAGTAGGTCTGAAGATAAACAAGATCAGGGTGGTAGACGACGTCATTTTCTTGGTTTCGTATTGTTATAGTTGATTATTAAATGAACATATACTGACATAGTAGATATTTAGATGATCGAAAGTTGACAGGTATTTTTTGCCGTGGGAATAGATAAGTGAGATACAGGTTGAATGGTTGCAAACTATATTCTGCTAAACATATCGAACGGGTTTAAGTCTATAAAAATATCTACACACTGATATATAATCGTCTTTGATTCAATAGTCAACATCGTCCCATCTTTCATAAACCCGGCATTAAAAACCCAAATGACCACCATTAAAAAGAAATAGAAAGCACGGACGGATGAAGTTCTAAGCTACGAATATGATCCAGCACATCTACACACACCGGTGACACGTAGGTGGGTCCGCCATTAACTGACCACAGGGGGCAGTGCGTGAACCTAATTTATTTAATGCACCGGCTTTTGTTACACCTGTTGTGATGAAATTGAGGAGAGTGGTGAAGAATTTTAATAACTGTCAGTTACTAACTGGAGTGATCTAGCGACATGATATGTGCTATGGTCAAGTTATCATATTTAGATTTTTTCTCGTTTTCTGTGTTTACGTATGGTGCAACCTATTCTGTGTTTTCTCTTGTGTTTGCCATATGCGTTTGTTTATCTTTATTATACGCTCGTTGAAGTAAGTTCCTATTTGTGGTAGCGGTACACTCCGAAATACAGTATAAAACTGCAAATGGTGTTAAAAGTCCTTTGGCAGTCTGTTGTGCTTGGGTGTCTGTAGCACAATCACATCGCGTCAACTCTGTACAAACTTTCCAGTGCGTATCTTGTGTGGTCCAATATATATGGTTCCCATATCTTATCACCTATCACTTTCCCCACAATTGTCCAGCATGATATCCCGCCCGTTTCGCATGCTGCGTTAGAGCACTTTTGATTGGGAGAATAGACGTCAGGGTGCCACTTCCCAAATACTCTCGCCTTGTTTGTGTCATGTCATCGGCTTTTTAGCGTACATGGGTATATTTAATTCTCGAGTTTCTCAAAAATGGATTCATTACCTAATTTCAAAATTTTCATCAAGCAACCGTAGGACGTCTGATTGCTTTAAATACCTGCGTATGCTCATCTCGCCAAGCGGACCAAGCTGTCCGTTTCCCGCATGATGCAAAAAAAGAGACTAGAGTCGTCAGTGTAGCAGAGACTGGGAGATACGGGAGTTGTTCTCATGCAGCCGCACTGATTTTTGAGGTGACACTGATAGCTATTCGCACTGGGGACACCCATGCTACCTACGCCACTGTATATAACCTCACCTCCTGCTCGTGTATTACACTGCATATTATGTATTTGATGTTGGACTGGGTTTCTTGTAAATTTTTTAAAAAGTAGCAGCGTTGTAGCTGCGGAAAGGTGTCTAAAATTTGACTAGTTTTAATGAAAGAGTCTTCCTCATTAATTTGAAATGTTTTGCTGGTTTTATCAACGCATTTTCAAAACATGACATTTAATTCACTGTCGCGGTCAACTTTGAGAGACTGCGAGGTATTTATACTCTTTCGGCTTTTTCCTGGCAGTAATCTCTAATTTAACCAAAAGGTATGTGCCAATCTTAAGTGTGTCTTCGTCGGCGGCGGCGGGTTTATTTGGAGAAGTCCAAACTTAGTACGTTTTGGAAATGATTTTTATTTAAATTTAATTTAGGGTGAAACACAGAAATGTAATGCTTCTTTATAATATTTTTTATTATTTGAAATAAAGGATATATATTAGTTATATGACGTTCTAAAAAAATTAAAATAAAATTGTGTTTTTCCTCGCAGCACAACTTTTTTTTTAATACGAAATTTTACATTTTTAATATCAGAAATGAATTCTGCATCTCTGTTTTACACGGAAACGATACCAAACAACCCCTAGCAGTCTTAACCAGAGAGTAATAACATATTGCACGGGACCCCTGATTTTGACGTGAAGGTCCAAAAATTTTACAGACCGCCAATACTAAAAAATATTCATCTTTGCTCACTCTATCTATGGTCAAAAATTCACAACTTTTTCTCGATGCGCACAATTTTTTTCGCATTTGTACTGAGACAAAACCCTACTATAACAGACGTCGGCCCATTAAAATATTGAATGGTTCTTTTAAACCAGTATGTATATTTAACGAAATACCTCTGGGTTTGGGTGGGGCCTCTGGAACAACTTCATTTCCGAATAATTCACCACTGGTATTCAAGCAGATCCTTCGTCATTACTTCTGCAGTTACCTTTAAGAGGTCCTGCATTTTGATTTGCACCGATATACTGACTCATGACTCAATTGTTGGAATAGCCTTTTGTTAACTTTGAGTATCAACTCTTACAAGGTTTTTTCGCACTTGGTCCAACATCTGGAGAAGTCAAAATTTAGGCCGACCCACAGAGCGTTATCACACTTGCGATTTGCGAGCGAGTTTTGTGTGGGAGCGAACACGCCGCGAGTTCGGCGCGTACGAGTTTTGTATAGAAATCGCTTTCAAATCGCTTAAGTCTAACTAGCTACAGTGGCAAAATGGTGGGGCATCCTTCTCTAGGCTTTGATCATTAGGAAAGATCGTTACAATATAAAGGGCAGTCCTCTTTATCATGTGGAGAATTATTGGGTCAATCATGTTCTGCATTATCGTCTTCAAAAAGTTTCTTCATGGCAGAAAAAGCTTGTTGATTCTTTGCTTCTATTTCCTTAACATTCTGTGTATGTATACACGTGCAGATTCAAATAGCACTAAATAATTCTGGATTGGCGCTTTTCTTGTCATTCTCTTTTTCATTTCAATATATTTATGAACTAAAGCAGACTAATAGTAACGTCAATAAAAGCTTGTTGGATTAAAAATAAATTGCGCTAGACAGTTGTATGAGTGGAGGCTTGTTCAGTAGTAGTTTAAAATAAAATACTAAGTTGAAAATAAGTAATTAACTTTAATATAATACTAGTAGGTCAAAGTTTCACAACCCACGTGTCTTGTTTCCAAGTAGATAGATTTGATTAGTCAGCAAATCAAACACTCCTTGTAACACATTATTTTAAAACAAAACTAAAAGCGGTAGAACGAAGCGTCGCTCTAGGCGAGGCATCACTTGTCAACGATTTACATTTTAATAAAATAATAAAGCTATCCCTTTAATAATGGAAATAATATACATACTTTAGTACCGTTATGACTGTCTTGTAGCGAGCTAACGCTGAGATAGACAGACAGTAGGTCAGCTTCATGGATATATTCAACGTATTCGCGTATAACTAAGTTTTTAACAAAATTCTGACTTCGTCGACACTAGGCTGGAATAAGGTCCGTTGTATTTTAGCATGTTTATTTGAAACTATATTTGCTTCATGTTGTGTTGTGTGTGTGTACGTTTCGAAATTTTGAATGTTATAAATGAAATTATGTATTCGTCTCGTTTACATTATTGTTGGCATAATTGGCTCTTCTATTTTGTTATAGTTAATGTATGTCTTTGAGAATCGATGTCTACTCGATTATTGTCAATTTCATAAAAAAATATATTCGTAGTTATTATTCTGACATGTAACAATGTCAGAATAATATGTAAAACGGACAAAAGTAAATATCAAAGAAAATAAAATTATATACTGAAAATTGAACTGATTTGAAATGAAATAATAACACGATCTTAAAAAGCCAAATCAAAATATGGCCAATTAAATAATAACTTATAATAATACATGCGTTATCGTTCTTATCGCTTGACAAGTTCAAGTTACCTGCTGTGAATCGTATCCATTGTCCCACTACCCCCTTAACTCAGCATCTCCGTTTGATATGAACTTGTTATGAAATGGAATTCGAAATTGTGCGTTAGACATCGTCACTTGTTTATTTGTGTTTCTCACTTTGTACAGTCAGCAGCACAACGCGATCCGCTTGCCAGTCAAAAACGATCTTTGTTACTTTATACTTAAGTGTTCTTTGTATTCTTTCTGATAGTTTCGTTGTATTGTATTAGAGGCTTTCCTCTGTCATTAAAGTCAGTTACGAATTTAAATTGGTTTCTGTAACTTTTTATCAATATGTTATTTCTGTATTAAAAATATCGTTCAAACGCATAGTGCCAGAAACGCAAATTACCTTATACGCGGATGACCAGAATAAAGGTTGCGGGTAATCGGCCAGTTTGCCGCTAGTCTGACCATTCTTCGGCCATCTTATGTCGTAAGACATTGCTTTTTTCTGCATTTCTCCACACAGCTTTGCTCATGTGGTAAAACCAGCCGGAGACGGTAGTTTTTGGGAACACTGTCTGTATCGCTTTTATAGCTGCCGCCTCATAGTCTGTTTTGAACACAAATTCGTATTCAGGTTTAACTTAATTTTCAAAAGTTCAAACAGCCGGACATAAGTCTGATACGTCTTGTTTGGCAGTAACGCGAAGACGACTGGAATCACGTGAGTGACGGTGTCGGTAGAATTGAGATCGTTATTATATAAAATCAAACGAGCTTCGCAAGCGAAGTTCGATCGATATTATATGAGTCGCTTCATTGGAAGATATAATTATAACGTTAAACAAGTAGTATACTTTATGTTACTGGCAACCTATATGCACACATAGGTTGCCAGTAACATAAAGTATAACTATTTGTTTAACGTTATAATTATATCGAACAATGAATCGAAGAAATATAATGACATACTTAGTTGCATATTCTCATCGACATATGGAATATATGGATCACAATATGTTTCTCTTAGAATCTTCTTCTTCATCCTAGCGTTTATCCCGGTTTGGGGTCCGCTTGACAACCTAATCCCATGAATTGGCGTAGACACTAGTTTTAGAATATTCTTGATAAAAATGTTACTCTTAGAATATTCTTGATTGAAAATCTTCGAATAATGTTTCTTTTACAGTGAGCCAAAAACCTGTTATATTTATACAAGTACTTGTCGCGCCTATAGACCAAGATAGAGGCGCGTTTGTATTGGACTTAGCGTTAGCATGGCTGGTTATGGTGTCGTCTCACTAAACTTAGTTTTTGACACTTGGGACTCAAATATTGATACGCCAAATTTTGATGTGTTAGCTAGAGACCAAATAACCAAGTGTTAGAAAAACTAAGTAACATTATAATATTTCTTTTAACTTTATACATGTAGCTCTTTTTATAATTTCTGCCCAAATATCGTGTCCATGGAAGTTTATATTTCTGCGTATCAAAATCAAGATGTCCTCCTATAATTCCTGCCTTGCCTTTCCTGTTTTGCCTATTTCCTGTCAATTCTTCGTATAAAACAGTTTTTCCATAATTTTGGTGTGCTTTAATTGTAAACCTTAGCAGCTTTTGCATATATTTCTAAGACAATGTCGTTGGTCCCTATCACGTTCTTGAATCCAGAATTACGTATATTAGCGATCTTTATTTTCCAATTGACATGAGTTAGTTGAAGTTAGAAGTTGAAAACTTCCAAAAAAAGTTGAAATCCGGATAGATGAAATCAAACAGTTCAGAAGTCGACGAAAACTTACTAGTTACACTTTAAATTGGTAGTGATTTCATGCGGGGTTATAAAACGGCCTCACTATCCAACCACTCCGTATAGGGGTATGAAAATTGTCAAAAGTTCCCCTTTTTTTCGGATTTCCCCTTTTATAAATTTGTTGAAAACACGTTTGTAATATTTGTAGATTTACGTAAGTAGTCAGTACTGGAACACCTCTACAACTTTGGTTAACTCCTAAAATCCTGATAATCTGCAAATAAAACTACTTCGATATTTTAATTGTATAAGCAGACTCTACTCAGTATACTAGAGATATGTGTTATTTTATTTATTTCGTATAGTTAACTGTGTCTTGTTAATGGAACACTCGATTTTCTCTTAATTTATTTTAGTAAATACTCGTAGAGATTCGGCTCAAATGATTGTGATTTTAGTAGTTTTAGATAAGCCTAACTAAATGGATACATCAAGGGTTGTCAGATAACTAAAATCATTACAGCTAAAACATAAATTCTGAATCCTGATCAATTTGATCAGAAAGCGTGACTGCAAAGATGATTGATTGCTTTGATCACTAACTTGATAACCGACGCAATTTCAATACCAACATAAAATCACTTTTTGCGCCGACCTGCACAAATCGCAGCACAACTATAAATACAACTAAGTGTGATGTAATTTATCGCTTTTATCAGCTTCCCAAAAAATATCGTCAAAGGGTCATTTGTGGAACCTTAACCTAGTAATTTTTAAACCCCCTGAACGATTAAAAAAATACAAACATTTTGAAAATAAAAACATCTGGGTATTTTTGTATTTTGAATTGGAATTTTTTTAATGCAACAATATGAATCATGTCGCAATGGCAACTATATTTCATACAAGTTACTGTATTAGACAACATTTCTTTTGAGTGAGTAAATCCTTCCACTTGATCATTATTGATTGAGGAAGTAAATTTCTCTCTCGCTCCTTGCCTTGCAGTTTCTTTATTTACACCTACTTACATAATAAGTATTATTCCTATAGCTAAGACCACAATATGTTAAATTAACTAATTCACATTTTAATTCATTAATGTGGCATATACAATAAATATTATTACAAAATACCCCAAACAAACGCAATTCAGATTCAATTTCTAATTATATTAATAGTTGGTCATTTAGTCAAGTCAGGTATAAATTTACCCACAGATTTATATCGATAAATGTGGGCGGCGACAGATAATAACTTCACTACTGCCTGACAAAGTTATCTATTCCGTCGAGTAAATAATGGAGTAGTAGAAAATTACACCTACAGTTCAATAGTGGTTACATTTTTACAGCATCTATAAATTTGTACTGGTTTAAGGTATTGCGTAATAGTGATGGGATGATCTATATTGTATGATTGTTTATTAAATTATTTTTGTCGCGACTTGTGTAAGTTTGGTGACTTTGGGTTGTCGATTGGTAGTTATACTATACTCATGATGTTTATAAATGAACATGGAAAACTTACAGTTACTTTTAAAGACTTATCAAATGGTATATTCATGTAATATACAGGTGCATTTAAGTTGCATTTTTAGGTTGCCGTAGTCAGAATCAATATAATTTACAAGGAACTGCATTACTGCACCCCTCTCTCCGAAACTGCACCGGACGCATAGTAGTAGCGACCCCAGAGGACACTTTCTGTCTAACCGCGTAGCGAAAGTGTGGAACAGTTTGCCCGAATCAGTGATCAGTGCCCCCCTCAGTGAACTCTTTTAGAAATAGACTTGGTTAAACATTTTCAAAATGGACAAAATACAAGTGAACATTGACAAAATAAATATGCCCTCGCGCGCTCGCACCACTTACAAAACGCGCCAGTCTGACGGAACCTTTAGAGTACCTTAGTACTTTTTCAAAATAATATAGTTTACGCGCTGCATAAAAGCGTAATAACATCTTAAATATTCTAAAAATAATAAATCTTCAACTAAGTCGAAAGTAAAAATATTGACGTATAATCTTAGTAAATTATATAAATACTTTCTCTTTTTTTATCCGCTCACATCTTACCCCATTCATCTCAATACCCCGGCAATTTACACACGCACCTCAAGTACCACAACATAACTCACGAGTTCATGACACCCTAGTTGCTAATTGAGACGTTTCTCGATAATCGGTCGATATAATGGCAGCCCTCGGGGTTGTAATTTTGTAACGATTTTTTGTCAGCCCTAGATTCAATGATTTATTTGTTGTGTTGCCGGTTTTCGTCTCGATCTTGTCAATTTTATAGGAACATTCAGAACGTTATAAATAATGAAACGTTACGTTCAGTAGGAAGCGGACAGGAGCCCCAGAAGAGATATGTAGCTATAATTATGTACTAAGTTCATAAATTTCACAATCAGTTTGGTCGTGTAGAACACGGCACTACTACTGTGCTACTGACACACTCAGTCTGCACTAACTCACACGATATTTCTAAGTACTCATAAGTCAGGAACAGTTATGATTATGGCGAAATACATCCAGTATATTAACTAAAACAATTCAAATGAGTTCGCGCGAGTTACTGTGTGTTCGAGTTCGGCATGGCAGCATGGAATAATGCGGAGATGATTCGGTTGTGGAGATTTCTATTGATTTGAAATTCATGAATATGCCTGTCATCCAACTATTGATTTGAAATTCATGAATATGCCTGTATAAATACTTGAATTATAAAAATCTTTGATGTTGATGTTGTAATGATCCATCGTGTTGGGTGATCTTTCTTCGCTGCGTTTTCTAATAGGTACTATTACGGCAATCGGTGCTCCTTAAAATAATATATGCCCTATTATGACTCGTAATTCCATGCATGTGCATCAATATACTGAATTTGAGTTTTTTGTACGTCATTACTTTCGACTACTTTTGTATGTCATGTCACTGTTGGACAGCAGCATACGGCTATTTCGACTGAACATTAATACGGTGATTATATTTATCAAATAAAACACATTGTTAAGATCGATCGATTATAATGGTGTTCTTTTACATTAATTTCAATTAAATGACCGGAAAATACTATTAACAGGACCAAATGGAGGAGAAGAGGGGCCTTTGACTGAGTGTCCCATTGCTGGGACTGTTGCTGCTGTACAAATAATGTGATAAATTTCCTCTTCATCAGTTCCCCGTGGCCGGAGTATCTCCGAGGAGTTAAGGCACCGTTGCCCCGCGCCGCCATTCCTAACTCTAAAGGGGCACCCGATAACCTTCTCTATCCAATATCCCTGAGTAAATTTCTACCCTACGCTGTCCTGTGCCGCCATTTTGCACGATTTACTTGCTTTATGGTCGTGTGCTCGTTGGATTTTATTTTATTATGCGTTAGGTGTTTCTGGGAGAGCTGTGGGACAACTTACTTTTAAAGCTTCCGGGTTATGTCTATGTTACTTTTGTAAGGACGATGAGATGTACTGTACAATACAATTAATACGTTTTCTCATAAAGATGAATGAAAGTGTAACTAGTGTAACTTACCGTTTGACGTAATAAAGCCTATTAAATATAGGGATCGTATTTTGGAGAAAAGAACAAGTAAATCAAAGATGTATACGAATATTTAGCTGGGCTGAAGAGGAACGCCTTGTTAAATGTTTTCTAAAATTAGTGAACATGGACGAAAAGTACGTTTGCAGATAAAACTAAGTTACATCAATGTTAATTTAATAATTTAAAGTCGCCATAACAGGCTATTACTAATGTATACTTAGTTGAATTATCGAGAGCGTGGAATTGCATATGTAGTGGTTGTACCGTGTTGTGCCTCTTTGTGTGCTGATTCATATATAGAATGCCTGTAAATAAACAATACTACTACATATGCAATTCCACGCTCTCGATAATTCATCTATAATAGCTAATTGCAAAATGTGCCAACGAAAAGTAAACCTAAAGACCTAAACCAAAGCTAATGTCTCTTAGCTACCGTCGCTTTACAGAGACACTACCGGCTTCATGATTCATATGCTGAGTGCTTCCTAGAGCAGTATACCTCGCGGGATGCTCTGCCATAACTCCCTGCGTCCATGTCGCTGTCATTGGAACCACTGAACATGATGCTAACACCTCAATTCTGTTGCCTGTGCGCATGGGGTAGGGTTGCCTCTGTCTGGACACGCAGCTTCATTGTTGAGACATGTAGGTTTGAAGTTCTTTTTTTGGCATTGGTAAATAATGAAATTAATGAATGAAGTATAACGTTGGTGTTGGTTTGGTACATCAGGGAATACAATCTTTAATAGACAGTGTAGAGGCAGCATGCAATGAAACACAAATATAACTAGAAATTAAGATGGAAAATGCTACTAAAACATGAATTGTGACCAAATTCGGAGGAATTAGCACCAATATAGACTGAGATGAGATCCTGCTATTAAAGCCCGTCATGGTCTCACGGTTTCATATCTTTCTGCGCTTATACAATAATTCAACCTGTACTTCATATTTCTGCATTTAGAATATTTTTTTATTATAGTAGCAAAATAAGTACGTACCTATAGCTATTAAACGTACATAATTGATAATCAGTATCCTACTTCTGGAACAGTCACCGAAAAAATATTTCTGCAAACCGTCATCGACTATACCTAGCATCTGCCAGCTGCCAGGTTCAGGACTTTACTGAAATTTGTCGCTTCACTGAAATTTTCATAGCTCTATAAAATGTGACCAGTGATTAGTTTATTTTAATTACCTTGTAAATGTATTAAACTAGAGTTAGCAGCCCTACACGCAATACGTACTACCGCCCACGCACACATGATGGTATCTCGCGAGTTACGATCTCGGACCAAAGTTGTCAGTTGTTAACGATTGTATTTGTCGCGGGATAAAGACACGGGGCGGTATTCTGGTGCCGACTATCCTGGATCCTTTAGGTTTAAACATCCAATCCAGTCCTATGCTAAGTCCAGGTCTTTTCCCTGCGGAAGTGTGCCCATAAGGCTGGCTACATGGCCTTTGCCTATTCATTGCCTGAGGGATGAGCCAACCTTAGGGTCACGGGTCGCTTTGAATAGCCTTTTATTGATATTAACTATTAATTATTAAAAAGTAAATGGGCATCCTGACTCCACGGCCCTAGTGTGGCTTCATTTTCTTCTGTGATTTGGGACTGATCATACACCTAGCCTTCTCTCGCTTTTTCTGTGGATAACCCCATACTCCTGCGTTTTCCTTGATTCTTTGTGAAGGAAAAGTATTATTTATTTTTACCTACCAAACCGCTTTATTGTGGCAATAACAACCACCTATACCTATAGCCTCGGGGAAAACATCTTGGAGGGCTTTACCGATAGCATTTTTGAAATCCGCCGTGATGTGTTAGAAAATCCCATTGCACGCACGGACAACTGATTTTAATAGCCCAAACATTTGTGATTCATACAGCAGCAGATACTTCCATTAAACTATCTACGTCACAATGGATGGTAAACAGTTGAGCTAATGGCTCGGGGTAAATGTTAAAACTTCCATCAATGCAAAGTATTTTTTCGTAAACATCAAATCGTTTGTCAACTTTTTCCGAATATAATTATTCGAACCTCATAATTGTAATTTGTCATCAGCCGTAAGAAGCTCCTAGGTAGAGCTTGCTGCTTTGTGTGGTTAAGATTTCTATCTTGAAAATTAGTAATTTTGGACACTATAATTCTACTACACACTATTAAACCATGACACTTTTCTTTGCGGACAGACTCTAACATACAGGAAATACTGCAGCAGAAATAGGGGATAGGTTACAGGGAATAGGCGGTATCTTAGAGCAGTGGTGATAGTTAACAATTGACTTTGTAGCGGCTTAAGGACGGACGGACGGATTTATTTAAATGGTCCAGAATATGGCCATATTATATGTGGGAAAGTACCTATCTGTATCGAAAGATGCAACTTTTATGCAATTGGAAATGTTTAGATTTTTTTCTTAAACGCATTTGCACGACGAGCTTTTTGACCACACATACAAAAAAGCTTAGGTCCCTACTATACGATAAATTGACTTGTAAACGATAGACAGAAGCGGCGCCCGACATTCCAGAACTGTAAACACTTTCGAGGTGCTATCACCGGCCGATCACCAATTACCCAGTAATAACATATCGTCTGCGTGACGTTTTATGTAAAAGCCACCGTGCTAGAGATGAGGGCGAACGATATAAAAGAAAGTTGACCACACATCGGGTGAAAGAAGTGTTCCTAGATTTTATTGCCTCTTTCTTCATGTTTACGTACATGCAAAATATGTGTGAAGCTGTAAATATTTCGCTGTTTTGACTTCTGCCTTATTCTCAGATTTTTTATCTTTTCTTCAAGATAATTACTTCACAATCTCATTCGTAGAATGCGTTCGCTACTTTATTGTAATAAGAAGCGATAATACTTAAGTAGCCACTGATTATAAGGTACCTACATACATTATTAAAATATCTTTAAATTTTGCTTAAAGCCCGCTTGTTATATTCATAACAATCAATAAATATCATGTAAATCATTTTAATTTACCATTAAATTAATGATTTCCATAAGTTTCACTTAAAATGTTTCAAAATGTATGTCAGAAAGCTTAAATTACATGGAATTTCCATAATTTGGTCCGGCTCGCGTAAAATCATGATTTTATGGAAAAAGATACTGCTTCTGCGCTCGAAATAAGGAAAAGTATTGCTCCCATTTATCATCAAGAAAGAGAGAATTTATATTTAAAGAATTCTTTACCAGTCAGAGGCCTAAACTAAGCCTTTTGTCTTAGTTTAGGCCTTAGTACAGAAACTTGCAAAAATGGCGTGATGAGAGATTTTCAGAGATAATGTATTTACTAGCCGCAATTATTTTTCTTGGTCCTTGCTTCGTTCATGGTTTTAAATATAGGTACGACGTACCTATATTTAAAACCATGTACCAACATTTGTACCATGTACAAAAATGTACCAACATTTATACCTATTGGATACCTATTGAAAAGAAATTCCGCCGAATCGTTTTAAAACAAATCACATTGGTATTAAGTTTTCCCATGAACAAGAAACAAATGGTGGTTCAAGCGTTAAACTACTTCACTGAACAGCCAAACACTTATTGACTGGGTATTGGGTAGACCCTTCCAACATAGTAACTGATACTGCATAAAGGTTCACGTCGGTATTTTCTTCTAAGATCCCTAAAATTCTGCAGGGTAGGTACATCTCTTCTTCTTCTTCAGCGAGGATGCGTTCACTGTTGGGCATACGCCACGCAGGCAGGGTACAATTCAAAGACTACGCCAGACAATTTTTGATCACCGTATTATGTAAGAGTCAACATATCTACCCAACACCAAAACTTTCAGAGAAAGTTGGTTAGCCGATTCGTTACCTTAACAACAATTAATTGATCTTGCAAATCCTGAAATTATTACTCAATTCAAAAATTACGTCAGATGATTTCGTGATCACCACACTTTAAATTTGATGTTGATTCAGAATTGCGAATGGCCAGCCGATTCGTTATCTTACCAGCAATTAAGAGATCCTGCTAATCATGAAGTTATTATTCAATGCAAAGATTATGCCAGGCGATGTCTGAATGAACCCATAGCATACCATTAAATAAAGGAGTCGACAGAACACCAAAGCTTCGGTGAAAGTTGGTTGACAATACCAGGCAGGTGGCAGAGTCGATTCGTTATCTTTACCGGTAATTAAGACAGTTAAAACTCAGATAACGGAAGACAAATTACAGGGTCCAGAGAGATAATCGAGATATTTTACATGTTCATTTTATTTGACACTGTACTGCGTTGGGATTTATTGGGTAAAAGTAGTTATTAAAATGAAAAAAAAAAATGAGTTTTTCGGCCTTTGCAATTGAAGTAAGTATATAAAGTTCTTAATTTCATTAAGTAGGGAATTTTAACTTACTTTACTCAAGAACAATTGGTCAATTGATAGAAGTAACATAGTAACGTTTTCCAATCTGATAAAATAACAATGTACGAGTAAAAAAGACCCTAAAATGTAAAAAATCCGATTATACTCTAAAGTACCTAACACTTTTGTTATAATTTCGACATCTTTAAAAATACTACTATATGTATTCTATGTTTGTACCTATCTAGAAACGTAGTATTTTTTTCGAAATAGTCCAATATAATATTAAGCAAAATTAGTATTGCCATACAAAGGGGAAATGCTGCCAGTATGTACGGTAGGTACCATGCCGCGGGGGGATTTTTTAGTTTAATGTTTTTTGATTTAAGATAGCTTTTAATTTATATTTCTTTATTTGTTTATTATTGTATCTAAGTTAGAAGCTGAATAAAAAGGTCATATTAAGCAATCGCACGAGGATTATTTATATTATTATAAAGCAATTCGACTCAATAAAACCCACATATAGCTCCTTTGGTCAATTTTCAATTCCTAATAGCCTCTGTTTCCAGGTAAAGAGGAGGTCGTAAAGAGATGCTTGGTAGAGTTGGTGCCATCAACAGCCGAAGTAACAAGTTCGATCCGCTGTACAACAATAATGTACACATGGATTGTCTCACAGTAGACCCTGTATTGTAAAGACGACTCGAACATACCACTCCACCATAAAAAATATCAATCAAAGCCAATTGTACTTCTTATAATGCTGTAGAGTACTTGCCGCGATATATTATTACATGTTGCATTAGCACAAATATTTGAGAGTGAATAGAAAGGTAGCGCTGGTAGCCTGGCGGTAGAACATTAGACTTTGAATCCGGAGGATTCAGGTTCTAACCCAGGCTCGTCCACTGAGTTTTTCGGAACATAAGTACGAAAAAATATCATCTGATATTTACCAGTCGCTTTTAGGTGAAGGAAAACATCATAAGGAAACCGGGCCTAATCCTAATAAGGCCTTGTTTTCCCTCAGGTGGCAGTCGCTTTCGTAAATACTAGTGCCTACGTTAATTCCTCCGATTAGGTTGCCGAGCGGACCTAAGGCTCAATTGACCCGTGGTAGCGAGTCTTATGTATGTTATATCTAGTGTTGCAAAGAGATCTTTGGATGTAAGCCAGTGTCGTGTAAATGTATCCGCCTTCAGTTTAAAAGTCCTAACTTTGTTAGACTTGGGACTACACAAAGGACCTTTTGCCAAAGCACGGTTGTGCATCGTGGGTGTCTTACACGAGACAACTGCATCCTTATGGGAGTGTGGAATAACAATAGGATTAACTGTTATTGGTGATGTACGAAATGTTGTTGGGGAACTACAGGATTGGAGTCAGACACGTACGGTATAATCTTTATATATCAACGCCCGCGAGTCGAACACTGCAGAATCTTAAAAGAACTTTGATTGCTAGGTACCGCTACCACCCGCAATATCTCAGTTACGCTGGCTCGCCCAAAAACTCGCGTTACACACGTCTGATGAGAACTATGTTTCTTACAAGTGTCGATTTCAACGCGGTGCGTTTAATCTTGCACTTGCACCGGCGCGGCGTTCTGATACTATCTGTCAGCGTGTCGTTATTGTGGCGTAATACCCGGCCTTATTGTGGGCTATAGCCGGTAATACTGTTAAATATTACCGTTTGGAAACATACTATTGAGCAGCGGTTGAAGATGTTATTTTGTGTCCAAATTAGTTTAACTCGTTACATATACATAGGGTAAAATATGTTCTATTTTCAAGAGATCATGTATTATGCATGCAGTCTCACGTTTAAATAGGCTAGGCTAGTTCGATGGCTACTAGCTAGTTAGTTAGATGGCCTCTAGAGATGAAACTCGTATGGTTGCTTCCACGCCCGAAAAATATTAGGAACATGAGACAAGTAATCTGCATTATTTAGCTTAGTGTGTTTTATCTCTTGTTATGCCGTCAAAGCTAAATACCTTAGATGTGAAAAATATTTAAACACTCAAACAGACTAGCACCTTTTCATTTCGTAGTTTGTTATGTTTATGTTCATTAAATATCGATATTTGCCTAAACATTCCAGTTGCGTCTTTTTCCTTCATATGGTTATTATTTACTTATTTATTTCAGTGGACTGTAAATTTTCCTGTTTTGAAGTTTCGCTTCAACGTAAACGTTTGAGTGGCAGCCCGCGGGCATAATAATTTAATCTTAATGCGTATTAATTACCAACCGTTGAGAGTTCGGACAGAAGTTGAGACTTGTGACAGTTGTGACGGGCGCGCTATGCGTGAACAGGAGCTGGGGCGATGGCGAATGTTTTGTTACTAAAATAATGAAAATATGTTTATTCTTAGTTGTTATTTTAACTGTCAAAGTGATATAAATATACAGTCAGCAACAAAACCTGCTAAGCGGGTGAGGTGTTGAATGTGGCAAAATGGCCTTGATCTTGACACGCTCTATTTGCACTACACAAAATGTTCTTAGCCATTCATCATCATCATTAGTCGTTCCCTCAGAGCCATTAGCCATTAGACAAACTGAAATCTCACAGGGTTACTTTTCAGGAATGCTCTAACGGAAATATTTTTTTAATTAGATAAAAGATTAAAAATAATTGTAACCAAAGTTATTTCAAGTAACCGACAACAAAAATAATCATTACTGTAATCTACTACCTACATACTTACTATTCTTTGACGGTGCGTTTAATCGCAATCGCATAAATCAGTCGCGTGCGCCACCAGTGATCGCGGAGAAGACGAGCGCCGACGGGGAATGCGCGCGTGCGCTGTCTCGTCAGTTTTTGGTATTATAATAAACAGCGGAAGATTTAATATAAGGGAAGCGACACACACACAGAAGGTACAGTCTCCATCAAATTTAACATATCGGAGCGGCCGCGGTACTCAAAAATATCTTAACATGTACTTTGTCGCCTTGCCAATAGAGGCGTTGTTCAGATATTTGTTACCACCAACCAGTGTAATTGGATGCCTATTATTTTTATGTTATATAAATGACCTTCCAAATACATTAAAAGAACAGTCTGTATTATTTGCCGACGATATTTCAATAATAACCTCATGTCAAGACGCAGAATACGTAAACAATAAAATAAATTCAATTCTTAATAACGTATCTGACTGGATGCACGACCACCACCTAGAAATAAACTATCAAAAAACAAAATTAATGGCATTCTATCCTTATCAGAAAGATCCAATACACATTGACTATAACCACAACGCCATAAAACTAGAAGTTGTTGATACATTCACATTACTCGGAATTGCCATAGATAAACACATAGCCTGGAAATCTCACATTCGAAACATCAGAACAAAACTGTCGAGATTTAATTATGCACTTAGAGAAATAAAAAAAACCACCGATTTTCAAGCAGCACTTTCAGCGTATTACGCATATGGTAATTCCTGGCTCTGTTATGGAATAATCCTTTGGGGTAACAGTACAGATGCCCCCTCCGTCTTCATTTTGCAAAAAGACCTCATCCGTACACTGGTAAATATAGAAATTCCTGCTAGTTGTAAACCCCATTTCATAGAACACAAAATTCTAACCGTTCCTTGTCTATACATTTTAGAAATATGTAAGTTTGTCCGCAAATACTCGGAACTATATACAAAACGAGAAGAAGTACAGGTAACTTATGCACTCAGAAATAAATCAAACTTAAATCCTCCATCCTCGCGTCTAGAAATCCATTCATCGGGCCCTTTATCAATGTCAGTAAGAATATATAATAAGCTACCAGATCAAATAAAGAAAGAAAACAAAGAAAACCAATTTATAAGTAGACTGAAAGAAATGCTAATAAGTAAATGTTATTATTCAGTTGATGAATATTTAGAGGACAAATTTTAAATAGTGTTAGTAGGCACTTAGAGGTATCTAATATTGTATATGAATGTTGTTAAAGCTACAGTGTAATTTTCTTAGGTTTAAGTTAGATATAATAATTTAGTTGATAAGTAATTGCCATGCCCTTGCAGGGCTCATGTTTGAAACTGTAATATGTCAATACCTTTTTGTACAACATGAATGCAAATAAACTTGAAACTTGAAACTTGAAACCTTGGCTGCTCCGATATATCTGATGGCGATTGTACTTACGTTTCGTACTCAATACCTTGCCGAAAAATTTATAAGATATCAATTTTTTCTTCGATTAGAATCGTTACGTTAGGCAGCCGTCCAGTAGGTATTACCTACGTTCACATTCTACTATAATGTAGGTATAAGTATTTTTCGACGCCCTTGTACGACTTCTGTAGGTACGTGGAGGTACAATAGAGCACTTGTCTATGGCAAAAGCAATCCTCTTTGGTTATCCGTTTTGCTAGACGAGTGCTAATCGGGCTTAAAAGGATCACAAACATATTGAGTCATCATTCTAGTAATGCTTTGTTTCTGTCTGGTTTATTTATTTAAAATTAATTGCACAAAACACGAGTACAAAAGCAAAAGCTCTACCAGGCAACTATAAGGGCCAAAGATAGATACGGCGGGTGCACTGTGAGAATCACGGTGTCTGAGTGTCTATTCTCCGAGTCTATATTTTGCTCTACTAATGTTTTTCAGATTGAGTACTTCACGCATTTGTCAGTTGTCGTTAATTAACCATAATGTAAGTGCACATTTGTACATGTGTGAATTCTATCAATACTCATTCCTCCTTAAATGGTCTTCCTTGTTCGGTGCCATCCGCTAACGTATCAAATGCTCTTATGGAACTCATAGCTTTCTATGCCAATGTATGTATCATGTTCATATTCAATACAAGTCATATATATTCATATTAAATTCAACTTCGAAATGTCGATTGGTGCACTGCACATAAAATATGTTTATGGTCTTTAAAAAAATAACATGCAATTAAATGAAAGTTTCACTTAAACTAATATCAATCCAAGCATTATGGGGTTGTGGCATGAATGTAAACACTAGTGAGATAGTATTTTTAACCGGAGTGCCGCGTCACGCGAATCCCTCGGGAGGGACATTGCGTGACATCCCCTCAAAGTCAAAGAGCAGAACGCAATAAACTTTGATTGTTATAACTTCATTCTAAAAGTAACGCGCCTAATGAGATATTTGTGGAGTAACTTGTTCAAGTCTTGAAAAGTGAACTGGAGTTTATTTCTTCATATTTATAAATTTT
Organism: Pammene fasciana; assembly: GCA_911728535.1. NCBI lineage: Eukaryota > Metazoa > Arthropoda > Insecta > Lepidoptera > Tortricidae > Pammene > Pammene fasciana. Next base: position 29,130,719 of record OU452273.1, on the reverse strand, counting down.
ATTCTACACGGAAAAAAAAGCTTGCGGAATATTCTCAATCTAAGACATTATTATATTATGTTGAAAATATTTCCTCGTGACAAGCATTTATTTCCTTTAACGAAAATAAATTAATGTTTTAAATATAACGAAGCGAATATATTCTTACAGATTTTCTAGTTTTCTTTTACCTAAGATAATACTTGTTTGATCAAAATACAATCTCTCTCTCAATATACTCTTGAAACAATACATTTATGTATTTTAAGAAAACGTGGTTATATTAAGCGAAGAATAATATTTTTGGTAAAGGAAATAAATACTTGTCACGAGGAAATATTTTCAAGAAAATAATAATGTTTTGGACTGAGAATATCCTGGAAGCTTTTTTTCCGTGTAGTCTCACTATTACCTTGTGTATTATTTTAAACTATTTGACCACGAAATACGCATTGTTTTCATAATAATTTGTAAACTTAAACACGAAGAAGTTATATAAAGGCTTCGGTAGCTTTTTAAAGGGGGTTTATAAAATGAATGAGAAAGATAAAAACCAACAGTTGACATGAGTTAGGAAGATATACTAAAAAATTGCAACTTTAAAATTTAAATACTTAAAACAGAAAAACAGAATCATATAAAGGCATAGACAAAAAGACGTCAAAAAATACAACAAGTTGCTTTAAATCATGCATAAATAACTTAAGATTACAAGAAGTTTCGGATCGCTAATCGCTTGACACTAGGTATTGCACCTTGCCATTACTTAAATCAAATTATTAAAACTGCCGTAGTATTCACGCATTACTGTAACTAAGTACTTAAATACTCGAATATTACTGCGACTTTTGTACGACCATGCGATAACAACGGGAAACGACATATATTACACAATCAATTTAAAAATCTACATCGAAAACCCATACGCACATATTCACATCGAGTTAACTTCTGGTTTGTGAAATTAATAACAGAAACCGTTCTGCCTTCACGGAGGCATAATCATCATCTAGGCGGCAGTTATCGTTAACTTAACACACGTTAGTACGGTGCGCAACAAATGTTTGCATGTCTCGTGTATCATGGGAGTGACGAGGGTTGAGGCTAGTCGGGCTACTGAGGGTACTTTCTTAGGTGATAGCCGTGTTTTTTGCTGTAGACATTACCGTGGTAAACAATGAGGGTTTCCAGAAATCCAGAGGCCAGTTTTATAAAGCTACAAGTTACAATTTACAAGCGGAAGTCTCTTTCTAATACATAGGGTTAGAAAGAGAGTTCCGCTTGTAAATTGTAACTTGTAGCTTTATAAAACTGGCCTCAGGTGGCGGCACTGTGACGAGAGGTCTTTTAGACAGCAGCTGTCAAAATCCATCAATAAAAAAATGTGAATAAACATGGTTGGTGGATTATGACAGCTGGCCCTCTCGCCACATTGCTGCCACCTTGTGAAAAATGGATTCAGGAAACACTCATTCGACTCTTTCTTTATAATAATTCTGCTCTGCAAGGAAGAGCACTAGCGTCAGAAAGGATAACAGAGAACATCTTTCAACTTCAATTTTTGAATAAATCGAGTTTTGCGTTAACCTTAGATACACTGTATTTGTTTAGCAAACAACCAGACATGAGCTGTTGTAAAAGGAACATTCCTACTTCTACTTGACAATCTGATATTCAATGCAGATATCTGATATCGGAAAATGTAAAAGCTCCATGACCATGATCATTCGTAAACTGTGGCGTATATCAAATTAATTTGCAATGAAAGATTATTTACGTCACTCTGGGCGCTAATCTCAACTCTCACCCAGTGGAAGACGTAAAATTATGTACGCACCACGGGCGGTAATAAGGAAGGCCTCAGATCGCTTGTTTATGGCCCTTACCTTCGGTTCGGGCCACAAATGCCAGCGACCTGAGCCCTTCTTTATTTTACCGCCCTAGGTACGTAATGTACTATTATATTTATATTGTGCAGTAAAAAGTCTTAGGGACGAGTGTACAGGTGTCAAGTAACTAGGCTGTAATATATGAACGTATCACTGCCGGAGTAACGAGCTCCTTGACACACTTGCCTGTGATCTAGGGTTGCTAAAGTGCCTCTATGACGTGGCTGTAAACTTTGAGACTTTTACTAAATCTGTCGTTGATTTTTTTTCGCTCGAGACATTTAACAATTTTTCTCATCTTTATACAACTCCTTGCTATTGGTGGATTTGCATGGATCATGCTTGCAAAAAGTACTAAAAAATACTAATGGCTATTACGGAGATGAAAGAGCGCTCTTTAGATGCTCCACTCCAGTAGAATACCGTATCTACGTAGCAATTGCACCTTGAAAAATAACAAATGAATGATTATAAGGATGAATAAGGATTGAAATGCTACCAAAGGAGCCAGGAGGCACCGGAATATTAATTCACCGCATTTATAATCCTACTGTTTCACGGTAGAAGTGATGAAGTGGTCATCGGACAGGAATTACATGTAAGCCGGGTTTATGAACACGGCAGCCATATTTAGTCATGAGGAGCATGCAGTGTGGAACATGACGGAGAAGATGGACGTGTAGCTGACACAGACCTAGTATAGAATAGATTTATTGACAACGATCAAAAGTGTGACAACAAATGAAATGCAAGTGTGTGGGTAAATTGTCTATGTGAGTGTAAAAATTGTGCAGCCAAGTACAACAGGTTAATACAACGTGGCAACGCCGCGAGCGTGATGGGGACTTTTGGACAGGGCATGGCACGGAACGGCTATTAGGTTAATTAGTTAACAAGTAAGTAGGCTAATAATCTTTTGATAAATGCATTGTTGTTTTTAATTACAAACAGAACCTTGTTAATTAGGACACTGGTGATTTCAAAAATATAACAAAGCAACAGGTTAATTATCTATCGACATTTGACTTTTTTATTGAATAGATGCACCCATATTTATATTCATATTTTACGCTAAACGGCATGTTAGAATTCGTAAAATCATAATGTATTTTTTCTGTTGAAGTTATTAAATGTGCAATACTTAATTTGATGACTTATTATATAATTAAGCCTGAGTTTATCGAACAGATATCGATATTAGTTCCTATGACGTTTTGTCAATCCCTAGCGTAGAATGACAGTTTCAATTTTTACACAAAATAATCTTGAATATTAACTTTAATGATAAAATATTACCACACGAAGAAAGAAACACTAATATTCTATTGTATCTGGTGCTTACTTTCAAGATTTATTTTGCTAATTCGGTAAAATATGGTTTCAAAGACATCGATCGGAATATCGTATTTACCCGTGAAATGAGTAATTTCCTGAGTTTTTCTTGTGTTTAATGTTGGAATCAGGTAAACAATACGATACCACGTTTCTGCTTTTTTATTTCAAGTGATTTTGTTCTGGATTATTTGATATTTTACGCGATAAAATATGAGCTGTCGCGACGGTGGTGTTTGTGGTGTTTTCTGAAAGTCAAAAGTTGGAACACTTGTGTATCTCTTTCGCACTAGTGGAATGTTTATATGCGCTATTGCGCACTTCGTGTCTCTTTAAGCGTAAGCGCCATGTTAGCTCTGTGGTAGCTGAAGTGGTTTTGGATGAATAGACAGCGGTTACGATTGACAAATGCGAGCCCTTATAGTGAACGAACACAATCACCGTTATCTTGTTCTTTTCCTGTTGTAAAAATACTAGTTAGTCTAAGTAAAATGAAGGCCATGCTCTACATACTCTAGATTTCAATAGGGGTGATGACACATGTTGAATTATGCAATGAAATTTAGTTGATAGGATGCAAAATGATCAAAATATCCAAATAAAGTAAACATTAAAAAAATCTATTGAAATGGTTCAAAGATATCGGCTTCAAAGTTTCAAATTTTTTCGATTTTTGAAAGTACGAAATTTAAAAAACCAATGATACCATTCGATTTCTAACATTTTATTGTGAAATAAATTGTATGGCAACCATATACATAAACGCAACATTTCACTGTAAAAATAGCAATTTCATAATTTTTCCATACTTCAAACAGGGCAAATATGAAGCTGTGACGTCACGGCTTTATATCATTTGGTTAGGAGCGTTTTGAGAAACAAATGCAAATCTCAGACTTTAAGTCTTTTTCCTGTTTTTTATGTTGATTTAAGGCAATTGGCCCCATATAGACATTTGATCCTCACAACAAAACGAATCGATTGCCATGCATGAAAAACATTCATCTAGCCTATAAAGCTAGATGCTTTACATTTCGCCATCGACCCCACCAATTCGCTAAAAATCTAGTATCTTGAATATTTGCTTCGCCACTGTCTATACTGCTTTGAACAAATTAACCTCTGAACAAAATTACGAATCAACCATAAAAGCTTCAGGAAGATAAACGCGCCGTAAAACACATTGATAGAGTTACAATGCAACGGGCATTACCGTCGTAGCGCCATACTTACGAGTCTTACAACATAGTACCTAATAATGAACGACTGATCAACTAGAAGACCTTATCTTAGTGAAACAAGGCTCAAAATCAGACGCCTGAGTGGGATTTTATCATATCGGTAGCTTGGCGTGGATTTCAAAGGACACTCAACATATTGCAAAATGTGCCTTATATCATGAACGCAATGCAAATGCAAAAATAAAAATGCAATGATTAGTTGTGTAGAAGATAACTCAAAAAATGTAATTGATTTCGAATGTCATAAAGACATGTGAATGCATGGTTGACGAGAACCATGAAATGTGTAATTTTGTAAAAAGCTGGCTATTGCTTTTGGAACGCTTTGATTGAAGTATTTCTGGATTTGCGTTCCTAATGTATATTTTTGTATGTGATTCATGGTCAGAACTCAAAGAAGCATAGGTTTCAGTTCATTGAGGTTTTTGATATTCTTATGAAGGGAGTAGGTGACTGTTAAGTTATTTGTCACATATTAAAATCCCAAAAATAAATTGAACTGAACGTCTACTTTTACAGTACAGTTTTGCCAATTTGTTAACATCCGCAGCCTCCATAATAAACTGGTCATTTATTAATAGGCTCGTTACCTGAGTACACGTTAGCAAGGCGTTATTCCAAGGCAAATTAACCCGTCATTTGGACGAACCAGTGTTACACAGTGCAATATAATTAAACATTCATACCACTGCCCAATATTGTGCCAAAAGCTGTTTATCGTGCGACAGTTGAAGCATCGGCAGCATCAAGAGCAGCGGCGCCGGCGTGAGTATTGAACAGTGGTTAATTTACACATGTGTAGTCTGATAATATTAGAGGAGCTACGCATAAAACGCCGGTTATCGACGATGTGCCAGGACCACATACTCAAATACTTCGGACACCTCTCACGACGCTCCCCGGATAGCTTGGAGAGCATTATAATGACGGGAAACGTTGAAGGCACGAGACTTTGAGGCCCTCCCCCTGCAAGATGGTGTGTCTAAATTACTGCACCCATGCAATTAAAACTGCACGAAGCCATGCGCGTAGAAAGGGATAGGCGCCTGTTGAGGAACCTGGTCTTCAACAGAAGGACATGATGTCACGATCCTCAGCTCTGAGGGAACGATTGATGTTTTTTGTCGGATAATGCCGCAATAACAAGTCAGTAGAGGCAGCCATGATTTTCACATCAGGGAACAAGCCAGCAACGGTAGGATCATGAAGAAGGTGTCGGCGTCGAACGTAGGCTGGTTCGCCTATACGTTCGACTCACCAGCAGTCGTTTAGCAAAGCAAGGGCCATACACGGGCAGTTGTCTAATACGTCGAACTGTACTCATACACCGTTAGGCGTTAAAATATGACGGGTACATATATCCAGCCACTCGGGAATGGCTGCTACAGTCTGAAGGTTAATGCGAGTGGAAATGAGACATCTATTGGCTTTATCTGGCCTCAGGCGTGTCGTTCGGTCTACGCCGTTCAAGACTGCATGAGACTTAATAAGTTACGAGTAAGCCGCTGTATATTCCTATCCGTCTCTTAAGTACACTAGATGATAAAAAAAGCCTGTAACTAAAATTGTAGTACCTAGAGAAGTAATAAGTGACGCCGGCCTTCCAGTAGCACGGTCACCAGTCAGCAAAAAAATCAAATTCTCTGAATAATTGTCAGGGATGCGATGGAAAGAACGTAAAATTTGCAAATGATGACTTTTCGTCGTCGCAAATCGTTAAATGCCTTTTTAACGTAACGTGACATGATTTCCATGTAGTCTAACAAACAGTATTTGAATCATTAGTAGATGCGATTTAATAAATTTTTCGAGAAAAAGCTCGAAAACAGCTCTTGCCGAAGAATAAACGCCTATGCTATAATTCGTTCGGACTTAACAACGCTTCACGGGAGCCCATAAGTTGTTCGACAAATCGCATCTTCGTCGAAAGCGTAAGTGTGAAATACTTCGAGAGGATGATTTACTAAGATTACAGGGGATTTTCATCGCCATGCGTTGTGTGGGCGTAATGGTATGGTAGGTACCTATCGATCGAATAATTCTTGAAAATTACTTTTTATATTTTACATTCTGTGCAACTTTCTAATTTTTTACTTTTCATTTATTTGATATACCTACAGATTTTTTTTTATATTAAGTATAGTCGTACCTAATCAGTAATAACTTTATTCTACTGTACCAATACATATTAATTTACAATTTTACATTAAGGTGAAAATATTTGGCAATCTCCCCGACACCCCGACCGACAACTTAAGAGCCTTATGTATTGCTGCTTTCTATACTGCCAGAGGTCCCTTTTTATACGACATGCCACATATAAGTAGCGTTAGATGCGGTATAGAACAAGCAAGTAGCCATTAACCACTTTGTGACGGCTAATGCGGTACAAATGTGTACAAAACCAGTGTTTCGATGTCAACCGCGGATTTATTATGTTAGACCATTCAGAGATGGCTTTGGTAGGTTTTAATTATTAGCAATAAGGAGCTTATTATAAGAATGGAACTGACATTTTATTTGTGAACATCTACATCTACTTATTGTTAGTCTGATATATCAGTAGCTGAATTTGTAAAGCAACTGATGCGGATTCGAGAAGAGGCTTCGTGTACTATTTTGTGATCTGTTTTCTTTTTAATACAATTTAAAATACCTAATTCTAATTACCTACTCAGTAATAAACAGTAAAACAGTTTTTTTTTTAATAATTAAAAATAATTTTGCCAGTTTCCGCTAAAACAATATGGCCGCCATGAACGGTCCAAATCCACCCGCCCTAATTGGAAAACCCTTTATAATCGTTTCACAGCTGGAATTTTCGCTGTATGTTGTCCTAATGTCCTTTTTTGACAAAAAGTTAGTTTGAGTAGATAACTAAGCGTAATCCGTCTCTGTATGAGTGCGCTTCCCACAAATCTATCACGTCAGGCGGCACGGTGCGCGGCGCCGGCGCTCAAACAGGCGTATTTATGCTTATTCTACTGATTCCATATCGCACTAAGTAGTACTATTTAACTTTTAGACTTTAACCCGCTTATTCATAAACGTGTTTCAAACCTCATTTATACTCGAAACTGGAATTCAAGGCCAATAAATCTATGACAGATACGTCACTGTCATAACCATCATTGTCGCTTATGTCACTGTCAAGTAAACTTTTCAGGTTTCGCCAACCTTTTTATAATATGCTGCTTTATATTGGCCAGCATTATCATAATAATAATAATAAAATAATAAATACTCTTTATTGCACACTCATACAGTTTACGTACAAAAATTAAACAGTTTCTTAAATCATATTATTTATTCTGTGACATTATCTAAAGAGTGGAGCGTAAGCGAAGTGAAGTACTTACAGACGTACGGATACAACGGAACTGTCAGCTGGCTACCTAGACGTCTCTGCTTTTCGATAGATTTTTGATTTTAAATAATTGTTCCACGATAACTTTATAAAATTTCTTGTTGATGAAGTATATATAGATAAATAATATAATTTGAGTGTTCAAATATGACCAGATTGATCAAAGCGTTATGGAGCTTAGAAGGCGCGAAACAATCATCATAAAGTGTCTGGTTATATTGGTACACTCGTTTGCATGTAAATCACGAGTTCTCGGTTCGAAGCGGGCTACTAGTTAAAATAAGGCTTTTGTAAAAAAAAGGTAGGTATGAACGTTTGGCGCCGACTGTACTCTACTTTCAACAGTAAACTAACACGGAGACAAATCTAACGAACATATTAAACACGATAAGTTTTCGTTTTTGACTTGATGTAGTTCTTAACTTAGTCGTAAATTATTGTACCAAATGTTTTGAATACCCGAAATAATACAAGTGCAATACCAGCTTTGCAACCAAAAATCACGGATGTTTAACTTTTTATTAGGGCGTCTTTTATTTATATAAAGTAAGTAAATACAATTACTTCTTTAAATTATAGGATTGAAATTACCAACAAATAAATTATGTTAGCGTGTTTTTAATAAAAAAGGGAATATACCATTGTACAAACATTTTACTGCAGTGGCAACATTGTAGTAACTTTTTTGGCCTTGAATTACAGTTTCGAGTATAGTTAAAATGTGTTTTGTCTGTTTCTAACAAACACAACTGTCAATGTGACAGATAAGGACAAAAGATGATTTAGTTAAATGAGGTTTGCAATACGTTTATGAATAAGCGGGTTAGTATGCTTATTATTTTTCTCTTGTCTCCACTACCCAAAGGTTGTCTGGAAGAAATCGCTCTTTAGCGATAAGACCGCCTATTGTTACCTCTACCTAAAATTATTTAAGAAACTGTTTAATTTTTGTACGTAAACTGTATGAGTGTGCAATAAAGAGTATTTATTATTATTATTTCTTCTTTATTTCTATTTTTAATCTTATGTTAGGTTTTTATAATATTTTTACAAAAGTAAAATATAAAAATACATCTAAAATATACAAAAACAATAAAAACATTATAAAAAACCTAACCTAGGGTGCCGCCGGCAACGGAGCAAGGCCCAGGCTGCCGGTGGTTAGGGCCGCAGAGTGAGGAACCTTCGGACTATGCGCGCCGTGTCCAGAATTACCGCCTTCTGTATCTGACCCTTGATCCAACCACAACCCCGTAGCGAAAGTCTCTCAAGATGTTGGTCGAGACTCTTCGCTATGAGACCGTTCGCAGAAACAACTATCGGCACAATGATCGCCGAATCAACCTCCCACATGGCGGTTACCTCGTGAGCTAAGTCTAGGTACTTGCTGGACTTGTCCTTCTCAGCCTTCACGAGGTTCACGTCACATGGGACGGTGATGTCGACGAGCATGGCCCGGCGTTGCGGTCGATCTATTACCACGATATCAGGCTTATTGGCTACAATAGTCCTGTCCGTGATTATAGATCGATCCCAATAGAGCGTGGCACGATCATTTTCGAGAACTGGCGCAGGTATGTACTTGTAGTACGGCACTTCGTGGGCCACAAGACCGTATAGGAGAGCAAGCTGCTGGTGTATAATCCTGGCTACGAGGTTATGTCTGTGCAAGTACTCGCCGTTAGCAAGATGAGAACAACCGGAGATGATATGCCTGAGTGACTCTCCGGGACGGCGGCATGCCCGACAAATTATTATTATTATGTAAGTACTCCATACAACTGGTTATTACCCCGAAAGCTTGACATTAGGATTAAGTACCACAAGTATAGAGTGCTCACTCCATACAATTGGATATTGGACCAAAAGCTTGACATTATGAAGGCTAGACGACTACAGTTCGTGAGCTCTAAAAAGAACCTTCGGGTTTTAGAAAGAGAAGTCAGGTATCAATCAACAGTGACACATAAAAAAGCAGAACAGCAATATTACCTTCGTGTGTCATCGCCGATTCCCTAAGGTTCTTCTTAAAGCTCACGGACTGTAAGGGACTGAGGGAGCGGGCAGGGGGCGTGAATTCACCCGTTGTAAAACTTAGTATTCACGCCCTCCGGCCGTTCTTCCATCAGTCCCCTTAGTCGCCTAGCCTTCATAATGTCAAGCTTTCGGTCTAATATCCAGTTGTATAGAGTGAGCATTCTATGTTCACTGCATTCTATGTTTTAAGTACTTAATTGACTAAACCCGACATAAAACTCGTAATGATGCAATTTCTATAAACCAAAACGCCTATAAAACAGTAACGATATATCAAAACGCATCACCCAAATTGTAAATCATTTTAAAAACCAGCTTCCTACCTGTTCTAGGAAATTGTGAAACTGATTATGGTTTTAATTAACATTATTTATGCTGTTACAAGTGTATAAAGACCGTATACGGGCGATAAAAGATAAGTTATGTGTTTGCACTGACGAAGTTAACTGGTGTTTGACCAGGAGTCATAAAGGGCTTACTACATGCTTTCTGCGCTTATAAACTCGTGTGGGCACAGCATAGGTATATGCAGCATAATCGCTCGGTTCGCTACATTATATTAGCGTACAGTCACCATCAGATATATCGGAACGGCCAAGGTGGTCACAAATCGCTTTCTTCGTGTTCGTTTAGACTTTAGTATGAAAGGGCTCTTAGTACCAGTGTGGTTATTTGAGAAGCCTAGAATCATATTGTGGCGATAAAGTCATTAAAACTGGGCTATAAACCAAGTAATGACTTAATGTATTAATCAATCAATATTTTTTTTTAATAGTGATAATGTTTTATGGAGTACGAATCAATCCACGGACTGCAAAACTTTCTCTAAAAATCTATAAATCGTCCCATCTCGCTGTAGCTTGAGCACTTCATGGATCATTGGCAGTTTCATTATTTAATTATCACTTTTTATTACATTAGATAGGATTCCACAAATAATTCGAATCGATTAATATTTCTTATTGATTTATATTAGGAACCCATCGGCTTTATTTCCATTTGCATCTTTGGTATGTGTGATTTAAAACACCATAGAAATGCGTTAAAAATGTCGTCTTTATTTCCCTTCACCGATAAATTTAATTAATTCAGCAATTAAAAGTTATTAACGATATCAAGAATACTCAGGGTTTCGAAATACCTCTGCTTTCGCAGAAGTCTTTGGGGCGAGTATATATGGCTTTTAAGGCAGTATATGTACCGTTTTGAACCAAAGTATGTCCAACTACTTACATTTAAAGTAAATACATGTCTTAGAAAAGTTCCACCCCGTCTCTTCCCGCGGGTGTCGTAAGAGGCGACTAAGGGATAAGGGAACCTCTGATCCCTACTGCTCGTGAGAACGCTGTGGTGATTTATTTAATTAATAGTCATCCGCATGGCGGCGATGCGGTTCGCCACCCATCACGTCTCGTTCTTCACGGGGGCGAGAAGTGGCTCACGGAGAGCCGTTTTGCTGCATTGATTGTAGCAAATGGAAATCCGTGATCTCTGCCTACCCCTTTTGGGATATAGGCGTGATTGTATGTATGTATGTACATATCTTAAAGCAGCACGGCTGTAACCTTTGCAAGTGGCTGAAAAAGGAAGGAGGTTGAAGAAAACCGTAACATCTAGAGTAGACTGAGATTCAAACGGTTGCCGAACTATTTCCTCACTTCAAGAACAATACAGGTATGTAACTAACTATATGCGGAGCCGAGTAACCGACTGCCTTTACTATTAGTAAAAGCAGTTGGTTACTAATTAATTAATTAATAGTAAGTCTGGAAAACGCTTATCGTAGATAGCGCTCTCGACGATGATTTTACATGGAATTTAACAGCCTGTCAAATGGTACGGAATTTGTAGGGAATCCGGCAATGCCATAGGCCATCAAATTGACAGTTGCTTTCCTGTTGTATTCGATGCTGTGGAAGGAGCGCTCTTTTTCAAAGACCAAAAAGAATCACGATAGACACGACAAAAGTTCGCGACTTCCGGTTTTCACCGGCTGCAAGGAGAATTATGCAACGCGTCATTAAGCCCATTGGTAGACCAAACAAAACGGCACTGAAATAGAACACCTAGTTTCCACGAGCTTCCTCCGTCTGCCCTGTGGCGCGTCACTATTTGGACTTAGGGTTCCGTTACCCAATTGAGATGTGATGTCAGCTTGTTTCCGAATCGTATGTTAATGTTCCATTTTTCAACCGACTTCAAGATTTCGAAGAAGGAGGTTCTCAGTTCGGCGGAAGTTGTTTTTTTGCAATTTTTTTACCGATTATTCGAAAACCCCTGGGCCGATTTGGAAAATTCTTTTCTTGTTTGAAAGAGTATACTTCACAGTTAGTCCCATTGTCACCAGGTCAGGATCTGATGATGGGATCTTGGAGAAACAGAGGGAAGGTAAGTGAAGTCGGTTCTTTTTTGTTTAAAATTATTTGTATTAACAATGCCGCATCCTCGTTCACTAGGGAACCAAAAATATCAAAATGTAAACCAATAATTCAAACTGCCATCAATGGTTCTAAAAAGATCATTTTGCTTGTGAATATGGCTAATTATATTGCCGTTGCCAAATAACAGTAGCGGGCAATTCGAGAGGAGTCCTAACGACGAAGTGTAAAGTGTGCTTCACGTCTCTGTTCGAAGATTTAGTTTATTTTGAGAACACGGAACCACTCGTGCGTCGGTCACGTTCTGCGGTGTCGCGTTACTAAAGTGACCAAGTTCGAGTCATCCGTCCGTCCGTCCGTCACGAGCTGAAACAATTTAACACATTCTGTCAATTTTATTATTAGTTGTAAGAAATGCTAATGTGACGTTTTCAAGTCAAAGGACATCGTTGTCGGTTGTTAATAAGGCGTTACTGCCATAAAACATTTAGAAATCGACTATTCATCGAAAACCTCTTGAAAACTTCGCAAATTTCGATGAGATTTGAAACATTTTTACTGCATAGGTACCAGAACGGCAGCAAGGTACCTACCTACTGGACAAGTCCATAGGTCATTTAAATTATCCCGTCTTTTTTAAGTATCCCGTTTTTAAGTAGTTGAAGAATTAACACCAAACCCAAAAGGTACGTCAGCTAGAAGGCGATGAGTTAAAATTAATTGTCACACTAATATATTGTGACTAGATTATCTTTATCAATTCCAATACAACAGGCCAACGCAAAGTTAAGTGTTAAAAGCCACAACAAGGTTGCCGGCGGCAGCACAAACAGCAACCCTCACTTTAAAATTAAAAGAAATACGTCTTTTATCACCCTCGTAAATCAGGGTTGTGTAATAAAATGGCAGTAGAACCGCATTGTCCTCTACTTAATAGCCGTTTTGTCACAAATATGCCGATAAATTACCGGTGAGTGCCACCCCTAAAAGGAGTTATAAATCTCGGGAAGGCTTAGGTGTAAGGGTCAAATTTGTTTTTTGGGTGAGATACAAATGTGCTTTGTAAGTCGAGAATGCGGTGGTGAAATAAATATCTTTCTCCCCTGTTACGACAACGCTTGAATTATTATTGTGACAAAACCAATAACAACGATTCTTAAATTAGATATAGATACTGGATATACATTTAAACGGTACTTTAGCCTGCGCAATACCGTTGTAAGCAACCGATTTTTCATGTTGCTAGTTTTTCGCAATATCCAATTTTTGATGATTGTCAAGAAATAATTTAGATAGGTAGTTAATGAAATTGAAAATAAATATCTACAATGAAAATAGGACACGTATATATAAACTTTTAAAAGAAGTTACCCGTTTCAATTGTCGTTGAGTAGGTCTACTTATCCTTACAAAATGACATTGCTAATTCTGAAACCATAACTTAGCTTTTAAGTATTGCAGTATTGATTCACATTGCAATAATTTTGACTGCAGGCGACATAAAGAGAAACTTCCTTGTAGTTACAAAGTTTCCAAAAACTTATGTTATTATTTTCTTTCGCAGCCCGACGAACTGGCCAAATCGGTGAAGCTGACGTCACGAGAGCGGCGCTTCATCAAGTTCGCTTCCGTCGAGTACAACGGCCAGCTGTACATGACTCCTCAGGACTTCCTCGAGTCCGTGGTGGAGCAGGAGCCTAGACGTGAGTCTCGACTGTCTACCTACAGGTACACGGACGCGAACTGCTTCTACGGCGGCGCTTCATTAAGATCGCTTCCGTCGAGTACAACGGCCAGCTGTACATGACTCCTCAGGACTTCCTCGAGTCCGTGGTGGAGCAGGAGCCTAGACGTGAGTCTCGACTGTCTACCTACAGGTACACGGACGCGAGCTGCTTCTACGGCGGCGCTTCATTAAGATCGCTTCCGTCGAGTACAACGGCCAGCTGTACATGACTCCTCAGGACTTCCTCGAGTCCGTGGTGGAGCAGGAGCCTAGACGTGAGTACCTAGCCTCAACCGCGTAGTTCATCCCATCAAGACTCCATGAACCAGAATAAATGGCGATTGCTGATTCCTCGTCATTTTAACACGTTCACTGTCTCCATACAAAATGTTCTGACAATGTCAGTGAGTTTGTTTAAAAGAGTATACTTTGAGGGTTCACTTTACATTGGACCTGTCATAGAGTATAAGAGTATGTACTAAACAAAATAACCAGCTTGAAACCTGATAAATAGGCTCATCAATAGAAGTCCGTGACTGTACAATAAAGATTTTATAGAGGGATGTTTACCTTTCAGCGCGACTAAAACGACGGGTGCTGACGACAAAGGAGATTGAACAGCTGAGGGACAGCACGCCTGCCCTGAAGAAGGGCTCCCCACAAATGTTCCGAAACTTACGGGATCGGGGTACGATATTTATAAGATTTAATATTAGCAATATTTACTTATTTCATTGAAAAACCCGATTCAAAAAAGTAATGGGGTCAATTTTAAATTGTGTTTGCCAAAATGTCCCAAGGTTTAAAACTCATTTCTTTGCGTTAGGGCGGCCACCGAGTATCAGACCGCCTGCAGTCCGCCTGGCGATATCGGCCTGTTAGTTGTTCGGAGCCGGCAAATTTTTGTCCTAACAGCCGAGATCGTCAGGTGAACTGCAGATGGACTGATAGTTGGTGGCCGCCTTCAGGCGTCCATCTTTGGGGCAGTGACTTACACATGTGTACGAAATTTCAACTCAACGGTCTACTTAGTAGTTTCGGAGCAAATTAGCTGTGGCAAGCGGACAGACAGACATCTTCACAAGTATTGGTTTTCTCCTCATGAGGTACGGAACCTTAAAAACCAAGCAGTAGGATCCAGCAGAGAACGTTATCCAGATGCAGTCACGAAATCTGTCTTGTGTAAATTCACTTTAGTTAATGTTATAATGTATTTATTTTTCAGGGATTATTTCATACACAGAGTACCTGTTTCTACTATCTATATTAACAAGTGAGTATTACGAGTACACTGAAAAAAAAGTCTCGTACTGGTAACCAGAATCCGGTTATCTCTACAGTGTTGTCTTGCTGTATATGTGACGACTAAACACTTTGTAAACATAACAAAACTTTTCTGGTTATATCAAAATCGTGGGTACTACAATATGAATTGTACTGATAACAATAAAATATTGTACTGATAACTATAAAATATTGTAATTGACATGTATCCACTAGACAAAAGTTATGTGTGTATACATTGTTTTTTTATGTTTTTTTTTTGGCCGCTCTGCAACCGAAATCCAGGTTTTTCCAGGCTTAAGCTCAGTGGTACTCCAGCCGGGATTTGAACCCGAGACCTTCCGATTGAAAGTCTAACGTTCTACCCGCTAGGCCACGAGCGCCTTAGCGGTGTTCCGTGAAAATATTAATCAGTATTTCGAATTTTAATACAATGCGTCATTCTGCAGATTACGATATATATTGTAAATAACACAAAAATTTTGTATTTATTACGATTGCGTTTAACCAGACTCGTCCAGTAACGTTTACAAACAAAATTTTACAAAATACAATATTTTTTGTTACCTCCGCCAGATTCTAGTAAAAATAACTATATTTTTCACAACAACACATTCTTGTAGTATTGTAGAAAAATATTTTTTTCGGTGTACCTACATACCTAATTGTTTTATTATCAGTATCACACTTGCTCATAAAAGGTTTGGGAAATTACGGTATTACCTTATTTGACATTTTGCTGTTTTAAAACTATTTTTTGTCTTCACACGTCTGATTGGAAATATTGTGTGTGATTCGGAGGGTAAGAATGTTGCAAACTCGAACTCGAATCATAAAAGTCCTCTACTTTGCCCTCGGACTTCTATTAGGCTCTCGTTCGTATTATTTCTCTTACGTTTATCTCGCGTTGCACAATGTTTTGTTTATTACTATTTATAGAGCACATCACACAAACTTTCCAATTTTCCAAGCGAAATGTGCAAACGAGTCAGTATAAAGAATATATTTATTATTAAGAAATTAATTTTACAACGGCAGTTCACATTTTGCTATTGTAAAATCCATTCAGAGTTGGCATGATCGGATTCTACAGTCACCGGTAATAGTATCTGCCTACATGAAGTGTGACACGCTCTTATTTGTAGGGCTTTAAGAGCGTGTCACATATTTTTGCGGCCTTCGTGTAGGAAGATACTATGCCGGTGTACCTCACACATGACACTATTTCTATTATGTTCATGTTCCAGAGCCGGCGTCCGGTTTCCAGATAGCCTTCAACATGTTCGACACGGACGGCAACCAAAGAGTAGATAAGAATGAATTTCTAGTCGTGAGTATCCTTCTTACAACTGTTATACGACTATTACAACAGTATTTGTACTTCAGTTCTTTTTTATACTATTGTTATTGAAGCAGTAGGAAATAGAAATACAAACTAGCGTTAAAAAGAAAGAAAGTGAGAACAAAAACTTCTATTTTATTCAAAATTGTTTTCAACTTTTTCCTTCTCTAGATTTCAAACTGTCCTGTGTTATGGATCACTAAGAAGTATTTTTTAGGGAGTATATGCCCAACGTTTCTCATAAATTACTTTGACATCGTTTTGGAGTTCAAAAAACTCGAGAACCGAACCTCTTTTCAAGAAATTATTTATAATAACAATGATGTATTTAGGGATGGTCAAAATGTTGGGACAATTTGAAATGACCACGCATCGTGACAGGCATGAAACAGCTATTATATACTTGAGAATGGATTGCAGACCCCGTAGATATTTCAGTGCACCCGTAATATACACATTATAACACACCCCAGTTACATAATTTAGGGCCACATTTTATAAAGCCTCACGTCACGTTACACGTTCGATGCTTGCCTCACTTTCTAACAAATGTGGTTATAGTAGCCCTCAACCAATGTGACGACCGGGGCCATAAAAGTCCACAATGCAACACAATGGATAACTGATAACGCGAGCTCAAGGGTTTTATGGCCCCGGTCGTCACATTGGTTGAGGGCTACTATAGAACAATGAACATGTAGCTTTATAAAATGGGGCCCAAATATAGTAGATAGTGGCTATCTACTAGGGGTTAAAAGTTTAAGCACATATTTCCCAGTTTCATTTATTTTATCCACCTGCCTAATAATTTACACTTCAATAGGTACTTATTTTATTATGTAACTAACCTGGAAATGGTATAGATACTAGGTAATTAATATTCTTAACCCGGGGTCATGGCAACTTGGGTAGAGGTTGTATTTTCTTATATATTTGTAAGATTTTCTAAAGTAGACAAGAAAACTGATTTTAAGAAATGAAACAATGTTATTGTTTTGTTTCTTATGTAACTATGTTTTTACTCTTTGTAATATGTAATGACCGTGCTTTGGAAAATCTCTTTATGATATTTTATTAATCATTTTTTATAAGCTTTGTCATAGTGAATGGTTTCATAAACATGGGTCCTTATTTACAAGTCTTAATTTTAAGTCATAACAATCCGTCTCTCTTTTCTATTCTACCTCGGACTATACCTAAATATATTATTTATTTGCATTTCCGAACCTTTTGTAGATTCAATCGGCATTATTACAAGTAGTTTATGTACGATATATTATAGTTGAACATAGTATAGTATAATATTTTCCATATTTATTTCTTAGCATGTTCTGTTGCTAAACGTTAGATCCAACGGTTGCTGGGGGGGTCGTTCAGAGAGCGAAAGAACCTGGACCCCAAGAGCAAGGAAGCTGTGAGTTTTGTGGATGCTTCTGGGGCTGTGCCGCTCGCCGTTTAGCACTTTCATTGTATTTGATATAAGGTTCAAAATACACTGCTGGACATCCAACTTACTCGTATAGATGAATGCCATAATTATATTTTGGGACTACATTTTATATGGAATATACTTAATAGTTCAACAGAATAGTTGAGCACGTTGCACCAATGTGTTGAAAATTGGTGGGTAAAGGATAATGCTAACTTCTGCATGATTTTGGCCTTTCAAATCGGTAATATTACGCTATTGTGATGATATCGGCAATGAAACTGAAGTGCTTTGAATAGTTGGACCTTTTTGTTTTGCATATTGCATAATGCCTGCAGACCATGCAGTGGACTTTTGAACTGATGACATTTCACTACTTTTTATATTAAAATGGTATCTACCACAATTAAAGTGCTAAACAATTATATGTTTTGTGTTCGAGAAGATATTTATGATTCATAAATTGAACACTTCAACTTAATTTACTTAACTATTATGTTATGAATACTCGACAGTTTTAACTTTTAGGAAGTAATAGTTTTTTTTTTGGCATAACTTGTGTACTAAGTGTAAATAGCTTAGTAACTTCTAAATTATTCTAAAGTAAAATTATAACTATTGGCATTAATATATTAATTCGCGTTTATTGTAAATAACCCAATCAAAGAGCGGCACAGATTACCAAAATTAACCCTTTTTATTTAAAATTCTAAATTATGACCAAATTGTTTTTAATCGAACTATAATAAACTGCTTTGTATATAAATTTATTAATATGTATTTTTATGTATAACTATCGTTAGCTGCTTACGTTAGTGTCGTCCAGTGCGCTCAAGAACAAGGTGGAGGGGAAAACGACCGAAAAGCCTTCGACAGTAAGTCAAAATTGCAATGGCAACATCGATTGGTTTCCTGTGACGTCATTTTACTGGTTTCTCTCCATTTCTGTAGTTTGTGCGTTGGCTTATTACTTGTGTGCCAAGTCACTGTGAAATTTAAAAAAATACTGAGCTTAAAATGGCAGGATTTATAGTTGAATTTCTTTGTACCTATTCCGATAGCATCATTTTTAACTGATACGTGTAAAAAGATACAACTGACAGCTATTTTATGGATGAAACAATTTTATGTGTGTACCTATACAGGGAGTAACAAAAATACTGGTGATCCGTTTAACGGCATAATTGGTATCGATGCATAAATAAATGATGTAAATATAACTTGGTCCAGAAATTTCTAAAAGTGACTCACTGTCATATTTACCTGGAAAAGTTTAATGCTAGGCATTACAAATAATTTCAACTATACATAACCCCATTGTGGCTAGGAATGTATGTCTGTCTCCTCCAAACACAAATATTTCACAGTAATCTTGGCTTGTCCAAAATTCAAAATATTCTTTACCTTTCGTATTCCTCCTTGTGATTAAAGCTAGGCTCTTCTAGTGTATAGGTGTCTAATAGCCTGATGGGAACGTCTATTTATCCCCTCCACGTGTATTTTCTCAAGGTTTCAAACTTACTTACTCCAAACTACTATTGACCAAGCAACAAATAAGTACATACTTTGGAACGAAACTAGTATTGCAATTGTACTGAGGTTTATAGGTATAATTCCAATAACGACTACAGGCGGCGTCAGCACGTTCCACCGTACTCTAAATTAAACCGTAAGTTTATAAAACAAATTCTCGATTTGAAGTGAATCAGAAGTGTCGTGACCGCATGGTGACACTTGCAAGTGTCCTCAGAAAGATTATTTGCCTACGGCGAAATGTGCCGCAACGGCTTGGGGCCGGAATTGGAAACATACCTTATGGCTAGTAAAATTTTAGTTGTCTACTGACGAATACCTAATATCTTCTAGTGCTACCTATGTTTTTAGGATTTTGGCAGCTGAATGCATGGAGTTGCGTGCTCTAATTCTACTTTATATTATATTTAATAAAACTAATTTACTCCATGGTATATAACTTTAACCTCGCCTGTATTTTTATTACGTCATAAATTAACCTATCGAATAAACACCGTACTTTTTTAAGGATAAATGTTTGCATGTTTAAACGATATACCTGTTCATTATTAAAAATATAACTTTGAACAACTTAATACAAATTTTATAACATAATGGCTCTGCTGAATAATTTTCTTGTTTTAACCAAACATATATATGTTGTTTGTATGTATTTTAAATAAAATTTGTAACTCACGTGCAACAAATACAAGACTATGTACCCACTAAAACAAATTAAACAAGATGCTGTAATTATATTACATACCCTGTATGTTTCATAACAGTTTCTCTTCTCGCTTTGTAAATTAGCTTATACTTATATCTGACACATTTGTCAACAAGGTGTTATAACGAGGAGACTCAGTGTTTGTGTTGTGACTTGTGACATCGTTCTTGTGAAGTCCTGAGTGGTAGATATGTCAATTAAAAATGTCTCCTTGATAAACTGTTAATGACTATGTTACGTACTTTATTCCAGTCTTTAACATGCGTGTGATTGTAGATGGAGAAAATCTTCAGCTTCGCGTGGCGCGGGAAACGCGGTTTAGAGAATCAAGACGGCGACGCGGACAAGCCGCACGACTCGTACGTGAACGACGAGCAGGGGCTGCAGCGGCGGCACAACGTGGACACGCTGCTGCAGGTCTGTCTAGTTGTCCACGGTCGGCTCTGACACTTGGTAATAAGCGGGAGAACGGAGACGGCGACGCGGACAAGCCGCACGACTCGTTCGTGAACGACGAGCAGGGGCTGCAGCGGCGGCACAACGTGGACACGCTGCTGCAGGTCTGTCTAGTTGCCCACGGTCGGCTCTGACACTTGGTAATAAGCGGGAGAACCGAGACGGCGACACGGACAAGCCGCACGACTCGTTCGTGAACGACGAGCAGGAGCTGCAGCGGCGGCACAACGTGGACACGCTGCTGCAGGTCTGTCTAGTTGCCCACGGTCAGCTCTGACACTTGGTAATAAGCGGGAGAACCGAGACGGCGACGCGGACAAGCCGCACGACTCGTACGTGAACGACGAGCAGGGGCTGCAGCGGCGGCACAACGTGGACACGCTGCTGCAGGTCTGTCTAGTTGCCCACGGTCGGCTCTGACACTTGGTAATAAGCGGGAGAACCGAGACGGCGACACGGACAAGCCGCACGACTCGTTCGTGAACGACGAGCAGGGGCTGCAGCGGCGGCACAACGTGGACACGCTGCTGCAGGTCTGTCTAGTTGCCCACGGTCGGCTCTGACACTTGGTAATAAGCGGGAGAACCGAGACGGCGACACGGACAAGCCGCACGACTCGTTCGTGAACGACGAGCAGGGGCTGCAGCGGCGGCAAAACGTGGACACGCTGCTGCAGGTCTGTCTAGTTGCCCACGGTCGGCTCTGACACTTGGTAATAAGCGGGAGAACCGAGACGGCGACACGGACAAGCCGCACGACTCGTTCGTGAACGACGAGCAGGGGCTGCAGCGGCGGCACAACGTGGACACGCTGCTGCAGGTCTGTCTAGTTGCCCACGGTCGGCTCTGACACTTGGTAATAAGCGGGAGAACCGAGACGGCGACACGGACAAGCCGCACGACTCGTTCGTGAACGACGAGCAGGGGCTGCAGCGGCGGCACAACGTGGACACGCTGCTGCAGGTCTGTCTAGTTGCCCACGGTCGGCTCTGACACTTGGTAATAAGCGGGAGAACCGAGACGGCGACACGGACAAGCCGCACGACTCGTTCGTGAACGACGAGCAGGGGCTGCAGCGGCGGCAAAACGTGGACACGCTGCTGCAGGTCTGTCTAGTTGCCCACGGTCGGCTCTGACACTTGGTAATAAGCGGGAGAACCGAGACGGCGACACGGACAAGCCGCACGACTCGTTCGTGAACGACGAGCAGGGGCTGCAGCGGCGGCACAACGTGGACACGCTGCTGCAGGTCTGTCTAGTTGCCCACGGTCGGCTCTGACACTTGGTAATAAGCGGGAGAACCGAGACGGCGACACGGACAAGCCGCACGACTCGTTCGTGAACGACGAGCAGGGGCTGCAGCGGCGGCACAACGTGGACACGCTGCTGCAGGTCTGTCTAGTTGCCCACGGTCGGCTCTGACACTTGGTAATAAGCGGGAGAACCGAGACGGCGACACGGACAAGCCGCACGACTCGTTCGTGAACGACGAGCAGGAGCTGCAGCGGCGGCACAACGTGGACACGCTGCTGCAGGTCTGTCTAGTTGTCCATGGTTAACTCTGACACTTGGAGCTGGAGCAGGGACTGTAGCGGAGGCACAGTGTGGATACGTTGCTGCAGGCCTGTCTAGTTGTCCACGCTTGGCTCTGACACTTGGTGCTGGAAGCTTTGTAACTTGTCGATAAGTATCTGACCTGTGCATACTTATTACCTTCATAGTATTGCCTCTTGAGTCACATTCTAAAAAAAACATGTAGAACGTGGTAGGCAATTGTCTGTCAGATAAACCGAACTTAGCTCACTTTGAAAATACCTTAATTAGTTACATACCTATTTAAAAAGCTTATGATTTACATTGCACTGATGGAATTACGGGTCTATATATATGTAGTACAGACACCCGATTCTTAATCTTTGTTAAACGCTGCGCAGGTCCATTTCTTCGGCAAGAAAGGCACGAGCGACCTGAAGTTCGACGGGTTCAAGCAGTTCATGGAGAACCTGCAGACGGAGGTGCTGGAGCTGGAGTTCCAGGAGTTCGCTAAAGGTTCATTCTATATCCCATTTATATCGTTTTATTAGGACTAAAAAGTAACGGTAAATTTCGTCTATGTATCTTTTTTTACACCCATATCGGGGAAAATTTATAACAAGAATACTTGTTTCCATTATTAATAATACGCGTAAGACAATATTAAGAGGCAAAATGGAGAGTTTTAAAATTGTTTTACTACAAATTGCAAACGACAATCGCATTATTTTTCAAAAAATAATAATAGGAATTCAGAATAAGACTCTATAATCAAAAATGAATATTATCATTTCTTTATAACTATTACCTTACACACACACACACACACACACGCACAATACAATAAATTTTGTATCGATCCTTTTTAGGCCACGAGACAATATCGGAAGTGGACTTCGCTAAAATCCTCCTCCGCTACACGTACCTCGACACGGACGAGTACGACATGTACCTGGACCGGCTCCTGGACCGCATGAAGCTCGAGCGAGGCATCACCTTCCCCGAGTTCAAGACCTTCTGCCAGTTCCTCAACAATTTGGATGACTTCACCATCGCTATGAGAATGTATACGCTCGCTGACCATCCTATATCTAAAGGTGAGTATTTTAACACGGACGAGTAAGACATGAAACTAGGCTGGATACTAGACTACACGTAGATCGAGCGCGGAATTACCTTCCCGGGGTTCAAGAACTTTTGCCAGGTCCTCAACAATTTGGATGACTTCACCATCGCTATGAGAATGTATACGCTCGCTGACCATCCTGTCTCCAAAGGTGAGTATTTTAGCACGGACGAGTAAGACATGACACTAGGCTGGATACTAGACTACACGTAGTTCGAGCGCGGAATAACCTTCCCGGGGTTCAAGACCATCTGCCAGTTCCTCAACAATTTGGATGACTTCACCATCGCTATGAGAATGTATACGCTCGCTGACCATCCTATATCTAAAGGTGAGTATTTTATCACGGACGAGTAAGACATGTTACTAGGCTGGATACTAGACTACACGTAGATCGAGCGCTGAATTACCTTCCCGGGGTTCAAGACCTTTTGCCAGTTCCTCAACAATTTGGATGACTTCACCATCGCTATGAGAATGTATACGCTTGCTGACCATCCTATCTCCAAAGGTGAGCTTGTGTTTAAACACGAACGAGTGAGACATGAAACTAGACAAATCTCTAGACTTTATATCTATTTACATTCTAAATTTCAGACGAGTTCCACCGCGCAGTGAAGATATGCACGGGCATCTCCCAGTCCGAGCACCTCGTCACCACCGTGTTCGCGATCTTCGACGCGGACGGCGACGGCCTGCTCAGCTACAAGGAGTTCATCGCCATCATGAAGGACCGCCTGCACCGAGGGTTCAAGGTAGATTATCTCACCTTACCTTTTTTCTGTCAGGAGAGAGTTTGTAGGGCGCCTAACAGGGAAAACCCTGGATAGCGCTGGAGCAAACAACTCCTCAGAGACCTGATCATCGGGATATTCGATTGGCAGTGGCTTGGCATTGGCGATACGCCCTAGCGGCGGCAGAGCGTCTCGCAGTGACGAGTGACGTTCCGGTTTAATTAGCACTCTTAAGTATTTATATAATTTATTAGTGCTTGAAGATAAAGACATAAGCTTTCGGAAAAATGTCTCTCGTAGTGATTAAATATACGTGAGTGAATCCGTAATCTTTCATTCGTGTCTCAGGCTACTTTAAATATCCATAAACCAAGTAACTCAGTCATACCTGCTCACTGGTCACGCTCAGATTAAACAGAGTATCGATTTTTCTGTATGCATAATCGGATAAAGGACGGTATTAAGTATTAATATTTTTTCCAGTCGTACGCCAAGAACGAGGGTTGGGAGGCCTTTAAATCCTGTGTCAAGCAAGAAATGAAGAGCTCCGTTTAAATGTATTATATAAATTTTGCTGAATTCATGCGACATTTCTTGAACTTGCACATAATCTCAAGTAAAAAATATTTAATCCAATATCATTCATCAAATATGATACAAAAAATATGGCATGGTATAGACATAGGCTTCATAACCGTAGAACGGCTTGACTATCCTCTTCTAGAAAATATAAAAAAAAATATCGGAATTGACGCATTTACCTTAAACCATAAAGAGGTTAAATGCCAAAAAAACTGAAAATTAAACCGGTTATTTGGTTCATAGGGAGGCATAACCTTTTCTTTAAAATCTACTTAAAATCGCCCCCTTGCAGTGGGTATTAATGATTCGTCAAAATATTATTGGGTGCTTGCACTTAAACGCAGAAAAAGATACATGTCTCGTTTGCTTGTATCCGAAATTTAAAAATAGAGGAGCATAATTTTTGGTTTGTCATACATATCAGCTAAAACCGGTTCCATCGTAATTTTAGGCATTACAATGTTTGTAATTTTCTAGAACACAAAAGTCAAAATTGCCCCTTTAAATTTGTTACCAGAAACGTAAATTGAGAAATAATAGCTTTATTTTTAAATTCAGCACTACTAAATAGGTAATGGCTTTATTTTTAAGTTCTTGCTACAAAGGTCGCTTTTATATTTTATCGTGACGTGCCACGGCACGGTAAAACTCTATATAATTAGTAATATAGTCTATGGTCGATTTATGAATGAAACCATAGGGCTTTATAGTCGGACTCATCTGAGGTGAATTTTTCGCTGCGAGCCTTATCTTTCAAAAGGCCATTGTTGCCACCATGCCTTGGCACGTCACGATAAAGTATAAAAGCGACCAAATATCCACATTTACGTAATTTTTTAACAAAAGATCATGTTTATATAAATATGTATAATATTGTTATCAAGTAAGTGGTTGTCATTAACAGTGAGATTTGTTTTAGTGATAATTTATTTTTGTTTTAATTGTGACTTAACACCGGAGTTTAACTTCGATTTATAATGGCGCGATTAAATTATATTTATGGTGTACTCAACAGAAATAAACGTTTATTTATTGAGTCACCATATTTATATGCTAAATCTAGCCATGCATACGTGGTGCAAATAATATATTTATAATAAATATTTAACTGCCATTTGTAGATTTTGAAGTGGATAATTTATTATTATTTTTATTGTGAATTGCCATTGTCATTTATTTTCTCCTAGAACTTGAGTCCCGTTCAACGTTTTATAAAATTTCTTATTATAAGTAGCTCTTTTTGTCACAAATACGAGTTTAGTTTGTTTACTTATCTAATATTCATGCATATTCAATGTCATTATCTGTAACTTTACTACTACAAAAATAGTAGATTGTACAACAAGTGCATAAAACGCACCATTTTACGCGAGGCATTTATCCATACGAGCGAGCTTGCGAGCGAGGATGGATATAAAGTACGAGCGTAAAATGGGTTTTATGAACGAGTTATACACTCTACTTTTTAGTTCGATTGTGAGGAAATAAAAAGAATAGGAATTTCTTTCATAAGTGTTTATATTTTTTTACTTCTCAGGCTCGTAAAGTTTCACTTTATGCTGGGTATAGGCGGACTAAAACTCAATTTTATGCACAAGTGCATAAAAAATTGACTTCTTCTAAGGCTATTTTGACAATGGCAATTTTTTATGCACTTGTGCATAAAATTGAGTTTTAGTCCGCCTATACCCAGCATAAAGTGAAACTTTACGAGCATGAGAAGTAAAAATAAGTTTTTTGAAACACGAGGACATTGTTTGCATAATCTATATTTATTATATGGTATAACAATTCTCTCGTGTGCCGTTTATTTTTTTTAACGTAGATCATGAAAATGACTACACTTACCAAAAAAAAAGGATCTCAGATCGACGTTTTGGATGCTACTCGTAGTGTATGAGTATGACCTAACAACTTCCTTACAACACCGTTTATTTTATACACACTGGTGGTCCGGTAATTAATGGATATCCTTCTAACCACTTAACACCAGCTGAAAGACAGAGCATCTTAGGCTGGGTCCAGAAGAAGGACTGGTGGGGATAGTAAACGCTCCCCTGGTTTTGGAGATAATCATACTTTTCTTTTTTTAATAATTGGCAATGGTGAATAAAAAAAATATGGGGTAAAATATGGTAAATAAATAGATAATATAAAAGTGCGATTATCTCAATAACCAGGGGACTTTTACTAAATCTATTAGCCTTTTTCTGGATCAGCCTAAAGTGCCCTGTGGTTTTCTACCCATTTATTATTTAACCATTATTTACCGGGCACCCTGTATATTACTTACATTTTAATAGCATTTTTTCGGTCAGTTTAATCGGCTGCTGCATATCCTGCGGTGTGGTATCCGAAACGCCGATTGCTGGTGATGATATATTTGGATAACATATTATACAGTGTGTTTCTGTAATAGGTTTTGTAGTTTGAGGAGTGGAATCTACGTTTTAATTTATTGCTCCTATTACAGAAACACACTGTATATCTACCTATTGTGAGCACTTCGTCAATTTGCTACTTTGCTTAAGAGAGTGCCTACCTGACTGTTAATGTAACGCCAAAATTATTTGTGCTATTTTTTTACGATTAGAAAAATAACGGTCGATTTCTCCCATGTAACTTTATTTTTTAAGGGAAAAATTAACACGAAACTATTTATATTATTAGTGATAAAGAAATAAATGGCAAGTATTAAAATAATTTCCCTAGAAATCGCACGCATCGACGACATTCGCACGATTTTTCTAATACAAAAAAATACGAAGTTATAGGCGAATGGTTTGTTATGACGTTTCTATGGGAGTCTTACCTTGTAATGTCTCGATATAAATGCACAATAACTTAAATAGGTTAAGAAGCAGTTTTAGTCGATTTAAAATTCCCTGAATACGTAAAATATGTTAGATCTGGGTTTACCCGTGCAGTTTCGTGGTGTAAGCATTTTTATTACTCCTACTGAGAAGCAATTAAATTGATTTATAGCAAAGTAGTCAATTGTTAGCAGTTAATTCATTTTCTGCTATGGATCTTAGCCAAAAAAAAGGTGATACGCAAGTATTATACCTACTGTTACTACAGTATAAGTAAAGTTACAGTTAATGATATCCTTACTGTCCTTAATATCACTCTAAGGCAGTATTTCTCACCTTATTTAGGTTTTAAGATTCAGACTTAGCTCAAAATGTACGCTTTCTTTTATAAATTTAGTCAAATTATTAGTCCTTGCCTTGGCTTCTTATTTAATGTTTTTTTTTGCGTTACTAATAAATACATTTGTGGCCTACATTTTAGCGATTGTATTTGTAGCAGTTTTACTAGTCAATCGAATAAGTGTACAAAATGATAAATATTTTTTATTGTTACCCTAATTTCTAAGACATCGAATAGCACAATTAAATAATTATTTCACGTACTTTATTCATAATAGCTGTACCCGCGCGGCTTCGCTCGCTTCGTGCGTTGCAGTAGGTTCTGTCACTTTTCGTTACCCTCAACAGTCCATTGCTAAACGCTTTCTACATGTCATATTTCATACAGTATGTTTAGCAGTTTAGCCAAAATTGACTTCTTGCATGTGTACCTTTACTTAGTCCCAACTGTCCCAAAATTTACATACAAAAAATTCGTTACGTTCATAAAAAAAGTGTAACGAAACTGAGAAATTATCAATTTTATTCTATCAGACTCGATAGAGCTCATGATTCTGCATGCGATAGACTCAAAATATATATGAAATTAAAAAAAAAAAGTAAAGGTACATTTTCTGCAAATTACCCATATAACTTCGACATCCCAAAAGATCGACTGAAAGCGTCTGAGATTTGACTGTGTCAGCCATGGCAAATTAGCAATAGTACAGTGTGTTTTTTGTTTATGCGGGGAGCTCCGCACCCCGAGCCCCCGTTTTTTGCCGCCCATCACGTGATTAACTCTAGCAAAACTCTTCTTCTCCCATTCCAAATATTCACCGTAACAAATTTTTGGTATAATTAGCAATAGTACAGTGTGTTCTTTGTTTATGCGGGGGGCTCTGCCCCCCGAGCGCCCCTTTCTTTACAGCCCATCACGTGGTAAACTCTATCAAAACTCTTTTTCCCCCATCTCAAATGTTCAACGTATTAGTTTTTGGTATAATTTGCAATATTTTATTTGCCCCCCGTTCTTTACCGCCCATCACGTAGTAAACTCTCTCAAAACTCTTCTTCTCCCATCTCAAATGTCCAACCTAGAAATTTTTGGTATGATAAGCAATACTGCGGTGTGTTTTTTCTTTCTTGGCCCCCCTTTCTATCCCGCCCATCACATGGTAATCTTTATCAAAACTCTTTTTCTCCCATCTCAAATGTCTAACCTACCAATTTTTGGTATAATAAGCAATAGTACGGTGTGTTTCTTCTGTATGCGGGGGGAGGAGCCCCCTGAGCCCCCTACTTTTTGCCGCCCATAACGTGGTTAACTCTATCAAAACTCTTTTTCTCCCATCTCAAATGTTCAACGTAACAATTTTTGGTATAATAAGCAATAGTACGGTGTGTTTTTTCTTTATGCGGGGGGCTCCGCCCCCCGAGCCCCCCTTTCTTTGCGGCCCGTCACGTAATAAACTCTATCAAAACTCTTTTCCCCCCATCTCAAATGTTCGACGTAACAATTTTTGGTATAATAAGCAATAGTACGGTGTGTTTTTTCTTTATGCGGGGTGCTCCCGCCCCCCGAGCCCCCCTTTCTTTGCGGCCCGTCACGCGGCAAACTCTATCAAAACTCTTTTTCTCCCATCTCAAATGTTTGACGTAACAATTTTTGGTGTAATAAGCAATAGTACTGTGTGTTATTTCTTTATGCGGGGGGCTCCGCCCCCCGAGCCCCCCTTTCTTTACGGCTCATCACGTAGTAAACTCTATCAAACTCTTTTTCTCCCATCTCAAATGTTCAACGTAACAATTTTTGGTATAATAAGCAATACGGTGTGTTTTTTCTTTATGCGGGGGGCTCCGCCCCCCGAGGCCCCCTTTCTTTACGGCCCATCACGCAGCAAACTCTATCAAAACTCTTTTTCTCCCATCTCAAATGTTTGACGTAACAATTTTTGGTATAATAAGCAATAGTACAGTGTGTTTTTTCTTTATGCGGGGGGCTCCGCCCCCCGAGCCCCCCTTTTTTTGCGGCCCGTCACGCGGCAAACTCTATCAAAACACTTTTTCTCCCATCTCAAATGTTTGACGTAACAATTTTTGGTGTAATAAGCAATAGTACTGTGTGTTTTTTCTTTATGCGGGGGGCTCCGCCCCCCGAGCCCCCCTTTCTTTGCGGCCCATCACGTAGTAAACTCTATCAAAACTCTTTTTCTCCCATCTCAAATGTTCAACGTAGCAGTTTTTGGTATAATTTGCAATATTACCGTTTTTTTTTGAGGCGAGCCCCCCGTTCTTTACCGCCCGTCACGTAGTGAACTCTATCAAAACTCTTCTTTTCGCATCTCAAATGTTCAACGTAATAATTTTCGGTATATTTAGCTATAGTGTGGTGTCTTTTTTTCTTTTTGCGCCCCCCTCTCTTTGACGCCCATCACGCGGTGAACTCTATCTAAACTGTTTTTCGGTAGGGTGTGCCGGTACTTTTCGATTTCCGTGTTTCACTATGTTCCGTTTGTTTTTTTATAGTTAGTTAATTTAACTTTTATTCTTGCACCTTTTGTACATGTCTGTTGTATAGACCCAATGGTTGACTGGTGGAAAATACCATTTGGTATGATGTCCGCCGTTTGGTCTCACAGTTTTGTATTTCGTGCAATATAGTGTAAATAAAAAAAGATTCTTATAGGGAGGCAACGCGCACATAAAACCTCTGGATTTACAGGCGTCCATTGGCTACCCTAAGTGCTTACCATCAGGCGGGTCGTATGATTGTTTGCCATCGCCGTGGTTTAAAAAATATATAGTTGAAATACAAATGCATAAGTATTTATTTACCATATAAAGGCATTTCCCATACAAAGTTTAAACCCCCCTTAAACCCCCTTTAATCCAAAAAGTTCGTATTTTTTATAGCCTATGTCCTGACCAGAGGTCTGTAGAACCTGCTCGTGAAGTTTTTATCGAAATCGGTTCAGGCGTTTTGACGCCAACTCTCCCCATCCAAACAGACAAACAGACAAAAATTCTAAAAATCGCCGAAACGTGTTCTGTTATCGATTCTAAGAGCTACTAACTCATTTTTTTGCTAATATCTCCAATGTACAGATTTTTGACCCTCTTCACCTTTATTATATGTATAGATAGCTGTACCCGCGCGGCTTCGCTCGCTTCGTGCGTTGCAGTAGGTTCTGTCACTTTTCGTTACCCTCAACAGTCCATTGCTAAACGCTTTCTACATGTCATATTTCATACAGTATGTTTAGCAGTTTAGCCAAAATTGACTTCTTGCATGTGTACCTTTACTTAGTCCCAACTGTCCCAAAATTTACATACAAAAAATTCGTTACGTTCATAAAAAAAGTGTAACGAAACTGAGAAATTATCAATTTTATTCTATCAGACTCGATAGAGCTCATGATTCTGCATGCGATAGACTCAAAATATATATGAAATTAAAAAAAAAAAGTAAAGGTACATTTTCTGCAAATTACCCATATAACTTCGACATCCCAAAAGATCGACTGAAAGCGTCTGAGATTTGACTGTGTCAGCCATGGCAAATTAGCAATAGTACAGTGTGTTTTTTGTTTATGCGGGGAGCTCCGCACCCCGAGCCCCCGTTTTTTGCCGCCCATCACGTGATTAACTCTAGCAAAACTCTTCTTCTCCCATTCCAAATATTCACCGTAACAAATTTTTGGTATATTTAGCAATAGTACAGTGTGTTCTTTGTTTATGCGGGGGGCTCTGCCCCCCGAGCGCCCCTTTCTTTACAGCCCATCACGTGGTAAACTCTATCAAAACTCTTTTTCTCCCATCTCAAATGTTCAACGTATTAGTTTTTGGTATAATTTGCAATATTTTATTTGCCCCCCGTTCTTTACCGCCCATCACGTAGTAAACTCTCTCAAAACTCTTCTTCTCCCATCTCAAATGTCCAACCTAGAAATTTTTGGTATGATAAGCAATACTGCGGTGTGTTTTTTCTTTCTTGGCCCCCCTTTCTATCCCGCCCATCACATGGTAATCTTTATCAAAACTCTTTTTCTCCCATCTCAAATGTCTAACCTACCAATTTTTGGTATAATAAGCAATAGTACGGTGTGTTTCTTCTGTATGCGGGGGGAGGAGCCCCCTGAGCCCCCTACTTTTTGCCGCCCATAACGTGGTTAACTCTATCAAAACTCTTTTTCTCCCATCTCAAATGTTCAACGTAACAATTTTTGGTATAATAAGCAATAGTACGGTGTGTTTTTTCTTTATGCGGGGGGCTCCGCCCCCCGAGCCCCCCTTTCTTTGCGGCCCGTCACGTAATAAACTCTATCAAAACTCTTTTCCCCCCATCTCAAATGTTCGACGTAACAATTTTTGGTATAATAAGCAATAGTACGGTGTGTTTTTTCTTTATGCGGGGGGCTCCCGCCCCCCGAGCCCCCCTTTCTTTGCGGCCCGTCACGCGGCAAACTCTATCAAAACTCTTTTTCTCCCATCTCAAATGTTTGACGTAACAATTTTTGGTGTAATAAGCAATAGTACTGTGTGTTATTTCTTTATGCGGGGGGCTCCGCCCCCCGAGCCCCCCTTTCTTTACGGCTCATCACGTAGTAAACTCTATCAAACTCTTTTTCTCCCATCTCAAATGTTCAACGTAACAATTTTTGGTATAATAAGCAATACGGTGTGTTTTTTCTTTATGCGGGGGGCTCCGCCCCCCGAGGCCCCCTTTCTTTACGGCCCATCACGCAGCAAACTCTATCAAAACTCTTTTTCTCCCATCTCAAATGTTTGACGTAACAATTTTTGGTATAATAAGCAATAGTACAGTGTGTTTTTTCTTTATGCGGGGGGCTCCGCCCCCCGAGCCCCCCTTTTTTTGCGGCCCGTCACGCGGCAAACTCTATCAAAACACTTTTTCTCCCATCTCAAATGTTTGACGTAACAATTTTTGGTGTAATAAGCAATAGTACTGTGTGTTTTTTCTTTATGCGGGGGGCTCCGCCCCCCGAGCCCCCCTTTCTTTGCGGCCCATCACGTAGTAAACTCTATCAAAACTCTTTTTCTCCCATCTCAAATGTTCAACGTAGCAGTTTTTGGTATAATTTGCAATATTACCGTTTTTTTTTTAGGCGAGCCCCCCGTTCTTTACCGCCCGTCACGTAGTGAACTCTATCAAAACTCTTCTTTTCGCATCTCAAATGTTCAACGTAATAATTTTCAGTATATTTAGCTATAGTGTGGTGTCTTTTTTTCTTTTTGCGCCCCCCTCTCTTTGACGCCCATCACGCGGTGAACTCTATCTAAACTGTTTTTCGGTAGGGTGTGCCGGTACTTTTCGATTTCCGTGTTTCACTATGTTCCGTTTGTTTTTTTATAGTTAGTTAATTTAACTTTTATTCTTGCACCTTTTGTACATGTCTGTTGTATAGACCCAATGGTTGACTGGTGGAAAATACCATTTGGTATGATGTCCGCCGTTTGGTCTCACAGTTTTGTATTTCGTGCAATATAGTGTAAATAAAAAAAGATTCTTATAGGGAGGCAACGCGCACATAAAACCTCTGGATTTACAGGCGTCCATTGGCTACCCTAAGTGCTTACCATCAGGCGGGTCGTATGATTGTTTGCCATCGCCGTGGTTTAAAAAATATATAGTTGAAATACAAATGCATAAGTATTTATTTACCATATAAAGGCATTTCCCATACAAAGTTTAAACCCCCCTTAAACCCCCTTTAATCCAAAAAGTTCGTATTTTTTATAGCCTATGTCCTGACCAGAGGTCTGTAGAACCTGCTCGTGAAGTTTTTATCGAAATCGGTTCAGGCGTTTTGACGCCAACTCTCCCCATCCAAACAGACAAACAGACAAACAGACAAACAGACAAAAATTCTAAAAATCGCCGAAACGTGTTCTGTTATCGATTCTAAGAGCTACTAACTCATTTTTTTGCTAATATCTCCAATGTACAGATTTTTGACCCTCTTCACCTTTATTATATGTATAGATAACATTGCGATGCCAACGATGCCCATAAACGTCGAGTAATCAGAAATGTAAATATTGTATTCAAAAATGTGGCGTTCAAAGTGTTATATTTACTTATTTATGTAATAGCAAAATGATAATAAATCATACGTACCTATATCTAGTAACATCAGATTCTTTTTTAATTTAAATGTGTAAATTTCAAGAAAAAGGAATCTCAGTCCGACCGGCGCCGCCATTCACGAAGGCTGCAGTGTAAATGTACTTACCACTCTAGAGTCCCTTTTTCTTGAGATCCGAACAGAAGCGAAAAATATAATGTTGTACAACAACTAAGAAACGGCGGCGAAGAGGCAATTGAGTAGGCAGGTTAACTCTATCAGGTGGTCCAGTCCCCGTCTATAGTATCTAGCCCAGTATTTGATAAGAAAATCAACCTTGTTTTGTGACTGGTACGGTTCCTTATGGCTATTAACTTGTGGAAGTACTTAGTGAGTTTTGGTTGTCACCAGACGACATGTTTGTAGTGTCGAGGTGGATGCTAAAAGCCTATGCACACCGCGTTTTGTAACGCGATTTGTAAATGCCCTCTAAACCGCCTCATTCCCTTATTCATAAACGTCTCTTAGCTCAGGCCTCAATTTGTTCATTTATGTTTTGTCTATTCCTAACACAACGACACAACTGACAATGACAAAACATAAATTAACACACACCTGTCGCACTGCCTCGCGAGGAAATCGCCGCGCGCGGCAGCTCGGCTAGCGTGGAAGTGCGGCCGCGCCTGCGTGCGGCTCGGCCGAGCCACGTCCCCACTAGCCGAGCTGCCGCGCGCGGCGATTTCCTCGCGAGGCAGTGCGACAGGTGTATACACGGTTAATGGCTAATGAATAAGGGGGATAACGGTTAAGATTTTGCGTGACAGAAACTGTATTTATTTCCTGCAATGTGTCGCTTCGCTGCTGTATCTTATTTGAAACACTTCTTCTTTTTGTACTTCAACTCTTTAAATATTTAAATAAATTATTGAAAAATTATAATTTATTTCATTTCCGGTAAAATATACTTGACATGAAAACCGAAATTGGATGGTCGATTAGCGACATCGATATGATACACATTTATTACTGTGCAATCCATATTATACAGTAGCCAAATAAAATCGTAGTCAGATAAATTCACAACGCTCATTTATTATAGCAATGTTCTGGGTGCTAATACTAAGTTAATCAAAGAAAAATAAATTATACCAAATAGTCCACCATACCAGATATATAATTATAATATCATTCTATTTTATATTTTACCTGTTCTTCAAAACTATTGTACAAATAGCAGTACCGGCAAACGTGGCAACATTAGGTATCTTCTGTTGTAACATTACCGTAGTCTAAAAAAAAACAAAAAAGTCTATAATTAAACAGGGAATCGTTGTATTTAAAAGGTTCACAGCAACCTTATAGTTTTATGAGTTGCTAAAGAAGCCACATAACGTAATGTTGCAACTTTTGACAGTACAACATATGTTTAGAAATCTAAATATTACGATGAATAATTAATTTCGGATGCTTCATTGTGGACCAGAATTCAAATAAATACTTAATATATAAAAAATTAAGTACTCTCAATAAATATAATGAATAATGATATTAATATAATTCTAATTTCAATTTATATACAAAATAAGTCGTAAATAAATATATGGTATATAATTTTGTATGTGTGCTATAGAATTTTGAGACTGAGTAACATTAAAAACCTACCCGTATTATTAAAAGATAAGGGGAAGCAGAAACTCGATCAACGTTAATTTAAACTATCGTGAGTCAAAAGGACGCAAATATAAAATTGTAGTCGCTATTAGTGCGACATGTTTCCGATACGTCGGGCATCCGTCTTCGGCGCGAATGTACTGACACGAATACCTTTTTGAATAATATAAATCTATCTACGTTTGCGTTGCAGCGACCATCCGCCTTCCGCAACATGTCACACTATTAGTGACTAAAACACGAGGTAACTGTAATTTATATTATTCAAATTAACGTCTTAACTGTCTTTCAAAAATCAGGTTTGAATATCTCTCAAGAATGCTATTTTTTCTTTAACGGGACTTGACCAAAAGGATGGGTTATTTGGATGGTGTGTAGTCACCATCAGATATATCGGAGCGGTCTAGGTGGTCACAAATATCTGAACAACGCCTCTATTGTCAAGACGATAAAGTGCATGTTCAGATATTTTTGAGTACCCTGGCTGCTCAGATATATTTGATGGCGACTGAACATATAGTAATTTAGGGAAATACGAGTATGCCTACCTACCTTAAGTTAAAGAACACTTAGATCGATCAGACTTTTGTATAAACTAATTACACGCAATTCCTACTGCTTTCAAAAATCATATTTTTATCAAGACAGCGGTAGTTAGATAAATTTATCTCAAAGTGGGTACGAGTTTTCAAGCATAAAAAAATTTAATTTTGCAAGCCCATTTTGAGACATATTTGCACATGTCGCCAATATTTTTATTCCGTCGGGCATTTGTGCCTGTAAATTAATGATTTTTGTAAATTCAAAAATGTCACTAAATTCTGATTTTGATGACGCTTTTGACTTTGTTCAAATTTTAAGGGTTTGAAAGTTTTCAATCACTCGATCTCGTTTTGTATGAAAACTGAGGCATATCTATCTCCATTTTTATGTAATATCAATTGATGTTTACAAAAACAACATAACTGCTTAGAGTGGTTGACACTTTTTCAAGAACATTCTGATTCGTGTCAACCAGTGTAGTTCAGGTGTCAACCAGTGTAGTCAGTTATGTTGTTTTTGTAAACATCCCTCAATTATTTTGTCCTCTTTAGATCCTGGAGCCTTATTATTGCTTTTTAACATCTTTTGGAACATTTTCATGCAAATATCAAAATACATACCAGCTGCAAATCGACTGCGAGTTACGCAAAAAATATTATTCTTGTATTACGGTATTTGACAGTATGTGTACTAATATAATAAGTATGTACTTATAAAAGAAAATATTTTGATATCAGCCATTAGTATTAGGCAAGGGTCGTATAAATAACACAGTTAAGGATGAAATCATTTGGTTCTCTTAAGAGTTCTTTTTATCTTAATGTGTTCTTGAATAAAAAAACTTCTGTACAGGCCTTCTCTCGCTCTTGCAACACAGCGTAGTTATTACTATTACCCCACAAACGGCGCGGGCAATTCTTTAAAAATTGTCTAACTTCGGATCTCAAATGAGTAAAACCCAGTGAGGTTTATTTTGCTATTTTTTTTACAGTTTATATTTAATAATTTATAGAGCTTCAACAGAGTGAGCGGAAGATTGATGCGGACATGACAACTCGCACTGGGTACCGCGGTCTAGCAGCCAGGAGCCGAGATGAGGTTCATGAGGTCGCCGGCCTCCGTGGGCTCCGTGAGGCGGTGCCGCAGCAGGAACGCCGCGATCACGCGCGCCACCTGACAAACAAACAGACATCTTGCTATAACACAACTTAATTTTTTCAACCTACTTCAAGATTATGAACGAGGTTCTCAATTCGTCGGGATTTTTTTTATGTATGTTCATCGATTATTCAAAAATATAATTTAAAAGAGTATAATTGACAGTTAGCCTAGCTCATTGTCATCAGGATCTGATGATAGGATTCTGAAGAAATCGAAGGAACTTTTCATATATTATAGGCACATCCTTGCTCTTGAAAAGGCGGCGCAGCCTAAATTAAGTCGTTTTTTTTGTTTAAAATTATAATTATTTCGTATAAAATCATTTGATGGAACATCAATCACTGTAAATCCGACATTATTTGATTAAATAATCAATAATTTTAGATACATTTAGAAGTGCTTGATAGATAACTAGTGATAATTACTATCAATCCTTAGACTATTAACAAAGGCCGCCGGGTCATCCCCTCCCCCCTGAGTGCCTCCTTCTTCTCCGTCAGATATATATGTATTTATAGTGGTTTTGCCCGAATACTGAATGTTCGGCCTGCCTTTCCTACTGCCGAATATTCGGCTAATCAAATGTTCATATATGCAATGCATATAGTCAAATTTGGGTCTATATTGGAACGCATAAATTCATCTTGACTATTTTTACTTAGCATAACAACCATTGGCATAACAACGTTTGGCATAACTATTGATCCGAATAGATCGATTGTCCTAATGGTTATACGCATAAGCTTGCAAATCCTAAGAGATCTC
Source organism: Pammene fasciana (assembly GCA_911728535.1). Lineage (NCBI taxonomy): Eukaryota > Metazoa > Arthropoda > Insecta > Lepidoptera > Tortricidae > Pammene > Pammene fasciana. Next base: position 29,092,686 of record OU452273.1, on the reverse strand, counting down.
CGTCCTATTGGTTTAATGTCATAAAATCCCCATATCGAATCCATCCATACGCATAACCCAAAAAGCCTAAATCTGAATATCCTAAAACTTACACGACTAATAAAATATGACATAATACTTACTTTTCTAAAGTAGTCTAATTCATAATCACAACTACGCATAATCCGAAAAGCCTAAATCTGTTGTTTCTTTGTAAATCGTTTTTTTGGGGGGTCGTAGTTCTAACCTAACCTAAACCTACTTTTCTGTAAACAGTTTGGTTATGTGAGGGGTCGCAGTTCAAACCTAACCTAACCCACTTCTGGCAACAGTTTATTTTCTTGGGGGGCGCAGTTCTAACCTAACCTAACCCACTTCTGGCAACAGTTCGTTTTCTTGGGGGTCACAGTTCTAACCTCACCTAACCCACTTGTGGCAACAGTTTATTTTCTTGAGGGACGCAGTTCTAACCTAACCTAACCCACTTCTGGCAACAGTTTGTTTTCTTGGGGGTCGCAGTTCTAACCTAACCTAACCCACTTGTGGCAACAGTTTATTCTCTTGAGGGACGCAGTTCTAACCTAACCTAACCCACTTCTGGCAACAGTTCGTTTTCTTGGGGGTCGCAGTTCTAACCTAACCTAACCCACTTCTGGCAACAGTTCGTTTTCTTGCGGGACGCAGGGACATATAAAATTGTATTAAAGTAATAAGTCGAAGAAATGAATTGCAATGTATTGTAGTTGTGCCAATTAACATAATTTGAAACAAATGAGCGATTAAGTAATATTCGTTGAATAGTTTAAGTAATATTCGTAGAACGTAGTAAGATAAATTTAAATAAATAGTAGTTGAAATAAAATAACGCCAAACAATATTACTAGTACTAAAGTTTCGATGAATCGTTGTCGATGAAATAATATTCGATGAAAAGGTTGTCGACAAAACAAGGGTACACCCTTTTATGAAAATCTCTACCAAGGCTCCCTTTGCTTCCGCCTTAGACTTTTAACCTAACCAATCGCTTCTAACTTTTACAGTTTGGTTTTTGAGGTTTCGCAGTTCCTAACCTAAACCTACTTTCTGACGCAATTCGGTTGTGTTATCACAGTTCTAACCTTGCCTAAACTTACTTTTCTGTAAACAGTATGTTTTTTAAGGTTCAGTATAAGGTTGCTAGGAGTATCTAAATGAATAGGAACATATATGTATATGTACGAGTATGTCTGACTTAGTATATGTTATGCACTACGTATAGGATGTTCGGATTTTCTAAGTTATTAGGAATATATTTCCGACTTAAAATCCTAACATCCTAGTGCACTACTAGGATGTTAGGATTTTCTAAACTAGTAGGAATAAATGTTCGACTTAGTATATTTTATGCACTAGGATGTTATGATTTTCTAAATTAGTAGGATAAGATGTTCGAGTTAGTATATGTTATGCACATTGAAATTATGCGAACTGAATTTTATTCTTCTTCATGTTATACCAGAACATTTTATGCTCATATAACGTTATGAAAATTACTTATTAGGCGAATATATGCATTATTATAGTGACTTTTATGTGAAATGGCATTATGCCAATCATGTTATGCCATGTGCAAATATGACAATCCATTTTATGCGAAAAAGAGGGCACCCGTCAAATTTATATAAAAATCCAATGCCCGGAAAGTAGGCGATATTTGTTAATGGTCTATTCTTATATTTCTTATTCTACATTATTTGTTTCGGTGTAAATTGGTGTAGTAGGTATCCGGACAAACAGTATGCAATATTCGGCCGACTACCTACCGAGTATTCTGTAAGGTGGCCGAATAAGCCGAATACCAAACAGCCACCGAATATTCGTGGCATCTCCACTAACTGATTGTGCAGTACAGCCAATCAAAAGGGCATTTTTATAAGATATTTAGCGGCACTTATGTCCTTTTAATAATAAAGGAAAGGTACAATAATGTCTCGTACCTCTTCAGGGTTGTCCTCGTGCACGGCGTGCCCGCACCGCGTCAACACCTGCATCTGGAACTTGCCTGAAAAATAACACGGCTTTCAAATATCTCGGCTTTTTGGCTCAAAATAAAAAATATATATTGGCAATTGGTTTGATAAGACGTCATGAGAAGGTTAGGAAGTAGGTTATTTTAATAACATTCAAAATCTTAATCGCAGGTATTTACGCAAAGTTTGCACATTGTCACCAAGGTATCCTGCTTTTTCGCCGAAAATAGTATTGCCGAATTTCACTTGCCAACCAACCTTTCGCAGAAGTTTCATTTGGCCGAATAACTTTTAGCAAATAATTCTTTCTCAACCCCATGGTTGGGAAATGAAAAATACCTACTAGGTACCTATGTAAAGTTGGGAAATGAAATTCGGCCAAATGAAACTTCTGCGAAAAGTTGGTTGGCAAGCGTAATTCGGCAATACAATTTTGGCGAAAAGGCAGAGAACCGATATATTAGACAGCAGGGGTCACCTTGCATCTGTCCGATGGTGAGCTCGCGGTCCAGGCCTTCGATAGAGGCCAGCAGCAGGAGCCTCGGGGCCCGCACGGACAGGAAGCGCGTCAAAAGCCCCGTGAACCATCCCCAGTATATTAGACAGCAGGGGTCACCTTGCATCTGTCCGATGGTGAGCTCGCGGTCCAGGCCCTCGATAGAGGCCAGCAGCAGGAGCCTCGGGGCCCGCACGGACAGGAAGCGCGTCAAAAGCCCCGTGAACCATCCCCAGTATATTAGACAGCAGGGGTCACCTTGCATCTGTCCGATGGTGAGCTCGCGATCCAGGCCCTCGATGGAGGCCAGCAGCAGGAGCCTCGGGGCCCGCACGGACAGGAAGCGCGTCAAAAGCCCCGTGAACCATCCCCAGTATATTAGACAGCAGGGGTCACCTTGCATCTGTCCGATGGTGAGCTCGCGGTCCAGGCCCTCGATAGAGGCCAGCAGCAGGAGCCTCGGGGCCCGCACGGACAGGAAGCGCGTTAAAAGCCCCGTGAACCATCCCCAGTATATTAGACAGCAGGGGTCACCTTGCATCTGTCCGATGGTGAGCTCGCGGTCCAGGCCCTCGATGGAGGCCAGCAGCAGGAGCCTCGGGGCCCGCACGGACAGGAAGCGCGTTAAAAGCCCCGTGAACCATCCCCAGTATATTAGACAGCAGGGGTCACCTTGCATCTGTCCGATGGTGAGCTCGCGGTCCAGGCCCTCGATGGAGGCCAGCAGCAGGAGCCTCGGGGCCCGCACGGACAGGAAGCGCGTTAAAAGCCCCGTGAACCATCCCCAGTATATTAGACAGCAGGGGTCACCTTGCATCTGTCCGATGGTGAGCTCGCGGTCCAGGCCCTCGATGGAGGCCAGCAGCAGGAGCCTCGGGGCCCGCACGGACAGGAAGCGCGCCGACAGCCCCGTGAACCAGCCCGACCAGTAGCGCTCCGTTTTTGACAGGTCGATGCGCCATTTATATCTGGAATACACCGTTTGAATGTTATTACTGTAATGATACACAAAAGAACGAGTACAAAAAGCTTCAAGATAAATCGATACTGATCTGCAAAGGAACAAAATACATATTACCGGCCGAATAGGGATGATGACACATGTTGAATTAGGCAATGAAATTTAGTTGTTAGGATGCAAAATGATCAAAATATACAAATAAAGTAAACATTAAAAAAATCTATTGAAATGGTGCAATTTTTTTCGAATTTTGAAAGTACAAAATATAAAAAAAACCAATGATACCATTCGATTTCTAACATTTTACTGTGAAATAAATTGTATGGCAACCATATACATAAACCCAATATTTCACTGTAAAAATAGCAATTTCATAATTTTTCCATACTTTAAACAGGGCATCTATGAAGCCATGACGTCACGGCTTTATATCATTTTGTTAGGAGCGTTTTGAGAAACAAAAGCAAATCACAGGCTTTAAGTCTCTTTTCTGTCTTTTATGTTGATTTAAGGCAATTGGCCCCATATAGACATTTGATCCTCACAACAAAACGAATCGAATGATACCACGCATGAAAAAAATTCATCTAGCCTATCTAGGTAAATAAATCCGCAACTATCCGGTATTCGGCCGAATAGTAAAATTGTCGCCGGATACGGAATACTGGTCAAATATTCGTTGTATCTCTAATTTTATTTTACTTACCTACAATTTGTGTAGTTACGGTAACTTAATTGTAATCTTACATGACGCCTCTAACGTTCTAACGCAAACTTGATAGTTTGCGTTAGAACGCACGTTCTGATATTTTTAACCACCGAGCCGCCCCGATACATTCATGGTGACTAATATACTAGTATGCTGTTGTGTATGTCTTACTTCATGTTGTTGTCGCCGTCGCCACTCGGCGGCGGCGGCGGCGTGAAGCCGGCGGTGTCGGCGTCGGCGTCGGCGTCGGCGTCAGCGTCGGCGTCGGCGTCCTCGGGCTCCTCGGCGATGCAGTCGGCGAGCGGCGCGGACGCCATCGGCGCCGGCGCGTGCGCCTCGGGCGTGTGGGACGCCAGCTCGTTCGTGGCCAGTTGGTTCGTTTGACAACTGTGTCGAATGGTCCGATATCAATATTTTTTTATCCATACTTAATATGTATTATAAATGTGAAAGTGGGTCTGCCTGGCCTGACCTCTTGACACTTAAACAGCTAAACCGATTTAATAGAAAAATAGTTTGAGTCCCGGGAATGGATACAGGATAGTTTTTTATCCCAGAAATCATCTCTTAAGGGGGGTGGAAGTGGAAGTTTGTTTGGAGTTGTTGCTCACTGTTGACTTAAAATAGACATCATCATCAGTGGGCTTTCTTTAAAAAAAAAACACATAAATACACAAAACCGGTGAATAAGTGAGGTTAGTTTTTTGGAATTTAATTACAAATCAGAGTTTATGTACACTTGGATGGTCTTTATCAGATAAAAGTTAAATATTGATTATCTCATAAATAGAGATAAGTAGGATACCAGTGTCTTTGGGATATTAGCTGTGTCCCTACGGACACGGACCCTTGGAATTAACGAAACCCGTAAACAACATGGTGTATAAAGTTGCAATGCAAGCGACCTTTGACTACGGTGTACACTTCCCATCAAACAATCCATCCGCTTGCCAGTGCTATATAGAGGATTTTTTTAAAGTTTTATATAAAAGACTTACTTGACGATTTGGCTGGGCATTGACACCTTGGCGGATTCCAGATTTCTAACTTGGCCGCTTCGTATACTAGAAGAATAACAAGTATTTAAGGTAAGACATACTGTCTAAGGAAGCCATAAACATAAATCGTATATTTAGAGCAATTAAGTCGTAATCAATGTTCTGATTGATGACTCTGATACTCAAAGAGACAGACTCTGTCAGTTTTAACAATCAGTGGCCTATTTAATAAAGTTAAAAGTGACTTACAAGCGGTAGTCTCTTTCCATTACATAAGGATAGAAAGCTTGTAAGTTAAATTGTCACTTGTAGCTTTATTGAATAGGCCACAGATAACGTACGTAGTTTACATGAGTTCACCGTTAGCCCCCCATATTTAAAGTAGTACCTATAGTATAGTAAAGTACTTGTAGAGTATAGAGTAGTATAGTATAGACTATAGAGTGACGCACCACCACTCGACGGCGTGCTCGATGGTGCGGAAGTGTGTGGGGCGCCCGCGCAGGAAGCTCTGCATGCTGGCCAGCGCCTCCATCGCTGTGCCTGCAACCATATTCATAGACAACACATTTCAAACTAAGTTTCATTTTTAATATATGAATTTACTTTTTTATTTACTGGAAAATATTATTAATTTCCACTAAATAAAAAAATATATTCATATATTAAAAATTAAACTTAGTTTAATTACAGCGCCATCTCTCTAAGTCGGCTGAACACACGACGGAGAGTCGTGGAGTCGGGAGGCTGACAGTCGCATGTGCCTTTAGAGTTGGCTCAAGGTTGTAAACCTTCAAAACATAAGGTACAGATGTCGCTAGTGACTAGTTCACCATTACAAGACAAAATTCGCTGTGATGGATAGAAGAACGTTTGGTGTAATTGGGAGCACGTCGGACCGGCAAACCGAAGAAGGAGGCGGGTTCGAATCTCGTAACGTTCAGAGTTCTTCGCAGTTGATTTTTTAATTGTAATTGACATTGATCTGTTTTCCAATTTGTGGTATGTTCAAACAAGTCAAATATAATTTTAAACAAAAAAAGAATCGACTTCACTTAGGATCCGCTATTCCAAGAGGAAGTGGCCGAGTTGCTGTAAAAATAGTGAAATCACTATAGGTGTGCCTATAATAGTTGAAGAGTTCCCTCGATTTCTCCAGGATCCCATCATCAGATCCCGACTTGGTGACAATGGGACCATCTAGGGGTTATACCTGTTCGATTCAAAAAAAAATTTGAAAATCGGTTCACGATTCACGGAGATATGGAGTAACATACATACAAAAAAAAAAAAAAAATTATGATAAAAAAAAAAAAAAAATTCAGTCGAATTGAGAAACTCCTCCTTTTTTGAAGTCGGTTAAAAATATTAAACTAGTATTCCGATATAAAAAGACTCTTAAGAAGATCGCTTTTGCGCCTTTGAGCTCCATAACTCCTTGATCGATCCTGCTTTTATGTACATATAAGAATTCTTAAATTACATTTATCTCTTCTACAACTCCACCAAATTTCATAAAGATCAGAAAAACGTTTACTTAAGTTTGCGCTCGCTCGTTCGGAAACTCAATCGCGGTATAACTTCGCAAGCAATATTTTTTAAATACGTTTTCTTATTATGCCCTATGCCGGCTGTCAACAATGGAGGCTCTCACCGTCCCCCGTGCTTACTACTTACTAGTGATGCAACGAATACGAATATCACTTTTGCCATTTTACGAATACGAATACCACTTTTATCATTTTACGAATACGAATAGTGATTACAAACTTATCGTTGCCGTTGTTCCCATACAAATCATAGGTCACCCACTGCAAATATAAGTTTGACAAATAAATAATTATTATGTACCTAAGTAATAGGATATTCACATGACTTTACAGTTTTACTATAAGTTTAAGAGTTCATTGGGTGGTACATAATATGTAACTATGTTTTTAATCTTATTATTTTACATTTTTTTTGCTGGCAAATTAAGACGCGTAATATTATTACTCCGCCATACCAAACAGTATGGGAGACAAGAAAAATATCAACCTAGCAAGAAAGGCATAAAATGTCAAGATATTGGCTATGGCCGTGCTAAGTCCATAAAGTAGCAATAGTTGGCCAATAGCCCTTCTAAATACGAATCCGAATATCCGTATTCATTGCATCACTACCGCTTACCCTCAACGACGTCGATGACGGCGATGCCGTGCACGTAGGGCTCCAGCGTGGGCAGCAGCGCCGCGCGCACGGCCACCGCGCCGCCCATGGAGTGCCCCACCAGCACTATGGGAGGCAGTTCCTCGCCGAACAACTTGTGGAGGACTTGCTCCACGTCCCTGCTCAAAATAATATCAAACTTTAGTAAGGGGCAAAACACACCTGAGCTGAATGGAGGAAGTAATGTATGGAGGCCATAGACAAATTTAAGCTACCATCGACACTACGCGTTTACACTACCCGGGCTGCTTCGCGTACGGCAATTTCCTCGGGACTTCGCGAGGCTGCTCAGCCTATGTGGACCTGCCTATTGAATTGTTAATAAAATTGGTCTTCCAGTAGGTCCGTCAGATGCGTAGTGGGGCAGAAGTATGAATCATTATTAAACATTGATGCTTACTTCACTAAAGTATCGGCGCTGAGATCGTCCGGGTTGTCGGCCTGCGTCTCCCCGTGCCCCCTTATGTCCATGGATATCACTTGGCAGTTGATCATGTTTGTGATTTCTTCCTGTAAATATAGTTGAATCAGTACAAATATAGGTGACAGACAGACAAACGGACGGATGGACGGACAGCGGAGTCTTATTAATAGGGTGTCGTTATTACCCTTTGGGTATGAAACCCTAAATTTTCAACCCTAAACTTCACTGCTTTTCATTTTGCCACCAATTATTTAAATTCTAGGATCCTTTAATAAAAAGTGAAACTTACTGTGAATAGTGCCCAGCTCAACCCGGAATACCCTCCACCATGCAGAGTCACCAGCCTCGGCCGGTGCGAGTGGTCTGGCTCTGGAGACAGGTACACCCGAAACCTGCCGCCCTCCGTCTCAACATCAACATACTTCTCGAAGTACTCCTGCCATGGGACAGGGCTGTAGTCCTTCCGCCGGGCCATACCAAATGGGGCTAGTCTGTAAAAACAGTTATTTGCAACTTTAGATTCTTCAAATAAAATAACTATTTCACTAACTAAATTTAAAAATAGTCAAGTAATCTAGTTCACACAATTTACAAGTGTCACTCATAATATGATCACGGTAAGTTATTTACTTTGTGGTTAGTTATTGGGCTGTGTTATTTGTGGCCACAGGAAAAATTAGATTACATGTCTATGCCACAACCTTATAGAGATTTTTACCATTAGGGTCAGCACACACCTAGCGGAATTCCTCGCGGAATTAGCGGAAGTAGCGTAAATTTGTCTATGGTAGCGGAAATTTGTCTATGGTAGCGGAAATTTGTCTATGGCTTCCATACAAAAAATCTGCTACCATAGACAAATTTCCGCTACCATAGACAAATTTACGCTACTTCCGCTAATTCCGCGAGGAATTCCGCTAGGTGTGTGGTTACCCTTAACCAGCAAAGACCGCAACAGAATATAAATTATTGAAGTTTGGTGAGTAACATAATATTGTTAATTCTTTCGTAGTTTTGATAAATAAATAAAAATTCAGTTACAGTTTAGAATGAACCTTAACTCTTTTGATTAGGGTTTACTATGGCACATTAAATAAAATAATTTACTATAAATACCGGCAGGTGAGTCGCAACAATGCAACAATAACTTACTGCAGTTCAAGTCTCAATTCAATAATAACAATAAAAATCCTGACTGATGAAGATGATGTAAGATAAGAAAAACACCCAACATGCTGAATGTATGCAGGCGCGGTCACGTGAGACATGACCCCCCCCCCCCCCAATCTTACACGTCAAATTGATAAATTCATTACTAACCCCCTCAAAAATTCATTTCTGCTTTAGTGACACTGAAACTTTCAGACTGCAACCGCGCCCGACTGTATGATTAAGAGAATCATCTGAATCCTATTATAGAGCTTGCAATGGATAGAAACTGTTAACAAATGCTATTGTGTAATAAAATTACACAATTAAACTCATCATGTCCATTATAAAAATTACAGCTCAATTTGTTGGTAATACATATCTATAGCATGGTTGCCACATCAAAAACTCCAATTAAAATATTGCTCTATTATATTCATGACTATAGAGATGAGGAAAACAACAAAGAATTAAAATGGATGCATTTATTCTATATTTTCCCTAGACTAAAATGCCGGCTTCTACCATACGATTGGATATCTAATAAGATACAATGAAGAGAAACTCATAACGGTAATTACCGAAACTTTCAATTAAAATAACAATCCTACGCGATGTTTCACTGCTCCTAAATTATGTTATTACCACACACAATAAATTCAGTAAACTTTCAATACAAAACCAATTTAAAAACGTATGAAATAATAATTACTTTCCACTTGCTGATTTAGGGCACCGGGGCGGTAATTTACTCTTCATTATGCTTTTCTGTAGTGCAGACATTTTTATAATTGTATATACTGACGTATATTTTAACACTTATACCAGAAAATGTTTTATTTTTAATTTAAATTATTATATTAGAACCAAAATAAAAACACACAATTCAATACATTTTTTTTACAACAATTGTCAAAATTAGTGCGGTCTACAAGCTAAATTTTACGATTGAGTATCCATTATCGATATGTATCTTTAAGTAATCTACCATCGATTATAATCAAAAAACCCGTAACCAATCGGTAACCTCTCACGCTAAAACTGTCAAGTCAATGTCAAACGAAAGTGTCAACCTCGAAATTGACGTCGAAATAGTGTTTGTTTGGACGAATAAAAATATTTGATTAACATTATATAAATTAAGACGAAGCGGAAAAATACAAAATAGCTGTTCCCGTAATTGAATAAAAATATATTGATTGTAACTGTAATCCTCAGATGTAATCCAAATTAAAAACCATTACAGCAATGGACTTTACACAAATGTGTCGAGTTTGCCTTGAATCTAACAAGACAACATTTAATATTTATACGAGCTTTTACGCTAAAAGAAGTACCCTGTATTGTGAAATGCTATCTAATTGCACTAAGTTAAAGGTATGTTATTCTTTCATAACTATATTATACTAAAATCTTTCCTTCTTAAAGGTTGTTGACAAGAATGTTTGCGCCTCTTAATTCCAGTAAGCTCTCTAGTCACTCATATTTATTTGCTTTAACTGGTAAGAACACAAGTTCAAAACTCATTAACTTCTAGCATGCCACCACGGTCCTAATAGTAGTACTTACAAATTAGTTTCAAAGAAATTTAAATATTATTTTATTTCATCATGTTAAAACTAAATTCATCATGTAAAAACCTATAATCTAAAAAAAGTGTTGAATTTGTTTAAATTCAACACTTTTTTTAGATTATAGGTTAAAATTTAACTTCTATTTTTGTTCTGTATAGTTGGCCTCTAGGTGATAAAATTACTGTATATTTTAGCCTACCAAAGATGATGGTCTGCCCAGCTTAATCTGTAAGGAATGCAGTCGCCAGTTAAAACGTTCATACGCATTTAACCTGAAGTGTGAGGAAAGCGATATCAAGCTGAGAAACTACTTGGAAAATGAAAATACTGTTTTTAAACATGATGAAAAAAGTAGATTAAAAGTTGATGAAACTTTAGAACTCAAAACTGAGGCTGATGATGTAAAAAGTGAAGACAATGTGGATGTTAAAGATGAAGTGGAGGTGGTATGCAATGTAATTAACGAAATTTTTGAGAATCAAGAGAATGATATAAAGGATGATATTAAACTTGGTATGTATTCAATAATTACATAAAATTTATGCATATTTTTACAGTGACATATATTTAAATCAGATACTAATTGGTAAGATAATATAGAAGCATTGTAAACATAATTTAAATTGAAAACTTATTTGAAATTTAGATGAATTTTCCCTGTCTCCTCTCCAACTTTCCTATCTTCTCTGAACTCCCACCATACATCCTAAAACATATTAAAATAAGTGTCTTCCTATACCCTTGGACATGGCATAGATCATTTTTGAGTTGCTGATAATTTAATTTTCTAATTCAATTTAATTGAGTTAACTTAATCAACACAAGTCATAGGTAGATATTACCAATTAGATGATGAAAAAAGTAGAATAAATGTTGATGAAACTTTAGAGCTTAAATCTGAAGCTGATGAAGTTAAAAGTGAAGATAATGTGGATGTCAAAGATGAAGTGGAGGCAGAATACAATGTTATTACTGACTTTTTTGAGTATACAGAAAATGACATAAAAGAAGGTATTAAACTTGGTATGTATTAAATGGTGACTTTAAATTAATATTAGTTTTACTTTAAAGACACATCGATAAATCAGATCATGGTACTGAAAAAGGAATCACTTTTGAAGGAATAGCATATTTTTTAATAAATTGATTAGCATATTATTTCGACAAATACGGGACTTAATTGAGTACACTTACTTTTGTTTTTGATTAGCATGTATATTATTAGATATATAGAAATATACAAAGATATAAAGTGTAGTGTAGTTGTAATTCTCTTCAGAAAATCTAATTGATATCATGATCATTTATTGAAACAGGAATAATGCCCAGTATTTAAAAGAATTTTCCCCGACTCCTCTTCACCTCTCTTCATTTCTCGTCTAAACTCCGCCATGCTCCCACCATACTACAAACTTACAATATCTTCCTTTCTTACATCTTCTAAATTATGGGAATCTTCCTATATCCTTTCCCATGGCATACATAATTTACTGATATAATCACCACAAGGCGGTAACCTGCCACTCTAGGATAGAAAGAAATTATGTAATGTTGATTTGACATTTCAGAAGTGAATTGTAATGATTATGAAAACGGCAATGACAGTGGATGGGATGCTGATGATGATAACATGTTACTAGGAGATATACAGCTGAAGAAAAATACTAAAGGTATTATCATAGATTTATAGAATTTACAAGAAATAATCTGCTACAAATTTGTTAGCTAAATAAATAGCCCAGAAAAGACAAATAAGTTTAATGATTTAAGTGACGTGTATTTAGTCAGTATGCGCGTCCATATTTCGAGAGCCGAGGTATCCATCTTCAAGCCTTAAGAGAGCCAGAGAACCGGTCCGCGACATGCGCGTTACGGCCGCGCGCTAATGACAACACTTAGTGACTACTATTAACACTGCAGGCGGCTGTACTCACTTGTGTTTAGTCACTACGCGTACACGTGACTACAAATACACACGAGTTAAATCGTAAACTTTCTAGTGTTACTCACCTACTTACGTGTTACGAAAGTTAAAATTCAATATTTTTGTTTTACCTTCTAGATTTCAACGTACAAGAAGAAAAACCTAAAAAGAAAAGAGGGCGCAAAAAAAAGGGTGAGTACACATTATCCTGACTGTGGAGAAAATAATCCGGTTTAGTTTTTGTCATATATCATATTTCATTAATTAAATTAAAATAATACATTTCGAAAGTTACCTACCCATACCCCATACCTCGCAAAGTCAGGCAATAAATATTAAATCACTCATGATATTTCAAGTTTTGTGAACTATGGCAAACTCAGCAAAGACAAAAAAAGTTAAGTGTTCAACATGGCGTCAAAATGTGTATCGATTCACCCCCATGGCCCAATGACGTAGATGATTGGATATTTTAGCCGACTGTAAAAAAAGTTACTAAACGCTTTGCTGCTTATACCAAAAACACTCACATGCCAAGGTCACGGACGCAAGCGAGCCAATATAAACTTTGCTTGAAATTTTATTTTGACAGATTACGCCATAACCTTAAGCCTAAGCGCTGAGGGCACGACAGGTCGTGACGTTTATCGTCCTTGGCGTTGAAAAGGTTAATTAACCATTTACTTTTTCCAGTGGATGTGGACTCCCACCTGCCAGAAAGCAAGCTGCCGCACCAGTGCGACATCTGTGGCAAGTTCCTGAGCACCAAGAGCAATCTGAAGGCGCACAAGATCTGCCACACGGAGCTGCGGCCCTACAAGTGCGCAGAGTGCCCTGCCACATTCAGGTACTTACTTATTTGATTGTCTATTGACCCTAATTCAATCTATGTAGGTATGTATACATACTAAGCTAGTATACTAGATTTTAGGGTTAGTATTCTACACCTACCCTCCTTTTTTACCCGCTTAAGGGATGCTTTTGGGGAAATAACTATTCTATATCCTTGCCCAGAAGTCAAACTATCTCCTTACCAAAATCGGTTTAGCGGCTATTTATTCCCCGTACATAATTCCTCCCACCTTTTCACTCCCTTAAGGGTGATTTTTGGGATGAAATCTATCCTATATCCTTCCCGGGGACACACAAGACGGGAACAAAAGAACCACGCGCTCCAGACATGCGCGCGGCAATCTAGAGCGTGCCGAATTTCCTCGTGAACACGCACCCGCCTATATGTATGAAACTGCCCACCAATATATCAAGTATTTGTGATTTTTGCAGAGGTTACAGCGCCCTGTTTCAGCACAAGAAAGTGCACACGCGCGAAACCCCGTACCACTGCGAATACTGCCCCAAACAGTTCAGTCGGCGCACGGGGCTCGTCAACCACATAAGAATGCACACAGGTCTGTACACTACTTTACGTGTTATTTTTCTAATATTTGCAGGAGTTACAGCGGCGTGTTCCAGCACAAGAATGTGCATAATCCAGAGACCTCGTACCACTGCGACTATTGCCCGAAGAAGTTCAATCGACGCTCCATTCTCATCGACCACATAAGGATACATACAGGTCTGTGCTTAACTACTGTAAGGTGTTATATTTGCAATATTTCAGAGGTTACAGCAGGTTCCAGCACAAAATGCACACTCGAGAGACCCCGTACCACTACTGCCCAAAAAAGATTCAGTCGACGCACAGGACTCGTCAACCACATAAGAAATGCATAAAGGTAACTCGAAGAAAATTAGGGGGACCTTTCTGCACCAAACGACATTACAACACTGAAATGCTACTGCTTGAGCTTCCACCGCGATTCAGTCAAAGTGAATAGAGAGAAATCGAGCTAATGGGAGTTTTAGGCCAGCTGACGAGACTCCAGCAAGAAATTAACTGACTGATAGTGATGACCTACTAGTTTCCTACCAATCGGCCGCCGCGGAGTGAGGTAATTTCAATAGGGGCGGGGCGGAGCGTGGCCATTCTGTATAACATACTATTATTTATTTTGTGACACTACTTATACGATGTCTCTTGGTGTTATTTTTAAACCTCAGATGGGAAAAAAGGGGAGATTATAACCACAGTAAATTGCAATAAGTCGTAAATAATAGATAAATATTTTACTGGCTTTTATTTTTTTTAGTTAAATTTGACCCACTTCCAGATTTCCAATTAAGCTGAAATTTTACATGTGTGTGTAAATCTAAAGACAATACAATATTATTATGGCAATTGAGCTGATCTGATGATGGAGTTGGAAGGTGGCCATAGGAACTCCTCAACTACTCAACATTATCCCATCATGTTTGGGCTCGTTGCATTTGTCTTATGTTCGTTGTATTAAATATGTTCATATCTAGTAGTAATATTCGTATTAATATGTTTTGTAGGAGAGAAATTGTACAGCTGCGATGTCTGCTTCAAAAACTTCGTGCAGAGCGCCCAGCTTTCCATACACATGAAGAGGCACAAAGGAGACAAAACGTATTTGTGTCAGGACTGCGGAAAAGGTACGTCGTTACATTAAAATATATCGTTCTTCAATATCTATACACGACGTTCAAAAATATGTGTACACGACATTAAACCCGTACCAATAAGGTTTTGTTCATATATTCATATTGGAAAACTCAACTGTAACACGCAAGAGTGTCATTTATCTGTATCTGGATTATATCAGTTCAATGTTTGGAGCAAAATGTACGGCGTAATGTAATTTAATCAAATATGTAAATATAAAGAGTTATGCGTTTGAAATTTGGCATACTTATTTTATTAAGACGTGAAATTGTGAACAAACTGAACATGAAACTTTTGTCTTCCAGGGTTCCCCATAAAGGCTGACCTGAAGGTCCACCAAAGGATCCACAACGGGGAGAAGCCGTATTCGTGTCATCTCTGCACCAAGACGTTCGCGACCTCCGGGAACCTCTCCATACACGTCAGGATACACAATAAGGAAGTTAGGTGAGATGAAATACTGTCAGGGTTTCCCATAAAAGCGTCCTGAAGGTCCACCAAAGGATCCACAACGGGGAGAAGCCGTACCCGTGTCATCTCTGCACCAAGACGTTCGCGACCTCGGGGAACCTCTCCATACATCTCAGGATACATAATAAGGAAGTTAGGTAAGTTGAAATACTGACAGGGTTTCCCATAAAAGCGGACCTGAGGGTCGACTAAAGGATCCACATCGGAGAGAAACCGTAGGGTGTTCAAAATGACCTACACACGCTCTTATTCCCTTAACAATAAAGTTGTGTCCAGCTCATTTTGAACACCCTACCCGCTTAGCTATCGTATCTTGCGTAGCGATATAGATCCAAAACACGTGAATGGGCAGATGCTAGAAATCACGGGTATATCAATAGATACCCGTGAACTACGCCTAGCAAGCGTTGGGGCTATACAAACTAAACTGGAAAGAGTAATAGACTATGGTATTGAAAGAGGTCCAGACACCTATCATTTTCGAAAGTATCAATAGGGAATATTACGCAAAATTCTGCGTAGGGGGCGGCACTAGCACATCCAGAGGGCCTACCACGAAACACGAAAATAAAAATTTCGTTATCTGGTTCTCTGTCACTCTTTCATATTCGAGCGATAGAGAGGCACATGTCAAAATTTCGATTCTCTCATTTCACGATAGGCCCTTTGTAAACAAACCGCCTTGATGCTCAAATGACATATTTATTCGTTATAAATTATCTATAAAAATTTGTAAAAAAACTGTTTAAGTATGAATTAAAAACTCTATGGTTTACCGGTGTGCTAGTGCTGCACTCTGGTGGCAGAATATTGCAGTAATATCCCCTATTAGATTCAATGAATCTAATTGATTGAATGCGAGAGAGATGGCGCTGCCTGTCAGTAGAACTGAAAGAACAAATCAAATTATTTCTAATGAATATTTTGATTTATTCTTTCAGTTCTACTGATAGGCAGCGCCATCTCTCTCGCATTCAATGAACTCCTAAGAAGTTCTGAATGGAAGGTAATGTATCAATTAGCTTGATTATATTTTTCTTTACGATTCAAGGTACCGGTGTAAAGAGTGCAACCGCGGCTTCGTGACGTGCAGCGCATACAACGTGCACCTCAAGCGGCACAAGGGGCAGCGCGACTACAGCTGCGAGTGTGGGAAGACCTTCTACACCTCCTCCGCCTTGAAGCAGCACAAGGTAACTGGCAAAAATATTGGGGTCATGTTAAGCTGGTTTGGAACCTCTAAAGCTAGGACGAAGGCCATTACAATAGTGAGAATGCTGTTGTGGTTGCCGGAACACTAGTAGGAATGTTCGCTGAGGCGCAAACGGAATACTTTTTTGCCATAAGGGGGGAAAGAGTGTGTTTATCACGGAGTTATGGGTGTTTTCTATGTATTTAAGAGTCGCCAGGACGCTCGCGTTCCCATACAAACGTAGTTCAGCTCTCATTTTAAAACTTCATGCTTTAGAACCACGAAATAAGGCATGGGCATTCTAGTAATACAGATCTAGGTCGGTAATTCGTTTTCGTTGCAGAAAATTGTAATACAAAGAAAATACAGCCAGATACAGATTTACATACAAAACTTATTTTTGCTATATTTTCTTTGTATTACAATTTTTTGCAACGAAAACGAATTACCGACATAGACCTGTACTGCTAGAATGGCCATGCCAAATTTCGTGGTTCCAAAGCATGTTGTTTTAAAATGAGAGCTGAACTACGTTTGTATGGGGACGCGAGTTCACGCGATCGTCCTGGCGACTCTTAAGTATTTATCTATATCTATTTTTTATCGTCGTCTATATAGTACCCATCATAACACAAGCCTTATTGAGCTTACTGTGGGACTAGGTTGATTTGTGTAAGATTATCCCATAATATTTATTTATTTTTATGAATTATGAGACAGAATGCAATAAAAAGCATGAAAATACTATTAGCTTTGCAAAATTTCCCCACTTTCTTACGGGTGCTCATAATCAAGCTATGTCAGTAAACCGTTTGTTAAGTTTAATTACTATACGTTCAATTAGTGAGTTTCGGTTGTCATCTGACGATTTGTAAGATTGCCCAAAAACATTTCTTTCTTTTTAAAAGTATTTATTAATTATTATTATTTTCATTTCAGGTAGTGCATACCGGCGAAAAGAAGTACCAATGCAAGATATGCGACCGTAAATTCTCTCAAACCAGCCACCTGAGCCGGCACTTCAAGCGCGACCACGCCAAGCCGAACGTGCCTCTACCATCGTCCGACCACTACAAGTTAGTTATAAGTAACGAGGACAAGTCGTTCATGTTCGACGTGTCGGCGGGGCAGGGGGTGAAGTGTGAAGGGTCCTAGTTAAACTGTTTTTTTAACCTTTTGAACGCCAAGCATTGGACGAAAAAATCGTGCCCTCAGCGCCAGGAAAGCCGGTTACATTTTGGACGTGATATCACGTCTTGGCGCTGAGGGCACAACTTTCCGTGCGCGTGATTTGGCGGCTTTGGCGGTCAAAGGGTTAACCGCTAATTGTTTTAAAATTTAGGGTGTTTTTTCAATAACTAGCTATATTGTGGTAGGTGATTTGTTAGGGCATACTGAACAACTTTTACTATGAAAGCAACTCTGAAGTCACAAATATTTTTTGGCTGTTTCATACTTTTTGGTCGAACAGACGTCTGCGTTTTCTATGGAGAGACAATTTTTTTTGGATGTCGGTTTTGGTCCGATAGAAAAAGTTTCTGAGTATGACTTACCTAATCGTAATCACCTCCATCTGTCACAATATGGCTAGTTATTAAAAAAACATGATGTATGCTACGAATACGCCTAAGCATTAGCACTGTTAGTAGAAAACACTTGTTACTGGCTTCCTGTGTGAAAATTATTTGTTGTTTTTAATCATTTCATGTGCGAGCACACAATTAAATAACACAATGTCAACTACCTCAATATCAGTAGAAAATAGTAATTTCTCGAATAAATCAGATAATACGCTATGTACAGAATGTTTTTTGGACTTAAGCCATATTAAGCAATGTGATTAACTGATTAGGTATGTTATTCTAAATAACGTGCAATCAAGGTATCAACCTCAAATACACGATCAGACAATTTGTTCTAGCAAGCATATATATATGTGACATTTTCAGGAAAAAGTTTCAACTTTCAAGAAAAAGGTAGATCATTGTCGGTTGTTAATAGAGTTCATTTCTAAGTGAATTATTATGGCAGTAATGTCCAACGTAATTGGCCGAAGTGTATAAAACAGAAATTTTTATGTGATTTCAGAGCTGATACCAATAATTGTTCAGTATAATCTACAAAATCACCTCGCACAATGTAGGTATCGGTTGAAAAAACACCCTGATAAATAATAGACATAACTTCTGCAGGATAAATAGCATTTTTACATGTATTTAAAAAGTTGGATAATTATATAAGTCAATTATTTTTGAATAATTATTTATTTTGAAAATGCGGATTGTTTATGTAAAGGCTCCGTCAGACTCGCGCGTGTTCTGAGCGCGCGCGACGAGAGCGGCTAATGATAGAATGGGGCCTAATCGTTTGATGTGTCATATTTATTTTTGTATGTAATCCCTTCCTATTATTTGCAACTATTTATGTACAGTCGATCAGATATATCGGAGCGGCCAAGGTGGTCTTAAATATCTGAACAACGCCTCTATTTTCAAAACGATAAAGTGCATGTTCAGATATTTTTGACTACCCTGGCTGCTCAGATATATTTGATGGCGACTGTACCTTCGTCTAGTTATTGAACGATTATTTAATTTAGGAAAGTACAATTATTTATTTCTGGAATTATTTTTGTGTTTGTTTTTGACATTTTACCTAGATTAAGTTACCAGTAACTAACACTCAATGTTTTATAAGTAATGTAAATAAACCACTCAGTTTGTATTGTTGTCCCTTATTTGTCTTTCCTTGAATCTCTTATCAAAAATTCTTAAGTTAAACACTGCCGTAAACTGGGTAAAAACCCATATTATTTAGGTCCCAACCAACTTTTTGGAACCAAACAATACACTTGTTTGTTTATGGTCAATCAATCAAGACATGGATAGTAGGTCGATTTTTAAGTATTTCAATAAAAATCGAAGAAAATATTACTGGAAGGTAGGTAGTTAGTTGATATGTGGTTTACATCTTACACCGTAGTGTTTACAAAGGCGATTATCACACTGGCGCGGCAACCGCATGCGGCGACGGTATGCAAGCGTGACAGCGCTATACACATGCAGAGCGCTATCTCGCTCGCGCACCTACGCCGCATGCGAAAACCGCAGAAGTGTGAAAGCCTGGCACTGTGAAAGGTTTGCACCTTCTGTTGGAGTTCGGGCTTTAAGTCGATCGATTCCGTTGTAGTTCCCGACTATTTAGCCTTTTGACCGCCACATGTCGAAAAATTAACTTTCAATTTTGAACTCTTGACATAATTTATGAAGGTGTCATTCATGTTGTCAGTCTGTCTCATATATCAGACGACGGCGGTCAAAAGGTTGAAACTAAATTTAGCTAGTGGATAATGAAACAGAATCAAACATTAAAACTAAATATAATTCAATTAATCCACATAAATTTGCTTCTCGTTTTAAATAAATCATTTACTTAATTAAATTAAACTAAAAGGAAGATATTAATTAGTCTACTTTTCTCCAGTCAATTATAGAACTAACCAATACTGCAGGACGAGCAGTCTTGTTCTTTATAAAAAGTCGACTAAAATGAGAAAATCACTGCCCCGTGATAAAAAGAGAAATTAAAAGCATAACAAATAAACTAAAACATAATAACAACCTAAAATAAAAACATGTATGGTATTCCACATTGTCCTAATACACGAATTTATATTGTATTCATATACAAATGTATTCTTAATATAGAAATAAGACGTCTAAAACAATTTTTCTTACTCTCTGTTATGAATTGTTTAAAGGGTAACTAAATTCAAAAATTAAACTTTCATTAACTTATTTTAAAATTGAATAAATATTAAAACTTGTTAAATTTATGCGTCAATTCATAAAACCTAATTAATCTAGCATATCTGTTAATTTGTTCATAAAATATCCATTTGAAAATCATTAAAAATGACAGAGTACTGAGCATTCATAATTAAAAAAATACATTTCACAGTGAGTGCATTTGTCAAAGTACAAATTCTACCACTACTTACAACTAAGTGTGGTATGTGGTGGTGGTGGTGGTGACATTAAACTTATATACTTAACAAAGAAAATTAAAGTCTGCTCGGTGACAAAGAAAAAGGGACCCTAATAAGGTCTTATTAGCCTTTTATGAAGAGAGCCGAGCGAATGTAGACTGGAATTCTCTTTATAAATGATTCAATGTTCAATAATTATATTTCGAAATTGAATCACACCATATTTTGTAACATATCTACATTTTATGGGTCCCCAAAATAAGAGGTACAGTCAGGAACAGAAGTAACTAAGTGTGTGAAGTGTTCAAAATGACCTTTATTGTAAGGAGAACAAGAGTGAAGGTTATTTTAAACATCTCACTTGCTAAGGTACTTCTTCTGCTGACTGTACTAACTGACTATCCGTAGACCTTTGCAGTAAGGTTTACAAATGGTAAGTTAACTGCCGAGAAGAATATCAAAGGATTACTAAGATACGTAAATTAATGCAAAATATTGTAGCCACAGCCATTGTTAGCCGTGGGGTGCCCGGCCTTAATTGTCCCCCACCATATCGTCCCGTGGTTGCAGTAGGAGTCTGCTAAGGGAATATACCGGGAGATGGGCAGCAGCATCTTCCGAAAGCCTAAACAACAATAAACAAAAAAAAAACTGCTAGCGCCAACCCACCTGCCAAGCGTGGCGCGTATGGAAACCCCCCCCCCTTAAAGGGGAGGCCTATGTTCAGCAGTGGACGTCTTATGGCTGAGATGATGATGATGATGATGATTGTAGCTACAGTTCAGATAGCTCCACGGCGAGAGTTCTGTTCATGTTACTATTATTTAACTATGTGCATGTACCATCGGGTTCAAAAATGCATGGGCAATTTATGAATTAATTCATTGATAAATTGGCCATGCAATTATGAACCCGATGGTACATTATGAGGTAAGTGGCTCGTCATGCGACTCATGCGCTATCGTTTGACGACTGTCGCAGTTACCACTAAGGCGAGTATCATACTGGAGCCGCAACCGCACGCGGCGACAGGGCTATACACACGTAGAGCGCTATCTCGCTCGCGCACCGGCGCCGCATGCGGATACCGCAGAAGTGTGAAAGACGCCCATACGTACGTCTGCTTCCGCTGTCATGCGTCTACAATATTTAGCTCTAATTTACGCTTTGCCTATATTATACTATAATTCATAATTAGATTCCAAAAACTTAACCTCACTATATAAATAATAAGGGCAACTGAAATTACTGTTTTTACATCAGAGGATTAATATTACCATTATTACATGCCGAGGTTTTCCCAGCGGGCTACAGTGTGAGGTTCTTCAAATAAAGTAAATAATTTAAAACAAAAAAAGAACCGTCTTCACTTAGGATCCGCTATTCCAAGAGGAAGTGGCTGAGTTGCTGTAAAAAATAGTGAAATCACTATAGGTGTGCCTATAATAGTTGAAGAGTTCCCTCGATTTCTCCAGGATCCCATTATCAGACCCTGACTTGGTGACAATGGGACCATCTAGGGGTTATACCTGTTCGATTAAAAAAAAATTTTGTAAATCGGTTCACGATTCACGGAGATATGGAGTAACATACATACAAAAAAAAACATAATAATGATAAAAAAAAAATTCAATAAAAAATTCAGTCGAATTGAGAACCTCCTCCTTTTTTGAAGTCGGTTAAAAAGGAGTGTATAGGGTAGGCAACGCGCATATGAATCCTCTGTAGTTGCAGGCGTCCATAGGTAACTGCTTACCAACAGGCGGGCCGTATGCTTGTTTGCTGCCGTCGGGGTATAAAAAAATATCAGTGGCATTTCTTTAAAAAAGATCGTATAAATACACGAAACCGGTGAAGAAGTGAGGTTATACTTTTGGAATTTAATTAGGAATCAGAGTGTTGTGGATGGCCGTGTAGCCGGCTAGAGGTCTATCTTGGGGCGGTACTGCAGGCGCAGCGGCGGGTCGCGGAACCGCCAGCGCGTCACGTACACGAACTTCAGCGTGTGGTCCTTGCCCAGCAGCTCGTCGTTGCACAGGATGTCGATCTGCAAGTGTGGACGACGAACAATTAAGATGGCGATCCGTGCAGGTTGCCGCAACTTGTCCAAGAAATTGTAACTAAGTTACCTAAAGTTATGCCCTTTAGTTATTAAATGGAAGAATCACGAACATGATAAACTTACATTAATTATTAATAAGTAAATTATTAGATGGTTTACTATCTTCATTTCGTTTTTAAACTTGACTTTGTGTCATTTTACTATCCGGTATCCGGCCGTATAGTACGCAACTATACGGTATTCGGCCGAAAAATAAAAAGGTGTCCGGATAGGTCGGAAACTGAATAGTGGCCGGATATTCGTTGCATCTCTAGTATGGAGTTAGAAGCTGAGCTTACTTATTTTATTTCTCTATGACCAAAGTGTAAGTGCAAGGTCCTCGTGGACGCTCGCTCGGCAGGGCGTGCAGCGTGGCGGGGAGCGTGCATACACTTTGTGCAGCGACTCGTCTCGACTCAGGACACCAGTATGAGTTGCATTTGTTTAACATGCACACCGCACGCCCCGCCCCGCTGGACGCCCAACTCGAGCGTCCACGAGGGCCTTACACTAAGGTAGTATGTTGACGATTGTGAAGATGAAAAAAAACAAGCGACTCACATCTCTGTACTTGTCCATGCCGCTCAGCACCTTCTTGGCGACGAACTTCTTGAGGTGCGTGATGGTGGCCTGCGCGGAGCAGCGGATGAAGCTGCGCTTGAGCGTGCGCAGCGACGTCGATATACACTCCAGGCACACGTTCACCTGGAATTGTAAGGGTGTGGTTAAAGTACCCTTTGAATGTCAAGAAGGTCAAATCACGCGCTCGGAAAGTCGCACCCTCAGCGCCAGCGTGATATCACGTCCAATATACAACCGGTTTGCCTTGTGACGCATACGACACCGATTTTTCTGTCCGATACTTGGCGCCAGTCAACTGTGGTCGTCATTGGAAAGTCTTGCCAAGGCCTACGACGGCTACAGCAGATAGCTCGCCAATGCAATAGGAACTTACGCGGGACTACGTGAAGTTTATTTTCGCTTAAATAATCGTGATCGCCTGGCCTCAGGGGAACGACACATTCGCCGTACGGCTTTCATGGCAACATCCTTGGGATATCCCAGGTTTCAAACTCGATAGCTGTTTCAGCTCATCTGAAGATAGTTTACCAGATCGTCTTTCCTGTGGTTGTCAGTATTGTCCGGCTGCTCTGGCTCCTCGCCCGCGCCTCCCTTGTCACCCAAGGCTAGCGCAGCATCCTTCGGGCACGGCAGGTTTCGAACACGGTAGAAGCTACGCTCGCGTTTCAGCTCATCTAAAGATAGTTTACCTGTTCGTCTTTCCTGTGGTTATCAGTATTGTCCGGCTGTTCTGGCTCCTCGCCCGCACCTCCCTTGTCACCCAAGGCTAGCGCAGCGTCCTTCGGGCACGGCAGGTTTCGGACACGGTAGAAGCTGCGCTCGCGTTTCAGCTCATCTGAAGATGTCACAGTTGTTGTCAATCCAATAAGAGTTCCTATATATAATAGGCGTTACTGTTAGTAACATTGTAAGGTACATTGCTACTCAATAGTATAAATTCATACATATTTAATGGCTAAGTAGCTGTTTTGCATCTGTGGCCAATGATTTCATGTATGGCTTTCAGATGATCAAGCATTCATGTGATCAAAATGATTTATCTGCATAGTGTTAGTAATCTTTTAGTACATAGTGTTATGTGGGAGCAAAAGAAATATACCAAACTATAGATGTCCAAGAAAACTTTTATAACTCAAGTTTACAATATTTTTAATCTCCAACTGACACACAATGCCATCATCACACTTGGATAATAATATATAATGATATTAAGTTAAAAAAATTAGGTAAAAAATATTCATAACTTTTAATATCCTAGTTATTACACCTGAGTTTAATTCCACACTTTATAGAAAGTGATAAGAAATTACTAAATGCTGCTTTTTAAATTATCAAAGCATTTAATGCCATTTACAGCATTGAAATTTGTAAGTTCTCATGAATTAAGATTTACCAAATGGAGTTCAATTTTGGTGTGTCGATATACTAGATTTTAGGTTATAAATGTAAGCTCACTGTCTTGTAAGTCCGGCACAAGCTTGTAGACAATGTCCTGCATGGTGCGATCGAAACTGATGTACTGCAGCGGATGCGACTGGTGAATCACTATGTCGCATGTTGGACATGTGTTGTTCTCCTCCAGGTGTTTCACTAGGCAGCTTTTGCAGACTGAAATGTTGAAAAATTGGGGTAGTTTGAACTTTATGTTTAACTGTCTTGGTTTTACAAGTTTCAGCCTGGTTTTTGAAGACAGAACAGTAAACATACACAAGTCTAGGGGGTCTTCAAACAACATCACACCTTAAGGTATATCTCAGAAAGATGAATGGATAAACAGTTAAAAGTCAAATTAGGAGAAAAGATCAGCTAATGGCTTATATGATTCTTATATAGAACAGCTACGTTAGTAATGTTATATCGAGAAAATACTAACACGTATGTAAGCACTCTGTGACTGTGGTAGCATCTATGAAGTATCCGCGGCAAATCTTGCAAGTTATGTGGCTGTTAAGGGTTTTCAGCTTAATCCTTCTTTCCATGGTCATCCTAAGAGTACTAATGTGCTAAAAACATTTATTAAACTAACTTAAATTAATCGAAAACAAAAAAATTAGAACATAAACGCGAATCTCTAGATCAGTCAACTCAACACTTCACATTACGTTTTGTTCAGTGTTGTAACAATGCCGTAAAGAAAACGCAAATAAGTTATCAAAAAATATATCATTTCAACAATAATAAAAACCACATGCTTAATTCTTTTTTTGGTTAGATAAAATATAAGTTTATATAAGGTAACCGAGTAAAGTACACTATTTAGTTTTGCAAATTTCTAATGCTACAACTAAAACTAAACGCAATGACGCTTGTAGTGATGTTCTAGTGAGAGTTGCCGAAATATTTTTTATTCCTTGTTACAATTATTTTAACGCACACTTTCGGTAATTTATAGAGTGTTTACGTTGTTAAAATCATTGAAATAGTGTGAAAATGTAAATAATGTAATCTCTCTCTCTCTTTCTCTCTAATGTAATATAACCATATAAGGGTCGCCACACACCTATCGGTTTTCCTCGCGGAATTACCGGTTGTAGCGGAAATTTGTTTATGGTAGCGGAAATTTGTCTATGGTAGCAGATTTTTTGTATGGAAGCCATAGACAAATTTCCGTTACCATAGACAAATTAAGCATTTTGTCTATGAATTTCCGCTACTTCCGGTAATTCCGCGAGGAAAACCGCTAGGTATGTGGTGACCCTTAAATCAATTGTCTGCTCAAAGGCAAGTTATAATCGATTCAAGACTTTAACATCTTTGAATCGATTGCACAAAAACCGTAACTCACTAACTCGCATCATCACTATAGCAGAAGGCTGAATGACAAATTCTATAGCCTCTGAAAATTCATAAAAAAAATTGCATACAAACAAAAAATTGAAAATGGTCGGCTGAATTTTCCAGTTTGGCACGTGAATTAGATCGTTTAGTTTTTATTTTCGTTGGAATCAACAAGCCACCGTCAAGCTGGGTGCCAAAACGGTGGACAGGTTCCTGTGTTTAGCAGACGATAATTTTGTCGAAGATGTAAAGGACGATCTAAAATGTTTTATAGCCGAAAAAAGAGTTGACAGGTAAACAATTTTCGCTTTATTGTTATTTTCTGCACATTCTTTGGTCTCTATTTTGTAATCCTTACAAATATAACACATTTTAGAGCCTAATGGAATTACTTATTAGACTTGTTTATTTCATTCTCCTTTAGTGGAGTACGTTTCGTTATTCGGTTGTTATTTTCAAGGTTAAAATCCGTCAAAGATATACGTAGGTCGTGGATTATATGGAGCGAGACGGAGGAGCGGACGCTAATAAATATTCATAAATGTTCTATAAAATTGCTCAGATTTTCATACGGGATTCCGTGCAGGCACGCACCACGCACTTTTTTAATAATGTTTTCAATTATTTATTTTAGCATTGAAGAAGGTTTCTAAGAAAAATCTTTGATTTATAATTATTCCCTAAGCATTTGGGCCTTATTATAATATTGCTCATTAGATTTACCTAAATAATTTATGCATTATTGTATTACATAGTTGACACTACATTTTAATTTATTTTATAAGCAATGCAAGCAAAATTTTAAAATATTAAATCACACGTAATTATGTTGTTTTATGTAGGTATAAATAGTATTTATTATTTTATAATAAATATAATTAAACATAATAACATTAATTCACAGAATATTATCTGTGAGCCTGTCTTTTCAGCATGTAAGTTCTAAATATATCTGCTCCAGTTACCAACAAGCTTACTCTAGACTAGAATGGGGTCAAGGGATCAATTGGGACACTTCTAATTGGTCCAATTGAATCACCTTTCATCTTGTTTTGCTTTCATCTTGTAATTTACAAAGTTAAAGAGTTCAACACTTACATTTCATAATTTTCATCTTAGGTATTATATTTTATGAATTGCTGAAAAACCAAGCTATGGTACAGTTACAGACTTTAATTGTGAAGCCATTTAGAACTCGCTTTACTTTAAACATTTCATAGATAAATATTAAACAAAAAAAAATAGATATCATTACTTAGCTTGAATTGTATTCCAAGAACTTCAAATAATGTTAAATATTGTTTTTATAACTAGAAAATTGGTTTTTAGTTAAGAAAAACATTATGAGGAAACTTGCTTACAATTGTAAAGAAGTCCAGAAGTATAATTACTTATGTGAAACCCATTTATTTGAGCCAGTGTGGGTATAACCCAATCCCTCTCATCTCAAAGAAGACTTGTGCCCAACAGTGGGATGTTTACAGACTCGGATTACTATTTATAACTAGAACATGCAGAGATTGGAGAGCATTGCATTAAGTAATATTTTGAATACTTTCTAAAGTATCTGATTATTATAGGAAATAAAAATCTATAAGTAATAAGTCTTATAGGGATAAGTTCGCCTTTGTACCTATATCTCTTAAAATTGTTTTGTATTTTTCTTTGTGTACAATAAAGTGCTACTACTACTATAAGTAATACAAATCTTCTTTATCAGTCATACCAATAGTACACTATGTTTCAGTGTGCTGGTGTTCCCACCGGTAAGCAACTACCGGCGCTTTCTGATCCACCGCTGCGTGGAGGAGCTCGGCTGTCCACAGCTCGCCACCTTCTCCATTGGGGTAAGCGACGAGCGCAGGACGGTGCTGTGTTTCAGGGAAAAGATACTCCGGTAAGTGTCTTCTTGAATTTTGTTTTACTACAAAAATGTATTTGTAAATTTAATGCATAAAAAATGGCCTAATTGCTAGCTTGCATTTTTTAGTTTTTGTTACATTTTAAAAACCGCGAAAAAGGATTCAAGTATGTCTAGTATACTTCTTACCAAGTGTAGTTGATCTACTACAGTGCCATGTGTTTCATATTTACGTCACATGATTGGCCAATTCAATGTTATAAAATAATCGTAGGCAAATGTACACACTTTCCAAGGTCCAACAAAACTGCAGCACACAGTGTGACTCTTATGTTATTGGAATAAGGTTGTGATAATCACAGATTTTAGAGAAAATTTAATTCTTCTATAATTTAATATTGCAACATTGGAAGTGGAACAGTAGTTTTTTAGTGTGAGTTTCTCAAACAGTGGCTTGCGAGCTTAGTATCCTGTGTAACCATAAGTTTCTAACAAGCGTGTTCTTCTCGCAAGAGTGTGATTAAATTAAGTTCTCTCCGCCACTTAAGTGCCCACACACAGTTCTTTACTATCATCTAGTCGTTTTCAACTACAGCGTCAATGCCAGTGTCCTGGTACGGTCTTAAATGACTGACATAACTAATATTTGCAAGGAGTATGCCCACATTCGCACCCCTCTCCCGTAACAGTGGCCACAGCTAGTCTGCCATTTAGCTATTCACGCTTAACATCGAGCTCTGTACGCAGCCTGGCATCAAACTCGCTGCGTGCGCCCAGAACGCCTCCACTGTGGATGGTCACTAGCCAGAGTTTCCCCTGTCTTACAGTTCTTACACAGAGTAAGTGTAAAGCCTGAGTCAGAATATACCCCATGTATGTTAGCCGATTTTTTGTATTTTTCGAGTTAATGTTTTTTTCTTAGTAAATCTGGAGTTGCCGGCCGTCTGGCAGGCGCTGATGGCAGCGTCCATTACACGCACGCTGTATAAGTGTAAGGCCCTCGTGAACGCTCGAGTTGGGCGTGCAGCGGGGCGGGGCGTGCGGTGTGCATGTTAAACTAATGAAACTCATACTGGTGTCCTGAGTCGACGCTGCACAAAGTGTATGGACGCTCGGCCGCAACGCTGCATGCCCCGCCGAACGCTCCGCTCCGAGCGTCCACTTAGACTTTGCACTAAGGCGAGAAGGCAAACAAACTTGCTATCCTTTTAGTGATTTATTTTGTTTCCAGGGATGAAGCTTGTGCTCTGCCGACCATGGGATTGACGCAGACCGAACGCGAAGATGCCAACATATCACACTCGGGTGAGTTCGTCTTCATAGATGTCTAAAGATTTCTCATCTCTCAGAAAAGAACATTTCTCATGCTAAAATGAGATGAGATGAGTCTTATTAATTGTCCAAGCCCCATAACCTTTACATAGGTTTTTCTATTCCGTAAACTAAATTCAGTCGTGTCTACAATCTAATATCTTAGGCCTTATACCCTTATTGTTGACCTATCTATACTCTTACAATGAATTCAATCCAATTGAAACTTCATTACACCAAGTAATTTTTTAAGATGTTCGAAATGTTCGAATATTACTAGATTTCTTCCTACAATTCGGAAACCCGGATTCGGAATTCCTACAATTCGGACATCTTAAAAAAATCTTACTATACTATACACAAAACTCGCGCGCGATTTCGAGACATTGCAGGTGACTGGTCGCTTACGTTAGTAGAGGCCTATGTGGATTTTCAAAATGGGTCAATAAGGGCAGCAACGCCAGCTACCAGATTCTATGAATTATGCAAAACGCAGCGAATCTTAAAAAACATTCCCTAGCATTAACATGACGACGATTGGCATTTACAGATCTAAAAAAAATGTACAGTCCATATTGTGCGGGTTATGTCGTCACTGCCTTGAAACTCTTTTACCGAGCGCCCCCACGCGGAGATTACTCATCCATTGAATTCATTTTGCACACTGCACTCCAGAATTAGACTGTGCATCACTATAATGTCTTTACTTACGCCATCTATGCAATATTTATAAACACCTTCGTAATTTTAAAACAGACTGCATGCAATATTAGGATTAGGAATACATTACATTTGACGTAGGTACCTCTTTGATATAATATAAAGAATGTTTACTTTTAAGAACAAAGATAAGGGTTGGTAGAGTTTGTGCGGAAAGAGACGTGTCGTGGTTTTCTTATGGGAACTCATATATTCTATTGATAGTATTAATGTACCCTAGTGTTTTGGTCATTCGCAGTCAAAGAAAAAAAAATAAAAAAAGATTAAAGTATAAAAAATTGTTAAATTAAAAGATGTAGTTTGCTTTGCGTCATTTGATCATGGGCGTAATTCAAAAAATCTATAGAATCCAATAATGTATCTCGACACGGCTTTATTGTTAGGAGAATAAGTGCGTGTTGAGGTCATTTTGAACACCTCACCCGCTCAGCTACTTCTGCTGACTGTACTTACGGCAACAACAATATATTGTATACGAAGTCTTCAAACGTGCATTAAGTATTTGCACAATACTGTCTATAGTCTACACGTACAGCTACACACGCAACAGATGTTATTTATATTGACTTTTTGTATTATCTGAATAGTTAAATGCCTACATAGCTTACCCGATTTCAAGTCAATGGACAAACTAGGTCTATGTGAAATAACTAAGCTGAATACTAAGAAGTTAGCAGCAAACATTACCGATAAATTTCGATCTGGTAACAAAATAGACCTTGCACCATCCATCTAAAATTGGATTTTGCAAAAACTTAAAGCTGTGAGATACAACATTGCGAAACCGAATACAATATTAGCTAATCGTAACACATAATTCAAGAGAACTGAACGCTCTAAAGTTACACCAATTCAGTGCAATGATTATGCAAATACGTTGCTAACTTAATAAAACTCTTATCTTTCTCTCAATTATCCGGCCAAAAATCTGTCGTAATCCCTAATCTTAAAGTTTATTTCAAAATAGCATGATCGGGGGATATACGATTAGGAAACGTTGTAATGCGTCGTATGCGCAGCTCGTATTGAGTTCTTTTGTTATACGCGAATGTCGTTTGTTCTGGGTTACGAATTGCCGCCATCACGGTGTCTCGAATGTTCATTGTTTTAATAATTGGCACTGGGAACTAGTTTCGATATTTTGGCTGTGTGAAAATTTAAAAAGATTGAATCGTAGGCTAAAATGTCACCGGTTATTGAAATGTTACATGCATATTGTTTCGTGAATCATACATATTTGAGATCACTGAATGAAATTGAACGGGAGACCGAATTTAAACTGTCTTTTTTGTGTGTCGTGTGGTGCGGCCAGCACTGAAAATGTAACTAGTGGCAAGTATAACTTTAAACTTAAACAAATACGTAAAAGTATTAGAGAGGTGTTATTTTAGATATTTGTACTTGTCATACCAACTTTATCCAAATCAACTTAATTAATCTCGATTATATTTAACTAGCAGTCCGCCTCGAACTGAGAACTCGCAATTTACTTGCAAACGAGTTGACCAATATAACTAGACCCCAAGGAGGTTTTTTTTCTCCTAGCTCCATAACCACTTGATCGATCCTGCTCATATATACGAACTTACAAATTTTATGTATCTCTGCTACAGCCCCAAGAAATTTCATAAAGATCAGAAAAACGTTACTAATGTTATCGTCAGACAAACTATTGAAATCAAAAAGCCATCCAAATGCCGAGACGTCCCAGTAGCCAGGTGACAGTTCGGTCTGGAGTTATTTGTAAGAACTCACTTCGCTTACGCTCCGCGAGTTCGATTAAATTCCAATAAATCCAAAATACGCAAAAATGGCCGTGACCGATCTGCAAATATGCACAAAGGCAAAGGAAGACCGTAGGCGTAATCTTGCGCAACTCCAAGAATCTTCCGAGACATTATCTTAATATTACGCCGTTATTAGACTTCTTGCCTCATTTGTTTAGAGAAATCTTGCTTTGCTGGGAGAAATGTTATTTAATGTGTCTTCTTTGCATGATGCATCTTCATGCTTCATGTTACGCTGGATTTAGAAGTTATATGAAGTTTAAGTTTTGTTTTAACGTTTAGTGTAATTTGACTGAATTTTTTAACATACGATGGGAGTTACTTTGGATTTCTGCAGTCCTAAAAATAATAAGTAATTTGCCAAAAGTAGCGGTAGTGTTTTCACCAGAATTGTGCTCGCACTCCTAACACAACCTCCGCCAATTTGTGTCTTACTTTTTTATTGCCTCATCTTAGTCATCTTAAAGATAATCTTGACTGAAGTACCTACTTATTATTATGGCTTATAGTCTATATTGACAAAAGGTTCACCAATGATAATATGTCTTATATTTGAAATAAAGTTTCATCAAAGCAAAGCAACAAAAATTTGGATATGCAACGCTTTCAGAAATCGGCTGGTTATCTTCTTAATTACCTTTTGCCTCAGCCTTACGAGTTACGACGTCCATCGTCGACGTCTTTCAAATTACCACACTGGTCCTTCAGATCATCATATTAATTAATATTTGTTGTTCCTAGTTTGAAAATGCACGGAGCATTACTTACATTTCAGATCATAATTTTGGGATTTGAACTTAAAGATAATAAATAATAGATACTTGGAGGCTAGGGCACCTAATAATAACACTTATGCTGCCATAAGTGACCGTCCCTCTCGCAATATCAGCCTTTCAAATTGCCACACTTGTCCTTCAAATACGTCGTTAAATTGCTACACGCAGGCTTATTACATTGTACAGTGAACAGTCGCGTCTGAAAATATGGATACATTTAATGTCTGAAAAATATGTAGCCACGTCTCTAAGGCGTAAAGTCTGGATACATGTTTTGTCACATTAAGGCGATTATCACACTGGCGACGGATCCGCATGCGGCGCCGGTGCGCGAGGGAGATAGCGCTATACACACATAGAGCGCTATCTCGCGCCGCATGCGGATCCGTCGCCAGTGTGATAATCGCCTTAAAGTATCCATACGAACCTCTGTACGACGGTCAAATTGTGAAAGTAATCGGGTCGTATTAGCAATGAATAGAGCTCATAATTGTGCCATAGTCTGTAACTACATGTTATCGTTGGTTTAAAGCTCATTAACTTAGGGCACCTATAATAAAATAACACTAAAGACTAACCCGCTTATGTGTGTTTCAAACTTCATTTAGTTATAATGTATTTTGTCTGTTTCTAACAAACACAACTATCAATGTGACAGATAAGGACAAAAGATGATTTAGTTAAATGAGGTTTGCAATACGTTTATGAATAAGCGGGTAACTCTGAAGACTACCTATACATTCACTCCTTGCTCGTGTACAGTCGACGTCAAATATGTTTACACTTTTGGACCTTATTACAAAGGAGTAAGGTGCACAAGTGTAAACATGTTTTTGACGTCGACCGTACAAAGAATTAACTGTCCCTGTCGCAATAAGGCCAGACGCCTTTCGAATTGCCACACTAGTCCTTCAAACGCCTCGTAAAATTAGTACAAGATGGCTTATGTATTCGCTACGGTCTGCACTATCAAGCTCATGCAATGACAAAGACTGAATTACACCATTTACTGCTAGTAAATATTCTAACTCTATTTTTGATAAATTAATCCAGATTGTGCTAGTTTAAATATACAATTGTTAGGTTTATCCTGAAACGTTGGATGCCTAACCTTGAAGTGTTAAATAGATTTTCAATAATATACTTGGCAGAAGTGAGTGTTGTGTGTGGCATTGACAATAGGGTACTTTCCAGTAGATAAACTTAATTGTTTCGCTGCATTCATAAAATCTAATTTTCAAAAATACACGGGAAAATCCAGGTGTAGCATGTGTTTGCGTTTTAAATGATTTTATAATGGTTAAAACTTTTATAAAGGAGATGTATTCATCATATAGAATTATGACGTCACAATATTAGTCTCCCGTATAAACTTCATATAACAAATCGTTTTGACGTTTCCTAAAGAGTAGCTGATTTGACTTCATAGGAAAATAGCCTATTAAGAAACTCCTCTTTATCATCATCATCATTGAGCGCTTACTATCACATAAACATGTAATTAATGTATGCTTTTATTTTATTACCTTGCTAATAGTTTAATCCCGAAAAACATTCACAAACTCTTAACAGGTCAAACTCATTATAACCCTAAATTGCAACAGCCTTGCTACGTCCTTCAGAGTGCATCATTAAATCGGTACCAAACGGCCGGTCCATACAAAATTCCGATGACATAACCGTGATGCAAGCGGCAAAGTGGAAT
The DNA here is from genome assembly GCA_911728535.1 of Pammene fasciana. Taxonomy (NCBI): domain Eukaryota; kingdom Metazoa; phylum Arthropoda; class Insecta; order Lepidoptera; family Tortricidae; genus Pammene; species Pammene fasciana. Next base: position 29,058,456 of record OU452273.1, on the reverse strand, counting down.
GATCGGCCGCCGATGTGGGACGCGAAAGAGAAAGTAGTGCGGCTAGATTTGAGATACTACGACTATTGGTTATGGTCGGGTAAAGGTTTAGAGGGCTCATAAAGAGGTGGATAAAGTGGGTCGCGGAATTTATACAGTCTTAGCTTGAGCTTGGCTTGACACCACATATGACCTACATTAAGACTGTTGACGACTGGTGGAGCCGCGCGTGATAGGTAGGGCATGTTAGGGGGTCTAAGCTGCAACGTAACAGAAGCACCTATTAATTTTTTCTCCGTTATTCTATATATGGTGGGAAAAACTTGTATTATACGAATGTCTTGTTTCGTGGCATGCTTTATATTATAATTATTTACGCGCCTAGTCCGAACTACTCACAAAAAGTTGGAAGAGGCTAGTCACTATTGTTAACTGAAATATTTAATCAAATCATGAGAAACCGTTAGTCTTGCTATTATTTCGTATTTTGGTACCAAGTTGAAATCACGATGAGTTTTGATCGTATAAATAATGTTATCTTATCACTTAGGTATCATCGTAAACGCTCATCATTCCTAACCAATTATAGTTGCAATATTGCAACTACTGCAAGTGGTGCGTTGCAACAAACAAACCCGGCGCGGAAGTGCAGCCCGCTCACCTCGTTGACATCGCCGTGAACACGCCTATAAATATAGAAAAAGAGCTAGCCGCGGAAAACGGTACCTAACTATAAAATTGTATTTTATACAATATTAGTGACATATTGAAAAGCTTTTCAGACGAGTACCGTGTTTGGTACTGGCCTAAAGTGATGTACGAGATTGAAAAGCTTAATTATGTCACTACATATTACAATAGTTTTTCTAAGAGTGCTTAAAATAGGCAAGTCGGTAAAGATTGAGTTCGACGAATGACCTGCTACCTCTATACTATTAAGTAGATTCGCGGATTGTGCCGCTCCCCCAAAGTCTGCGATGGCGGCGCAGGGCCCGCCCGAGCCCGCTCCGACAACAGTGTTATTATATCCCTTAGAACATCCTTTAGCAATCATCTTATGACAACGTTTATAAAGTAAACGTTTATAAAGTAAACGTTGTCATAAGATGTTGTTGAATGCAGGAGTACAAAAACTTATTTGTATGTTTCCCTGTCTATAATGACTGAAATCATTGATAATAAAAGACCTAGGTGAATTCGCAAACAAATTGTCTTACGCAATAAAGAAATGCAAGTGGCGGAAAACATTTGATGTAGAGCTTTCCATTCACATGCTTCACAGCAATCACAGCAGATTCCATTAGAACTTTATTTCATTCCTACTTAATTCCTCATTGCTTCCGTCCAAATATTTTCATCATACAAGTTCTTATCGACAATCCATAACCAACTTTATCTCTTAAAGTTTAAGTTAAATTTCCTTTGCTAAGACTCAGTGTGTCGCGGATAGCCTGGGCTGCTTTTTCTATCCATGTAATGTTTCCCTGCCGTGTGTACTGTACTGAAGAACTTTCTAGGTTGTTTGGACCGGTAAACCACATACCGAATAAGGCGTGTAAGGAACTGATTCTACTATTTACGTAACGTGTGTGCTCCATTTTAGATCGTGCAGTTATAGCGAACGGAGTATAATTATTGAATCGACGCTGTATTTGAAATCAATATAATTATTAATTAACTTTAACATCTCTTATACAAAATACTCAAAAAATTAAAAATTACTTACTAGTGTATAGCTTGGATTCTAGCACTGGGTCTTCCGTAGGGTCCATATCACTATATATCAATATATAAAGCGTATTAGTATTAAGATTAACAGACCCAGAGACTGTGAAAAAGGGTCACCTAATATGGTGATCTCTATTCGGAGTGACCCGTTGTCGTTCCTTGAGTATATTTTGCGATATGATTACTAGTTTGCAAGATCACCGATATAGCTACGAGCTTACTGCCTGGTTTATTTGTCTAGCAGTGGCGGAGAGTCCATAGAACCCAATTCCCGTCGGCTTGCCTAATTTTTAGGCAACTGAACAATCTTCCTATGGCTCATGAAGAATTTTTAAGTTTCGACTTGTCTAAGAAAATTTTTGACCCGTCGCCACTGCTCTCTAGTTATATGTATTAAACATTATATCATTATCATTATACCCAGCTGTCATTGCCTTACTACACTAACCTTGTTTCGAGGTTGCAGTGTCTTAAACCTGAAAGAAAAGGTTTCGTATTATTAATAATGGTAATTGTCTGTTTTAATCTTAATGCAAATAACTTTATGACAAGCTTTCATATGAAACGCGCACGGTAGTGGTTCAATCAATACATAGGATTAGGTTGCGAAGCGGATCCCAGGCTCAATTGAGGCCTGTCAAAAACCGGGACAAACGCTAAGTGTTTAATTTTTTATGCCAAGTCTTAGAAGGATTTGTCACAATTTTATTGTATTATCTAAATCTGATCTGATTAGGTTACTAAAGAAACATGGTAATAATTAAAATACAAACTCTAATTTAAGCTTGCTCGAATATAGAATGAATAAACCGATGGTTAAAGGCAGCGCACAGCTGGTCACCATAGAAATATAGATTCATCTATGTCACCTTGGGAGAAAAGCCTGTGAGCACCAGTGGACTTCTTTCTGAAGATGAATCAACTAGACGTTCTTGAGCAGTCTTATTATAAAGTAATGAACTATCTCGATATCCTTGTATACTCTAAACCGCTAATACGAATGTCACCAATAGTCACGAATCTGGTTCTCTTCAAACTTGTATCAATAATGTCATTAATCTGCAAGGTCGTCGGCTAAACAGGAACTGCATATTGTTACGTCACGGCCAACGGTCGCTCACCATCCACGAGAGCCAGCTTAGAACAGATGCCGTTACTGTAATGCAACTTATGCAACGTTTCCACACGAAGACATATTAGACGAGCAAGTTACATTTGCCATATCTATCAAAAGAGAATCAAGACCTAATGTTTCTGCTTGAATCGAGCTGACACGTTGAGCAAAGCTCTGGGAACTGGCAAAGAGCTCAAAGAGGACCCAGTGTGTTGACGACGGAGGACCCTCTTGTTCCTTTAGCCGTCAACACGGTGAAAACTCGACACGTGTTTCGCCTCTACCAAAGATCCTCAGAAGCTGCTGAAGATGTTGTTGGTCTGACATCACGACCGACAACATCTCCAGCAGCTCCTGAGGATACCTCGTAGAGAGGCGAAACACGTGTCGAGTTTTGGTATTGGTGGTGGTTTGTTGTATTTGTTTGCGTATTTATTTTTGCATCGGGAGGGTGGGAACATTAATGCATGCTAATACGCAAATAAGTATACCGAGTTGTCACTAATTAACTAGCTCGTTAATATACCGTGGAATAGCAAAGCAATATTATTCTAGTTGGTTTTCTATATTTGTAACTCGCACAGAGATTACAACTATTACAACACGCCGTAAGCCCGTCTAAGTCTAATGCAACAGCGACTGCAACCTCAGCCTGGGACCGTTAACTGCATTGATGTAATACCCCCTACAGTTACTTGTCGTGTGGCTCGGTGTTCACGTTTTCGTAGTCACGACGGCGACGCCTGTTTACACTGGTCTGACATTACGAATATCTTTTCTGAAAAACAGGGCTACATACTATACAAATACAACTCATCATTTGAAAAATCAACTTCCTACTTTTCTATAGATAACGTATAGTCATTCAGCAGCAGAAGTAGTTATTAAGCGCGTGAGGTGTTCAAAATGACCTTCACATGCTCTTATTCAATAAAGACGTGTCAAGCTCATTTTGAACACCACCCGCTAGAAACTTCTGCTGACTGTACGTTTAATTTAGAGTGTCTGTTTTATGTGAACAAAATATATGTATTACAAATAACAAATATTGACTTTGAACTCTTCTGCATTTTTAAATTACTAACCAAACTAAACTGCAAAAGTGCCGTATGTTTCAGTAGTAAATTAAGTTTTTTTACGTTCTTCACAATGTTTAACACGCGCCTTCAACCTCGCAAGGAACTTCCCGGCATAAACCACTATCATCATTTATTTAGTGCATTTCGTTCTCACACAATCAGTCAATATGATAATGTGGGACACTGGATTTAACCAAATAACTATAATTCCTGATTTAAACTTACACGATTTACACTCATTATTTTGATGAAACCATCATTTTTCTTCTATTTATGAATTAACTTATTTTTCATGTTATATTAATCTGTTTAAGATATGGAATCATACCCTAGAAAGGTCACCTATAATACCGTTACATTAATTTCAAACTGGCTACTTTATCAAGATAATTTACGTGCACTTCTTCACTCAATATACAGTGTACACATATTCATAAATACAGTAATCCAACAAGACATGTTTGTAGATTCTAGTATTTGCATATACGTAAAGCGGTTTACGATGTTGTGTTGTGGTCCACCAAGATAACGTGATTGTCTGTCCACAGACGCCGCGGTGGGGTGCAAGCCGGCGCGCGCGCAGCCTCAGGGAAAGATCAGGTACTTCCTCCAATTGTACTGCACTCGCCGTCGCGCGCGGACGTGCGTACTGCGAGCCTTATCGCTGCTGATTACGCATGACGGCCTTGGCTAGTGATTGTATTGTGCTGTGAGTTGGTTATCAGATCTACTTGTAGTTTGGAATGACAGAGGGCTTGTTCGACACGTTTTTAGTGGTTTTGTGCTTTTTAAACTGGATGCTATTTTGGATTGATTGGAATTAGTGAGTTATTTATTTGTGTACTTTCCTGTAACGTAAATTATTTAACTATGGTATGACAGTTGAGATGGGTGGAACTACGTTCTAAAATTATGAGAATATTGAGGTGTAGATGAGTGATTTGTGTTTGGATGTAAAATGTCTGTATGTTTCATTGATTGGTTAACGCTCATGGCGCTTAGGGTGCTTATTAATTAATAGGTGAAGTCGTTTTGCTAGTAGATACTAAGTTCTATTCTAGCGACATCAACATGCCTATGTTGATACCACGGTATTCTTCAGTAAAATATATTAATAGTTACTAATCCCCTTATTCATAAACGGCCACTAAAGTTACTAGATCGCTGATAATCGTTTGTCCCTTTCTCTCATATATGTTGGACTGAAAGGGACAAACGATTATCAGAGGCCTGTTAACTTTAGTGGACGTTAATGAATAAGGGGGTAAGTGTATTGTTATCATCAATCATTCAATACCTGCACAACTATGTAAACAATAGGTTGTAAGGTTGTAACTTTTCAAGTGTAAAATAAATATGCTTTTGACCGCTACGAAGTTAATCAACGTGCATCTAATTACTCGGCATAGTATACTATAAACATAATAAGCTGAAAATTGTTTACAAAATACTTAAATCCTTAGCGGACTAAGTAGTAAGTACATATTTTATAAAGATTCAGCACACTTAACGATCTTTGTTTTGTTATTTAAAGTAGGTAGATGTGAGCGATTGTTGACGCAAACTTTATTTTATTAGCCTCGATAAGGCGTCATTCGCTGCCGGTATGCAGGAAAAAACCGGCATTTTGACACAGCAATTATTTGAATTATTTCACAATAACAATGCCAAGTCGCAGTTGACTTCGCTTTACCGTCCGCGTGGACGTGTTTTGTACCTACCTGCTCAAGTTAAAAGGTTTGGAAAGGCACAGAAAAACCATAGCGATTCATTCATAAAAGAAGTTTTTTTGCTTCAACTAGGTAAGTTGTGAATAAATTTAAGGTTAAGTTAAATGTGTAGTCCTTTATGTAAATGTCTAATTTAACGCGTCCGTTACGTAGTATCTTTAAATTTATAGTTAGGTAATATACTTGTGTTTTTTTATCTGATAGGCGGACCTATGTGTAGATTCTTGTATAATTATTTAGTACCTAAGGAACTTACAGAAAGTAACATAAATACCCTTTATTATCATTATAAAAGCAAGTTTTGATACGTACAGTCACCGGCAAAAGTATCTTCCTACACGAAGGCCGCAAAAATATGTGACACGCTCTTATTTGTAGAGCCATAAGAGCATGTCACATATTTTTGCGGCTTTCGTGTAGGAACTGTAGGAGGATACTATTGCCGATGACCGTACAAAGATCAAGGCCAATTTAAGTTGTTATCGAGTTATCGTTTAATCTTTTCCTTACAGATAAACCATGTAATAATTACGATATATATGTCTTCTCTTCTTATTTCTTATTTGCCCGAAAAAATTGGCCTTCCAATTTCTAAAATTGCCTTTTTATACAAGCGATGTCTCATATCATAACTCAAGTAACATCATATCAACGTCAAATGGAATCATTTCGAACCGTGATCCGTGACGGGATTATCAAAACTGGTCACTTCATGACAGTCATTTGCAGACCCCGTATAGTAAGTATATGCCAGAAAAAATGACACTAGCACAAACTGGTAGTTGCACGGATCTATCAAACAATTAATCTGACATTTGAACTATGACACGCTAATCAATGGCAGCAAGAGGCTTGACCCGAGGCCCGTCAACACCGGTGACATAATGACAGTCATGCTCTGACCCCACGGCCTCGATTGCCAGATTTGCCAGTTGGAATGACACTGCAACATTGCTCATTTCAACATTCTGTCTCGTTTTGGCATTGTATTTAAATGTGAACTTTATTGGTAAAGAGCAAGTTTGCTTTTGCAATGATTTTGTTGTGTAAGAGAGAGATAAATGTTGGGCGTCTAAATACAAAGAGATTGTTACTGACCGTAGACACTTGTTTCAAAATTGATGCGCGTTTGTTTTAAGTTGATTGATTTAAGTACCTACTATAATTTAAAACAAAAAAAGAACCGACTTCACTTAGGATCCGCTATTCCAAGAGGAAGTGGCCGAGATGCTGTAAAAAATAGTGAAATCACTATAGGTGTGCCTATAATAGTTGAAGAGTTCCCTCGATTTCTCCAGGATCCCATCATCAGACCCTGACTTGGTGACAATGGGACCATCTAGGGGTTATACCTGTTCGATTAAAAAAAAATTTTGAAAATCGGTTCACGATTCACGGAGATATGGAGTAACATACATACAAAAAAAAAACATAATAATGATGATAAAAAAAAAATCAGTCGAACCTCCTCCTTTTTTGAAGTCGGTTAAAAATAGCTTGTTCGCATTTTTATTATTTTATTAATGGCGATTGTTATGTATGTAAATACAGAAAATTGTATAAACCTTTTGGTAATAAGATAACTCAAAGTATTTGCATTCAATGAAATCCAAGAAAATCTACACTTAAGTAAACACTGTTTTTTACACGTTACTTTATTTAATGTATAACTGTGAAATTTAGCTTTATATTCTCGTGTTACATTACATTACTTGTGTTACAATCGCATTGCGTAAATAAAATCAAATAGGATCATAATTATTAATAAATACAATATGTAGGTCAGCCGTGAAACAATTAGTTGTTAGTTATATCAGATCAGTCCGCTATTAATCACTTAAATGCCACGATGAACGATGGAGCCGGTACCATCGTTGACTGACCTACCTTCAACCGTATTATAAGGAGATAAAGACTACCACTATTCAATTAACTGTGTTTTTAGTACATTCAACTTCAAAGACATGTTGACACTTTGAACCTTATTACAAAAGAAGTAAGGTGCAAAAGTGTTAACATCTCCTTGACGTCGACTGTACTCGTGGTTAGTCGTCTCGACGCATGACAAATTATAGGTTGGCGATATCATAGATAGGTCACTGCATATTGCTAGTAGTTCCTAATTTTCGTGGAGTGCAAGACAAAAGTAGGTAACCAATTAGATGAAGTTATACAAAAACGTTCCAACCCTATAGTAGCCTCATTGTGGGTTGGAACGTTTTTGCATAACTACGTCCAATTATGCCATCGCAATGTATCAATCTAATAATGCACAATTGTACTAATTATGTATTAGTACCATAGTGCACAAATTTAAAGTCTAATTTCAAACAATTTTCGCTGTTTTAGTACGATTATGGACGATATAAGCAAAGCGGTTGGTTCCTTTTTAAGATTCTCTATTTTCGAAGTTTCTTAGGGCCACTGTAGCAAAGTAACGCAACCCATCTAGTTTAGGTTCGTTACAATCACTAAAACCCTGCCATTTCTTTATGCCTTCATGAGCAACCATTATTACGCCAGGACATTTTTGATAGAGCATGTTTTTGTTTACTTGTGCCCTTAATGTTAGGCTTCATTTAGTCCCTTATATTCGATAGTGGTAAAATAGTAATTCGTTTTTTCTAAACATTAACAAGTTCTAAGTCATAAGTGTCATAACAAATGACTTCCCCTTTTACTGACACGAACAATTCAACAATTTTACAACAGACAAAAAATTACATTTAAATTTACTGAGTTTAACTTATTAATTCTAGCGTTTTGCTTAGATATATAACTGACTTCAAGACGTTTCCATTACGCAAGTAAATTGCATGCAATTATATCGTCATCTTCCTTACCTAGGGCTCTTCGTGGATGCTGTAGAAATCGCCGCTGACAATGGCATGCGGTTTCAACAGGAACCACATTTGAAACGAACCTTGAATTTATGAAACTCGAGTGTACTAACTTTCACGTATGGATTCATCATCATAGATTTGGAGTTAAGTCGTTGATTCGGTGTGCAGGGCCTTAGCATGACATGCGTTGTCGTGCGCGACTCCATACTTCGAGTCGCGCCTGAAGTATGGAGAGTCGCGCCGCAACGTAAGTCATGCTAGACGTACAGGTCTACATTATGAATGGTATTTGATTTGTTTACTCCTGTATCTAACTGAGAGTTATTTTCACTGCAAGTACAGTCAGCGTCAAATATATTGTAACAGCCAAAGTGATCAAATAGCTCGTCACACCATATATTTTGTATTGTATGGTGTGACGAACTATTTGGCTACTCTAGCTGTTATATATAATATGTATATTTGAATCTTGAGGGAGCATATTAATTTGAAAGTACCACACTATTTTCGATATGAATTATATTTCGATATTAATAAGTGTCTAACCTAAATTCACCAGGAAATGTTGAGTAGTCAATCTTCTATTTAAAGGGTATTGAACATATAACGTACCCAATCTTTCTGAATGCTATGAAGAGTAAACATAGTACAATTATTTACATTGGTCTCAGTCAGAGTAATTAACATAAGTCTAGCTAGTGTCTAAAATGTTGACTCTCAAACGCTAATCGCTCTCAACAAATTTCAAAAGACTTAACTCCAAACTAATAGTTGAATAGCATAATCCATTCACCCCATTGACCGCGCTCGGCGCAAACAAAACAAAACCGCGCAGCGAAACCGTGCCGATGCCGGCGGAAAGTGTGCCGCCGTCGAAATATTCCGACCTTGCCCCCCTTCGTTACGTGAGCGAGCCGTAACACCGCCCGAGGACGTGACGGTTGTATTAGCATCTGTTTGATTGGGAATTTGTTTATGGTTGTTGAATGAAGTGGTATGATTGTTGAAACAGGTGCCTGTATGGAAATGTTTGTATTATAATAGTGATAGATTTAGTTGGGAAGAGAAAAGAGAATTAACGAATTAATTAAAGTGGGGTTATTTTTAAACAGATCTGGCCCAACGAAGCCTCGTCGCCCCGACCGCGCCGTATACGTCCCCCGCGCGCTCCGCACAGCCGACAGCGGCTCCGAGGACAAACCGGACCCCAAGCGACCGGCGACCAAAGCCTCCAAGTCGCCCACCAAAGACAAGTCCCAACCCACCACTCCTCGGCGGTCCATCGACAAGACCTACTGCAACGTCTACACGCCCCCTCACCTCAGGAACACTCGGTCCACGGCACCCAGCATAGACCCCCCCGCGCCGACCGACTCCGTGCCTTCAGTCTGCCAAGTGCCAAATAGTGATAGTGCAATATCGTACAGTGATAATAGTTTTAACGAGATAGACGATAGTAGTTTTTATATAGGAGATTATTTCACCAACGGACAACTCGGGCTGTACGCGCCCGATTATTATAACGATTTCGTCAGATATCCGACCGAAGACAACGACTGGAGGACTAATGAGTCCGATGTGAACATGGCCGTACCTGAAACGAACCAGAGCAATATTATAGACAACGGTTATTTATATGATAAGGATGAAGACGTCGAAGAGAAAGAGTTGAAGAGAGCTTCTCAAGAAATTAATAGAAGCAACAAGAGAATCATAAAACAGAGCTTCGATTCAGATGTTCTAGTTATATCCGACCCAGTCGAGGCAGAATGCGAGAAAGAATTAACTGCGACTGAAGTTAATAACGAAGAAGAGAAAAAGGAACCTGAACCCAAGAAGCTAAAACCACAGTTGGAAGCTAAAGTCTCTCTAAAACGAGAAGAAAATGATTGGGACGCCGTATTCGATGACAGCGGCGAATGCCTCGACCCTTCTCTGCTAGAGGAGCTCACCTCAACAGTGGGAAAGGTTCACATAAGCAAAGCAAAGAACAGCTACGAACAGTACCAGACCAGAGGCCAGGCATTATTCAACGGTCCTTACGATGAGACGTTCGGCCACGTGGTGGAAGTGTATGACTTTCCTAGTGAGTTTAAGACGAACGATTTGTTCTCGGTGTTCAGTGAGTACAAGGACACTGGCTTCGAGATCAAGTGGGTGGACGACACGCACGCCTTGATAGTCTTCAGCAGCGCAAAAATTGGTAAGTTATTATTATTTAGCTTAGATAAATATCTTATTGGCCTCGTATATTCCTTATGCCTACTTGAACAGGTAGAGATTGAGTTTTGAACTCGTGGAACTCAATAACCACCAGTATGGCTATTAGGATGGTCGGGCTTGTAGGCGTTAAAAAGTGAGTTTATTTAAAACTACGAAGAAAACTCGACTTGTCTTAAAAATTGCATAATCGGTAATTTGTCCAATCACCAATGAATGACGAAGAAAATTAATTAACAATCAAGTCGTTAATTAGTACCGTTATTTGACCACAATGACCACATTTTACCTATTCGCGATTCGCCATACCAAATCAACAAAATACTCGATACATCATTTTATCCGATGACAATACAAATAGTGTAAAATCAAAATAAAACTATTACAGTAAAATACGCTTAAAACGGTTTTGAACAGACTCATCCAGAAATGTGTCTTAAGCGGGAACGCGTATTATACGGGACTATCCTGTCTGTGGGACCTCAAGTGGCAAGGAAGGACTGATATAAAATTGCGCATTTATATACGAGAAGTCGTTTTAAACGTGATCGTATTGAGTGGGTTCTTGTATAATTCATTCATTACTTATTTTATCTTTATTTCTTTTCATTCTTAGGTTAGGTTCTTTTATAATATTTTTACAAAAGTAAAATACAAAAATACATCAAAAACATACAAAAACAATAAAAACATTATAAAAAGCCTAACTTAGGGTGCCGCCGGCAACGGAGCAAGGCCCAGGCTGCCGGTGGTTAGGGCCGCAGAGTGAGGAACCTTCGGACTAAGCGCGCCGTGTCCAGAATTACCGCCTTCTGTATCTGACCCTTGATCCAACCACAACCCCGTAGCGAAAGTCTCTCAAGATGTTGGTCGAGACTCTTCGCTATGCAGAAATCAATAGCTTTTATAATTAATAGGTATGACTCCCATGTTGATAGCTGATGTGCCAACAAAGTATAATTGTTTTCCTAGCTAAAGTGTTTAACTCATCTATTTAATCGCCTAGTCTCTAAACCTTAAGATTCTAATCCATAGTTTTTGCAAAGCATATTATTATTTATAAACGTGCTACGATTTTCTAAAAACCGTGTTCATTTATCGCGCTGCACCTTAAATAAAGAGTGAAATTAAACTTCGAAAATATTTAAAACAATACTGACCGTAAACTTGCAACTGCAGTCATCGCACTGCAATAAAATCAATCGCGCGATGGATGAGTAGTACGACTGGTCGACTGCCATCAATCACGCTTCTTGCGTAACGTGGTCATATTGGAAAACCCTCAATATGCTTAATAACTAAACAGAATCATGAAGTATTTCAACGTTGCGCAAGCAATAACAGCAACAATCAGTTGACCATGAGTAGACCTCTGTCTTCGAAATAAATATTACAAATGAAGGGTCAGGTAACTGTCTGGACGATGGTTCATAACATAAGTCCAAGCCAGTCTCAGGAAACTCGGCAGGGCTTGGACTAGGCTTAGATGGGTGACGTATTTAGTACTTTGAAATTACGTAACAAAGCTAGCTAAGAGAATCGTGACATTTTCCTACAACTTGTAATTTGTCTTTCGCTAAAGTTAATACCAACATTAGATAGTCCTACTGTCACAGCTTATACGATTTTCTTTTTCAATGTATGTTTAATTTAGCAAGCTAAATTATTTGACCAGATTAGCTGATTCTGAATACCGATTAAATGAATTGGAATTTTATTTGCCTCTGTTAAAACCCTCGACAAACGATATCAATATCATCCATTTGAGTCTATCGTTCTAATTCCCACGAGGCGCCGTGTAAGTATTCGCCGTATTTGCTGTGTATTGTGTGTGCTGTACACAGTAAGGCGTGATCGTCAATATTTATTGAACGTCTGTTTCACTAATGGCCGATGTAGATATGAATAGAAATCAAACCGCTATTAACACCTTTCGTTACAATATTTTTGTCCAAAACCATGCTGATTCATTTTGCCGTATTACTTACTGAATGTTTAAAATTTTATTCATTCCAGGACCTTTAAACTGCTGTAAAGCGAGGTTCAGACTAGCAAGTTTACTTGCGGCAAATATTAGGGACGCAGTTATATGTTAGAAATTTAGAATGAAATAGTGATATTCATGTCTCATCCTGAACTAAACCTCGCTTATCTGTATTTGCTGTAGTTGCTTCTAAGTATTTAAGTCAAATAATCAAATGGATGAAATCTTCAATAGGTGCATTGCTAGTATTGCTACTAGTGTTTCGCGTTACACCTGTTCATGAATAGGTGCAACCAATCAAGCGAAACACTAAAGTGTTCAACATTTTCGTTTAGCCACAGCACAACGAACAAATAACATTAATTCACTTACTTTACTGCACCAATTCCGCAATAACAAGAAAGCAATTAGAGTTATGAATAAGTCGGCGCTTGCAAAGTCGGTTAAGCAGACATATCGGTTACCGAACCAAGTTGGTGCAGCCTGCAGTCACGAACGTTACGTCGCCTCTAGAAACATCTAGGAAGCGGACTAACCTTTATATTATGTACGTAGGAAAACTTGTTCGGCTGGCTCTGAGAGTTGACTCAACCCTACCTACTACGGGGCCTAACCCTTATTTATAAAAGTTTGCTAACGTGTGTTGTAAGGGGGCCTACCGACTATCTGTCCGCCTGACGATATCGGCCTGTCAGTTTGAACAAAAATTTGACAGCTCTGAACAACTGACAGGCCAATATCGTCAGGCCGACTGATAGTGGGTGGGCCCCATAAAAAATAATATGCCGAATTTGATGCGGTTTAATAAGTTATATTTTCGATAATACCTAGTTAATAAATAATAAACCTCGTTAAACGTAATAAAAATAATAAACTATGACCGTCATTAACATTACTTATACACATCAGCCGTGACACAAATTAGCCGTTACACAAAATATACATTATGTAACGACCGCTAACATGTGCTTGTTTCGAACATAGCGTGACATAAAGTTGCAAAACCATATGGTTGTTGAACCGAAAACAGTAACGAATTGCAAATCGCAAAGACAAGAAAATTATAGTGTAGTCGGAAACATAAGACGGGCAGTTTTGATGTCAAAAAAATTGCAAGTTTCCTGACTACGCATATTATATTGTGGACATGCAATTGTATTAAGTACATTTACAATTATACCTACAGTTCAACTGACGATCCATTCAAATCTTCAATTTAGACCATAATGGTACGATATCAACCTGTAAATAGAAGCAAAACCCGACATAAAATAGTTATTTGTGCAACAAGAGAGGAAAGTTGGTTTTTCTTGCGAGTGTTGATTTTGAGTCCAGAGTAAGCGAAAGAAGAGTTTGAATCTTGAGCGTAGCGAGGGATCTCAAGAGCACGAGATGTAAAAAAACTTTCCTCTCGTGTGACACATACAACTTTTCACCTCAGTAGTGAGAATATATTAAAGTTAAAAAAACACATTTATTTACATTCCTGAATGAAAGGCATCATCATTATGACGAAAAGCTTTTAGAAACAAAATTTCACTACCTGGAGTGAGGAAAGTAGGCTTGTTCGAACTGCTGAGGTGAAAAAGAATTTTCTTGTTGTGCATTGTGTTGACCTATCTGGACGACTCGTCCCATAATTGTCAACTTCTTACTTGTCTTATCATATAAAACAAATGTATGTGTATTTTCGATGACCACAAAGAGGTATGCAGAACCTTAAACGCTCACGGTCTCTATAATAGCATTACAGATAGTAATACAACGCGAAACAACAACGCCATCGCAAATCCAAGTTGCAAAATACCGGTGTATGTCGCAAATTGTCCCGGTGACATAAATATTGCATTGCACCGCGGAGTTGTTCGCAGGAAACAATGTGACAGACCATTGTGCGCGATATTGTTGAGTGTCAACTTCTGATATTAGTCTTTGAGGTTTTAGTCAGAATTTGCATATTATCTAAAAATTGTGACATGATTTCTTCCCCTTTGATATTTTATTTATCTATTTAAATTCTGCGAAATATTTTGTATATTATTCACACTGGTGGCTACCAGCACTAGTAACAAAACCAAATTCATGTATCTTCATTAAAATGATGCACGAGCCATAAAGTTTTCGACTATTTACGAATTTGAGTGTTCTCTCTACCCCCTAAACTTTGGGATTTTAGTTTTCTCTTTGCTTCTTGTTCCCGCACTATTGTTTTTATCTAATTTCTGTTTGGCTTGATGGTTGACTGGTAGAGAATGCCCTCTGCTCTGGCATTAACTTCGCCCTTTGTACTTTGTTTTATAGTGCAATAACGTTTAAATAAATATAGGCGCCACATCACCCTAGTCGGAACATTCATTTGCATAAGACCTTCATTGATCTTCGACCCACTAATCTACGCTTTCGCTTGCTTATCTTGCTGTCGAATCCATTAGCCACAGCGTTCGGATTAGCGGGTAACTATTGGATAACAGTACGCAATAGGCTTACGGAATTTATCTGGCTAGCTGTCTTGAAATGAGTTTTATTGCCGTCGTATCTGGGGGGCGGGACGAAAACAAGTGGTGTTACGTTTAGGATTAACATTTAAAACTAAATAAATACCTGTGATAATTTGTACAGTCTGTTCTTTTTCTTTAAGGTAATTAACGTGAGTTTAATATAATGTTGTAAGCAAACACGACCACGTGAGTCAACCATTGGACCAATAATAAAATATCTATGTAATTTGCATAAATACAAAAGGTTATTAATGTAAAGGTTGTTATTATGGTTGCCTTAACAAACGTATAAACAGAAATGTCCAATGATTTATGGCCCTACTATAGTTATTAGTTACTTACGTAGTTTATTTGCTTATATTGTGTTGTAAGAATAGGGAGTTTTTTATAGAGCCATACTGCATGCTTTCTTAATATGATTGAGAATATCGAGATCCGAGAAAAGTAGGTATAATAAAGTTATATCTAAGGAAGAGGATATGTAATTTCAAGTAGATACGGTACATACATTTCGAACTCAATCTACAGTGTCAGGCAGCTGAGTTAGGCTAAATCAAGGCTTTACAACCCCCTTCCCCTGTCTGTGTGTCTATCCACCTAGATCTAGCAGGTCGTATGTCATAAAATTTAATTGGTATAGTTCGATGAAGTTCACGCTTGCTTGACACCGTAGTGGTATAATAACCAGATATTATAAGACAAAGCATCAAATTGCTATAATCTTAGCGGCCATTAAAATAACTCATTACATCAATAAACCCGTTAACACCTCGGCACGCTAAGTACGCTCTAGTTAAACGTTGCTTAAGCACCGATACAGTTATAAAACTAGACTAGTTTGGCAACCAGTTGCATCTTGGGTGCGATTGTACAACCTGATGTAATAAATAAAAGGCAAGATTGTTCTAGTTTGCGATCGGGTCGGGGTACTGCAAGTCACGTACTAGCAAACACGTACTTTACTCGGTCGCGAGTCGCAAGAGATAGCGGGTGCACGGAAATAGTAGGTACCTACATTTCGATATTAATGCGGAAAGTATGTCATTAGTTCACGAGTACCGAGATATGATATACCGGGACGAGTGAAGAATGACATTTACGCACGAGTAGCGAACGTCGTTTTTTAATACAGTTGCGAAAAAAAGATAAAATTGACAATTATTCACTTTGAGGTTACTTTAGTACATGTATCCGAACGCTCCGCGCGGTGCGGTGCGGCGCTGTGATTGGCTGTCTGTCACTGTCAATAGCTATGATTGGCTGGAAAAGTAAAAAGCACTAGTGCGCGATATCACACTTTCCGCACGCTAAACCACTACAAGAAAAGCACTTTTTTGAGCAACTGTATTAAAAAAGAATTATCTTTATCGAAGACAAATCCTCATGACAATATTGTTTCCTATATAGGTGGAAACAATCTGCCTAAAAAGTGTTCTTGATTCAAGTAAAATATATATTGGGCTAAAGATATATAATTAGTCCAAGACAGTATTCACTTATGTTTAAACAATAATATTCTTACATTGGTATTCTTCGCTGAAGATATCCTTTTTTTTCCGTGTGGAGGTTTAGTGCTCAGCGGTACGTACCGCGAACGTCGAAAACAGATATTTCGTTATCTTAATCTCTAATATCTCTATCACACTTTGTTGTAGATAGTAACCTCTATCGTGTTAGACAAATTCTTTTTTATTAAGTTTTCTATATTTTTGGAATTTTTGTTTTTCCTAGATACTTCACTTCGATTAAACACTCATGTCAGTATAGATCTTTTTCAATTTTATTCCTACAATTACTTTAAATTTCCGCTCTTCCAACACGTTATCAGCACGAAGCTCTATAATAAGTAATGGAGAGCTTAGTTGAAATTTGTGATTAGTGGAATAAAGGTTTTTCCTTTTTTGTGTGACTAAAAATATTAATAGTCGTAAAATGTCACATGAAACGGGAGATGCTCCGAGTGTTAAAAATCCCCCCTTGACGAGCACATCTATTCCATCTTTCTGTCTGAAAGGTAAAGATGGATATCCTACGTGGAAATTTAAGATGCGCAATTACCTTTTGCATGAGGATCTGTGGGAAACAATCTGTGGTTTATACCCAGATGGAGACGCAACCTCCGCCTCTACCAAGGTACGAAAAGACGCTAAAGCTCTGGCAAAGATATGCTTAACAGTAGACGGTGCAGCTATTACTCACGTCAGATGTGCTAAAACTGCAGCCGATGCCTGGAGGTCTTTGCAGAAAGCTTTTGAGGATAAGGGAATGGGACGAAGATTAGCTTTGGAACGTAAGCTGTACAGGTTGAGTCTGTCGGACTTCGAAAATATTGAACTGTACATTAACGCAGTTATGTCAACCGCGCAAGATCTTGCAGATATTGATGTAGTCATAGAGGATAAGTCTATTGCTGCGATACTCTTGGGAGGTCTCACTCCAAAATATGAACCTCTCATCATGGCTTTAGAAAATAGTAATATCGAGGTGACTACCGACTTAGTGAAGACAAAACTGCTAAATGAAATGTCAAAAGATGCGGCTACATCATCGGATTCCGTTTTTCATGCGAAAAAGAAGCCGAAGTCAAAGAAGATAGTATGTTATGAATGCAAGGTACCTGGGCATAAAAGACCAGATTGCCCGCTGAGACGCAAGAAAGAAAAAGTAAATGAGGTAACTGTCAGCGATGCTACACTTACAGCTCTTAATACTCACAACCGGGATATCTTTTATGTAGATTCAGGCTGTACCAGGCATATGACTTCTAGACGAGATTGGTTTCAGAACATTACGATACAAAACCAAGGTACTGTTACTGTCGCAAACGGAGAACAGATTAATTGCCGAGGTATTGGAGATATTTCTATAAACACACCCGAGAACGTCGTCAACAAGATTAGTGATGTTGCTTTTGTACCAGATTTAAAGGCTAATTTGCTGTCTGTACAAAAAACTGTTGAGAAGGGTTTTGTATGTGTTTTTGATATAAATGGATGTAATTTTTATAAATCTAATAACTTTTCTTCTACAGGTGAATCTGTTGCTCATGCATCGTCCTGTGGCGGATTGTACATTTTAGATGGCACTGTCAATTTTCCAGAAAATGTGGCAGATTTGACAATGGATGTGCACTCTGACTGTCTAGATAGTTACAATCTTTGGCACGCAAGGCTAGGGCATCTGTGCCGTATTGGCATGAACCAACTGAAGAATCACGAGGTAGGCGTAAAGTTTTCAGTAGTAGATAAAAATAGTTGCATTGCATGTGTGGAAGGTAAACAGGCAAGAAAACCTTTCAAAAAGGTAGCATTTAATAGAGCTACTTCCCCGTTGGAGCTATTACATATGGATCTATTGGGACCGGTGTCTACAACCTCTTTTCAAGGAAACAGGTATATGTTAACCATAGTAGACGATTATACGCGAAAGGTGTTTGCATATTTTATTTCTTCCAAAACAGAAGTTAAAAATAAATTCTGTCTGTTTCAAACTTTTGTTGAAAATCAATTAGACAGGAAAATAAAATCAGTTAGGACTGACGGAGGCAAGGAGTTTGTTAATAAAGAGTTTGTTGATTATCTTGCTTCTAAAGGTATCAAGCATCAAACGACGACGCCTTACAGTCCTCAGCAGTGTGGAGTCGCCGAACGCACGCAGCGCTCTCTTACAGAGAAGGCTAGAACGTTGCTAGCTGACAGCTCGTTGTCGAAAGCATACTGGGAAGATGCATTCCAAGTTGCCGTGTACCTGAAGAATAGGTCTCCTCATAGAGCCTTAGGTGGACACATTCCTTTTGACAGATGGTATGGTCGTAAAGGTGATCTGAGACACCTGAGAGTGTTCGGATGTCGAGCACTGGTCCATGTACCTCCGTGTCATAGGAGAAAATTAGACGTCAAGGCACAGGAAGCGGTTTTCATTGGTTATTCGGATAATCCAGGTACATATAAGTTTAGGGATCCTTCTAACCCTCGAAAAATAATTATTTCCAGAGATGTCACCTTTTTTGAAAATTACTTTACAGCGTTAAAGAAGAGGCAAGTTGAGCCTGTGGTACAGTCAGACTCTACCTTACTGTTTCAAGATAAAGAAGAGGCTGAACCTGTGAATTGTCAGCCTGTGGTACAGACAGACTCTATCTTATTATTTGAAGAACGAAGAGAGCCTGAGGCTGGTAATGATCCTCAATTCTTTGACTGCGACGAGAGTCCAGACCCGGCGGCTGAGCCATCTTTACCGGTAAATCTAGAAAATGCCAAAGAGTCTGTTACTGTGGAAGAGCAAGAAGCTTCTAGTAACCCGAGGCTACCTAGTGTGGATGAAGAGCCAGCAAATTTGGAAGAGGAAACCCTTGCTGAGCAGAGGTATCCCTCAAGAGATAGGAAACCACCGGATTTCCTTACTTACAATGTGTCAACTGATTCTAGTGAACCTACGACATACTATGACGCTACTCATGCCGATGATGCAGATAAGTGGCACCATGCTATGGCTGATGAGTACAATTCGTTGAGGAAACTTCATACATGGGATTTAGTAGATAGACCTAACAAAAAGGTTATACCATGTAAATGGGTTTACAAGATTAAAAAGGACGCCTACGGTAATATCACGAAGCACAAAGCGAGACTGGTCGTCAAAGGCTTTCATCAAGTCGAGGGTGTAGACTACGATGAAACTTTCGCACCAGTAATTCGCCATTCTTCCCTGCGCACGTTATTTGCGTTAGCTGCAGAGATGGGTTTAAGAATGAAGCACTTAGACGTTGATACTGCGTTCCTTAATGGAGATTTAGAAGAAGAAGTCTTCATGGAGCAACCTCTCGGCTTTACAGAAAAAGGCAAAGAAAACAAGGTTTGTTTGCTGAAGAAATCTCTTTATGGCCTTAAACAGGCGCCGCGAGCATGGAACAAGAAGTTAAATGAAACGCTTTTGAAAATAGGTTTTAAAGGAACTCCTTCTGAGCCCTGTGTATATACGAAACTTTTTGGTCAAGAACTCGTATTATTGGGTGTCTTTGTCGATGACATAATTGTCTTCTTTAAATCTGATTTGACGTTTGACACTGTCAAGACAGATTTGTCGAATTATTTTTCATTGAAGGATCTTGGAATATTGAAATGTTATTTGGGACTGCAAATTGAATACGATTCCGAGAGCATTAAAGTTAACCAGCGTAATTATATTCTTTCTATATTAGAAAAGTTTAACATGAAGGATTGTAAGGCAGTGAACACTCCGTTAGTTAAAAAGAATATGGAAAGAAGACCTGATGGTCAAATATGTGAGTCTTATCCTTATCAGAACCTAATAGGATGCCTCATGTTTCTGACGGTAAACTCACGACCCGACATCGCTTACGCGACAAGTTATTTAAGTCAGTTTAATACGTGTTTTACTAAGGAACATTGGATTGCTGCGAAAAGGGTTCTGCAGTACCTAAAGGGTACTATAAACTATTCATTGGTTTACAGGAAAAGTGGAGAACCTTTGAAAGGCTTTTGCGATGCAGATTTTGCAAACTGTCCAATCGACAGAAGGTCATATACCGGATATACCTTCAAATTAAGTGGAGGTCCAGTATCCTGGGAGTCCAAGAAGCAGCCTACCGTTGCTTTAAGCTCGGCAGAGAGCGAGTACATGGCATTAGCATCTGCTACAAAGGAAGCGTGTTATTTACGTCGGTTCATCTACGAAATAACAGGTAAACTTTATTCGATTAACTTAGCTTCTGACAGTCAGAGTGCCATCAACCTCGTTCGAAATCCAGTACACCACAGCAGGACGAAGCATATAGACACCAGGTTTCACTTTATTAGGGAGAAGGTGTCTGATAATGTAATTAAGTTAGAATATATAAAAAGTAGCGATATGCCTGCTGATGTACTTACTAAGCCACTTGGGCCTATTGTTCATTAACGGTGTACATTAAGTCTAGGTTTAGAAACTTAATTTTATTTTGTGTTTGTCTAACACAACTTCGATTAAGGGCGGCTGTTGTAGATAGTAACCTCTATCGTGTTAGACAAATTCTTTTTTATTAAGTTTTCTATATTTTTGGAATTTTTGTTTTTCCTAGATACTTCACTTCGATTAAACACTCATGTCAGTATAGATCTTTTTCAATTTTATTCCTACAATTACTTTAAATTTCCGCTCTTCCAACACACTTGTTAAACGAGCGACAGAGATGTAGATAACGAAATTTCTAGAAACTGGCTTTCTTTCTGACCACGGACTACAGACACGTCCCGTAGCTGCAGTACTTAGTAGTTACTTATTTATTACGTATACACGAATATTTGGAATTGATTTCCTTATAAATTTATACATACTCTGTTAATTTCACTTCAGCTCTATACCTAAACTCCAAAATTCCCAAAGTAGCATATAATGTTCAAATGCAATAGCCCAGTAAGTATTGGTGGATAAATTGTTTATTGTAATTGTCCTGTAAGAGGTTTCGATTTCCATTAAATTTTCTAATAAACATCGAATATGGCCCTTAACTATTTTTCTAAATTTGTTTTCTTATCTGACGTTTGCCATGGCTTTATATACTTCCAAGCTCCCTGAAAATATATCCACTCATAAAATACCTAGATAAGATATATATATATATATATATATATAGATAATAGTATATTGTTAAAAAATACTGGTGATCCGTTTAAGGGCATAATTGGTATCGTATTGCGAGTACCAATTTTTTGCGAGTTTTTTTTTGTTTTTCATAATTAGAACACGATACTAATTATGCCCTTAAAAAGATCACCAGCATTTTTGTTACACCTTGTATAAATAATTTTCTGAATCGCTTATTGTTTCCGTTTGCGCCGCGCGCCACTTTCGATTTCGTCGGCGGTTCCACTTTTTCACAAGACATCTTCATTCGGCGCACGGGCCGCCGGCGGCGCCGCCGCGCCTTGAACTTGGCTTCATTTCAGCTCAACCTCGTGTTCGATTCGTGAATCGTGTTCAACCAAGTTATTGCTTAATTTTGCAAATAACTAGTATAATGTATGGTGTAGGTGTGGATGAAGAATCGACCACTCCACTGCTCTAACTAAAGGCACAAAACAAAATTCCACTAGGTCTATGACGATTTTAACTCTTTACTCTCTTTAGTAAAACTATATTTAACATCCGGCACAAACGTGTCTTTAAACCTAAGAAATACTGCGGAAACCATTGTCTTAGTTCAGTGGTGATCACAAAACAGTTAACAACGTAACACCCTAACAGCTCCGGAAGCAAAGACGCTGACAAAACGTTCCATTAAACACATAACGCTTCTTATTTCAAAATGTCCCACGAACACAATGCAATCTCCGTCATCTCATCTCCGTAAAAAAGTGGGAAATGCGGAAATTAGTACCGAACTATACTTAGTTACTTTCAAACAACGCACAGTTGATTATCCAATAGAAATATAGAGGTGCTAGTTGCTAGGTGTGTGACGTTAGAACCATTTTAGGCATGCCTTAGACGATTGGACTTGCAGAAGTACTTATAAAGTGCGTACCTGATAAGTTGCTTTATATTACAGGTCGCGGAATAAGAGTTAACTCTAAAAATAGTCGTTGAGCTATCAAACTCTGGGCACCGAGAACCGAGGTCGAAAATTAATAGAAATAATAAATAAATATTATGAGACAATCTTTAAACAAATCAACCCAGTCCCACAGTAAGCTCAATGCCGCTTGTGATATGGGTAGTTGGGTACTAGGCGACGATGTATATAATAGATAGATATAGATAAATACTTAAATATTTACATAGAAAACATCCATAACTCAGGAACGGATATGTGTGATTAACACACAAATAAATGCCCTGACCAGGATTCGAACCCGGGACCTCCTGCTTCATAGGCAGGGTATGACATTGCTGTTATTTGAATAGAATGGAAACTGTATGGAATTACAGTCAGTCAATTATATTAACTTCCTATTCAGTTAGATCAATTTCTGAGGTGTACAATAAAGCATTCTTCTTCGACCGCCATGCAAATTTATTCACACATGTATATTATATCGCCTATTTTTAATAGTTTTTATGTGTTTGTTATATGTAAATAAATTTACATACCCTTTGACCATATCGATACCACTATAATATGAACTGAGCCATACGTTGAAAGTTCACGGTATCAGAGTGCCCTTTGTTAGTGTTAAAGTTTGCATGTGAAGTGACAATAATTAACTCCACTTTCACTCGCTTCCATAAATAACAATAAAAACACGGAAATGTGATATCTTAACTTAATGTATAAATCCACGAAATTGTATAGGTAGTGTGATCATGAATATTAATCGCAGGTAGGATTTATCTATACAAAGAGATAAACTGAGGTGTTTGTCATGTCACATAGGAAGTAAAATGTGATCGAGGCCGCCAGTGACCAGTATAGGAAACAAAGCCGCGTCTTGTGTGTCCGCGACCCCGGGTATATTAGGGGTCTTGCACGTCCACCGGTACTGGTCGAAAGTCGTGTAGATACATTCAATCTTGTAAAAAAATCACATCAGTCCTCACAGTACACCCCTCCCTCTGTTGTCTAGCAGTAAAACATTTGCGGGAGGAATCTAGAGCACCATTGTCCTTTGACCATTGGACTTTTAACTGTCAATTTACCGACTGACTGTAAACTTTATTGCAAAGATATAAGGTTCACCGACAGTTAACAGTGTTGCTGTTAGAACGTTACCAACAACAACACGCGCAACCTACTTGCGCGCAACCTCGCAAGGAGGTTCGATGACCTAGTGACGTAACTGCCGGCGCGCACGCCGCCAACGATCGGTCAACCGTGCGCAGTGACTTAAGCACGACACCCAAACAACTTGGTTGACTGTGTGGCTATCAAAGTAAGGATTGTAAGATTTGTAAGGTATGAGTAGGGAAGGTTAAGATTGAGGATTAGGTCATGTTGGATAAACTTATGGATGTGCCCACAGCAAATACATCAAGCTAGAAGCCACAAATACTCGTACTCCGCGTGTTATTTAGTTGACCAAGGATCAACTATCCAAATGATAAACTCGTGATGTTACGACTGTCAGGCATTGGTCTCTAAGATATAATGTGTCTATTACGCCGATGAAATTGCAATTATTCATCCAAAAATGTGGGCTGAGTAAATGGTGATGTTTCTTATCATTGCTATTGCTATATTTGCTATTAAAGTCGGCACATGTGACTTGATTTGATACTAATGATTTGTTCTGTAGATGTGCCTATGGTGGAAGCTCTTAGCCTTAAACGATACCGTAAGCAATAAATACTTGGGTTGATTTTATTCAGTATGTTTCCAATTTGGACAATGGCAGCGAGGGAAAATCTGAAACTCTACCTACCTACTACGAGGTTGATCCTATAGTTAACTAATATCCTCCATAGCCTAGTTGGTAGTGACCCTGCCTACGAAGCTGGAGGTCCCGGGTTCGAATCCTGGTAAGGGCATTTATTTGTGTGCTAATCTCAAATATTTGTTCCTGAGTTATGGATGTTTTCTATGTATATAAGTATGTATTTACATATCTAAGTATGTATATCGTCGCCTAGCACCCATAGTACAAGCTTTGCTTAGTTTGGGGTTAGGTTGATTTGTGTAAGATTGTCCCCAAAATATTTATTTATTTTTATTTATAATTAATAAACTAACAGATATAGAACATATTTTGTATACATATACCTTATAATGTAATATTAAATAGTAATAATTCCGCTTTGGAGAACGCAAAACGTTTGTAATGAAGTTGATAGTGTAAACGTCTATCCACTATCACACATCAAACTATCAATTAGCTTATTTTTTGCGTACCCAGAAACAGAATAATAAAGTTGACTCATTTGTAAACATGACTGGATCTGGCTCACCGGAGACTGCTATAAGCGAATCAAATTACCGTAAAAATCAATAAAATACTGAATCATATTTTGTTAAAAAAGTCAACTTTGTCTTAATGAAATAAGGTCGATATTACGAGTTCACGTCAATATATTTACTACTATTAAAAAGACACTTAAGATATATTAACTATCCAATTCATCGTGGACGTGTGCCAATGTCGATCTCTATCTGTTTGCGCATCAGTAATCCTAACATTTTGGTCTGTAATATGAAATAGGTGGAATAGTTTGAGCCTAATAGAACTTTTGATAATTTGCCAGCTTTATTTTAAACAATCAGGTGTTTTATTAGGAAGTTAAAATAGGGTTTAACCTACCGGGTACCCGGATTTGATGTAAAATGGAAACTACTAGATTGGACATAGGTACTGTTAAGTGTTTATATCTGATATAACTCAAATCAATATTTTTAATGTGTTTTTAGTCGTTATATTTTTTCACACGACACTAATTACGTTTAGCGAAAACGTATGGCAGAGACCAGATAGACCAGATATTATGACGTCTTTATGGATTCAAGTTCTTTAATTATTTTGACAAAAACGGGACTAAGACCGGGACGGGCCTTAGGGTATTAAGTCCCGTTTATGTTAAAATAAAGAGTGAAAATCGTTCAAATTCTTTGTATTTGGAATACTAAATTAGATCTGTATCTTGATGTCTTATAGACACACATTCCAGGCTTATACAGAAAAACAACAAGCACGACAGATGTAGACACCATTATGCCCGTGACAAAACATGTTTACCTCACCCGAGTTTTTTCAATCTGTCACCGCCGGTCATTGCCCCCGTCCGGTTTTGACGTACGTTATTTATACAATTTGATCGCATGCCATGCCTTGCCGTCATAAATATGTAGTGAGTGTTCCAGAACCGTGCCGTTATACATGAATACGTGATGTGATGTGTATTGATTTGTACCGGACGTAATGAACGCGTTTCTCCGTAAAACAGTAGTAGTTATTATGGCCAATAACAGAGTAGCCCAAAATATTACATATATATGAATCAAACAGACTAAAAAGGGTGCACTATATGGCCAATATGGACGGAGAAAATACAATTTTAGAGCCTTATTCATAAACGTGTCCCGATCCCAAGCCTCAAATAGTAAATTTATGTTTCGCCTGTGACAGATAAGGACACATAAGGACAAAAGATAAATTAACTAATTGATGCCTGAGATACGTTATGAATAAGGGAGTTACTCTCCATTAACGGTATTTTCACCGAGCGAGGGAATGTGGGGTTAAATCGGGATTCCCCTACAAATCCAGTCCCTATCTAAAGAAGACTCTATGTTTAATGTGATTGCCTATATTTACGTTGTCATGTTGCCTATTCCAGCTGCTGAGGTGCTCAGAACGCAGAGGCAGCTGGTCCGGTGTCGGCCGCTGCAGGAGGCCACGCTGGAGTCACGTAACAAAGCCAAGAAGTGCGCCGAGTTCCTGCAGCCGTACAGGTGACAGCAGTTCTGTATGTCGTCTATTCCAGCTGCTGAGGTGCTCACAACGCAGAGGCAGCTGGTCCGGTGTCGGCCGCTGCAGGAGGCCACGCTGGAGTCCCGCAACAAAGCCAAGAAGTGCGACGAGTTCCTGCAGCCGTACAGGTGACAGCAGTTCTGTATGTTGTCTATTCCAGCTGCTGAGGTGGTCAGAACGCAGAGGCAGTTGGTCCGGTGTCAATGTCGGCCGCTGCAGGAGGCAACGCTTGAGTCGCGCAACAAAGCCAAGAAGTGCGCCGAGTTCCTGCAGCCTTACAGGTTACATACATTTAATGACCTTTTGGAATGGATTTTAGATATCACGCTGGCGTTTTTAAGCTATTTCAAAAAGGACGAAGTTCTAAATGATTTATCAATCAATCTGATTCTTGAATCCTATTCAGAGTGGTATCAATAACTACAACATGCCTGTTTTAAGAGAATTGCAATGGATAATAAAAGCTTTTAAATTTATAAATTTTTTTGTCAAAAAGACTGTGATATTTCTGTTCTAACTCTTGCATTTCCTCTCGGGAAACGACATAAGGTGATGTGTAAGTGAAGACCGTGTAATGATGCAATGATATACTGTTAGTCGACTCTTATTCACGCACTTTAAACTTTTAATACTGTGTTTACAGACAACGTCCAGAAACGTGCACGGCGCTGGCGCGGCGTCTGGTGTCGGGCGCGCTCGGCGTCAAGCTCAGCACCGCGCGCCAGGAGCGCGCCGAGGAGCGCCGCCTCATCACCATCGCACGAGGTCAGTGTTCACATCACCAGCACCACTGCTGATAGCGGCCGGAGACACGGCGGCTGGTGCGGCTGGAGTCGACGCAGCACCGTCAGTAGCGGTTTGAGGAGCGCCGCCTCATCACCATCGCACGAGGTCAGTGTTCACATCACCAGCACCACTGCTGATAGCGGCCGGAGACACGGCGGCTGGTGCGGCTGGAGTCGACGCAGCACCGTCTGTAGCGGTTTGAGGAGCGCCGCCTCATCACCATCGCACGAGGTCAGTGTTCACATCACCAGCACCACTGCTGATAGCGGCCGGAGACACGGCGGCTGGTGTTGGCTGGAGTCGACGCAGCACCGTCAGTAGCGGTTTGAGGAGCGCCGCCTCATCACCATCGCACGAGGTCAGTGTTCACATCACCAGCACCACTGCTGATAGCGGCCGGAGACACGGCGGCTGGTGTCGGCTGGAGTCGACGCAGCACCGTCAGTAGCGGTTTGAGGAGCGCCGCCTCATCACCATCGCACGAGGTAACTGTAAGCGTTAGCTCAAGTGCAGCAAGCGACTGTTGCTGATAGCGGGCGGGAGACTAGGCGCTGACGTTGGCTGGAGTGGCCGGAGCAACATCAGTAGCGGATTGAGGCCGCCTCATCACCATTGCAAGAGGTAACTTCACCTTCGTTACCAGCTCAAAAGCTGTAAGCGACTGCTGCTGACAGCGGGCGGAAGCACGGCGCCGACGTCGGCGGAGGATGAGATGGATTATTGTTGAGATTGTTGAGACAATAAGCACGTGAATTTTAAACGCATTATCTGCTCAGTTACTTATGCTATTGACTGTTCCAACCCGTCCCGGTCCTACATAGACTGGCAAGGCCTTGTACGCTTATGTACCCTCTATCTGATCATATGGCATAATGGCGTAGGAAAAAAATAACCATTTTTTATCTGTCATTGTTTGAGGATGTCGCGAAGCCTACTGACGGAGTAATTGTGGTGTTACAGAAAAGAAGCGGCAGGCGGCGCTGCACAAGGAGGCGGCGTGGGACGGCTCGCTCGCCAACACGTCCGCGTCCGTCTCCGACACGTGAGGTAATAGTGCACTTGCACACACGCATACACTTACACACACACACACCTTGCGACCTCCACCCTAAACCCGATTTTTGGCTGATCGACCTTTTTATTTGTTTGGTTGAAGGTTGAAACCAAAATCGAAACTGACCTGTTTTACTATTCAAATTGGAAAATAAAATACAAATGTCAGCACGCGTGAACTTAAAAACAAATATGTGCTCGTAGTACTTGAAGACACTTTGTTTACGATTGTTTCCAATTGTCAAACAGGTCAAACGAGTTTAATTAGTTAAATGTGTATTATTATATTTATTATCGGTGGAATACTTCACGACAAATAGCACCGCCGACTACATGTCACGCATGATTCCTCACATGTTGGAGGATCTGCCATCTTGTGGCCTAAATACGGAAAGTTCTCGTCAACAGTGTGCTGCTCCTTCTAGTTCAAAACTCGCTCTCTACACACTGTTTACTTACCATCGCCCACACTGTTAACTGCCTATCGGTGGACCTTAATGCCTTTTGTAATAATCCACCGATGTACAGTTACAGTGTAGCTGTTTGTACTTGTTAGTGTTTAAATTATTATATCGCCATCGTAAACGGACTGTCACAAAGCTAAGGCTAACCCCCACACTAGCGTGTTCCGAGCGTCGGCGTCTCACCAGCGTCGCCGCGCGGGCGCGAGGGTGACGTCGACGCACGGAGAAGCTAGTGTGGGGTTAATCTAAGAGAGCTTGTAGGTAGCAGCCGAGACCAAGACGATCGACATAACCGACACAATTTTTAATTGAAAAAAGAAATTCATAAAAAAAATGTAACGACATTCATTATTAACTTTCGAGACATTTTTTTATGTTCTAATTTAAATGGTCGTAAACATACTAGGACGCGACGGTTAGATCCTAGACTAAGGTTTCATGCTTTTCACCATCGCTTGTTTCACTATTTTATTGATGAAAATGTCACCTTAATCATATGCACGCCGCACGCTTTTCTGCTCCGTCATGACTCATGAGTAAAAATATATTAAAACAAAGTTTCTTGCATTCTTCATTCATTTTGTGCTTGTGAATAACTTAATACCTACTGTAGTTAATGCTGGGTGTGAGAACAGTTAAGTATTTATTTTCTTGATTATCTGTTTTAATTTAACCAAGTTTCCTTACTTGTAATCTGATCGCATTAAACTATTGGGTTGGGTATTAAACTACACGTATACTTACATTTTAGCAACTTATTAGAGGAATATTCCTTTTGTACAGTCACAGGCAATAGTATCTCCCTACACGAAGGCCGCAAAAGTATGTGACACGCTCTGTGGCCCTACAAATAAGAGCGTGTCATGTATTTTTGCGGCTTTCGTGTAGGAAGATAATATTGTCAATGACTACTGCTAATTCTCTCAAGCAGTTAGTTATACCTTAAAGATGTCTTTCTATAACTTGATCCAAATGATTATTACGTTATGTTTACTAGTAGTTTAACCCAATATAATTAAAACTAACAAACGAGTATTTCCTTTTTCCAGATGGCGGGTTGCACCAGAATCCAAACACTTCCTCTACTTAGAAGACGAGCTCTCAATTAGTAAAATTCTTTCTACCGTTACTAGTATATAGATATAGATATTTTTTTAAAACGATGTTAGAGGTTATAGGCACGCTCAAGAGGTTTTAGCCTTAATCTATGTGTCATAAGGTTTATTGTCGCGTAATGTTAACTCTTCTATCTCAATGTCGTGAGCTTCCTATTATGACTTAGCGTATTTTTTATGTATACTTTGCAGGTTGTTGTATGTCTTGTTGTGCTATAGGTACTCCTATAAGACCATTATATATAATGACGCCATGTTCGAGTAATGTATTGTAGTTCGGGCAGGTTTCCACAAATGGACGTCCTGCGCTTATTTCGCGTGGTTTTTATTTTAGGATTTGAAGCCCCGAAAAAAATTCTTGGTTGGTGTCTGTGTTCTAAAACTCTGGGGTTGCATGCGTCCATAGGCTGCGGTTTCAACTCTATCAGACGGCCAATAGAGACATTTCCATCTCCGTCATAATATCGATGACGATGATTTTAGTAGCCGATTGGGTGCAACTAGCCCCAAGTATATTACGATAGCATGTGTCATCTCATCTCAAAGTCTAATATTTGCTATAATATATTACATTTTATCTGTGTGTCGCAATATACTAATTAAAACACAAATCCGGTTCCTTAAAAAGTTACTTAAAGAATCACGCAACAAAAATGTACCTTATACAACTGTTTATATTGTATAGTATTGTTTACACCAAATATTAGTATCTATTAAGTTTATTAGCATAATAACTCTTTTAGAATTAACGTAATTAGGACTCATTTTGTTGGTTCATTGGCCATTTCACTTAGGTTTATTGAAAAGGGACCTTATTATCTCTCGAATAAAGTTTAAAATGTTATTATTGTACCACTGACAGTACCTATATATTGCTTCTATTGTTTTGTTATTTGTATAGTCTTATGATTATTTGTTCTATACACCATCAATGTATTGGGGATTACCTTACCGACATAATTAATTCCTAATAAATTAAATGTTTATTATGCATTTTCACAATATACTAGTATCTGCGAGTTAAAATACAATATACTAAATAAAGAACTACATAATGTGAAATAAAATAATTAATAAATGTTGAAGAGTGATTGTTAGTGTAGTAATGAGAATAAACTCGCAGAGTTAAACGTAGAGGGCGCTACAATCGTTAAAAAACAAGTTATTACGGTGTAAGACTGGCCGGGCTACAAATTTTCACGAGCCATAATATCAGTAAATCTTGTTTGAGTCTGTACCTCCTTTATATATCTATAGTGAAAGGGTCACTAAAGACCGTAGGAATTATTTATCTGTGAATGCTTAACCTCGTAACCACTACCGGAAGCAATATTTGAGTTTTTCTCGTGAAATGGCCTGAACCTTTTGGTGTTTTGTTGTGAGTTTCGTGCCTTTCGTATCTAGTCTGTTTGTATGTAAAAAAGGCCCAAAACCTCTTGGCGTTCAAATAATAGAGATATTAGAGAATATTTGTAAAAAAACTACTATTATTTTAGTGGAGTAACGAAATCAAACATATTATAAAACAGCATTGCAATTAGTCTTAATATTTCTAGTTGAGATCGCAAAGAATTTAAAGGGTCGCCATCAAGTATCAGCGTCAAGGTACCCAAAAATATCTGAACATGCACACAACAATAAAGGCGTTGATAATATTTGTGACCACCTTGGCCGGTTCGATATATCTGATGGCGATTGTACAACTAATCGTCGTGGAAAAAGTTTATGAAAGATTTTAACATGAAAAAACAAATTGAAGATATTCGTTATTCTACTACAAGTAATAAAATAGTCATATCGTAGTTTTAAATGTTGAGCATGATTTACGACTGTTTAAGATCAGTGTCTCCTTCTAAATAGGTTAAGCTGGTAGAACACCCGTCGGTTAAAATATATATTTTTACATCCGTAGCCTTGTTTCTATGACAAAATCATTGTTAGACGTAGAACATATCTTTTGCGGATCGGATCTTTTTCGTTCAACAAATCTTTAAGATCCGACAGTGACAAAAGATTCCTACATCTCCGTACAAGGCGAGATATAAAATTGAAGAAATTTGAACCTTATGATTTTTTTCTTAAGTTCAAATTTCTACAACTTTTCGCCGCGACTTGTCAACTTCTTCCCGCCATGTACGGTTCTTACTCTTACACACATAACTTCACAGTACGGTCAACGCCATAATAATGACACTTTGGACCTTACTCCATTGTAATAAGGTTCAAAAGTGTACACATTTTTGCCGTTGACTGTACACCACAAAACGTCAGGTCCAGAACGTAGTCGGTTGAATAAAAATCGACTTTTAAATGTTGTGAATATTATGATCTCCTAGTTTTTTCGATAATTTTTCGATTTTATACTGTTACTGTCACAATTGTTAAAAATAAAATGGTTACCAGCATTCATGAGTTTCATGACCAAAGATCTGATGATGAATTTACAATGAAATTTAATTATTACAAATCCAGTTCTAACGAAATGTGTTTTGATTGATTTTTTTATTGTGTATATTTTTTTATTTCGTCCGAATTTCCAGAGATATGCGCATTATTAAATTTAGGCTCGGACCGTGCTAATAGCGGTCCAGACACTGTCAGTAATAATGTCATTATTTCTGTACCCGTCCTTTTCTATTATATGAAGAAGAGAAGGATGGGTACAGAAATAATGACATTATTACTGACAGTGTCTGGACCGCTAATGATAACCGTATCTTAGTAAATATCATTTGGCCTGTCATTCATATATTGACTACTAGTTGTCTTAATGAAATGTATTTTTTCTTCAAGTACAAAATAAAAACAATTTATCTTTATTAACTTTTTGCGACATGGCAGCGTTAATTATTAGTGCCGTTTTCAAGTTAAAGCTACACCAGTGTCGGTTGTCATTAAGGCATTACTGCCATAATAATTCATTTAGTAATAAACTCTATTGACAGTCGACAATGATGTACCTTTTGCTTGAAAACATCACATTTCATGACATTAATAAAACTATAGTCTTATTCCTTAGACCGTAGTCTCATCATAGTTTAAACTAGTTTTTGAACAAAGTGTAATAAGTATTTTTACATTTACTTTCTCAGTCAGCCGTCCCGTTTGTTATTCTTGTATTTATATTATAATAATTTATTAATGTTGCAAGTCATGTATTTATTAGTATTCCTTGGAAACACAGTGAGTCTCTCAGACCTGTACGACTCCTGATCAATGTTTTACCAAAGCACACAAAAACGTATCGCTTTTAACTTGTACAGTCAGCATCAAAAGTAACTACGCAAATGAAGGTGTCAAAAGTCCTTATTGCCTTTAAATAAAGACTTTTGACGCCTTCATTTACGTAGTTACTTTTGATGCTGACTGTACATACGAAATGTTCCCTAGAAGTCTGCATCTAACAAACGTTGAATTTTGAATTGACACAAATGGTTGGGAACGTTCAGCTTTAAAGGGACAGTCGCTATCAGATATATCGGAGCGGCCAAGGTGGTCACAAATATCTGAACACGCACTTTATCGCTTTCACAATAGAAGCGTTGTTTATTGTTGTATTTGATGGCGAATGTACGCGGGATACCGATGACTGGTATTTTGGGGTATCAATCGATTAGTTTTTTATCCTTTTATTTATAATTTTGAACAAGCTCGAGCAGCCACCACATTATTGAGACATACCTATACAGATTTTTTCCTTCGAACTTTTCACCTTACTTAAATACTTACAAATATAGGTACCGATGAAGCCTTGCTAACCCACAGATAAGACGTAACATTATAAATGAGTTATTTATGGTACATCGATAGCTATCTATGTACAAAGGCAGAAAACGATATTTTTGTAATAACGAACAGTTATTCTGAAATGATATTATTACGTATAATAAATATTGTCTGATTGACCAAACGAGCTGTTTTATTTTATTTCTCTACATCTTTATGCCTCTTGTGATCGACGAATGGTTTGGTTTTCTAAATTTCTACCTTTTGTAATAAACAAAGTCAGAAGTCTCATACCATTAGATGGAGTCTAAATGTCAACTTTATTTTGTTAACCGACTTCAAAAAAGGAGGAGGTTCTCAATTCGACTGATTTTTTTATTTTTTTTTATCATTATTATATTTTTTTTGTATGTATGTTACTCCATATCTCCGTGAATCGTGAACCGATTTTCAATTTTTTTTTTAATTGAACAGGTATAACCCCTAGGTGGTCCCATTGTCACCAAGTCGGGATCTGATGATGGGATCCTGGAGAAATCGAGGGAACTCTTCAACTATTATAGGCACACCTATAGTGATTTCACTATTTTTTACAGCAACTCGGCCACTTCCTCTTGGAATAGCGGATCCTAAGGGAAGTCGGTTCTTTTTTTGTTTAAAATTATTTATGTTGAGGTATAAAATTAAATCTAATGGATTAATAATGGTTTTAGAAATTATCCGAAATTAAACCATGAAATAAAGTTAATGGTTTGGTAGGAAATATATTCCCTCTGCCTTATAAAGAATTAAAAGATACAATTGAGGAAATGAGGTATATTCCCATCTGTGCCCGACGGGAATGTTTCTCACCATGGCCATATTGCACGTAACTGAAGCAGGGGCCGATGGGAATACTCGGAAAACAAAGAAATAGTCACTTTAATTGTTGAGCCATTTAAGGTTCAGTATATTTTCTTTTGTTTCATTAAGTACTTATTAATGAATGTCTCTATGACGTGTCCAATGTAAAGGGAACCCTAAATGGCTCTACAATGCGTTATACACTATTTAGACTGGAAGCTGGCCACGGCATACAGCAGGTATCGGTACAGCCGACGTCAAAGATGTTTACACTTTAACCCCTTGAACGCCAAGAGCCACTAAAGTGGTCGTGTGTTATCGTGCCTACCACGCCAACGACCACTAAAGTTGAGTTGGTTGATTGGTAGAGAATGCCATTTGGCATTAAGTCCGCCATTTGTACATACTTTTTGTGTATTTTGTGCATTAAAGTTTAAATAAATAAATAAAGTGGCCATGGCAGTCGCTGTCAAAGCAATTTCACTGTTGACAGTAAGGTTTAAATTCGTTTCCCACTAGTTAAGATTTTGACGTGTATGCCACATTTGGATGCGAGAGAGAAAGCGTTCAAAAAGTTAAACCTTACTCATGTGTATGCAACATTCTGAGCAACCATATCCCTAAAGTTAATATAGCTACGATAGAGCGTGTGCGAATACCGTCGCTATTTCTTAAAACAACACATACGGCGATTATCACACTGGCGCCGCAACCGTATGCGGCGACGGTGTGTAGGTAAGCGTGACAGAGCTATACACATGCAGAGCGCTATCTCGCTCGCGCACCGGCGCCGCATGCGGATCCGTCGCTAGTGTGATAATCGCCTAAAGATAAAATTCTTAATTATGTGATTTATGTGGTTCTCTGCCTTTTCGCCGAAAATCATATTGCCAAATTTCACTTGCCAAACAACTTTTCGCAGAAGTATCATTTGGCCGAATTTCATTTCCCAACTTTACATAATCCAACCTAACCTAACCCAACCTAGTAGGCAATTTTCATTTCCCAACTATGGGGGTGGGAAACGAAATGGTTGTGAAATAATTATTTGGTAAAAGTTATTCGGCCAAATGAAACTTCTGCGAAAAGTTGGTTGGCAAATGAAATTCGGCAATACAATTTTCGGCGAAAAGGCAGGATACCGATTTATGTGAAATAGTTTCACCGCATTTTACACACATTTGTCAACAGCTTTGTATGCCAGGAGATGTCAGATTCGTCCTCTTAAAAATATGGGTTTTCAGTTAATTTTTCACTGTTACAAAAACTGAACAATTTATGGCATTCACCGAACTAATCTCAACTAAAAAGGACTAAGCAAACTCAATATTGAACAAATTATTGTACTAACTAAATAAAATACTATAGAACCACTTGGACACGGCCAGCACTTTGAGACGTAAGTATAGACGTTTTTCATTAACGACAACAATGGAACAGAAATCAATTGGCGGAGTTGGCGGACAGACAAAGGGTTGCGACACGCGACCGCGACCGATCCAAGGTGACACAAATATGTGCGACAACCCTATGAGGCATGTTCGTTATTGGTACAATGACCATTAAGGCTAAACATTCCAGAATTTCTAGATATAGAAATATATATTGACGGTTTTGGAAACTTACTTTGGTTTATTTCCATACTGTTGACATACTTCGGACCCGCAACAATGATGCTTCTCTGTTTGGCCTAAAGGTTAACTAGTAGAGTATGCCTTACGGCATTAAGTCCGCCTTTTGTAACCGTATATTTGTCACTGCAATAAAGTTTAAATAAATAAATAAATCTGGGACCCAAAAAAATTTGCTCAGCGAATAAGGGCACAAGTCCTATAAAATGTACGGCACACCCTATTTCACTAGGGCCACAGAAATATAGTTTGGCCATGTCTGTTTTACTTCAAGCATAGATATAATCATAGCGACTCTTTCTTACACTAGTAGACTCACTAATAAAAAAAAGGGATGAGTATAGCTTATTACTTTCACTGTTACATGCACCTTTTTGACCAACTATACGAGTAGGTATGTATTAGCACGGCTCCACGGGCGCTTGCGTCCTCCGATTGGGATGTAAGAAATTAAATGACAGATAGGCTGTTCTCCTTTTCAGCGCCAATTCGATGAGATTCTGCGTTTTCCAAGCATCATTATAAGCTACAATAGTATTTTAAAATTACTAATTAATGTTTCTTTTTTTTTATATCGCGATAACTTCGGGCCGGGTCCTTTTTGGAGAGGATTTGGACACTTGTATCCTATGAGAAAACGTATTTATAAATTTCCAAACTCGACCCCTATCGGGATGTAGGGAAAGCCATTGTCGCAAAAAAGAGAAGGACCCAGATGTCCTACCTTGCGTTGTGTGCGTGAGTGTTTGTGCACGCCGCTGGATTCGTTCTACATGCGCTGAAGTATTTGTCCCACTGCGGTGCACGCATCGAACGGATTTCCGGTTCTTCTGAGTACCTACATACATACTTCTACGGGTAATAGGTAGGCCCCTTTCCCAAATCCATAATCTTTAATCCGATGTAATTAAACTTATTCGTTACCTTCGGGTTTATTTAAGCAATTCTGAATCAGATTTCATTCATCAGACTAACAGGACTTGACAGAAAACTAGGCGAACCCACTTCAACTTTTGAGTGACCTTCGATTGTACGCATAAACAATGAAATGGTTCCGATTATAGTCGCCAGGCTTTACAATGCGGGGATATTTCAACATTGGGACCACCGGCGCAGTATTGTCAGAAACAAAGCCTCGTTGCCCGAATAGTAAACTCTGATATAAACAGGATTAGCGACGGGGCCCGTCAGTGCGTTTCAAACCTAGGAGCCGATAACCCGTCAAAAATACATGTAAACTATGTATCTGCCAATTTTATTACTTCTGTCTGTAACTCGTGTTAAGACAGAACCTAAATCCTTTCAACAAGAGTATTATATCTCCAGGCAATTGAGAGACAACGCGGCACCGATGCAAACCGGATATGTGATGAGTCGGATGGACGATAAACCTGCCACATATCAATCTTTGGGGAATCTTCCTAGTGCATCGCTTGGTGAATCAGTGAAAATACACAGTGATATTAGTAAACAATCAATTCCCATCAGCGATTCAGATAACTACAGGAAATCCTTGATAAAGTTTACAGATGTGTCAATGATGCGTAAGGAGTCGCCGTTTAAAATGCTTTCGACTGTTGGAAACATGGTGTTTTCGGCGACAGATAGTATAATGCCGTTCACGAAAGCCTGGGACAAGCATTCGATTAATTATGAAATCGCAAAGGCAAAATCGAAATACGGACTTGATCCCGCAATGTCGATTAAAGCAGACGGAGACTATATGAAGGACAGAGTAACAAAATTAGAGCGATACAGTGCAGGAGATTCAAGCGACGACATTAAACCCGAGTACGACTTTAATAGGGAATTTCACATCGAT
Organism: Pammene fasciana; assembly: GCA_911728535.1. Lineage (NCBI taxonomy): Eukaryota > Metazoa > Arthropoda > Insecta > Lepidoptera > Tortricidae > Pammene > Pammene fasciana. The sequence continues at coordinate 29,020,442 of OU452273.1, read as the reverse complement.
GACGATGATGTAAAAACTTTATCAGGTCATACTTTGGAATGGTGGCCTTATTTTTTGCACAGCCCATACGAGTATGAGAGTGTGAAGATGGACTCGCAAATAGAAAAAGCCAAAGAAAAGCGATACGCCCTGGCATCAGCAGAAAGAGTAATACCTGTTCATGAACATCAGGAGGACTATTCTCATGTGTACGACCAACCTCAATACGACAGAAGTACAATAACTGGCGTAGGCGGGCACCCAAGTGCAAGAGACGGTGGATACATTTCTTACAGTATAAAGGATTTTGGCAGTAATTATGAAAGCGATCCCTTGGAACTCTCCTTTGGAAGCGCTTTCGACACAAACGACGACATACAAAGTACCGGCAAAAGAAACAGACGTCTCGATGAACATAGTCATTTCAGTAACCAAAACAACGGTAATAAACTTGATGAATCTAGAGCGGCATTGGGAGACTCAAGCACTGAAAAGGCCTATGAAAAGAATCATGAATTTAACAAACATGAAAGCGGTGATTCTAAAAACCATAACCATAATACTAATCGTGCCGTATCTGAGAACAACGAATCTGCTTTCAAAGACATTGTAGATCAATTCGCTAATAGATACGGCGGTGAAGATCACAAAAGACATTCCAGTTTCGCCCTCAAAAGAAATAGTGATAATGGTGAAAAAAGGAAAGGCTTTCGAAAAGTTTATCATAAAGACGAATATCAAGAAGAAAATGAGTTCTTTGATAATACTAATAATAAGCTTAATGCTGATGATAGCGGAAGTTCTATATCTCATTTAGGTGGTTCTTCTGCCACTATACATTCCCATGCTGCAGCCGCTGCTGGAAATAAAGCCAACGCTTTTAATGAGCTTGAGAATTCAAAGAAGAATGCATTTGAAACCAATCATAAAGGACACGACGCGAAAAAGGGAATTGATCGTGATTCAAATCGATACAAAGATATCGCTCAGTTTAGTGCAGATACAGACTACAATTACTATTATCCCTAAAAGTTATTAATACCTAATTGAACGGATTTAGCTTTCGACAATACTAGATACTTATTCACCTTTGTTACAGAAGTTTTCTCATAAAGTCCTTCGAATCATACAGAAAATCGCGAGGAGATTGAGACCTGAACACAAATTATGTATTTAGGTTTACATTGTTTTTTGATATTAACAGTATGAATACAAGTTTCGTATCGGTCCTTTGATAAATTAACATAATTTGTAGCCTTTACTCTTGATGGATTAAGAAAAGTAAAGTATGTACCGTAAGGATGCGGGTCTTTGCCTGCGCTACCTATCTTTCGCAATTTTTTTAAATAGACAATGTATTTTAGTCAATTTTAAATGGGTTTCATATATTTATTTATTTCACAATAGTCATATTTTTGAAGAAAATCCCAGAAGGCGAAGATAGAGTTTGCTCAGGCGAAGACCCGCAACTCTTACCGTACCTAAGTAGATTTTTTATATTTAGTGGCCAAATGTAGACGAGTTTAGTGAAAGGTCCCATTTTGTTGGAGTCTATTCTTGCACTTCCATATAGAGTATATTTTGTAGTTTTAGGATACCGTCACTTGCTAAAACTTTGCTTGGTATTTATATGTTATTTCTGAGATGGCCTCTTTCTGCCATCTCAAGAATAACATATAAATAGCTGCTTGGTGAAGAAAACCATGTTTTTCAAGCCAGGCAAAGTTGTGCATAGTAGGCAAAGTTGTAGCACGTGACGGTACTAATAGCGGCAAAATGGGACTTTAACCCTTCTAATATTTATGGACTGCCAGGTCATTCGTTGAAAGTTAAATGTTAATTGTTTTATATTTTCGTTACTTTATGATATTATTTGTATACTCATTAATTAGAATTATAGCTAAGTATCTACTTTTTCACCTTATTGCGTTGTAATAAGGTCCAAAAGTGGATACATTTTTTTGTAGTCTATACAACTGTACCCAAAAAAGATAAAGAGCCGAGTGCTTGGCACTGTCCCTGTGAGACTTAGTTTGTTAACAGCAAAGATGACAGCAGGGTGTCAGTTATTGGGTTTTAGCATGTTGGGCACTATGAAGTTTACCTTTATTATTAGAGGCTTGCTAGAATGTTGTAGGTATATTGTGATAAGTATATTACCAGAAAATCTTTAAAAATCACTGTAACTACTAGCTGGTAGAATACTCCTCCTTGCTTTAAGTTTGACTTTTGTACACTTTTTGTTAAGCAGTAAATTTAGATTACTAAAGAAATATCTCATATAAACTTGTATTTTTTTAAAATCACAGTTACAGTTTCTTTTTATAAACTGATATCACTTAAGTAAGTACTACGGTACTTCCTCAAGAAAGGAGCTAAGGTGTGACATTCAACAGGCGCGGATCTAGGATTTCGTTCAGGAGGCAATGGCCCCTGTTGCCCCCCCCCCCCCCCCCTCCTAACCCCCTGTATCCGCGCCTGACATTCAATAGCTAGGTATCTGTTACACCTTGAAAACACACGTGGCACGCGGCGTGCAGTAGCATCTAATTCACTACATGCCGGACGTTGGACTTGCGACTTCATGGTTGCCTACACGGAGAGAAAAATTTACTAGAAACAAGTAAAAAATTGTAATTCCCAGAACAAGTAAACGTTTACTAAAAACAAGTAAACGTTAACTAAAAACAAGTAAACCCTTTCCTTGTTTTTAGTTAATTTTACTTGTTTTTAGTAAACGATTCCTTGTTTTTAGTAGGTAAATGTTTACTTGTCCTGGGAATTACTATTTTTTACTTGTTTCTAGTAAAAAAATCTCTCCGTGTACTTAATATGTAGGTTCTTATGACTCCTTTTTGTCGGGTAATAAAATACACGCTAATAGGTATACATATATTGCCATTGAGTGAAAAGGATGCCACACAATAATACACAAGTAGATACTTTACTTAAAATCCTTTATTGGTTTTGTTGAATTAGGAACCGTTACAATCGATTGTATTTGACAGGAAAATGTTATCCTTAGGCTAGCGTTAATTTTACATGTTTACATTTTTAGCGTTAACACAGCGCGTTAATTGTGGGCGAGTTTAGTGCAAGGGACCACTTTGTCGATTTACAAGAGCACTTTTTTCTTTCACCAATAGATAGTGTATACTATTGTGTAGTTTTAGAAAGTACTATTTAGTAACTCCATATCGACAAAGTGGTCCCTTTTTCCGTACACTGGTACAATTTATCCCGTATATCGTATTACGTTTACGGGATTTAATCGAATACCGCAGTGGCAGCAACATTTGTACTTATGGCAACTTTCGAAATCGTTCACTCCGCGTTTATGCGGGAAAAGCGTCTAGCCGTGTGTGTGTTTCCATACAAATATTGCTCTCACTGCGGTATTCGATAAAATTCCGTAGGTATACGGTTACGGACACGGGAAAAATTTACGCCGTGTGACTAGCCACAGTTCCTGGCCTCTTCTTGCGTCTTAATTTTATCGAATGGCACTGATTAAAATTAGATTAAATGTAGGAACTTATATTCCATAATACATAAAAATCACTAATTACGGGAAACAGGTAACAAGTTTTTAGGACAAGAGTATAACATAGATGTGACTTAATTTGCATTTTGTGTAAATTTGTGTCAGTCAAAAGGTACAATTCGGCGGCCGACGGCGGCACTTATGCTTTAATTACTCGAAAACAATATAGAATCTGCGGAAATCCGTGATCTCTGCCTACCCCTTTTGGGATATAGGCGTGATTTGTATGTATGTACAACTCACGGCGAAAGCGCCTTCAGCAAAAAAAGATACCTTTTCATATAAACTGTCACATTTATACATTGAAATAATGATAACGAAGCTATTAATTTAGACGCCTTTTGCACATCTCCGCGCCGCGGACTGACACCGCCGTACCGCTATATGCACTAAACGCTCGGTTTCGCGGCGAAATGTAAGTATAGCGCGGTGTCGGCGGTGCGGTGCCGGAGGCCTTGGTCAGTTTTTCCCATATAGATTTCCATATAGAAGAGGTCATGAGAAAATAAATACATCCTCATTGAACAGTATGAAACACGTATGAAACCTTCTCAATCATATTTGATTATCTTTTATATTCATGACACATGAATATAAAAGAAATATGAGGTCACCGACGTCACCGACACACACACATACAAACATATTGACGTGACGTGTCACTAATATGCTATTGTCAAAAACACTGCTGATGACCAATACAAATATACAGTATGTTTCTTTCTATTGTCGGATATCGAAAATAACTTTTGTTCTGATTTAAAAAATAGCAGCGTTAGAGCATTCCTGAGAAGAAGCCTTATGTTTGATTTGAGGCTTTGTCCAATGAAGGTCACATAGAGAAATATAGTTATAGAAAACATTAATAATTTACTACAAGTATTTTTTACAGCGTATTTGTATTATTTTTAACGACACATTATGTTCGAAGTAACATAAATTGCTACCTGTCTCCGATCATTAAAGTAATAAAATAATTACCTACATAAGCGTAATTTTGACCTGTTAACGTAGTTACAATCCTAATGGTCGCCATACGGGTAGGTAATCATCTGGGTAAATGCACGTAAGAGCGTAACGCCAGTTACCAATTATTCGCTCACTGTTTTATTTATGGTACAAATGTAAGTGAAAATATATCTAGGGATCTATTTTATTCTTACCTAGCAATAAATTATAGTTCACAATAGCGTCAGAAATAAATAAATAATGAATGAAATCATAACTGGCGTTACATTTCCATGGAATTGCCCATCTCATCACCTTACTTGCCTTCCTTGTTGGGCTTGTGGGTTGTGATCGCGTGTTCCTTTTCAGCGACTTTATTTTTATCAATAGTTGCCGGGTTCTTAGATTTAGGTACATCCGTTGGACCAAAAAGACGTCCAAGGAATTCATCGTGTCTCGCGTCAAATTCATAGTCTTGAATATTAAAATCTTCATCATCGTGATCGTAACCCGTGTCCATATTCGCGTGTCTCGCACGTATCTGCCTTTCGAACTCGTTGTCGTAATTTGATTCGTAAAATTTCGGTATAGGTGCTTTAACAAAAGCTTGCCCCGTGAAGGCATTATGTTCCTTGGCAATCGGACTGGGTGTCGCGTTTACAGAAGCTCCCGCGTCGCGGGGGAAAATCCTCCTTGAGAGTAGCCTCTTAGATTTGAGTAGGTGCTGAGTATCTGCGGAAATATCAATGGCATCAGAGCTTCTAAGCTCTTGCCTCGCAACTCGATGATAAGGATTGGTTTTCACAGGGTCCGCCTCGACAGGGATACTTGTTATATTCTCCGGTCGCTTCTCTTTCAAACGAGCATTGGACATCACGAAGCAGCTGGCAGTTATCAAGAGCAGAACGCGACATATTGTACGCTTCATGTCTACGAAGTCTTGAGGCTAACTAGGCGATCAATTTTCTTTGAGCTCACAAAGTAAACACTAGGTAATGCTAATGTTATTCGTGATTGTCTAGTGAAAGGTTAAACAACCATTGAAACTGTTGCGGTGAGCGAATTGTTTTATCTACGACTGGGCTCTGTGACGAATGTTTAACAGATGTTTTGTTTGACAGTTGAGAATGTTGAGATCATGGTAGAATAAAACGGGGTATCATTACGTCATGATTCTCAAACTTCAAATTTGGGGTAATTTTAATTTAGAGGACGTAGTCATGTACCTTGCGGAGTGAAAGGCCAGGTTTAGGTTCACCAGAGTTGCAGATCGAATACGCAGAATCCACTAAGCTACATCCACTGATTTAGTTTTAAATTACCACAATACCTATTTAAAGTTATGTACGGTTAGCAACTTTTAGTATGTTGTTGGGCACGACACTAGGATCCCCAAAATGCCAAGAGACGGGGCAGGCGCGGTCCCAGGGGGGGGGGGGGTCACATGGGACATGACCCCCCCCAAAATCCTACATTTCTAATAGAAAAAATTTTTTACAGACCCCCTCAAAAATTTGAAAAAAAAATCTACATTAGTGTCCCCCCCCCCCCCAAATTTTCATCTGCGACCGCGCCTGAGACGGGGACGCAGGGTGAATGTCTCCCGAGTAATGACGTCACCAAAATGGCTGCCGCTTCGTTGCGGAAAGTGCAAATTTCATCCAAACTATGCAATGCACCTAAGATACGTGTTTGGTATCAAACGAAAGAAGATTAAATCTGCTATATTTTTTCTATTTCATAATTTTTTCAAATACATGCTAAAACAGCAGATGACTATAAAACATACATTTATAAAGAAATTAATTAATTAAACCGGTTGACGACGGAGATTGCTATATTGTTTGTTATACATTATATACTACTGCATTTTGCAGTTTAACAGCTATTAAAGAAAACCCAAAATCAAGCTAAAAAAATATTCAGATATTTGCATTGTACAACAAAATTATAAGTCGAACTTTAAAGCAGTGTACTACAATAACAAAACGGGCTAGTCAAGCTATACATTGCTATAAAAATAACAAAAATCTGGCAAGAATTGTGGCAGCTATGTTAAAAAACATGTTGGCGCAGCCATTATTCCCTTAGAGATCATTGCCTTAGAGTGAAAAAATAATAAAAACACAATTTTCTCAATAAAAAATAAAAAGATAAAAGATATTAATTCTTCAATTTAGGCACATTACAATGCAATTTACAGAATACCCGCAGGAGCTTCGGATATATTCATCATCATCATCATCATTTCAGCCGAAAGACGTCCACTGCTGGACATAGGCCTCCCCCACTGAACGCCACAATGACCGGTCCTGTGCCACCCGCATCCAGCGGACTCCAGCGACCTTCACCAGGTCATGAGTCCACCTTGTAGGGGGCCTACCAACTCTTCGCCTTCCGGTGTATGGTCGCCATTCGAGAACCTTAGTGCCCCAACGGCCATCGGTTCTCCGGATATATTACTGGTCAAAAAATTTGGAGCCCCTAAATACCGAAACACAAACATCTCTATAGTGACAGAGGTCCAAATAATGACACCACGAACGTGACCACTAGCGAAATTTGTAATGTCCCGGTAGATAGATATTGGGTTACTGAGTCTGTGGAGCCGAACCTGCTTTGTTGCCGAGCTATATACTCGTAGTTCCCGAAGCCCGAAGCCATATCGAGCCTCGATTGAGCAGCGATGAAGAGAGTCAAACACGGCCCAGTCCTCGACACTGTCAAAGGCCTTCTCGTAATCGACGAAGGCCATGCATAGGGGCCGATTGTACTCATGACTCTCTTCATCTCCATTAACTGCTTTACCGCGTGCCCAACAACTTACTAAAAGTTGGTGCTGAACTCACACTTAGACTAATGGTGGCTTCCACTGCCACCTTACCATGTCCCAAACATAATTTTTTTCTTGTAATAAAGTGCACTTCTGAAGCGGTCCAGGTATAATCGAACGAGCGGAGCGTACGCGAAGCTAGTTCTTACAAACAACTTCTGGCTATCTTTATGGAATGTGTTAAAGTTGTAGCCGAGATACATACGATTTTAGAGTTCGTTTATGAGCTGGATCGATCAAGGGGTTGTGGACTTGGAAGGCGAAAAAATATCTTGATATGGAATGTTATATTGGTCAACTCGTAAGTAAATCGCAAGTTCTCAGTTCGAAGCGAACTACTAGTTAGTTTACAATTACCTAAATGATGTCATTTATTTATTCGGTAATACGCAAATCTTGTTTATTAGTTTTATTACTTTGAAGTTAATACAAACAAGGTGCCATATTATTGTGAGTAGAAGAAGAATGCATGTTTGACGCATTAATATAAACATTGTAGAAAGAAGATTAAAACAAACAAACTCTTTATAAGTGGCAAGTACAGACGAAGCCTAGTCATTCAGTGGGCCGCGCGCGAAGATGAACATTCTCCAAGTAATCGGAGTGGTGATTTGCCTTTATATCCAATATGTTACTCCGTATGCGCTTAATGCAATCGCTAGGAGATTAAAGTTACATAGCGACGCTAACATACCAAAAAGCGATTATGTACATTTGGCGAAGGTAATCAGCAAACGGTATTCCGGTTTCGGACCAAAACGTGTAAAGGAAGAAGCCAGTGATCTTGTAAACTCTTATTTTAAACTTAGGATGTTTCCTAATGCAGAGATAAGTAATTCAGTCGATCCGTCGGTAGGTTGTTCCTCGGATCCTGTGGACGAAAAGAAGCCCCAAAAACTAGTCCGCAGACTGAGCTCCGCTAGTAATACCAATTACCAATCGGCAGGTAATACGAAAAATTTCAAGGTAATGCAGTCGGGACAAGCGGAGCGCATGCGTCAAGCACCAGCAGCAGCAGTTGCAAGCGAACCACAAGCTGTCCAGCTAGTGGAGGTCGTGGACAATCTACTCCCAGCGGCCCCGGCGCCCCCAGCACCCGACCGCATCAAGCCAGTCAGCCAGCTCATAGAGCCGAGGCTGTCCTCTGTGAAGCGACCCATGATTGTGGTAGGGAAAATTCGGGCCATCAGCCCGTTCAGAGATTGGCGGATGATGAGGCAAGCGGGAAACCAATCGGCCTTCGGCGTATTTTCCATATGTCATCATCATCACAATAACGATAATAATATATAAAATTATCGAAATTAATAAATTAATTAAAAATACTCTATAAATTGAAAAAAAACCAGTGAAAGAGAGACAGTTGATCATTATAACCACATTATAAGGAAGATGGTCTTTTAGACGGTCTAAATTAGACCAGCAACCCGTCTATGAACAAATAAAAATTCACGTTCGCAATGCAAACTCCGGACGCAGGGCTGTACCAAGCATGTTTCGCGCAACGGTCGGTAGCACCGCAGTGGCACTCCCCTTATTTTATCATGTCTATTTCGGTCGCGTAACTCGCGTCGTCAGTTGTTTTTTTGCCCGCGGCCCGCACAGTTATTTGTTCTTAGTTGTGTACTCTGTTATAACCCCCCTGGTAATTATTATTTTAGTTGGATTTTGTTTGTGTTTGACCTGTAGTATATAATATATTAAGAATTTTTGATAAAAGGACGACTGCGTGAGTTTGTGATACTTAAGTATTTCTGAAATACAGTGTTTTAAAGGTTAAAACAGTTAAAAATATTGATTGTTACGTTAAATTGATTTGATGAACCATCTGTAATAGCCAAAGTGATCAAAAATGTATAGTTTCTTCAATTTCACATTTTATGTAAAAGTGAGTAGGGTGATTGTGCTAGTTTTCGTCCACTCTTGTCAGTTTTCCGTCCACGCTTATTTATATGTTTATATTTGAGTTCTTTCCAAAATAAGAACTAAAAACTAAAAAATCTACTAAAGTAAATATAAAATTTGTTGGCCTTAAAAAGTTTTTCCCATTTATTTGCAACAATTTAATGAAGTAGACGGTAAACTGGACTTGGACGGGAAACTGACACAATCTCCCTACGTAGTCAGAAAATCGAATATGTGGGTCAGAAAATCCTCGTGGCGTATTTCTTAACATTTTCACCTTCTGCTCAAATTGTTATCCCCGCCACACGCCTTTTTTGACCCCTTTTAGTTAAACAACTCTTGCAAAAAATACTCATAAGTATTTAAGAATTTGTAACATATTCTGTAGTTTTATCTATCCTGTGCATGTATCTAGACTGTGAAGGGGTCTACTCACGTACAAGTAACTAGCCGACCGCTCAGACCTCTCTGATCTGCTAGCCTACTATGGTCGGATTTTTATCGCCTGTAACCATAGCTGTCACGTTCTAACAAGTATGTGAGTGTGAAAGTGACGCATAGCGCGATAAGTGATAAAATGGCAACCATGAATGGCCTTCTGATCACAATAGTGAGACAAAAGTGGTCAATTCGGGCGAAGTGGTGTTAACTTTGCGCATTCAACCTACGATTGGATAGGATATATGCTTTTCATTTTACGAAATTATTGTGATTATTTTAAAATATAAATCAAATATATGTTAATACTGGTTGAAAACATCCGTAAAATAAAAGATCAATTAGGAATGACTAGTGACTTGACCTTGAAATGTGGCCGCACCGCCGTGTTGACGTCGAATGTAGACGTGAGTAGTCTGAGTAGATCCCCTAAGTGTTGATTTGAGCAATTAACAAATAAAATATTGTACAGTCACCGGCAATAGTATCTTCCCTGCTTTTCATAATTAAATTCCATCAAATCTACCACTGTGTTGCCAGTAAAATTAAACGTTTTTGTACGGGCTATGCGCAGAGTGGCGCAGCAGACCTATTCATCTGGGTTATTAAAATTGAGGAATAACACTATGGTAAATATAATAATTATAATTCACATGAAAACATTTTCAGGCGTCAAACAATAAGTGAAGTATATAAATATCGAATATGTCAACTTCATAGTAGACCGACTAAATGTAGCTTAAGCAGCCAGCAAGCAACCTTGCTTTTGATATAAACCTTAATACACCTCCTCAAAAGCAACAGTTTGCTGTCTCGCATACACTAACATAATAAATAAAAAAGATAACACGTGAAAAGGACATAAGAACTAAAGAACAATTCTAACCAAATAAATAGCAGTATGCATTAACATGGTTTAAGACCCAGACCAAATATACATTTGTTATGTTTTACGCTGGGTAGTGGTTTTGTTAACACATCTGCCAACATTAATTCCGTGGGTACATGTCCCAGTACTATTCTTTTGTTATCTTTCAAAACACCCCGTATAAAATGATATTTTATATCTATATGTTTGCTTCTACCATGAAACACGGGGTCCTGAGCAAGAAACATGGCAGATCGACTATCGGTGTTTAGAGAGATATCAGCATACCTTGGTAGGTCCATCTCTGTCAGCAAACTTTGGAGATATAGGCCCTCTTTCATGGCCTCCGCGAGGCTATAGTATTCGGCTTCACAGCTTGAAGTGGCTATGGTTCTCTGCTTTTTAGAGGACCAAGAAATGATAGCTCCTCCTAAAATGAAAGAGTATCCAGAATAAGATTTCCTGTCTATAGGACAATTTCCCCAGTCTGAGTCGCAGTATGCCTGAATTGACTTACCAGTCTTACTGTACATAAGGCCATAATTTGCCGTACCTTTGAGGTATCGTAAAACCCTTTTCGCAGCATTCCAGTGACTCGAATTCGGATCATTTACGAACTGAGCGAGCTTGATTACCGTATTCGTAATATCGGGCCGAGTCGCTACCGATAAATACATAAGTGACCCTATTAACTCGCGGTATGGCCATTTTTCCTTGATTTTGCTTTCACTAGCCTCACTCGGCATAAGTACAGAGGATAACTCACACGGAGTTTTGCAAGAATTACAATTTGATAAATTGAATTTCTCTAATAAAGTCTTGACATATCCCTGTTGTGACAGCGTTATGCCATTGTTATCTCTCTTTATATCAATTCCCAAAAAGTATTTAACCTTTCCATAGTCTTTAAGGTCGAACTCTTCTCTCAACTCACTTTTAAATAGATTGATCCGATTTTCACATTCGGATGCAATCAATACGTCGTCGACGAAAACCAGGACAAACAAATGTTGGTTTTCTACATTTCTCACATAAAGACATGGCTCGTTGAGGCTTTGCACTAATCCCATTTCTTTTAACTTCTTGTCAAATCGTATGTTCCATTGCCGACCGGCTTGTTTTAAGCCATATAAAGATTTCTTTAGCAGACACGTATCACCACCGCTTTCCATACTTTGAAGCATATCCTTCGCATTCTTCATTACCAAAGGGTCTTCATTATCGTTATACGCTAGTTTTATTAAGCATTCTTTTAACAGACGGGGAACACGCATATAAATTTCCTCGTCTAGATAACCGTTCAAGTAGGCAGTGTTAATATCCAATTGGTGAATATTTAGGTCCATCTCCACAGCAAGAGCCATCAATAGTCGTACTGTTTCTAGTCTAGCAACCGGCGCAAACGTTTTATCGTAATCCACTCCAAATCGTTGGCTAAATCCTTGAGCCACTAGCCTGGCTTTTTTCTTAGTAGTTTTATCTATATTAAGTTTAGTAGTCAGTACATATTTACAGCCAACGACGTTTACATTTAACGGCTTTTCCACGATAATCCAGGTCCCTTTTTGCACTAGGCTTCTTATTTCAGATAGAATTGCATCTTCCCATTCTTTTCTTTCTTCGCCGTGTAGGGCGTCATCCAATGACATTCCGATGGCTACACCTGCAAACTCTATGCAGTCCCTGTACTCATCTGTGTCTTCTTCATCTAACTCCCTGTTAGATACTTCTGTCTCAATATAATTATAGACTTTTTTGGGTCGTCCCGGTTGGCCAGTGTGCAAGAGTTTCGGTCTGCCAGGTCCCCTTTTCAAAATAACTTCATGATCTCTATCTGGCGTTACTGTTTCTCGGACAGGTTCCCTTTCTCCTTCATTATTTTCTATCATAATTGGCAAATCCATATCTTCCCCTGTTTCTCTAGTGAATTGTTCTTCCCCCTCAACATTCTCTGACATAACTGGAGAATATATATCCATTTCTAGCATATCTTGTGAACATTGTATGAAATCTCTTCCTCTTTCCACGTTTTCTGCCATAATTGGCAAGTTCATAAAATCATTATGCATTTCTGTCTTTTTGGAAAAGGTAATTTCGATCTTATTTTGCTTTTCATCAGTAGTCTTAGTATCATGAGCCTCTACAGCATCTCTTTGAATAACAGTGTCAATGAAGTCCTTCTCGTCTTTTGATAACATTGTTTCATGGGATACATTTTCATTGAATTTGATATCCCTTGAGACTATAAATTTTCTTTCTTGTGGAACCCACACTCTAAAGCCTTTATTAGTCTTTGGATAACCCGTGAATACACCAGATATCCCACGGGCCTCAAATTTGTCTTTATTTGGGTTTTTATTCAAAAAATGAACCTTCTCCCCAAATTTTCGTAGATAGTGGATCTTTACCTGTTTGTGGGTCCATTTTTCGTAGGGTATCTCACCTCCTAGACTAGATGTTGGGCAGCGGTTCCTAATATAACATGCCGTATCTACAGCTTCGGCCCAAAAACCAATGCTCAACTCGCTGTTTAAGAGCATGCACCTAGCCATCTGGACTAAGGTGCGGTTCATTCTTTCCGCTATTCCATTTTGCTGAGGCGTGCGCGGCACACTTAATCTTCTTTGGATCCCTTCTTGGTTTAAAAAGTCATTGAAATCAGAGTTACTGTATTCAAGCCCGTTATCTGACTGAAAATATTTGATCTTTAATCCTGTATAGTTCTCAGCGTAATTTTTGTAAAGTTTAAATGCTTCCAGAGCTTTACTTTTAGACTTAAGGAAATATACTTCGCACCAACGAGTACAGTCGTCGATGAAAGTGATAAAATATTTAGCGCCAGATTTTGATTCACACCTCATAGGCCCTACAATGTCAGAATAAACGATGTGTAGTATCTCATCACATGGGCCACTCGATTCAGAAAACGGTAATACAGACATCTTACCTCTTGCACAAACATCACAATCGCGCAATATGTTAATATTAGTCGATTTGTGATCAATATAATGACCAGTTTTTTGTAATAATTTAGTGACATCTTTTGCATTAAGGTGTCCTAAGCGCTCGTGCCAAAGACGAAGGTCTATCTTGGATTCCATAGCTGCATTTGCAGATTCAAATTCTTGAAGGCAATACAGATTGCCTCTACGGTTCGCAGTAAGTCGAACGTTGCCACTTTTATCTAGTACTTCGGCCACTTCACGCGTAAAATATACATCGTAACCATTGTCTGTGACTTTTGCCACGGACATCAAATTGGTTCTTAATTCTGGTACATATAAGGTGTCCTTAAATTCAATAGGTTGTGCTGAACTCTCTGCCAATGCCGATAGTCTAACTAAGCCCTTACCTTGTACCTCCGCGCTCGTGTTAGTAGCCAACTTCAATTTACCATTGTACTCTGTAAGTGTACCCCCAAATAAGTGGACGTCATTGCATAAATGGGACGTGCACCCGGAATCAAGCACCCACTGTTGTTTCAAATTATCAACAACGTTGCATTCCTGTAAACCTGAAACGTTTAAAGACATTAGTCCCTCATCTACATTGTTGCCATAATGCCTTGGTTTCGGGTTGGTTTCCCGACACTCAGCAGCTTTATGGCCAAGGCGATTACAGCGATAGCAATTCAGTACTCTCCTTTCATTTCCATCGGTCCTGTCGTTCCATGTGTGATCGTGAGATCGAGACGCACCTGGTTCGTTTTTAATATTAACTCTCCGATTGTTCCAAGTTTTCTTTCTGTCACGTACATACATTACGTCATTTTCGGCTGTATTTACCTTCCTAGACTCATATTCTTCTAGGATTTTTACCTTAAGAATCTCTGGTTTTGGTAGGTCATCGCGGCTTTCGATAGCACAACGGAAATTTGTAAAGCTAGATGGCAGGGTATATAACAACATTATGGATAGGAGATCATCGTTGATCTTCACATCCATCGACTCCAGTTTGTCCACTGCATCAAAAAAGTTGCCAATCTCGTCGCGAATATCACCAGACTCACTCATTTTGTGCATTAATAGTCGTTTTAACAACATCGCCTTTCTAGCAGGCCCGCGAGATGCGTAAATAGACTGTAATCGTAACCATACGTCCTTTGACGTTTGGCAATCCCTAACATGGCGTAGTTCTGACGAACTGATACACAGTATTAGATCAGCCTTAGCTTTGGCGTCCTCGGTTAACCATTTTTCTAAAGCTTCCGCATTAGCTACAGGTGGTTTAGTTACATTACCGTTTGTATATTTCCACAAGTCATTTTTAATGAGAATAGCCTCCGCTTGCAGTTTCCAGCTTTCGTAATTTTCCTTAGATAAGGCATCAATACGTATGGTGCTCATCTTAGTTCACTTCTTCTATAGCAGCTAAAATAAAATGTTCGTAGTCATTCACTTCAATCGACTTTGCAAGTTTTACAATCTATCCCTGGGCCTCATAACCATTGTACGGGCTATGCGCAGAGTGGCGCAGCAGACCTATTCATCTGGGTTATTAAAATTGAGGAATAACACTATGGTAAATATAATAATTATAATTCACATGAAAACATTTTCAGGCGTCAAACAATAAGTGAAGTATATAAATATCGAATATGTCAACTTCATAGTAGACCGACTAAATGTAGCTTAAGCAGCCAGCAAGCAACCTTGCTTTTGATATAAACCTTAATAGTTTTATTAATAGTAAGTATATTATCGGAGGAAGAATGCACATATGTAAATAATTAAGTACTAATTTTAAATGCTTATTTTAAATAATCAGTCTTATAAAAAAAAGCAGTCCCATTAATTAATATTGAATTATAACTAGTTTGAGGTAGAAAAGTTCGTATTGAATTGGTATTACTTCAGGTCTAAACAACATTTGGTATTACGTTTTAATACAATAACATTATCGTGGCTCTTCAAGTGGCATAAGCCGTTGGAATTTTGATTTTATTTCAATTAATCAAAATTCAAATTTAAATGACATGACGGTCGACAGTCGACCGCCTGCCACACCAAGGGAAGATGTGCGTATATTTTTATACCTTAAAACATAAATTCAAAAACGATAAGTACCTAGAGGGTAGTAGAATATTTATGGCGGCCGCCTGCCACACAAAGGGAAGATATGCGTATATTTTTATAAATACCTTAAAATGTAAATTCAAAAACGACAAGTAGAGGGTCGTACAATATTTATGTCGTTGGCTGCGTTTCATTAAAGGTATAAAAAATTGAGTCTATATTTTGACGTAATTTCCATATTCCATACAAAAAGGGATTTTATTAAGTGCGTTCTTTACCTTCAGTTAGATAATTATATTTTATATTATCACAAAAAGGTTGGTGCCATCTGATTCGTCATACTGACGTTTACAGATGTCATTGTGACAGTGACATTTGTTGGTAGATTTGATGGAATTTAATTATGAAAAGGTACAGTCACAGGCAATAGTATCTCCCTACACAAAAGCCGCAAGAATATGCGACACGCTCTTATGACCCTACAAATAAGAGCGTGTCACATATTTTTGCGGCCTTCATGTCAGAAGATACTATTGCCGGTGACTGTACATGCAGTTTCTAAAGGGAAAAAAAAGCATACGTAAAGTAGGTACCTTATACAGGATGGATTTTCTTTTTGGGTCAGTGAGGGCAGCTACCTTTGTCAATTTGTGGCTGTTTTGTACATTATCGTAAGTTGACCCCATGGAAACTATTGATACTGAATAGGATTGGAATCGACTGCTATAAAAAAATGGCATGTTAAAAATAAAAGTTTTCATTTTCGTACAAAATGTATGGGAAAAGTGTTCCTTCGTTTTGTGGCTTTTCTAGCCGGAAATTTTTTTTTGGTCCCATACAAGCTTTTGATCCTGGATAGGAATGGGATCAAATGGCATCATAAAAAAAGTTCGCCAAAAATGACCCTTTTCTCGCACCCTGTATGTTTTTTCCAAAATCTGTAAATGCGATCCTTCATTAATTTGAAATAGAAGGAAGGTCTTCTAAGACCACTTTCACGTAGCAACACGGGATCTGGTAGCTGCCCTCACTGACCCAAAAAGAAAATCCATCCTGTATCTATTGGTTTTACCACAAATTAGTTTAGTGGCCTTTTACTTCATATTACACCTTAATATACAGTAATTACAGTAACATTAAGTATTAATGGTGGTCCTACACTGTGTTTTGTGAAGTTTTGTGTAAGACCACCATAACACACAAGAAAAGCGAGTGAGTTCTATGAGAAATCTGAACGATAAATAAAAATATAAAAAAAAATAATGTATTTAATTATTTAGCATTCTACTTTTGTTATCAACAATCATACCTAATCTTTTTAATGTGAGTTCCTATAGCCACATCTCAAAATACGTTTGAGGTACGATCAAAAATCAATCCTTACGAAATTTCTACCTCATATACTTACCACTTAGTGTACGCCGCGGCGTTATTTCCTTTTCAATCGACTTCAAGATTTCAAAGGAGGAGTCAATTCGTCGGGATCTTTGTTTTTTCTTGTTAGGGTTCCGCAGCCAAAATGGCAAAAACGGAACCGTTATAGTTTCTTCATGTCCGTCTGTCCGTCCGTCCGTATGTAATACAACCATTTTACTCAGAAACTATGAGACGTATCTTTGATTATTAAACCAACCGGATGCGAGACACGCTCTCATTTCTATCGGAAATAGTCAAATGTATGCGAAACGTCAAAATAGCCACTGGTCATACTCATTCGGCAGAGGGGAACGCCTGTCAATGGCTACTCCGCTTGGTTTAAAGCTCTAAGAGACGTATCTTTATAATTTTTAACATAACATAAGGTGTATTTTGTGTGGCGTTACTTAGTTTTGTACTTTTTAATGGGCACTCCATATACATGTAACTGATTATCAATTTTTTTTAATCAAATATCAACATGATATAGGTACATCAATCGATAGGTTTTTAAAAATAACATTGAGGTTTCTTTCAACAATTTTTGATCGAGTGGAAACTTTCAGAAATAATCACTCGAAATGGTTAAAAATTGTCCCTGTCCCTGAATCCGGCCCTGTAACTTTTGAACCGTAAGTCCAAAAATTATGAAAAAAATTAAGAAATTTGGAAAATTCAGTTTCGTTTGAAGTTGTTATACTTCAAAGTTGGTCCCATTGTCATGAGGTCAGATGATGCCATTTTAGCAGATTAATTATCAAAAGTATTTAGCTAAAGAATTGTAGGTTTTTAAAGAATATGATATGTACTTATGAATTTTAACGATGGGGTGACAGCATCAAACATGATTGAGCCCTATAAGATTTAAAATAATAGGCCGCTGTTAATATTAAAATATTTTTAAAATTAAATTACGAGCACACACGTTTTTGACAAGCACGTAGCTCGCAGCGTCCTTCAGTGACGGCGGGAGCATGTCTTTTCACGCCCCACGCGCAGCTATGCACCGAATAAATTAAACAGTTTTTATTATCATTGACACAGAAGTGCATTGGCCAATCTAGCGCAAATCGGGGCGTTATGAATGTCAATGTTCTAGCAAAACGACCCTATATAACTGTACCGTTTGACCTTTCTCGGCATTGCCGCGCAAAACGTCGGGATGATGGCACGGAGACTCTGTTTACTGCTACTGGCCGTGTGCGCCTCTTGCATGGAGATGCGGGAGTCCGTGGAGAGGATGGTGATGGTCCGCACGACCGGCTCTGACTTGCACCCGGCTGCTACTGGGTTCATTTACAAAAAGGACAACGATGGACCTGCGAGCGTCATCAAGATGGAAGCCAGTGATGTAATGGAGCATTTATCAAAGTTACCGGTGTACGAACAGCCCCAAGCTTTTGCGGCCCCAATTCCGGTCGCAGCCGGACCTTTTTACGCCAAGGAAGACGAGAGCAAAGCGGCGTCACACGCCAGCGAAGCTTACGTCATCCCAGTAGTCGAAAAGTCTGAAGAAAATGATGACGATGGCATTGATGGCATCGCTGACGAAGAAGATTACGGAAAATTATTTAAGGACTACGCATCAGATTTTGGAAAACAAAACAGTGATTTCGCTGACTACTTACACAGTTTAGGCCACTACGATCTAGGAATCTATCATGGAGATGGGGGAGGGAGTGATTATGGCTCTGAAGGGCATCATGAGCACGGTGATAAAGGACATAAAGGGTATGCCTCCAGCCACGGGTATGGGAAAGGGGGAGAAGGGGACTATCATACGGAGAAATATGAGAGCTACTCAATCTCTAAAGAAGGAGGTCATAAAAAACACTATGGGGATGCAGATGCCTTTGGCAAGCATTACGACGAAGGTAACAAGTACTCAGGAGGAGATCACGGGCACAAACTCGCCCACAACAAGGAGGGGGCGGTCGACGGTTACCAGAAACATCTCGACAAAAACGAGTACAAAAAAGACCATGACTTCTATGACACAGAAGGTGTTGAAGGTGGATTCGATAAGCACGGAGCTGGACAGGAACATCACGGGTCAGAAGCCGGAGCACATGAAGGAGGAGATGCTCACGAGTCGGGGCATGACGAGGCACACGCAGGAGAAGAGGGTTTCGGAGAAAAGCAGTCAGATGATGAACACGGAGCCTCCCAGTCCGCAGACGACGGGGAATCCTCCTCACACTACTATTCAGGGGAAGGAGGGTCTGCAGGGGAGGGACACGGCGGAAAGGTCTACGGCTACGAAGTCAAGCACTGAGGGATTGTTAAAGATTGTTATTGTTTTGTTAGTTTTTGTAAATATGTATATTTTGTAAGATAAAGATAAGCCATATTTCTAACTCATTCTTTGTTTTATTACAATCTTTTTACACAGTTTTATTTTGCTTGACCCCGTATATTTATTTGTTTATACGCATCAAATCTTGTAAGTTAAATTTCAACCACTTCCCGGTGTCTGTTTGAGCTGAAATTTGGTATACTCCCGTAGTTTACGTGACAATGCTACTAGGTACAGTCAGCAATAAAACAGTGTACCAAAAAACATTTTTGTGAGTTACTTGTTTGTCACTTAGTTTTTGTTGTTTAGGTTTAATCAAGCGAGCCAGATTTGTAGCAGAGCTTGAATTTGAAAAAAATTGCACATCGAGAGAAAATTGTGAATTTTTAACCATGGACAGAGTTCCCCACGAATCGAATCCCACGATGAATATTTTTTATTGGATATTCGAAAAGTTTTTGGACCTTTACATCAAAATCAGGGGTCCCGTGCCAATATGTTACCCTCTGTTTAAGGCTGCTAGGGTGGTATAATTTCCGTATAAAACAGACATGCGAAATTAATTTTTAATATTAAAAAATTAAAAATCCATATTTAAAAAAAATATCTGCTGAGAACTAAAGCGCTCACAAAAATATTATTTTTAGAACGTTATGTAACAAATAAATATTATTGATTTTCAAATATAACAAAATATCATGAGAAAGCATATTAATGCAGTTTTTAACCGACTTAAAAAAAGGAGAAGGTTCTCAATTCGACAGATTTTTTTTTTGTATGTATGTTACTCGATATCTCCGTGAATCGTGAACCGATTATCAAATTTTTTTTAATCGAACAGGTATAACCCCTAGATGGTCCCATTGTCACCAAGTCGGGGTCTGATGATGGGATCCTGGAGAAAGAGGGAACTCTTCAACTATTATAGGCACACCTATAGTGATTTCACTATTTTTTACAGCAACTCGGCCACTTCCTCTTGAAATAGCGGCTCCTAAGTGAAATCGGTTCTTTTTTGTTTAAAATTATTATATACCTGTATATACAACTTTAAAGCATCTAAAAAAACTACGTGACCAAAAATCATTCGCGTCGTGATGTTTATGTTTTCTCCATAGTACCTACTTAAGTATCGAAAATCAATGAGAAACGTCCATCATATTGACCTTAACCCATTCACCGCTAATAACGACACGTTGTCGTCACGGCTCTACGAAGCATTATCGCTACATAGCGGGAAACCCATATATGTTATCGGCTACGGCGTAGCGCTACGCGCGTAGCAAAGCAGTGGATGTGTTAAGAGTCCGGTAACGATTTGAAAACGAAAATCGCTAATAATGACAGTATGCACATGAATTTCATTTGGTAAGATAGCTTGAAGTCTTGTTATTCCAAAAAAGTACTTTAGGTCGATATATATTAATGTTTAATACCTTAAAACTCAATTCTTACAGAGCTTGTTTAGTGAGGACGTTGACTCATGCAATTTTGTCATATGATTTTTAATTATTATTTGTTATGGACCCTAATATGTTTTATATTATCTGAATAAAGCATGAAGCGAAATTTATTTTTGTATTATTATATTTGTAAAATACTTTAATATCTTCCCAAAAATATCACCTAAACTTCGGCAATTTTTATCAAAATTGCTCTAGCAAAACATACTCTCTCTTAAAAAATATATATGAAAATGAAAAAAACTGTTACATTTATTCCTCAGGCGACTCATTTTCCAATGTATTTATATATTTGACGTACTTGTACAACTTAATTGTAATCAATAAAAACTTTACTCTTTTCACCTCTCCAAGCAAAAATCGCGAAACTGGTGTTAGATTGGGATGAATTATTTATAAATGAAGCATAAAATTAAAAAATCTTTGTATTTATTCCATCCAAAAAGAAATGATCTTTCATAATATGTATACAAAATTATAGAGGTTATGTTAGTTACTGCAAAATAGCGTCAAAAAGTTGAGCGAAATCGAAAAAAAAGTTTACCGGACTCTTAAAATGTTACCTATTGCTTATTATTAGTCAATTCTGCTCAGAAGACGAATAACTACTTTAGAAGAATTTTGAATGCAGTTTCAATCTACAATATATACATAATATGTTAGCCTCTATACGTCCCATTGCTGGGCACAGGCCTCCTCTCATGCACGAGAGGGATCAGGCTATAGTCCCCACGCTGGCCCAAAGCGGGTTGGGAACTTCACATACACCTTTGAATTTCTCCGCGGATGTATGCAGGTTTCCTCACGATGTTTTCCTTCACCGTATAGCGATTGGTAAATATCAAATTATATTTCGTACATAAGTTCCGAAAAACTCATTGGTACGAGCCGGGGTTTGAACCCGGGACCTTCGGATTGAAAGTCAGACGTCGTTACCGTCAGGCTACCAACGCTTTTTATATACAATATATACATAGTTTTTCTTATCTGTTTCATTATCACAATGGTCATGTCATAAGCGACATCGATTCCAACGGCGCTTGGGCCTTTGTGCCTTTCCATCGTTATGAGAAAATTCGGAAAATCGACGAAACGAAATCTGTATTTTATTACCAAACATACTCTCAAAATTTCACGGGATCGATTGATGATCCATTGATATGCAACATTCTACCTGACATAAATCAGTTTTTATATATATTAAAAGTGATGAAACACTTATGTGTTTCATCACTTTTAATATATATTGAGGTCGGAAACTCTGGTCTAACTTATGTTAGAATCACGCCGGGTCAATGTGAAATAAAAAAAAATGGCAGTTATAGGGACTGCCGATAGTGCCGATAGAAGTGAAAACTTAGAACTTTTAGTATTAAAATTTGAAATGTCATAATGTTTGAATTTAAATTTTCAACATCAATCTGGTTTTCACATCTACCTAGGTACTGACACTTCGAGCAACAATTATACTATGCATGTTTATATGGTTTTTAGGGTTTCGTGCCTTAAAAAATAAAAACGGAACCCTTATAGGATCACTCGCTTGTCTGTCCGTCGGTCTATCACAGCCAATTTACTCCAAAAGATTAGGAAGTTTAGGGGGATTCAGTATATTTTAAGAAGGAAATGAATTTAATTTTTCACGGTACGGTACCAATAGAAAGCTTGCAAAAAATTTGGACAGCTGACTGATTTTGACTTCATTTTACATGCAGTAGCCCATTTAACCCATTTGAAAATGCAATTTTTCATACTAAAATTACGGCTCTGTCCCAGCCTTTTTTTCAGAAAGTATAGCTAACTGGAAACTGAGAACAAACTGTCCACTAAACCTTGGAGATTACGGCATAATTATTTGGTAGACCTACCTTTAACAGTTTTCAGACTGACCTAAGGTTTATATATAGGAATTAATGTGTACCTACTTTTTTTACAACAACCTCTAAGGAAGTGTGGGCTTGACCTTTTACCCGAAAATGATTGAAATCCGTCCATAAATAACGCGACAGCACACTTCCCCCCCTTCCCCCCCCCCCCCCATTTTCCCCCCAATAAAAAAAATAGCTCGACAATTTCTGCCAAATAAAATAAGGTAATCAGCCCACCAAGAACACAATGGGCAATCAACAGCTTTGACTCATTCAAATCACCAGGACCGGATGGAGTGTTCCCAGCCCTACTGAAATGGGGCGGGGAGATACTCACTCAGGGGCTAACCTCCGTCCTGGATGCCTGTCTGGCGCATAAATATGTACCGAGACGATGGAGAGATGTCAAAGTGATCTTCATACCAAAACCAGGTAAAAGTGATTACACGGACCCCAAATCCTTCAGGCCAATAAGTCTAACCTCCTTCCTACTTAAGACGCTGGAGAGGTTATGTGAAAGACACCTGAGGGAAACGGTACTAACCCAGGTACCTCTGCATCCGAACCAACATGCCTACAGCCCAGGTAAGTCTACAGACTCAGCACTTCATGCGGTTACGACCAAAATTGAAGTAGCAATCAAGAACAAGACTATGTGCCTAGGCACCTTCATAGACATAGAGGGAGCCTTCGACAAGACTAAATTCACAAGTATAACTGCAGCACTGGTAAGACACGGTGTGGACGCAGTTATAATCGAATGGATAAACAAGATGCTGAGCCAGAGGATCATCAGACTCGGCACAGACAAAACCAAACAAGCGTTAGTAGCTAAAGGCTGCCCCCAGGGGGGCGTCCTATCGCCACTGTTATGGAATCTGGTGATAAACGACTTGATCACCAACCTGAATAACAATCACTACTACACAATCGGTTACGCTGATGACATAGTGATACTGACAAGCGGTATGCATGCAGGTACAGTATGCGACGTCACACGCTCGGCACTCGCGATAGTGGAACACTGGTGCCGCGACAACGAACTATCGGTCAACCCAAGGAAGACCGAAATGGTAATGTTCACCAACAAACGGGCTTTGGGAAACTACCGCCTCCCAAAACTGTTCAACACTGAGCTCCAACTGTCATCTGAGGTAAAGTATCTAGGGGTAATACTCGACTGCAGATTGAACTGGAGCACTCATCTAAACAACAAAATCGAAAAAGCAACGGTCGCCTTCTGGCAATGTCGTAGAATGGTAGGTAAGACTTGGGGACTGAACCCCAAGATCACTCTATGGCTTTACCAGGCAGTAATTCGACCTATTATATGCTACGGCGCGATAGTATGGTGGCCACGCACCAAGCTATCTACGGTCGAAGCCAAACTACAACGACTACAGAGATTGGCCTGCATGGCAACTACGGGCTGCATGAGGACAACACCGACTGCAGCCCTGGAAGCTATACTGGGCCTCCCGCCGCTGCATCTTTTCGTCAAACAAGAGGCCATGGCTGCGGCGGTCCGGCTAAAGAAGCTGAATCTCTGGAAGACGCCTAGGACACCGCATACCGAAATCCTCTATGAGGCCGTAAGTAAGGAACCGCTCCTAGAGGCGGCAATTGACGCGATACCTAGGCAATTCGTCTTCGACAAGAAGTACAAGATCCAGCTGTACGAGGATCCATATGAAGGCCTCAACCCCAGGGAGCTGAGGATCTTCACAGACGGATCGAAAACAAGGTCAGGTACTGGCTCGGGAGTTTTCTCTGAGGACCTAAACATACACATCTCAACACCATTAGGAGCCCACAATACGGTCTTCCAGGCAGAGTGTATGGGCATAATAATGGCCGCTCACGCAATCGCCTCTAGGAAGGTAACGGATTACCCCATCCGTATACTCTCCGACAGTCGATCGGTTCTACAAGCCCTGCAGAGTCACAAAATAACCTCAGGTCTCATATACGAATGCCACAAAATCCTAACAGAGGTATGTACCACCAATAGTATAACCCTGCAGTGGATCAAAGGGCACAGCAACTCACGTGGCAACGACGCAGCTGACTCTCTGGCAAGAGGCGGCTCAGAGACGAAAGTGGTAGGTCCCGAACCCATAATACCTCTACCTGCTGCATGGCTGCGGAGAACACTACGTCACAACACCAAGGTAGAACACCAACAATTTTGGACTAACCTAGGTACATGCAGGCAAGCCAAGGAGGCCCTCCCGACAATCAACCCCGGATTGTCTCGGAAGCTCAAACAGCTCAAGAGGCCGCAGCTCAGGCTAATAACCGGAGCACTAACTGGTCATGCCCTTCTAAACAAACATCTTTTCACTTTAGGTGTCACTGACAGTCCCCTCTGCAGGGCCTGCATGGAAGAGGACGAAACAGCCGCCCACGTCATCATCACATGTCCGGGGGTGGCAGATTACCGGGCGAAACATCTTGGTTCGCCAAGGGCACTCCTGGAAGTCGTCGGCAACATAAAGGGTCTGCTAGGCTTCCTGGAGGAACTGGGATGGCACGAATGAGGCCACCCGGCACGCAAAATAGGCGCAATATATGGACGTCGAGTTGCGGAAAACAGCCCGCGTTAACCTTAACCTTCTGCCAAATAAATAAAGGAACGTACCTACATGCCATTTCATCGAAATCGGATGAAAAATGCGACCTCTAGACCGACACTGACCAATCAACCAACCAATACACACACATCAATCTGCCAAATCGTCGTACCAGTGAGAGACCCCAGACCCAACACGCACCCGCGCGCCCGTGCGGCCTCACCTTGTGAGTTAAAACGGAGACGTTCGTCGCCTCGCTACGCTCGACTCCTCAGTCATAAAATACTTAAGGCCGTTCCTCGATTCGGACAAGCCACGCCCATTCGTTAGAGACACGTTTAAGGCTCCCGTGCACGAAAGAAAGAGATGCAGCGCTCTTAAGGATCAAACTTTTAAAGGATCTCTTATAGTTTATGTAAGCTAAGAAAAATAAGAGGAAAAGGACCCAACTTCGGATTTCTTTTCTATCGAGGCAACTTTCAGCAATCGTGTTTCAGCTTGTGCCAAAAACAAGAGTATATAGTCTAATAATATATATACGAAAATAAATTCAGCCCCTTTTCCCGTTTAGTCACTAGAGCGTTTGAAAAAACCTATAATTTTTCAAAGTAGCCCCTTAATCACCGATGTCTGATTTGACGTAAGGTAGAATCCCTTAACAACAACTATATATTATCCGTCAAGTATGCGAAAGAACGGACAGACAACCAACGGCCGGATCGGATGGAGGTACGGAACAATTTTCGCGCATACCTACTGATACGTGGACGCTTCGGTCACTATACGTGTCAATTGATTTACTTTCTTGAACGGAAGGATAACTGGAGAAATTGCAAAATAAAATGATTGTTAAGAACACACAGTATTAATAAACGTATAATATTTTTAAATGAAAGCTTGTACTGTTTTACACCTTATTAGCGCTGTAACTAGATCGAGTTTCCATCAGTGAGTTTGATAAATGTTTTCTTCTCTCAAAGGAAGTCAAGTGATACAATGCCAACGCTTAAATGAAACCATTATACCGACAATACCCTTTTTGCAAGACCAGTCGATTTCAAAATGTGTGCGAGTTCACATACTTTGCATCTACACTATGTATCTCCAACCTCTAAGTTATAGAAGGCTAGCCAGTAGCCAGTCATTAATAACACTGTTGTTATGTACCTTATAGTGTTGTGTTTCTGATGGTGAGTAATTTCCATAAGGCGGCTATCACTGCTGCGGTTTCCGTATTTTTATCCTGACTTGGGTTTTATGCTTTTGAAGCGGTAAAGCCACGTTCTGTTTGGTGGGATGACTGGGGTGGTAGCCAAGAGAAAATCTTGGAACCTTCCAATCAGACTGGTAGATTAGCAAGACAGGAATGCTCCTAGCAAGCGAGATCAGTTGGAGCGAGGTCAACTGAGGGAGTAAATTTATGAGAATCGACAGATACGAGTATTGTCGCTTGTTTGAATCCTCGTAGGTATACTTGGAGATTTGGCAACGCGCGTGTGACTCCACTGGAATGACGCCTGACCATGCTAGTAGCTAAACACATGTACTGCTACGTAAGATGTAGCCCGTAGCAGCTGTAGCATTGTCTTTCCAATCCCTAGTTTCAATTTTTTTGATTCCCCATTTTAATTGTCCCGTGTGTGCATTTTAAACGTTAGTACTTACTGCTTAAGTCTTAATCAATGTATTTTTATTATTATTTATGAATGATTTGTTTTGTTTAGCTCCGCAGTCTCCGCACTCCAGAGACGAGTAAAGTTCGTGACTCAACATGGCGTCTCGCTGTCAAGACGAAACTAGTGCTCCTAGGTCAGCAAAACGACCCCAACTCCATTTAAACAGGGGGTTATTTCAACGTCTGTTCGTAACCTGCAAAGGTTAAGTATCCTACTGCGAATACTTGCTAGGTACAACTACTAAACAAAACCTCAAAAAATGGTTTGGTGAGTCATGATGAAAAACATTTTTGAGCCGTGATATATGAAACAACCTAATTATTATGATTTCTTGGGGTTATTTGCCTAAATAAAGCCAGATTTTATAAAACATCGAGTAAATGTTAAATACCTTTAGGGGTGTCATTTCTTACGAAAGTTTTTTGACTCTCTTTATGTGCAGACGCGGATATTCTACTTATTCAAAGACGAAGCGCGTGAAAGAAATTAAGATATAGGTAAACAATATAGGTACATTCTATACACTAGTAGTCCGCCTCGAACTGAGAACTCGCGATTTACTTGCAAACGAGTTGACCAATATAACAAGACCCTTCGGAGGATTTTTTTTCTCCTTCTAGCTCCGTAACCACTTGATCGATCCAGCTCATATACGAACTTACAAATTTTATGTATCTCTGCTACAGCCCCAAGAAATTTCATAAAGATCAGAAAAACGCTAAAGTTATCGTCCGACAAACTATCGAAATCAAAAAGCCATCCAAATGCCGAGACGTTCCAGTAGCCAGGTGACAGTTCGGTCTGGAGTTGTTTGTAAGAACTCACTACGCTTACGCTCCGCGACTTCGTTACAAAAAAAACATTCTTAAATCAATTAAGTACACACGTAAAGCTTTCTTGCCATAGCCATTTGGTTGATTAAAGCCCTACTCACGCACCTAAATCGGTGAATGAAACTTTTTTTGTGGCCCGGTAGGCTCCGGTACCATTTCACGTCGATGCGATTCGTCATGCCATCGACCGCAAACGATTGCACAACGCTTTTTCATTGCCAATGTCTTTGTCACACAACCTCGCTATGATAACCTAATTGTTACATGGCTACATTGGCTACTAGAAAGGTACGCTAGTCCTTCCTTTGTATCAGATATAAATATTGAGCAATAGGCTTATCAAATTATTACAGCACAGGTCACAGCGGCGAGCACATCTCAACCATGGCGAAGGCTTTCTGTGTTCTATTGGTGGTCGCGGCGGCGTCAGCGGTCCACGTATCCTACGTGGCTCCAGTGGCCAGCGGGTACATCTACAGAAGCGACAACGGAGGCCCCGCAAGCCTCATTCAGCTAGGAGCGCAACAGTACCAACAGCCAGCGGATTTCGCACCACCTCTCCCTATAGCACAGACTTTGGCCGTACCTATAACGGAACCAGAGGTCTACGAACTACCGGCAACTCATTTAACCTTCCACGGCGAAGCTGAACCCCTCGTTAACCACGTAACCGAAGAAGACGATGATGATGATGATGATGACGATGATGATGAACATACCGACCCAGAATTGTACGGAGATTTAATCAAAATCGGACATGGACACGGACATGCTTACGAAAAGGGAGCGGGCAGCGACTACGGCGAAGAACATCACGCCGCCCATGGAGAAAAGGGCAGCAAGGGATATAAGTCCAAAGATCACCACGCTTCAGGCGAATCTGGACACTACGGAAAAGAACACAAAGAGGGCTACTTCGGCGAATCCGAAGGAGAGAAGGGTGCTCACCACGACGAGGCTGATGCCCACGGAAAGCACCACGAAGCCGGCTCCAGCTACGAAGGAGGCGATCACGGCCACAAGAAGCACTTCAGCAAAGGCGAGGACGTGACCGGCTACCACAAGGTGTTCCACAAGGACGAGTTCAAGAAGGACCACGACTTCTACGACGTCGCCGACAACAAGGGCCACTTCAACAAATACGGCAACCAGAAGGGCCATCACGGTTCCGAAGAGGGCGCCCACAAGGAAGGCGGGTCTCACGACTCTGGTCTCGATGAGGGTGAGTTTGGCAAAGCGGGTTTCCACGCTAAAGGCCACCACGATGAAAGTGACGATGGTCATTCCGCTGAAGAGGGTAAGGAAAGCCACTACAACCATAGCAAGGAACATGGTTCGAAAGGCGAGACCGAAAATGGAAAAGAATATGTATTCGAAGATGAGGACGAATATGATGAGGAAGACGAGGAATAAACAACGAAACTGATAATGTGTAAATATTTGTTAATTATTGTCCGTTTAAATTGTTATGTTTGTACGAAACGAATGATGCTGTAAATATTTTTGTAACGCCGATATAAACAAGTGAAAACTAAAATAAAATGAGTAATTATTTCTCATTCCCTTCCAGACTTAAGACTTAAAGCTACAAATCAAGACTTAAATTATAAATCCATTGTTACTTGTATTTAGTAGATAGGTAGGTACAGTGGCGGTGTGTCAAATTTTTTCTTAGGCAAGCCGGTGCTGAATTTGGCTTATAATTTCTTCATGAGATGTAAAAAAACTGCTTAGGCGCCTGAAACTTAGGCAAGCCGATGGAAATCGTGTTCTATGGACGCGCTGCCACTGGTAGGTACCTACTAGAAAAAATATTTACTATTCACTGGTAAATATTTACTATTTAGTGGTGTTAAACGGGTGCGGCGTGTCAAATATTTTTGCGGCCTTCGTATAGGAAGATACTATTGCCGGTGACTGCACCTACAGGCTGTTTGGTATAAAATTTAATTGTAATTGTACTTATAAGATTTCAGACAGGTATAGGGACCTATCTAGGAACATTACATCCGACTGAAAGTGTGGCTTGGGCAGGGCCGGACCTAGGGTAGAGCGAGTGGAGCGGGCGCTCCAGGCGCCGGATGGCAAGGGGGCGCCAAAATGGCAAAATAATTTTTTTTATAGCGAGTGTGGCGCGGGCGCAGTACGTAGTACGTACCCTTTACCTTTTGATATTTTTTTGGTATTTTTGTTATTTCAAGTTGTTGTATCAGGGCGCGACTCGCTACTTTTAATCTTGAAGGGCGCGTAGTAAAGGCGCCGAAAAAGTTACGTTCTTTATAATTTTCTAAGCGAATGGGTTTATCAAGATTACATTTTATAATTTATTTTTTAAATCGCTGCTTTTGATCTTGAAAGGCGCGAAATACATAT
The DNA here is from genome assembly GCA_911728535.1 of Pammene fasciana. Lineage (NCBI taxonomy): Eukaryota > Metazoa > Arthropoda > Insecta > Lepidoptera > Tortricidae > Pammene > Pammene fasciana. The sequence continues at coordinate 28,990,414 of OU452273.1, read as the reverse complement.
AGACTGATAAAGGCGCCAAAACGTAACGTTGTTTATATTTTTTTAAGCAATTGGGTATATCAGAATCAGAATTAAAATTATTGATTTGCTTTTTTTTATTGTTACTATGAATCTTGAAAGGAGCGAAAAAAACCTGATAAAGGCGCCGAAAAAGTTGCGTAACTACTTTATACTTTTTTACGCGATTGGGTAATTTGTAGGGTTTGCTCCCGGGAAATACCGGAACCGAAAGTACCGGGAATTCCCGGGATTTCGAGTTGTGTAAAGAACCGGGACTGGAAAATAAAAATCCCGGTACTTTCGGGATTTTCGGGAAAAACATTTTTTACTTTTACGGGCTCATTTATTCTTCGGTGTTCAAATATTTCATCGCGTAATGTTTTAAATAAACGCGGGCCGTCCAACCGGCGGCCGTGGTCACGGCGGTCGCCCGCCAGGCGTCAAGCTGGCGGTGAGGACAGCTACGCCAGTTACCAGATCCCGTGCTGCTACGCGAAAATGGCCTTAGAAGACCTTCCCTCGATTTCAAATGTATGAAGGTGCGAGAAAAAGGTCATTTTGACAAACTTTTTTTGTAACCATTGGATCCCATTCATATCCAAGATCAAAAGTTTGTATGGGACCAAAAAAAAATCTCCGGCTTGAAGAGCCACAAATCGAGGAAATTTTTTCCGATATGTTTTGTATCAAAATGAAAACTTTTATTTTTCACGTGCTGTTTTTTATGCGAATCGATTCCATTCCTATCCATTATCAATAGTTTCCTAGGGACCAACTAACGGTAATGTACTAAAAAACAACAAATAAAATAAAATAAATCATACATTTACTATATAGAAAATGTGAATTTACATTTTTCTATCACGTAGACACACACGTTTAAGGACCTTAATAATGTATGACATTATTACAGTAAAAGCATAATATCAGAAAACAGGGATTTTAAAGCAGTAAATGTATGTAAAATTGTTCTTCAATTTGTGGCTTTTTGATACATTACTGTAAGTTGATCCTATAGAAACTATTGATACTGAACAGGAATGGGATCGGTTGACATAAAAAAATAGCACGTGAAAAATTAAAGTTTTCTTTTTCATACCAAATGTATGTGGTAGCTTTCCTCGATTTGTGGCTTTTCTAACCGGATTTTTTTGGTTCCATACAAGCTTTTGATTCTGGATAGGAATGGGATCAAATAAGAATGGATTTTTTTTTTAAATTATCTTTTTCTCGCACCCTGTATGTTTTTTCTAAAATCTGTAAACGCCAATCTTCATAAATTTGAAATCGAGGGAAGGTCTTCTAAGGCCATTTTCGCGTAGCAGCACGGGATCTGGTAGCGCCTTGGTGGCCGGCTTGACGCCTGGCGGGCAACTGCCGTGACCACGGCCGCCGGTTGGCCGGCCCGCGTTTATTTAAAACATTACACAATGAAATTTTTACGACCAAAATCAACGTCAGAAGTTTTAGAATATTTTTCCCGAAAGTACCGAAATTACCGGGAAATCCCGGTTCCATTATTGGCTAGTACCGAAAATCCCGGTTCTACGAAACAGTACCGGTACTGCATTCCCTAGTAATTTGGGTTTATCAGGGCCATATTTATTATCTATTTTTTTAATCGTTGTTTTTGATCTCGAAACGCGCGAAATAAAGGCTGATAAAGGACCGGAAAAACCGAAAACGTAAAAAGGCAAAACAAGTATAAAGATGAACAACCTCTGAAAGATGAATATTTGACCTTAATTTTGTAATTTTTATTTTATTTATTAAAACTGCATCACTTTCCCGAGACTGATATTTCAACTTCTGAATTAATAAATCCAAGTACCTACGAGACGAGGTCGTGAGATTTCGCCAAAACTATACCTCTCGCCAAAATCGCCGTTTGTATGGAAATCTTATTAAGAATGGCGGTTTAAAATTTAATGATGTAATTGCGTATAAAGTTATAACATTTTATGATGTTTCTAAATACATGATTTTGAATAGCATATTTTAACTTATTTTATGAAATATTCATTGTTCAATTTCTGGTTCACATGTTGTGTCAGTTTTCCACTAAACGAATGGCGTTCAACTTTTGGGCCTCGGTAAATTTTTTCAAATACTTTTATAAATTCTCATAAAAGAGATACACCATTAATGTTTTAAATTGCTTTTTTGTTCATTGATTTTATGACTAAAAAATGAATGAAACTTTTCATTTAACTCTATTAATTATCATGGGGTTTACTTTAATATGAAAACGGGACTGTTCAGATTCACTTAACAGAACTTGAACTAAGATAATTTATTAGTTCATTTTATGTTGGACTTTTATCCGTTCATATTTTAGGTAGCAAATTCAAAATTGAACATTATTTTGAGGGTCCACAGTCCTAATTATAGTATTTTTTTAATTCAAAAAAGTTAAAACCACTTTAAATTGAAACAGTTGATTTACCTTTCTTTACTTCAATTCAACTACTACACAAAGCAAACTCAACCCTATTTCCTAATTTTGCTTGTATAGCTGGGCCTTAGCAGGCTATTGTTCATCTATTCAAATCACTTATTTTTGGGTACTTTATTTTGCTTTTGTACTGGTTCATGTTTTGAATCAAATCGTTCATAATCAGGGCACTTTGTTCATCTTCTGAGCGAATGAATTGGCCTATTCCGGCACATAATAATTTTTATAAAAATACTGTAGGTACGGTTCTAAGAGGGTTTGGAATAGCTTATTCTAAACTAGATTATAAGCCAAATCCATGCCCAATCATATAAAAAAATTAAACTTGTTGAAAATTGGTTATATTATCACTTTCATTAAAAAAAAAACTTAACTTGGGGTAATCGCTTAGTCGTTAATTTATTGGTGACTTGACCCTATTTCTCTAACGCTTTTGGGTAAAAAATTTGAAACGCTTCGACGAAGGGCGCCAAAACCCGATTTCGCTCTACCCTGATCGAGGGCCCGGGCCGGCGCTGACCCTACTTAGAATCTTGTAATTTCACAACGAAGATTATTAGTAATGAAATAAAATGGTTAAGGTAAGTAAACGTCCTGCCCATGGTCATGGTGTCGTAGTGGCATGTTCCCGTATCGAAGACCAAGATCCTTTTTGGATCGTTGGGTCATTATCAATAGTTAGGTAAACCCGTAACCCTTTTTTGACTTTTAGTTTAAATATCTATCCGATCGCGAGCAGTACGTAAAATATGGTCCCTACGAGTCAAAGCTGCCGCACCCGATCGGGTATCAGTCAGGGGTCCAGCCTGGGACCATTTTTTTTCGTTTTGATGATAAATATGATAATAATGATCTACCTTCCAGAGTACAGAATTGTGCGCTGTTGATGTTCGCTGAAGATGTGAAGCTTTTAAGCCGATTTAAAGTCAAAAGGATTTTGAAGAACTGCAATGGGATATACACGCAGTCCACGCCTGGTGAAAATAAACTCTATTTCAATGCCAGTAAATGCGAAATGATGTCTTTCACCCGATCCCACACTCCTTAAGTGGTTCAGTACAATATCGGTACAATAACGAGTGCGCGACTTAGAGGTTCTTTTTGACCCGGAAATCACGTTTCGCGAACACGTACAAGCTGTGAATAGCGCCGCGTACAGTTAGGTTAGGATTTCTGCGCAACTCCGCGCCCCTGACTGTAAACGCTACATGCATGTTGTATGCGGCTCTAGTGCGCAGTATGATTGAAGCGTCTGCAGTGCTGTGGAACCCGCATGAAGCGAAGTACGACCTCATGCTGGAGCATGTGCAAAAGGCGTTTCACACTGGTATTACCCCTATATGTACCCCACTTCATTTCTACAGTGACATATAGGATACGACTCCAGGGCCGTAGTCAGAATTGCAGTTAACCCATTCAGCGCTAAGCCCGAACTCACTAAGCAAGTACGGCGCGCTACCATACATTCAAACTTGCCGTCAAATACATACTAATTAAAAAAATACACATACAAGTACATACTAATTAAAACTATATAAATAAAAATAAGTTTCTGATTATGTATCAAGTATCTGATAGGGCAGTGCTAATTTAAGGTAGGGCATAGCGAATTTTAAGGTAGGGCATTAGTATTTTAAGGTAGGGCATTGCCCCCTAATGCACCCCCCTAGCTACGGCCCTGTACGACTCCCTTTAACTACGTAGGTTGCTCTCTTTGGCAAAATTCGCAATCGGTGTCATGTCATTAGAAACACAATTGATACTGTAGCGCTTGTCTCTGCCTTCGTCCGGCTGTTTGTGCCTAACCAGTACATACGTGCGCGCCGCCACCCTCTGTTGGTGGAGGGCGCGGTGCGCACGCAGGCACACGCGCAGGCGCCGGTCGTTCGTGCACTAACGCTGCTCAACTCCGTGCTTGAGGCTGTCTTTGTGTGATTTGTTTGTGAGTGAGTACGATAGGACGACTGATGATGGAGTGCAAGAGAGTGCAGGAACGAGATGCCTGCGAGTAGTATTGAATAATGTTATTATTCAATTATATTATATCTATATTGTAACATATTGTCATTTGTCAATTCTGTCTAAGTTTGTGCCGCCTTGGCTTTAGCTGCTACGGTGCAAATGTATTTCTGAACAATAAACAATAAGACATTGGGGCAGGGACGAGCACTCGGCAGTTTACCTTAGAAGGTAATGTGACTAAGTCTAGTACATCAACATTATAGCCACTAAGCCAATATAGTTCATTTTCGTAACATCTGTCAACCTTTGTTATTTAAATTCAAGCGGAACTTTATCGTGCACACTTACTGTTATTATTTCACCTGACGTTTGGAACGTTACATCACGTTTATATGATCGCAGGCAGTTTAATGAGGCAGGCGCGGTCCCAGGGGGGGGGGGGGGGGGGTCACATGAGACATGACCCCCCCCCCCCCCAAAATCGTACATTTCAAATAGAATTTTTTTTTACTGACCCCCTCAAAAATTTGAAAAATCATTTCTGCATTAGTGTCCCCCCCCCCCCCAAAATTTCAGGCTGCAATCGCGCCTGTAATGAGGCCCGCCCACTATCAGTCGGCCTGACGATATTGGCCTGTCAGTTGTTCGGAGCTGTCATTTTTTTGTTCTAACTGACAGGCCGATATCGTCAGGCGGACTGATAGTCGGTGGGCCCTCTAATGCCCTGGTTACACCTACCAAGTACAGTGGCGAGTCAGTACTCTCGACCTAGTACTCGCAAGGTCTAAACACATCGCCGAGTACTGGGCCGGGCTATTTTACTACCTATTTTACCGGGCTATTTTACCTAGAGGGTAACGTATCAAATTGCATGCGTTTTTTTGTTGAAATGGCACCATATAACTTCTACGTATATGGTGTTCATACACCCTATGTATAAGTAGAAGTTATAGATTTTGTTCAGAAAGAGAATTGTCGTGGTTAATATGATATGGGAGCTCATGCATTCTACGATATTTCTCTTTCCGAACAGACTAGCAAGTAGCAGGTAGGGTAGGGACAGGGAGTGGTGGCCAGTGAGGCCTCGGCATTAAATAGGTTACGTCAGTAATTTATGGAGCGTTACTATACCCCAAGCCCAGCGCCGGCCCGGGCCCTCGATCAGGGTAGAGCGAAATCGGGTTTTGGCGCCCTTCGTCGAAGCGTTTCAAATTTTTTACCCAAAAGCGTTAGAGAAATAGGGTCAAGTCACCAATAAATTAACGACTAAGCGATTACCCCAAGTTAAGTTTTTTTTTTAATGAAAGTGATAATATAACCAATTTTCAACAAGTTTAATTTTTTTATATGATTGGGCATGGATTTGGCTTATAATCTAGTTTAGAATAAGCTATTCCAAACCCTCTTAGAACCGTACCTACAGTATTTTTATAAAAATTATTATGTGCCGGAATAGGCCAATTCATTCGCTCAGAAGATGAACAAAGTGCCCTGATTATGAACGATTTGATTCAAAACATGAACCAGTACAAAAGCAAAATAAAGTACCCAAAAATAAGTGATTTGAATAGATGAACAATAGCCTGCTAAGGCCCAGCTATACAAGCAAAATTAGGAAATAGGGTTGAGTTTGCTTTGTGTAGTAGTTGAATTGAAGTAAAGAAAGGTAAATCAACTGTTTCAATTTAAAGTGGTTTTAACTTTTTTGAATTAAAAAAATACTATAATTAGGACTGTGGACCCTCAAAATAATGTTCAATTTTGAATTTGCTACCTAAAATATGAACGGATAAAAGTCCAACATAAAATGAACTAATAAATTATCTTAGTTCAAGTTCTGTTAAGTGAATCTGAACAGTCCCGTTTTCATATTAAAGTAAACCCCATGATAATTAATAGAGTTAAATGAAAAGTTTCATTCATTTTTTAGTCATAAAATCAATGAACAAAAAAGCAATTTAAAACATTAATGGTGTATCTCTTTTATGAGAATTTATAAAAGTATTTGAAAAAATTTACCGAGGCCCAAAAGTTGAACGCCATTCGTTTAGTGGAAAACTGACACAACATGTGAACCAGAAATTGAACAATGAATATTTCATAAAATAAGTTAAAATATGCTATTCAAAATCATGTATTTAGAAACATCATAAAATGTTATAACTTTATACGCAATTACATCATTAAATTTTAAACCGCCATTCTTAATAAGATTTCCATACAAACGGCGATTTTGGCGAGAGGTATAGTTTTGGCGAAATCTCACGACCTCGTCTCGTAGGTACTTGGATTTATTAATTCAGAAGTTGAAATATCAGTCTCGGGAAAGTGATGCAGTTTTAATAAATAAAATAAAAATTACAAAATTAAGGTCAAATATTCATCTTTCAGAGGTTGTTCATCTTTATACTTGTTTTGCCTTTTTACGTTTTCGGTTTTTCCGGTCCTTTATCAGCCTTTATTTCGCGCGTTTCGAGATCAAAAACAACGATTAAAAAAATAGATAATAAATATGGCCCTGATAAACCCAAATTACTAGGGAATGCAGTACCGGTACTGTTTCGTAGAACCGGGATTTTCGGTACTAGCCAATAATGGAACCGGGATTTCCCGGTAATTTCGGTACTTTCGGGAAAAATATTCTAAAACTTCTGACGTTGATTTTGGTCGTAAAAATTTCATTGTGTAATGTTTTAAATAAACGCGGGCCGGCCAACCGGCGGCCGTGGTCACGGCAGTTGCCCGCCAGGCGTCAAGCCGGCCACCAAGGCGCTACCAGATCCCGTGCTGCTACGCGAAAATGGCCTTAGAAGACCTTCCCTCGATTTCAAATTTATGAAGATTGGCGTTTACAGATTTTAGAAAAAACATACAGGGTGCGAGAAAAAGATAATTTAAAAAAAAAATCCATTCTTATTTGATCCCATTCCTATCCAGAATCAAAAGCTTGTATGGAACCAAAAAAATCCGGTTAGAAAAGCCACAAATCGAGGAAAGCTACCACATACATTTGGTATGAAAAAGAAAACTTTAATTTTTCACGTGCTATTTTTTTATGTCAACCGATCCCATTCCTGTTCAGTATCAATAGTTTCTATAGGATCAACTTACAGTAATGTATCAAAAAGCCACAAATTGAAGAACAATTTTACATACATTTACTGCTTTAAAATCCCTGTTTTCTGATATTATGCTTTTACTGTAATAATGTCATACATTATTAAGGTCCTTAAACGTGTGTGTCTACGTGATAGAAAAATGTAAATTCACATTTTCTATATAGTAAATGTATGATTTATTTTATTTTATTTGTTGTTTTTTAGTACATTACCGTTAGTTGGTCCCTAGGAAACTATTGATAATGGATAGGAATGGAATCGATTCGCATAAAAAACAGCACGTGAAAAATAAAAGTTTTCATTTTGATACAAAACATATCGGAAAAAATTTCCTCGATTTGTGGCTCTTCAAGCCGGAGATTTTTTTTTGGTCCCATACAAACTTTTGATCTTGGATATGAATGGGATCCAATGGTTACAAAAAAAGTTTGTCAAAATGACCTTTTTCTCGCACCTTCATACATTTGAAATCGAGGGAAGGTCTTCTAAGGCCATTTTCGCGTAGCAGCACGGGATCTGGTAACTGGCGTAGCTGTCCTCACCGCCAGCTTGACGCCTGGCGGGCGACCGCCGTGACCACGGCCGCCGGTTGGACGGCCCGCGTTTATTTAAAACATTACGCGATGAAATATTTGAACACCGAAGAATAAATGAGCCCGTAAAAGTAAAAAATGTTTTTCCCGAAAATCCCGAAAGTACCGGGATTTTTATTTTCCAGTCCCGGTTCTTTACACAACTCGAAATCCCGGGAATTCCCGGTACTTTCGGTTCCGGTATTTCCCGGGAGCAAACCCTACAAATTACCCAATCGCGTAAAAAAGTATAAAGTAGTTACGCAACTTTTTCGGCGCCTTTATCAGGTTTTTTTCGCTCCTTTCAAGATTCATAGTAACAATAAAAAAAAGCAAATCAATAATTTTAATTCTGATTCTGATATACCCAATTGCTTAAAAAAATATAAACAACGTTACGTTTTGGCGCCTTTATCAGTCTATATGTATTTCGCGCCTTTCAAGATCAAAAGCAGCGATTTAAAAAATAAATTATAAAATGTAATCTTGATAAACCCATTCGCTTAGAAAATTATAAAGAACGTAACTTTTTCGGCGCCTTTACTACGCGCCCTTCAAGATTAAAAGTAGCGAGTCGCGCCCTGATACAACAACTTGAAATAACAAAAATACCAAAAAAATATCAAAAGGTAAAGGGTACGTACTACGTACTGCGCCCGCGCCACACTCGCTATAAAAAAAATTATTTTGCCATTTTGGCGCCCCCTTGCCATCCGGCGCCTGGAGCGCCCGCTCCACTCGCTCTACCCTAGGTCCGGCCCTGAGTAGGGTAATACTATGCAATAGGCATAGGTACCTACAGTCAGCAGCAATAGTAATTAAGCCGGTAGGGTGTTCAAAATGAGTTTAGAAAATAAGAGCGTGTGTAGGTCATTTTGAACACCCTACCCGCTTAGCTACTTTAGCTGCTGACTGAACCTACCCTGTTAACGTTTGTCTACCAGAGAGTCAACTTTTGTTTTACAAGCTTCACCCTAGGTACTTATGCCACTTAATTAATCAATCCATACATATAAATAGGTAATAGGTATCTAGGTATGATAGATTACAACCCAAACTGGCCACATTAATTGCCTCAGACTCAGTGGCAAAGGTTCCTCAGTCCTAACGACATAAACGAAGGCGGCAAACAAGCACACGTATCGTCTGATGGAAAAGCTATTTTTCCACACCAGATTATTTAGTGTCGACTCGACAGATTACGAGGCAAATGAAAGTCCCTCGCCAGGAACACAGTGCACTTTCGGGGGTCCTGGCAAGTTAGCTACCATGAGGCAACCATACTAGCCATCAAGAAAACTGAAACAAACTAAGGAAGTGTTTCATAAGTTAGGTTATTCCAGATTCGAATTAAATATAGGTAAGTTACCTACATATATTTCAGATACTGGCTGAAGAAATAAAACATCAGATTTCTAAGACACGGAACCATTCTAGATGTTTCTCCAATCTGTCCCGCTAAACCAAGCGTGTGCACGACCGTACAAATAATTATACCTACTGTGCCTTGACCGATCCAGACCGCTGCCTCCAATCGTCATATCGATTACCTATCTAATCGTCCGCAACCAGAAGTCCATCTCACGAAAAAACCATCCTTGGCTTAAAAACAGTATAAAACGACGCCTCCATCCATGTATGTCAGTGTCGCAACCTAGTTCGATTGCACAACACAAAAACGTAACAATGCGAACATTTCTGCCATTGATAATAGTTTTTTGCTTCGCGGATTCGTCGCCGGTGAGTGTGGGCACTTTACAATTTGACAACCTTGACACTGACCTGGATGATTTAAAGTACGAGGTGGAAGAAGAGGATTTGGACGACTATTCGCAGCTTCTGGATGGCATTGAACATGAGAAAAAGACAGCGAAAACTACAGGATTTGAGAAAAATAACAAAGTTAGCAAAGGTGTGAAAGGGAAGAAGAAAGTCAATGATTTGAAGAAGTTTTTCAAAGGTGTAGGAGCGGAGGACGAAGGATACATCGATGATGACGCGTCTTACGCTTTAGCTGAAGCGGCCGCCGCTGAAGCAGTGAGTGTTAAAGGAAAGGAAGACAGAACTTATAGAAAAGGAACAAAGACAAGAGGATTCCACCGCGTCCACCATAAAGATGAGTACAAGAAAGACAAAGTATATTACGAAGACGACGAAACCAAGGGTTCTATAAACAAAGTCGGTGCTAAAGGTCGTGGCTACAGTTTAAGTGGAGGGGCTGGTTTTAACAAAGGACATATCCATCATAATCGGAAGAAAGGAGTGTACGGTAAACAAGGATATTCTGATGAAGGAGCATTCGAGAAGGAGTTTGAAGGCTATGGAGATTCTCAGGGCTTCGACAAGAAGTATTCAAGTGATAGTTAATCAAGAGGGCCAGCATGGACGGCATGCTGTCAGGGAAGCTTTTCCTCAAATAGTATAAGAGGCAAAACACATTTCAGCGGAATTCAGCTATCCAGCCAGCCAAAAATTTTCCGGCCTATGGTGGCTGAATTTTTGTTTGATGACCATAGATAAAATTCAGCCTGAAATTAGATTAAGTATTTCGATTTCCGGTTGTATATGATACAGCTAGCATTCATGTTTTACGGTACTCTTAAATCTAATTAAATTTTAATATCGGTAGATGTAATATTTTGTATGTAGGTTTTGTAGTCAACAACTTAAGAAATTAGTTACCACTTTCGTTTTTTGTTTAACTATTCTTAAAATAAACGTTGTTATACTTATAGTTTATTTTATTACTTTCAGGCTACTTACTGAGTAACTGGGTAGCACTCTGCTCTGCATTACTTGCAATATGTACAATCACGCGCCTGTTATTATATCAAAGGCAATGTTGTTAGAAAAATATAACTGCAGGGGTTTTTCGTAAACATTGATTGTGTATACAGGCGATGTAAAAGATATTTTTACACATTTAATTGGCACCTTATTACAAATAGGAGTAAGGTGCAAGTGTAATCATATCTTTGACCTCGACTGTACTTGTATTTAAAACGGCTATTAGACATTGCAACCTGCAGGGCCCAATTTGTTGCGTACCCTGCCTCTCCCTTCCCCTCCTTCAGCTCCCTACGGGCCCTACCATTAATTACACCTTCCAACCTGACAGATTGGGCCCTGCAGGTTGCAATGTCTAATACCGCTTTTAGACAACATGTATGAAATAATATTAGGCGCTCTACTGACCTCGCAACTAATCACCTGCGATTTTAATAGATTGCTGTATTTCATCCATCGATTGATTTCGTTGCACCTACCTAGACGGCATCATATCGAATTGCCGGAAATTGTGCCGAGTATAGACCAATTTATAAAAGGAATAGGAAGATAAATATACATAACACAAGGCACATAGTATAGTCGCCATATTAAACTGTTGGTGGTGTTGAACTTAAACATCCGCTGTGCTTAAAATAGTTCCTACAACTGGTACAGAATGAGGGTCCTTAACTAGTGTGTTTTTTCACAAACGCAATGCCCTGAAGAAAGTAACATGATGTCATCTAATAACCCACTTCGCGCTTCAAATTTTGCCTCTACGTGCAAACTTCATTGGTTCTAAGTTCTAAACTCCTTGTAACAGCTCGTGTAATGGTGGTGTAACGTGACCTGGTGGGTTACCGCGAAGTTCGAAAATCGACAAAACGATCGTCCCGTCTCTATCGCTCTTGCATATACGAAAGAGAGTGATGCAGATAGACGATTCGATGAACGAAGTGCTTCGCGGTTATAGGCCTGACATGTAAACGCACCTTAACGATTACCTTCTCAATACCGATTCGCTTGACTGCACTATGAAGAAAAAGAAACATTGGTCTATGCTAATGTCGTCATCTGTCAGTCGCGAATTTGTCAAATTGTCACTGCTCTATAGTCTCTGGCTAGCTACAATGAATGAAGTGGTCGTGTTTGTGTAAATGATTGTGGAACAAAGAATTTACAAGACGAATTAAATGAGGCTCGGCAGAGTACCATTGTTTAACATTACTCATGAGTACGGAAGAGACTCTGTTGAACCTCGATTTCGACAAGCCACACAATCCAATTACGCTGCCGGATGACGGCGTGGTATCTCTCTCCAGTAGTGCTGAGGAGATTTCTTTAGTGCCAGAGGTCGGTTTCGAGGGCAACGTGGATTCCCCGGGGGTCAACCGGGAGTCGCAGCCGCTCCTGGGCGGCCGTGGCGACTTCGAAGTGTCCTACAACCATTTCCCAGGTAACTACGTGCTATTGTCACTGAGTCATGTATCCGCCTATTTATTTACTAAAATCATAAATTTGCGCCCACGAACATATGGCAAGCAATCATGCGCAATTTAAATCGATAATGCTCGGGTTTTTTTCTTTAAATACTTGTCTGACTTCCCTCTTGAGCTTGAGTATGGCTTCCAGACTGTGTTTCTTTTATAATCCAATGATAGGTAGTAAAATTGACCTTGGCTATTCTGTGTACATCCCTGAATACGAGCTGATAATAATTTGGCATTGTTTTGCTAGTAAGTTTTGCATAATTATGTGTTCAACTTCATGCTACTGTAGATTCATAAGAAAAATTAATGTTTACTCAGGTAACTTGAGTGAATATAGCCACAAGGTAAAGTAAAATGTCAATTTTCAGCCAACTGTAACAATTGTAGATTGTGTTTGCTATCTCGGCTTTCCTTTTCTAAATTTCTATAACATGGATCGGCCATTTCACTGTGGTAAGCATGTTCATTTATAATTTATTCTCATTGTTTACGTCTCTATTTTAAAATAAATGTTATTTCACATTTTGTTTACTCAAAAAGGCATTCCATATGCTACCACTGAAGGCTATACAGAAATATTAAAGTTTTGTTGCATGAATACAGTTACTGATTATGCTTCATTGTTATGTATTGTTCTAATCATTGTTGGTTTTAGGAATTCTATTTTTTTATGCAAAAACAGTCCCTTAAGTTTTTTTTTTCTAAATTAAAGGCTTGTATTTGAAGATATTACCCATTTAAATGTAGTATTTAAAAGTGAAAGTTTAATACATTTATACTAACTTGTAGTTAAATAAATATTGTATTGTTTTATGGATGCTACTATATTTTATTTAACCCATTCCGTCCCAAGCTTGTTTATTACAATACAAAGTAAATTAATCAGAATTACACATTTTAATAAATCATTTCATCATTTTTTTTTAATATTCATCAGAATACTAAAAAGGGCCCTGTGGATTTAGGTTTACAAATTTGTTTACTAAAATTAAAAGATAAGTCAGTTGTACTCAGGTAGTTTAATCAACTACACGACTTGTATTGTATGGCATAGGGGTACAAAAATGTTAGCAACAAAATATACACACATAAGACAAAATTCAACAAATGCTCAGCAGTAGATAAAGATGCTAATTCATGGGTCTCTGACAAACAGGTTTCACAAAATGTGTGCTACTTAAAAACTGGCTCATTTGTAATTGCTATTCATAATTACAAGTTTGGCAATGAGATGTTTTATGCATATTTTATTTAAGTAAGCCTATTGATATAAGATTATGAATGAATGAAGTAAAGAATCATTTTGTTTTAGGCATATTGGAACATTTTCCTTTGTCACACTATTATTGAATTTAAACTTCAATATTTTATTTGGTTGTTCTGTCAACTGCTGCAACATTGCTTACTTTGCTCAACTTTGCCTAGCTTGATAAATATGGTGTTCATCATCAAACAACTGTTTATATCTTATTCCTCAGTAAACATAGATACACGGGATAATGCAATAATAGCTCATCAACTTAAGAAGGGGCCCATTTTTTTAAAGGAATGTTGGAAACCCATATGATTTGACAGTTTGTGGACTAATAATATTGTTCTGATACCTTTTGAGAAATAGGCCCTTGACCCAGACACAAGAGTAAAGAGTTTCAGAAGTGTACAGGTACATTAAACTCAGAAGAGACTGGACTAAAAGCAGGACCCAAAAATAGTAACTAACCTTTATACGTCGTTTTTTTTTCATATGGCATATATAAAAAGAATGGTCATTTCGACAGTTTATTTTTTCAGCCATATCTGGGCAAAATTTAAATGAGACGCTTAAGTCAGTAAGATGCAAAGTGGCAAATTTTGAAATCGTTTTCCCAAAAATCGCACGCCGACAGGCGCACGATTATTTTAATCTGATAAAAAACGACGTATTAGCAGAAGTCTGTTTAATACAAAATTAAAACTAATCTAACAATAAATCTTGAAGCAGCTCAAATTATTTTGTTGAATTCGACGGCGCCCGGTAGGTCCGGTCAGTGCGTCAGCCGCGAAAGCTGTAGACAAGTTCAAATCTGACCTCGGACACCAGAGGACTTAATCACTTTTTTGAAGTATATGACATCTATTTCATTACATTATTATTTAACAGTTTCATCTCGTCAGTTATAGCACTTATATTATTGTTGGCAGATGACCCGCAGTTCAGCGAGCTGGTGTGGCAGGCGGAGGTGGCCATCGACAACAACATCTTCCCGGAGAGGATATACCAGGGCTCCAGCGGGTCCTACTTTGTCAAGAACCCTGGTGGGGTGAGTACACAAGCACTTTTTAATCTATGGGTGTTGCTTTACATTTAACCAGGCCATTTGAAAGTGGCTAGATATTATGGCTTTATATACTTACCACTTTATTAAAAGTATACAATTCGGTCGAAAGTATGTATTTATAGATGGTGCCAGCAAGCTGGATGCTAGTCCTTTACCCAAATTCCATAGAATAGTACTATATAGAGTATATAGTGATAATAATAAATAAAAGGCGTTTAGTCGACAAGTTTTAAGTACATATAATGAGAGTACAGTAGATAATACTTAAAAACATACTGAAAAGGAAAGTGGCTCAAGTACAGACGCCATCTAATATATCGGAGTGGCCAGGGTACTAGAAAATGTCTGAATATATGCACTTTATCGTCTTGACAATAGAGGCGATAAATATTTGTGACCACCTTGGCTGCTCCAATATATCTGATGGCGACTGTACACACATAATGTATAAATAAATAAATAATACAACATATGACTTAAACTGTACTTTCAACTGTTGAAGTCACAAGTTCTCTTTAAAGGTATTGTAATAAAACTAGTTTTGTTTGTCTGTCTATTCTATAGTTCCTCTAAATTCGATGCTAGTTGCTCCCTATCCCACGCTACTTGGGCTATTAGACTAATCTGCTACTAATCAAACCAGTTTCTTAATTTTTATGGTAATTACGTAATTAGTTATTAATTTGTACATTCGCTGGCGCCAGTTATAATTAGAAGTTAAAGATATTACTAGTTTTAAAGGTAAAACTAATTACCTTTTTAATATATGACGTAACATTAAATATACTCAAGGAGAAGAGAATATAAAAAGGTCCCCTTATATGGAAATATCTACACGATATGACCCGTTTTCATGGACCGTAAGAATAGAATGGAGAAATAAAAGATGCGGCACGCGACGTTCTATGAAAGTCTAAAGACCGTACCAATTTTGGTAGTACTGTTTTCCAATTCAAAAATTTTGCTACCCTGTCACTCTGACCTCCACCCATTAAAAGCTGCCAGATGCTCGAATCTAGCAATATGGTTAGTACAGCAATCTAACCAGGGTCGCGTTTTATAAAGTTACAATTTACAATTTCGCTTTTTGCCTCTCTTTCTATCCAATATGTGTGCTAGAAAGAGAGGCAAACAGCGAAATTGTAAATTGTAACTTTATAAAACGCGACCCAGGCGGGTCTTGTTGCTCTCATTATTGTGTCATATCTGACGTGGCCAGCTCTTAGTCCATTATATCAGATAAAGAATTAAGCTACTCGTATATAAAAAACAGGAAAATTAAAGGTTAATTTCTTTAACACATTTAATTATTATAAGAGTACGCTGGATCCCATCGATATCGTCTTGACAATGATTAATGAAACAAATGAACGCGACCAAGGCCATCGCATCTAGGTTGCTTAATGTGTGCTGAAAGAACGAATAAACAACTTTATTGTCGTGGCGATAGAGCTCAAGGTTCTCTGGCTATTAGCGTTTATCAATCAGTAGTCTTGTCTTGATTCAATTGCGTTAGGTAAGATTTTGTATTGCATATTAATACAACTAAGTAGACTGAACAAATCGGCCGGGGCAGAGGCAGACCAAAAAGGAGATGGCGGATTGGCGGGACGATCTGGACGCATTTTGTAGCGAGTGGCGAGAGCATGCACTAGGCCGTGACGAGTGGCGGAAGCGAGGGGAAGCCTTTGCCCAGCAGTGGGACACAGTATATGCTACGAAAAAAAAATACGCCAGTTGTCTCCGTTATTGTTGATGTTACACAGAAAACAGGAGCGAAATAAATTTAGATTTCATACCAGTAAATAAATTGGCAATTCAAGTACATACCTACAAAATATATCTTTGAAACTATGGATAATAATCAGATAAACTACTACTCTGTAATCAAAAAAACAAGAGCTCTACATAGACTTTACCCATTGATACTGGAACAGTTTATTTATATTATATAAAAAGGTACATAATAATGTGAGTAAATACTGAGGAAATAAGTTATTTTTTATCCTCCCAGTGACGTCTCAAACTAACCACGTGAGCTGTGACTGCTGTGATCCTGGTTGAACGCGGCTTTCCTAATACGATTGACATAATTACTTTTTTAATTATTTTTATAGGTATTACACCAACGTTTTTCGATAACATTCGATTTCGCTCTTATTCATGTTTTCCAGGTCTGGTTAATACCAGATTTTGCATTAAATTCGAGCGTACATAATTATTCCTACACGGGGTTAAGGGAGCTTCGAGACTGGTTCCCTTATTTGGTGTGTCGGAAACAATCATGTCAGTTAATCAGTAGGTTCCGCGTCAGTATTATTATTTCGTCAGGTTTTTTTATTTATATCTTCGTTCTTCGCAAGCCGAAGACACAAGAAATTTTTAGATGCGACGGGAGTGAAATCTTGTTTTGCGATTCAAGGAACAAACTAAGCACTTGCATCCGAAAATGTCCTGGCCATGGGTAATGTTGCCACTCGGTTCCACCTTAATTTTAGGTACAGTCGCCATCAGATATATCGGAGCGGCCAAGGTGGTCAGAAATATCTGAACAACGCCGCAATTGTCAAGGCGATAAAGTGCATATTCAGATATTTTTGACTACCCTGGCTGCTCAGATATATTTGATGGCGACTGTACTTAATGTATGTTTCTATAATAAAACTTGGTGAAGGTTGCAGGATATGGTGTGGGAAGCAATACTTTCTGTGTGACTTATAAAAAGGCAATGTATTTGATTATATAGGTAATAAGTTAAAGTACCTACCATTCCCGTAAGAACTGGACTGTCGTGTCGTGACCCCTTTTGATAAATCATAAGTTCATAACGAAATACGTCATCTACGCGCTCTTATACGCAGTTACGTGCCAAATCATAATAAAAACCAAACAGTATGTTTCGTACATTTAAACTTCCTTTCTCTCCATTTACAGAAAATAATAGGCGTATTCAAACCGAAAGACGAGGAGCCGTACGGCCGGTTAAACCCAAAATGGACGAAATGGATGCACAAGCTGTGCTGCCCCTGCTGCTTCGGACGCTCCTGCCTCATCCCCAACCAGGGGTACCTATCCGAGGCCGGCGCCAGCCTCGTCGACACCAAGATTGGACTCAAAGTAGTGCCAAAAACTAGGGTAAGTTTAGAGTAACACAAGAGGATACCTACAGAAAATACATATCTAGGTCATGACAAAGACTAGTCGATTTATCGCACATGGCTTTCTATGGACAGTGTGTCAAAGTTCAAATTTAAACAATTTTTTGCTTCATTTGGTAAAGGGTTAACTGACAACCGAGTTTCAAACTACAGCCTCGCTTTTCGTTAATTTAATATTAGCATGTGTATGTTTTTTTGTTGCGCCTCAAGGGACATTTTTATGTTTGCCTACTAACTATGATTTAATTGTGATGAGGTCACTTTTTATCTCCGCACGGTTTTATTGGACTCTATACTAATGTGATGAATCAATAATTGCACAATATAAAGCAAAGTTATGTTAACAGACAGTCAGCAGCTTAATTCAGTCGTTCTCTTTTTGAACGCGAGTGAAAGAGAAAAACTGTGTTGCGATTGGTATGGGAACTCAACTCAAATCTTAGAAATTAATTAATAAAAAATGCGCATTCATTGTATAATATTAAACAATGAAGGTTTTCTTATGAGTATGTTGGAATTGGTTTCTTAATTAAAGACGTGTAAGTCAAACTATTTTAAAATTGGAATTATTTCACAACCAGTTAGTTTCATCAAATCGTGTATCGAATACAACAACGATTTACAAAATATAAATAATTACTGAATATTAACATATATCGTCTGGTGACAACCAAAACTCACTAAGTACTTCCACAAGTTAATAGCCATAAGGAACCGTACCAGTCACAAAACAAGGTTGATTTTCGTATATTAATTTTTTGCAATTAGTGAGTTTTGGTTGTAACCTGACGATATTTTTCTTACTCTTCGTAAAAATCGTTGGTCGATGACACACACGTGACGTCACGACGCGTTGGATCGAATCCCGGCACAGTAATCGCGCGGGGACATGCTGATCGATACCATTGTTTATAGCGCTTATCAGTTAACCTGGCTGATAGCACAAACCGACGAGACATACCTAATGTAACGACATTTACGAGTACCTATGGGCACGTAGCGATTGCTGGTAGACCGTCTACGCGATTTATAACTTTATGTAGACAGGAAAAGAGCTGTATTTTGTGTGTGCTTGTGTGTATATTTTACGAAGACCCAGATTTCGTGCATTTTGCATGGCAATGAAAATACATAACTGATTAAATGGTATAATTAATTATAATAATTTACAGTTAAAGATTTAAAGTTTGTTATTAAATAAATACAAACTTTGAAAACACTGAAAAAATAATCTTTATTTAATAACAAACTTTAGTTTGAGTGGAATGCACCACTTTAAAAACATATAAAAATAATTATGAGTTAAAGATTTTTTATAAAAAAATTTAAACTTCGTCAAAAATAGTCCATGGTATTTTTTACTATAAATGGTGAGGATTTTAGCAATTAACATTTTTTTTTGAGTTTTAGCATACTGCGTCATTTTATGAAGGGCCATAAATGAAAGGAAAGCTGAATTAGTTACGGCTTCCCATCGAATATTGCTGACGCGTCGCCAATGACCATTACTCATTGTATTCAATTTAACGATTAGTCTAACAAATTCTAAAGATAAATGGTCCTTAATCCGGTCATAGTTGCGCTAGTTAATAGTATAATAGGTATGTGTCTAATGTGATATTCGTTGCAGGTGGTGAAGCTGGTCTCGGAGACGTTCAACTACCTGCGGATAGACCGGGAGCGCTCGCGGCTCAAGCGGGCCATCACCGAGCAGTTCCCAAACTTACGGTTCAACAGGATGGGCCTCCCGCCGAAGGTAACTATTAGTGCAAGGCCTGAGTGGACGCTTGGAGCCGAGTGTTCGGCGGGGCGTGCAGCGTGGCGGGCGAGCGTCCATACACTTTGTGCAGCGTGGACTCAGGATACCAGTATGAGTTGCATTTGTTTAACATGCACGCCGCACGCCCCGCACCGCTGGACGCCCAACTCGAGCGTCCGCTAAGGCCTTAGGCCGTGGTCTCCTATTTTATGCTATACGCGACGTCTGACGTCAGCGTCAACGTTCCTATACAAAAAAGACGCCAACGTCGACGTCTGAAACAGGCCACAACAGTACTTCTCTATAGTAAGCATCGTGACGCAGACGCTGTAAGCGGCCGATGGCGTTTATCGGAGACCACGGCCTTACACTATACAGTGTACGTGTAATAGACGCTGTCATCAGCGTTTTTTTAGTATTGAGGACTAAACGGCTGGCCCACTCCAGATTTATTAAGAAAAAAAATAACTCGAAATAAAAACTTTTTACAAAAAAAAGATAAACCGACTTCAAAAAGGATAAAATGAATCATTATATTATTTATATGCGTTACCAACTGATATGTTTGAAGTCGGTGCCAAGCCAAATTTGGAAGAGTTAATACGAACGAGGCGATGTGTTCAGTGAATTGTTATTTTTACTATACATATAACTAATCTAATACGGTATGAATCGCACGTAGATATACATTCGTTTCGACCATGCGTTAACTGTTAGGCAAGTAGGTACAGAAAGTATAATCATGCGTCCTATGTTTGTTTGTTAACACATTGTTGGGACTATCCGCATGTCGAACGAAGCCCGTGGTTCGGTTTGAATTATTTATCCTTCTTCATCTAAGGTTTAATCCGAAGTATAAAGGAATTCAATTGCTAGATTATTTTTTCTCTACTCACATATACCCAGTACACACGCCGTGTCAGTAAAAAAGGCACGACATTCAAATTTTCTATGGAAGGTCAATCTTACGCGTCTACATTTTTTTTTTATATTTGCCGCCTTTTTCTGATTATTGACAAAGCAGACATGTATCAGAATATATATATCGCTGTCGCATTTCATCAAAATAGGATTAGTAGTTTAGACATGAAAATGTAACACATTAAATCGCATTCACCTTTGCATTATTAGTGTCGATGTTTTGTGATGTTCACACTTGAAGCTGATTTGACCGGTTTTGTAATTTGTGGCTTGGCACCGACTTTAAACATATCAGTTGGTAACGCATATAAATAATATAATGATTCATTTTATCCTTTTTGAAGTCGGTTTATCTTTTTTTTGTAAAAAGTTTTTATTTTTCCATTTTTAGTGGTTATATATTTATCAAAATCGGTAAAGATACATAAAAAAGTTCATAATACACCCATTTTATCTAAGGAAAGTTCCACGTATCATATGTGGACTTCATCATCAGGTCCACTGCATCGAAATGGTGGTTTTCGTGAGAAAATACTTTAGTTGCTTAAGAAAACAACCAAATCAACATACATGTGCCTTTAAAAATTGAGGAGTTCTCTCAATTCCTCACGGTTTCCATCATGGAACACCACCAGATTAATGTGGGACCATATTCGAGATAGTTCCTATCAAACAAAAAAAAAGGAATTGTCCAAATCGGACCACGGGTCTCGGAGTAATCGCTGAGCATCCTACATAAAAAAATCTTCATCATTATCACGAAAACAATCATCATCATCAGGACGACTCCATCAAATTGGCGGTTTTCGTGAGAAAATGCTTGAGTGGCTTAAGAAAACACCCAAATCACCAGACACGTGCCTTTAAAAATTGAGGGGTTCCCTCAGTTGTTCATAGATTCCATCATCAGAACAGGACCAGATTAATGTGGGATTATTTTTAAGGTAGTTCCTTTCAAACAAAAAAAGAATTATTCAAATCGGACCACGGGTCTCTGAGCAATCGCTGAACATCCTACATTTAAAAAATCTTCATCATTATCATCAAAACAATCATCATCGTCAGGTCCACTCCATCAAATTGGTGGTTTTCGTGAGAAAATGCTTGAGTAGCTTAAGAAAACACCCAAATCACTATATACGTGCCTTTAAAAATTGAGGAGTTCCCTCAATTGCTCATGGGTCCATCATCAGAACAGCACCAGGTAAATGTGGGACCATTTTCGAGGTAGTTCCTTTCAAACAAAAGAAGAATTATTCAAATTGGATCACGGGTCTCGGAGTAATCGCTGAACATCCTACATTTAAAAAATCTTATCATTATCATCAAAACAATCATCATCAGGTCCACTCCATCAAATTGGTGGTTTTCGTGAAAAAATGCTTGAGTAGCTTAGGAAAACACCCAAATCACCATACATGTGCCTTTAAAAATTGAGGAGTTCCCTCAATTCCTCATGGATTCCATCATCAGAACAGTACCATATTAATATGGGACCACCTTGGATGTAGATCCTTTCAAACAAAAAAAGAATTACTCAAATCGGACCATGGGTCTCGGAGTAATCGGTGAACATACATAAAAAAAAAACACCAAACTGAATGCAGAACCTCCTTCCTCAATGGAATTGAAGTCGGTTAAAAATACAAAAAATCGTCTAACACACATGGAGTATATTCTGACAGCCCGGGAAGCGGGTAATCTAATACCTTTCTTTGAACGTCAAGGTAAATCACACGATCACGGTAAATTTGTTTCCAGTCGGGGTCATTCCAGCTGTTCGTGGAGGGCTACAAGGACGCGGACTACTGGCTGCGGCGCTTCGAGCAGGACCCGCCTCCTGCGCACGTCATGAGGAAGTCAGTATATTTATTTACATACATTTATCTCTAGTAGTAAAATGATTTTAATTTGCGAAACTAGACTATTCATTTGTTCCATTTCGCACGGAAAAAAATACCACGCGCACCAAATAAACCTGCGGGCAGCAAATGACTGAGGCGTCTTTGAGCGTGCCCACATACCGACACCGGGCAGATCGTCCGCGGCCGGCAAACGCGCGCCGCCTCGGCCGAGGCACCGCTACACCTGGCTGTTGGCTGCGCGCGTCAATTTGCTTACGAGCTTGCTCGCTCTGTGTAGCCTAGCCTTATCAATCGTAGTATGACGTACAGTCGACCAAAAATGTGGTCTACCACCCTACGGTTGAGGTCCGGTTGAACGTCATGAGACAACAAGGTCGTGCATGTTTTAAACTCCGTTAGAAATGTCAACCTTAGCGATCGTTAGATCTCGCAGAAACTTTTGTCAAAACTGGTAGACCACATTCTTGGTCGACTGTACATAAGGTCCACTGCGTAATAAAATGCTGTATAGATACGACAAACGTGCCTAAACGTTGTCGTCTCCCTCAATACGACGAACGTCCACACTAGCCGAGCTGCGCGGCAAGTTCCTCGCGAGGCGGTGCGTCAGGTGTAGAGACAGCTAATCAATTTGGCATTATATAGATTTATTTAAATATCTCTGCCAAGATTTAGAACAAATGAACACGTATTTGCCTCGGTACGTAACTTGGAACGGCATAGCGCCAGTGCATTCGTATTTTGCCCTCACCGATGGCGTATAACTGATAAGAAATATATACATACTTCGAGTAAACTTCACGTATGGCCGGCTTATTTTTCTAGTCCGTAGTGTCCGTATCTTTAGCTTTAGGTTATATTTTCCAATGACTAGGTATCTGAAAAAGTACCAACAATATTAAAATTGTATTTATTTTTAGATTCCAGTTGCAATTCGAGCGGCTCGTGGTGCTAGACTATATAATAAGGAACACGGACCGCGGCAACGACAACTGGCTCATCAAGTACGACGCGCCGCAGAACGCGCAGCGCGGCGACGCCATCGACATGACGGACCCCAGCGTGAGTTATTACTCTACTGTGTGTGTATGTCAGGTTACAGTTACAATTCGAGCGGCAGAGTGGATAGTGCAGTCGTGAAGTGAAATCGGTTCTTTCAAGAACTTTCCAAGAACAAATGCCCGGGCGAGAACCTCCTTCGAAATCTGGAAGTCGGTTGAAAGCAGTTATTACGTGTGGTATTTTTAACCGACTTCAAAAAAGGAGGTGGTTCTCAATTCGACTGAATTTTTTTTTTTTTTATCATTATTATGTCTTTTTTTTGTATGTATGTTACTCCATATCTCCGTGAATCGTGAACCGATTTTCAAAACTTTTTTTTTAATCGAACAGGTATAACCCCTAGATGATCCCATTGTCACCAAGTCAGGGTCTGATGATGGGATTCTGGAGAAATCGAGGGAACTCTTCAACTATTATAGGCACACCTATAGTGATTTCACTATTTTTTACAGCAACTCGGCCACTTCCTCTTGGAATAGCGGATCCTAAGTGAAGGCGGTTCTTTTTTTGTTTTAAATTATTAAACTTAGGTATTTGTGTTCATGTTGCAGGAGTGGTCGTCGACGCCGGAAGTGTCAATAGCGGCCATAGATAACGGGCTCGCGTTCCCGTTCAAGCACCCCGACTCGTGGCGCGCCTACCCCTACCACTGGGCGTGGCTGCCTCAAGCCAAACTACCCTTCTCGCAGGAGACCAAGTCAGTCAATTGTATATCTCTATATATAGTGCTGTTTCAAGCTGACTTTTTAAGCCTGATAAACTATCTGTCTACCAATTTTTTCAAGAACAAGATGATCAATTATAATGATTAAGTAAAGTTAGTATAGTTGCATTAGAAGTTCACACCCGCGCGTTGTTCTGTGAAATATTATACTTTTTAAAGTTTTGTAAATATTTACTTTTTTTTTGTTTCAGAGAGCTAGTACTTCCATTGTTATCAGATATGAACTTCGTCCAGGAGTTATGTGATGAGCTACATTTATTATTCAAAGTAAGTTTTTTTTCTACTAATTCATAACCATATTGTTTTGAAACTAATATTTACTTAAAAGAAATGTTTCTTGCCAACTCCTAATTTTCGGGCAACAATGCAATAAATAATTTTACCAAAGAAAGAACCGACTTCACTTAGGATCCGCTTTTCCAAGAGGAAATGCCCGAGTTATAGGTGTGCCTATAATTGTTCAAGAGTTCCCTCGATTTCTCCAGAATCCGGTCTCTCTCTCCTCGATCTCTCCGAAAAATATCGCGTGATGTGACTGAATAGACGTGAATGAAACCAATTATAGCAGTTACCAAGTATAGGGTAAAATAAAAGCTGTGTTGTGTGTGTTTTGCAGCAAGACAAAGGTTTCGACAAGGGTCTGTTCGAGCGGCAGATGTCCGTGATGCGCGGGCAGGTGCTGAACCTCACGCAGGCGCTCAAGGACAACAAGAGCCCCGTGCAGCTCGTGCAGATGCCCGCGGTCATCGTGGAGAGGTTCGTACTCAGTGCAGCGGCCATTATAGACGACAAACTTGTAATAACAAGTTTTTGAACACTTTTGAATATAAGCCGCCGACGCCGATCTACTGCTCAAAGGGATGATTCTAACAAACTACAGATGGATGATCACATAATTCTTATATCCACCTTCGGTTATCATTATCATCATCAGACCATATCAATGGTACATTTTGGTACATTCTATTTTCATACAAGTTACGCAGGTATGCTAAATTTCAGCTCAATCGGACATCCGGAACTGGTTCAAAGCTTGCAAATTGCACCTAAGCAACAAACTGACAAACATTGTGAGTTAAGTAAATATAAAAAAAACAGCCAAGTACGACTCGGACTCGCGCACGAAGAGTTCCGTATCTATAAAAACGGAAAAAAAATCATGTCTGTTGTATGGGAGCCCCCTCAAATATTTATTTTATTCTGTTTTTTAGTATTTGTTGTTATAGCGGCAACAGAAATACATCATCTGTGAAAATTTCAACTGTCTAACTAACTATCACGGTTCTTGAGACAGACGGACAGCAGAGTCTTAGTAATGATGATGATCATTTCTTCCTGTTATCCCTCATTAGGGACATAGGGCTCGCAGAAGAGTTTTCCATTTGTCGCGATCTTGAGCGGCTACTTCCAGCTCTTTCGAGTCGAGACCAATTGAGCCAGCCTCCGTCTCAACTGATCGCCTCCATGTAGTAAGGGGGCGTCCCGACCTTCTACGCCAGTAGCTTGCCAGCGGAGACTCTGCTTGGGCAAGTGGTTGTCCGGTCTACGGAGTGCGTGTCCGATCCATCGCCATTTCCTCTCCAGGATTTCCTGCCTTATGGGCTTCTGGTCAGTCATCTCCCACAGCCTCACGTTTGAGATGGTTCGCGGCCAGTATATACCCAGGATGCGCCGTATGCTTAGTAATAAGGTCCCATTTTTACCCTTCGGGTACGGAACTCTGAAAACCAGAGTAATTCGTGTGAACAGTTAATAAAAGAGTGTTGGTGTGCACGCGCAGGTCCAAGAGCGGGTCGACGTCGTCGCGGTTCTTCGACTCGTTCCAGCAGCGCTTCCAGCACAAGTCGCCCTTCTTCTCGTGGTGGTAGCGGTGAGTTCATATGAATATATATTATAGGACAATCTTACACAAATCAACCTTGTCCCACAGTAAGCTCAATAAGGCTTGTGTTGTGGGTACTAGGCGACGATAAATATAATAGATAGATATAGATAAATATTTAAATACGTAGAAAACATCCATAACTCAGGAACAAATATCCGTGATAAACACAAATAAATGCCCTGACCAGGATTCGAATCCGGGACCTCCTGCTTCATAGGCAGGGTCACTACCGACTAGGCTAGGAAGCCGTTAAAATCTCGTCTATCATATTCTCACGACGGACGCAAACAAGCATACGACCCGCCTGATGGTAAGCAGTTACCATTAATACTTGATAGGGAAAAGTCATTCGGAGTTTTGATTTTGGTAAGCGCTTATTTTTGGGTAAGTAACGATGTGCTTACCAAATGGATAGTTTTTAAAACAACCCTATCAAATACCCCGTTATTGGTTACCCGGCTCTGGCTCTGGTTCAAGCCTCATGCTGAATTGTCCTAATGTTTCTGGATAGAAATAAAAAGCACAAGAGAGTCACAAAAGTTACGGTGTTCCTAACCTACATTGCGAATTAATGATGAATTATAGATATGAATCATTTTAAATCTACATCATCATAATTTACAAATCGTGATAATCCATATTGAAAGGGCCTTAACCCTTTGACCGCCCAAAGCCGTCATATCACGCGCACGGAAAGTCGTCAGTGCTATTACGTGATATCACGTACAAAATATAACCGGTTTGCCTTGCGCGCTGGCGCTGAGGGCACGATTTTCTGAGGGAACGTTTAAAAATTTAATGGCGGCCGGAGATTACACCTTTATTGGTTGATATCTGAATTGAATCTGTACAAGGATTACAATGTAAGCTCTTGCCACAATAAGGGCCCTTTCAACATGGACTATCACAATTGTTGTTTTTACATTTACTGTTACCAGAATTGACGTAGTGTTTTTGTTTAATTTTCAGACCTAAATAAATGATGACGCGGTGAAGCTGATAGTAAAACCAATTGTATGTATATTTATGTATGTATTAAAGTAAATTAGCGCATATTTATATTTAATTAGGTACTGCTGGATTTGTGTAACTTATTTTACGCTTTAATTTTATGTCTACTTAAAAATATACCTAGGATTTTTTATATTGGCAATTGTCGGCTGTCGGCTACGTAATTGCAATTGTCCTAATGTAAAGTTGGCGAAGTCGGTTCAATAAACATTCGTGGCAGTGTACGGAAAAAGGGCCCACTTTGTCGATTTGGGGTTATTAGTACTTCCTAAACCTACACAACGTGTATAAGCTGTCTATTAGTGAAAAAAAAGAAGTGTCCTTGTAATTCGGCAAAGCGGGCCCTTTCACTAAACTCGTCCACATTTATTTCCTAAAAGATAAAAGATAAAAAGATAAAAGATATTTATTCTTCAATTTAGGCACATTACAATGCACTTATGAACGTCAGAACTCCTGAAACTGTTAACCTTGTTATGTTGCCAGTATGGTTCATTATGGCTATGAACTTCTGGTAGTACTTAGTGATTATACAGTACAAAATAATGTCATTTCTTTCAATACAGATTTGATGTTTTTGTTTTGTATAATTTCTGCACTGCATATTCGTAAGTTGCTGCGTTATAAATATTTGAGGCATTATCTATGAAAAGGGACCTTATTGTCGATGGTGCTTATGTCGCGTGGCATCGTAATCGTATTTCGTTGCCATTAACAATGGCGTAAGCGCCATCGGCAATAACGTCCCTTTTCATAGATAACGTTACATTTCGTGTAGTTAATATTGTTTAGTTCACTTAAGTCATTTTTTACACATGTTAGGGAAATAAAAAATCATCGCCAAGAAACCATTGGAATCTTAAAAAGTTTAGTATACTCGTACCCTTTAGATATTGGAAGGTCAAGGTCATACGGCAGTCGTCATAGTAAACCAAATACCTGCGCCAAAAGCAGTCTCCAAAGCAGACCCCGAACTTCTTTGAAATGTGACCAGGCGCTAAGATATTTTTTTATTTTAAGTATTTGGTTTATTAATATTGTCTACGGTTGCCGCGATAGTTATTCATGAAATAAAACAACTTTGAACGGATTATATCGCGTATACTGAATTTAAATTACATCCCGACGTTTCAAACACTTTACAGTGTTCGTTGTTTTATTTTATTTGGTTTATTATAATAGTTTATTTTTTATTTATTTGGCTAATATTTGCCGGAATAAAACAACGTAATACATCTGGTATACATGAATTTAAATCAAGCAGCTACTTTTTATTTACAATCCATTGTTTTTCTCTAAACTCTAAATTAATTCTCTACAAACAGAGATTTAGTACAAATTGTGTGTTTTAAAGATAGAAGAAGATTATTTTAATCAGCAGTACTAAGTTAAAACATTTCGTTTTTGACAGAAGTACAGTCGTCATCAAAAAAGTGTTATTCTTACCATCTCATAGAATAGGAACAAACTACCACTTTTTAACAACTGCGAATGTAATGAGTTATAGGTCATATTTAGACCAGAACTAGTCTAAAAAAAAACTTATGTTTTTTTTAATACTTTATTTTGGTGATATAACAAAACGACTAATTCTCCGAAACCGTAGCTGTAGGTACGCGGAATACTTTTGCAAATTCGTCTACATTAAGTTATATAAATAAGCAAAAAAAAAACACTAAACTTTTCATAAAAAATATCATGAACTATGGTGAATTGTGCATTAGTGGAGAACCTTTTCGACGCCATGACAAATGTATGCAGTCATTCATACGCCAAACATGCAATTTTCTGACCATTAGCAGACTAGCCCAAATTTTCATCGAATCACATACAATACTGCAAAAATAATTTCTAATATGTAAAGTGTATATTTTATTTACGTTCTATAGTATAATATAAGCAAATTTCTAGTGAAAACAACTTGGGACAGGCAGAATTTAACCGTCTGTCAACTTTAAATATTTCAAGAATATATAAAACAATGATTAATTTATTTTATAGTGTTTTTCTATTGTATAGTACCTATCTTTACTTTTTTGTAATTAGTTTTTATATGTTCCTAGTGTTTAATTAAGGCAATTATTTGCAGAATACCAGGCTGTACACATAAATGTCGGTGGCCGATTGTAAAATCAGGCAGATCGTACCTAATGTTCTTGTGTAATGTTTTAACGATAGTCATATTCAACCAATGTATAGTTAGGTTCGTTAGGTTGTTTCGGATGCCCAGAAATAGGAGCCCCGCTAATAGCGGGCTCTGTCGACTCAGGGAACGAGTCAAAGATTTTCACGTTTCACGATATGCCTAGGAATTTCACGATTTGCCTGATTTTACGATCGGCCGCCGACATAAATAATATGACAGTGCTTAAACTATTGCTTGTATTGTACTATAGCGAGTCGATATTTAGCGTAAGGATTTGTTATTGTTGTCTATGCTTGCCTATTTATTTCGATCCTCGGCCATAGCTCGTACAAACTGTGTTATTTGAGATATGGCTATATTTTTGTTACAACTTCAAACTGTGTAGGCGCGGTATGACATTTATCTTACTTCATATAAGCCTTCAGTTTTCTTAACATGCTATATTTTGTAATAAATCTGTCCACACATGGTTCTGGTAGTTCGTTCTTTAGGCAATAGTAGATGCAATTATACCAAATGCACTCTCAGACGTAATGTAGTTCAATTAACTTGGTAAACGGATCAAGTGCCTCTTGCATTATGAATCCTAATTTGATACGAATCTTTTATAGTACAATCTTATAAGCTTGGACAGCGGAAACTTGTTTATGTTGTGATATTACTAAGTAGACTACGCTCATTGGTCGGTGGTCAGATGTACCCCTTAACTGAGACGGTTGGTGTAATCGTACGGTTAGCTATTATTGCAGAAGGCCATCCATGGTTGTCATTTTATCGCGTATCGCGTCATGCGTCACGTTCGCACTTACATACTTGTTCGAACGTGACAGCTATGGTGACAGGTGATAAAAATCCGACCATGCTAGGATAGCAGGTTTCCGTGATACTGAAACATTCTATGGTCAATACCGTACAAACGCTTGTTATTTTTCTGATTTAAATGATGTTGTTTTTTTTTTAATTTAACCCTTTACGTAGGTAAAGAAAGAACGTTTTCGAATAAATTCTGGTTTGCACGTGACACTTCGTGGAATGTTTCTACTGGGAATTAACTACTGGAAACCCATTGCACTACCAACCGCTGAGTTAAGTGGTATTCCTCAAGGGGTGATATCTTATTTGACAGAGAAGCGCAATGTTGAAGTTGTATACTAATATTTATTTAATATAGTGTGTAGAACAATAATGTGTCGCATATTTTTGCGGCCTTTGTGTATGAAGATTCTATTGCCGGTTTCTGTACTGTCAACGTCAAAGATATGCAACCTTACTAAGGAGGAAGGTGCAAAATTGTAAACATATTTTTGGCGTTCACTACCGCAAAATCTATATTCTTCAACCATTTGAACGCCAAGCATCGGACCGAAAAATAGTGCCCTCAGCTCCAGCGCGCGTGCAAGGGAAACCGGTTATATTTTGGACATGATAACACGACCTGGCGCTGAGGGCACGATTTTCCGTGCGCGTGATTTGACGACTTTGGCGGTTAATAGGTTAATGGGACATCTCTATCATGTATATACCTATGTCTTTTTACTTTGCTGGGTTTGCTGCAAAATGAAGATTAGTTTTAAACCCCTGTCCAAGCTCCTTCGGATCCAGTAGACGTTTTGTACAAGGGAAGGGCGTTGATCAACCGTTAAGGTCTAGTTATTCTAGTTAGTAATGTTTTAAGGCGAGCACACACCGTCAAGAGACTGCTTTTGTGGGCGAAATTATTTTATAACAAGATTGGTTTATTAAAAAATACTAAATTACATTTTGGCAGCTTTTTATTTGTAATAAATTTAATTAAAATTATTCTGATCTTCTCTGCTAGGAATCTTAGCTGCTTATATTTATATAATTTACGAATACGATTCGCTTCAAAGGCGCTTCGTGTGCGGATTTCTTTGAACATGTACAATGAGATACGAAATTGCATGGACACATTATAAATGAATTCATTCATAAATTGTCCATGCAATTTTGGATCTGGGTGTAAGTGCTCGTATGATTGTCATCTTACGCTACGCTTACTCTACGACGCCGTGTGCAAAGGGTCTAAATCACTAATCTAAGCGTTTTTGCATCTTAATATCCGCTCTTGACGATGTGTGCGCGTCCTGTTACTACAAACAATTTATAAATTCATCGATAGTTAGACGGAAACTGATATAAATATGTTATGTGTAGCCGGTGTGTGTGATATGAGTGTGTGCAGTGATGTGCAATGCCGTTTAGTTCATCGACTGTCAATTTTATAAAACCATGGTCCATCTACGCCAAATATAGCGCGGCCATACTATAGCTTTCTGAGGCTTCTATAAACGGGCTTTATCAGAATTTAAAACGTGTCATTCAAAGGTTCTTAAAGTCGTCCACGCTAAGTTTGCACCAACTTGACTCTTGATGGCGATGACAACTTACGACCATGTCATATAAAACTTGGTGGATAACTTATTGTGGTCAGACTCTACTGAAATGTCGTTGAACTAAATGACAGTGTATGTTACGTTGTGGCTATGCTATGGGAAGAATATTTCAATCGAAATAGTAGTATCTATAGCCGCTAATACCATCTCTTGGTTCTAACAATAAGACAAGTAATTATCGAGACCTTATTTCAATGCAGTACAGTTTAAAAATGGTTAGTTACTTTTGCTATTAAGGTTATAGATTCCTGAACGCGACTCTATTGATAGTGAAATAAAGTGTATTTTTGTACACCAGTCTCTTACGATGTATTTCAATGTTGACTGGTGACTGGATATACAAGAGTATAGTCGGTAACTCGTGCGAGAGGTGGGTCCTTGGTCGCGATTTCCTAAGTAAATGGTATCTTCCCATACAAAGCGTGAGAATGTCACCTGTACATAGTTTTAAAGATTTTGTTCCATGGTTATTTCATGTTTATATGCATTATTTAATTTTGGAGAAAAAAATATAATCACCATTGCATTTTAATAATTTTGTTTTATTTCTTGTGGGATTCATTAAGATTATAAGGTGAAACTAGTACTTACACTTTTTCCCTATATCAAAGTTGAACTTACTACCTAGGAGCCTAGAAAACAGGGTCCGATAAAGAGCATAAAGTAGATAGCGCTCTCTCACTCGCACTCGTTACAAAAACACACATTGGCAGTTTGACTTGTTTTCATGATGACATTGTGCGCAGGCGCGGTCTCAGGGGGGGGGGGGGGGGTCACATGGGACATGACCCCCCCCCCAAAATCCTACTTTTCTAATAGAAAAATAATTTTACGGACCCCCTCAAAAATTTGAAAAAAAAATTCTACATTAGTGTCCCCCCCCCCCAAAATTTTCGTCTGCGACCGCGCCTGATTGTGCGATGCCGTTATTACTGCGTTGGTCAAAACGAGATGCAGTTCCTTAAACTTCTCTTTCGGCCTCACTGTTTGGTCTAGTATTAAGCGAAGTAAAAGATTTGGGCAAAATTTATTCCCTTTCCCTTACGTTAATATGTTGAACTTAACATTTAAACATAAAAAAAACACCAAACCGAATGCAGAACCTCCTTCTTCTATGGAATTGAAGTTGGTTAATAAATACTGATCGTTGATCGAAGCCTCGATAGATCGTACAAAATTAATTAATCGGAGAAGCTCGGCGGGAAACAAGGCATGCTTTTTTTCTCTGTTCGTTGTCACATTGATAATTGGGTTATTGTTGAAACTTGACGAGGGTTAAGAAAACACACAAAAATATTTTAAATAAGTTTTATTCAACAAGCGAAACAGGTAACATGTTGTGCTTCGAAATATCGCGTACTGATGTCTAAAGGTACCTTACCTACCTTATAGAGTAAACCTTTCGTAACTGGAACCTAACAGTGGCATTAATATAACACGTTTAAATATGATTTTTTCACTATTAGAGGTCTTTTTTCACTAAAAATGGTTCCAACCGCCGGTAGGTATACCCTGTAAAGTGATAATAAATAGGGAATGTAATAAATTTGATGTTGACCAGAAAAGTACTTAATTATTAATTTGCGATACACTAGATACAATTTTCTTTATCTTAGAGAACAGAATAATTTGAACATATTAAAGCTAGTTTTCCTTTAAAATACTTTGCATCGGATACCAAGGGGTCATGTGTCCGCCCGAATGAGTAAAAATAGGTAACAATCCACGAAGAAAACCTATAGAAAATATTATTAAATAATATTCGTACCATAATCACAATCCTCTTTATTTTTCTTTTAACTTAATGAAAATGATTTTGTTTTCGATATGTCACATAAAATGTTATACAGACAACGCAGATCATGTAGTTTTATATTTATAATGCCTTGTATCAAGCTAATTAATAAAACTATTCGAATTAATTATTCGAAGTACTAACTTCATTTCACGTGTGTTACACGATATAAGTGTTGACAAAGAAACAACATTTATTCATGCTAAATGTACGCAAAACAACAGTCGACGTCAAAGTTATGTTTACACTTTTGCACCTTATTACAAAGGAATAAGGTGCAAAAGTGTAAAGATATCTTTGACGTTGACTGTACAACAACTATGAAACCAGTGAACTAAGAAATATGTTTCATTAAATAATTAATAAGCGTAATAAAAGCAAAACTTAACTAATAGGACTAAATGACTTGATTTAACAAATAAATAATATTCATAGTAAAATAATTCAAATACTTGGCGCAATCAGTAGGATAAGACCTGTTTTGTTATAAATGAATGATTCTCTGATTACTGAATAAATCTCTTATCACTTTAAATAAATGCCTATACATCGAAAGACACGTTTAAGAGTATTAAAATCACGGAAAAATAAACCATTATCAAGTATAGGTAAATTCACAAGAGCTAACAAAGAAAGTCTATGTTAACAGTTTGGTAACAAATCACACCGGTGTATATCAATTTAATCATCCTAAAAAGTGCTTTGAACTTTTCACAAATAGATAATCAGAAAACAATAAGAAATGACGGATTTATTTAGATATAGTAAACAATGCGCTATTGACAGAATCAAAGGGTCTAAATCATTTTGGTTTCAACAACCACCAAGATACGTCTGAATTCAAATATCTCTTTTTAACCCTTTGACCGCCAAAGACGTAAAATCACGCGCACGGAAGGTTGTACCCTCCGGGCCAGCACGTGATATCACGACCAAAATATAACCGGTTTGATGTGCGCTGGCGCTGACGGCCCGATTTTTCCGTCCGATACTTGGCGGTCAAAGGGTTAACTTTATTCTCGTAGACACTTAGACAATTATGGTCAATGGTAGTTTTAAAGTAGGCCACATTGCCCCAAAATGACCCCAAGCTACGGCCCTGATCGAGATCGAACAATCGGGTTTTAATTCAGATGTGTTTTGAGTGGTTTAGCTATGAGTGTTGGTCCGTGAAGTCCGTGATTATATCTAACACAGGGAAGCGTGCACGCGGTCTTATCTGTTGACATGTGCGTGTTGGTACTTGACGAACGCGATGGCGGCGAGCTCCTTGCAGAACTCTTCTAGCACTATCAGGCTTTCTACCAGTTGGTTATGGTCGCAGCTGGAAAATAAGGTAAAAATGAAGTTTTCCAGTAAAAAGGTACATCATTGTCGGTTGTTAAGGTTTACTTCTCAATGAATTTTTATGATAGCAGCGCCTTATCGACAACCGACAATGAGTTACCTTTTAGACAGTAAAATAGCGTTTGTGTGAGCATGAGACGATTTAGAGAAGTACTTACTTATTTGATATTTTGATTTGAAATTCTACATTTTTAATGTTAGGAAAAAAATTGGTTGTGGGCTGTAAGTAGGTCTAGTTATCCTTTTAAAAGCGGAAACAAATATATAAGTACCTCATAGTCATATATAAAATGTGTTTTGGATCAGTAACTCTCAAATACACATTTTAATTAAAATAGGTGTATAACAACACGTGGTAAAAGAGCATTCCTCTTCGTGCTTGATCGCTAAATAACCAGAAAAAATGGTTAACACGAGATCAGTCACACTCGTATGGAATTATTGAGATTAGATTTAATTTTAAACCGCCTTATATGTTCATAAAAGCGCTAGCAATTTTGAACTCTGTAATCATTTACGCAGTCATTTCGTCTCCTATGTCAGACAATGGCGGGCGATTAAAGATTTAATTAAATATAATTATTCGAGATCTCCTTTACCTCTCATCGTAAATCGGATCCTCACTCATCAAATGCAGCCTCGTATTCTCTATGACCTTCTTATAATTTCTCAACCGAGGTATCTCCATGGTCAGCCGCTTCGCCAACTCCTGCAGTGTCTTGAACAACGTTACCGTCTTTTTCGAAGTCGGTAACATTGGGTTAAGTAAGTACTCGTGTAGATTGGGATGTGGGAGTAAGGCTAGTTTAGATATTATTGATGTGAGGTGTAAATTGAGTTGGTAGGGCTGATTATGCATGTTAGAGAGTAGTTTGAAAAGCATTCTGAAGAATGGTCCTTCGTCGAAATCTTCTTCCTCGCAAACGTTTAAATCTTGGCTTCTCAGTATGAGTCTTTGTGTGAAACACTGTTTGTTTTCGCACTGGCAAGGGTCTTTGTGCTGGAAGATATCGTCGAGGTGTAAGTCCGCCTCGGGGCGCGAGTCGTAGCTGTGCGTGGAGGAGGCGGTAGTGTCCACGTAGGCATCAGTCGGCCAGTTGAACGTGGACGTTATGTCCAGCCAGAACTGGAAATGTTTTTGGGTTATTTGTACACTGACGTTACAAAACACGTACTTAGACGTAATAAATGAAATGAATAACCACGTATTTATATAAAAATACTAAAAAAATAATCCGGAATTGATACCTAATTATGGTAATTAATTACATTCTTAATCCTTAAGGCTTCCGTTATACAGATATGCTACGTGAAAGTTAAATACACTCAAGTTTGGAAATATTTTGAAAGTAACTCATATTGTCAATGAACACAACTGATTTTGAACCTTATTTTGACCCTAACACTCAAGATTTTGAGTGATTGTATGTAGTCGCTAAAATTCATAAGGGTTAACATACCGTATTTATAAGTATTAACTTATATAACGAATTATGTTTATCCGTATCATCTAAACGGATAAACCGATTTTAGGGCGGTTTATAACTTTATAATCGATAATTTTGTCCGTCGATAGTTCTTGAATAAGTTTTAAGTAGGTAAGTAGACGGCGGTGCCATTAAGTTGCGAGTTTTTGTAATAGTATTTACCTGATAATGCCTATGCGCATCGTGTATGTAATGCTCATAGTCGGCGCCCACCGGGTCGGAGAGGATCGCCCGCGGCAGCAGCAGCAGGAAGCTGCAAGAGAGGGGACCAATAAAACAACCGCTCGGAAACAACGTCTTTAATCAAACATAATAATATGGCCTTAAAGTAATCACAGATCCACGGGGAGATTTTCAATTTGTATCACCCTTAGCGTCGGCATCAAAGTTATTGTAGCTTGATGATATGTCAAAGCCTTTGACAGCCAATCATCGGGCAGAAAAATCGTGCCACTAACGCCAGAGTGAGCGTTCGCACTCGGTTATATTTTGGACGTGATATCACGCGCTGGCGCTGAGGGCACGACTTTTCGTGCGCGAGATTTGTCGTCTTTGGCAGTTAAAGGGTTATATGATTAATTTTACTATCAGTTAGAATTTGTGTGGAAAACAAGTCTCGTGGTTTATATGGGCACTCCTACATTCTACGGTACTTCTCTTTCCGCACAGACTGTATGTGCTATATGCTACATTATATGTTCTTCTCTTTGGCGTTTTGCTTAATAGTTACATTAATTGCCTAGAAGTTAATAACTTTATTGATTAGTTAGAAACGTTAGTAATTTGTTAAATACTATCGCTACAATACATTTGCTGCCGACAATATCTACAATTCGTTTTTAAATATCTAAAATGAATACTGTTTCATTTAAGTTATCACGTTGATATATTTGAACATAATGTTTGTTTACTTATCAATAAGTTAGAAATACCAAACTACTTCAAGCGTAGGGTGATAAAGTCAGGCCGAAATATACAAAATTCTTTGTAGAAAAATAACCAAAATATATGACTGAGAAAGATTTTTGAACAAAAAATCACAGATCGATTCCCTGTAAAATATACTAAATATCTATGTTACTTGTGAAAACTAAAATAAAATATTTCATCTTCGTTTAAATTTACTTATTTTATAGATACGTCAAATCATGGCATAACCGTGATAATATTGAGCCAAGTAAATTAAAAACTAAAGGCACACAGTTGGTAAATTATCGTGTACACAACCTCTGAGTCTCCTGGGCCCTAGTAATCTCAATCTATAAACTCACAAATATCATAGAATAATACTGTTATTAGCAAAAACGGACGTTTGAAATCTAATAAAGATACCTATTTATATACTTCTTATGTAAGGGAAATATTATTCCACATATCAAAACAAACCGTTTTGCACTTAGTTTGCATCAAATTATGTTTTTTGCTGGGCAACAGTATAATAGTTGGTTTTGGTATTTTTTGTTGTGCTTTTAAATACTAGCCTTATAGTAAATAGTCTTCTTCATCCTAGCGTTTATCCCGGCTTGGGGTCCGCTTGACAACCTAATCCCATGAATTGGCGTAGACACTAGTTTTTACGAAAGCGACTGCCATCTGACCTTCCAACCCAGAGGGGAAACTAGGCCTTTTTGGGATTAGATCCGGTTTCCTTACGATGTTTTCCTTCACCGAAAAGCGACTGGTACTGGTGGACAAATGATATTAAATAGTAACGGAAGTTATTTAAAAACAAGGCTATTTACGTTGTTATCTAAAAACAGGTGCTTTACACATTACACATAATTGCCAAAATTTGTGAAACTAGGTAAAGCATGCAAAAATCGTTACATTTATTAAAAACAAATCACACCTACTCTAGGGATTGTGTACACGACATTTAAAATAAAAATAAAATATAGTAAAATTATTTAACCCATATATCAAAAAACCATATTTACTGTTTTCTTATATAGGTACAAAAAGGTACAATAAAACTATTTACAACAAAAAATGAGGATCTCTTAAAAACCTCATTGACCTTTTATAAAATTGCGTTACTTCTATAAAACCGCAATTTTACCTACAGTTAAAACCCGGCGTAGTATAAACACTACCACTGCCTGATTTCTCGTTTAAAATTATTTTTTTAACCCTATGGAACTGGTTATTATCATTATAATACACATTTGTGCAGTTTTCAGAAAAAAAGGTACTACTGTCGGATGTCGATAAGGCTAACTTCTAATTGAATGTTGGTCGCATCACTGAACTGGATAATTCTAAACAGAAAATTGACAAACGGTTCGAAAACGAATTAAATTTTATGGGATCTTAACTTTTTACCAAAAGTTAGTTCCTCTGGCTCAGATGAAAAAGAAGTATAAACATTGATTACAGTCCGTGAGCTCTAAAAAGAACCTTCGGGTTTTAGAAAGACACATCGGGACATGAAAAAGCAGAACAGCAATATTACCTTCGTGTATCAATGCCGATTCCCGAAGGTTCTCCTTAAAGCTGTACCACTTTGATGCTATCGCCTTATAGACTACCGACTATAAGTACCCGTTTAGTTGAAAACAGCACGTTTATAGTTATATTTATGAGTTGGGCGTGTTGGGGATGGGTATGTTTTCGCTGGACATGGCCTCCTCTACCTGCGCTTTGAGCAGCTCGAGCCGTCTAAAAAGCAAGCACGGGTCAGTATATTGAGGTAGCTAGGCGGTGGCATTGAGAGCAAATGTTATGCTACCTTGAAACCTTATTAGTAGCTTCGTGTAAGATGATAAAAGATTATGCATAGCAGTGTAAAATATAACGGCTACTCCCATGTCACTTTGACTTTAGTCACTTCGCGCGGAGTTTCGGAGAGCCTAGGTCTAGGCCCAGGAAGATGGTCTCACGAAAGTTCATTATATGTAGATTAATATAGGTTGCACGTATTTTCGCTCAACATCCTATTTCCATCGATTTATGATCATCAAGAGCGTCCACCCAAGCGATAGCGATCAACCAAAATCGATCCAAATTACATGAGAAACTCGTTATAAATGTAATCTATATATTTAATTATTTTTGAGACATACATACCTATTGATAACCCTGTGTATGTTCTCGGAGTCCCGCGGCTCGGGCTGCAGGCCCTCGTGCTGCAGGATGTCGCTGATCTGCTCGTTTACGTGGTCCTCGTGCTGCAGCTGCTTCATCGCTTCCCTGGATCAAATCATTCCATTCGTTCAATTCATCAGCTCAGTATTTTTCAGTTTAACTAAAATTTGTATTTCTACAACCCACAGTATTTTGCAGTTTATCTCAAATAAAATAACTCAAATAACTGCAAAATCTTGGCAGTGAACAACGTCTTAGTACCTAATTATTTAGTAATTAATAATTACTAATTATTAGCGATTCAGGCGAACTGGACCCCTTTTAAATAGGAGAAATAAAAACGGCCCTAGAATGCCGCCCTGAGGTACTTCGTATGTTTATAAGCGGGATCGTAATTGTTTTACGAAAATCTGTAGCCCCTGTGACATAGATGAGATAGGGGTAAAAAGCTTTGACACTTTGATATAAAAGCGAAGGGTTTCTTTTATATATAAGTATTTTAAGCTCTACTCTACCCATTCAAACGCCTTAGAGAAGTCAGGAAATTTTTACCATGTTAAAGTTCTCTACATCCATTTTAGTCACCAATACTGTAGATCTAAGTAATAGCATCTCAATATCTATATATCTTAACTAGCTATCAGTGGCGGTGGGTCAAAAATTTTCTTAGGCAAGCCGGTGTTGAATTTGGCTTAAAATGACTTCATGAGCTGTAGGAAAACTGCTCAGGCGCCTAAAACTTAGGCAAGCCGACAGGAATCGTGTTCTATGGACGCGCCGCCACTGCTAGCTATCGTAGAGTCATAATCAACGTGTCGGTAGGGCAATAGCTAAGGGCTAAGCCGCGAATCACTACATAAAGTAAGAGTGAGCGAGATGTCCAGCTTAATGAGTTTCGACTCAATCGACAAGTTGGTTTTGCAGCACTATTACATGCAGAGGAAACAACTATAACGCCTAAGCTACCTGTTCCTCTCTCGCTCCTGCCACAGCGACACGTCGTTGAGCCTGTCCCGCTCGTCGTCGTCTGCCGGCGGCGGCGCCACGTACCCGCGCGAGCACACTCGGGACAGAACGAGACGGTGGATGCTGTGCTCGGTGCCTTTCTCCACTATTGTCTGTGAGGAGAGATTCAATAATTAAGTCATTGATTTGGGATAGGGGATTTTATTTTCGTGTTATCCACGGTCCTTACCGAATATACGCGTGAAAAAACTTGCACTTCCAAACCATCTAACGTGCGTTGGGATAAGATAGAAAGGTATTTTTTTAGGGGTAAGATAAAAAGTAGTCTGTAGTGCTCCGGAATATGGACGATTTTTTGTCTTACCCCTAAAAAAATACCTTTCTATCTTACCCTAACGCAGGGTGCGTTGGGGTAAGATAGAAAGTTTGAGAAACTGAGTTTTGTGTGTCAACCTAAGGGTAAAAGTGCATAATGAAAACCAAGAGCCGAATAGCTCGAAAAAGCCGCGGACAGAATGAGTAATGAAAATTGACAGTAATGGAAAATGTCGATTACTGATCAGTTTTCTTGCGACAATGAACGTAATGTCACGTTCGAAACGTCAGACTAAATAATAAAAAATAAATGTGCGTACACTTACTCGTAATTCCTATTTTTAACCGACTTCAAAAAAGGAGGAGGTTCTCAATGCGACTGATTTTTTTTATCATATTTTTTTTTACTATAATTTTTTTTTGTATGTATGTTACTCGATATCTCCGTGAATCGTGAACCTATTTTCATTTTTTTTAATCGAACTGGTATAACCGCCAGATGGTCCCATTGTCACCAAGTCGGGGTCGGATGATGGGATCCTGGAGAAATCGAGGGAACTCTTCAACTATTATAGGCACACCTATAGTGATTTCACTATTTTTTAAAGCAACTCGACCACTTTCTCTTATCCGGATCCTAAGTGAAGACGGTTCTTTTTTGTTTAAAATTATCATAAAGCGATACGTTACCTCAAAGAACCTCAGCGTCTCGAGCGTGAGGTCGTGGTTGTCGGTGAGGCAGTTGGTGATGAGCGTGTGCAGGAGCGGCCACTCCGACAGCTCGCCGTCGCCCACTAGCCAGTTGGAGAACTACAACAAAAGCTATGTCACCTCAAAGAACCTCAGCGTCTCGAGCGTGAGGTCGTGGTTGTCGGTGAGGCAGTTGGTGATGAGCGTGTGCAGGAGCGGCCACTCCGACAGCTCGCCGTCGCCCACTAGCCAGTTGGAGAACTACAACAAAAGCTATGTTACCTCAAAGAACCTCAGCGTCTCGAGCGTGAGGTCGTGGTTGTCGGTGAGGCAGTTGGTGATGAGGGTGTGCAGG
Source organism: Pammene fasciana (assembly GCA_911728535.1). Lineage (NCBI taxonomy): Eukaryota > Metazoa > Arthropoda > Insecta > Lepidoptera > Tortricidae > Pammene > Pammene fasciana. Next base: position 28,948,745 of record OU452273.1, on the reverse strand, counting down.
AGCGGCCACTCCGACAGCTCGCCGTCGCCCACTAGCCAGTTGGAGAACTACAACAAAAGCTATGTTACCTCAAAGAACCTCAGCGTCTCGAGCGTGAGGTCGTGGTTGTCGGTGAGGCAGTTGGTGATGAGCGTGTGCAGGAGCGGCCACTCCGACAGCTCGCCGTCGCCCACTAGCCAGTTGGAAAACTCTACAACAAAGAAAAAAAACCCTAAAAATGTTAACCGGTGAAGCATATTTTTCTTTTTCTACTCCTGCATTCTAATTTGCCAATAAAAGGACTGACATGTAAATTCAAAGCATATACTTTATGAACGTTGTCATAAGATGACTCAAAAGTCGATTCTTAGGGATATAATGGGTCTGTTGGGCCCCGCACCGGCGCCGCCCGCCGCTGTAGACGAGGCGGGCGCCGATGCAATCCGCCAGGAGATTGAAGACAATTGTATAGAGGGAGCAGGTCATTCGTCGAACTCAATGCTTACTGGCTTGCCTAGCACTCGTAGAATAACTATTGTGTGCAACGGTACATAATTAGGTCTTAAAATTCTCGGGTCTGTTTTTACAAAATTCGGCTTGTAACTGTTGCACAAAATACTATTTTGGTAGTTGTATTTTATAGCACAAATCTTCGGCATAGCAATTGCATATCATATCATATTACAGACACATTTTAGATGGTATGTTGAAGAATAAATACGAAAGTTTAATCAGAGACTTCTATTAATTAACATCGGTATCGTTCTGCTATTTCAATACCGGGATAATTATGTTAAAACATATTGATTAGAATGAACAGATTAATATCAATAGCATGTCGGAATTTGCTGTATGTGATCATTAATAAATACGTTGCTAAGGTGCATTATTATAATTTATTATAGTTTACACTCTACAGTGAAATATTGGGAACAAATTATGATCATTATTACTCGTACATCGGTACGAAATAATTATCAAATTACTTATGTTAAATATGTAAACCGCTCGATTTTCACTTGGACTGCTATTTAACAGCGTGCCTACAGATTTTCTACAATTAGAATGTTAATTTAGAATTTAATAAATATCTTGTTTCTGTAAAAAGTGTGTCTGGCGATTCCACGCCACCGCTGCACGCGCCACCGGTAGCGGCGCCACGCCGCTTTTAATTAATATTTAGGATTAAGCATCTAACATAGATTTATAAGTTCTACTAACATTGATATGAATTGTTTCCTTAATTCGAAATAAAAATATTGAATTGAATTGATTACGGAGGCCCATTTCGCAAAAGCTTGTAACTTGTAACACTAGCGGAAGTCACTTTTAACACCTTCTATTCTCGCCTCGGCGGCTCCTTCTAGAACGTTCTGGAATGTGTACAGGTGTGAGATACCTAGCGCCAGGTCTGTGGCGTCCACTAGCTTCAGGCACTTGCTGAGCACGGCGGTCACTCGCAGCGCTCGCAGCGCGTCCGACAGCCCCGCTTCGGCGGCTCCTTCTAGAAAGTTCTGTCGGAACGTTCGGGAGAGGTGTGCTGATATCGTGGGATGGCATTCCTTTAACAAAAAAAATGTTTTTAACGATAACAATGTATTTATTCTCATTGAAAGATCTGATGATGTAAAGACGGTACCGCACAGTTAGGCTTTCAAACAGGTTTACCTTCATCAAAGTATCACAGTAGTCGAGCCAGGAGAAGAAGCTCGTGAGCTCCCTGTAGCCGTGGAACTTATTGTAGTCCTTGTCGCCGAAGTCTTGTGCTACGTACCTGGAAAACATGTACACGTGTCATATAAGTTTGGAGAGTAGGCATTCTACAAACTAATTGAGTAGATGTTTTACATAAGGACTGAAGGTAAGCGAATTAGGCAGGCAGTAGATAAAAGCACTTAAATCATTAAATATTTTAGACGTCGTTTCGTGCGGTAATTTTAATATTTGTAGAGACGTTAAGGTGATACCACCTTGGCTAGTATTTTATTTCATTATACTTACGCCCACGTGATGTTCAAGTGGTCGACATCGTTCGGGTCGACATTGGCCGGTATGGCCTTGTACTTGTCGGCCAGTTTGTCTATGATGAGCTCGCACGCGGGACTACAAGTCGTCACTAAGTTGGCTATATCGTCGTCGGGGAGAGACGACACTATCATGATACCCTCGCATGCTCGTAGGACTACTTGGTTATCCTGGTATAAACGATAAGCACTTTATAGTCATCAGCCACTTAATCACATTTATCAATATCTATTTATTCTTGATAAATAGCATCTTAAGTATATGAAAGTCTGTAAACTAAGGTTGTGTATTTTATACCGTAAAATGTAGATGAGACACTTGTTTGTTGAATGTTTAGTGTTAGTCAGTAGGTATGAACAAAAAAAAAACATTTTAAATACATGAAGTCTGTAAAGTGTAAAGTTGCAAACGAAGATTGTATGTTTTATTCAGTAAAATATAGATGAGAGACTTCTTTGTAGAAAGTAATGTTAGTCAGTAGAAATAGGAAATCAAAATAAATAGGGAATCTTGTATAATTATCCCAGGGTGTGAAATCTATTATATTTTTATTATGAAATCAAAATATGATGATCATTTTCTAAAATATTACAGTATGGCAGTCTGACTAGCACTCAATTGAAGCTGGCATTTGATTCGTTTTAAGCATAAACAAAGTGTGTTTCCATTGTATATTAGCTAGAATGTATACTTACGGCACTATTCAAATACGTCAGCAGCAAATCAATCAACAGAAACTTGTCGTTATCGTCATACACGGTCTTCTGGCTCTTACACGACGCATTGTCATCCGCCGAACAACTGCTATTGCAATCCCCCGTCGCCCTTATTATAGACACGTTCCTTAACGGATTAGGCGGTAGTTCCACTTCGAACAGAGGATTCTTCTTTGGCGTTTGCACTTTACTTTTAATCGGTATTAACTTCTGTATGTCCTCCGGTGTGCTTAGTAAGCTAGATTTGTCTTCTACAAATGGGGTTGTGAATATGTTGGCTAAACCGGGCTCTTTCCGGACTAGGCCGCAAAGTGTTAGGAGTAATTCGACCTCTTCTTTTTCGGTCGGGGAGGCGGGGCTCTCGTTGCACTGTATGAGCATACGCTAAAACAAAAATAGCTAGATGTAAAAGTATAGATATTTTGAGAGAAAGTAATTTAAGTGATTTGGCGGGTTATTTAGCGAGCTAAGAAATGAAGCCTCATTGTTACAGGTATATTTTTGATTTGATTGTTTATTTTTCGCAATGCACGTAAGTTGTGGTTGAATAAAGATTTTATCTATCTATCTATCTATATTTCAGCAGTAGTTAAAGGCCGCCACTGTTGACGCACGGCTGTCTCGTGCGCCGCAGCAACGCCGACGCCGCGCTCAACGCGAGTGCTCGAGCGCCGGGCGGGCGGTCCGCCGCCGCCAACGCCGCTAGTACGTCTAGTAATGGGGTTGGCCGGTGGAAAGTATTTACAGATGGCGCCAGCATAGCTAGGTCCCTGTCAGTCATACAAAAGTGTCAAAATCACGTTTTTTTTTTAATTTTTTTTGACCTGGATGGGCTAGCCTTTAAGCCAAATCCCATACAACAATACTAGTGAAAGGGACCTAGCTATGCTGGCGCCATCTGGCCAAACCGTTGACAGTTGCCAACCCCATTAAGTACTTACTTGTAAAGGCCGATATACATGCACACTGTTGACGCACGGCTGTCTCGTGCGCCGCAGCAACGCCGACGCCGCGCTCAACGCGAGTGCTCGAGCGCCGGGCGGGCGGTCCGCCGCCGCCAACGCCGCTAGTACGTCTAGTAATTAAGTACTTACTTGTAAAGGCCGATATACATGCACACTGTTGACGCACGGCTGTCTCGTGCGCCGCAGCAACGCCGACGCCGCGCTCAACGCGAGTGCTCGAGCGCCGGGCGGGCGGTCCGCCGCCGCCAACGCCGCTAGTACGTCTAGTAATTAAGTACTTACTTGTAAAGGCCGATATACATGCACACTGTTGACGCACGGCTGTCTCGTGCGCCGCAGCAACGCCGACGCCGCGCTCAACGCGAGTGCTCGAGCGCCGGGCGGGCGGTCCGCCGCCGCCAACGCCGCTAGTACGTCTAGTAATTAAGTACTTACTTGTAAAGGCCGATATACATGCACACTGTTGACGCACGGCTGTCTCGTGCGCCGCAGCAACGCCGACGCCGCGCTCAACGCGAGTGCTCGAGCGCCGGGCGGGCGGTCCGCCGCCGCCAACGCCGCTAGTACGTCTAGTAATTAAGTACTTACTTGTAAAGGCCGATATACATGCACACTGTTGACGCACGGCTGTCTCGTGCGCCGCAGCAACGCCGACGCCGCGCTCAACGCGAGTGCTCGAGCGCCGGGCGGGCGGTCCGCCGCCGCCAACGCCGCTAGCGCATCTAGCAGCGATATGGAGCGCTGCACTATAGCCTCTAGGCAAGGGCCGACGGTGCCGCCTTGCTGTTCTTTTTCTTCGTCTACTATTAGCTGTAAATAATAATCTTTATAATTTTTCAATACACAAATAATAGTCTCAGTTAATTTAATCCAAACCACATAACATATACTTAGCGAGAAGTAGCCAGCACCCTCATTAGTATAGAATCGCGTGTCCCTGTTTTTTGATACGCATTTTAATAGCAAAATGAAAGAAAATATCACCATTTACTTGGCCAACATTTTTAGATGAATTTGTGCTTTTCTAAATTAGCTATCAATGTTGGAAAGTCTCAAGTTCATCATTATGATATTTATGATAGTTGATACCTGACACAGTAAAACGCAAATCTAAAATAACATATAATAATAAATAAACCTACATAACACGTTGAGTATGAGCATTTGTTGCTTCTAGCTTTATTTTTGTTTCTGTGATCCAATCATTAAAAGTAACTACTAGTAGTTCTGTAAACCGTAGACTTCGGAGCATTTCCCCACTTTTTCCCCCCTTTCCCCCTCCCTCGAAACTTTTTTTTTACAACAACCTCTAAGGCTTGACTTTTTACCCGAAAATTATTGAAATCCGTCCATAAATAACGCGACAGCAAACTTTTTCCCCCTTTTCCCCCTCATTCCCCCCAATCAAAAAATGGCTCGACAATTTTTGGCAAATAAATCAAGGAACGTACATGCCAAGTTTCAGCGAAATCGGATGAAAAATGCGACCTCTAGACCGACACTGACCAACCAACCATTACACACACATCAATCTGCCAAATCGTCGTACCAGTGAAAACGGAGACGTTCGTCGCCTCGCTACGCTCGGCTCCTCAGTCAACTAATAAAAATGGGGCATTGTGCCATGTGCTCGTATATTTGAGTTTTGGAGCACCTGATATTTCAGCACAGTTGCATGTGCCATCATCATGGAGTAACTGATGTTTCAGCGAGTTTTAGTTGTGTTTGTGTGCGAGAAATATCTGGTGCTTCAAAATTCAACTATACATGGTAAATACCCCATTTTTAATAAAAACTATAATGTTAATGAACTTCGTGATTATGTTAGTTTGAAATTGTATATAAAATGATCAGCGAAATAGTATAACATCATACAAATGTGTGTATCATAAAAATATTTTATAGCACATACATTGAATTCATGCATTGGCATAGTTGTTTATAGATATGAAGTAATAGGGATGATGACACATGTTGAATTAGGCAATAAAACTTAGTTGATAGGATGCAGAATGATCAAAATATCCAAATAAAGTAAACATTTAAAAAATCTATTGAAATGGTGCAAAGAGGCTTCAAAATTTAAATTTTTTTCGAATTTTAAAAGTACGAAATTAAAAAAAACCAATGATACCATTCGATTTCTAACATTTTATTGTGAAATAAATTGTATGACAACCATATACATAAACGCAATATTTCACTGTAAAAATAGCAATTTCATAATTTTTCCATACTTTACAGGGCAACTATGAAGCCATGACATCACGGCTTTATATCATTTTGTTAGGAGGGTTTTGAGAAACAAAAGCGAATCACAGACTTTAAGTCTCTTTTCTGTCTTTTATGTTGATTTACAGCAATTGGCCCCATATAGACATTTGATCCTCACAACTAAACGAATTGAATGATACCACGCATGAAAAAAAATCATCTAGCCTATTGTGTGGGTGTCATTGTAACAATGTAAAAATCCATAAATTATGTTATTTGTCCTATTTAATTATTGCTGTATCTCTGTCCAAATGATAAGGCACTCTGGATTAACTCACTTCATCCATAATATTAAGCGTATCTTTAATGGTAAATTCAAGGTTGACTGTTTACCATTGTTGAAGTGGACAAAATCAAATCTTATTAGTTTTCAGTATAAAGCCTAAAATCAATTCACAATGGTAAAGGTTATCTTTCATTAATCTACTTAATGTTTCATGCAACTATTATAAATTTATACGAAAACAAGTTTTTTTAGTTCATTTGCAAGCTAAATATCATTTTAAATCAATTTGCATTTATAAAAGCAAGGTAGATTGGTGGACGTGCCAATTGTGGTTTACCTTTAAAACATTGCAAATGTACAATTTTAATTTCTCTTATATTAGCTTTTAGGAGTGTTAGATTAAGATCTTCATTTCTTAAAAATAAAACACACCGCACAAACATAAAACAATATTCATTCTATGACCTTGCTACTAGTCCATTCTAGTGTTGTTGTGTAGATCATTTTATCCAGTAAAATCTAAACTACAGACCTATAAATTGAAACTAACAAAATAGGAATTTTTATGACTTGTTTACAATTTTCTTAAACTGTTTTTTTTTCAATTAAAGAACCTAACTTAAAAGTCATATTCATATGCTACTGTTTCATGCAGTTGATAAAGGAGCAGTCATGTTTATGAAACACTATGAATGTCTGCTAATTTAAATATTTAGATATGAATATTAAGATGTACTAGAAAATATAAACCTGTAACATTTGATGCAGGTGGTGCGGAATCCTGGTATCTTCTATGTGTCCTTTGCTACTGTCATCGTAGTTCTGGTAGAAGTTTATTATCATCTTCCAATGGTATTCAAAGTCCTCCAAGCGGGTGGCTGGAGGCGCCAACTAGATTAAAAAATGAATTTAAAAATTTAGAAAAAACTAAGATTCCGACGAATTGAGACTAAACATTTGTCTACGCAAAATACTACGCATAATATGTAATAGTAAATGGGCCAGCAAAAACTATGCAGCAGAAATTACAACCACTTATTATGCAAATTATGGTTTTGATTTGGTAAATAAAGCTATTAAGGTATTAATCTTGGAGTTCTAAACCTATCCTGTTCTGGCCTTGAATAGAAATGTAATGCCGACTTATTTTATTACTCACGACGTCGGCTGCTGATTGCAGGACATCGGAAAATCTGCTTAACATTTTACTTAACAATTATCACACTGGAAGATTACAGTTATAAGATCGAAAACTGAACACTCTAAGCTTATTAGCAATATAGCTTATCACTTTCAAGCGTCCCAAAAACTTTGTATTTCATTAATACTCATTGTAAACACTGAAAATCCCTGAAAACCGAATATGTGAAAAATCGGGACAAATAGTTATCGACAAGATAGATTTTGCGTCAATGTCATTTTCATCGATATTGCGAACATGTGAGTTTATCGACATCATAGATATACCACCTATAGATCTGACACGGAACTAATAATACCAAGATAGAACGGGATGGTCTTATTACACTTTCAATAGATACGGCAGAGAGGTGCTATTATCGTTGGTCCTTGTCATAGTTTATATTACCCTCCACGCGTTACTTCTAGCAGTGGAGGGTAACAAACAGATATAATGCGCGATTTCTTCAAGAATTTATGTGATTGCTACGAGAAAAGCTGTTAGTTTTCCTAGAAAGTTGTGTCGGCTAAGGAAAAGATTGGTAAATTGTTCTGTTTTATGCTGTAGAAGTGATTATGGGCATCTATATATCTATCCCATACGGGGGTACACGTGTGCGGGCTCTAGTTAATACTTGCTTTGAGATCGACATCGACTATCGGTGTCTGTCTGTTTGAGCCATAGAAACAAGCGCTTCTATCATGCGATTTTAAGGGTCAAAACAGACCTAGCGGAATTCCTCGCGGAATAGGCAAGATGCAGTGTTTTCATTTATTCTTCCATTTGAAAGAATCGCACGTAGAATAGACCACGAGTGTGTTAAAAAATGAAAATACTATAATTTATACTCAAAAAATGCTGTTATAAACTGACAATTTAAATTAACGCGCCTAAACGGATCTACAGTTCCTGTGACGTCACTCATGTAAGTGTCATTCGCCATATTTGTTCGTCCTTGGTTCGTGCCTGTCAAACTTGCCAACAGTGTCAAATTCTGTTTTTTTTTTTGACCCGGATGCTAGCCCTTTAAGCCAAATCCCATAGAACAAAACTAGTGACAGTTGCCAATGCCATTAGCCGTCATACAGGTGTGACGTCACCAGACGCTGATTGGTGGATTAAAACACGTTCCGTTTCACGTGACTTCAAAACGTAATTATTGTTTGAAATTTGTATAAACTAAAGTAAAAACGTTACAATACCTATTATTTTATGTTTTTTCAACGTTTTGATCTCAAAATAATGGTAAATATTTTAGCTGCATCTTCCCTATTAAGCCAATTCATAGACAAAATGCTTAATTTTGTCTATGGTAGCGGAAATTTGTCTATGGATTCCATACAAAAAATCAGCTACCTAGACAAATTTCCGCTACCATAGACATTTTGTCTATGAATTGGCTTAATTCCGCTGTGATTCCGCTAGGTGTGTTTTGACCCTTAAGATAAGATTCGCATATTGTCACTTTCTAGATATGGCCTCTACAATCGGCGCAATTTTGACACAAAACTCGCGCGCGATTACGAGACGTTGCCGTCTGGGTAGGTACAATGAAATCAATCGATGGATCAAAAACCGCAATGTATTCAAAATCGCAGGTGACTAGTCGCTTACGTCTGTAGAGACTGTAGATAGCCTTCAAGGAGACAAGACAAGACTGTCAGTAGTGTCAGTTGAGTGTTAAGTGTCAAATTATGTTGTGTTTGGTTGGTTATGTGGATATTGTGAACCGCAAGATGTGAATTTTATGTGGTTAAAAACATATTTTGCATGGATTTTTCTCATAAATGAAGTCCTATATAATAGTGGCTCTTATCCTACTGTTAAACGATTAAAAAACGAAAGATTTTTTATGTTATCCTACATCACCAGTAGTAACAAATTTGCTAACAGCAAAAGCTTTTAAAATCCCTTATTCCTTTAATAACTACTAAGGTTTCTATAAAAATAATAATGTCAGACGACGAGGTAATACGCTTCGAAATCACCGATTATGATTTGGACAACGAGTTCAACCCAAACAGGAGAGGAAGGGCCAAGAAAGAACAGCAAATTTATGGTTATAATCTTAACTGTTTCACAATTATATGTAATCTGTTTTATTCATTTATACTGTTCTGAATAATTTAATCTGTCTTGAAATAAATAATGAAATGATGTAGAAATATTAATCAGTTTTGCTACATTTAATCAATTCTAAATTTGTTTACCTTTGCAGTTTGTAAACAGTTTTTGTAAATAGCTCATAAATGCCAGCATATTGCATGCAAATTTATTTTTCTAATCATTTATACTCAAACTTCCAGGGGTATGGGCTAAGGACAGTGACGAGGATGACAATGAGGACAATGTGCGGCAGAGAACTCGTAAGCAGAAGGACTATGCTGCTCCTATTGGCTTTGTGGCCGGGGGCGTCCAGCAGGCCGGGAAAAAGAAAGAGGCTAAACAAGGTATAATGCACAGTTAATGGCACAGTATGTTTACACTTTTGCACCATACTCCTTTGTAATAGAATAAAATAGCATGTATTAACTTAATTGTATTGAATTGTATTATATCGAGTTGACATGTGGAATTTTGTATTACAAATTGCAAATTATTGTTATATATATATAGTGCCTAGTATTAATTATTATTTTAGTATTAAGTTTGCTTTTTGACGTGTATTGTATATGTGCATTTACGAAATAAATGAATATGAATATGAATATGAATACTCATAGACACACACACAGACATGATACATTAAGAATAACAGAAAAAAGTAGTGAAAATGACACAAAATGGCCTTATATCAGCATTTGCCAGCACTGATCTTCCGACTTGACCATACCAATAAGGTATCTATGATCTATGACATCAACTGTACAAGGTACAAGGTATAATGTCTGCATTTCTTTCTAATGGTTAGTATAATAATGGTACTAAAATAAGAACTAGATTCATTAAATTAATGCAGGATTATAAAGGACAAGGTTTTCTAATTTAGGTTCTACTGGGGTTAAAATATATATTAATCGGAGATTTCCATTATATTCCACATTAAAAGTTAACATAAAAAAAAATTAAAACAAAATATTCATCACTTTGAAGTTGAACAACAATTATTCTTATTTCCATGTAGCTATTGTAAATTTGTATAAATATAATCAGAATTTGTAATGAGGTTCTAAGGTTGGATGAGAACACAAAAAAAACTCACAGCAGGCATCATTAATAAGATAATAAGATAATTTATTCCATGACAATTTACAATCGTGTCAGAAATATACCTAAAACCTAAAAATCATTACCAAAAAAGTAATCTAAGCCATGCAAAGGTTCCCTGTTTTCCCATTAACCAGCTTTTACATTCATTTAATCACACACACACACACTTATTCATTTCAGAGATAGAATCAACAGACAAAACACCCAGGCCAACTATAGTAGATAGCTCAGATGAGGAGTCAACAGCGCCACAACCCGATGAATCGGAGACAGCTGGCATCCGGAGACAGGGTCAGGGCATGCGCAGTGCCAACCTGGGCGGGAGTATGGGCACGTGGGAGAAGCACACTAAGGGGATCGGAGCTAAGTTGCTCTTACAGGTGCGTAATATTTAAGTTTCATACAGTACAACCACAATTATCTAAACATAAATGTTGTATGAATGCTCAATTATCCGAATCCTGACTTTAGTTTATTCAAGCGCTCTATTATCCTAACTTTGGCGCAAATTTGTTGCTTGCTGCACATCCAATTTTAACATACAGTTCTGTTTTTAAGTAAATGTGTTTTTGTTTGATCTAATCCCGAAAAACCCACATTTCGATTATCCAAACCTTGGATTATGTGACCCACTCTTAGACGAAATTAGTTCGAATAATCGAGGTTCTAAAATAGGTTTACACAATCGTGCATTCTTAAATTTTATTGTCTCAAGGAATCCATAGACCATAAAAATTAAGAAAATCCATCAAAGTCAGGTACATAAACAATTAATGCATATAAATCAGTATATTTATTTTTACAACATTGCTAACCCACGTGGTCTGTGATCTTGTTTCCAGATGGGTTACCAACCCGGGCGTGGTCTGGGCAAAGACCTGCAGGGCATCTCGGCGCCCGTCGAGGCTACAGTGAGGAAAGGACGAGGCGCCATTGGTGCTTACGGACCTGAGAAAGCAGCTGTAAGTATATTTCATTTAATATTTGTAGACTTCGACATAACTAATCTCTTTCAGGGTATAAAAAAACAAAAGGTGTTTCTTCTGTTCTCGAAAATTAAGGTGTATTCCCATTCGCGCCCGCTGCGGACAGATGGGAATAGGTTTTCTTGTAGCAAAGACTATAGAGATATAGACCACCACAGCCTAAGAACTTTTTGAAGCTCATGTCGATTGCGCCATCTATGTCAAAGCCCCCTAAAGATACGGAATATGTAAGAGAAATGTCACCTGCACAGCCACTCCACCTAGTAGCTACTAGTGTACTACTAGTACGTTATTTGTTACTAGGTGGAGTAGTTGTGCAGGTGACATTTGTCTCACATATTCCGTATCTTTAGGGGGTTTTGACATAGATGGCGCAATCGACATGAGCTTCAAAAAGTTCTTAGGTTGTGGTCGTCTATATCTCTATAGTCTCTGCTTGTAGTAATCATTCCCATTTGTGTATCGAATTTAAAAGCCTAAAAGCTATTTGGATTGTGGTGTAGATTAACTTAGTCTAATATTTAGTGAAAGAAATAACCAAACATTGATATTTCAGCAAAAAGCGAAGAGAGAGGAAGAGCGCCGGCTGAAAGAGAAGGAAGATGAGAAGCAGCCAGAGAAGTCGTACCACTGGAAGAAGTCCCACAAGGGCCGCTACTTCTACCGCGACTCGCAGGATGTCATACAGGAGGGGAAACCCTCCGTACACACCATCAGCAGGTATTTCATACTTATGACAATAAATATTTGCATTGTCTATGTCTTTACAAAGCTATAAGATAGGTAGGTCGGGGAGCTTAGGCGGTTATCACACTGCTGCCGTTTCCGCATGCGGCGATGGTGTGTGAGCGAGATAGTGCTCTGTATATGTATAGCGCTGTCTCGTTCACTGGAGTGGAACGCGGCGCCGGTGTGAGATCCGCTTTAATCAGGTGTTGGTTAATATTTATCATTTAATCAGCACATGTGTAAAGCAGTGGGTACAAATGTATCAATTGCGAAGCAGTGGTCAATTTACTTTGGGATATTAGTTTTCTGCCATAACCAAATTTCAGCCAGGGAACACCTGAATTAAAATCTAGTAATTTTTAGGGTCCAAGTCTTATATTTATTAATAATTTGTTTTGCAGTAGCGAGTTGTCCCGAGTGCCAGTGATCGATATGACGGGCAAAGAGAAGCGGGTGTTGAGCGGCTACCACGCGCTGAGGGCGGTGGCGCCGCGCTTCGAGCACGAGCCGAGGCGGAAGCTGACCAACTTCTCGGCACCGCAGCTGGTGCACAACCTGGAGGTGATGGTGGAATGCTGCGAGCAGGTTAGTAGCCGTATCGTTTATTTATCGATATCCCTTTCAGAAAAGAATTATGCTGGATTTACTATGTGACAAATGGTAGTAGCATAAAAACAACACCAAACCAATATCTCGAAAACTTCGAATAGGTACCTCACAAAAACTAGACTACAGGACTAGGTGGAAGTCAATTTCAAGGTGTTTTGAGTGCCAAATCCATTATTTGCTGCTATTTTCGATTCGAAAACAGCGGGTCGAATTTTTTTGTACCTACAAGTTGTCATGTCGTTTTTAGGGTTTTAGGTAGTGCAGTGCAGATTCTAAAAACCACCTCTGTTTGCCCATGTAGCGTATACAAAATACAAAAAGAAAGGTAACTGTTAAACGTAAATCAATACGCATAACAAGCTTGCTCATATGTTTTTGTAATAATAAGTAACCAAATAAAATAAAAAGTAAATACAATTTTTTTGCAGGATATAATCCAAAACGCCCGCGAGCTGCAACAGGCGGAAGACGAGATCGTAGTCCTCGAGCGAGACCTGAAAGAGTGCGACGAGAAGCTTCAAGAACAGGACGAGATCATAGACAAAGTGCGCGACATCAGGGAACGGGTGGCGAAGTTGAGCGAGCCGGACCTCTCGCTTGAGAGGGCGTACGAGGTCGTCTCCGATCTGAAGGTGAGGTTTTATCTTTCTTGGAGTGGTAGGTTGCGAGTGAGAGTTAGCTGGTAAGGAAGATTATAGACAAGCGGAGGACGAGATCGTTGGTCGTAGTACTCGAGCGAGACCTGAAAGAGTGCGACGAGAAACTACAAGAATAGGACGAGATCATAGACAAAGTGCGCGACATCAAGGAACGGGTGGCGAAGTTGGGTGAGCTTTACCTCTCACTAGAGAGGGCGTATGAGGTCGTCTCCGATATGAAGGTGAGGTCGTTGAACTCCAATAAGACACAAAAGTGGCACAAAAAATGTTTGCCAATCAGACCCGTTCGAATGCCGACTGTAATTCTTTGTATTATTTTATTTATATGCGTAAATTAATTGGGTGAGCAGAGTACGTAATGATGAATTCATGATATCATTTGCTTTACCGCCATCAATATTAACTCCCGAAACTAAAGCGTGCAATTTCTTTACCAAACTCACAATAAAAAAATAAATATGTCGCCTTTATTACACAATTTTTATAAAGTAGCCAATTAGCATATATTGGTCTTATAAAATATCCTTGTGTTACTCAGGAATCCCACCCACTGGAATACGAGATGTTCGGCATCGGCGCCATCGCCGGCAACATCGTCAGCCCCCTGTTCAGCGCCTTAATGGCGCAGTGGGACCCTCTCAAGGCGCCCTCGGAACCCGTGCCGGTGTTCCTCAAATGGCGCCAGTTACTGAGCGAAGAGGCATACAATAGTCTGCTGTGGCAACATTACGCACCTGCCCTTAAGAGTGCCGCTGCGTGAGTATAGTTTATAAATTATAAGTTAATTGTGACATAGTTTATTCAGTGTGTTAATGGCACAGTGAGATCCTCTCAAGGCGCCCTCAGAACCCGTGCCAGTGTTCCTCAAATGGCGTCAGTTACTGAGCGAAACGGCTTATAATAGTCTGCTGTGGCAACATTACGCACCTGCCCTTAAGAGTGCTGCTGCGCGAGTATTAGTTTATAACTTATAACGTATCATAGTTTGTTCAGTGTGTTAATGGCGCAGTGGAACCCTCTCAAGGCGCCTTCAAAGCCTGTGCTGGGGTTCCTCAAACGTACAGTCAATGTAGGATTGCTTTGATCAATTTTTTATAATAATTACATTTGGATGACATTGGTTGTGTGGTAGTTGTACAAAATAATCTAAAACATCAACAAAGTATCGACTCCATCATCAAAAATGTGGCTAAACAAGTTAGACGAACACGCTCTAATTTTACCCCCTCGTGATTTGTGTTTATGTCTGTGACATATATGTGTTTCAGTACGTGGAACCCCCGCAACCCGTCAGCCATGCTGGAGTCCCTGACGGAGTGGTCGGCGGCAGTCCCGCCGTGGCTGTCGGCGTCCGTGGCAGCCAACGTGGTGGCGCCGCGGCTGCTGGACGCCGTGCGCGGCTGGGACCCCACGCACGACACGCAGCCGCTGCACGCGTGGGTGCTGCCGTGGCACCCTCTAGCAGGTACTGTACATGTAGTGTAGGTTCTACCAAAGTCTACAAATGCCAGTATCTACCAAAAGTCCTCTCTGAACATAGAAACGGTTTGTTGTTGTTGTTGTTCAGCTTATACTTGCTAAGAACCATTATTCGATTCGAATATGGCCTCCATTAGGTATAAATAAATGTTTCGGAATGTTACACATGGTGCCGTGACCAGGATGGATTGTAGAAATCAGTGTCATCGATTACCGTTACAAATTACCGTTTATAATGAATGCATTCTCAGTTGCTGCTTCGATACTAATTCGCTTAAGACTTCCGTTTGACTCACTACGTTGGGAATAGCGTGACATTGTATGAAAAAAAAATATTTTTAATAAATTCAGTGGACATTGTAGTATCTTCTTCTTCCATCCCTGTTCCCATTATTTGGGGTCGGGCCTCCTCACATATTTGCGCCAAGTTGTTCTATCTTGGGTTGTCGTATCTGGCAAATTGGCTCGCTTGAGGTCTCCTTTAATCTTAGACCACCAGGTCGCTGGTGTGCGGCCTCTTCCTCTGCTTTGTTCCGGTATGTTTAGCGCTAACTGTACGACATGATCTTGGCTGCGTCTTTTAACATGTCCGTACCATCTTAAGCGGTTTTCGGTGATTTTCTCCGTGATTGGTGCGACTTTAAAGCTACCTCGGATAAATACGTTACGAATTTTATCAAGCCGGGTTACACCTCCCGCCCACCTCAGCATCTTCATCTCATTGACGTGGATTTTTTGCTCGTGTAGCTTTTTTGTTGCCCAGCATTCGGAGCCGTACAGGAGCGCTGGTCGGACCGCCGTTTTATAAACTTTCCCTTTTACTCTTATGGGGACTCGGGGATCGCAAAGCACTCCTGTGAGCGAACGCCACTTCTGCCAAGCTACGTTCACCCGATGCGCTACATCTGCATCTATTTTAGCATCCATCGTGAGCATTGAGCCCAAGTACTTGAATTTGTTGACAGTTGGAATGGGCGTCTGTCCAATGACAGTTGGAATGGCCGTCTGTCCAATGACAGTTGGAATGGGCGTCTGTCCAATGACAGTTGGAATGGGCGTCTGTCCAAGTTGGAATGGGCGTCTGTCCAAGTTGGAATGGGCGTCTGTCCAGTGGACATTGTAGTATATAGCCACGTAAGTATAGTGTCATCTAAATACCTTAAATAGAGCCCTGTAAACAGTAATAGACATTATTTTTTATGGCCTCCTAGCCTAGAGGTAGTGACCCTGCCTACGAAGCAGGAGGTCCCGGGTTTGAATCCTAGTACGGCCATTTTGCATGTTTATCACAAATATTTTATATCTGAGTTATAGGTGTTTTCTATCTATTTAAGTATTTATCTAGCTGCCTTATTAGCCAGGTCCCCACTGAACGAGCCGCCTCACGAGACAATTGCCGCGTAAAACAACACTGCCAGTGTAGACACGCTTCACTCAGGCAAACGCACGCGCGGTCGTAATGCCTTGTTGCTCCGCGCGGCAATTTCCTCGCGAGGTGCCTCGTTCGGCGTGGACCCGCCTCTTGAGCTGACTGTGGGATTAGGTAGGTTTGTGTAAGGTTGTCTCATAATATTTATGTCAGGCTCGGCGCTGTCTACGGCCGTGTACCCGCTGATCCGGTCGCGGCTGGCGGCGGCGCTGGCGGCGTGGCACCCGGCGGACGGGTCGGCGCGGCCGCTGCTGGCGGCGTGGCGGCTGGCGTGGGGCGCCGCGCTCACCGCCATGCTGCACCAGCACATCGTGCCCAAGCTGGAGCACTGCCTGCAGCACGCGCCGGTGCACCTCGTGGGCCAGGAGAACAGTAAGTAAACATGTAGCCCTACATTTTTAAAATAGGTTCGTTATCTTAAAATGCTATCATCCTAGGGTCAAAACAGACCTAGCGGAATTAAACCAATTCATAGACAAAATGCTTAATTTTGTCTATGGTAGCGGAAATTTGTCTATGGCTTCCATACAAAAAATCAGCTACCATAGACAAATTTCCGCTACCATAGACATTTTGTCTATGAATTGGCTTAATTCCGCTGTGATTCCACTAGGTGTGTTTTGACCCTTAGGACGAGTCGCGTTACCCATAATTAATGAACTAATCAACGTTAAATATGGTGGCACCGAATCTGTTAAACTATTCATACAAGCAAATTTTTATTGTGACGATGACGTTAGCCAGAGACGGTCTGGTGCAACCGACCGCGGTTCTGATTAAGAAAAACAATCGTGGCGACAAAATTTAATTAGTTGATTTATAGTATGTATAACAATTTTTTATTTTATTTTATTGTGTAAAAAAACCTAAGTATTTCCGTATCTGATTTTACGACTGAGATGATGTAAAACAATTAAAGTTTTCTTAAAGAAACTCTGTCACATGAACCTACTTTTAATGTACGCTCAGTGCGGATTTGATTTTTTTGCTACATTCACATTTTATAGGAGTCATCCATAGATTACGTTAGCTATTTTATTCCCGGAGGCCCACTTGACGTATCACGGGAATGGAATGTAAATATGAGCAATTAGCATTTGTTGATGTGAGGTATTGGCATTGCCCGCACCCGCAGCGGCGTGGCTGTGGTGCGTGGACTGGCTGGAGCTGCTGGGCGCGCCGACGCTGGGCGCGGTGGCGGCGCGCGCGCTGCTGCCGCGCTGGCTGGGCGCGCTGGCCGCCTGGCTCAACACCGCGCCGCCGCACGCGCAGGTGCTCGCCAGCTACACGCAGTTCAAGGTGGGTCATTACTCGTACTGTGCTCGTCCATCTGTAGCAAGCGCACCGGTTTCTGCGACAGTGTCCTATCTATTACTAAACTGATTAAAATCTATTATGGCAGTTTGGAGCCGCTCAATATATCATGAACACAAACATTTGAAATTCTTATACCTATTCTCGTCGTACATATACTATGTAAAATAAGTTTCTCCAATGGAAATTAAAACTTTTCTGTATTCTACAGAAAATTTTCCCCGAAGAGGTCCTGAAAGAGCCTGGCGTCCGCGACGCTTTCCGCAAAGCGCTCGACATGATGAACCGCAGCGCCGACATCGACTCCGTGGAGCCCCCGCCGCCGCCGCGCTTCACGGCGCTCACCATGGACAAGGAGACCAGCAAGATCGCGGACGTGCTGGCCTCCACCACGCAGCAGAAGAGCTTCTCCGAGCTGCTGGAGTCCAGGTGTATAGAGAGAGGTAAATATACGCAACACAATTATACTGTCTATCCTCTACTCTACATATATCAGTCCTCGCTGGTAGCTCGTCCCTTTAAATAGACTCCGAGCTCTGACAATCTGTATTGTTACATACGCTGCTTTCTACTTCAGTAGGTAGCGGAAAAAATAAACAGAAATTAATCGAAATATTTGTAAAAAAAAATTCTAACTAACTAAGCTATTAAGTATTCCCTAGCATCAAACAAAAAGAAGGCCCAATCAACGAGATCATGCACAACGGTTCAAATGTTTGACGCTTTGCTAGTAGTAGGAACCAACCAAGTGGAATTTTTCACATTTCAAAGTCTCTACAGCAGCGAAAAAACCAACATAATTTCAGATTTTCCAGTACTAACATATTTCCTTTTTCATAGGTATCACCTTCGTGCCACTCGCGGGCAAGACGCGGGAAGGGCGGCCACTGTACAAGATCGGCAACGCCAACATGCAGTGCTACGTCATCAGAAACGTCATCATGTACTCACAGGACAGCGGGAGGACCTTCGAGCCGGTCGGCTTGGACAGGCTACTGGGCATGGCCGAGGAATAATACGGTTTGCGTTATCATTATCAATACCTCTGCGAGTATACAGAATGTTTGGGTTGACTGTTCTTAAAAAGTACAGTCGATCTCAGAGATATATTTACTGTCTTGCACCTTATTTCAAAGGTCTAAGGAGCAAAATTGTAAAACATACTAGTGACGTCGGCTGTTCTACGACAGATCCACAAGGTCCAAGAACCCAGACAAGAGCCTCAGAGGGATAAATCTGGTCAAGTGGTCACATTAGCATTATGCATGAAATAAATAAACACACAAATTGGTAAATAATATGAAGGATTTAAAGAAAATCGTAAAAGGAATCTACAATTGCCACTTCTATTGAAGAGGAAATATACAAATGTATATAAGTAATGAGAAAAATGTGTGAAATGTGTGAAGAGTGAATCGTGGTTGTGCAAAAAAATATACCACGGATTTGAGATCCATTAACTTAAACTTTGTACAGACTAAAGCTGCTTTAAATGACGAAGAACTGTTAATATAAGTTAATAACATAATTTATGTGATTAATAAAATTAAGTAATTTTACGTGGCCCTGTTTTACTATGACTCTTCTTAACACTTTCCGCTCCTAGCGCGTAGCCAGGTATTCCTCGTATGTAGTGCGTAGTAGCTACGAACAGAGAACCCGACAGTCGGGTTCTCGGTGCTGAATGTGTTAAGTGACCTCAGCATAATACGTAATATCTTGTTAGGCCTAGACTACTTTGTAAGTTTGTAGGAGGTGACAAAATAATAACGACCAAATGCAATACAAAGTTTACTAAAGTAATATTCGTAACAAATAAATCAACAAAACATTAGTGGAGTTTATATGGCAATATAAAATATAGTAGCTAGATTTAAAAAAAAAAACATAAATTAACAATGGTAAATATTCGAAAATTGTTAAAAATAAATTCGTTCAGAAATTGGCACATTTGATACTAACTTGCCTTGAATAAAACATCCCTGCTGAAGATTTGTGTTGTGATCTTTGCAAAAAAACATGGTACGAATTAGGATAGTGTATAGTGGAACAACCATGCGAGTGTGACAAGTTTTCTTAAAATTAGTTAACAGAAATACCTAGTATAGTTAAGTGTATGTTATATTACAACTGTGACCATATAGTAACTGTTTACAATTGTAGTGTAAAATACTGCAAGTAAGAATTATTATGCGTAGGTACGCTCTCGCATTATTTGTCATTTACATAAGTATTTAATTCAAGTCAAGGCAAGTTGTCTAAGTAAATAAATGGCAAGGGATTCTTTAAGTACAGATAGAATATTCACTACTTATTTAAAATACCTATATAAAAGTTCAAGCAGACATTCATATAACGATTAAGTACTAAATTCGATATAACAAATTCGACATGTTAGTGGAGAAAAAATATTCTTTTAATATATAATAAGTATATGTATAAAATAAGTTTTGCAGCCACTCAGTCTAAAAATTGGTGCGTTGATATTAAAATAGGCATACAAAAATATAATGATGCTCGTGCAGATTTTAATCTTTTAAAAGCTATTAACATGGCTTATCTTTCTTAGATATTTTATGTGTATATAAGGAGCTGTTATCTTCAAGCATAAGTATGTCTGTATGTCTGTCTACTTCAATGTCTTGTATGTATTCAAGATAAAACATAGTTATACCAATGATAAGCCAAAATTATTACATGTGGCTGAGACAGATTTATTTTCATGTTTCATCCTGCTGATCAAAATAAAGTGTATCTAGCCTAATGCTAACTGGCAGTGGTGGCGCGTCCAGCCGTCCATAGAACACGATTCCTATTGGCTTGCCTAATTTTCAGGTACCTGAGCAGTTTTCCTACATACAGCCCATGTAGAACTTTTAAACCAAAATAAGCTTCGGCTTGCCTATGAAAAATTTTACCCACCTCCACTGCTAACTGGTGCAATTAAGGGAGTGCCTTTAAAAAATAGGTACTAAAACACGCCATAGTCCTTATCTCGGAGCAGTAAAATTGAAATAGTTTGGATTGCAGTTGCGATAGTTGTTTAAGCGCGTGCATTCGAAGTGAAACCTTTGAATATTAAAACTTAAGATTCGCCAGGACGCTCGCGTGAACTCGCGTCCCCATACAAACGTAGAACAGCTCTCATTTTAAAACGACATGCTTTAGAATCACGTAATTTGGCATGGACATTTTAGTAGTACAGAGCTATGTCGGTAATTAGTTTTCCTTGCTAAAAATTGTAATACAAAGAAAATATAGCAATAATAAGTTTTGTATGGAAATCTGTATCTGGCTGTATTTTCTTTGTATTACAATTTTTAGCAACGAAAATGAATTACCGGCATAGATCTGTACTACTAAAATGCCCATGCCAAATTTCATGGTTCTAAAGCATGTCGTTTTAAAATGAGAGCTGAACTGCGTTTGTATGGGAACGCGAGCGTCCTGGCGACTCTTAATGGGTCAGAATAAAGTATACCTAAAGGAATTATCACACTGGCGCCGCAACCGAAAGCGGCGATAGTGCGCAAGTGTGACAGCGCTATACACACGCAGAGACAGAGAAACACGCCTAGGACTTATTATTTGATCGTTTTGTACTATATCAGAATGAAAACCAACGTGCCGGCAATGAAATTAAAGTAAGACACTGCTCTGCTAATCGCAACAGACAGCGAGAGCGAGCGAGACTCAACCGGCACGTTGGTTCTTGCCCCACTAAAGCATAGCGAGTCTACCCAGACTCGACAACCGCTACAGTAGCTTGTTCTTTCTCGTACTGATGCCTCATAGCCCTAAGGCACTGCACGCCATTAGCTATCCCCAGTGAAAAGTTGCACACGGCCAAAGAATGCGCGACTGGCTTGATGACGAAACAGTAGCGGGTCCAGATGAGGCCGGTGGCGCTGAGCGCGGCCGCCGTCGACGGGGACACGCTCTCGATGGGCCGCCGGAACTCGTCCAGGGACGTCAGCACTAGACTCTGGAAAAATGGGTTAGAGGAATCAGTAAGAATGGGTATAGTTAAAGCGATGACTCGCAGTATTTAAGCTCCCTACGTGTTGTGGAATCACTCTGTGCAACCCAAATCGACCCACTTGGACTTTGTTTTTCATCTTCTCTCCCCTAATTTTTCTGACGGCTTCCAAGTCTTCCAACTCTGACGGATCGATAACCGACCAGCCGGTGTGAATGACCATTCGTTCTTGATAATCACATACAGATAATGGAAGGACAAAAAACCAAGTCCAAGGTCAGTTCGGGTTGCACAGGGTGGTTGCACAACACGTAGGGAGTAGAAATACAGAGCCATCCGGTTGCCTTGCGGACACTGGAACTACGTGGCATTGCTCTGAATAGTCGAAGAGTTATAGAATCGATATAATATAATACGTGCCTTAATTTTGACAGGTGAAATAGGTACAAGAAAAGTGCCGATAATTTTATGGTAACGAGATTGTCAAATTTCAGTGCTCTTTACAAGCTAATTACTTCATAATGTACGGAATCATAAAGCGCGATCTGCTTTAAGTGATTAATTTGAGGCACGTATTCATTCAAGACTTTGAAACTCTTCTAAAATCAATAACTTAAATGTAACTTCAGGTTCGATTTCACCTGGGTGCTGGTGGGAAGGGTTATTTACTAAACAACAAGTGTATCCGTCAAACGGTGGCCCTTCACGTATTTTTTAAAAGTTAGTAACTAACTACAGATACTACACTACAGTCAGCGTACACCATGACATTTAATAATTATACTATGTACTTTGTGTACAGTCAGCAGCAAAAGTAGCTAAGCGGGTAGGGTGTTCTAAAATGAGCTGGACACGACTTTATTCTTAAGAGAATAAAAGCGTGTCTAGGTCATTTTGAACACCCTCCCCGCTTAGCTACTTTTGCTGCTGACTGTGCATACAAAGTAATACGTGCGCTTTTATATGTTACTATTCTTTAGAATAGAACAAGGCGTAGGAGAAGGAGGTGCACCGGACATTGATGGGCGTTTTCTCAAATCGTTGTAGGTTCAATGTTGTTCAAGATTCTGGGCATATTACTTCTGAGTAGGAATAACTAGCAAAATCTCAGAACATGAATTATAACGATTTCTGAAATGCCGTGATAGCAGCGTGCGCTGCGTGAACTTGATGCAGATATTTATCTCTTCGTGATACAAACGTTTGCCGTATCACGCGATAGAACGTGACCATAAAAAAATATAACGCCTCATAAAACGCTTTGGCGGATCCCCATTCAGCGCTAATCACGACACCTTGCAATGCCTATACGAAGCATTTTTGTTACATAGCAGGAAGCCCACGTTGTTGGCTACGGCGTAGCGCTACGATCGTAGCATTAGTGGTGAATGTGTTAGCACATTCCGTGCCACAGCACGCTACAAGCTACGCTCGTAGCCGATTCTATATTTACTCGAACCATAGTATGTATCCGCAGAATTAAGTGGCGACTGAGGTCATAAAACTTCTCTTTCACACTTGCACCGCCACGGCAAGAGAGAAGGAGACAGCGTTATGAACTAAGTCGCCGCTTAATTCTGCGGATACTAACTATAGGACGTAGAGCCATCTTAAATCTAAGGTACGAGGCGCGTATAGCGGGTTCCTGCGTTCCGGGCACTGAATGTGTCAAGCTCTGCACCCTTCCATCTATCGATACTATATGTACAGTGGACGTCAAAAATATGTTTACATTTTTGCACCATACCCCTTTGTAATAAGGCTCAAAGTAAACATATCTTTGACGTCGACTGTACCTACTGTATGGGAAACGCACCCAGCGTTAAGCATTGTATTAAAAAATATCTAAACGTTTGTTCTACTAAACCCAAGGTGATATTCTACTATATACAACTAAGTACAAATATGTATAACCAACGACTACTACTAATCCAATTATAGGTACTTATACTACATACAAAACTTATAAACTCAGCGAATCAACCAATTTTATTTGGTGTTATCACCAAACCGTATTATATTAGTATTTAATGGTGCTACATAAACTACATAAATATAATATATGTTGTTTTATCCGTATACCTAGATGAGATGATAACCTTTCATGCATAGCTTCATGCAGTTTAGATACATGCTTAGTAAAATGTATAACAGTACTTACAATCGTTCTTCACTTCATTCCTTGGTCAGAGTAGAACTTTGTTTTACTAAATTCCTTGTAGACAAGTAAACTTCTACGTTGTTGTAACAGTGGTAAGTAATTAATTTGTATACAAGAAATAACTGCCTATCGCCATACTCGGTCCCAAGTTGCATTATACATCTTTTTAAGGTATTATTCCAATTCCAACCACAATCGGCGGTATTCTGCCTTTTTGCTGAAAATTGTATTGCCGAATTTCACTTGACAGCCAACTTTTCGCAGAAGTTTTATTTGGCCGAATAACTTTCAAATAATTATTTCGCAACCACATCATTTCCCAACCTCATAGTTGGGAAATAAAAATTAACTAGGTATTAGCATAGACTTAAATATATAGTAGACGGCCGTAGCCTAAGAACTTTTTAAGGCTCCGAGTATTTAGCGCCATCTAGTTCAGACTACTAGTACACTAGTCTATGCGTTAGAGGGAGCTAATTTAACGATATTGCGATCTCGTTCCGTCGTATAGCTGCGTCCCTATGATGGCCCATCATGTAGATCAGCCATAACGAAAAGAAAAGGTTGAATTGAAAGAAGCGACGCTCCATGCACTTCAAATTGAGTCTTAAACCTATGTTACTTAAGTGCAATTTAGGGTGCCGCAGCCGCTTGCCACCTAAATTGGAATTGTACAATACCTAGGTACCTATAAAATTTATAGCTATAAAGATCTAGGGGTGCAATTTAATAGAGTCCAACTGATAGTTGTGTAAGTTTTCTTTAATCTTAAGGCAAATATATCTTCGCCACAGTCGCAACGCATCCTCGATCATCTCTGGTGTAAACGCAGCTTTATATAAAACTTAAAAGTCACCATTGACACGAGAGCAAGGTTAGTTATGAAATTTATGAAAGACAGTAGACAAAACAAAAGAAGAATACATACTTGTTAAAAACAAAACTTATATTGTTCAATAAAGAAGTTACAAAAATACACAACAATTTACAAAACTCTGATTTAATGATCCACATTTTACATAAGTAATGATATGTATTTCAACATTGTATATCGAATGTATAACACAGCATACATATCTTTATCACAGGTTCAAATAACCCCTATGGTATAATTGTACTACAATAGAATGTTGGCTTTAGGTACATGTCTAAAAATAATTTAAATAATCTAATAAGGTATGTACCTATACCTCGAAACCGACATGTTCACAATATCTAATTGTGTCGTTCTCTGAAAAAAGGTATGATTGTGATAAAATAGGAAGGAACCTTATTGCAAGGTATTACGGTCTAATCTCGCGCCTCAATGCAAGTACACTAAGGTACATTGTCGCAGAGAAAGACACATTTGAACAGATTAATTATTGTGTCAAAAAGATCAACTATTCCAGTAAAGATGATTAGGACAATTATATAAATTTGGGCATTTAATTAAGTAGGTAAAAGTACCAGGGTACCAGGGGTATTTGTAAAGGTTTTTTTTTATTGAAACCCTGTCTTTTAAAGTTTTGTTTATTTATAACAAGTGTTTCAACAACGTGTCGAGTATAATTCTAGGTAAAATTACCTAAATATAAGAATTAATTAATAAGGTCACCAAACACTCAATTTTGAAGACAATTTAATTTGATAAGTAATACTAAAAAAATACCTCAAGAAAAAGGACTTGAGCATATACATTCTTAAGAAAAATAAATAAATAGCTTAATTAATAACCCACTGAGATTTATAATGTAATTAAAGAAGCACCATTCAATTTTGACAATAATGTTTTAGGTAAGGGAATAGCAACACCTTTCTGCTTTTTGTAAGTTTCGAGATTGGTGCAGCAAAGATGTATACTTTTGCAATCGTATCGTATATTGGAAATGACTATCGTATAAAGTATATTAATAAGGTCACCCATGACCGCGTGATCGTCATTGAAACTTTATCGGAAGCCATAATGTCACACGAGAGTCGGTTACTTAGTAATCAGAACCGTCATCACAAGTCATCAAAGGTTGAGGAATAAGTAAGAATATTTGATCACATTTGAGACTGAATGGTGCAACATACCCCTTAGCACCTTTAATTACTTAAGAACTTTACGTCGTAATGTTTACAAAAATAAAATAGGACTGGGATTTAGTTTACACTGTATTATCAGTTTCTGTACCCAGTACGTTTTTAAATTCGGGATTTGGTATATATATTCAGAGAGAGAGACTATTGTTTACTAAAACTTGTCTACAAATAAATAGAATATGATTAGGATTTTTTGTTATCATTTTCTATTCCCAGTATAATTTCAAACAAGAGTCCAAGCTACATGACTGCTATTGGTTGCTAAATTTTACTTATTTTCCTTAAGTTTTTTTTGTTCTTGGGCATGTCTTACGGCCCTACTCAGCTGGTACAAATTAGTGCAGGCAACAAACACATTGACAGAGAACAAGCTATAGTTTTTTGGGATGATGACGAGAGAGTACCGCGACCAGATGAGGCCGGTGGCGGCCAGGGATACAGATTGGGGGATGGATAGGGTCTCCACAGGCCGATTGATGTCACCCAGTCCAGCAACCACCAAGCCCTGAAAGGATGATTAGGTATGAGACAAGACCGCGGAATGAGTTCTTCAGACAGTGAAACAGTTGCCATTGAAGTCCCAGCCCATGTTTAAGTCTGGTTAGCCTGATGATTTTTAATTTGAAATGACTATGATGGAAGCTCTATGTGGTGTACTTATTTATTATATGTATCTTAAAAAGTATTTATGACAAAATTATTTCCACAAAATGCAAGTCATGCTGCATGCAATTTGATGGCTGATTAATGTTTAATATTATAATTTTGACTTGATGTTTTTTTTAAATGTTTCTAGGTATGTACCACTTTACTACAATTTTTTTAACATTGACTCTAAGTGACAAAGTATGTTATTTGTGAGCTGTCGTATTTTATAAACATATCCTTGATGCTAATGACAGGCAACTAGGTGTAAAAATTAACATTAATTAACACATTACAGTTTTTTCAAAGGTGTATGTGAAGTTCCCAACCCGCTTTGGGCCAGCGTGGGGACTATAGCCTGATCCCTCTCGTGCATGAGAGGAGGCCTGTGCCCAGCAGTGGGACGTATAGAGGCTAACATATTATTATTATTATTATTAACACATTACAGTTTTTTTCCCTGATTGCAGATACCTATCCATCTATATGCATGGTAGCTATTAGTTGTGACTTGTATGAACTTTATTTCACAAACACTAAAACAAGACAAGTGTAATGTAGTAATTTGTTAGAGTGTAAAGACATAAATATCTTATCATGTCCTAATGGACATAATGATGGATATGATATGAGAAGAAATTCAGAACATGTCACCAGACACCATCAATAATTGCTTTCCTCACTGTATTATTTATTTATACTTACTGAGTAAGTTAACATTTAAGCTATATAGTTTAAAATCTGTGTGCATTATAATACTTATTAAAATTTGAAATAAATAACTAATAATCTCAGCAAATAACAAATACATATGAGATACTTTTTTATTACATTCTGACATTTACAAGTGCATTGAGAGCAGGCGCGCTCGCAGACGAAAATTTTGGGGGGGACACTAAGGTTGATTTTTTTTTTCAAATTTTTGAGGGGGTCTGTAAAAAATTTTTCCTATTATAAATGAAGGATTGATGATTTTTTTTAAATGATTTTTTTGAATAATTGACTAATTTTATTGTAATGTTTTGTATTGTATTTTTTTTTTCTTACGACATACTATATTGTATCATATTGGTGTTAATGGATAATATTGCATGCTCTAATAGATTTAAGATTTAGTTTAAGGAATACATTTTTGCATGCCGCAATGCGGCTAAATGTGTGATAAAACCATATTGTAAAACTTTGACCTATTGTTACCACATTTAACGCAAATAAAGAACTTACTTACTTACGGATTTTGGGGGGGGTCATGTCCCATGTGAGCCCCCCCCCCCCCCCTGGGACCGCGCCTGATTGAGAGGTGTTTTATATTTAGAGTTGATGTTTAAATTTAGGCAATTTATCTGGATTTTGACTGTTTAGTTTATAGTGATTTATGTGTTTTCATTTTTAACTGACTTCAAAAGGAGGAGGTTCTCAATTTGACTGCATTTTTTTAAATATTATTGTGGATTTTATTGATGTAAATTACTTTAATAACATTAAATAAATCCATTCTTAAATAGTGCATTGTATGGTGCCTAAATTAAATAATAAATATTTATTATTTATTATATGGCTTTAATTTTGTAAGTCAGTGTATGCTTCAAGTGACCAGCGAATGTACCATCGGGTTCATAATTGCATACCCGATTTATCAATGAATTAATTCATAGATTGAAATGCAATTATGAATCCGATGGTACCTTTTTATCACCTATTATTTTTGTTTTTAAATTAAAATTGTCAGTAGTGAGCCTATAACATAATCCTATCAAGTTATATTAAAATGTATGTTTAATGATCTCTTAAATAAGTGATAGGTATCACCAACATGCTAAATTTCATTTATCAACAAGATGTTAAAGTTATGTAAGTAAATAATATATGGTACAATTAGATGTTTTTTATATATGTATAAAATCTCTATGAGAGGATAAGTTACTGTAATGTAAAAGTACCTACTACACATAAATGATTCATAATAAATGAGTCCGTCAATGATTTCTGAAGGACAAATAAGAAAGTTACATAATAAGTAGGCATTAAGAAATTATTACAGATCAGATCATATTATGCAATTATGTAAGTAAGTATATTCTGAATGTATTTATCATGTAGTATATTCTGATTTATTTAATCAACAAACTCAAAATCTCTTAGAATATAGCATCATTGTTTGTGGATAAACGAACTGACAAACATATTGGTAGATGTAGGTTATCTGCCCCTATACAAGGTTACGAAATAATAATAGATCAACCTTGAATATGTATATCCGCATCACTTACCCATTTGAAGAAAGGGGCCCAAAAGAAAACTGTTTTTGGTCCTACAAAAAGGAAACTAATATTAGCACTGGTTTTTAAAAGATATATTCAAGTTTACGCGTTCAAATTATCATGAAACTTACCAGCTTCGTGGTTCCACAGCGGACGTAAGTTGTTTGGAACAAATCTGTCGCACACAGTGATAACAGTTTTGTAGAGCTTAGACATTTTCGTATGCTATTTGTTTTGTATAATTTAATTTCTAGCAGATTTTGGGCACTGTGGAGGGAAGTGGGTTAGGGAATTACGTTCTATTTTGTACTGGGAGGGAATTTACATGATCACTCAAATGGGCCGTGGAGAAACCTTGGGAATTGATAAGAATGACGTTTCCGGTTGCCTCACCTCAGTTGCCTGGCCTAGCTGTCACCGTTGACAGTATACTGCGTTTAGTTTTGTTTAAATTGCTCAAATAGTTACATACTTTTGATATATATATATATATTTTTAAATTAACATTTTATGATTAATATTAAATAACAGGAACGAGTTATTCGCTTTATTTTCATTATGAACCACTTATATCGTAACAAAGAAAATAAATTAAAAAGAAAAATGAATTTAATTATAGTTAATCTGTGGGTCAACATGGCTACGCGTGTTGTGTCATTGCGATAGAATTTACGTTTTTCTTTGTTTATTTTAATTTAATCAGCGATTTTAGTTTATTTCTGTGTTGAAATATACCTCTACTAATGTTTTGTGTTTGTGAATTTATGTTTTGAATATGGGTACAAGCACGATGGGTAGCGACCTACACTCTGATAAGCAGGACAAGTTGTTGAAATTGCAAGCTAGAAAGAAAGAATTGGAGCAGCTTTTAGCCACAAAGAACGAGGAATTGTATAAACTATGTGTTCAAGAAGTTCAACTAACCGGAATCATGCCACCCGAGGCTCCTTTAAGCCCCGAAGTGCCGAGAGAAAGACTGAACAGCGTACGTAGTACTGATAGGTCAACTGATGGTAATGACGTCCAAGACGGCTCAGATAACATTTCCAGACGTCTCCGAACGGCTCCAGGAGAGCGTTTGCACGATTCAGATCAGAATCTACGCAAAAACCTCACTCACAGACTTTCTACGCCTTCGATATCTGGCATGTCGACGAAAAGTGCACACCCGAGACATATGCGGCGTCCGGAAACTAGCTGCTCTAATTTCTTTCCGTCCCCGCCTCAGGAAAGGAATCCAGAAACTTTTTCAATGCACACTTCTCACACCTATCCTGCATTAGCGGGACGGCATGAGCCCATGACTGAAAACATGCACAATGATATCAATCATCACCAGCCTCCTATGTACAGGCACCACACAATGACCACTGAGTATATGAACAAAATTTACTATAACAATGCACCTGAAGCTCATAATGTTACTCGCCTACGAGAGACTCACTTCAGCTTAAGCCATCCTGATATTACTACTCACTACACTCACACCACAGCGGCTCCACAACCAATGCCGCAACAAAACGGTATGAGAAATAATGCTCTCTTATATCAGTATGCATCCCACCTGAAGGCCCAAAGTCAACATTTGGGTGCTCTCGCTCATCACCACCAAATGCAAGTTCAACCTAAAAGAAGACCTGAAGGTAGCCGGAGGAACACTTTGCAGAGGACACAGACCTACCATTTGACATCACACAGTGATTACAATCAACATTTAGAGAACATTATGGATGTCCACAGGCCCCCCTTGCCGATGTACCAGCACCGATCTCAGCCTGATATTCAAGAGCAGCCTCATGATAGAATATGTGTGCCTACAGAAAGGCCTGCTGTACCAAATACCTTGCCTTTGCGTGAACGCAATGCCAGACCTATGCACGTGCCCCTGCAAGTATCAACAGACGAATATATGCATCAAAGACGAGGTTACCCAGACGCATTGAGTCCTGTCAGTCAATTATCAGGATATTCACAAGAAAATTTTGACTCGGTCAGTATGAATAAATTCTCACCCCTCTCTCAAGATTCTAAAGTACGGGAGAAGCAATGGTATGAAACTTCATTGGACTCTCCCACAAAAGCTGAGGCACCTTTGCTGAAAAAAAGTTCCAGCCTGAAACGGACTTCAAGTATAGGTAACTCGCAAACTTATGAGATAATGATTGCCACAGGCCGCCATTCTGCTATGCAGAGCCCTAATCAATCACACAGCCCATCTGTACTTTCACCACCTTCATCGACCTTAGAATCTCCCAAGAACTTGACAGTAATTGAACAGGGTAAATGCATACCGTACAGGGAGGAGACTAAGCCGTTTGAAATGTCAGACTTTTATAAATACTCAACTAAGTTCCGGCAAGCAGGGCCCCCGAAGGCTCAGCCTGCACCGATGCATTCAGGGTACAATAAGTTACCTATGGAGCTACCGCAATATGCGCAGGACAATTGGCAGGGACAAAGCAACTAAAACATTTTCCTTTCAATTTAAGTCCAGTCAAGCTGAACAGCTCAAGCTAATTTTCTCAGGTTCATTGTTCTAAAATTATTTGAATGGGTAATCTGAACCACTGGTTTTTATAATACTTATGCTTTGCATTATTTATTTTAGTTATAAATTTGATTATTAGTTTACATATTTTTAGAATGGAATGTGTTCACTCAGTGGGAGTTAATTTTAGTTGATTAGTGTACTTAGAAAACTGTAAACCTAAGTTGTGCCAATAGGTAGATGATTCAGATCTCTGTAAATAGCTGCTACATACTTAACACTGGTCCTATTTTTTAATGAAACATGTTCCATGTGAAATACTTAGATACAAAACCCTCCTGCAACCTTTAAATGATGCAGTTAAGATTCAATTGTACTTTTTTAATTACCTACTGAACAAGTGTGACATTCAGAAACTGTAATCATTATGTACTTTTTATTGCACATTTATGCCTGAAGAACACTAGGTTTATAGGAGTATAATAATGTTGGAAAATGAGACTGACACATTATGTATGTACAAAAGATTAGCATTTTATCATTGTCAGTCTGACTCTAAATGATGTGGGACTGTGATAATGGCATATGAATTGTTAAACAAGGACAACAAATCAATCAGATAATGGACTTTATCATATTGTATTTGTATTTATTTCGTCACTATTATGAAAGTCGATGCAATCATGAAATAGTGACATAACTTTTGTAGTAATATTATTCCATGTTTGTTATTGTTGATAACATACTTTATCAGCCTAATATTTTGGTCGCTTCTTATAATTATGTGTTAATTTTAATATAAGTGCAATATTAAAGCCCACCGCTTACAAACACCGGAGGCGTAAATGTGAATTGCCTTTACATGTGATATAAGTTAGCAGATATCACAACACTGTATTACTGCTATCATGGAATGTAGGAAAGAGATGAGTGCTACCTACTCATGCTCAAGGCCCTCGGCAGTACAGTCATTTGTAGTTGTAGTCGGTACTCGCATCTTGCAGTAATTTTGTGATCCTCTAACTATTCTAACTAACCAGTATGTTTTTTCCATTCCAGTGTTATTTAGTCTTTGCCTTTATGCCTTTATATCCTCAATAATGATACAAATACTCACTGTCTCTTTCTAATGAGACATTAAAGAGGACCGAGATCATTACATTGTACAAGCTTTTATTTATTATATTATGGACTGTTATTACTTTATATCTCGAAATCTAAATTATAGATAACTCTTACTTTATTGCGGAAACATATTCTAGATGGAAATAGTTATGGCAAAGATGTAGGCATTTATAATTATGTTTTATTTAAAATTTCTTGCTTTACTTTATCTAATGTTTTTGTCTATAGTGTACCGTCATTGGTAAAACATTAAGAGAGAAATATGTTTGATTATAAAATTACAAAATAAAACCTCATTTGGTCACATACCTAAGTGTAACAAGACACTTACATATAAAATGTATTCTTATTTCACTTTAACTTTTTTACATAAACTTTGTTTAACTTGCCAAGCAAATTAACCTTAAATAATAATGACCAATCAAAATAAACATTAATTTTAAAGAATATTTTAGATGTATATCATAGAAAGTAAAATATTGTAGCAATGAAATTGCAAATTATGCTACAAGATTATGGAGAAAATTTTAAATATTTTTCTACGTTGTTTATGTATAAAATGTGCTGAAGGCACGAAAGTGTAACTAATAAAGTTTGATAAGCATTTCAAAATTGTCATTTTCCTCTTCCTCGTTTTTATGTTAAGGTATGATGAAGGTAATACCAAAGAGAATGTATAAATAGAGAATCACAGTCTAACAACCTTTGAGGCCCCAAGTTTCGATTACTTTACTAGACTTTACTTGATGGCGCTGTACAGTCAACGTCAAATATATGTATTGTAACAGCCGAAGTGATCAAATGGCTACTCTAGTTGTTACAATATATTTGACGCTGGCTGTACAGTCGCCATCAGATATATCAGAGCGGCCAAGGTGGTCACAAATATCTGAACAACGCCTCTATTGTCAAGACGACAAAGTACATGTTCAGATATTTTTGAGTACCGTGGCCGCTCCGATATATTTGATGGCGACTGTACATTCCCATACATTATGCAGTAACTCTGATTCAGATGGTGCCACTTTGGTAATATGAGTCGTGATATTTGTGACCTAGCACGTACTTATAATACCTACCATATTCAAATAGTTCATATTAAATGCACAAACACTCCTCCCAAGTGTCCACCTAAATATGTTTGAATTCAAAGATTAGATTCTCATTATTTAGAATTAGCAGAGCTCGAATTTGTAAAAATTGTGCGCATCGAGAAAAAGTTGTGAATTTTTGACCATGGATAGAATGGCCCACAATAAATATTTTTTAGTATTGGAGGTCCGTAAAATTTTTGGACCTTCACGTCAAAATCAGGGGTCCTGTGAAATACGATATTACTCTATGGTTAAGGCTGCTAGGGGTTGTGTGGTATCATTTCCGTGTAAAACAGACATGCGGAATTCATTTGTGATATTAAAAATGTAAAATTTCTTATTAAAAAAAAAGTTGTGTGGCGAGGAAAAACACATTTTTTTATTTTTTTTTAGAACGTCATATAACTAATATATATCATTTTTTTTCTAATAATAAAAAATATTATAAAGGAGCATATTTAATGTAGTTTCTAAATATATACAATTTTTAGGCTTATAGTATACAAAAACTACGCGAAAAAAAATGTTTGCTTCGTGGTGTATATGTTTTCTCCATAGTAAGTATCGATAATCAATGTGAACGTGAACATCCGTAGCGTATTGACCTTAAAATGCATGTATTGCTTGTTTTTAGTAAATTTTATTCATAATAACTTCACAAAATGCAGAAATAAAAAAATACAATAAATAAAAACATATTTTTCCTCCTTAACTTTAACTTAAACCGTCACAATTCAAACGACGCGACGTCTGTTTTCCGTTACTCAACTTAAGTAAAAAAAAAACCAGAAGTTTTTTGTATTAAAGGTGTATAAAATGTATATGTTTCTATAATCTATATTAAATATGCTTCTTTATAATATTTTTTATTATTTGAAATAAAGGATATATATTAGTTATATGACGTTCTAAAAAAATAAAAATAAAATTGTGTTTTTCCTCGCGGCACAACTTTTTTTTTTAATACGAAATTTTACATTTTTAATATCAGAAATGAATTCTGCATGTCTATTTTACACGGAAACGATACCAAACAACCCCTAGCAGTCTTAACCAGAGAGTAATAACATATTGCACGGGACCCCTGATTTTGACGTGAAGGTCCAAAAATTTTACAGACCGCCAATACTAAAAAATATTCATCTTTGCTCACTCTATCTATGGTCAAAAATTCACAACTTTTTCTCGATGCGCACAATTTTTTTCGCATTTGTACTGAGACAAAACCCTACTAAATTGACTTAACGGTAATAACGGTTAGAATTTTAATCACAAGAAACATATGGGACACCTGTGGCCCTCAAAAACCAAAGTGGTTAGTTCACGGTCCGTTGGGTTTCCGTTACTGGCAGGTAATACGAACTTATTGTAGTCCTTCCGGTTGACGATCAATCGCCACAACGTAATATTTCACCCTTTAGAATCTGTACAAACTATGTGGACGAGTTTAGTGCAACGGACCACTTTGTCGATTTACAAGGACACTTATTTCTTTCACTAATACCTAGATAGGTCATATTGCGTAGTTTTAGACAATACCTACAGTACTCCAAATCGACAAAGTGGTCCCTTTGTCCGTACACTGACACATATTTTGATTGAATGAAGGCACCTAATTGTTAATC
Organism: Pammene fasciana; assembly: GCA_911728535.1. Taxonomy (NCBI): domain Eukaryota; kingdom Metazoa; phylum Arthropoda; class Insecta; order Lepidoptera; family Tortricidae; genus Pammene; species Pammene fasciana. The sequence goes on along the minus strand of OU452273.1, from coordinate 28,913,520 downwards.
CATATCACAGTAAGAGCAAAAAAAAACAGTTTTGTTTAATTTAATTTATTAATTTTAATACAGATGTCAATGAAATTAAGTTGCAACACAACACAGTTAAACATCGAAAAACAGCAAACATAAAGCTATGTGGGAGGAGATGGTGGGAACTTAAGTAAAATAGTCGGTTCTGATTTACATGCGGCCCGGAGTGAATCCACCGTTCAGGTAATAGTCGTCACCACCTGAAATCAATGTAAGTATTAGCATTATCTATAGTCTCTGGTATAACTTATAGTTAAATTATAAGCTAATCGAATATCTACAGGCAATTAACCCACATATCCCAAAGAGGATGCAGTTACGTGTGTTGATGTATCACATATATTTATGATTTTTTCTAATTAATTTAGTCTAATTGCAGCCTTAGTCAGATTAGTACTTTACGGCGGATAAAGAACAAGGAGTAGTATGGAACATCCAAACTTTTCCATCTATAATGTATGTGTGTGAATGAGACAGCGTACCGGATCCCCCGAGCTGTCCGTTGATGCAGCCCTCGTCCCACATGTTGACGCATCGCTTGCCGGGGTTGAAGCTACCCCCGAGGTAGTAATCATCGCTGCCTGAAATTATAATGGGCGATAAGTACTGCACATTTATGTCACCTTTTTTTACCATCTAGTTTTTTAGATAATCTATTAATACATAACTCAAATATTCGAGATACAAAAGTGTTATGAGGTGACGCCTAATGAAATTAAATAGCAATGCGATAATTGTGTGATATAAAAATAAGCTCCTGTTGTACTATGTATGGATTGTAGGGGATTCCCCGTCGTTATATGGTGAAAAGATAATCCTCCTTATTTTTTTCGTTTATTTTTCTTCAATGTCAGTTTCAATCTTAAAAGTGTGGTGTTAAGTAATATGACTGTACCTATTTGTAAATCGTTTTTCGTGAGCCGAAGGCTTTTGAACAACTCAGTGACATACCAGTCGTTATGTACCTACTGTGGAAACTAGATACCTGATCCTCCGAGCTGTCCGTTGATGCATCCCTCGTCCCACATATTGACGCACCGCTTGCCGGGGTTGAAGCTACCCCCGAGGTAGTAATCGTCACTACCTGCAAATTTAATAAATCTATCAAAAACCTACACAAAATGTATATAGCAGCGTAAGCAGCGCCATCTAGCTAATCAAAACTTGTATAACAGATATAACTTTCGATTAAAAGAACTACGCGTACTTACCTCTAAATTTGCGGTATTTGTATTGTATTGTATTGTATTGTATTGTACGCTTAAATGGGGGTTCATCCATTTGGAAACTCTGCCACTGCCACAGACACGAAATGTACAGTCAGCAGCAGATTTCTGTGATTCCTCCTTCTCTCTGTGCGTATTCAATTCTTCTTTTAGCGCAATTAAGGATTAAATTTACTTTCTTAGTTTTCGAAATTTAAAGTAGAGTGTTATTAAGTCGTGCGAAAGGTACCCAGACCATTTTACTTCTATTAGATTAGGAAATATAAAATACTTTATAATTATGAGTATATCTCGTCGGTAATGGAGTGGTACTGAATCTCTTTCATCCCTTGGGTGTAATTGAGATTAAAACAATAAAACACACAATCCTATAAAAGAATCCTATCCTTTTTGCTCAATTACTATTTAATGCTCTGTACCTACCTGTCTGTATTATTTTAATCGTACCTGACCCGCCAAGTTGCCCGTTGATACAACCCTCGTCCCACATATTGACACAGCGCTTTAGTCCGTATCCATCTGATGGAAGAGAGGTAAAAACAATGTTTTAGTTAAGTACCTATTACTACACCTTACAGTACCTATAAGCTACTTATACTGAATTAATGAATGATTTAAATATTTTACACCAGCGAGTTGCGCACAAAACGCTGGTTATAAACTATGAGATGCCAGGACCAGATTATTTGAAGATCTCTCAACGGCGCTCACTCGCCCTCCTCGGTCGGAAAGCTTCAAAGAATCAACATGACGAGCAAAGTTGAAGGCACGTTGGTGACTATAATTAGCTGCTTAGGGACCGTCACTCTGCTAAAAGTGTGCCATCATTACTCCAACCATAAGCCATCTGCTGCTTTACAGTGTCAAACCTATGCCGCACATGCCATGGCGTCTAGGGGAACAGTTTTCGGCCAGTACGTAAATGCTCAAAAGGCAAAAGCCGCACGAGTCCAATGCGCTTCGTGAGGAATGGCGGCCTATAGAGGAAGGATTATTCCATAAGCTAAGACCAGGCGGGCTTGCATATCTTACGTTGTCTCCTCTCTCTTCATACTTCGAGTCGCGCTTGAAGATATATGTGCTAGTCGCGCAACAATGTAAGATACCTATTATGTGCTAGTCGTGCAGGTGGTCTTAACAATCAATCAACAGAATAATTTCACGATCCTCAGTGCTGAGATAAGGACTGATTATGAGAACACCGTCGTGTTGATAGGAACAAGTGTTATTTTATTTTATAGCTCTACTCTATATATAAAATAAATAAGTTGTTGAAATAATGTTTAACAAATGATGGCATTGATGACATACTCGTATAATTCTAGGTGTTCAGTACACATGGACTGAACACGTGACGGCCACACGCGACCCAGTTTAGTTTGGCGATGCGGCTGCCTATGTAAATCAGTGCATTATAGACGTCGTAGCGATCGAATGCATTCATACATTTTATTACATATTTAACATTTATAACATTTTAGTGTATTAATTAACATTATAGAACTTTGAAATATAACAACTACATTCAGAACATTTATAGTTTATTTTAACAACTACCACCGCGAACTCGCATCCTCAACACTTTCAGGTAGATTAGATAATCATATCCTTGGAGCCGGTAAATTGGGGGGGGGGGGGGGGGGGCTTTAAAAGATCAGATCATAGGTAGGTATACTTACATTTATGATGGTTCTTGGCCAACTGATTACTCAGCAAAGATCTTGCGTAAACGGTTGAAAGAACAAGGAAAAGTGCTACAAAAGTTTTCATTTTTTATATATTTTTTAATTTCTTGATTCAAATGATAATTGCTATTAGTGAATGGGCGTTTTTGGCTAATTTCCATACTTTTATATGATGTGTGATTTTAATTAGGACCTTTATCCGTTTTTATCTCAATTAGGCACTCAAGATAATCTAGGTTATTGGAGTGAATATAGTTAGGCTGATGCGTAAAATAATCTAAATAGATTGGATGGATTTAGCGTTAACTCATTGAATACGCAAAGCACCCATATTAATTATTTTTCTGATAAGTAATATACTCGTAGGTATTAGCTTGGAAAATAATAAATAATTTACATAGGTAGATAGGTACCTACTATAGGTAGGTAGGTTAGGTAGGGAAGCAATAAGTCGATGACGAAGTCAACGTTGCCCGGGGCAAAAAACCGGCCATCAAGTAGGTACGAGTCAAACTCGCGCCCCGAGGGTTCCGTATCGATCTTATTGAAATCCTGGTAAAAAATGCAAAAAAAAATGCTAACCTAATGCTACCTAAGATAATTAATACCTAAATGTTGTTTCTGGCACTGTTGTACTGTATTTTAATTTTATTAATTGAATTTCCTTGTCCCTTGTTTTAATCTCAACTATAGCAGATAGTATCTTCATTGCTATTATAGGCCTTCTTATAATGACACTCAACTAGTTATTATATATTATCTTTCTTGGCCTTCCCACGTTTTTGCAATTTGGCTACGGAACCCTAAAAATGCTTGTAAATGGTTGTACCAACCGGAGCGGCAATTGACAGGCGTTCCCTCTGCCGAAAATATATATGGCCAGTGGTCATACTTATTGTACCTATGGACTGACGTTTATCTGACGTGGCTACGTAATTTTTAAGGTTACGTATACATTTGACGTTCCCCCCCTCGCAAAAATCAGCAGACTTTTTTGTATAGGAAATGAAAAAGGCCACTCCGGTTTGTTGAAGCCTCTTAAGGTTGACAAGGATTCAAAAACATTCAGAAATCATCTAATCTTTTTATTCACATCAATCTGGGTCAGCATAAATCTTCTCATCACATAAAAACTTAATAAAATAACAACAACCACAAGGCCCAACAAGTCGAGGTACATCTTCTGGTACCAGGGCAGCAGAAGCGCGGGGGAGCGAAGGTGCGGCGCTCCGCGCGTGCGTACCACGTGCTCCACCCAATGCACCAGCTCCGCGCCGGGCTTGACAGGCCGATGGTGGTAGACGAGCGAGAGCTCTTTCATGCGCTCGCGGTACCTGGAGACATGGGTTAACTGAGTATCCTAATACCTAGGTTGATCTAATTTTTGTTTTTGTTTTTATGTCTCTTCGTGTTATCTGAATTTACCTACCGCCTTAGTCGCTTGCCAATGGGGTTTTTTTTTTCCGTCGGAACTGTAATTAGTGCCAACGGCCCTCGCTAAGGATACGGGCGACCGTTGGACGTATCACATAAGGTTCCCGCTGGAGATACGGGCAATCTTATTTTACTCTATTTATACTCTATTTATTTTACTACTTTTACTGATTTATTCTGTTTCATGTAGTTTCTGTTAATGTTCAATCTAAGTTATGAAGTTTCTATTATAACTGTATCCTGTTTAATTAATTAATTTAATGCTTTAATTATATTTTCCCGTTAATTTGCCAATGGGGTTGGCAATGGTTTGGCCAGATGGCGCCAGCATAGCTTGTACCTGTATTGTATGGGATTTGGCTTAAAGCCTAGCCCATCCAGGTCAGAAAATTCCAACAAAAAGACAGGTACAAGCTATGCTGGCGCCATCTTTAAAGACTTTCGACCGGCCAACCCCATTGGACTTGGACAGTGCGCTCGGCGATGCGACCAGCGTTGCGTCAAGCTTTCAAGGGATTTGAGCAGCGTTCAGTCAGGCTACTAGCATACACTTTGCCCTGGAGGCGGCGCCGCCGCTCGAGGGGCCGCTCTGCATGCACTTTGTACTCTGGCGAGTGATAGCGTAGAAAAAAAGTGGTGAAATATTAATCGAGGTCGAGACATTGGAACGTACCTATTTTCTGCCTATTTTAATAATTTCCAGAAACCTTGAATTTTTGATGTATTCCCATTCTGTCTTCACCTCGATCGTGCGGGGACGGGAATAAAGTGTATGAAAAACTCTATTCCCATTTGTCGCCGTCGGGCACAGATGGGAATTATACAACGATTTTTTCCATTTAGAATTTGTAATTTTGTATGATTTCCACTTAGAAACAAAATTCCAATCAGTTTCTTCCAAAAGAAGGTGTGAAGTGAAGAATAAGTTTCAAAAGAGCTGCTCCTAAAACCACACGTTACGTCATATACCTTGGATTTCCAAGAATATCTTCAATAGCCTCTTTCAAGTTTGTGGCCACGTCAATTTCCAGGTCCACCCTCTTCGCGTAGCCCTTGCTGACCGCCCTGTCGACGTTGAGGAACTGGTCTGCGAACACCGGGATGCCGATGATAGGCACGCCGAAGTGCAGCGCCTCGGTGTTGGACAGCAGGCCGCCGTGAGTGATGAACAACACGCAGTTGGGGTGGTCTGGATTATATGTAAATATTAAGAGAGAACGAGGTGCGATTTAACTTTCGAGCGATTGAAATAAAATAAAAATAAGGTCGAAAATAATCGCACACAACGGTTGGTCGCCATTATTTTCCCATGAGGTACTAGCTACTCATCATCATCGTAGCGTTTATCCCGGTTTGGGGTCCGCTTGACAACCTAATCCCATGAATTGGCGTAGACACTAGTTTTTACGAAAGCGACTGCCATCTGACCTTCCAACCCAGAGGGGAAACTAGGCCTTTTTGGGATTAGATCCGGTTTCCTTACGATGTTTTCCTTCACCGAAAAGCGACTGATAAATATCAAATGATATTCCGTACATAAGTTCCGAAAAACTCAGTGGTACGAGCCGGGGTTTGAACCCGAGACCTCCGGATTGAAAGTCGGACGTCTTACCGCAAGGCTACCAGCGCTCTCCTACTGAGGTACTACCTACTAATATTCATTTTTCGGAACCGTAGGGTAGGAGGACTTATTCCTTAACTAGTGAATTAGGTTTAAAATGGGTTAAAATAACGAAAGCAAGCAGCAAGATTTATGCATTCTCAGCTTTCGATTCTAGGGGGCATTGTCAGTAACCCTCACCTAAAATACTTGGTTGTGGAGCAAAGCCAACGAGATGGACATTTTTAGGCAGGTTCCCAGGGGACTCCTCGAGCTTCCAGATGACCGTCTGCTTCAACTGACTGAACATATCCAGGAACCCGCGCTTCAACTCCGCGGACATAGTTTTGCTTCTCAATACAGAGCCCATACTGAAGTAAATCACGCCGTTTTTCGCGTTGTCCATTATGCTTTGGAGGTCCTGTAAATCATTATTTTATAGTTCATAGTTGTTTATACGAGTAGAAGTATTTTTATGGCACTGCAGATTGCAGGATAAGCATAGAATATGCCTTCAAATTTTTCATAATTCTACCTACATGAATTGTAAACTGTAAGTTCGTAACCTTAAGTAAATTGATGTGGCAGTCGGGGATAGGCGTTGTCCCCGGGACGCATCGTCAGGATCGAGCTCGCCTTAGACTTGGTGTATGAACCAGTTGACTAACCTTAGGTAAAGGTTTGACGTTTTCATCGATGTGGTAGCCGGCAATTGGCACGTAGCTCTGCGGCAAGCTCGGTGCGCTGCCGGTGGACACGTGCGAGTTGCCCAGCATCATACTCGCGTTGTACTTGGCGGTATGGTATGGAGGCAGTGGACGGCCTCTGGCCGCCGCCGCTGATGCGAACACTTCCTCGTATAGTAAAGCCTCCTGCTGTGATGATACCCTAGACAATAATTTAATATCCAACACGTCAAAACATGCTGCTTGCCTTCAAATGCTCTGTATAAGTATGAAGCATTGGTAATATAAATTTGATGACTAAAATGATCCTGATGATGAAGCGGGAGGAGCTGCTGGATACCTAAATGGTGACCACTCCAAGTTTTTGTCAACTGCATTCCAAGTTCATCCCATGGTGAAATAGGTAAGTAGCAATGTTTTTTATAATGTGGGTGGTGGAGGGTAGATATATAAGTTCAGTCTCACCATTTATAATATTTAGTGGTGATATACGTCCAGAGTCCGGCAACTCGCTGCTGGAAGTTGAAAGGTGGAACTATGTTGGAGCTGTAGTCGGCGACGTACGCAGGGTTGGGGTCGACGTCCATGAGCGACAGCACCATGCCGTGCGGCTCCATAGAGGATGACCAGATTAAGGGGCAACCGAATACTGCAGCTATTCTGGAAGGTAAGGCATTTTTGTGAACACGGTACATATACCTACATAGGGATTAAAACCGCACACAAAAAGTACCTATGTTTGATAACTAAGTTACCCACGCGCGATGTTTTTTTGGCTTAGAAAAATAAAGTGTCGAAAAGAAAAAATGTGTTACAGAGAATTACTTTTTCCCCGAAGAAAACCAAATATAAGTACCTTTGGTGGCGGCGATACGGAATAAATATAATGTGGTTATCAAAGAGAATTTGTTTAATAATCCAACAAATAATAATCTTGTTTGATAAAATGTTTGATGAATGCGTTCCTGGCGGAATGCCAATTATCACTTGATTTAATTGGTTATCTTACAGGAACCAAACTTGGTTACCTAAGGGAACAAGCGAAAAGAGATATATACAAGTATTTTAGTTACCTCGACCTTGGCATTAGCAAATTGTCGAATTCCGACATTGAGTTGCGCCCAAAGAGGCATTAACCGGTCAGTCACGTCTAAAAATATGGATAAGCCTCGATTCTATTACCAATACGTCTTGGATACATGTTTTCGTCACAGTAAATGTAGGTACCCATATTTTCAGACGTGACCGTCATACCCGCTGTACAGCTCGATAAACATCCACTCTGCTATAACCACGTCGAACTCCTCCTTGGGATCGTGGAGCAAACGCTGGACATTCTCGTGATACAGCGTACCGTTGCCGATGCTCAGCATTAGCTGAAGAGCCGACGGTGTGTTAAAGTTTGGAATCTCCTTGTTCATCAGCTTCGTCAGGTCTAATATTTTACCTGAAACAGTCGAATAAGGTAAAGACACTTCTTTTTACATCACACCTGCATAGAGGTTACTATTGCTAGGTACTTACTCAATTCAAAGAACTACTTCATTCGGTCCATGGCATCACTAACAAATGAGCAAGAGCCTACCCTACTGTCAATGTCAACAATTAGTATGTAGGTACCTATATACTGTACCTAGTCGAACTCGCGGAGCGTAAACGAAGTGAGTTCTTACAAACAACTCCAGACCGAACTGTCACCTGGCTACTGGGACGTCTCGGCATTTGGATGGCTTTTTGATTTCGATAGTTTGTCGGACAAAAACTTTAGTACCGTTTTTCTGATCTTTATGAAATTTCTTGGGGCTGTAGCAGAGATACATAAAATTTGTAAGTTCGTATATGAGCAGGATCGATCAAGTGGTTATGGAGCTAGAAGGAGAAAAAAAATCCTCCGAAGGGTCTTGTTATATTGGTCAACTCGTTTGCAAGTAAATCGCGAGTTCTCAGTTCGAGGCGGACTAGTTATATACTAGTTAGTCGCAATTGAGGCAGGCGATATTCCTTGGGTCAATCGGCGTAGCGGCGCGTAATAAGGCGCACCGCCGCCTCACGAGGAAATTGCCGCGCGCGGCATCTCGGCTAGTGTAGCGCCTCGGCCGAAACAAAGACACGCGTGGCCGCAATGCCTCGGGCGAGGCACGTCCACACTAGCCGAGCTGCCGCGCGGCCATTTCCTCGCGAGGCGGTGCGCCAGGTGTAACACGCCTATAGGCGAAGAATCTTTTTGAAAATTATCAACCGATAACTTCCTCGACTGTGATACGTAGGTAGTAGGTACCTACTACTTATTTGCGGTTTACAAACTTACTTGCTGGGAACAGGTGTTCGTTAGAAGACACATCGATTTGACGCAAGTTTGTAGGCGGGTTCTTAGCAGGAACCGGAGTTATATAGGTCACCTAAAATATACATTGCCAAATTACTGTTGTATATATAGTCCGTTTTTATATAGATAGTGTGAAAATCTATCCGAATGTGCAAGAGAGAAAAAGACATCCCTTCAACCGTCCGGGAAAATAATATCGATATATATTTGATATGTATATATACACCCTAATAGCCAAAGTAAGGTATGGAAGTCAGGAAAGCCAAGGAGAGCATACATGGATCAAGTAAAGGAAAAAATAAACGTCGTGTCCTATCAGGCTGTAAAGGAGAAGGCAAATGACAGACAGGCATGGAAATTGCTCCACCGACAAGAGAGGCTCTTAAATATATGATGATGACAGCTAATAGCTAGGCACTCTAATAGGCTACACTCTAGTCTTAGGGCAGGGTACACAAAACGGCCTGTCACAGTTAAAACGTTCGCTTAATTTTATTGTATGGAAGTTTTCATAGTACCCTGCCGCGTGACACTGATGAGAGTGATGCGTCTGTCAATAGTAGTTTATGTAACTGTTACGTAATAGGGGTCCTTAAAACACGAGTGTGGTTTTATGAAACGAACGTAGTGAGTTTCATAATAAGATCACACGAGTGTTTTAAGGCCTAATTACGTACAGTTGCATACACTGCTTTATCTACACACATATTATATATAAACCCGAAATGATGATTGAATGACTGCAATTGCACGGATTGCACGCCATCGCCATGACCAACTCGATTGTGTCGACGGTCGGGCGGCGCATGCCCGCACCCGGATTTTCATAATGATATCGAATTTTTGCTTATTATTTGATAATAATAACATCGTTACAGATAACACATTTGTTCTAACTACTAAGAAGACGTTCGAAATTTGAACGTAATTAAGGTATCGGTTACCGATACTAAAATGTAAACATTAAGATGCAGCCCCTACAAGGTGGACTGATGACCTGGTGAAGGTCGCTGGAGTCCGCTGGATGCGGGTGGCACAGGACCGGTCATTGTGGCGTTCAGTGGGGGAGGCCTATGTCCAGCAGTGGACGTCTTTCGGCTGAAATGATGATGATGATGAAGATGCAGCCACATAGATACTCATATCTAAATATAGGGCGTTTGCTCATCGATCCTGACCATAAAATAGACATATTAGGGTATGGATATAGATAAAAGTGTTAGTGCAACTGGCCTTTATACCGCCGCAGTTGGCGGACATCACGTTCATTTATCAATGTGACTTAGAGGAGTAAGTACCAAGTACTACTTACTATCAAACTCTTCATTAGAAATAAAATTTTGCGACCAATTTTTATGGCTCCTCTACATGATGGCCCATCGTAGGGACACAGCTATTGCTAGCGACATAGCAGCATGGTCGGGGGGCAGGATTTTCATTACTTTAACGTGATACGATGTGATAATGATTTTTCATACGTTTTTAGTGTTTTTAGCAACGGTCACAGATATAATACAATACACTGATATTATTGTACAATGCTGATGATTGCAATAATAGCTAGGGATACACGCACGGATATACCCGGCGGACAGATCCGTTCGTGTATGGCGCTATTCAGATGTGTCCGCAGACAAATCCGTGTCCAATTCGCGCCATACACGGACGGATTTGTCCGCCGGCACATCCGTGCGTGTATCTTGTGTAGCTAATGGTGGTAATTACATAGGTACGGTTTTCGAACAGAATAGAGGATTTATGATGTACGATATTAAATCGTATGTTAGAGCAAAATAACAGCAATTATAGGTAGGTAACAAATATTGACATTCAGCATAAATAATGATTACAGACAAGAAGTTGCAATTATTGTGACACATTGTCGTATAAGTATTAAGTACAATAGACTGTTTTTTATTGCAGCTATTGACATTTACTCGTTTTAATTGCCCAGTGGTAGATCAAGAGTAGGCGGTAGGCAACCTCACCTCATCGAGTAGCAGAATTCGGCATATGTAGGGCAATGCACGGTACAATTTTATGTATTTTAATACCTGGTAGCCTGAGCCAAAGTTGGAGCATTATGTGCAGTCCGCAAAAAATTACCCTATTTTTTTGACAAAAACTAATTCCTTTCCTTAGAACACACACACTGTCTTAATGCACGGGCACGGGGCCCATTCGATAGTGCTTATCGAGAAGTGCCTTTTTGTGGTAGCCACTAGCCACACGCAAACCCAAGATATTAGATTTTTTTTAGGTTTATCTTCTACTATTATAGGTTAATTATTTCAATATTTTTAATATCACAAAATACAGCTGAATGGTACAGTACTGTTTAAAAAGTTACTCAATTTAGGTACTACGGTACCTGGTGCACATCTTGTCTGATAACTAAAAGACGATCTTGACACTGGACGGGAGTGGAGCGGTCTATGGGTTATGGGTTAACTACACTTAAAAAGCATACAATGATCTCCGAGTCCAATATAATGATGCCTTCAGGGTGCTGTTGGGACAGGGACTGCCTCGGTACTACTGCAGCGCTTCAGGGATGTTTGCCGATTTCTTCGCCATCAGACAGACGGAAGCGGATCGCGTTCACTGAGCCAGTGACACTGACCACTGTTGCCTCATGCTCATGTGCGGGGAGCAGTCACAACAGTATCTTGAGAGCCATCGCCGAGCGATTGGATTGTTCCATCCTTCAATGTTGGGTAGCTTTAATAATTAATTGGATAAGAAATAAAATATATAAAAATTATTTAATTTAATATTATTTATTTTATTTATGACTGACTGACCACTCGATGAGGTAGATTTTATAATGATGTTTTGCTGTCTGTACAAAATGCTCCCAATTTAGCTCAGACTACTGAACACATAACTTTTACGAATTCTGCTATTCGACGACGAAGGGTTGCCTGTGGCCTACTCTTAATCTATGGGTAGGTAATAGGTATAAGATGGCGTTAGAGGTTACTCTTTAGGACGAATTACAATTATTCTGTTCGAAAGATAAAGAAGGATTTATCTATTTTACTCTTGATTTGGACATTGTTCTTTCTACTGAAGTTAGACTAGTAACTTTAAATTCCTTAAGCGAATCCAGCCGAGATCTCAGCGGAATTCAGTAAACCTCAGACAGTGTTCAGTCAGGAAGGTTGAATCCCTCTAAGTGCTCTAGACATTACACTTGAGCGGAATGCAGATCAGAAAATGAAGCAGAAGTCAGGTATTATGATCGACTGAATTCCGCTAAGTATGTGGTGCGCCTTGGGTTGGGCGACGCTGGGGCAAACCGCAAAAATAGAAAAAAAAAATCCTGGGCTACGATCGGTAGGCAACCTGATTCCTGTACCTCATGGCCGGCGTTCAGCAGGTGCCTGACGTAGCCCCCGCCCAAGTTGACGTGGCTGGTGGTAGGCATCGGGAACACCAGCAGCACCCGGTACGCATCGCAAGATGCTATAAGCACCAGCAGTGCTAGCACCTTCATGTTCCCTGTGAATGTGGATTTGGTGATTTTGGTGTATTCCCATCTGTCTCCGCCAAGAAGCGAAGAACAAACCTAAAATGTGGTAGTCTAGACCAAAAGGTACCATTTTTTGTGGCCGACGCTTAGGTCTTTTATTGTTAGAATACAATATTTAATCTGTACAACCTACAAGTCCTACAACGTTAGCGCTTTCCACCAAATGTTAGCTTTTCGAAAAAAGTGTAACATTTCTCCTTTAGGACCTTATGGGCCTGTACATCCATCCCAGTCTTTTGATAGGTTTGCGTGATTATAAAGATCCAACACGCACAGGCCCTTTGGAGAATTTAGCTAATACCTACCCGTGGTAAAACCCATTCACGGGTATCAATCGAATCCCGCGAACCGGTCCCAGCAGGCGTTGATGGAGACTTGGAAAGTTGAAGCCTGAATGAATGGCTTGATGAAGTTTGGCTGAGTCAAAGATACAATTCTCATTTCAGGTCAGATATCAAGGAACAATTTTATTTAAATAAGCACACCGTCATACGAGTTAAGCATCAACGAAAAAGAGGGGTCTATGTGTGTTTGTCTATATGTGTGCCTATTTGTGGCACCGTTAACTCTTAAACGATGAACCGATTTGTGTTTTATTTATTTATTTGATACCAAACTTTCTAGACCTTTTACACACTTCGGTTCAGCCGTTTCACACTCTCTGGCCCTTCCTTTAGAGAACATAAGCCAACCATAATGAATGTTAACTTTCTTACCAACTGTTTCACAACACGCCAAGCCACACTCTAAGATCTCCGACGACTGGCAAACCACACAACAAGACCGCGGCGGTCTTAACGACAGTGACAAGCATTATCTCTACAGTATAATCTTAGCATTCGTTTCCTAGGTGATGTGCACTTATCGACATAAGGTATTAAAAAGTAGTAAAGTGCCCATTGTAACAGACCTTGTTTTGTTACAATGAGATAATGAGTCTGATGGTGAGCTCATGGCGGTGCTATTCATATACTTATATGAATGTCTCATTAAAATAGAATACACTACTTACTTACCCTACTTACTTAGGTACTTACATTCGCCAACACAGAGGAACCGATCACCGCAGATACAGTCAAATAAACACACTAGGTAATTACACTAAACTCCGTATCCATACGATAATATTTATATATGTATCATTCGCTGTTATCACTGTTATAGGACATAGAATAGTTTCTATCCCGGAACTCATCTTTTAAAGGGGTAAAAAAGGGGGGGGGGGGGGGTGGAAGTTTGTATGGTATTGTTGAAACTGTATACGTTAAATTTATATTTGTTATGAGGTTCGAAAGGTTCACTAAAGCGTTTCATTTTCAAATTTATTACGGTGAATGACGAAACCTCCTGAGGCTAGGAATCGCAAATGTGTCTCTCCGATCGCTTTTGCAAGAGACCATGAAAACCAAGGAGACTAGTACCAATGGAGTTTGCATCTCCTTTACTCGGCTATAGAAGGGGATTCAACCTTGATTCGTGCGACTTTGTCTATAATATTAATTATTATAAGGTAATTCTGCTGAAAGTATATATATATATATAAGTACTATAGCTATCGCCTGATATGAAGAATCACGCCTACTGATAGTACCTAGTGCATTAAATAAAATAATTAAAAATATACTATTATGTTGCGCGTGCAACTTTGTATGCTACTTGCACGTTTTCTAGTAATTATAGGTACCTACCGCAATGATAACTCAAAGTACAATCACTACTTAGTTGTCTTCCAAATGCCATTGCCAGTAAAAATGTTGCATTTACTTATCGGCTATAAAGATATTTAAAATACCGTTCTATAATATAGTGAAGTGTATTAATGTAAATTTTGCTACACATTAAGAAGAGTTTAAAACAAACGAACTAGGTAGGTACTTATACTATATTATATGGTAGACTAGTGTTCCCATATGTTCATAAGGAATGATGAAGTAAGATGGATCGATTAGAATGGACAAAAGTTACTTAAGGATATTTCACGGTGTCATGTTCCGGGTCCGATACAACACTTCCGATACTTCATTTTATCATTTTATATAGAAAACATCACGTGACCTACGAGTGTCGTAAGAGGCTCGTTACGTACCCGGGCGTCGACGGGACGGGCATGTTATGTTGTTTAACGGCCGTTACTAGACTAGCTACAAACAACTATCGGACCTGGCTCGTCCCGTGCAAGGCCCGGCGTCGCCGTCAGCCACTCGAAGACTATACGACCGTACAATTTTTTATCGATGTGACGGAATATATTTGCCAAAATATGTAGGTTGCAAAATGTCAATAAATTGTATGTTAAATATGAGGGCGTAGCTAATTCGCTACTCGGTCAGTTTATAATTACTTGTAAAAAGGAGCAGTGACCCACGTGACGATGTGTCGGACCGAAAACAGCCCGGACTCGGCCCGCTTCGTGCCCGGAAGCTTGATTTAATAGGGCGGTGTCGGAAGGCTCCGACCCGGAACCGCCGGGTCGCTGCTCGTGTAGGTAATGCTCGGAACGGAACGCCCGGTGTCGGCCCGGAACATGATACCGTGAATCATCCCTTAGTTGTATTCCGATATTGATAAGAGGTAGACTAATCTGAGTGCAATATTTATTCAAGGTAAGAAATTATATTGGATTATTTAAATAATAACTTATGTATTAGATTAGATGTAATTATATATACCGGAGATAATAACCTCCTGTGCCGTCCACAGATCAAAATAGCCAAGTCTAATGTATCTTTGATCTGTAAAAAATAAGATTTAAATTCAATGGAATGAGATATCTTTTTATATGCTACTATTGCTACTGTGCTACTGGACGGCTTGAACATAATGTTACGTAATTAGATAATTTAGGTATTTAGACGAACAGTGACGATACAAAACCACCAGTCTAACAACGACGACTACTTAAATTATGACTAGAAATACTCGAAACATTTTGTTACTATAATCACAGATTGAACGGAAATGAGGCTAAAGGTGACTATTATCCTGACTGTGCTGAGCTGGTGCTGCGACGGCTACAGGGTCCTGGTCGTGTTTCTGCTGCCGGGCGGCAAGAGCCACAGCATCCTCGGCGAGGGGGTCGTGAGGCATCTCCTGGCCGCCGGCCACGATGTAAGCTACAGGCGACTATATCTTGACTGTGCTGACCTAATGCTGCGACGGCTACAGGGTCCTGGTCGTGTTTCTGCTGCCGGGCGGCAAGAGCCACAGCATCCTCGGCGAGGGGGTCGTGAGGCATCTCCTGGCCGCCGGCCACGATGTAAGCTACAAGCGACTATTATCCTGACTGTGCTGAGGTAATGCTGCGACGGCTACAGGATTCTGGTGGTGTTCCCGCTGGTGGGGGGGCAAAAGTGCCACAGGATCTTCGTCATCCTCGGTGCGAGGATCGCGAGGCATCTCCTGGCCGCTGGTCATGATGTAAGCTGCAGGTGACTATTATCCTGAATGTGCTGAGCTGGTGCTGCGACGGCTATAGGGTCCTGGTGCTTTTCCCGCTGCCGGGAGGCAAGATCACAGCATCCTCGGCAAAGGGCTGGCCGCCGCAGTCATTATTTAGTATTACTACTACCTACTTCTACGGCCGGGGTCGGGAGACACTAGAGTCAATATAATACAAGTACCTAAACATAAACATTGTTGTAGATGCTCTCAGCTCTGTAAAAATTCACGCAGCACATTGATAAAGAAACCTGTTAGATACTTTTTCATGCATCTATTTCTAGGGTGCGGCCTAAACTCACGAACAACCAAGGCATATCGATGTGACACGACACTATTGTTATTGTCAGAAACCATTTGGAAACATAATGTCAAAGTGGATTCACTAGCGATTTAACGGTTGTCGAATTGGCCCTCTGAGATTGTTATTGCTCTTCCTATTTCTCAATCATGCTCTCTAATTTTAGGTAACATACATCACAGGGGTGCCAACGAAACTATCTTCCTCCAAGCTGCGACAGATCGACGTCTCTGTTAACAGAGAGAGACTTTTAAAACCGGGTAGGTTTTTACCATTAAGACAATAAAATCGACGAAGACGAAATTACGTCGCCTAGAACGAACTAGTATTAAGTTATATACCGTATATGTATAACCTACGCGTGGTTATAATCTGACTTTCAGTTATTTTAACTATTACTTCCAGAGGATTATTGCGATATCGACAGCATCCTGAGCCAAGGAAAAGAGATAAAGGTCAGCCAGGTGACAGCCAGGTTCCAGATGATGATGGCCAACTATACCGCGACGCACGAAGACGTGCAGAAGTTGATCCTGGACCCGAAGGAGGAGTTCGACTTGGTCATAATTGACTGGCTATTCAATGAATTTATGGTTGGGTAAGAAGATGCAATACAACTTAAAAGCGGAGTCCAATTTGTAGGTTTGCGACTTGCGACATGCCAGGTATAAGGTTATTTTTTTCTTAATTTATAGGTACCTTAGTACCTACAATAATTTGCAACATGAAAGCCAACGTTGTATACACGAGTAGATCAAATAATAATTAATTAAATGTACCTACTATTTAAATTTTAAATCTTAATATTTTCACTACAGTCCTCTGGCTGTCCTCCCTGGAGCCGCACGGTCTCGTCATGTCTCGGACCGGCGAGTGGACGGACCCGACCTACATGCCACACGTCCACTCCAGAGCCCCGTCTTTCACATTCATCACTAATGTGTTAATAAGTCATTGCAGTTTGCCTTCAGTATTCAACTGCCCCTTCATCTGGCTATCGTCCCTGGCGCCGCACGGTCTCGTCATGTCTCGGATCGACGAGTGGACGGATCCGACCTACGTGCCACACGTCCACTCCAGAGCCCCGTCTTTCACATTCATCACTAATGTGTTAATAAGTCATTGCAGTTTGCCTTCAGTATTCAACTGCCCCTTCATCTGGCTATCGTCCCTGGCGCCGCACGGTCTCGTCATGTCTCGGATCGTCGAGTGGACGGACCCAACCTACGTGCCACACGTCCACTCCAGAGCCCCGTCTTTCACATTCATCACTAATGTGTTAATAAGTCATTGCAGTTTGTCTTCAGTATTCAGCTGCCCCTTCATCTGGCTATCCTCCCTGGAGCCGCACGGTCTCGTCATGTCTCGGATCGACGAGTGGACGGACCCGACCTACGTACCGGACATACACTCCAGAGCCCCATCTTTCACATTCATCACTAATGTGTTAATAATTCATTACAGTTTGTCTTCAGTATTCAACTGCCC
This sequence comes from Pammene fasciana, assembly GCA_911728535.1. Lineage (NCBI taxonomy): Eukaryota > Metazoa > Arthropoda > Insecta > Lepidoptera > Tortricidae > Pammene > Pammene fasciana. Next base: position 28,895,777 of record OU452273.1, on the reverse strand, counting down.
CTTCATCTGGCTGTCCTCCCAGGAGCCGCACGGTCTCGTCATGTCTCTGATCGGCGAGTGCATGGACCCGACCTACGTGCCGGACCGGACGTCCACTTCATCAGAGCCCCGTCTTTCACATTCATCACTAATGTGTTAATAATTCATTGCAGTTTGTCTTCAGTATTCAACTGCCCCTTCATCTGGCTGTCCTCCCAGGAGCCGCACGGTCTCGTCATGTCTCGGATCGACGAGTGGACGGACCCGTCCTACGTGCCGGATGTACACTCTAGGGCCCTGCCGCCTTTCACATTCGCACAGAGGGTCATGGAATTGCTGACAATTGTCAAGCACAAATATATCAGATGGTAAGGGTTGTACAGTCGACGGCAAAGATATGTTTAGGTACACTTTTGCACTTTGTTACAAAGGACCAAGTTGTAATTAAGTGTGTAGACTATATCATTGACGATGACTTTTACAAATTCCAATGAAAAATAAACGTTATGTTAGTATATATGTGTAAGTAATGTAAGTATTATAATTTAATTAATACATATTTTTATTAGTTCTATTCTAATTCAAAATCCTTAACAATTAAATGGCATGAGATCTTGTTATAATTTTACAAATTAAATTAATAATTATAGTTCATTATAACATGAATCCGAAAATTCCGAAATAAGATCTATATTAAAATTAAGTAAAACAACTGACGACTTGTTCTTGTTAGAGGTAATAATTTTCCCTGGATCCATTGGTAAGTAAGTTGATCTACATTAGTTATTGAAAACTTATCCTGAGTTAGTCAATAGATACTTACGGGAACATAAAAAATGGGTTTTTAAAACATTAACAGGCAATTAAAGTCCGAGGAAGAAGTACTATTCGAGCGCGCGTACGGCGCCGCGGTCGGCATGCGAGGGCGACGACTGCCCCCGCTGGAGCACGTCAGGTACAACGCCTCGCTGATACTGGGCAACTCGCATGTGGCTATCGGCCAGGCCGTCAAGCTGCCGCAGAACTATGTGCCCATAGCGGGATATCATATCGAGGAAAAGCCTTTACCAACGGTAAGCTGACCGACATTAATATAATTAGGTATATTTAAGTAAACGATCTTTATGGATTTTGCCATGGACTCTCGACTGACCCCTGCATCAATCGATGGGCTTCAATGATACAAATACTTATCGATATTGACAATCGTTATCGATAAAAGATTCATTACAATTATTACAAAAAAATATATACATGTATGTCATGTATATGTATGTAAGTATATAAGAGTAGAAAATTAATCTTAAGTCTATTAAAGATTTATGTGAACTATTAAAACAATACTTGCTTCAGGATTTACAAAATATCATGGATAACGCTAAAAATGGGATCATTTACTTCAGTATGGGATCGATGCTGCAAGCTAAGCGCATGCGAGACACCTTGAAGCAGGGGCTCCTGGCGATGTTTGGGAGACTGAAACAAACTGTCATATGGAAACTGGAAGAACTACCAGAAAACATTCCGAACAATGTCCACATCGTCACATTTGCTCCACAGCAAAGCATTTTAGGTAAGGCGGGTCAAATTGAGTTTGTTCAAGAAACTGACCCTTAAAAATCTTAAAATCAGGGACCGTAGCCAGAGTTGTAGTGAAGGCGCAAAACACACCAGAGCTGAATGGAGGAAGTAATGTATGGAGGCCATAGACAAATTTAAGCTATCATCGTCTGCCTATGAATTTGCTTTATTCAGCTCAGGTGTGTTTTGTCCCTAAGATAAGGCGGTGCTAATTTAAGGTAGGATAGGGCATGGCCAATTTTAAGGTTCCTATTTACCTTCTTTTCATAGTTTTTCGAGGCGATAGTACCTAGATATTAAGGTAGGGCATATTTATTTATTCTTCCAGCTCACACAAACTGCGTTCTGTTTATCACCCACGGTGGGCTGTTATCCACTAACGAAGCCCTATATTTCGGCGTTCCCATCCTCGGCGTGCCAGCGTTCGCAGACCAGTTCCAAAACGTGCTGCGCGCCGTCCAGAAAGGGTTCGCTGCTCAAGTCCGGCTGAGCTATGAGCTCCCACGAGATTTGGAAGTAGCCATCGAAGAGATGATTGGAAATCCCAAGTAGGTCTATTAATATTGCGATTACATGTGTGATTCTTCATTTGCAATTCGTTGACTTAGGGTCCTTAGGGATCGACATAATTGAGAAATAGCATTCTAAGATAAGTTCGCCTTTGTACAAATTACATGTATGTTTCATGATTGTTTACAATGTTTTAGTGCAATAAAGTGTTTTAATACTAAGTACTATACTAAGTACTAAGATCGTAGAACCGTGGCAGGGGAAAACTTGTCTTTAGTGATTTAAACAGCTTTGAAAGTAGAGTAAGATAAATGCAGATATGTATCACATTTTACTGGTTACGCGATGCTGAGGTAAAATCGTCCGCGACGGTGTCATGTCCTGGGTCCGACACGTCGACGGGCCGACACGTTCCGAGCACTACACGAGTAGCGACTGGGCGGTTCCAGGTCTGAGCCTTCCGGCACCGCCCTGTAAGGCCCTGTTATATATGAGAGCTTCCGTCGAGATCCGGGCACGAAGCGAGCCGAGTCCGGGCTGTTTTCGGTCCGACACATCGTCACGTGGTCACTGCCGAAGCTCGGCCGACATGGCACGATCGCTTTCGTCTCAGCTTTCGTACAATATGTTGCAACCTACATATTTTGGCAAATATATTCCGACACGTCGTTGCAAAGGTGTTGTCGTATAGTCTCCGAGTGGTCGACGGGCCTAGCACGGGACGACCCAAGTCCGATCGTTGTTTGTAGCTAGTAACGGCCGCCAAACAACAAAACATGACCGTCCCGTCGACGTGCCGGGTACGTATAACGAGCCTCTTACGACACTCGGAGTTCATGTGATGATTTCTACACAAAATGAAGTGTCAGAAGTGTCGTATCGGACCCGGAACATGACACCGTGAATCTTCCTTTATGTTGGTAAACAAACTGTTGCTCGTGTACCTACAGAGATAACCACTTGGCACACCATTTCAAAAAGAGAAATGTTTCAGGTACCGAGCAAAAGTGAAAGAGCTGTCGTTCATCTACCACGACCGGCTCGCGACTCCTGGCCAGGAGTTGGTGCACTGGGTGGAACACGTCATCAAGACGGGCGGCGCGCCACATCTGCGCTCCCCGGCGCTTCTGCTACCCTGGTACCAGAAGACTTTCCTCGACCTGGTAGCACTTGTTGTAGTCATCTTTGCTGCAGTATATTTACTTTTGAAACGTGTATTTAGGGTAAAAGTATTAGAGGACAAGAAGAAACAGAGTTAAGGTTTAACAAGTTTCCATTAGACGATGATCTATACATATTTAGGAATATACTTAACTGTTGTTGAGTAAGCTATTAACATAGCAAGCGATAAGTATTAATAAAACATGCATCACTACGTAGCAATTACCGATATTTATTTCAATATCTAATCCCTTCTTATCTAATGCCTAATATTGACACTCCACCATCATCTCTATTACGATTTAAGTAAGACGACAAGTACTGGGACACAGTAACGAGCACTCGGACTACATTATTTGCGTCGCAAAAACAAGATTAACAGAAAGGCGACAGTAGTACGGGTAAGTAGAATAACATCGAGTTACCATACCACTGCTGGTGTTACGGCAGCAGCAGCGCAGGAGACGGCAGAGTGTCGGGTGCCACGCGAGCGCACCACGTAGGTAATCCGCCCAGCGCATAGACATACGAGTACTATCCCTAGACGTCCTGACATGGTAATAAAAACACCAAGATTAAACGGGATGGCCTTATTACTCTATCCATATATCCGCTATTATCATTGGTCCTTATCATAGACTCACCCTTGTGATTATTCCTTACTTCCAAAAGGCCCTAAAAATGGCCTTAAAGTAGTCGACGTCAAAGATATGTTTACACTTTTGGCCCTTACTCCTTTGTAATAAGGTGCAAAAGTGTAAACATATCTTTGACGTCGACTGTATAATACACCGTATAATAGAACCATTTGTTTCCCTTCACCGCTCTTTGAAGAGTAACAACGAAACCGACTAAATTATGTAGGTTAGTTACGGTATGCTATCACTCATCTTGAAACGTGTTTTAAAATCAGTCGCGTTGTGTGTATTCTGACCTTTAGGCTCAAAACACACCTAGCGGAATGGAGGCAGTAATGTATGGAGGCCATAGACAAAGCTCCATACATTACTGCCTCCATTCTGCTTAATGTATTTTGAGCCTTAGGGTGGGTCGCGTATGCGGTATCTAGTTAAATTTTTGCTTTGACCTTTACCGGGTATACGCCAAAGTATACGCTAACCCTCCGTCTAAACTGCTTTTCATAATTAAATTCCATCAAATGTACCAAGAAATGTCACTGTCACAATCAGGGGGGTAACATTACGCACACATATACACTGATGAAAGAGATGTACGCATACACAATCGTACGCGTGCAAATGAGATGCAATGACACATTTTCCGTCCCTCATCGCGTATACGGAAATTGTTGTTTGTCACCCTTTGTTTGTCACACTTCTGTCATCGTCACCATGGCAACCGAGTTATTTTAGGGTGGCCAGTGACTTAAAAATAAATTTCCCATAAAGCTGGGTAAATATTGACTTACGAAATATGAAAAGTTATGTTTTAAGAGAGGAAAAAATATTACTTCATGAAAGTTTTGATAATACGTTCAACAGATATGGCGTTTTATACTAAAATAACTATTGGATTAGACAATCTGGGTAGTAAATTAGACATTTATCTTGATTTCAATAAAAATGACATTTGGATTGCGCGGATTAAGATAGATTGTTGTAAATATAGAGCTCATGTTATAATTTGGAGATATTTTTTTAATATGAAAACTACAGTTATGATAAAACAATGGGGAAATTTCTATACATGTGGTAACTCTAATCCTATCTGTCAAAATATATTTGTCCCTTAAAGCGGTATTACACATTGCAACCTGCAGGGCCCAATCTGTTGTGTACCCTGCCTCTTCCTACCCCTCCTTCAGCTCCCTACGGGCCCTACCTTCAATTACACCTTCCAACCTGACAGATTGGGCCCTGCAGGTTGCAATGTGTAATACCGCTTTTACCGGGTATACGCTGGCCCTCTGTCTATTCTATAGTAGGTCTATGGTCACAATGATATCTGTCAACGTTAAAGCGGTATTACACATTGCAACCTGCAGGGCCCAATCTGTTGTGTACCCTGCCTCTTCCTTCCCCTCCTTCAGCTCCCTACGGGCCCTACCTTCGATTACACCTTCCAACCTGACAGATTGGGCCCTGCAGGTTGCAATGTGTAAAACGGCTATTACACATTGCAACCTGCAGGGCCCAATCTGTCATGTTGGAAGGTGTAATTAAAGGTAGGGTCTGTAGGGAGCTGAAGGAGGGGTAGGGAGAGGCAGGGTACACAACAGATTGGGCCCTGCAGGTTGCAATGTGTAATACCGCTTTAATACCGCTTTTAAACGGCTATTACACATTGCAACCTGCAGGGCCCAATCTGTTGTGTACCCTGCCTCTTCCCGCCCCTCCTTCAGCTCCCTACGGGCCCTACCTTCAATTACACCTTCCAACCTGACAGATTGGGCCCTGCAGGTTGCAATGTGTAATACCGCTTTTAGTATGACGGATCAGATGTCACCAACCTTTTTGTGATAATATAAAATATAAATTATAATTATCTAACTGAAGGTAAAGAACGTACTTAATAAAATCCCTTTTTGTATGGAATATGGAAGTTACGCCAAAATATAGACTCCAGTTATTATACCTTTAATGAAACGCAGCCACCGACATAAATGCAGGGCTTTCGTTAAACGTGTCGCCTATATTTCGACACTTACAAGTTTTTTTATATAAGTATGTAGTCAATATTTATTCACAATACATACAAATTTATTTTCAAAGGTATCGTCTTTAAGCACAAACTTAACACGATATTAGTTTCAACAAAAAGAAACAACACGAACTTAACGAAAAACTTAACAGGAAACAAAAACTCAACAAAAGGAAATCACAACGACGAGATAGGAAACAGACGTCAGATGCCGAATGACGTGACATCTTGACTTGAAAAGTTAGTGTCATAGCCGCCATAAATATTACACTACCCTCTAGGTACTTGTCGTTATGAATTTACGTTTTAAGGTTTATACCTTAAATATACGCCCTTGGTGTGGCAGGCGGTCGGCTGCCGACCGCCATGTCATTTAGATTTGAATTTTGACTAATTGTAATAAAATCTAAATTCTAACAACGTATAAATGGCTTATGCCACTTAAGGGTCACCTCACACCTAGCGGTTTTCCTCGCGGAATTACCGGAAGTAGCGGAAAATTGTCTATGGTAGCGGAAATTTGTCTATGGTAGCAGATTTTTTGTATGGAAGCCATAGACAAATTTCCGCTACCATAGACAAATTAAGCATTTTCTCTATGAATTTCCTAAATTTTAAATCTTAATATTTTCACTACAGTCCTCTGGCTGTCCTCCCTGGAGCCGCACGGTCTCGTCATGTCTCGGACCGGCGAGTGGACGGACCCGACCTACATGCCACACGTCCACTCCAGAGCCCCGTCTTTCACATTCATCACTAATGTGTTAATAAGTCATTGCAGTTTGCCTTCAGTATTCAACTGCCCCTTCATCTGGCTATCGTCCCTGGCGCCGCACGGTCTCGTCATGTCTCGGATCGACGAGTGGACGGATCCGACCTACGTGCCACACGTCCACTCCAGAGCCCCGTCTTTCACATTCATCACTAATGTGTTAATAAGTCATTGCAGTTTGCCTTCAGTATTCAACTGCCCCTTCATCTGGCTATCGTCCCTGGCGCCGCACGGTCTCGTCATGTCTCGGATCGTCGAGTGGACGGACCCAACCTACGTGCCACACGTCCACTCCAGAGCCCCGTCTTTCACATTCATCACTAATGTGTTAATAAGTCATTGCAGTTTGTCTTCAGTATTCAGCTGCCCCTTCATCTGGCTATCCTCCCTGGAGCCGCACGGTCTCGTCATGTCTCGGATCGACGAGTGGACGGACCCGACCTACGTACCGGACATACACTCCAGAGCCCCATCTTTCACATTCATCACTAATGTGTTAATAATTCATTACAGTTTGTCTTCAGTATTCAACTGCCCCTTCATCTGGCTGTCCTCCCAGGAGCCGCACGGTCTCGTCATGTCTCTGATCGGCGAGTGCATGGACCCGACCTACGTGCCGGACCGGACGTCCACTTCATCAGAGCCCCGTCTTTCACATTCATCACTAATGTGTTAATAATTCATTGCAGTTTGTCTTCAGTATTCAACTGCCCCTTCATCTGGCTGTCCTCCCAGGAGCCGCACGGTCTCGTCATGTCTCGGATCGACGAGTGGACGGACCCGTCCTACGTGCCGGATGTACACTCTAGGGCCCTGCCGCCTTTCACATTCGCACAGAGGGTCATGGAATTGCTGACAATTGTCAAGCACAAATATATCAGATGGTAAGGGTTGTACAGTCGACGGCAAAGATATGTTTAGGTACACTTTTGCACTTTGTTACAAAGGACCAAGTTGTAATTAAGTGTGTAGACTATATCATTGACGATGACTTTTACAAATTCCAATGAAAAATAAACGTTATGTTAGTATATATGTGTAAGTAATGTAAGTATTATAATTTAATTAATACATATTTTTATTAGTTCTATTCTAATTCAAAATCCTTAACAATTAAATGGCATGAGATCTTGTTATAATTTTACAAATTAAATTAATAATTATAGTTCATTATAACATGAATCCGAAAATTCCGAAATAAGATCTATATTAAAATTAAGTAAAACAACTGACGACTTGTTCTTGTTAGAGGTAATAATTTTCCCTGGATCCATTGGTAAGTAAGTTGATCTACATTAGTTATTGAAAACTTATCCTGAGTTAGTCAATAGATACTTACGGGAACATAAAAAATGGGTTTTTAAAACATTAACAGGCAATTAAAGTCCGAGGAAGAAGTACTATTCGAGCGCGCGTACGGCGCCGCGGTCGGCATGCGAGGGCGACGACTGCCCCCGCTGGAGCACGTCAGGTACAACGCCTCGCTGATACTGGGCAACTCGCATGTGGCTATCGGCCAGGCCGTCAAGCTGCCGCAGAACTATGTGCCCATAGCGGGATATCATATCGAGGAAAAGCCTTTACCAACGGTAAGCTGACCGACATTAATATAATTAGGTATATTTAAGTAAACGATCTTTATGGATTTTGCCATGGACTCTCGACTGACCCCTGCATCAATCGATGGGCTTCAATGATACAAATACTTATCGATATTGACAATCGTTATCGATAAAAGATTCATTACAATTATTACAAAAAAATATATACATGTATGTCATGTATATGTATGTAAGTATATAAGAGTAGAAAATTAATCTTAAGTCTATTAAAGATTTATGTGAACTATTAAAACAATACTTGCTTCAGGATTTACAAAATATCATGGATAACGCTAAAAATGGGATCATTTACTTCAGTATGGGATCGATGCTGCAAGCTAAGCGCATGCGAGACACCTTGAAGCAGGGGCTCCTGGCGATGTTTGGGAGACTGAAACAAACTGTCATATGGAAACTGGAAGAACTACCAGAAAACATTCCGAACAATGTCCACATCGTCACATTTGCTCCACAGCAAAGCATTTTAGGTAAGGCGGGTCAAATTGAGTTTGTTCAAGAAACTGACCCTTAAAAATCTTAAAATCAGGGACCGTAGCCAGAGTTGTAGTGAAGGCGCAAAACACACCAGAGCTGAATGGAGGAAGTAATGTATGGAGGCCATAGACAAATTTAAGCTATCATCGTCTGCCTATGAATTTGCTTTATTCAGCTCAGGTGTGTTTTGTCCCTAAGATAAGGCGGTGCTAATTTAAGGTAGGATAGGGCATGGCCAATTTTAAGGTTCCTATTTACCTTCTTTTCATAGTTTTTCGAGGCGATAGTACCTAGATATTAAGGTAGGGCATATTTATTTATTCTTCCAGCTCACACAAACTGCGTTCTGTTTATCACCCACGGTGGGCTGTTATCCACTAACGAAGCCCTATATTTCGGCGTTCCCATCCTCGGCGTGCCAGCGTTCGCAGACCAGTTCCAAAACGTGCTGCGCGCCGTCCAGAAAGGGTTCGCTGCTCAAGTCCGGCTGAGCTATGAGCTCCCACGAGATTTGGAAGTAGCCATCGAAGAGATGATTGGAAATCCCAAGTAGGTCTATTAATATTGCGATTACATGTGTGATTCTTCATTTGCAATTCGTTGACTTAGGGTCCTTAGGGATCGACATAATTGAGAAATAGCATTCTAAGATAAGTTCGCCTTTGTACAAATTACATGTACACTGAGAGAAATTTGCTTTGCGAGTCTAACAAATTCGACTTGTTGCGTGTTTATCAGTTTGAAACTAAAGTATTTTAGTAAACCGAATCGATCACCAATATTGTTAATACAAGTCGAATTTGTACGAACAACAAGGTTAAACTTGTTAAAAGACTAGGATTGAATCAGCCAAATATATGTTTAAAACAATATGTGCCATGTTGCTTTTATATAATCGAGTTGTTGATTTAAATAACACTTAAACTAAAATGACAAGTAACTTGTAGAATGAACTAATTAAACTTAACAAAATCGAACTTGTAGTTTTAACCAAAGAGCTTGTAGGCGCTATTTTAAAATGAGAGTTTGGTTAAACGAACATGAATTCTGGTTGTTTTTTCTCTCAGTGATATGTTTCATGATTGTTTACAATGTTTTAGTGCAATAAAGTGTTTTAATACTAAGTACTATACTAAGTACTAAGATCGTAGAACCGTGGCAGGGGAAAACTTGTCTTTAGTGATTTAAACAGCTTTGAAAGTAGAGTAAGATAAATGCAGATATGTATCACATTTTACTGGTTACGCGATGCTGAGGTAAAATCGTCCGCGACGGTGTCATGTCCTGGGTCCGACACGTCGACGGGCCGACACGTTCCGAGCACTACACGAGTAGCGACTGGGCGGTTCCAGGTCTGAGCCTTCCGGCACCGCCCTGTAAGGCCCTGTTATATATGAGAGCTTCCGTCGAGATCCGGGCACGAAGCGAGCCGAGTCCGGGCTGTTTTCGGTCCGACACATCGTCACGTGGTCACTGCCGAAGCTCGGCCGACATGGCACGATCGCTTTCGTCTCAGCTTTCGTACAATATGTTGCAACCTACATATTTTGGCAAATATATTCCGACACGTCGTTGCAAAGGTGTTGTCGTATAGTCTCCGAGTGGTCGACGGGCCTAGCACGGGACGACCCAAGTCCGATCGTTGTTTGTAGCTAGTAACGGCCGCCAAACAACAAAACATGACCGTCCCGTCGACGTGCCGGGTACGTATAACGAGCCTCTTACGACACTCGGAGTTCATGTGATGTTTTCTACACAAAATGAAGTGTCAGAAGTGTCGTATCGGACCCGGAACATGACACCGTGAATCTTCCTTTATGTTGGTAAACAAACTGTTGCTCGTGTACCTACAGAGATAACCACTTGGCACACCATTTCAAAAAGAGAAATGTTTCAGGTACCGAGCAAAAGTGAAAGAGCTGTCGTTCATCTACCACGACCGGCTCGCGACTCCTGGCCAGGAGTTGGTGCACTGGGTGGAACACGTCATCAAGACGGGCGGCGCGCCACATCTGCGCTCCCCGGCGCTTCTGCTACCCTGGTACCAGAAGACTTTCCTCGACCTGGTAGCACTTGTTGTAGTCATCTTTGCTGCAGTATATTTACTTTTGAAACGTGTATTTAGGGTAAAAGTATTAGAGGACAAGAAGAAACAGAGTTAAGGTTTAACAAGTTTCCATTAGACGATGATCTATACATATTTAGGAATATACTTAACTGTTGTTGAGTAAGCTATTAACATAGCAAGCGATAAGTATTAATAAAACATGCATCACTACGTAGCAATTACCGATATTTATTTCAATATCTAATCCCTTCTTATCTAATGCCTAATATTGACACTCCACCATCATCTCTATTACGATTTAAGTAAGACGACAAGTACTGGGACACAGTAACGAGCACTCGGACTACATTATTTGCGTCGCAAAAACAAGATTAACAGAAAGGCGACAGTAGTACGGGTAAGTAGAATAACATCGAGTTACCATACCACTGCTGGTGTTACGGCAGCAGCAGCGCAGGAGACGGCAGAGTGTCGGGTGCCACGCGAGCGCACCACGTAGGTAATCCGCCCAGCGCATAGACATACGAGTACTATCCCTAGACGTCCTGACATGGTAATAAAAACACCAAGATTAAACGGGATGGCCTTATTACTCTATCCATATATCCGCTATTATCATTGGTCCTTATCATAGACTCACCCTTGTGATTATTCCTTACTTCCAAAAGGCCCTAAAAATGGCCTTAAAGTAGTCGACGTCAAAGATATGTTTACACTTTTGGCCCTTACTCCTTTGTAATAAGGTGCAAAAGTGTAAACATATCTTTGACGTCGACTGTATAATACACCGTATAATAGAACCATTTGTTTCCCTTCACCGCTCTTTGAAGAGTAACAACGAAACCGACTAAATTATGTAGGTTAGTTACGGTATGCTATCACTCATCTTGAAACGTGTTTTAAAATCAGTCGCGTTGTGTGTATTCTGACCTTTAGGCTCAAAACACACCTAGCGGAATGGAGGCAGTAATGTATGGAGGCCATAGACAAAGCTCCATACATTACTGCCTCCATTCTGCTTAATGTATTTTGAGCCTTAGGGTGGGTCGCGTATGCGGTATCTAGTTAAATTTTTGCTTTGACCTTTACCGGGTATACGCCAAAGTATACGCTAACCCTCCGTCTAAACTGCTTTTCATAATTAAATTCCATCAAATGTACCAAGAAATGTCACTGTCACAATCAGGGGGGTAACATTACGCACACATATACACTGATGAAAGAGATGTACGCATACACAATCGTACGCGTGCAAATGAGATGCAATGACACATTTTCCGTCCCTCATCGCGTATACGGAAATTGTTGTTTGTCACCCTTTGTTTGTCACACTTCTGTCATCGTCACCATGGCAACCGAGTTATTTTAGGGTGGCCAGTGACTTAAAAATAAATTTCCCATAAAGCTGGGTAAATATTGACTTACGAAATATGAAAAGTTATGTTTTAAGAGAGGAAAAAATATTACTTCATGAAAGTTTTGATAATACGTTCAACAGATATGGCGTTTTATACTAAAATAACTATTGGATTAGACAATCTGGGTAGTAAATTAGACATTTATCTTGATTTCAATAAAAATGACATTTGGATTGCGCGGATTAAGATAGATTGTTGTAAATATAGAGCTCATGTTATAATTTGGAGATATTTTTTTAATATGAAAACTACAGTTATGATAAAACAATGGGGAAATTTCTATACATGTGGTAACTCTAATCCTATCTGTCAAAATATATTTGTCCCTTAAAGCGGTATTACACATTGCAACCTGCAGGGCCCAATCTGTTGTGTACCCTGCCTCTTCCTACCCCTCCTTCAGCTCCCTACGGGCCCTACCTTCAATTACACCTTCCAACCTGACAGATTGGGCCCTGCAGGTTGCAATGTGTAATACCGCTTTTACCGGGTATACGCTGGCCCTCTGTCTATTCTATAGTAGGTCTATGGTCACAATGATATCTGTCAACGTTAAAGCGGTATTACACATTGCAACCTGCAGGGCCCAATCTGTTGTGTACCCTGCCTCTTCCTTCCCCTCCTTCAGCTCCCTACGGGCCCTACCTTCGATTACACCTTCCAACCTGACAGATTGGGCCCTGCAGGTTGCAATGTGTAAAACGGCTATTACACATTGCAACCTGCAGGGCCCAATCTGTCATGTTGGAAGGTGTAATTAAAGGTAGGGTCTGTAGGGAGCTGAAGGAGGGGTAGGGAGAGGCAGGGTACACAACAGATTGGGCCCTGCAGGTTGCAATGTGTAATACCGCTTTAATACCGCTTTTAAACGGCTATTACACATTGCAACCTGCAGGGCCCAATCTGTTGTGTACCCTGCCTCTTCCCGCCCCTCCGTCAGCTCCCTACGGGCCCTACCTTCAATTACACCTTCCAACCTGACAGATTGGGCCCTGCAGGTTGCAATGTGTAATACCGCTTTTAGTATGACGGATCAGATGTCACCAACCTTTTTGTGATAATATAAAATATAAATTATAATTATCTAACTGAAGGTAAAGAACGTACTTAATAAAATCCCTTTTTGTATGGAATATGGAAGTTACGCCAAAATATAGACTCCAGTTATTATACCTTTAATGAAACGCAGCCACCGACATAAATGCAGGGCTTTCGTTAAACGTGTCGCCTATATTTCGACACTTACAAGTTTTTTTATATAAGTATGTAGTCAATATTTATTCACAATACATACAAATTTATTTTCAAAGGTATCGTCTTTAAGCACAAACTTAACACGATATTAGTTTCAACAAAAAGAAACAACACGAACTTAACGAAAAACTTAACAGGAAACAAAAACTCAACAAAAGGAAATCACAACGACGAGATAGGAAACAGACGTCAGATGCCGAATGACGTGACATCTTGACTTGAAAAGTTAGTGTCATAGCCGCCATAAATATTACACTACCCTCTAGGTACTTGTCGTTATGAATTTACGTTTTAAGGTTTATACCTTAAATATACGCCCTTGGTGTGGCAGGCGGTCGGCTGCCGACCGCCATGTCATTTAGATTTGAATTTTGACTAATTGTAATAAAATCTAAATTCTAACAACGTATAAATGGCTTATGCCACTTAAGGGTCACCTCACACCTAGCGGTTTTCCTCGCGGAATTACCGGAAGTAGCGGAAAATTGTCTATGGTAGCGGAAATTTGTCTATGGTAGCAGATTTTTTGTATGGAAGCCATAGACAAATTTCCGCTACCATAGACAAATTAAGCATTTTCTCTATGAATTTCCGCTACTTCCGGTAATTCCGCGAGGAAAACCGCTAGGTGTGAGGTGACCCTTAAGTGGCATAAGCCATTTATACGTTGTTAGAATTTAGATTTTATTACAATTAGTCAAAATTCAAATCTAAATGACATGGCGGTCGGCAGCCGACCGCCTGCCACACCAAGGGCGTATATTTAAGGTATAAACCTTAAAACGTAAATTCATAACGACAAGTACCTAGAGGGTAGTGTAATATTTATGGCGGCTATGACACTAACTTTTCAAGTCAAGATGTCACGTCATTCGGCATCTGACGTCTGTTTCCTATCTCGTCGTTGTGATTTCCTTTTGTTGAGTTTTTGTTTCCTGTTAAGTTTTTCGTTAAGTTCGTGTTGTTTCTTTTTGTTGAAACTAATATCGTGTTAAGTTTGTGCTTAAAGACGATACCTTTGAAAATAAATTTGTATGTATTGTGAATAAATATTGACTACATACTTATATAAAAAAACTTGTAAGTGTCGAAATATAGGCGACACGTTTAACGAAAGCCCTGCATTTATGTCGGTGGCTGCGTTTCATTAAAGGTATAATAACTGGAGTCTATATTTTGGCGTAACTTCCATATTCCATACAAAAAGGGATTTTATTAAGTACGTTCTTTACCTTCAGTTAGATAATTATAATTTATATTTTATATTATCACAAAAAGGTTGGTGACATCTGATCCGTCATACTAAAAGCGGTATTACACATTGCAACCTGCAGGGCCCAATCTGTCAGGTTGGAAGGTGTAATTGAAGGTAGGGCCCGTAGGGAGCTGAAGGAGGGGCGGGAAGAGGCAGGGTACACAACAGATTGGGCCCTGCAGGTTGCAATGTGTAATAGCCGTTTAAAAGCGGTATTAAAGCGGTATTACACATTGCAACCTGCAGGGCCCAATCTGTTGTGTACCCTGCCTCTCCCTACCCCTCCTTCAGCTCCCTACAGACCCTACCTTTAATTACACCTTCCAACATGACAGATTGGGCCCTGCAGGTTGCAATGTGTATATAATACCACATTAATTTGTCTATGGTAGCGGAAATTTGTCTATGGTAGCAGATTTTTTGTATGGAAGCCATAGACAAATTTCCGCTACCATAGACAAATTAAGCATTTTGTCTATGAATTTCCGCTACTTCCGGTAATTCCGCGAGGAAAACCGCTAGGTATGTGGTGACCCTTTTGTATGGAAGCCATAGACAAATTTCCGCTACCATAGACAAATTAAGCATTTTGTCTATGAATTTCCGCTACTTCCGGTAATTCCGCGAGGAAAACCGCTAGGTATGTTGTGACCCTTAGGGTCGCCACACACTTAGCGGTTTTCCTCGCGGAATTACCGGAAGTAGCGGAAATTCATAGACAAATTAAGCATTTTGTCTATGAATTTCCTCTACTTCCGGTAATTTGTCTATGGCTTTCATACAAAAAATCTGCTACCATAGACAAATTTCCGCTACCATAGACAAATTTCCGCTACTTCCGGTAATTCCGCGAGGAAAACCGCTAGGTGTGTGGCGACCCTTAATTATGAAAAGCAGTTTAAAAGCCTGTTACACTTGTCCTAGTTAGCTTCCTAAATGAGTTAGTTACTAAATTTAGACAAGTGTAACCGCATTTAGCAATAAGCATCCTAAAAAGTAACCAAGTTAGGAAGCTAGGATGGTCACGAACAAACTTAAAGAGTTAGCATCCTAATTAGGACAAGTGTGACTGGGAGATATATTTAGGATCCTAAGTAGGATGCTAGTTAGGATACTAAAAAAAGTAAAGTGTAACAGGCTTATTAGTCTAGTCTAGAGTATAGTAAGTCTATGGTTGACACTGACAGTGACAGTTCTCTTGTAGAATTCATTAGAGGTTAATATTTATGGACGTAATATTTTAAAGAAAAACAAACACTTAAAAGCTGTCCCTAAACTATGACTGCACATATTACACATAATTTGCACATAAATTGAGTATAACGCTAAACAATGTCGCATAACATAAAACCTTCTCGACTTTATCGGTCATTCTTTATAACCTCCCGAAGCTATTGCCAAGAGAAGTCAATCTACCAGCGCGATGAGGAAGGCCCACAGCCGCGAATGGTGCACGGAAAACCGTACCCTGACTGGAGGAAACCATGGATACAACGAGACGGAGAGTGGACCAGCAAGTTATCCGTTTTTGTTGAGAAAAACCCTAATCCAAATATAGTTAATGCACTTTCAAAACTGCCTAATTTATCTATGAAAGATGTAAAGGAATGGTGGGGCAGCATGAAGGTGCTGCAAGAGATCAAGAACCAGGAGTTTTTGCCGAAAAGAGTCGCCACACTTGGGTCTAACCTAGCAGCGTTGCATTTCTTTACATACAGAGCTTGTGCTGTTAGGTAACTATTGTTTATTACTCCTTTATAAGCGAAATACGTATACCATATAGTTAAAGTATTCCAATATTCATACTTACAATAAAGTTATGAATCTTATCTTGCTTTGAACAGCTGTTTAAAAAAAAACCAGCGTATCAACAATTTCATCTCATTCACCTCAACTTTGTTGAGTTTATTTACTTATAAAAAAATATCTAGTTTTCTTATATTTTTCAGATTGAGAGGTAAGAAGGAATGGATTACCGGAGATGCAACAAACTTAAACCTTCCTAGCCAGTACGAAGAAGGATATTTTGTAGAAGCTGTTGATTGCACCAACTTCCTCCATAACGGGATCAGGTATGAGGGTATCCAAAACCTCTCCGGTCTCAACTTTCTCAAATGGTTATCTTTGAGGAATAATAGATTTGTTGACGTTTGGTGTCTGGACAGACTGGCCGGCCAGAATGGTAAAAGTTTAGAGTATTTAGACATCAGAGGGTGCAACTTGTGTGTAGGCGGCATTTCTGCTCTAGCGAGGATGACAACACTCAAAACTCTGTATGTGACTGATCCTGGTGATAATATGGAGCTGCAAGCGGCACTTTCAGTGCTAGAAGAAGAAAATCCTAAGCTCTTGATAAATGCGGTTACAGAATAAAATGTGTGAGCTAGTTCTGTAATGTGTTATTAATTAGTAAATTATTATATTTTTGTTTTACAACCATGGTTTTATTTTTTAAGCACTATGCCATAGCAAAGATATTTTATTGTGGTTCATAATTTCATTAAGGTTCTCGTATTTCAGGTATTGCTTAAGTTATAATATAGTTTCACACTGGTAGTGTTTCATTTGCTACAACTGTTTATTCACCTGCCATTATGATATCAGGCTGATGAAAACTCACTTTTATGAAGTATTTTGAGCTTTGTTCATTGAAGGGTTAATAGCTTGTCAGAAGATAACCAAAACTACTAACTACATAACTAGTTCATAGCAATAATGGACCATACTATTAACAATACAAGGTTCAGTTTCGTTTTTTTTTTTGGCAAAATTTAATTATGTTTAACCTTTTCCACGCCAAAGACGTATATATCGGCCCCACAGGTCCAACGCCAAAGACCGATATATCGGTCACCGACCACAGAGCAAAATAGACCTACATGCACACGCATAAAGTTTAACTTCATTTTTGACATTTAGATGTCGTGGCGTCTGAGTGGTAGGTTTTGCGTTTGACATGGCGTCGAAAAGGTTAAAAAAATCCTATGTAGAATTTATGAGCGCATAAACAACGACACTTCTCTTTCCGAACAAACTTAAGTGAGTTTTGGTTGTCACCTGAAAAACTGCCTTTGGGATAAATAATAATAATTCAACGAAATGGGCCGGGCTGGATCAGGTCTGGAAGAACTGCACACATAAAAAAGAATCTGGTCGCAAACTGTGTAAATACCATTTTGTATGAAATGTACAGAAGCTCCGTATTCCTTCCTTCACTTAGCCCGCTCCATAGCAATAAAAAAAAAGGTAGGTAAATAAAACGCAAAAATGCTTTCGTAGTTTTTATGTTTTAACATAAGTTCGTACAATGATCCAATATGCTTGAACAAACTGTCCACACGCGGGTACTCGTTTCTGCAGAGTTTGTTGCTTGCTTGGTACATTAGAGTCTAAGTAAACGTGTCGTCATTGGTCCTTAAGTTGGATTGAAAACTCCCACACATAAGATTACTGCTTCTGATTAGCTATTATGATTTGTTTGTCTAATTCAATCTAATCGACATTAAATTGAACACTTAAATCTAAATAAAACTTCCAAACAAGATATTTACAGTTACATTTTGACTAAACAATTAGACTAATGCCTTATGTAGAAGAAATAAATAACGAAAATGCTTCCATTCAAAAAGTTGAGCAGTAATTGCTCATAATTCTTAAAATATTACATTGAAAATGTTTTGTAACATACATAATTCAGTCTAATAAAAAAATCTGCATATTACAAATTGTTATTTGACTGACAAAACCTAGACACGAGAAAAGAAACGTAACAACCGGTATCCCGCATAACACCCTCAACAGTTTAAGACAAGACACACTAAGTTTTGAGAGTCAAAAAGGCACTAGTAATATATGCAGACTACTAAGTTTGTTTTTCATTAATTGTAACTATAACACGCGAGAAATTACAGGAAACTTGGAAGCAACCGAACCTAGTGTCTTTAGCAAACTTAAACTCAGGGACAGTATTAAAACAAATTGAAACAAGTACAAACATCACAAGCATACATTAAACAAAACTGTTAATTGTATGTTACATAAACGATATTGCAACACAATCTAAAAGTATAAATATAATTATAATTGCATATTCAAGTCAACGCATGTCGTTGAGCTATTCCAAAGTATAAATATATAATTTAGGCACTGGAGTATGTTTTAATCTCATTTCAATTATGAGTTTTTCGGCTAGTTCAGCAGTCGCGGAAGTTTTGAGCTTAATAATGGAGTCGCCGATCTCTACCTCACTCACTCCAGTTGCAAATATTAAAATCTTATTAGTTACGAAACTGTAAATAATGGTACAACTATGACGTACTATTGTGAGGTGGAATAGATGTGTTCGAATGGGGGATTACTATATAAAAATATTGAGAGATACTCAGTTGTCCCAGCACTGCAGGAGCACCTGACTACCTCCAAACATTGTTTTGGGATGTATCGATAGGACGAAAGACATCCCTACTCCTAAAAGTGGGCGACGGTATATAATATTGATTATAGACATCTGTTTTGATAAGAGGTGAGGTTGGCATATACATCTTACTAATGTGTGTATAAAAGTATGTGTGTATGTAATTCTAATTGGTAACAACGGTACTACTTCTGCGTCTGTATGGTATGATTAAGACAACAATTATTATTTAAAGATCAATTGACTACGCGACTATTAAGATTTAACAGTGCGAAAATATTTCTTACGTTAATATTTTTAATAAATTCATTTCACTTCCGGACTCCTAAAGCAATTCCCTAACACTAACGCCGAAGAGATCATTTAAAAAATACAATTTTGATATACATAACATTTGTATTGGCCGAAAAGTCTCAAGTATAAATTTTATATTCCTTTGTCTATATCATTAGCATTCTCTAAATAAAAACTTAATTACTTTGAGAGCCGGGAACACTTAGCACTAGTATAACATAAATCTAATATTTACAATGAGATTATAATATAAATATTGATTTATCTAGTGTCGTTATCGTTTGAGCTGTTTTTGTAAACCGTATTGGTTGTTTTTAAAATGACAGAATTCTTATGCGCTGTCTTAAGTTATAGAAAATGTACGAAGCCGCACTTCACACGACCGTGTCTTCCAAAATATTTGTGTTGCATCTCTTCTTTCCTATACATGAAACGAAAGGGATGCATATAGATATTTATGAAAACACGGCCTTGTGATATGCGTCGGAAGGTGTGGTGTAATATGTTATGTACCTACAACGAGCTAACACTAGGCCGCGCCCTCGCGGCTCCACGATCAAACATGGCATCGAAAAATAATTCAAAATCACTCCACTTATAGCTTAAAGTAAGTCACTGTACATAAAGAAATAATTAAATAGATAATCATCTAAATAAACGAAAAGATTTCAAACTCGTGGAAGACCAAGATCACAACATAAATATAAAACGATAAAAATAAATGTACCTAAATAATAATTAATTGGTACGCACCAGTTTCGTTAAGATTCACATTCAATCTTAGCAACGTATATCATCCCTCACGCACGCAAGACAGGCTGACCTTACGATACACACTTCAATGACGCGTGGTCTACTCTACATAAACGATTATAAATGCAACAACGAAATTGATGAATGCCATAGATCTTTGTAAAATCTTTGTCTAGATCTAGAATTAAATATTGGGTCATTTGAAGGTAGGCCGACTATGCGCGAGGCATCTATAAAGCTGTACACACTTCGTGGTTTGTTATTGCGGTGCGAAGCTGTAACTTGCGTTTGGGATATTGACGGAGATGCAACAAGCTCAAACTAATAACAGACCACGAAATGTTTCCGGCATAGTGCCTCATTGGCATTCCAACGAATTCACAAAACATATCTATATGACCCTCCCCTAAAATAGATGCCGATACAATTACGAGTATGTCCTCCGCCCACTGTTTCAACTTAACCCCTTCGACGCCAACGACGGATAACGTCCGACTCTAAACTCATTAATGAGTGCATTGACATTTGTCAAATCGTTGAAAAGGTTAAACGTTCGTAGGATTTGGCAAGTTATCGTTTATTTTATATTAATAGAAGCTGCAGGAATAACTATTGAACGCTAGTTGAAACAGTAGGAAGCTTTGTAAACACACATACAAATATTTATTGAAAATGCGACTTTACACCAAAAGACATAAGGCGCACTTTCAATGTTAACTTTGTACAGTCGACGTCAAAAATATGTTTACACTTTTGCACGTTATTACAAAGGAGTAAAGTGCAAAAGTGTAAACATATGTTTGCCAAACGACGCTCTGTGATGTGTAATGACGAAATAATATACACCCAACCTTGATGATGGAACACGCATGACTTATATACAGATACAAATGTACTGAGATCACCCCACACTGAGTAGATATAGATGATGATGTATATGTGAGGGTCAGCTCTGACCGACTGCAAAACTTTTCACAGTCGAAACTTAGAAATCATTCCATCTCACTTTGACATTCATCTTGTAATGATGGTGTAAGCTCACTTGTGCAAAATAGACTTAACAGTTATTCTAGTTCATAGTGAGAAATCAAAACTTAAAGATAGTAACTCTATTTTGCTGAAGTGAGCTGTAACATTAGGCTTTTAGCAGTAAGTCAGAGCTGACCTTAATGAGTTTAAGCTAACGAAATGTTATATAACATGACCCTAACGTCCCCGGTAACACGCATAACTTCGATTCTCACACATATTACCAAATATTTTTCATTATTTTTTTGTATAGTCTGCATTTTAGGTATTTAGAAAGAACAAAAGCACGAGACTCGGCAATGCCAATGTTTCAGATTATTTAAGACAATATATTAGTATATGTACATTTTTTTTATTTGGGGTATATTTATGACAATACATGTAAGTATAGCATTGACCAAAGAGCCGAGTGACGTAATTTTCATTATTTACATTTTTTGAACACCTAAAACTACAGACAAAGTTTTATATTGATTTATTAATATGAAATATGAAGTTAGTCCGTAACAGTAGTCCTTTAAATGCAATCTAGTAATTGCAAACGTCGTAGCAACGGTTTTAGCCCGTCTCCATTGCTTGGCGGTTAGCACTTGGAATACATTTATGATTTTTAACCTTTTGAATGCCAAGAACGTTCTACGAAGAGTATTCGTGCCCACAGCATAAAAACACCAATAAGCGTCATGTCATGGCGTACGCTGTCAAAGTAACCTTAACCATTTCACGTAAGGTTTCGATTCGCTTGCGCCCATGAACTTGGCGTGTGAGTGACATTTTTGCACATCTATGGCGTTCAAAGGGCTAAAAATAATAATAATTTTGGATATTTTGCCATGAACCCGTCTGTACGAAACCTAAAGGAGATTTCCCAGAGCTCTGTGATTGGTGGAGGCTAACCGCGCCGGTAGTCTGACGCCTCGGCGACGTCAGCTACTCCTGCACGACGATGGAGACGGTGAAGCCGCATCGCTAACTGGCCGTGGACGTCGGCTGCAGCGCCGCCGACATGGGCGAGTTCACGTCTGGGAAACAATCGCGATTCAAAATAACTTAATGATACCAGAGACTATAGAGATATAGACGACTACAGCCTAAGAACTTTTTGAAGCTCAAGTCAATTGCGCCCTCTGTCCGAAAGCTGCCTTAAGATACCGAAATGTAAGAGGAAATGTCACCTGCACTGCTACTCCACCTAGTAGCTACTAGTGTACTACTAGTACGCTATTTGTATTTGTTACTAGGTGGAGTAGCAGTGCAGGTGACATTTCCTCTTACATTTCGGGTATCTTTAGGGGGCTTTCACGCAGATGGCGCGATTCGCTTGAGCTTCAAAAAGTTCTTACGCTGTGCTGCTCTACTATATAAGTTACTCTATGCTAGTACTTACTCGTGGGTGTGTTGATGTCGGAGTGCGGGGTGAGGTTGGACTGCGCCATGAGCTTCTGCCGCACCTCGCGGATCTTCAGCTGCAGCGACATCTTGTTCGGGAATATGTCCATGTGGGTTGCCTGTCAAACAATTCGTATGATATAGACAGAGAATGGAGTAAAAGAGGGGAAAAATATCTAAGTTTGATAGCTAGGTGGCGCCACATGGTTTAGGTAACTGACGTTCGTTCAGCAAATCGGCAAGCCGGGAACTGACGCCGCCGACGTCAAGAGCCGTCCGTCCGTAAATTATGGAATGCCATTAATAGAACCCTCTTATCTTTAAATATTCGACATTATTATTTCTATTTTTTTGGCTCTGGCGTCAGGGGCAAAAGATTAACTGTGTTATAGTAACCTGGAAGTGCGTGGTGGCCTGCGTGGTGGGGAACGTGCCGTGCTCCTGGAACAGCTTGAGCACGAGAAGCCGCCGCTGCTCCAGCACGCGCCGGTGCCCCGCCTCCCTACTGTACCTGGAAGTGCGTGGTGGCCTGCGTGGTGGGGAACATGCCGTGCTCCTGGAACAGCTTGAGCACGAGAAGCCGCCGCTGCTCCAGCACGCGCCGGTGCCCCGCCTCCCTACTGTACCTGGAAGTGCGTGGTGGCCTGCGTGGTGGGGAACATGCCGTGCTCCTGGAACAGCTTGAGCACGAGATGCCGCCGCTGCTCCAGCACGCGCCGGTGCCCCGCCTCCCTACTGTACCTGGAAGTGCGTGGTGGCCTGCGTGGTGGGGAACATGCCGTGCTCCTGGAACAGCTTGAGCACGAGATGCCGCCGCTGCTCCAGCACGCGCCGGTGCCCCGCCTCCCTACTGTACCTGGAAGTGCGTGGTGGCCTGCGTGGTGGGGAACATGCCGTGCTCCTGGAACAGCTTGAGCACGAGATGCCGCCGCTGCTCCAGCACGCGCCGGTGCCCCGCCTCCCTACTGTACCTGGAAGTGCGTGGTGGCCTGCGTGGTGGGGAACATGCCGTGCTCCTGGAACAGCTTGAGCACGAGATGCCGCCGCTGCTCCAGCACGCGCCGGTGCCCCGCCTCCCTACTGTACCTGGAAGTGCGTGGTGGCCTGCGTGGTGGGGAACATGCCGTGCTCCTGGAACAGCTTGAGCACGAGATGCCGCCGCTGCTCCAGCACGCGCCGGTGCCCCGCCTCCCTACTGTACCTGGAAGTGCGTGGTGGCCTGCGTGGTGGGGAACATGCCGTGCTCCTGGAACAGCTTGAGCACGAGATGCCGCCGCTGCTCCAGCACGCGCCGGTGCCCCGCCTCCCTACTGTACCTGGAAGTGCGTGGTGGCCTGCGTGGTGGGGAACATGCCGTGCTCCTGGAACAGCTTGAGCACGAGATGCCGCCGCTGCTCCAGCACGCGCCGGTGCCCCGCCTCCCTACTGTACCTGGAAGTGCGTGGTGGCCTGCGTGGTGGGGAACATGCCGTGCTCCTGGAACAGCTTGAGCACGAGATGCCGCCGCTGCTCCAGCACGCGCCGGTGCCCCGCCTCCCTACTGTACCTGGAAGTGCGTGGTGGCCTGCGTGGTGGGGAAGATGCCGTGCTCCTGGAACAGCTTGAGCACGAGATGCCGCCGCTGCTCCAGCACGCGCCGGTGCCCCGCCTCCCTACTGTACCTGGAAGTGCGTGGTGGCCTGCGTGGTGGGGAACATGCCGTGCTCCTGGAACAGCTTGAGCACGAGATGCCGCCGCTGCTCCAGCACGCGCCGGTGCCCCGCCTCCCTACTGTACCTGGAAGTGCGTGGTGGCCTGCGTGGTGGGGAACATGCCGTGCTCCTGGAACAGCTTGAGCACGAGATGCCGCCGCTGCTCCAGCACGCGCCGGTGCCCCGCCTCCCTACTGTACCTGGAAGTGCGTGGTGGCCTGCGTGGTGGGGAACATGCCGTGCTCCTGGAACAGCTTGAGCACGAGATGCCGCCGCTGCTCCAGCACGCGCCGGTGCCCCGCCTCCCTACTGTACCTGGAAGTGCGTGGTGGCCTGCGTGGTGGGGAACATGCCGTGCTCCTGGAACAGCTTGAGCACGAGATGCCGCCGCTGCTCCAGCACGCGCCGGTGCCCCGCCTCCCTACTGTACCTGGAAGTGCGTGGTGGCCTGCGTGGTGGGGAACATGCCGTGCTCCTGGAACAGCTTGAGCACGAGATGCCGCCGCTGCTCCAGCACGCGCCGGTGCCCCGCCTCCCTACTGTACCTGGAAGTGCGTGGTGGCCTGCGTGGTGGGGAACATGCCGTGCTCCTGGAACAGCTTGAGCACGAGATGCCGCCGCTGCTCCAGCACGCGCCGGTGCCCCGCCTCCCTACTGTACCTGGAAGTGCGTGGTGGCCTGCGTGGTGGGGAACATGCCGTGCTCCTGGAACAGCTTGAGCACGAGATGCCGCCGCTGCTCCAGCACGCGCCGGTGCCCCGCCTCCCTACTGTACCTGGAAGTGCGTGGTGGCCTGCGTGGTGGGGAACATGCCGTGCTCCTGGAACAGCTTGAGCACGAGATGCCGCCGCTGCTCCAGCACGCGCCGGTGCCCCGCCTCCCTACTGTACCTGGAAGTGCGTGGTGGCCTGCGTGGTGGGGAACATGCCGTGCTCCTGGAACAGCTTGAGCACGAGATGCCGCCGCTGCTCCAGCACGCGCCGGTGCCCCGCCTCCCTACTGTACCTGGAAGTGCGTGGTGGCCTGCGTGGTGGGGAACATGCCGTGCTCCTGGAACAGCTTGAGCACGAGATGCCGCCGCTGCTCCAGCACGCGCCGGTGCCCCGCCTCCCTACTGTACCTGGAAGTGCGTGGTGGCCTGCGTGGTGGGGAACATGCCGTGCTCCTGGAACAGCTTGAGCACGAGATGCCGCCGCTGCTCCAGCACGCGCCGGTGCCCCGCCTCCCTACTGTACCTGGAAGTGCGTGGTGGCCTGCGTGGTGGGGAACATGCCGTGCTCCTGGAACAGCTTGAGCACGAGATGCCGCCGCTGCTCCAGCACGCGCCGGTGCCCCGCCTCCCTACTGTACCTGGAAGTGCGTGGTGGCCTGCGTGGTGGGGAACATGCCGTGCTCCTGGAACAGCTTGAGCACGAGATGCCGCCGCTGCTCCAGCACGCGCCGGTGCCCCGCCTCCCTACTGTACCTGGAAGTGCGTGGTGGCCTGCGTGGTGGGGAACATGCCGTGCTCCTGGAACAGCTTGAGCACGAGATGCCGCCGCTGCTCCAGCACGCGCCGGTGCCCCGCCTCCCTACTGTACCTGGAAGTGCGTGGTGGCCTGCGTGGTGGGGAACATGCCGTGCTCCTGGAACAGCTTGAGCACGAGATGCCGCCGCTGCTCCAGCACGCGCCGGTGCCCCGCCTCCCCGCGCGCGCCGCCCGGCGTGCACGGCGTGCGCGGCGACATGTCCTCCATGCTCTCAGATACTGGAACAAACACCATGTCCGTTACTACCGTGTTTTCGAAAATGTGTGCCCAAATCAGAGTTGTAAGAACTATAGGGAACGCGCGTAAACTAAACAGGGCAGCCCAGGACGCCCGTGTTTAATGGCGCGAAGTGCAAATGTCACGTTAAAGTTTCCCAATTAGTCCACTAGATCGCAGTACCACCTACAACGTGCAACGTCATCTCACCATCATCATCAATTAAGACCAAAAGATGGCAGATTCTCCAACGCACACGGTCCCTATGTATTTACAGCATTTTGTTACCGCTCACGTTTTAAAGGTGTACTGTATAAATGCGGTAATACAAAGTCTTTGTACTACTTGGGTGGAGTAATTTATAGCGAGGCCGAAAGCCGAGCTGAGCGTATTATGAGCGCCCGAGCGTTTTACAAGATCAACTGTCTTAATACGCGAGGCGAAGCGTCGAGGCAAGCGAAGACCTAAGAAAAACAATGTTTTTTTTCTTATGTCCGACTCACGCTTGACCGTAGACTTATTATTTTTAACACATTTGCTAAAAAAGTGTTTTTCTAGTTATAGTTTATAGTGCGGGAAGAGACGGATTTCATGCACTACCGCCGATTTCTCGCCTACGGCTTGTGGCAAAATGTCTCGGAACTCGTGGAATAATGACATCTTTTCCGACCTAGTATCGAAATGTACTATTTCCTGCAATGTACCTTTACAACAATTTTCAGTGTTTTTTTTTTATATTTGAAGGGTAGAGTGAGGCACCTCTACACTAAAATACATACCTACACTGATAAATGCCCAAGTACTCATCACCAAACATCGAAGGCTCGTGGCATCTCAGGTAGCATTTGACGTTTATCACAGACTAGCTTACTCATTGGTTATTTTATCGTATCGAAAATACCGCATGAAAAACGTTGTGTCGCATCACTATGCTACCTGAGATTCCACGATCCTTCGATGTTTGCTCATCACCAGTGAAAACATATCCTGAAGAACATTTATTTCACCTTTCTTTTTCACTCCAGCGCAGGGGAGTTTTTACAACTAAGATACATTGATAATTTCTCGGAATTATGTACTCAATAAAATATTAATTCAAGATTTGGCATAGGTGACTGTTATTTACGACCTTCCAACCAAGAAAACCTATAGGTTCTTGCGATTAGTCCGCTTTCCTTCAGTGGCGACTGGTACAGTGGGCCAAGAAAGTGGTCTACCAGTTTTGACAAAAGTTTTTGCGAGATCTAACGATCGCTAAGGTTGACTTAAACGGAGTTTAAAACATGCACGACCTTGTTGTCTCATGACGTTCAAACGGACCTCAACCGTAGGGTGGTAGACCACATCTTTGGCCGACTGTACCTAAATATCAAATATTTCATACATCATTTCGAGGGAATTCCTTAACAAAACTACATATATAACAAGTATAGAATGTGTACTCACCCCTGAAGGTGTCCAGGTTGAAGTCGGGGCCGAAGAAGGTGTTCCCGACGAGCTTGGTGGTGGTGTGCGGCGTGCCGTACGAGTGCGGCGTCGGCATGGCCGCGCTCGACAGCGGCTCGGCCTCCAGCACCGGCGTCATCGAGGGCACTTCCTCGTCTGGTCAAATAAACTCATTAGTGTTTAAAAAAAAATGTGCCGCAAGGTTGACTTTTCCGGTTAAAAATCAGGCGGTGAAATACCTAGTTCATGGTCAGTCAACAATTAAAGAAGTTAAAAATATTACCAGGCTCAATTCTGCGACCAACATATTGCGTAAGTACAGTCGCTATCAAAGATATGTGAGCGGCCAAGATACTCAAAGACATCTGAACGTGCACTTTATTGCCTTGATAATAGAGGCGTTGTTCAGATATTTGTGACCACGTTGGCCAGTTTGACTAACCTAGTCTAGTGTTGTGCTTCTTCCTCATGTAGAGCTGCGGACTGCTGGGCACCACCACGCTGGGGCTGCACGCTTCGGGCTTGAACTGCGGCAGAGTGCTGAACTTCTGCTCGAAGTTCACCGTCTCTAGAACCCTGTGGAAGACACTCTTATCAGACTGACATATTGGAATCATTGAGGGATATTACAAAAACTATGTAAAATTTGGGTATTTACTGCTTTTATGAGTTTCCGTGATAATGGCGCATGGAACTGTGCTGAAGTATCGGAAACTCGAAAGAACAAACACACATGCTAAATACCCCGTTTTACATAGTTTTTGTAATTTTACTAACCATGTTAGCTTAAAAAGTTTGTCAGAATGTTAATAACTTAAATAATTAAGTACTAATCTTGTATCATATTCTCACTGTATCTGTCCTGTATTAACACGTGTAGCTAGACTGTAAGTGTTGATTTTAAGGAATAAATAAATAATAATAATAAAATCGTACATTGAGGGATATTTCGGTAACATTCTGACTAAAGTAGTACTCGTCATGATATTTATTTTGTTGACATTAAAATTGTTAACTAATAATAAATAATTGAGTATGTTATATAAATTAATATAGTCCCAGAATAAGCTAAATAAAGCTTGTGTTGGATATTAGACAACGATATACTTCGTATCGCGTCGCAATCGCATACCGCATGCAGCGACGGTCTGCAAGCGTGACAGCGCTATACACATGCAGAGCACTATTTCACTCGCGCACCGGCGCCGCATGCGGAAACCGCAGCAGTATGAAAGCAAGATTGAAACTCAGGATCTCTAGCTTCGTAGGTAGGGCTACAACTAGGCTCCGGGGCCTTTATAAACTAACCGTAAATTAAAAAATTACTAAGTTTAACACTAGTGGTTCTGTGAACCGTAGACTTCGGAGAACATAAATAACGCGACAGCAAACTTTCCCCCTTTCCCCCCTCATTTTCTTCCCAATCAAAAAATTGGCTCGACAATTTTTGGCAAATAAATCAAGGAACGTACATGCCAAGTTTCATCGAAATCGGATGGAAAATGCGACCTCTAGACCGACACTGACCAACCAACCAACCAATACACACACATCAAAATGCCAAATCGTCGTACCAGTGAAAACGGAGACGTTCGTCGCCTCGCTACGCTCGGCTCCTCAGTCAATTAAGTTGGTATAGATAAGATTTTAAGCAAAGTCTGGTGGGTCAAGTTTAGTAGTAACTGTAAGGCGCGTACTTGTCTCGCCCGTCCTCGGTGCCCTTCTTGAAGAGGCTCTTCTTGTGGTCGGGGTCCCGCGGCGACGCCGGCGCCGAGCCGCCCGCCTCGTTGGACCCCGTGGACCCCGTCGACGTGCCTGTGTACGAAACAATATTTTTCACCTCAGCAGTTCGAACAAGCCTACTTTACATCTCGTGTTCTTGACCCCTCGCTACGCTCAAGATTCAAACTTAGAATCATCTCGTGTTCTTGATCCGTCGCTACGCTCAAGATTCAAACTTAGAATCACTTGCTTCGCTCGTGATTCAATTATAGAATCTTTCGTTTACTCGGGACTCAAAATCAACACACGTAAGAAAAACCAACTTTCCTCTCTTGTTGTACAAATAACTATTACAAACTTCTGAGATGGGCTTAACTTATTCTAACTATGTTCGTTTTATATGGAACCAGGAAATTCTCGATTTTCGTCCACAAAATTATAATAAGGAGCGTTTCGTACGTTTGTCAAAAATGATTGGCAGAATTCATTTCGTTTTCAAACGATATTAAGATTTCGAAGGAGGAGGTTCTCAATTCGTCGGGATCTTTGCTTGTTCTTTTTTTTTTGCTTATTTTTTTATGTATGTTCACCGATTATTTGAAGTCGGCTGGACCGATTTGAAAAATCTTTTTTTCAAATCGGTCCAGTACTTAGAACACATTTATTTAGGCAGTGGTTGTGAAAAGCAGTATGTAACGCCTTGGGCGAAAAAACTCTATATATCAATTCGTATCTTCAAGGACCGACTCATCAAAATAATTCGAGTACCTATAGCAAAGTTTCCAGCATCTACAATAATGCATTTCTTCTGCACCAACTTACATGTATATTTAAGCCGAATGGTTGACTCGTAGAGAACGCCATGATGATGTTTGTGTAGTGCAATAAATAAGGAATGTATAAGGTACCTCTGCTGAGCCGCTTCTGCAGCGGCGCGCGGCCCAGCTGCGCCGGCGTGGGCGCCAGCGGGAACGGCCGCGCCTCCTCCGCACCGCCCTCCCACTGCCTGCGCCACGACACCACACTATTTATTATACACAATACTCTGCCTAACCAAAACCAATACCTACATTACCTACAAGTAAATAAAAATTTCTTTATTTCGGACAAACGACGAATCCACAGAGTGTTAGTAAACAAGCATTTTAAACATCTTAATCTAGTGCTAGTGTGCATATCTTACTTACTATTTTAAACATATATATACACATGTTAACTGACCAGTAAAACTGATCAATTATGAAAAATATAAAAAATCAGAAATCTTCTAAATGATCAACATGCCGCTAGTCAAGTGACAAGAGGTAAATGTAAGAACTGACTTCGCATCGCTCGATAATCAGATGCATTATATCGTAAAATACGAGGTTCATGTTGAGTAAAGCTACACACATTATGCTTGAACCACACTTTGGTATGTGTTATTCGTTATGCGTGTTATATCTCTCTCTATCCGATAAAAAAAGTAGCAGTAAGAGAGATATATAGCACGAATAACAAATAACGAAGTGTGGTTCTAGCATCACACTAATGTACTTACGCATTGGATTTCTGCGGAGGTTGGGCGTTGCTCTGAGAAACTATCACAGACTGATTCGAACCCGGAACTTGCATGGTTTGGTTTTGGCTCTTGGGCGGTTCAACTTCTGAAAGAATAATACTGCGTTAAATTTTGCATGACTATTACAAAAAAAAATGTAGCAAGACTGTCCTTTCAGTAGTCTCCGATAAAAAAAACGATCTCAATACTGAAGAGTTTACCGCCATAAAATTTAATAGAAATTTGACAGCCCGAGGAGGCTGTAAATACCAATTTGTTGCATTTAATAGTTGCAAAATTTCACTTGTTTTCAAATCATAAGAGTTCGAGTCTCCAGTATAGCCATTTATTTGTGAGCGAGTTTTGTATGGGAGCGAAGACGCCGCGAGTTCGCCGCGTACGGGTTTTGTATTGAAATCGCTCAAGTGCGATAAGGCCCTAAACACGAACGTACCGGTGTTGAAGGAGGGCACATAGAGCCTCTGCAGCTGCACGTAGTGGAGCTGCGGCTCGGAGGGCGCCTCGCCGGCCTGGCTCGCCTTCAGCAGCAGGTTGCCCGACGCGTCCACGGACAGCGTCAGCGGACCTACCAAACAGGAGGAAACGTTTAGCTTTACAACGAATACAACATTGTTAGAAGGTTTGATTACGAGTAATCACTAAAGTATGTTAAAAAAATCTGCAAATCGGCAAAAATCTATTACTTTTATGGTTTCCTTTGTGGTATTTGATTTAGATGTCTGTGACATGTAGACAGCCGAACTATTAAATAGTTTCCATGCTGATAAATCAAATTACCTTGAACCTAAAGAGGCCCAAGAATCGTGATCTCATGACTATAGCCATATGATGAATAAAGTAACGTAGCAGATGATATGGTAATACTAGTATCACTGACCCGTGGCGTTATCCCCGACGCTGCGCTTCACCAGCGTGACGCTCTTCAACAGCGCATTGCTGAGGTTCCCTTGCGGCTGCATGTTGGAGACGCCGCTGGATATCACTTGGACGCCGCTGGTGGGACTGGGCGACATGAGGGAAGCTATAGCATTGTCCAAGGCCGCCTGTGTGGTGAGGTTGGGTGTGGACAACGAGATGCCCTGGACGCTGCTCGTGATGCTGGCGGTGCTGTGCGGGGAGGCGGGCACGTGGTTCATCTTGTTTTGGGCGTACGCGTTCCATTGCCGATGGGATTCTGTCGAAGAATTTTAACTAGCTATAGTGATATTGATATGTGCGCTGGTAGGCTGGCGGTAAAACGTCAGACTTTTAATCCGGGGGATTCAGATTCAAACCCCGGCGCGCACCACTGAGTTTATAGGAACTTATGTACGAAATATCATTTGATTCTTATTTACCAGTCGCTTTTCAGTGAACGAAAACATTGTGAAAAAACCAACCCCCAACAAGGCCTAGTTTCCCCTCTGAGTTGGAAGGTCAAATGGCAATCGCATTACGTTTACGTCAATTCATGGGATTAAGTTGTCAAGCGGACCCCAGACTCACTTGAGCCGTGGCAATTGCTAAAAAGCTGATGAATAACAATAAGAAAGACGTACCTGAGTCAGCATGTGTGGACTTGAAGGCGCCGCCAGTAGGCTGGAACACTTTAGATCCGCCAGGACTCGACGCCGTGATACCGCCCAATAGATTGTCAGATGAGCCCGCTCTGAGAAAAAAAAGTTAAACTTGAATTTCATCTCGGGGTGGCTGAGGGAACTTCCAAACCGGAGGCCCTGGATTCAAACTCCGACTTGTAGCAGTGATTTGTGGTAATATTAACCAGTTAATTTTCGGTGTTACAAAACATCTGTTTTAGATGCGAAGGCCGCAATCCAAGCATGTGTCCCAAACGTTTTTTTATGATAGTTAAAGGACTTTCCCAGACGCCAGGCCATCAAGACTAGAGTGGGACGGATGGGGCCCACACACTTGATGTCCACCACGGCGTTGTAGCCGCTGCTGCCTACTCTACCTACACGTACCTGGCCTTGATGGGCTTGGGGCGGCGCGTGTCGCGGTGCTTGAGGTAGTCGCGCGGCTCGTGCGTGTCGGAGTCCGAGTCCGTCACTCTCTCGCCGCACTTCAGGTCCATTTCTGCGTTGTGGGCTGCAGCTGTTGCTTCTTCGACAAGAGATGCCGTTATCTGGAGAAAAAAACATATATTATTAATGTAACTCTAAAACAGTAACGGACCTAAAGTACTTCCTTGTGGGACACCGTAAGTACGTCACAAAATTAGTATTGCAAAAGTATCGAAAGCTTTCGTAATACCCAAAGTCTCTGCTGGAGGAGTAAAATTGTTGCACCACCACAGTATACGTACCATCTTCTCGTCGTCGCTGAGCTGCGGCGAGCCGTGGTTGAAGCAGGCGACGGTGACGGGCAGGTCGGCGGCGTTGCTCGCGTGGGGACCCTCGGAGGGGGTCCGCGGACTCTGCGGCATGGAGCCCGTGGGGTCCCTGCTGCTAGACGACTTCCTTCGGTCCTTGTTGCACCACTTCCATTCCGGGTGGGCTTTGAAATGCGCCTCTTTGACCTGTGACACAATACAAGAATAATCAATTTGTGAAACAACTAGCTGTTTTTGTGTATAGCCTCCTGCTGCCTGCCTAAAGTAGTAATTTAAAATTGTTAAAAATAAGAGTTGATTTTATGGCACTAAAGTGTATATGCTATTGTACTTATGTTTACCTCGCTGGCTAGTTCGTGGTACTTCTGCTTCTCCTCAGGTTTGAGCGCGTACCACCACTCTCCTAATATCTTGCTGACGGTCTGGTTGTCCTGGTTCGGGTGTTGTTGGTGCACCATATGTCGATGCCTCATAGAATATATCATGAAGGTTAAGAATGTTTACCTCGCTGGCTAGTTCGTGGTACTTCTGCTTCTCCTCGGGTTTGAGCGCGTACCACCACTCGCCTAGGATCTTGCTGACGGTCCGGTTGTCCTGGTTTGGGTGTTGTTGGTGCACCATTAGGCTATACCTCTCCAAATATATCATGAAGGCTAAGAATGTTTACCTCGCTGGCTAGTTCGTGGTACTTCTGCTTCTCCTCGGGTTTGAGCGCGTACCTCCACTCGCCTAGGATCTTGCTGACGGTCCGGTTGTCCTGGTTCGGGTGTTGTTGGTGCACCATTAGGCTATACCTCTCCAAATATATCATGAAGGCTAAGAATGTTTACCTCGCTGGCTAGTTCGTGGTACTTCTGCTTCTCCTCGGTTTTGAGCGCGTACCACCACTCTCCTACGATCTTGCTGACGGTCCGGTTGTCCTGATTCGGGTGTCGTTGGTGCACCATATGTCGGTGCCTCATAGAATATATCATGAAGGTTAAGAATGTTTACCTCGCTGGCTAGTTCGTGGTACTTCTGCTTCTCTTCGGGTTTGAGCGCGTACCACCACTCTCCTAGGATCTTGCTGACGGTCCGGTTGTCCTGGTTCGGGTGTCGTTGGTGCACCATTTGTCGGTGCCGCTTCGAGAATATCATGAAGGCGTTCATTGGTCGCCGGATGCGGTTGTGTTCTTTCTGTAAGTTTAACAACAATTTTAGACTTAACCGATTTTATTAATCATTAAGGACATGTAAATTTCTTTGCGACAATTTTTTAAGGAATACATTTAGTCAAAGTTCAAAGTGCGAAAAAGACACAGATCAATATTAGATTATAAATCGATCCCGATAAAAAAATATGTAAAGAAATGATACACGTAGGGGTCGCTAAAGTGCAGAGGTTTTGGACAGGTATAAAGTTGACCCGGTATTAGCCGCAACACTACGAGTAAGTTTCCGAAAATTATTATTGTTATCCATGCTGACCGCGAGTATAATCTAGCTGATGCACTTCTCTTATAGTCAAAAGCAGTAGCAAAGGATTCGTTTCAAAGATTGGCCGCCAATAATGTATTTTTTCAGTGTGGTAAGGAGCAATAAGTGACCTTCTCCTGCGGGCCGGAGGCGGAGGCGGGCAGCGACGACAGGCTGTGCGAGCGCCGCTTGCTGCTGTCGTCACCTCCGCTCGGCTCCTCACAGTCGAACACCTCCTCGTCTTCCTCTGTGCACATAGCTGTTATGCCGTCAACTGAAATCAAATAGATTCATTTAGGAATGAGTCCCAGTGGAAGTTAGGACGCGTCTTAGTAGAGTCAAAGGGATTTGAACCGTCTATACAAGAAGCTACATTATAAATTTAAATGGTAGTGGTCGAAAGAGCGCAGCAGTAGTGTAGCCTGCATTATGAGTTATATTTAAGGCTTGTGGTTAAACCTCATTGTATCACGGACCTGTACAGTCAAACTGAATATATGGATGCATTTAAAAAAAAAAAATCATTTATTTCAGATTTTTAAAATCCATAATACAATGTGTTAGTAAACTTAAACTAGACTTACTTACTACAAAAACTTAAGCCTAATTATATTAGTAAAGCACACATAAATTTAACGTGACAAAAATAGTTCGGATGTTAATAGACTTTATTTCTAAATATTTTTTATTGCAGTAACGCCTTATTTGCGACCTGACAATGATGTACCTTTTACTTCAAAATTACACAAATGTAGCCACGACGCTATTACCAAGGCGTAAAATATTATATAAGAATAAAGTAAATTACTTATTTAAGCCTTGGAATTTTATGTGTACTGTTCAGATTGTATTTTTAATTTGTTGTACAATGAAGTGTTTTCATGTACAAAAAATGTTTTCATCAATCACTTCGACAACGTGCCTTGTAGACAAGGTTCAATTTTAATTCGTATGTACAAGTACATTATGATCCAAAGTGTGATATGCAGATATTGAGGCTATATTGTGCGCGCGAGCTAAAAGCGAGCACGCACAAGAAAGCTAATCGACGAGATCAGTGAAGTGTACTCACCGCCCTCGGTCTTGATCTCCTCCTGCTTGATGTGTGGCGTATGCGGCGTGTGTGGCGTGTGCGGCGTGTGCGGCGTGTGCGGCGTGTGTGGCGTGCGTGGCGTGCGCGGGCTGGCGGGCGCGGGTGGTGGCGACGACGCCGTCAGCAGCGGCACTAGTGACTGCCACGGGAACACGCCGCCGCTGACGCCGCTCGTTGACACTGTGGAATAATTATAGTTAGTATGCGGCAATCGGTACATAGATGTCAGCTAGTTTATTCAAGTATATATGCCGAGCATTTCTGTGTGCTATTGACAACATGACGATTAAATTATATCACTGAGAAATACCCAAATTGCCGCCGCTCGTCGCTAACGTCGCCTCATGAAATAATAACCAGACCGTTAGTTGCAAAATAGCTATACTAATATTTTTATTGGTGAGGAAAATAGCGTAAGAAAAAGACAGTATGATTATTTCTGTCTATGCTTGAGGTGAGACAATCTCTGGCCAAACAATAGTTTAGTGATAATCACCAATGATGTGCGTGTGTGGAGTGGGCGGCGGCAGCACGGGCAGGAGCTGGCTGGGCCGCACGATCACGGCGCTGTTGCCGTTGTTCAGCTGCTACAAACAAACACACATACATTCTACAAGTGATGAATAAGTTTTTGTATGAAGCAGAATGTCAGCCATCATGTTTAGAAAAAAAATAAACAAATTAATCTAACAGCTACGGATATAACTTTGCAAATCACTTTGTATGTTAGGACACAGCTCCATAACATTTCACAATAGCCATGTAACAGAGTCAGATAAAATTTTCCTTAATCATTGCCCGATCTGCGATCTAAAACAAAAACAGTTACACAAACCAACACAAGAATATCTACCACATCATATCAGAATATCTAACACATTCACTACCAAGAACCCGCCTCGTGGGCGCTCGTAAACTTTGCTCAGATGCCGAACAACCCGCCCTGTTTTGTACGTAGTAAAAGGCAACACACCAGACGTAGCCCTGCACTAATGACAGCTCCATACCGGGTTTTTCCCAGCACTACTAAAGGGATATAAGTAACTGACTACTAAGACAGTTTACATTTTTTTATTATTAAGATAACGAACGGAATCTTCTTCATCTCGTGTCGGGGTTCTCTCATGTTTCATACGTGTGATGTCCAAAAGAGGCCGGGGTTTATAGACTAACGGAATATTTAAATGGAGTCAACATTTTTTAAGCTGGATTAAAGTTTAGAGTTGCATGAAATCAGAAATAAACCTTATTAGGAGCAAGAGAAGGAATATTGAAACTTACATGGTCTCCATTGTCCAGAGGCCTGTGCTGGTCATGTTCGGAGTCGTTGTTGTTGATGTGAATGCTCATCTGCTGCGCTAACTGGTGCGTTTTCTGTTCAATCTTAAAACAACAGTGTAAGAGTTATAATCGCATTTTGATTACAGGAGAATTCAAGACCATAAAACTAGATTGTTTTATACATACATATGGTACAGGCACCTGCACGGTTAGCACAAGAGCGACGAGACAGTATCTTGCGCGCGAGATATACTACCCCTCTCTTTTTAATTGATACAATCAGAAAAGGACGAATAGACTATCTCGCGCGCGAGATACTGTCGCGTCACTCTTGTGCTAACGGTGCTGCAATAACATGACTATAAAAAAATTGGGTCAATAATTTTTGCATGATTCGTTGTGTGACATATATGTATAATATAACACACAGGTTTATAACACTTTTTTAAAATCACTCAAATGTACTCATCAATCTAGCAAGCTTTTTGGACATCTGCAACACTGTGGTACTAATATATTTTACGTCACTCTGTGCGGTAAGTGAGATTTACCACCCACGGGCGCAGCGGCAAATCTCACTTCCTCAGATTGCTTGTTTATGGCCCTTACCTACGGTTCGGGCCACAAATGCCCGCGATCTGAGCCGTTCTTTATTTTACCGCCCTAGGTACGTAATGTACTAATGTAGTATGGATAATGAACTTACTTGCACAGTTTCAGCGGGCTCGTTTTTGATGAAGACGAACTTCTTCTCGTTGGTGGCGGTGGGCTGCGGGATCACGTACAGCCTGGCCTGCAGCGGCGCCGGCTTCAGCACGCGCGCCTCGCTCGCCTCCACCCGCAAGTGCTCGCGCTGAAACATTACATGGTGCAGGGGAAATTACAACAACAACAAACTCTTCACAGTACGAGTAGCTAGTAGTCCACTTCGAACTGAGAACTCGCGATTTCCTTGCGAACGAGATGATCAATATAACAAGACCCATATGATGATTTTTTCGCACCTTCTCGCTCCATCTCTCTTCTCATATACTCTAAAAATTATGTGTATCTCTGCTACAACCCCAACGCTTGAAGATCAGAAAAACTTTACTAGTTATCTTATCGTCGAATAAACTCTCAAAATCAAAAAGCCATCGAAATTCCGAGACGTCCCAGAAGTTGTTTGTAAGAACTCGCTTCGCTTTCGCCAAGACATCTCAATAATTTAAAACAAAAAAAGAACCGACTTCACTTAGGATCCGCTATTCCAAGAGGAAGTGGCCGAGTTGCTGTAAAAAATAGTGAAATCACTATAGGTGTGCCTATAATAGTTGAAGAGTTCCCTCGATTTCTCCAGGATCCCATCATCAGACCCTGACTTGGTGACAATGGGACCATCTAGGGGTTATACATGTTCGATTAAAAAAAAAATTTTGAAAATCGGTTCACGATTCACGGAGATATGGAGTAACATACATACAAAAAAAAACATAATAATAATAAAAAAAAAAACAGTCGAATTGAGAACCTCCTCCTTTTTTGAAGTCGGTTAAAAATGTACATACCTGGTCTTCTTCCTCGTAATTCCTCACAAAATTGACATGATTATTCATAGTCGGCGACTCCTCTCTCCTATAATCATGTATGCCATTCCTCATCGGCAACGGCTGCGCTCGGTATATATGCTCCAAATCTATACCATTCGAAGTCGGTATAGTTCTATGCATAACGAGGTTATGCGGTATGTCGTCTAGCTTCGCTGTTCTGATGGTATTGGCTATGCTGGTCTGTAGTGTCTGTCCGTTGAGTGAGGAGAGGTTGAGGGATATGGAGGAGGGGAGGGAGAGGCTGGTCTGAATGGGGGAGCTGAGTTGAGATATGGAACTCTGGATGAGGCCGGAGGTTTGGACGCCGATGACGTTGGACTGGCTGATGCTGTTCGTTTGTAGCGTCGCTGTTCCGTTGCGGTTTTCGACCTGGGAATCATAGTTTTATTATATTAATGAGGATAAGAGCTGCTCTTCCAAGGCTTGAAGCCAGTTTTAGCAAAAAAAAAAAACCGAAATAACCTAAAATGTTTAATTATTTTATAGTTTTTATGTAGAACTCAATATTGTATCCAGGTAATGACTTCATATTATATGGTTTTTCGATTATATTAGACGAAAGAACGAAAAAAAAATACCGGTATTTAATATAGAGGAAATACCGGTTTCCGATTCCGAGCTCTGCTCCCTTCTTTTTACTAGTCTAAACTAGGAATTTAATCCTAATTATGGGTTAATTGACGATTGAATAATTTTTTTCCACTATTTAGGTATACCTAGATTAGATGAATTTGCTTCTGCTGGTAACTTCACGGCTCATTTGAGAAACAAACGCTAACTGCACGTGTGCGATGTGCGAGCGCTTCGTAAACTGCCGGCACATCATCGAATCTTTAAGCTCTCTCAAAATATCCAATTTATTTTAAACTTTCGTAACATCGAACAAACTACATTCTGTTCAAAATTAGTATTGGTAATCAAGTTAATATGTACCTGGTAGTGGTAAGTGGGAGCCGGCGATACTCTGATGACGCTGGTGGCCACACTGTTGACGGGCGGACTTACTCTGCCCGGTCGCACGAGTTCGGGCCTAACAACAATAAATTTACTTTAGAATACTTCAAATCAATTATTATTCATTTTCTCGATTATGTATGTATGTCATTTTATATATAAAGTTGCTTATCGGTCACGTCAGCTCGAAGTTTTAATGAAAATGCACAATTGAGCATAGTGTCAGTGGCGTACCTGATGAGGTGCGGGTACATGGCGGCCTGGTGCTGGGGCAGCGCGCGCGGCGGCTGCGGGGAGGAGATGGGCACGAACACGTTGCTGCGCAGCGCCGTGCCCGCCGGCGAGCCCGACGGCGACGCGCCCGGGCTGCCCGACCGCGAGCTGCCCAGCGACACTGCAACCGGCATTTCAACGCTACCGTCTAACAGATACGGCTCAAATTACACTGGCGACGCCAGCAACAAATACCAGCCAAACTAAGGCTGCCTTTTCACTGTGACGTGCGAAATCAACCAATAAGCTGCCGCCGCGTTAATGCGCAGACATATTGGTTGATTCCGCACGTCCCCGCTCCGCCTCGGCGGAAAAGCAGCCTAAAGCGATTCCACACAAGACAAACTGCCTCGTGAGAACTTTGCCGCACGAAGCAGCTCGGTTTGTATAGACAGGCCTCGCACAAAAAAGTGCACACGTCAACAAGTTAACTCAGACAAGCGTGGACTCTTAACGACAACTATTTACGAACGAATTACTACACATATAAGTATAAAAACTTAGCATTCTTCGACAAGTATAATATTCCTCGAGTCAGGGATTCGCGAGTAACACCGCAGAAACACAACTTCCACAAAATAAATGATACTTGACAAAAAATGTTCTAAATACAATACCTAGCATGTTGGCAGCCTCCGTCTCGTCCGGGTCGAAACGACCGGCCACGTGTCGGTAGCTGGGCGGAGTCGTGTCGGACTCGCGTGACGTCTCGTCGCCTTCAACGCCTGTTCCACTTGACGACAGGGATTTGCTGCTGCTTCTGTAAAAAAACAAATAATGTTTAGACTAGTAGAAACACTTGGTGAGTCCAAAACTTAAAATCTCGTATTTTTAAAGTTAGAAGAATCATCAAGATGAG
The DNA here is from genome assembly GCA_911728535.1 of Pammene fasciana. Taxonomy (NCBI): domain Eukaryota; kingdom Metazoa; phylum Arthropoda; class Insecta; order Lepidoptera; family Tortricidae; genus Pammene; species Pammene fasciana. Next base: position 28,855,142 of record OU452273.1, on the reverse strand, counting down.
CCAATACTCACGTAAATAGTTAATAGGGAAAGACCCGCGGCGCTGGCTTTTCTTCGAGCAGCCATCTTTGGATTTGGAGCACAGCCGCCGCCATTGCTTTCCATTGAACTTCTCCTACACTAACCTCTGCTGTGCTGATCCCTGTGCCAACGGCGTGTTAGAAGACCTGGCCACGCCGCGTAGAGACAAGTGTCTTGAGCAGAAGCCGCGGCGCTGGCTCTCCTTAGAGCAGCCATCTTTGGAGCACAGCCGCCGCCATTGCTTTCCATTGAACTTCTCCTACACTAACCTCTGCTGTGCTGATCCCTGCGCCAACGGCGTGTTAGAAGACCTGGCCACGCCGCGCAGCGACAGATGTCTTGAGCAGAACCCGCGGCGCTGGCTCTCCTTCGAGCAGCCATCTTTGGAACACAGTCGCCGCCATTGCTTTCCATTGAACTTCTTCCGGATGCCGGTCGGTGTGGACACGACATCGCCTTTCTTGTATTTGTGCGGAGTTGCCGCTTGAGATCTGAAAGAACAATTAGATTCACACTTGTAAACTCATTGACCATCTCTTCTTCGGCATTCGCCTTATACAAATGCTTCTTAGATCAACATAAATTACAGTGGTGAAATTCGGACAGTCTGAATTGACGGTTTACAAGGTAGCACTAAGTTGCATCAGTGGCACTGTTATTTGTAATAGTTCATCATCATTCGTTTGCCTTGTCCTATTTACTTGGGGTCGGCGCAGCATGTCTTTTTTCCACACATCTCTGTCACCCGTCATCTCATCACTCAACTCCTTTCTTTTCCTAGGTTTGCCTCTTTTTCTACATCATGGGAAAGCCCATGTTATTTGCAATGGTTCTCAATTACAAATCTTGATTATTACAAAACTACGGAACGTTAAACGGAATATTTACCACGTATAATATTTGTCAAATACCCCGTTTTAATAGAGACATTAAAAAAATTGTTAATTATATTATCACTTCCAATAGACAGGCGCAATCTTGATAATTTTGCCGTTGGCCGTAAAACCGCAAAGTTATTGGTAATCGGCGGAGAAGACTGGTCAGAATATATGAGTAAGCATTTTGTAATTTTTGATCCCTCAAATAGAGGTTACCTGGGAGTGGGGGGTTGAGATCGTGGTGTGATGCTGCGTTCCAGCAAGCTGGAGGTGCTGCCGCGGCTCTGCAGGCTGCTGCGTTTGCTGTTGCTGCAATCTGTTTCATAAACATTATATTATTCATATATTATTCTAAATATAGCTTTGAGAATAAAATAAATCAAACGAAGGAAGAGCCGAGATATACCTCGTTTAACTGTGGTGGAAGTCCTTGAATAAACCGTTCAATTTAAGATGTTGCCCTCGCAAGATAAACCAATAATAACAGTATGTAAATATATGATGTTTTTCTATTATTAGCCTGTTGAAAAGTGTTATTACTGCAAGAGATTCCAACTCGTTCTTGTCTGTAGAAATTTCGAGAAAAAAGCTCAGAGGATCAGATTAAGAATAAAATCCGAATATGAATCCTCTATTCTAAATAATATCAGAGAACTCACTGTGAAACGCAAGCTATGGACGTAAATTTGCTTTTAAATGCCATAACAATTATAACAAACAGATAGAAATAAGCTAGTATCATCCACAAACTCTGACTCTAACTTTAATCTAACTCTAACCATGGAATAATTAGTTTGTCTAAAGTTAGTGCACAGTGACGTCACGGCGTGTCACAGACTAAGCGCAGCCATGCGGAGTAAACTTTGTCGAATGAACATATCAGCTCATCTTGAATAATTATTGCGATCCCCTGGAGCATAACCTTTGCTGTGGCCTTTTGTTATTTAAATTTAACATTCTATTGTATTTTAAATGTTACATCACCTGTGTCTAGATCAACTACGTCTACTTTATGTAATAAAATGTAGATAGATGCAAAAAATATTTAGTTTTCAGTCCTTCAATGTCTGAATCTGGGACGTTGTCTCTTGTAGATTAGTTCTTAGTTATCATGTAGGAAGTACCAAAAATTTGTTGACAAATTTACTACACAGCTGCAATTTTTTCCCTATTATTGAATGGGTACTTCATTTAACAATAAAAAAAATCCAAATATATAACATACTATATAAACAGCATAAGTGCAACCTTGGAAACACAAGACTTCGATAATATATTTTAATATAATATATTGATAAAATAGTTTCTAGGTCAGGCTGATATGCAAAATATATAAAGATAAACAAACAATAGCAGTTATCAGTAGTAATATAAAAATATGTTATGTTCCTTTAGAGACGTGGTTACTAGGTCTCTATAAAAGGCCGAAATACTAAGCCCCTTATTCATAAACGTCTAATTAAGTTAAGAGACCTCTGATAATCGTTTGTCCCTTTCCGTCCAACCTATAAGAGGGAAAGAAACAAACGATTATCAGCGATCTCTTAAATTTAGTGGCCATTTATGAATAAGGGGATTAGAAGTTGGATACCCATCCTTTTGTCTTTAACAATAGAGTCCAATCTTGATTTGATCCTGATTGTAGAACAACCACCACCACCAGCACCAGCGTATGTCTTCATCTCTTGTGCTGTGTCGCTTAATACACAACCTTATATCTCTCGCAACAGAGTCCACTTACCGATATGCCCCTGTTCAGGGAACATAGTAACCTCCCTGCTAAACTCATCTCTTGCCGTTGGATAGACAACCTTATGTCTCTAACAACAGAGTCACTTACCCATATGCGCCTGGTCGGGGAACATAATGTCCTCCCTGCGAAGTTCGTCGTCGCTCTCGCAGTAATCGTCAAAGGGCCTCTTCCGCAGGGCCTCTTCCATGGAGCCGTTGGACAGGGCCCCCACGGTGACCACGGGGCCGGCGCCGAGGGGCGACGATGTGTAGAAGTTTTCGCTCATCTGGCAAAAAAATAAAATTGTTGAATGAGCGTTAGCGATGGTCTCCGTTTCAGTTTGGGCAGAAATGCTTTCGTATGTCCATTCGGCTCTTCTTCTCTACATGTCGTATATGTCCAGCGCTTCCCGGGAAATTTTGTGGGCTGTTATATAGCAAACAGGGATGTCACGAATGTCGCTTTTCTCACATTCGCGAATGCGAATGCGAATATTCAGGATGCGAATGTCCGAATGCGAATACGAATGTTACTGAGTAGAGTCAAAAAAGTTAATCTTGCTTATCATTTTTATGCTTCCATAGTTCATAAATACAGAAGATGGAGTCCTATATTATTCATCAAAAGGAGACAAGTGATACCGTCGTTTTCACTTGTGTATGATCAAGCATATGACCATCGGCCGGGTCAGCGCGGTCGGAAAAGGATACGTTCCGCCCACATTCGCATTCGGAAAATATTCGCATCATTTCATGCGAATGCGAATGTTGATACGAATGTCAAAAATGATGCGAATATTCGCATTATACGAATGCGAATATTCTTGACATCCCTAATAGTAAACGTATTTTTTTTTGTTGTGGAAAGTAGCAAAAATCACTTAAACGCCATAACGGTCTATGGCGCAGAGCATCGTGTGTTCGCTAAGGTATTATACAGAGTGACCAAAAAAGAACTAGAATCTGGTATGCTATCATGATTCTACCACCCAGGGAGGATTGGTTGCGTCCCAAACCCTTACAGCCAACGGGAATCTAGTTCCTTTTTGGTCATCCTGTATAATTATCGAAATGGCAGAGCCATACATTTTTTCGGTTTTAATTTCTACTACTGTATGTAACGCGCTATCCTTGAAATTAAAAGTTTGCAAATCTAAAATGTCCGTCTAAGCCAGTGAAATGGACATGACACGGGGAGAAGTTACACGTGCCGTTGCAAGGCCTTGGTGAAGTGACGGCGTGACGTTTTTAACGGTTTCATTGAGCGTTAGAGTGCGACGGTGTTTTTATTAAGGTTCTATCAAGTGTGTCCTTTTTCGAATTAAAGAACAAGGTTTTAACTTTGGTAACCGCGCGTTTTCTTGCTATAATCAGGGGTCCCAATTCGACGGGCGAAAACTGACTGTCAGAACATTTTGACACATTCTTTAGTTTGTCCGGAAAGAAATGTCGTAGTATGTATGAGCTCCCATATGACCACGATACTTCTCTTTCCGGACAAACTAGATTACACTAGTAGTTCTGTGAACCGTAGACTTCGGAGCATTTCCCCCCTTTCACCCTCCCTCAAAACTTTTTTTTACAACAACCTCTGAGGAAGTGTGGGCTTGACCTTTTACCCGAAAATTATTGAAATCCGTCCATAAATAACGCGACAGCAAACTTCCCCCCTTTTCCCCCCAATCAAAAAATGGCTCGACAATTTTTGGCAAATAAATCAAGAAACGTACATGCCAAGTTTCATCGAAATCGGATGAAAAACGCGACCTCTAGACCGACACTGACCAACCAACCAATACACACACATCAATCTGCCAAATCGTCGTACCAGTGAAAACGGAGACGTTCGTCGCCTCGCTACGCTCGGCTCCTCATTCAATGACATGTGATCTCGTATGGGTATCTACGTGTCACAGTTTAGAATGTCGAATAGCGGTCCATTCACGTCACTCAATCGGTTGACGATAGCCCTGTCATTATCACTAATTGTGTGAGAGAGAAGGGCTGTAATTGACAATTGTGTGAGAGAGAGAACGTGTCATGTGTTAGGTTAGGTACGAAACATAATTACTAATCACAACACACATTTAATATCACAAACTGTTTTCCCATATTGTGGTTGTAGTAGGTAGTCTGAACCACTAGAATTTATAGTACAACGTTGCGTTCCATTAGTATTCAACATAATATAAATATAGGTACCTACCTACCTATGTAATGGTACAACCTTTTCCCCATTTAATAGTACAGTTTAGGTCAAAAATATACATACGATATATTATTATACATAAATATATGCACATGACCTTATTCCTCTTGAACAATGGTAGTGTACACCTATTTTTGTCCAATAAATCGCAACGATATTTTGGTCGTGTTCATATAATTGTCTTCCTTGTAATAAAAAAAATATGATAATTATCTGTCAATCACTAACTTTAGTTGTGGTATCACAGATTTTTGTGTTTCATAAACTTGATAGTATTAGTAATGGGCGATACTATAAATACTTACAATCAACCTGTTATAATCGAGCTTGTTATTAATTAAACTGATGAACATTTTTCCTCAGGCCGTTGTATTGTGGTCCGGGTATTATACATAAATAAGCACTATTTAATTATGATATATATGTAATAGAAAACAAGTGTACCTAGATGCTATAAAATCTGGTAGACAGCAGCAATGAGTCACGGCTAGGAACGCCCGATGTCACGGCGTTGCGTCATATCGTTACGCTCGCCGAGAGCTGGGTTCTTTAATAATTTTGCCAGTTTTTTTGCCAAAATGAGAGATTGGACGCTTCATTATTGAACCGGTCTGTTGCTACTCAAGTTCGGTCTTCCGTAAAACATAGGTTGCGCTAAGTTTTTAGGATATACCACTTAAATATCATGCAACATTTTTTTCCAACGACTGACCATTCTTTATGTTACATGACCATATTTTTCGATAGCGGCATCCCAACTAAACACTCATTCTATGGTTAATGATAGACTAATAAAAAAAGAGTTGCATATCAGCAGACACGAATTTGCAAAGAAGTTATCCATATGATACTAGTAAAACAACCTTCATCACTTATTTACAATGTACTACAAGAATTGCATTACATCAATAATAGGTAATAAGATCGTAAGCGTCGCGAGCTCGTTCGTGGAATTACCCACTTTAGAAGGAAATATGTGAATGGAATTCAGTATTATTGAATGTAAGAAAATAATAAGATGATGTCATCGCAAATTTGCTGAAATTGAGTAGGATAAGTTATACGTATTAAGTAGAATTCTAGATATATATTTGGTTAAATTACACGAAAGTGATGACATATTTGGGTATGTTTTTTTTCGTAGAGATCCTAATGCGTACGGGCGTTAGAACAATAACGATGTAGCGATCAATTAGAATCGCTACACGTCAATATTAAGCCGGAAACTCTTATGAATGAATGATTAAATGTTTATATGGTTCAAAGACAAACAAAATATGTACAACAAGGTACGTCCTACATCAAACACTGCCGCTTACTTAAGGCATATCTAACACTGCTACTTACGTTATTCCGTGGTATGTGTTATGATAGAAAAAAGTCTGCCGGCTGATTTTTGTCTACAATAGCTGAATTCCGCTAAATGTTTCTTAGCCCATTGCACACCAGCATACGCTAGTCTATGGCATTATTTAATGTATACCAATCAGTGATACCGAGATATACCAAAGACAGTTCAGATTATGATAAAACAGGACATGGTAATGTTAACTTCATATGTCGGAAATTGCTAAAACTATGATTGTTTATTGTGTTTATATTACTATTATGCTTGCTGCCCACGTGCTGAGACACCACATGATTGTGTTGGTACCTGCATGGGCACCAGCACCCTCTGCGAGTGCATGGTGGCGGCGTGCGAGCCCGCGTCCTCGAGCTCGTCGGCCCAGGGAGGCTGCAGCAGTCTGATGTCCGCTCGCTTCACTTCCACGGCTTCCTTGCAGATACCGTCCACCTGCTGAAAGACAACATCATTATTGAGAAGCCTATGATGCCAATACAAAACCGCTAAGGGCTCAAACTGATTTGAGAATTTTGTGATGTTGTTTGGCAAATTAAATTAGGCGAAAGGATTTTGTGAAAAATGGCAGTACACCGTTTTTAAACGAACTTAGTAGAATAATAAAAAAAGTATGCCCAATTAAACTAAGTTTTGATATTTCAAAAACTTTCGCCACCTTATTACCCTGTGGCTTAAAAAAGTCGTTGTCATAAATCTTTATTGTAGAAAGGCAAGTTCATAAAAAACATAGAAAAAACAAATCGTAACGCATTGAAATCTTACCTTAACTCTTATCCTAATCGGCGAACTAAGCACTTCAACAACAAGTCCTTCCACAAACACATTTTGCACACTCTCCCGGCTCGGGTCCGTGGTCCGCACGACACATGGCGACCCAATCAGCAGATGGTTCAGTAAAGGGCTCGCGTCGCTTATCACATCGTATTTATTCGCCCCGAATATATCGTTGTAAACTATAGGGCTTTGCTCTTGTCCGTCTATTTCTACAACCACTTTACAACCTTCAGCTTGTCTTATAACTCCTGGGATGTAGAGTCTATGTTGCTTCGCGAGCACGCGGTGGTCCCGCCATTCGGATAGATCTATGTTTGGGTATAGAGAGAACTTCATGTCTTGTGGCGGTGACGGTTGTATAGGTGAAGGCTGCATAGGCGGAGGGTAGAGTTGCGGATGGTACTCTTGTGGCGCGGAGACTGATACAACAGTGTTGACATTATTGGTGCAAGTGCGTTCCATTTCTTCTAGTTCTGAAGGGTCGAACTTGCGTTTCTTGGGGAGGCGAGCGGGCGCCTGGGCTGGCTGGGGCTGGCCGCTGCTGGCCGTCCCGGGGTTGGTGGGGTTGGCCATGGTGATGTTGGAGGTGGGGTGGGATGAGGCCTGCGACAGGCTCACGGTGCCCACGCTACTGATCACTGAGGCGGGTATCTGCAACAAGAGGAGTATGGATTAGTTACACAATTTTTAGAGCAGAGGCTGTTTCCAAGTCTTTGCGCCTGAAGAGTTAATATTAAAATTACGACTTTGACCACAGTGGTCAGTTTTCACGCCAAATATTACTATGTGAAATATGGCGTATTTATACTCTGTGCAAACTTAGCACAGTCAGAATGAGACTCCACGTCATTGCAAAACTTTTAATTCGAAATTAATTTGTGTGCAAAAAACACATACATTTGTATAACTACCTTAGCGTAAACTAAAGTAGCATGTTTCTTTTCTAAGTAATATGTCCATTATTTGAACAAATGTAGATATTTAATCAAAGAAAAATATTTCTATTATGTAACCAAATTCCACAAAGGCTGACTAAACGTTGTTATCTAGACTTTTATTGCTCGATTATAAAACTATAATATATTAGAGCAGTAGCATCCGAACGGCCGATATCTCTTGCCTTCTGTATGCGTCATACCTACACCAAAGACAAATAAGTATAGAAGACTGTTAACCTGTGTACAAAGTCACGATTTGTTATTGTTGTCAAGTCGTAAATACCACCTCGATGCGCAACTTAGCGAGATCTCTCAGCATCTTACAAAACATATCAAAATGAGACTGCATCAATGAGACTTAATTAAAAAAACGTAGTACGCACTTTTTTGCAAAGCTTCCAGATTTTATATTTACTTGTCTCTTGAACAAACATGTAGGCATATGCGCGGGACTTCCCCGAATTAACGACTTAAATATTTTCCTCACGTACTCTTTACCTGCAAACTATCTCGCAAAAACTCTTATAACTCAATCGTCTTAAGAATAAATTTAATTGCTAGTTTTGCGAGAAATATGTACGTTTTTAATCTTAGTATCTCTATTCTCTACTAGTTACCATTATATGAGCTCTGTCCCGCTGCTAGCTTCACCCTAGCCTAGGTTTACATTTTAATTGACGAAAAAATAAAAACCCAGCTTTACACAGAATAAAAAAAAGATAATTACATAAAATATGACGGGAATAAAATTATGGCATAACGTCTACAATATAAATAGGCTTGTTATAGGTATATGTAAATTATTTTACGTCACTCTAGGCGCTAAGTGAGATTTACCGCCCTAGGGCGCAGCGGCAAATCTCACTTCACACCCACGAGAAGACGTAAAATTATGTACGCACCACGGGCGGTAATAAAGAAAGCCTCAGATCGCTTGTTTATGGCCCTTACCTTCGGTTTGGGCCACAAATGCCAGCGATCTGAGCCCTTCTTTATTTTACCGCCCTAGGTACGTAATATACTATTAACAAAACAATATTTATACCTACCTACCTAATAAATGGATTAATACCCATACCGCGCTACTAAATTTAATAATAGCGCGGTATCATAATAGGCGGAAATTAATGCTAAATATTTGTATCAGCTGAGAACCTGAACAATAATAAAATAATCGTTGAAATACCTAAATTAAATACCATATATATATAAAGATTGATGTTAGTATCTATTTAGTTTTATGAAGCGGACATAATAAAGACTACTATTTCCATATTTGAGCATGTTACAACGCTGGAGTTCAGACGTCCAGACCGAGGGGGAGGGGGTCACATGAGACATGCCCTCCCCCATAGTATACTTGAAAAAATCATTACTAACCCCTCAAAAATTAATTTCTGCATTAGCGTGGTGACCCCCCTCAAAATTTCAGACGGCGACCGCGCCTGCGTCCAGATTGTTGGTACATTTGTCATTAGCCTTCTTTTTCCTAAGCTACCTGATCGTCAATGTCCGGGTAGAGCGCGTGCAGGCGCCGGGGGTGCGCGGGGGCGGCGGCGGAGGCCTGCGGCTGCGGAGCGCCGCCCGCGGAGGCTCGCTGCATGCCCGCCTACTGCCCAGTCATTGCGGCCGTGATCCTGTTGGGGCAACACGGTGATGTTAGAGTTAAAGCTTAATGATGGTGGGACTAAAAATTATAAATCATTTGAATACCAACTAGCCGGAAGAAGTGCAAAATCGAGAGACATACATGGAGATCCAGGGGAGAGGCCTTTGCCCAGCAATGGGACTTAAATTATAACAAACAGTTTTGTCTGTGGTCTCCGGTTGACTAGTACAGCGCGTCACATTGAAACCAATACCTTAGATAAATTCACTATACATATTATAGGGTTATTTATTGTAAAGGTGGATTAGGTGGATTGGATCGTGAGTGTTCCCTAATCGTAGGAATGATTAAATTTTGCTGAAATTAATAAATTACGCTATGCAAATAAAGAGCTTAGTAGGTATTTTTAACTGTTATAAAAAAAATTTACAGACAATTCAATTTGTATTCACAAATCCAACCACCAATACTAATTGTACATAGGTATATAAGTTACTCGTATTGTAGTACCTCTAACCCTATATGGACTTTTATGTTCGAAATAAAAATATTTCATTTCATTTCATTTTCATTTCAATCCTTATGTTAACAATAGTAATAATTCGGCTTTATTTTATCAAGTTTCTTATTAATAATTAACTCGTTGGGTGTAGTAATACTAATAATAGTAGGTATACTAGGTATAGTTCGATCCTTTTCGCACACGTTACAGTGTCTGTAGAAGGAAAGAAACACAAATAACCATTGAGGTAATTTGCTCACTATCAAAAGGACCGTTGGGTGTAGAAACCGGGCTCGTATCAATGGATTCTTGGAACTACTTTATCGTAGAAGGAAACTTTTGATCTCTAACTAAAACTGAGTTAACTAAGTCAATAGGTAGTAACTTATCCCCTTATTCAGAAACGGCCACTAAACTTAAGAGATCGCCGATAATCGTTTGTCCTTTTCCCTCATATAGGTTGGACGGAAAGGGACAAACGAATATCAGAGGCCTCTTAACTTTAGTAGACGTTTATGAATAAGGAAGAATAAAAAAGACAATTGAGACGAGACGAATCCAATGACATCTCACACTTTGTAATTAGTCAAACATGTAGGCTGTAGGGCGCGCTGAAGAAATAGACATACATACCCCCGAAAACTTAACCCTCCTTCAGCAGTCGGGTTAATATGCAGGTACATTCACTGTGTTAAGTTAATCCAGGTTCTAACACCCTAGCCATAGACATTGAAGATAAAAGACAAACAAACACAAACATAATTTACTAAAAATATGACATGTCAAAATTCGTTAACAATATCGCAACGACAACAATGTTCAATTTGGTACAATGGGGTTGGCCGGTCGAAAGTATTTACAGATGGCGCCAGCATAGCTGGTACCTGTAGTCCTACAAATAGTGTCAAAATCTTGATTTTTTTATATTTTTTTTTGACCTGGATGGGCTAGCATTTAAGTCAAATCCCATACAACAATACTAGTGAAAGGGACCTAGCTATGCTGGCGCCATCTGGCCAAACCGTTGACAGTTGCCAACTCCATTCATAAGGACGACGTTACCACTCTTTAGTTAGACGGACGGTTATCCTGGCTGGCCGCCACGTCATCATCATCATCATCATTTCAGCCGAAAGACGTCCACTGCTGGACATAGGCCTCCCCCACTGAACGCCACAATGACCGGTCCTGTGCCACCCGCATCCAGCGGACTCCAGCGACCTTCACCAGGTCATCAGTCCACCTTGTAGGGGGCCTACCAACTCTTCGCCTTCCGGTGTATGGTCGCCATTCGAGAACCTTAGTGCCCCAACGGCCATCGGTTCTCCGTGCAATGTGCCCTGCCCATTGCCACTTAAGTTTAGCGATCCGACGGGCTATGTCGGTTACTTTGGTTCTGCTACGGATAGTATCGTTTCTGATACGGTCACGCAAAGAAACTCCTAACATAGCCCTCTCCATTGCTCTTTGGGTGACTTTAAGCTTTTTAATGAGGCCCATTGTGAGCGACCACGTTTCAGAGCCATAGGTCATCACTGGCAACACACACTGGTCAAAGACTTTCGTCTTGAGACACTGCGGAATATTGGACGAAAAGATATGTTTCAGCTTCCCAAACGCTGCCCAACCGAGACGGATTCGACGATTGACCTCTTTCTCGAAATTGGACCTACCTAGCTGGACTGTCTGTCCGAGGTATACATAATCGTCTACAACTTCGAGCGTAAAGTCTCCGACTGTAATAGGGGTTGGTACTACATGGGCGTTAGACATGACTTTCGTCTTATCCATGTTCATCCTTAGACCAACCCTCTCAGAGCCTTTACTGAGGTCGTCGAGCATCGTACTTAAGTCCTCCATGGTCTCAGCCAGGACTACGATATCGTCGGCAAATCGAAGATGAGTGATGCACTCGCCGTTGATGTTGATGCCAAGCCTTCCCCAGTCCAAACCCTTGAAAATGTCCTCCAGGGCAGCGGTGAACAGTTTTGGAGAAATTACATCTCCTTGCCTGACTCCCCGCTGCAGCGGTATGGATCTCGAGTTCTGGTCCTGGAGTCGGACTGACATAGAGGCGTTCTCGTACAAACACTTCATTACCTCGATATAACGGTAGTCCACTTGGCACCTCTGGAGAGCCTGTAGTACAGCCCAAGTCTCGATCGAATCGAAGGCTTTCTCGTAGTCCACAAACGCTAAACAGAGGGGCAGGTTATACTCCTCAGTCTTCTGTATAGTGCTTCGGGAATGTTTGCCGAAGTACGGACAGACGACTTTTTTGCAATTAGGCGCAAAAGAATTGCTTCACTGCTAGGTCGAGTGCGCGGAAGCAGCAACAGCATGCTAAGGACGTTGGCAGAGCGCCTCGACTGCCCGCTCACAAAATACTGGGTAGACGTGGTTATCGGGAAGGCCAAATAGGTACCTGTTTGGTTCTCAGATTTCTGTTTCTCTTTTGTTTTCTTTTATTTTTATTTATTTTTTGTTTGTTTTCCTTGTACCAAAACTAACATACCTAGCGTGTAAGGTTCCTAAATCTTAAGTTTATTATATAAGTACTAACTAAATATGGATCTCGGTCCGAAATAAACAATTTTTATTTTTTATTTTTATTTTATTTTATAACCTGACGCAGCGTATGAATGTGGTCTACGGTACTGAACCCTCTTCGGAAACCGGCTTGTTCGGGAGGCTGGAAGTCGTCTAACCTGTACGAGAGTCGATTTGTAATGACTCTAGAAAACAGCTTATAGACATGGCTCAGAAGTGTGATGGGTCGGTAGTTCTTCAGCAAGGTGCTATCACCTTTTTTGAAGAACAACACCACCACCCCTCTGTTCCATGCCTTTGGCGTTCTCCCTTCAAGTAAGACGGAATTAAACAGCTTCTGAAGGGCCATAAGGACCGGTTTTCCACCCGCCTTCAGGAGTTCGGCTGTAATTCCATCTTCACCTGGCGCCTTGTTATTTTTGAGCTGCTTCAGGGCCATTCTGATCTCGTACAAGCTGATGTCCGGGATGTCATCGGTACAGTGTCGGGTAAGCCTAGCTCTATGGTCATTCGCCAGGCTAACTTCGGGTCCACGAGTTGATCTATATAACTGCCCATAAAAGCGCTCTATCTCTCTCAGTAGCTCGGGTTTAGATGAAACCATTCTACCATCTTCAGTCCGTAATTTAGCGAGCTGGCTTTGCCAGCTGTGTGAACTTGGCACCCGACCTTGACGAATTTTTTTTTAATATTTTTTTTCTAATAGTATTTCGTTTGTAGTTGATTGTAGTAAAACGAATTTTATTTGTAGTTGCTCCAAAAAAAAATAAGGGAGGGGGTGAAAAAGGCCAGCACCCCACTTACGATATTCAATACTTTTATGATTGATTCTTGTTCAGAATCGTTTTTAGTTGATTGTAGTTCCTTTATTTTCGTTTGTAGTAGCCAAATAACGCCAAAAAAAAATTAAAAAAAAAATTCGGTACGTGAGCGCGTTGATGTTTTTTTCCGAAAATCGACGAAAATGCTTAAATATCGGTATTTATACTATTTACACTACGCTGATTGACAGAGTTTCGTGCAAACTAAATTCTGCTTAATTGTAATACCTTTTAAGTTGCTTAAAGTAGCAAAATAGCAAAATAAACTCCATATCGAGATCGCTCAAAAAAGGTACAGGTACCGTGACCGTGATACATTATGTAAATGTATTACTTTTTCAGGAGTATTTCGTTTGCAAACGATTGTAGTTTCTTTATTTTCATTTGTAGTAGCTCGAAATCGATTGTAGTAACTCAAAAACCTACGAAAGGCATCAAGGCAGCCTTATTCGCGTTTGTAGTGATTTCATTTCATTTGTAGTAGCGCGATATCGTTAGTAGTTTATCAAAAACCTACGCCAGGCATCAAGGCAGCGTTATTTTCGTTAGTAGTGCTTAAATTTCGTTTGTAGTAACTCAATATAGACAGTACAAAAACTTACGCCAGGCATATAGAAACCCTTATTTTCGTTTGTAGTTCTTTCACTTCGTATGTAGTTGTGCGATATCGTTAGTAGTTTATCAAAAACCTACGTCAGTCATCCCGGAGGCATTATTTTCGTTTGTAGTGCTTTCATTTCGTTTGTAGTAACTTAATATCGATTGTAGTAATTCAAAAACCTACCGCAGGCATCAAAGCAGCCTTATTTTCGTTTGTAGTAATTTCATTGTATTTGTAGTAACTCAATATCGATTGTAGTAGTTCAAAAACTTACGCCAGACATCGAGGCAGCCTTTTTTTCGTTTGTAGTACTTTCATTTCGTTTGTAGTAACTCAGTATCGTTTGTAGTAGTTCAAAAAGCTACGTCAGGCATCAAGGCAGCCTTATTATCGTTTGTAGTTCTTTCATTTCGTTAGCAGTAACTCAATATCGATTGTAGTAGTTCAAAAACTTACGCCAGGCATCAAGGCACCCTTATTTTCGTTTGTAGTGCTTTCATTTCGTTTGTAATAACTCAATGTCGATTGTAGTAGTTCAAAAACTTACGCCAGACAGCGAGGCAGCCTTATTTTCGTTTGTAGTACTTTCATTTCGTTGGTAGTAACTCAGTATCGTTTGTAGTAGTTCAAAAAGCTACGTCAGGCATCAAGGCAGCCTTATTATCGTTTGTAGTTCTTTCATTTCGTTTGTAGTAACTCAATATCGATCGTAGTAGCACAAAAACTTACGCCAGGAATATAGAAACCTATTTTCGTTTGTAGTTCTTTCACTTCGTTTGTAGTAGTGCGATATCGTTAGTAGTTTATCAAAAACCTACGTCAGTCATCTAGGAGGCATTATTTTCGTTTGTAATGCTTTCATTTCGTTTGTAGTAACTTAATATCGATCGTAGTAGTTCAAAAACTTACGCCAGGCATTGAGGCAGCCCTATTTTCGTTTGTAGTGCTTTCATTTTATTTGTAGTAACTCAATATCGATTGTAGTAGTTCAAAAACTCACGCCAGACATCGAGGCAGCCTTATTTTCGTTTGTAGTAACTCAGTATCGTTTGTAGTAGTTCAAAAAGCTACGTCAGGCATCAAGGCAGCCTTATTATCGTTTGTAGTTCTTTCATTTCGTTCGTAGTAACTCAATATCGATCGTAGTAGCACAAAAACTTCGCCAGGAATATAGAAACCCTTATTTTCGTTTGTAGTTCTTTCACTTCGTTTGTAGTAGTGCGATATCGTTAGTAGTTTATCAAAAACCTACGTCAGTCATCTAGGAGGCATTATTTTCGTTAGGAATGCTTTCATTTCGTTTGTAGTAACTTAATATCGATCGTAGTAGTTCAAAAACTTACGCCAGGCATCGAGGCAGCCCTATTTTCGTTTGTAGTGCTTTCATTTTATTTGTAGTAACTCAATATCGATTGTAGTAGTTCAAAAACTCACGCCAGACATCGAGGCAGCCTTATTTTCGTTTGTCGTACTTTCATTTCGTTTGTAGTAACTCAGTATCGTTTGTAGTAGTTCAAAAAGCTACGCCAGGCATCGAGGCAGCCTTATTTTCGTTTGTAGTTTTTTCATTTCGTTTGTAGTCATTCAGTATCGTTTGTAGTAGTTCAAAAACATACGCCAGGCATCAAGGTAGCGTTATTTTCGTTTGTAGTTCTTTCATTTCGTTTGTAGTAGCGCGACATCGATTGTAGTAGTTCAAAAACTTACGCCAGGCATCGAGGCACCCTTATTTTCGTTTGTAGTAACTCAATATCGATTGTAGTAGTTCAAAAACTTACGCCAGACATTGAGGCAGCCTTATTTTCGTTTGTAGTACTTTCATTTCGTTTGTAGTAACTCAATATCGTTTGTAGTAGTTCAAAAAGCTACGTCATTCATCAAGGCAGCCTTCTTATCGTTTGTAGTTCTTTCATTTCGTTTGTAGTAACTCAATATCGATTGTAGTAGTACAAAAACTTACGCAAGGCATATAGAAACTCTTATTTTCGTTTGTAGTTCTTTCACTTCGTTTGTAGTAGTGCGATATCGTTAGTAGTTCATCAAAAACCTACGCCAGGCATCAAGGCAGCGTTATTTTCGTTTGTAGTTCTTTCACTTCGTATGTAGTAGTGCGATATCGTTAGTAGTTTATCAAAAACCTACGTCAGTCATCTAGGAGGCATTATTTTCATTTGTAGCGCTTTTATTTCGTTTGTAGTAACTTAATATCGATCGTAGTAGTTCAAAAACCTACGGCAGGCATCGAGGCAGCCCTATTTTCGTTTGTAGTGCTTTCATTTTATTTGTAGTAACTCAATATCGATTGTAGTAGTTCAAAAACTCACGCCAGACATCGAGGCAGCCTTATTTTCGTTTGTAGTACTTTCATTTCGTTTGTAGTAACTCATTATCGTTTGTAGTAGTTCAAAAAGCTACGTCAGGCATCAAGGCAGCCTTATTATCGTTTGTAGTTCTTTCATTTCGTTTGTAGTAACTTAATATAGATTGTAGTAATTAAAAAACCTTCGGCAGGCATCAAAGCAGCCTTATTTTTGTTTGTAGTACTTTCATTTCGTTTGTAGTAACACAATATCGATTGTAGTAGTTCAAAAACTTACGCCAGGCATCGAGGCAGCGCTATTTTCGTTTGTAATGCTTTCTTTTTATTTGTAGTAGCGCGATATCGTTTGTAGCAGTATAAAAACCTACGTCAGGCATCAAGGCAGCCTTATTATCGTTTATAGTTCTTTCATTTCGTTTGTAGTAACTCAATATCGATTGTAGTAGTACAAAAACTTACGCCAGGCATATAGACACACTTATTTTCGTTTGTAGTTCTTTCACTTCGTTTGTAGTAGTGCGATATCGTTAGTAGTTTATGAAAAACCTACGTCAGTCATCCCGGAGGCATTATTTTCGTTTGTAGTGCTTTAATTTCGTTTGTAGTAGTTCAAAAAGCTACGTCAGGCATCAAGGCAGCCTTATTATCGTTTGTAGTTCTTTGATTTCGTTTGTAGTAACTCAATATAGATTGTAGTAGTACAAAAACTTACGCCAGGCATATAGGAACTCTTATTTTCGTTTGTAGTTCTTTCATTTCGTTTGTAGTAGCGCGATTTCGATTGTAGTAGTACAAAAACTTACGCCAGGCATATAGGAACTCTCATTTTCGTTTGTAGTTCTTTCATTTCGTTTGTAGTAGCGCGATTTCGATTGTAGTAGTACAAAAACTTACGCCAGGCATATAGGAACTCTTATTTTCGTTTGTAGTTCTTTCATTTCGTTTGTAGTAGCGCGATTTCAATTGTAGTAGTACAAAAACTTACGCCAGGCATATAGGAACTCTTATTTTCGTTAGTAGTACTTTCATTTCGTTTGTAGAAGCGCGATATCGATTGTAGTAGTTCAAGAACTTACGCCAGGCATCGAGGCAGCCTTATTTTCGTTTGTAGTACTTTCATTTCGTTTGTAGTAACTCAGTATCGTTTGTAGTAGTTCAAAAAGCTACGTCAGGCATCAAGGCAGCCTTATTATCGTTTGTAGTTCTTTCATTTCGTTTGTAGTAACTCAATATCGATTGTAGTAGTACAAAAACTTACGCTAGGCATATAGAAACTCTTATTTTCGTTTGTAGTTCTTTCACTTCGTTTGTAGTAGTGCGATATCGTTAGAAGTTTATCAAAAACCTACGTCAGTCAACTTGGAGGCATTATTTTCGTTTGTAGTGCTTTCATTTCGTTTGTAGTAACTTAATATCGATTGTAGTAATTCAGAAACTCACGCCAGACATCGAGGCAGCCTTATTTTCGTTTGTAGTACTTTCATTTCGTTTGTAGTAACTCAATATCGATTGTAGTAGTACAAAAACTTACGCCAGGCATATAGACACTCTTATTTTCGTTTGTAGTTCTTTCACTTCGTTTGTAGTAGTGCGATATCGTTAGTAGTTTATGAAAAACCTACGTCAGTCATCCCGGAGGCATTATTTTCGTTTGTAGTGCTTTAATTTCGTTTGTAGTAGTTCAAAAAGCTACGTCAGGCATCAAGGCAGCCTTATTATCGTTTGTAGTTCTTTGATTTCGTTTGTAGTAACTCAATATATATTGTAGTAGTACAAAAACTTACGCCAGGCATATAGGAACTCTTATTTTCGTTTGTAGTTCTTTCATTTCGTTTGTAGTAGCGCGATTTCGATTGTAGTAGTACAAAAACTTACGCCAGGCATATAGGAACTCTTATTTTTGTTTGTAGTTCTTTCATTTCGTTTGTAGTAGCGCGATTTCGATTGTAGTAGTACAAAAACTTACGCCAGGCATATAGGAACTCTTATTTTCGTTTGTAGTACTTTCATTTCGTTTGTAGTAGCGCGATATCGATTGTAGTAGTTCAAGAACTTACGCCAAGCATCGAGGCAGCCTTATTTTCGTTTGTAGTACTTTCATTTCGTTTGTAGTAACTCAGTATCGTTTGTAGTAGTTCAAAAAGCTACGTCAGGCATCAAGGAAGCCTTATTATCGTTTGTAGTTCTTTCATTTCGTTTGTAGTAACTCAATATCGATTGTAGTAGTACAAAAACTTACGCTAGGCATATAGAAACTCTTATTTTCGTTTGTAGTTCTTTCACTTCGTTTGTAGTAGTGCCATATCGTTAGAAGTTTATCAAAAACCTACGTCAGTCAACTTGGAGGCATTATTTTCGTTTGTAGTGCTTTCATTTCGTTTGTAGTAACTTAATATCGATTGTAATAATTCAAAAACCTACGGCAGGCATCAAGGCAGCCTTATTATCGTTTGTAGTTCTTTAATTTCGTTTGTAGTAACTCAATATAGATTGTAGTAGTACAAAAACTTACGCCAGGCATATAGGAACTCTTATTTTCGTTTGTAGTTCTTTCATTTCGTTTGTAGTAACTTAATATCGATCGTAGTAGTTCAAAAACTTACGCCAGGCATCGAGGCAGCCCTATTTTCGTTTGTAGTGCTTTCATTTTATTTGTAGTAACTCAATATCGATTGTAGTAGTTCAAAAACTTACGCCAGACATCGAGGCAGCTTTGTTTTCAATTGTAGTACTTTCATTTCGTTTGTAGTAACTCAGTATCGTTTATAGTAGTTCAAAAAGCTACGTCAGGCATCAAGGCAGCCTTATTATCGTTTGTAGTTCTTTCATTTCGTTTGCAGTAACTCAATATAGATCGTAGTAGTACAAAAACTTACGCCAGGCATATAGGAACTCTTATTTTCGTTTGTAGTTCTTTCATTTCGTTTGTAGTAGCGCGATATCGATTGTAGTAGTTCAAGAACTTACGCCAGGCATCGAGGCAGCCTTATTTTCGTTTTTAGTACTTTCATTTCGTTTTTGAACTACTACAATCGATATTGAGTTACTGATACTACAAACGAAATGAAAGAAACACAAACGATAAGAAGGCTGCCTTGATGAATGACGTAGCTTTTTGAACTACTACAAACGATATTGAGTTACTACAAACGAAATGAAAGAACTACAAACGATAATAAGGCTTGCCTTGATGCCTGACGTAGCTTTTTGAACTACTACAAACGATACTGAGTTACTACAAACGAAATGAAAGTACTACAAACGAAAATAAGGCTGCCTCGATGTCTGGCGTGAGTTTTTAAACTACTACAATCGATATTGAGTTACTACAAATAAAATGAAAGCACTACAAACGAAAATGGGCTGCCTCGATGCCTGGCGTAAGTTTTTGAACTACTACGATCGATATTAAGTTACTACAAACGAAATGAAAGCATTACAAACGAAAATAATGCCTCCTAGATGACTGACGTAGGTTTTTGGTAAACTACTAACGATATCGCACTACTACAAACGAAGTGAAAGAACTACAAACGAAAATAAGGGTTTCTATATTCCTGGCGTAAGTTTTTGTACTACTACAATCGATATTGAGTTACTACAAACGAAATGAAAGAACTACAAACGATAATAAGGCTGCCTTGATGCCTGACGAATCTTTTTGAACTACTACAAACGATACTGAGTTACTACAAACGAAATGAAAGTACTACACACGAAAATAAGGCTGCCTCGATGCCTGGCGTAAGTTCTTGAACTACTACAATCGATATCGCGCTACTACAAACGAAATGAAAGAACTACAAACGAAAATAAGAGTTCCTTATGCCTGGCGTAAGTTTTTGAATTACTACAATCGATATTAAGTTACTACAAACGAAATGAAAGAACTACAAACGAAAATAAGAGTTCCTATATGCCTGGCGTAAGTTTTTGTACTACTACAATCTATATTGAGTTACTACAAACGAAATTAAAGAACTACAAACGATAATAAGGCTGCCTTGATGCCTGCCGTAGGTTTTTGAATTACTACAATCGATATTAAGTTACTACAAACGAAATGAAAGCACTACAAACGAAAATAATGCCTCCAAGTTGACTGACGTAGGTTTTTGATAAACTTCTAACGATATCGCACTACTACAAACGAAGTGAAAGAACTACAAACGAAGTGAAAGAACTACAAACGAAAATAAGAGTTTCTATATGCCTAGCGTAAGTTTTTGTACTACTACAATCGATATTGAGTTACTACAAACGAAATGAAAGAACTACAAACGATAATAAGGCTGCCTTGATGCCTGACGTAGCTTTTTGAACTACTACAAACGATACTGAGTTACTACAAACGAAATGAAAGTACTACAAACGAAAATAAGGCTGCCTCGATGCCTGGCGTAAGTTCTTGAACTACTACAATCGATATCGCGCTACTACAAACGAAATGAAAGTACTACAAACGAAAATAAGAGATCCTATATGCCTGGCGTAAGTTTTTGTACTACTACAATCGAAATCGCGCTACTACAAACGAAATGAAAGAACTACAAACGAAAATAAGAGTTCCTATATGCCTGGCGTAAGTTTTTGTACTACTACAATCGAAATCGCGCTACTACAAACGAAATGAAAGAACTACAAACGAAAATAAGAGTTCCTATATGCCTGGCGTAAGTTTTTGTACTACTACAATCTATATTGAGTTACTACAAACGAAATCAAAGAACTACAAACGATAATAAGGCTGCCTTGATGCCTGACGTAGCTTTTTGAACTACTACAAACGAAATTAAAGCACTACAAACGAAAATAATGCCTTGGGATGACTGACGTAGGTTTTTCATAAACTACTAACGATATCGCACTACTACAAACGAAGTGAAAGAAATACAAACGAAAATAAGAGTTTCTATATGCCTAGCGTAAGTTTTTGTACTACTATAATCGATATTGAGTTACTACAAACGAAATGAAAGAACTACAAACGATAATAAGGCTGCCTTGATGCCTGATGTAGCTTTTTGAACTACTACAAACGATACTGAGTTACTACAAACGAAATGAAAGTACTACAAACGAAAATAAGGCTGCCTCGATGCCTGGCGTAAGTTCTTGAACTACTACAATCGATATCGCGCTGCTACAAACGAAATGAAAGTACTACAAACGAAAATAAGAGATCCTATATGCCTGGCGTAAGTTTTTGTACTACTACAATCGAAATCGCGCTACTACAAACGAAATGAAAGAACTACAAACGAAAATAAGAGTTCCTATATGCCTGGCGTAAGTTTTTGTACTACTACAATCGAAATCGCGCTACTACAAACGAAATGAAAGAACTACAAACGAAAATAAGAGTTCCTATATGCCTGGCGTAAGTTTTTGTACTACTACAATCTATATTGAGTTACTACAAACGAAATCAAAGAACTACAAACGATAATAAGGCTGCCTTGATGCCTGACGTAGCTTTTTGAACTACTACAAACGAAATTAAAGCACTACAAACGAAAATAATGCCTTGGGATGACTGACGTAGGTTTTTCATAAACTACTAACGATATCGCACTACTACAAACGAAGTGAAAGAAATACAAACGAAAATAAGAGTGTCTATATGCCTGGCGTAAGTTTTTGTACTACTACAATCGATATTGAGTTACTACAAACGAAATGAAAGAACTACAAACGATTATAAGGCTGCCTTGATGCCTGACGTAGGTTTTTATACTGCTACAAACGATATCGCGCTACTACAAATAAAAAGAAAGCATTACAAACGAAAATAGCGCTGCCTCGATGCCTGGCGTAAGTTTTTGAACTACTACAATCGATATTGTGTTACTACAAACGAAATGAAAGTACTACAAACAAAAATAAGGCTGCTTTGATGCCTGCCGTAGGTTTTTGAATTACTACAATCTATATTAAGTTACTACAAACGAAATGAAAGAACTACAAACGATAATAAGGCTGCCTTGATGCCTGACGTAGCTTTTTGAACTACTACAAACGATAATGAGTTACTACAAACGAAATGAAAGTACTACAAACGAAAATAAGGCTGCCTCGATGTCTGGCGTGAGTTTTTGAACTACTACAATCGATATTGAGTTACTACAAATAAAATGAAAGCACTACAAACGAAAATAGGGCTGCCTCGATGCCTGCCGTAGGTTTTTGAACTACTACGATCGATATTAAGTTACTACAAACGAAATAAAAGCGCTACAAATGAAAATAATGCCTCCTAGATGACTGACGTAGGTTTTTGATAAACTACTAACGATATCGCACTACTACATACGAAGTGAAAGAACTACAAACGAAAATAACGCTGCCTTGATGCCTGGCGTAGGTTTTTGATGAACTACTAACGATATCGCACTACCACAAACGAAGTGAAAGAACTACAAACGAAAATAAGAGTTTCTATATGCCTTGCGTAAGTTTTTGTACTACTACAATCGATATTGAGTTACTACAAACGAAATGAAAGAACTACAAACGATAAGAAGGCTGCCTTGATGAATGACGTAGCTTTTTGAACTACTACAAACGATATTGAGTTACTACAAACGAAATGAAAGTACTACAAACGAAAATAAGGCTGCCTCGATGTCTGGCGTAAGTTTTTGAACTACTACAATCGATATTGAGTTACTACAAACGAAAATAAGGGTGCCTCGATGCCTGGCGTAAGTTTTTGAACTACTACAATCGATGTCGCGCTACTACAAACGAAATGAAAGAACTACAAACGAAAATAACGCTACCTTGATGCCTGGCGTATGTTTTTGAACTACTACAAACGATACTGAATTACTACAAACGAAATGAAAAAACTACAAACGAAAATAAGGCTGCCTCGATGCCTGGTGTAAGTTTTGAACTACTACAATCGATATTGAGTTACTACAAACGAAATGAAAGAACTACAAACGATAAGAAGGCTGCCTTGATGAATGACGTAACTTTTTGAACTACTACAAACGATATTGAGTTACTACAAACGAAATGAATGTACTACAAACGAAAATAAGGCTGCCTCGATGTCTGGCGTAAGTTTTTGAACTACTACAATCGATATTGAGTTACTACAAACGAAATGAAAGAACTACAAACGATAATAAGGCTGCCTTGATGCCTGACGTAGCTTTTTGAACTACTACAAACGATACTGAGTTACTACAAACGAAATGAAAGTACTACAAACGAAAATAAGGCTGCCTCGATGTCTGGCGTAAGTTTTTGAACTACTACAATCGATATTGAGTTACTACAAACGAAATGAAAGAACTACAAACGATAATAAGGCTGCCTTGATGCCTGACGTAGCTTTTTGAACTACTACAAACGATACTGAGTTACTACAAACGAAATGAAAGTACTACAAACGAAAATAAGGCTGCCTCGATGTCTGGCGTGAGTTTTTGAACTACTACAATCGATATTGAGTTACTATAAATAAAATGAAAGCACTACAAACGAAAATAGGGCTGCCTCGATGCCTGGCGTAAGTTTTTGAACTACTACGATCGATATTAAGTTACTACAAACGAAATGAAAGCATTACAAACGAAAATAATGCCTCCTAGATGACTGACGTAGGTTTTTGATAAACTACTAACGATATCGCACTACTACAAACGAAGTGAAAGAACTACAAACGAAAATAAGGGTTTCTATATTCCTGGCGAAGTTTTTGTGCTACTACGATCGATATTGAGTTACTACAAACGAAATGAAAGAACTACAAACGATAATAAGGCTGCCTTGATGCCTGACGTAGCTTTTTGAACTACTACAAACGATACTGAGTTACTACAAACGAAATGAAAGTACTACAAACGAAAATAAGGCTGCCTCGATGTCTGGCGTGAGTTTTTGAACTACTACAATCGATATTGAGTTACTACAAATAAAATGAAAGCACTACAAACGAAAATAGGGCTGCCTCGATGCCTGGCGTAAGTTTTTGAACTACTACGATCGATATTAAGTTACTACAAACGAAATGAAAGCATTACAAACGAAAATAATGCCTCCTAGATGACTGACGTAGGTTTTTGATAAACTACTAACGATATCGCACTACTACAAACGAAGTGAAAGAACTACAAACGAAAATAGGTTTCTATATTCCTGGCGTAAGTTTTTGTGCTACTACGATCGATATTGAGTTACTACAATCGAAATGAAAGAACTACAAACGATAATAAGGCTGCCTTGATGCCTGACGTAGCTTTTTGAACTACTACAAACGATACTGAGTTACTACCAACGAAATGAAAGTACTACAAACGAAAATAAGGCTGCCTCGCTGTCTGGCGTAAGTTTTTGAACTACTACAATCGACATTGAGTTACTACAAACGAAATGAAAGCACTACAAACGAAAATAAGGGTGCCTAGATGCCTGGCGTAAGTTTTTGAACTACTACAATCGATATTGAGTTACTGCTAACGAAATGAAAGAACTACAAACGATAATAAGGCTGCCTTGATGCCTGACGTAGCTTTTTGAACTACTACAAACGATACTGAGTTACTACAAACGAAATGAAAGTACTACAAACGAAAAAAAGGCTGCCTCGATGTCTGGCGTAAGTTTTTGAACTACTACAATCGATATTGAGTTACTACAAATACAATGAAATTACTACAAACGAAAATAAGGCTGCTTTGATGCCTGCGGTAGGTTTTTGAATTACTACAATCGATATTAAGTTACTACAAACGAAATGAAAGCACTACAAACGAAAATAATGCCTCCGGGATGACTGACGTAGGTTTTTGATAAACTACTAACGATATCGCACTACTACATACGAAGTGAAAGAACTACAAACGAAAATAAGGGTTTCTATATGCCTGGCGTAAGTTTTTGTACTACTACAATCGATATTGAGTTACTACAAACGAAATTTAAGCACTACTAACGAAAATAACGCTGCCTTGATGCCTGGCGTAGGTTTTTGATAAACTACTAACGATATCGCACTACTACATACGAAGTGAAAGAACTACAAACGAAAATAAGGGTTTCTATATGCCTGGCGTAAGTTTTTGTACTACTACAATCTATATTGAGTTACTACAAACGAAATTTAAGCACTACTAACGAAAATAACGCTGCCTTGATGCCTGGCGTAGGTTTTTGATAAACTACTAACGATATCGCGCTACTACAAATGAAATGAAATCACTACAAACGCGAATAAGGCTGCCTTGATGCCTTTCGTAGGTTTTTGAGTTACTACAATCGATTTCGAGCTACTACAAATGAAAATAAAGAAACTACAATCGTTTGCAAACGAAATACTTCTGAAAAAGTAATACATTTACATAATGTATCACGGTCACGGTACCTGTACCTTTTTTGAGCGATCTCGATATGGAGTTTATTTTGCTATTTTGCTACTTTAAGCAACTTAAAAGGTATTACAATTAAGCAGAAATTAGTTTGCACGAAACTCTGTCAATCAGCGTAGTGTAAATAGTATAAATACCGATATTTAAAGATTTTTTTGTCGATTTTCGGAAAAAGACATCAACGCGCTCACGAACCGATTTTTTTTTTTTAATTTTTTTGGCGTTATTTGGCTACTACAAACGAAAATAAAGGAACTACAATCAACTACAAATGATTCTGAACAAGAATCAATCATAAAAGTATTGAATATCGTAAGTGGGGTGCTGGCCTTTTTCACCCCCTCCCTTATTTTTTTTTGGAGCAACTACAAATAAAATCCGTTTTACTACAATCAACTACAAACGAAACACTATTAGAAAAAAAATATAAAAAAAAAATTCGTCAAGGTTGGGTGCCAAGTTCACACAGCTGGCTTTGCCCAATAGACAGATCTCTTGAAAATACTTTACAGCCCTTGTTCCGCTCGATAGCTTCGTGAATACGGTTCGTATTAAATAAGCGAAGATCGCAGGTAATGGACTTGGAGATCCGTCTATTAAGCTGCCGGAGTTGTATCGCATCAACTGAAGATTTTAGAACCATTTCGTTCCTCTCCTTCATGAGATTCTGAGTAGAGTTAGAGAGCCTCTTAGTCCTACTGGTGCGTTTCGTTCTAAAGAACTTGGACCCAGTGAAATGGACAGCTTCTACGAACCCGTCGTTATATTCGTCCACATCGCCGCCTAGGCAATCGAAACGGTTTTGAAGTTCCAGCTGAAAGCTCTCGGGATTTTGGTATTCGGTAGGTGCTGGACGGAGCGTAGACTTCACCAGTCGAGAGCGCTCTAGCTTGATACATATATTCAATGTGCCTCTTACCAATCGGTGATCACTCCCAGTTTTGACTGTGTTGATCACAGATACATCATTGAATATATGCTTCTTCGTCGACATGATGAAGTCAATCTCATTTTTTGTTGCACCGTCGGGGCTCATCCAGGTCCATTTCCTGTGCTCACGTTTCCTGAAGAAGGAGTTCATCATAAAGAGTCCCTCCTTCTCCAGGAAGCCGGCCAGCAAATGTCCCCGATGATTCCGCTTCCCAATTCCAAATTGCCCCACTTTCAGCTCGTCACCGTCTCTCTTGCCGGCCGCCACGTGTTTGTAAAGAATATCTATCACTTTACAAATAACAAGGCCTATACCGAACAACGTTGCCTATATTTCATTAAAAGTAATAAAAGTGAGATTAACGTATATACTCGACATTGGCAAAATTCCCATTGCTTTAGACAAAGGGAGAAAGCCATTATATAAAAAAAAAGGACGACGTTGTCACTAGAGGTCGCTGCGACGCTTTTAATGTGTAACATTTGCGTGCTAATTGCGATTTTCGGTATCAATATCTAATCTAACTGTTAAGCGTTTAGGTTTACCATTAACCAGGACGTACGTGTGCTTATTTGCCACCGATGTGGTATAAAAAATAGAGATACTTGTCATGTTAGAAAAAATATATTTATGCATGTTTTTCATCCAATCACGCAAACATACGCGGATGAAATTTGGCACCTACCTACTTAGATAGCTAGAGGCATAGACTTAAATATATTAGTAGACGGCCATAGCCTAAGAACTTTTTGAGGATCCGAGTATTTAGCGCCTTCTAGTTCAGACCAGAGCCACCTAAACAGAGCCAATATGTATGAGATAAAATCACCGCCAAGTGTACTACTAGCACATTATTCGTTACTAGGTGGCGCTGATTTTATCTCATACATATTGGCTCTGTTTAGGTGGCTCTGAACTAGATGGCGCTAAATACTCGGAGCCTCAAAAAGTTCTTAGGCTATGGCCGTCTACTATATATTTAAGTCTATGCTAGAGGCATTAGACTCATCATCTCATCATGTATGTGTGCTAGGAAATCCAGCTGTGTCACAGGCGCATACCAAATTCTTTAGAACCCTGATACCTAATTATTTTCTTGAAAAACCTCAATCTGTACTAGTTTCCTTTAAGAAAACTTTGGCAGAGGGTGGACATAATGGCATTATTACGAGAATTAAGGTCTAATTAAATCACGGCAATGAAACACCGCGTGGTTTTTAAAGCGTAGTCGTTTCTTCGATTTATAATTCACAATAAAAATCTAATTATAAACGTGACTACAAAATGCCTGCTCTACAATAATGCTACAACAGACAATTCATTTAAAATGTTGCATGATCTGACGTCACGACCTGCCTATTGCAATGAGTCAACTCGTTTTTATTTACGCGGATACTACGCTACATACAACTATTGAACTGACAACAATTATATTTTTAATCGATATTCATTAATTTAGTGATGGATGATATTAAATACAGTATAGGTATCTGAACTCTATTATCTCACTGGTAGGTATTTATCGCCATGACAATGCGTTAATAATTGTGTAAGTGTTTAATTACTCGAACTCATCTTGGACTAAGGGCCTTATCACACTTGAGCGATTTGAAAGCGATTTCTATACAAAACTCGTACGCGGCGAACCCGCGGCGTATTCGCTAATCGCTTCCATAGTTCCATACAAAAGTCGCTCGCAAATCGCAAGTGTGATAACGCTCTAACAAACACAATGCGTTGGTCCGATCGCTATGTCGCTTTATACCTAATGGCTGCTCTACATGATGGGCCATCATAGGGACGCAGCTATACGACGAAACGAGATCGCAATATCGTTAGCTCGCTCTAACGCATAGCTGCGTCCCTATGATGGCCCATCATGTAGAGAAGCCGAAAAATGCGAAGCAAACGCAGAAGCTGGTTCAACATTATTCACATCAGTTAGTCATAGTTCGAGAAGGCTAAATTGACTTAGGCCTAGTTGAATCACTTGCCAAAAAAACACGCGTGGGGACATTAGCAATGAGCTAGCATCCTAGCGAGCTGGAAGGAAACCAACACATGATACCCACATATTTAGTTCTGGGATGATATTTAATAATAAAAACACAACCGCATCAAATGATATTGACATCGAGATCATACAACGTACACCTACTCAGTTGCATTAAGTGCCCAGTAAAGAACCCGTTCCATCGTCTGACAAAAAAGGGCATAACCGGTAGTGTCATATCTAATGGTAATGATAAATGAGCATTATAAAACTCGCTTAATGACCTGTGCGATCTCGTTTTAATTCGCTTTGTTACTATGGGGGGTCTAAAGTCTACTGAAAAAAATTCCTAATGCTTAAAACTACTGGCGAGTAGAATAACTTCGCCAACCATACGTTTAAAAAATACTGGCCCAACATTACACTGGCTCACGCGGTAATTCGACTCGTCCAAACCCGTGAAACTACATACCTGGCCGAGCTGGGGTTTCGTTCGGAACTGGAAGGCATAATTTTAAAGCTCACTCCCCTCCCCTAGTCCTTGAGCGTTAAGAATATCCACTTGAACTAACGATACGGGCGGGAGGTTCTAGATACATTTTTACACGAAAAAATACGAAGGTTTTGAATTATGCACTGAATATATGAAGCCACATATGTTGCTAGCCGTGCCAATTGGCCTTAAAATGTAAAACAGATGTATCTCAAGATGCATTTAGTTATTTCCGTTTTTAACCAGAGGAAGTGGGGTTGCCGAGGTTGACCAACCCTGTAAAGATGCACCCTGAAGGTACGAGGGTAAAATGTACGTCATTCGTAAGAAATTAAATGCTACCCTGTAACTGTAAACCGAGCCAATGTTCATCCATCTCCACGAGAAAGAGATTTCGATTTTTTTTTCGCAATGAACTATTAGCTAGTTTTCACTTTTCACCAACAGGCCAAAAGGAAGGACTGTACCTACAAGTTATACACGCCTACGGTTGCATTTTTTTAAGGAGTTTCTTAGGCCTCCTTAGGACTGCATCATCACTATCATCAGATCAGCTCCGTGTTGATTTATTATTGCATATTATTGCATATAAATTACGGAAGTACACCAAATCGCTGCTCAATCAGACACTTAGTAATTTTAGGGATAGCAATCCGGTAATTTCTGTACTAAATAAAATAGTACCAGATTGGGATGTGGTTGAATTTAATTAGGTAGGTATACGGAGTGAAGCTAAATAAAAGTGTGTAAAAAGGCATGAGCATAACTATATGACATTCGTGTTTGATAAAAATCCTGATTTGTCGAGAACATTTCTGACTCCTGGTTACCCGAATACCACTCCCCTAATAGGTACTGACCCATCGCACAATGGTCGTAACACCAATTGGAAACGCATTCAATTCTACACGGTATTCTCATGCAACAACTTCTAAATTCAAATTGTTTTTTGTTTATAACTGTTAATCCTATTCTGTGGTGGGCAAAGTAGACAGACATTGCAATCCTGAGAGCAATTAGTCCTATACCGGTGGTAAATTTCTCCACAAATGAATATGTACAGTTTTAGGTCGCGCTATTTCAGATTTTATACACAATTAGCCTGGATCGATACATACGGGTAAACCTGGGCAGTTCCGATGCTTTCTTTTTAATTTCGCAGATGGGTACCCAGGAGGTCGCCTATGTTCTAGTGTTTATTTTTTTAGTTTTTACACTTTTTAGTCTTTTCACTAACACTTTTATAGTCTTTCGCCTAACCCAAGTAATTTTAGATTGTTATGAATGTTTTTGTACGGAAATAATAAGACTACTTTTTTTCTTGGGACACTGGGAAACTTGGGAAGATACTTGCAGGCACAGGAAAAATATCTTACAAACCTATATTTCTTTATTCAGATAAATAATTTAGTGGGGTATAAATTGTCTTAGGAATACAGCTTAAATCTGGCGCCGCTCGCTGCGCCCCACTTGGAGCACTCTACGCCCCCCAAGGGGCGCACGCCCCACTGGTTGCGAAACCCTGGTCTACTACAACTACAAAATACCGTTCTTACGTAAAGTGTCATTTGAAGTTAGGTAATGTAGTATTCTAGCCAGATTTACTTCGGATCAATAACCTGGGTTCCTATTGTTTTATTTTTTCCCGTCCACGTCCAGACGGCACGGTCTCACAGTTTTTGCGGCAATACACGTTTATTGCGATCTTGATTACGAGAATAGGTACCTATTTGGCGGTTTTGGTGCATTCTGTTTTCGGCAAATTTTGTACACAACTACTTGTGTACAAAATTTACCTACGTACAAATTTCTTACCTACTACGTAAGAGAGGTACCTACCTATTTGTTCTTTACTCGGCCCTTATCTTACGATTATTCAGCACAGACAATGATTGTGGTACACATTAATTTATAATCTGGAAAATGACAACCACCCCATCTTTAAGTACTGGACATCTTCAAAATCATCAGATACACTTTAGTGGTAAAAGCTGAGAATTTAGGTAGGTAGGTAGGTGTTTCCGGAATCTATCTCCTTATTCCCCTTGGAAGCAGAATTAAATAGTAGGTAGGTATACAACATTGCACCTTGACTCGACCTACAGTAGGTACCAGTAGCGGCGGGTCCATAGAACTCGATTCCCATCGGCTTCCCCAATTATTATAGGCGCTTGTGTAACTTCCCTACAGATAAAAACAAAGGGCTATACGGATTGTATACCTACAAATATTAATTTTTAAAAGCGCCGCTCTTCTAGTAGCCAAGTTCTCATAATTTAAAAATATTCGATATTGCCCGAGATATCGAACAAAGGCCAAAGATTAGAACAGGACAAGTCCCAACATGTTACACATGGTCTTTGAAACAAAAACGACCCAAACACCTCTTCATTTTCATACATAATAATATCAAATACCTAATGACTCATAGACTAACAGGCCTTATTCTAAATACGATAAGATCTACTATTGTAAGGGTCGATTGAGTCTTCGTACCAGTAACAGTTAACTGGCAATTCTTGAAGCTTATCACGAACGTGATAAGGTCTAAAATAGGGAAGTTTTGTAAGTATTAATATCGCTAAGTATAGGTAAAGCTTATTGCATCGCAACGCAATAGAGTCTACTTTCGACCAGCGTTGCTGCTCCAATAATCTGTGGTGTGGAATTAGTCATTTGCCTGAACTGCTAGCTAGTTTCTTTGTGTATTTGTGTGTATTTGCATTGAATATGCAATTAATTCACATGGTCGGCACATGTTGGCCATGTGAGATTAATGAGCTTAGAAGGGCCGAAGTTTAAGATCATAACTTAGATGAAAATAATTTTATACAAAAAAGGACCGATTTCACTTAGACTCCACACACCTTTCCAAAAGGAAATTCCCGAGATACTGTGCTACTGGTGTGCCTATAATATTTGAAGAGTTCCCTCAATTTGTTCAGGATCCCATTATCAGATCCTGACCTGCAGGCTTATGATGGCAGTAGTTGTCCGCCGATAACTTGATAAAAAGCTGACAACTTGACACATTCACACAGCAAAACATGACAATGTGTCAAATTGTCAGCTTTTTATCAAGTTATCGGCGGACAACTACTTCCATCATAAGCCTGCTGGTTACAATGGGACAAACTGTGACGTATATTCTATCAAACAAAAAAGAACTTTTCAAATGGGTCCAGCGTCGTCGAATAATCGGTGAACATACATAAAAAAAAATTGTAAAAACAAAGATTTCGACGAACTGAGAACCTCATTCGAAATCTTGAAGTCGGTTGAAGAGACAAACATTTACTAGACTGCTTTGCTTAGTATAGTCAACTAAAAGGATGATATTAGGGATAAAATGCATTGTATTCCCTTCAGGACTTTTAGGAGGTAATTGAGTTTGGAGTAGGTACTTCTTCAGACTGTTACGCCAATTCAATATGTATAGGTAGCCAGACTAGGTAGGTTCTAGTGGTTCTGTTCTACCCATAACCAAATCACAAGTGCAGTGAAATTCCTAGCCAACAAGAAAATAAATAAAAATAAAGATGATATGATTATGGTTTATGGTACAGTTGACAAATTGGCATCAACTGGCCTTGGACGGAGCTGGAGGAGGCCGCGCAGGGCCGTGAACAATGGAAATCCCTTCTGAGAGCCCTATGTGCCTGACGAGGGAAGGATACCCTCATCATCAAAGATTGACAAGGACAGTTTCTCACAACCGGATACCGCGAAAACCCAGGGATTTCTATTTTCTAGCTAGCGTTTGTAATGGCTTCGCGAAAAGACAGTCCGACATTTAAGAGACAATAACGTGTCGCATTAAATTAAGATAGGACAAAAAAAAAAAACAACAAGAGATTATTATTGACTGTTTGGTGTTGGCTACGGGTTATTTTGTATACTAAAACAACGGTAGCAAACTAGCATACGGCCCGCCCCATGGTAAGCAGCTACTATTGTCTATGGACGCCTGCAACATATGCGTTGCCGATCTTTTAGAAATCGGTACACGTCTTTTTTCAATGGGATAATATAAATATAGTCCTATGTCCTTTTTTGGGTTTTTGATATTGGAGGAACAAAATATACTTAACACCCAAATAAACAGACTATCACATTTATAATAATAGCTATTAGAACCGTGTTTTAATGTAGTATTCAACATACGATTGTATAACTCACTTCACCATTCAGTTATTGAATTGCTTCAGATTAAACCTTTGTATCACATATAATTATACTTATATAAAATCTTTGATCAACATTATTCATGTTATTAAAACATGTTTTGGCTATCAGGCACCTGTTTGGCGTATCGTTTCTCCTTAATAATTTCTGATGATGCGTCTCTTTCGCACGTATTAATTAAGGTAGGCCCGCAGTTTCTTCCTTTTCATCTTTCTCCTAGCGTTTGTCCCAGCTTTCGCCACAGCTCAATTGAGCTTGGGGTCCGCTGGGCAACCTAATCCCATGAATTGGCGTAGGCAAAAGTTTTTACAAAAGCGACTGCTATCTGACCTTCCAACCCAGAGGAAAATAGGTCTTATTGGGATTAGGTCCAGTTTCCTGACGATGTTTTCCTACACCGAAAAGTGACTGGTAAATAAGATTTGACTTAGGTATATTTCGTTCAAAAGTTTCAAATAACTCAGTGTTACAAGCCAGGGTTTGAACCCGTGACCTCCGGATTGAATATCTTGTGATACCACCAGGCTACCAGCGCCTATCCTATATTATAATAATCCGAGTTTCTTCCTCGTCTTGCTAAGTACCTATCGATTTTGAAATACAATTAACACCAGTCAAAGAGACCTTTTGATGACAGGGCTAGAATTGAATATAAGCTCACACAACCCCTATCTTGGTGGGTTGAATTCAATACATAAATTACTCTGTAAATAACTTAAAAGCACCTCAAAGGTCCATCACAGAGGGATCAGTATAGGGTTATTGAATTTAAACTTTCGTGATAGCTGCTCTACATGATGGACCATCATAGGGACGCAACTATACGACGGAACGAGATCGCAATATCGTGAGCTCTCTCTAACGCATAGCTGCGGCCCTGATGGCCCATCAAGAGGAGCCATGAGACATACTACAACACTACACCCGCAGTGACGGAGCACAGATTGGTTCACCTAGCACTCATCTTAAGGATGGAGACCTAAGCTCTCCAAAACGGTGACTAAATACAAATACAATAAGGGCCCTTTCGTCCCAGTTAATCCACGCCTCAGGAGACCCCAGAGCCGGCTCATACCTGTCACAAAGAATTAGTCTCGCGATTCAAAGGGGAAACGCGGCTAGCGTGATGGGGACTATGCCACAATCTGAGCTGCTGGATGGGGTATTCTTTCTATGACTGGGCTGGTACTGTTGGTAGGTAAGTATGTTATCTTTCTAGTTTTTAGTTTAATTTCATTTTATATAGGTTATTTATTAGCTATAGACAAAAAAAAACAGAGACAGGTGGCAGAGAGGAAAATCTGGCGTAAGATTCTGGGACCTATCAGGGGCGAAGATGGAAGCTGGAGGCGTAGGAAGAATAGGGAGCTAGAGGAGCTAGTCGCTATGCCCAATATAGTTGGCGAAATCAAAGCCACACGACTCCGCTGGCTTGGACACCTGGAGAGAATGGGAGAGGATCGAGCTGTGAGAACGGCGTATGTGGGGCACCCGGGTGGAAAGCGTCCGTCTGGACGCCCCAGATACCGCTGGAGCGACGAAGCCCTGAAAGATATATCCGCCCTTGGAGTACCGGACTGGCGTGAAGTGGCGCAGAACAGGGCAGAGTGGCGTTCTCTTGTGTCAGAGGCCAAGATCCGTTTTGGGTCACTGAGCCAGTGAAGTAAGTAGTAGTATTTATTAGCTATAATCATGAATTGTTATTTGAATAAATAAATGTAATCGAATACCTACAATAAATATAATAAAGCCGAGCAGTACAGTACAGTATATGATTAATAAATAAAGCCATATAATATAACCATAAGACGGATTTCAGTCAAAATATTTGAGGCATATAATATGATACATAGTGTATCGTCAGGTGACAAGCAAAGCTTACTAAGTAACACAAGTTCATACCCATAATGAACCATACTGGCAACATAACAAGGTTAATTTTCGTTTAGTTTTTTTTTGTTATTAGTGAGGTTTACTTGTCACCTGACAGTATTACAGGAAGATATGCAAATATCTACTTTAGCAGAATATATATAATATAACCAATATAATACAAATACAATCCATACACGGCAGAAAGAAGTTTATAACTCGAGTTATATACCCACCTACCTGAAATTTATTGAAGAAATTTAGAACCTCATGCACATTTCTATTTTATGTTCAAATTTCTTCAAGTTTTCAAAGCAAACCGTTATGGAAAAGCAATAGACAAGTCAACTGTTTTCTGAAGGATTTAGATTCCTACTAGTGTAGTATCTAGGCATTTAAATGATGACTTGGTAACCAAAGACTATTAAAGTAATTACTAAACCTCTGGCAATTACAATCAACCTTGAACCAAAATAAGTGGTATGGTATCTAAACATTTGCCTCAGCAAAATTATAATAGAAAAAAATACAATGAATGTGTATTAGCGTTTTAACCATACCTCTGAATCCATTCATTAGATAAATCACAATTGCACAAGCCACAGTTCAAATTGATCAACAATCACCAGCAAAGATTATTTAAAAACAGTGCACTGCAACGCGATGTATACAGTATAGGTAATCAGCTGATAAGGCTGTCAACGCGAGCCGCGCGGGGCGCCCTGCCGCCTGGCTCCGGGCTGCGCCGCGGCCGCGCGCCTGCACCGGCGCATGCTTACAGAATCAACTCGAATCAATTAGCTGGACTTGTGCAATGCGTGCCTGCCGCTGCCGCACCTCGCACTGCCCGAGCCGAGCCACTCCATGCCCCGACTCACGGCTGCGCCACAAGCCACAACAGCGATGCACAAAATCGAACACCATTACTTATTCACTACTTGTTTATTGTCATGTGCGGCCTACATGCGCAGAGATCATTTTATTTTCGTTCCGTGCTCACTGGCCAGTACTCACCGTCTCTTTCCATTGTCGAATGTCGTGGACGCACCGAGTAAACAACGAAACCTCATAATAAAACAAAATGGAAGTCCGCCTCGCCCGCACCGATATGAGAAAATTTATGAGCGCTCCGAACTGCTCGCGAGTTGTAAAACGTTGTTACTATCCTATTGTAGTATTTTAGCAGCCCCCCTCCAGAGATTATCCGCCGTCACCGAACCGAATCGTTCGCGAGCACAAAGAAATAAATATTGTCCACTAACACTATAACACCACGAATCGTTTAGATGACGATATACACAAAAATCAAAACGTCCACTTGAAAATAGTAATCATTGAAGCGCTCGACATCCTGAGACACAACACCCAGTACACCCACATCAAAAAATTCTACATGGCGACTGGCCTAGGCGGCCGCTTTCAATAATTTCCACTCGAACGTATCCCTGTTTCACTCGTTCACCATTCATTTAATTATTTCTCAATACGCGTGAGAGGGACAGAAACACATAAATATCTCCTACGTATGAATAGAAGGTGTTGTGAAGTGTCCCTCCCTGTCTCTGTCGGGACCGAGTTGAATGGACCCGAGACGCGCTCAACCATTGGATCGATGACGGTCACGTGACGCAAATATGTCGCTACTATCTCGAGCCCGCGAATATTCAATATTCATTAATTTCATCATTAAACGAACTATTTTCTCTTGCTGCATCGTAACATCTTGATTT
This sequence comes from Pammene fasciana, assembly GCA_911728535.1. Lineage (NCBI taxonomy): Eukaryota > Metazoa > Arthropoda > Insecta > Lepidoptera > Tortricidae > Pammene > Pammene fasciana. Next base: position 28,818,242 of record OU452273.1, on the reverse strand, counting down.
TCAAAATTAACAGAATATTAGTAACTAACATAACGTAGCATTTTATTAAGAATTAATTTATACCTTATTGCTTTGTTACTTTCAGTTCTGCATCCGTAAATTCCTTTGTTTCACCTTAATTAGACATAAACATTTGAAGCTCGTCTCCTTTTTATTTATGTTTCTTGCCAATACCATATTGGATATGTAAAATTGGCCAATAATAAATGGACGAGCGATTTATTTCACTGTCAAATTATATTTAAACCAGTGACTATTTATACAGCCTTGGCCAGAAGTATTGAGCATAGGTGTTTTTTGTTTATAATTTTGAAGTTAAGCATTATTTCCCTATCCTAACAATGTACGGTAACGGTAAATGTTATATTTTATTTATAAATATAGAAAACTTTACTTAATAACACTTTCAAGGTACTTAAAAAATATGAAAACAGAAGGTACCAAAAATGTAAATTTAAGTCGGTGCGACATATTGCAAATATTCTATGCAGTTACTACTAACTTCAACAAAACATGCCTATTAGTTTAAATTAATTGACAAAATAACTTAAACAAAGATGGAAACGATGGACTAAACTTTCCAGTTTTGTATGAAAATCGCATTGGTGCTCAACACTTCTGGCCAAGGCTGTACTTTGCAATTACTTACTCGGGCCCAATCTCTGTCGTACCGTGAATACCGTGATCAATCTCTGTGGCTCCCTCTCCCTGCTCCCACCGTGCCTCAACTTATTACACCGCTCTATTCGATAGATCGGGCCCGAGAATTAACGAAGTTTAATAACGGCTTGAATGTAATGTAGTAGGGTGTAGGTAAGGCGATTATCACACTGGTGACGGATCCGCATGCGGCGCCGGTGCGATAATCGCCTTAGGAGGACAAATTGGAACGAGTTTTATTATGAAAAACCCTATTTACGTCACTCTGGGCGCCAAGTGAAATTTACCGCCCTAGGGCGCAGCGGCAAATCTCACTTCACAAGTTCACACCCAGGAGAAGACGTAAAATTATGTACGCACCATGGGCGGTAATAAAGAAGGCCTCAGATCGCTTGTTTATGGCCCTTACCTTCGGTTCGGGCCACAAGTGCCAGCGGTCTGAGCCCTTCTTTATTTTACCGCCCTAGGTACGTAATGTACTAGGTATTCCGTCTCCGGCTACCACAACCGGGAATACGCCAGTTGGGGAAAATCAATTAATAGAAATTAAAACAAATATAAAATTTGAAGGAAAATGCAAACCTGCCTGTCTGGCCTAGCATCAGGTGTATTTTCGTTTGGAATTTAAATGAGATTTTTATAGCATTTGATCACTTGTTCTGGAAGTATTTGAGGTAGGGATGTCCGGGTGTAACCATAATATTTTCAACATAGTTTATTACCAATAGTAGACCTCATCTTTGTATGTAAACCTGTGTTGTATGTGGTCCTAAACCTATCTTACTATTTTAATGTGATTGTTTGAGTTTGAATGAACCAATTTTAACAGTCTCGTAGCTTAGTCGGTCGGTAGTGACCATGCCTATATGACTATGAAGCAGGTCCCAGGTTCCCTAGTCAGGGCATATATTTGTGTGTTTATCACGGATATTTGCGCCTGAGTTATGGACGTTTCCCATGTATTTGTCTATATCTATCTATTATATATATCGTCGCTTTGTAGGTACCCACAAGCCTCATAGAGCTTACCGTGGGACTACGTTGATTTGTGTAAGATTGTCCCATAATATTTATTTATTTAATTAGTCAACTACTACTAAGTTGTGATGTGAAAATGCGAGGTAAAAGTGAAACAATAGAGCATGAATAATTTTAATGTATTTATTTGATACGAAAATATGTCCTAGTTACTTAGAAATTATACTTCAATTAACTAAACAAAATGTTAACTATGATTTGCAATGATATATTTTTAGTGCAGTTATTAATTTAATAGCATTACCATTACAGATGCTGTTAAGAATTTTACAATAAATACTTTCTTACAAAGTATAATCTAAACAAAAACTTTCATTTAATTACATTTTACTATAAGGTCAATGTTAATTCTGTTATAGGGAATATTGCGTCCACAAGCATATTTTTCTTTGATTTTCAACCATAGGAAAAAAACCCATTTGCTCTCAATTGCTAAATCTATAAGCAATTGCTGCTTGGTTGATGAAATCAACAATGTTATTATATGTTCGAGAAAAACGCTAATAGACGGAATTATCCCTATGACGGAATTAACCACATTGACCTTAACTTAAAATAATTTTAAAGATCCTCCATACATTTTAAAGCAAGTAATCTACAAAGCTAGACAATAGACATTTTTCAAAGCATAATTATCCAGATTACATGTAAACTTGCTAGGTCTAAGTTACAATAAATTTTAAAATTGGAAGTGTATCTTTAGATGCCAAGTCCGAAGACAGAGACAATGCAATACATGGTCTTGTTCTCCCAGCGCACTGTGCAGGAGCCATCCGTGTTGTTGTCCCAGAAGCAAGACGATGCTGTGTGCAGACCCGCACCATTCTTCTGCATTATCGTGCAAGTCACTACAACAGATGAACAATAATATAGAACTAGAGATCTGTGGAGGCGGATCAAATGTATCCTAGGCAAGCCGGAGCTTAATGTGGCTTCTAATTTCTTCATGAGCTGAAGTAAAACTGCTCAGGTGCTTGAAAACTAGGCAAGCCGATGGGAATCATGTTCTATGGATGCGCCACCACCGCTAGAGATGTGACATTCTCAGTTTACTATGGGAAACTTTATCCATACAAAATGGGAAAAGTTCTATAGAACAGCACAATTATACAGAACACACAATAATATAGTCGATACTCGCATGTCTAAAAAACATCTTCAAGGCAAGAATCAATATTAATGATTGACAAGTGTTTGTAGGTAGTAATTTCAGAAGTAATACTTTAAACTAGGTGTGCCAGGAGGCACGCAAATGGAACAATAGCAAACACGGCACGCCGGTGTGACCGGCTATGTATACGAACCTATATATTTATAAGGTTTTTGTAGCTTCGTCAGTTGACCCAAACATGATTCAACCACCGCCGACGTCCATTGATTGACTTTGTTGTGCTGATAGGCAGTACCTCCGATAGAGCTCTCGATTGCTTCTTTGATAATTTTGCTCACATCGTCTACGATGAATTGATTCTGAAAAACGTCATGACGGTACATACGAATCAATACCCGCTTTCTAAACCAGAATAATAGAACAGCGGCATGGACTTACTTCTTCGGTTAAATCACTGCACTCTTTAACTTCCATGATTGCAAGTTACTATTGTTTCAATTAGGTAATCCGGAAAACTTTTATTTTGGTACAAAAACAACGAAAAATTATGACGCTACGAGTTCTCACACTGACATTTTTTGTGATACACGACGGCGCCGCGGAGGTGTTGGGTTGGTGTTTTAAAATTTCCTTTTCTATGTGACGTTACCACTTACAGCCAATAGCGTGACATGAAGGTATCAAAAAAACGCTGCATGTATTATTATAAACCAATAGAAAAGAGAGAATATTTGTAGCGTCATTTACATGTCAAAAAACGCCTTTATCATTTTAATTGCTATATTGGCAGCATTGTTCAAATGTTGCCAAGAAATATTAATGCTGTTTCAGTAACGGTACATGCTGTAGATAGAGTATCGGCCAAATATCAGCAGTAAAAACGTGCTCTGAAATAGTAGAAAGTCTATACTCTATGGTTAGGCCAGTTTGAATGTTGCCAGCGTATTAAAATCCCGGAAAAGTTTGGGGATTTTTTTTGTTACAACTGCTAGTAATTATTTTCATTAATCAATCAAATGGTTAAAGTAACTTTTATTTACAGAAAGTTACAGGAAATTAAAACCAGATTAACTGGTTAGGGAAGGTACTGAGTACTGCGGAGAAGGAAAAACTAGAAAATTTGAAGACCAGAGTGAGACAATGTCGCCAGGACAGTAACGTGAAGCTCCAATCATTAGGGAGTGGGCTGAATGAATACAGTGAGTAATTTAGGCCTAAAGCTGACCCATGCTCTCAAAATTTACCAGACTGCCACATAGTGAAACTGATTCTACTGTCCCCATCCATTCATAGTGTATGCAGGTTTTTTAACTTACTGTACTGGCAACCTCAAATTGCTTGTGTCAAAATTTTAGAAATAGGAATTCATGAGTCGAACATGGACGGGATGATCTCAATTCCGTAAAAAACACGAATAATGGCTTCGTCTGTACAAAATAACAGAGTGTCGCCCTCGGGCTACTGTGTGTGTTGTAGACTGTGTAATAACGTGTGCTGGCGAGCGTTTAAATGGATCCCTGTGCTCTTGATTGTGTCTATCATAGCTTGGTCCTATTATGCCTACGTTATTCAGCTGTGCATTTGTTAGTAGACTAATTACTAATTAATCATTTGATTCACTGAATTTTTGTATACCTGGCTGTGTAATGTGTGCGCTCCTTTTTATTTCAGTTACAATTGAGAGTACCGTACAGCAAGTGCTGTACCTGATTTTCTACCACATCCTACTGTTCATGTTCGCCTGGTCCTATTGTCGAACAATATTTGCAAAAATTAAGCCCGTACCGGAGAAGGTTAGTATTCCTTTTCACTTATTTGCTTCAAGTTGTGGTAATGACCTCATTTCTAGCATAATTATCATTAATTTATCCAAACAATACACTATTATGAAATAACAGGTTGTGTAAGAAGAGTTCTCTCTTCTTATTGCATTCTTTTGCATGATTTGACCAAAATGTTTTCAAATCTTTCTGTGTTCTATACTTTAAGTAACAAATTTCATGGTTCAACACTTAGTCAAATGTTTCTATTTTGTCAAGGACTCTCTTTATAGTCCTTGTATAGTCAGGTCAAATTAGTTGTTTTCGATATTTAGTAACTTTGTAATGTACTGTGATTGATTTTTCTAGTAGCCATTTCTTCTTCAAAGTCGAATCCTCATGTCTGAGGGTCGTGACCACCATAAGTAGCTCTATGTTGTATTGCTCTCCATTCTGGTCGATTCCTTGCAACCACCTCGTCTCCTTCCAGTCACCTCGGGGTTTGGGGTACTTTGACCAAATTCAGGATACTTTGGCCCATATAAAAATCACATATAGAAGGGTCTGATACAAAGATGAAAACGTTATTGGTTAGTTTTGATCTACCTCATGGCAATATGCCATTAATTTAAATCTTTTATATAAACGGAACCAAGTAAATTCCAAAGGCCAAATTTACCCTCCAGGACAAAAGTACCCCGAGGTTACGGTACATTGCATTCATGATCTAATCAATTATTATGTCTACTATAAAGGTAAAGAGTCAACAGGATTATAATAGTTATACCCTTTTTTTTTCATAAAGCCTGTAATATATTGAAATATTTCACTATGAAATACTTGTTTAGAATTGTTAATGATGTCATTTACATCTTTATAATCATATTATTCACAATTTTACCTGTTACTTATACAATTTTCCTTTTAAACTTAAGGAAACTTAATAAGTCATTAATAACACAAACCATACTCATTTCGGTAGTCAAATAGGTGTGGCAGTCAATTATAAATAAACTTATCTATTAAATTGGCACAATGTTTGGTCATGAGTCACTCAATTCATCCCACTGCCATATTAAGTGGCCAATTGGGTCACTTACTGTTGCTATTGAAGGTTATGGCCACATAGCTCACATATCAATGAAGAACTTTCACTTCACTTTTCTTTGCGTTATAACTGAATTTAAAAAAAGATTTTAAACACAAAACTTCCGTGAGAATCAGCCATATTAAATAAATCACGGGTTACTCACGTCTTTTAAGTCGAATATTGCTCGACATAAAAGACGTGAGTAACCCGTGATTTATTTAAAAAAAGATGTTTTTTAAAACATTGTATCACCATTTGCCATTGCTTGAATAAAAACAATCTGATAAGAAATTTAATTGAATTAATTATCTGGGAGCCACATCCATGGTACTCCCAATGTTTGCTGCTCTCAATTGCCTATTAGCTGCTATGACTAACAAGAAATTCTTTGGGAAATACCAGTATTTATCCTGTAACAATTTTGACACACAGGATATTTTATTTAGTTAAAAAATAAAAAACTTCCTTAAATTAGAAGTACTGTAACCTCGGGGTACTTTAGCCCTGGAGCCTAACTTTGGCCTTTGGAATTTACTTGATAAAAGGTTTTATAAATTAATTGAACTAATGGCACATTGCCATGAGGTTGATTAAAACTAACCAATAACGTTTTTATCTTTTTTATTAGACCTTCTTAATTTTTATATGGTCTAAAGTATCCTGAATTTGGCCAAAGTACCCCGAGGTGACGGTAATAAATTTTAGTTACACTTCAAAACCACAACCCAGTCAGACCAGTAAAATATGTCATCTTGCTAACTGAGAATTAAACCAACATTATAAATATAGGACAATAATACTCAAATCAACCTAGTCCTACAGTAAGCTTAAAGATAGCATTCGGCAAGACGCTGCCGCGGCCCGACAGCCGCGACTGACCGCCGCCGCCGAACGTAACTGCTGGGCAGCGCCGCCGTAACCATTCGGATAGGCGCGACCGGGCGGCGGCTGCCGACTGCCACGTGCAGTAGTCACATAGGAGTCAGTGCTAGCAATTGTACGATTCTGTTGCGTATTATTAAAAATAACGATGTCTGACAATTTAAATATACGAAAATGAAAACTTGCGGAGCAACTGCTTCAGGACGAAGAAGAAGATGATGAAATAATAATGATTTTACTTTCTTCAAAGAGGAGTAGAATCGATTTATTGTATACGTCCAGAGCTGATGAAGGCAGTTATCAGATCCTGATAAAACGGCATGGACCAGAAATTCAGAAAGTACTGAATTTGAAGCGAGCAGCGCTGCCATACCGCTACGGGAGCGGCTCGGTGTGTCATACAAATCCCTATAAAGAAGTACGGCGACTGCCGGGCAACGACTGCCGGGCGGCGACTGCTGGGTCGCGGCAGCCTCTTGCCGACGCATACCTTTATAAGACTTGTGCTGTGGGTTATATACCCACATTGGATTCTAAACCTCATTATTTTGTTGTTGTTGTTGTTCCTAGGGCACCCCGGAGGTGCATAGGGCCCGCACAAGATCCTTCCACGCCTTTCTGTCCTGAGCAACGGCTCATTATTTTAGGATTGAAATAATAATGTGAGGCCATGCTTTTTTTCAGCCATTGCAGGGTTGTTTCCATATCACAATCGCAAGAATTTTTAATCATTAAATAAAAAGAATAGTGTACAATTGTATAGGAAGGGTCAATAAATAAATAGAATTATGCACTTGTTGCCTTTTTAAGGTCTTATCACAGTATCGCCATAAAACAAACTTATTAGTGGTCATCATCAATTAATATGATAATTTTTAAAATTATTTTCAGTTTAAGTTACCAGAGGAAGAAATAGAGCGCTTGCTCAGTGCAGATTCAGAGGAAGCGCAGCGGCAAATCTTAGACAATTTTGCCAAGGATCTCCCTATAGTGACAAGGTAGGTGCTAACTGTAACATGGTAGACCTTAACTCTAAGCAATAAGGCTTATAAATCGTTACTCAACTGTGCTGCAGATATTACAGTACAACAACTAATTTCATATTCATTCAGCGTGAAGAGGTAACACAGACAAATTTACACAGGTTATTTTTGCATTTATAATATTTGTAAGTATAATAGGGATTTTACATTTTTCATGACAATATTTACCTATAGGCATTCTAAAAAATGCCGTAGGGTGCCCGGCCTTAGAATTGTCCCCCACGATATCGTCCCGTGGCTGCAGTAGGAGTCTGCTAAGGGAATATACCGGGAGATGGGCAGTAGCATCTTCCGAAAGCCTAAACAACAATAAACAAAAAAAAAATGCTCGCGCCAACCCGCCTGCCAAGCGTGTCGCATCTGGCAAACCTCCCCCTTAAAGGGGAGGCCTATGTTCAGCAGTGGACGTCTTGTGGCTGAGATGATGATGATGATGATTCTAAAAAATACCTAAAATACCGAGAAATCGACATGCAATATACACAGATGTACTTTAAAAAAAATGATATTTTATACGTAATCACTACATAGTATAAAACAAAGTCGCTTCCTGCTGTCTGTCCCTATGTATGCTTAGATCTTTAAAACTACGCAACAGATTTTGATGCGTTTTTTTTTAATAGGCAGAGTGATTCAAGTGGAAGGTTTATATGTATAATTGCACCCGTGTGAAGTCGGGGCGGGTCGCTAGTTATCGTATAAAGCAATCTTCTAGAGTTTCGTAATTACCTATTAGTTAAAAATCCCAAAGTACAGCACCATTATTTTCTCAATTCTAGACTCCGGCCTGCATTAAAATGGTTGTTGGAATGGTTTTACCAAGCGCTGTATACAAAACCATCTAGAAAACAAATTATAAACTTATTTGGAGAAAGAATCCCTGTGTTATTGAGGTTTGTTCAGTACGAGTATCTAGAGTGAAATTGAGGAAATAATGTTTTTTACAAACTTTTTATGAGGTACACTATCTAGCTACACTACACTATCTAGGACACTATCTTACCAAGTGTCCCCAGGGCAGTGGTGATTACAGCTAGGGAGTTTTTTTTTATTGACTTAGTCCTTGGTAGGGCAATGGGATTTTTAAACAGCTATTAGACATTGCAACCTGCAGGGCCCAATCTGTTGTGTACCCTGCCTCTCCTTGCCCCTCCTTCAGCTACGGGCCCTACCTTTAATTACTCCTTCCAACCTGACAGATTGGGCCCTGCAGGTTGCAATGTCTAATAACGCTTTTAGGTAGGGCATTGGTGCCTTAAGGGGCTACTTTGAAAAATTATAGCTTTTTTCAAACGCTCTATTGACTAAACGGGAAAAGGGACTGAATTTATTTTCGACTATATATTATTAGACTATATACTCTTGTTTTTGGCACAAGCCGAAACACGATTGCTAAAAGTTGCCTCGATAGAAAGAAAATCCAAAGTTGGGTCCTTTTTCCCCTTATTTTTCTTAGCTTACGTAAACAATAAGAGATTAAGCAATATAACTAACTAAAAAATATGGTGTTCTGGTTTATCTAAATAGTCACAGAAGCAAAATTAGACAAAACTTTATAGATTCGCTTATTTATCGTAGTTTAGTCAAAAAGTCTGATCCTTAAGAGCGCTGCATCTCTTTCTTTCGTGCACGGGAGCCATAAACGTGTCTCTAACGGGTGGGCGTGGCTTTTCCGAATCGAGGAACTGCCTTAAGTCAGGGCATCGCTCCAAAATGTCCCATCTTTTATAGCTACAGCCCTGAGTGTCCAAGTTATATTTTTATTAGGACTACGTTACCGTATACTCAATGGTGTGTGTAGGGTACACACTGTATTTTTTAAATTTAAGTAAAATAGGGGAATATATAGCAGAATCAGCTCATAATGACATCGAAGGAAAGTCACAAACGGGTTATACTAAGCGGAAGCCACATAAAACGTAATCTCAGAAACTAAACAACTTTCAATCGTCCTATCGTGATTTTCATAAATCACTTACAAGGCGTTATCTATTGCACAGGGCGATCCTCTCTCTCCCAAACTATTCATAGCGGTGATGGAAGAAGTGTTCAGAAAACTCCACTGGAATAAAAAAGGAGTATGGGTGTCACAAAGGAAGCTGACACATTTAAGGTTTGCTGACGACATAGTCTTATTTAGTTATACTGCCCAAGAAATGGAAATAATGCTACGAGATTTAAATACAGAGAGCCAAAAAGTAGGATTACACATGAATGCGTCTAAAACTAAAATCATGACGAACAGTCACAAAAAAGGCATGACCGTAGATGAAAAGACAATTGAATATGTAGACAGCTATGTATACTTGGGTAAAATGATCTCGTTTGACACCAATAGCAACGAAAATGAAATAGACCGGCGAATAAATACAACTTGGAAAAAGTATTGGGCGCACAAAGAGATCCTGAAGGGAAATTACAGCTTAAAAATAAAAAAGATAGTAATGGATTCCAGCATCCTCCCCTGTCTAACCTATGCATGCCAGACATGGATTTACACTGAACGAGTCAAAGAAAAAATCTTGTCCTGTCAACATGCGATGGAAAGAAGCATTCTGAAATTAAGAAGAATAGACAAAGTAAGAAACACAAACATCCGTAAGAAAACAAAACTGACCGACGCTTTACAATTTAGTCTCAGGCAAAAATGGAGATGGGCTGGACATTTAGCAAGGTATAAGGACAAGAGGTGGACTATACAAGCAACCAAGTGGCGTGGCCCACCTGGTAAAAGGAACTCAGGAAGACAGAGAAAAAGATGGGTGGATGACATAATGAAAACTGCAGGAGAAAACTGGACTGATATAGCACTAGACAAACAAAAGTGGAAAAAGATGGAGGAGGCTTTTACCCTCAGGGGATCACACAATACAAATATTGAAAACGAACGAACCCTAAAAACAGTATCGTGTGAGACAATAGCTTAAATAATAATAATAATAATCTATTGCACATGTATTCGTAGTAGCTACGTTCCTTAAAGTGTGGCTTTATGTTTACGCTGTGATTAAGTTAAGTACAGTCACCGGCAATAGTATCTTCCTACTTGAAGGGCGCAAAAATATGTGACACGCTCTTATTTGTAGGGGCATAGGAGCGTGTCACATATTTTTAGCGTGTCACTATTGCTGGTGACTGTGCAACTGCCCTTTACGCCTTTATCAATGTTCAGTAGATAACCTTTCTCTAGGATAGACGAACGTAACGTACTACCGTAATGAGTACTAAATATACTCATAGAATAATATAATGATTTTAAGCTCCTATTTGAGTCCGAAATACTGTATCCTTTGGCGATTGAAACAAAGGTTTCATATTGATGAAGACCCAATGTTTCAGGCAGAGGCAATCTTCTTATTTTGTGGTTATAAAGAACGTGCATGCCACAGCTCTCAGACATCACTTTTAAAAGAGTAGTGTTAGAGTAGTTTGTAGGTACTGGTCCAGACGGTCATACCATGGGTCTCCAAAACTTTTATCCAAGGGTAGGGTTTGTAATCCGGATCCAAAGTGTATGGAATTATCCGGCGCTGGATCCAGATCTGACGGATCTTCCATACATTTCAGATTTGTCGTGTAAACTCCAGAGGGCCACGGTCGGGGTTCCGCTTCCAAGGAAGCAAACAGGGGCAAGTCAAGTACCGGCTTGTATATAATTTAGCTCTTCTCTCCGGCTCGATTTGCTGGCTAGCGTGCTGTACCCGTGCTCTATACAATCAGTAGCGTAGCTAGGTGACCAAGGGCCCAGGGGCAAAGAATACTGGGACCCCTAAACTATACGCACACATACACAGCTCTTTATATTCAATCAGAGGTTTACTGATCAGGTTTCGGGGGCCCCCAAGCTTGGAGGCCCTGGGGCAGAGCCCCGCCTAGCCCTTTGATAGCTACGCCAGTGTATACAAATTTAAAACATTGTTCCAGAACAATGTCCGGCTCGGTTCGCTACTGCAACCGCTGCGTCCTAGTCAAGCCGGACCGAGCGCACCACTGCAGCCTCTGCGGGCGCTGCGTGCTCAAGATGGACCACCACTGCCCCTGGGTCAACAACTGCGTGTGCTTCCACAACTACAAGTTCTTCATGCTGTTCCTGGGCTACGCGCTGGTGTACTGCACCTTCGTCTGTTCCACGTGTCTGCCTTATTTCATTAAGTTTTGGAAGGTGAGTGATTCTGCGATTGGGTCTTTGCACGTCTCCGCGGGTGAAATGACACCGTGGTACCGCGCTACAAGTTACCGCGAAACCTGAGTGGATCGAGAGCGAAAAAAAAGCGAATTCGTACGCTGCGGTATCGCGGTGTCGATTCTGCCGCAGAGATGTGCAAAAGACGTAATTGGCTGCCCACGAGTCAACTACTACAATCTCTTTAAGAAAATAGTACATCATTGCATCCTCTGCTGCTTGCTGAACAAATTATGTGTGGTTTATCTGAGGAATGTCAGTTATACCTACTTTAAACTTGAACAATTTAGTAGACACGGTATATCAACGAAACCACGTTTTAATTTATTTATATTGATGTTAATCTTTTTTTTTTTTTTTTTTTTTTTTTTTTTTTTATGACATAGGAGGCAAACGAGCAGACGAATCGCCTGATGGTAAGCAATTACCGCCGCCCATAGACGCCCGCAACACCAGGGGGGTCACAAGCGCGTTGCCGGCCTTTAAGATGGGAGTACGCTCTTTTCTTGAAGGTTTGAAGGTCGTATCGGTCCGGAAATACCGCAGGCGACAATTCATTCCACAGTTTTGCTGTGCGAGGCAGGAAATTTCTGGAGAAACGCACAGTTGAGGACTGCCAACCATCTAAGTGGTGAGGGTGATAATGTTGTCGCGTAGGACGGTGGCGGAAAGAGGCGGCAGGGATTAATCCGAACAATTCCTCGGAGCACTCCCCGTTATAAATGCGATAGAAAATGCAGAGCGAGGCTACATCTCTACGCAACGCCAATGACTGAAGCCGATCTGTAAGATCCTGGCAGCCGACAATTCGAGTCGCTCTCCGTTGGATGCGATCCAGGGGGAGAAGTTGGTACTGAGGTGCTCCCACCCATAGATGGGAACAGTATTCCATATGTGGGCGTACCTGTGCCTTGTAAAGCTGGAGGCGATGGGCCGGAGTGAAATACTGTCTCGATCTGTTGAGCACACCGAGCTTCTTCGATGCCAACTTGGCCTTACCCTCTAAATGGCCGCGGAACTGGACTTCACTCGAGATGTCGACGCCAAGGATTCCGATACTGGCTGTGGCAGATAGAGGAATGTTCTCAAAACGAGGTGAAGCGACAAACGCAAGCTTTTTTGCGGTAAACGCGCAAACCTGTGTCTTAGTGGGGTTAAAATGGACTAAATTTTGTCGACCCCATTCTGAGACTTCTTTAAGGGAAGTTTCAACTTCAGACGCAAGTTTGTTCCGGCTCTCAATGACATTTTCCCGAGAAATGTTGGGTCGGCCGGTGTAGGAGGCATCACCCGTACTATCGTCCGCATAACAATGAATGCCGCTAATCTGCAGCATGTCATTGATATGCAGAAGGAATAGCGTGGGCGATAGCACGCAGCCTTGGGGGACACCAGCATTCACAGACATGGAGTCAGAGCATTCACCGTCAACTACGACCTTGATGCGTCTGTCTGCTAGAAAGCTACTGACCCATTCACACAATTTCTCGGGAAGCCCATAGGATGGAAGTTTCGATAGAAGTGCTTTGTGCCAAACCCGATCAAAGGCCTTCGCAATATCTAAACTGACTGCCAATGCTTCACCCTTTGTCTCGATCGCCTGCGCCCAACGATGTGTTAGGTAAACTAGAAGATCACCCGCCGAGCGGCCCCCACGGAAACCGTATTGGCGGTCACTAAGCAACTGGTGGTCCTCTAGGTACCGAAGGAGCTGGCAGTTGATAATGGACTCCATTATCTTCGAGAACAGGGAGGTGATAGCTATTGGCCTGTAGTTTGATGGATTTGAGCGGTCACCTTTTTTTGGGATCGGGTGCACCAAAGCGGACTTCCACGAAATCGGGACTATGCCAGAAGAGTATGAGAGCCGAAAAAGGCGCGTTAAAACCGGTGCCAACTCAGGAGCACACATCTTCAGCACAATCGCAGGGATACCATCGGGCCCACATGACTTATGAATGTCGAGGGAAAGAAGAGCTTTGCGCAGTGAGCTTTGGCGGAACCGTATATCCGGCATTCTGCTCTCACACTGCGGTATGGTCGGCGGTGCATGTCCCCCGTCATCCAAAGTCGAGTTAGATGCAAAGAGTTTGCCTAGAAGATTGGCTTTGTCTTTTGCGTCGTGGGCCAACGAGTCATTTCCCATGTTTAGAGGCGGAAAAGATTGCTTGCAGAAGTTCCCTTGGATAGCTTTGGCAAGAGACCAGAACGCACGAGTTCCCGAGGGAAGGCGCTCTAATTTCTCGCCAATTCTACCAATGTGCAACGACTTTGCCTGGGCAATTACTTTTTTGAAGGACCGGGAGGCAAAGTTGAACTCCTTTCTTAGTGCGCTGGTTTTTTCATCCCTAGTCGCCGCCGCATTTGCCCAAGCTTGGAAACATTCTTGCTTACGGCGAAATGCATTTTTGCAGGATCGACCAAACCAAGGTTGGGATTTGCCACCAATAGGGACCGCAGAGGATGGAATGAAAAGTTCCATTCCCTGCAGCACCACGTCAGCAACAGAGTCCGCAGCGACATCGGGATCATCCGGCTTGAAGCACACCTGCCGCCAAGGGTAGGAAGCAAAGAAGGACCGCATCCCATCCCAATCTGCTGACTTGTAGTGCCAAACACGGCGGCTACAGGCCACTCGTCGACGCGGCGGGCACATGACTGGCACTGTACTTCGGATCAGGCAGTGATCCGAAGAGCCGAGTGGGGCCACGACGGATATTTGGTATTCGGCCGGACGAGAAGTCAGCAGAAGGTCCAGCAGGGAAGGTTCGTGGCTCTCCACATCTGGGATTCGCGTAGGCGCTTTAATCAGTTGTGTTAAGCCATTTGCCAGGGCAAAGTCGTGAACAGATCTCCCTGCATGATCGGTTTTGCTAGAGCCAAGCCATTCGGCGTTGTGGGCGTTAAAGTCACCAAGTATCACAATCTCAGCGGAGGGAATCTGCTGCTGCACGAAGTCTGCAGCTATTTGGATCTGCTCAATGAGTCGGTCAGTTTCGGCATTACCGCTTAATCGTTTAGTTACGTCGTTAAAAAACTTAGCAGTGCGTTTAAATCTCGTTTCCTTAATACAGGGTGTAACAAAAATACTGGTGATCCGTTTAAGGGCATAATTGGTATCGTATTATGACTAAGAAAAAGTAGAAGAAAAAAATTCTGGGCGCGAAAAGAAATTTTTTTTTCTTTGGGACAGGTGCTCTCAGCCTGGCCGGCTCCATACTAAACCAAAAAATTTTTTCGCGCGAAAAAATTTTTTTCTTACTTTTTCGTAATTACAATACGATACCAATTATGCCCTTAAAAGGATCACCAGCATTTTTGTTACACCTTGTATAAGGTCAGTGATTCTTTTGTTTATTTTTTTTCTTATCAATCGCGATGTTTTGCAATGATGAGTGAATTGTTTAATTAGAACATTGTTTTTTATTTTTATGCCGTTATGAATTGTTTTGTTATCAATCTTTAAACTTTTTGTATGTATGTTTTTTGCCATAGTACCTACTCTTCTCGGGTTACTGACCAGTTTTAACGGTCTCTGTAGCCGAGTCTTACATTCTCTTATATATATTTAAATAGGAGGACAGGAGGTCAATGTTTTATATAAGTATGACTAGTTCCCATAACACAAGCCTACTGTGGGACTTAGTCCCATAGTTTTCGAATAGTATAAAATCTAGGCAGATGTTCCAGGTTCATATGGCAGAGGCACTATAATCACCCAAAGATACATATTTATTATTAATGGAATGACGTTATTGTATTACTAATTTTCAATGACGCGCAAATCCGACGACTAAGGTCCATTTTCCCACATAATGTCACTTATAACTAGAGTAGTACCATTGCCAACACTGTTAACAGTGTTAACTGACAATTTGTAATCCCTATTGCAACGGCATAAGTTCTATGAACGGTCAGTTACTTGTTTTGCTGTTTGTACGTATGCAGCTACGTATGTTATTGTATCCGCAGAAGTGGCGACTGAGGTCATAAAACTTCTCTTTCACACTTGACCGGCCACTACAAGAGAGAAGGAGACAGCATTTATGAACTCAGTTGCCAATTAGTTTTGCGGCTACTATAGCTCGCGATACTACACGTTGTTTACGCTAATCCTTGCGTGGGTCGTCGCGCTGCGGTTGTAGATTGAGGACATTATCCGGTTTACTACAGGCCATCCATGGTTGGCATTCTACCGCCTATTGCGTCGTGCGTCACTTTCGCACTTACATACTTGTTAGAACGTGACAGCTATGGTATCAGGCGATAAAAACCCGACCATATTAGGCTAGCAGGTCTATATAAATACGATATGTGCATTCATTGGCACGTCTTTAAGTAGGCGTGCATACAATTTCGAAACTTGTTGCATTAACATAAAGGTCAGAATGAACGCAATTAATAGACTTAGCAGTGTTTAGACGCTAGCATATGTTGATAGGAGTTCAATTAGATTTGGTATCGCAGGTTTTTGTAATTGTGAATTGAAGCATTGCAAGATTTAATTAAGGTTGGTTCTTTTAAGAGGCTGACAAGACCCGATGACCTTCAAATTGACTTTACTTAAACAGTCGTATAGCTATAACTACTTGTTTTGGAAAAGTAAAAAAAATATATGTTAATATTCATTATATTCAAAAGAACTTGGTTAATTCCAATACACGATTGGACGAAATCGGCTCGATAGAAAATAATTCCAAAGTTACATCTAAAATTAGCTTAAAACAATTGCACGTCTTTAGTTTCTTGGCTTATATGTCTGTAATTAAGGACAACATTCCACCACACTAATACTAAAAACTTCGTTGCCTTAAATTTCTCAATTAATGCATAGTTTTTTTTTAATTCATCATTTTGCAAAATTTGCAATGAGCTCCCATACTAATTGTAACGCAGTGTTTCTCTTTCACTCGCGCTGGAAAAGATAGGGAGGGAATTTAGCTCTTATCATCCTCTTAACATTTTTTTAAAGAATGTTACACTAGTAAGTTTTCGACTATAATAGTGGTCATTATAAGGTAGTTAACTTTACAATTATAGGGTAGGGTACAGTCAACAGCAGAAGTAGCTCAGCGTGTGAGGAGTTCAAAATGACCTTTAGGCGCTCGTCGTGCCAAGCTCATTTTGAACACCTCGCCCGCGTAGCTACTTCTGCTGCTGACTGTACTTACTTGACTCTTGAGAGCGCCGGTAGCCTTGTGGTAAGACGTCCGATTTTCAATCCGGAGGTCTCGGGTTCAAACCCCGGCTCGTACCACTGAGTTTTTCGGAACTTATGTACGGAATATCATTCGATATTTACTAGTCGCTTTTCGGTGAAGGAAAACATCGTAAGGAAACCGGATCTAATCCCAAAAAGGCCTAGTTTCCCCTCTGGGTTGGAAGGTCAGATGGCAGTCGCTTTCGTAAAAACTAGTGTCTACGCCAAATCATGGGATTAGGTTTTCAAGCGGACCCCAAGCCGGGATAAACGCTAGGATGAAGAAGAGAAGAGACAACAAAAAATAGCTAATTAATTACTAACACTAGTTCATAGCCAAAACAAGGTTGATTTTCGTTTATTTATTTATTCCAATTAGTGAACTTTGGTTGTCATCTGACGAATGTTCCTCAACATCGTACTTCGGACTTGAAATGTGAATCGGTTATACCTTGTGCAACCTAAGAAGCGGTTTTTGACACCTGTCATCCCAGTAAATTTTAAACCCGAAAATCGATTTTAGGTTTTAAAATGTACTGAAATGACAGGTGACAAAAACCGCTTCTTAGGTTGCACAAGGTATAGATACAAATGACAGTGTTATACCAGAGACTATAGAGATATAGACGACCACAGCCTAAGAACTTTTTGAAGCTCTTGTTAATTGCGCCATCTATGTCAAAGCCACCTAAAGATACCGAAAATGTAAGAGAAATGTCACCTGAACTGCTACGTTACTTAGTAGCTACTAGTGTACTACTAGTACGCTATTTGTTACTAGGTAGGGTAGCAGTTCAGCTACGTGCGAAGTGCCTAGCTATGTGCGAAGTGCATGGTGGGGGTAACGTGAACGATCGCGGCGCACAATGTAACAAGAAATTGGGCTCTTGTCATTATCACATTTCAAAATACTTGACATCACCTATAGGGTCAACTGTCAAAATGGTGAACCAGCCAGAGACATTTCATATAAGCAAGGAGTATATTCCATTAATAAACAAGAGAAAACCCCGTTAACCCCCCGCTCAAGAGATGGCACCACACTCATGCACACAGCGAATTGAGTTCGCTTTTTATATGTATATCCTCAAGTCTGTAAAAAAAACCTATGCCATGGTATCATCTTATCTCGCTTACGGACACACAGATAAATACTGAGATAAAGAATTTAGCAACGTAACCCTACGTTTTTTATTAACTTAATCTGCGAGTAATACGAGACTTCCAGTTCTAAGATTCTTACCATGAGCGTAGTATATTATAAGAGTATGAGAGATCGATAATAAAGTATACCACGGTACAATTTACCTTTGTTCCGAACAAACGCGAATTTTTTGGAGGTTCGCGGAGGATTTGTTTTACTGTGAAAAATAAATAGATTTTTTTTTAATGGTCAGCACGCACCCGTGCTCCCATTTTTTATATAACTTTTTAAATATACGTATAATACGTAGAAACGTACGTACGTAGAATATTCATGGTATGGATGACAAGCAAAGGAACCTCAGTGAATCATTGATTAGATTACAATGATTAACGTTGAAATTATTTGATATATTGCTAACCTTAATACAATTTCAATTGTCTCGCTTGATATTCGTACGGTTTATTTTGTTCTTACAAATAATTTCAACAGAATGTGTGAATTTTCAGATGTATAAGAAATATAAGCATGCCCACTGCGACGCGTTGATTGCAAAAGGCATATTTACTAAAGAATGCTTGGATTTGGATTTACTAGTAAAACGACCCAGTTTATCCTTTATTAGCACACAGTAGCATTCGTATCATTTTAGCACAGAGTAGGAAGCTAGATACCTAAGCAAACTTCCGTTCTCTAAATGCCGAAATTAACGCGTGTTTATTGAAACTGATAAATTAAAAATAGATTTGCACTAGATCTCTGAAAATGAATATACAAAGCCGTCGTGAAAAATCGGTTCAATCACAGAAACTTGCATTCTTGGTTTGGATTATTTAGTAAAAAAAAACAATTAGTTTTTTGATTTGTTTCTCAATAAACATAAACGAAATCACAAGTATTTAAGAGACGGGAGATTTTGTGTACCTATCGGAATAACCATAACATATTGCAAAATTGGGTAAACTACAGTGGCCAATTTTATAAAGCTACAACTGACAATTTACAAGCGGTAGTCTCTTTCTAATACATAGAGTTAGAAAGAGACTTCCGCTTGTAAATTGTCACTTGTAACTTTATTAAATAGGGCACAGGGCTTCTACACTATAACTAATTAAATATTCTATACTTTCATGTTACTGCCTACTTCTATGCCGTTTAGCTGGGACTTTTTAACGAAAAGGTAATTCTGATAGGTGCCCTCAGTATTCAAACTGTCACTTAGAAACATTATGTAGCGTAGTGATTGGGATATTGACCGGCTTGTCGTATCTGATAAGAGCTGTTATCAGAGACGAGGCTCGCACGCGTACTTTTGAACTTTGTCGCGTAGATCTGTTGTTTTGTTTTTGTTCCACATTGTTTGAATACTTTTTATGATATTAAATATTTGTATACTTTTTTAATGTCGTATCGCAGTGGGGATGTTTGTGTGTGAATGTTCAGCCAGTGTGGAATATTATGTACTTTCCTACACTGATAGTTCACCACGCTTTAGGTAGGTATTCATTTACGTTTGAATCGAAAAACCATGTTAAATACAATTTAAACTGTCCATTTTATTATCAATTTTTAATCTACATAGGCGGAAGTAGTTGTAGTTTTATTATAACTATTACAAACCAGGGTATTCGCTTCTACCTGTGTATCTTTTTAGTACGGTTATATATAATAATAAAAAGTAGTTAATGCTTCTAAAAATATCCATTTAAACACTTTGAAATCCTTTACGCAGAAGGTAATACTGTTAAAGTTGTTATGTTTAAAAACTAAAGTAATTACCCTTTAATTTTTGTAAGTGTTCAAATTGACCTTATTTTTTGCTATTGTTACATGGATACAAGTTATTCAAACCAAACAATTAAATTTCCAGGGAGGTGACTTCGGCAACGTGGCGAACGCGGGCCGGTACCACATTGTGTTCGCGTTCTTTGTAGCGCTCATGTTCGGCATCTCGCTGGGCTCGCTGTTCGGGTACCACTGTTATCTCGTCGCCACCAATAGGACGACACTAGGTACGCATACTATAGACTTCAACGCGGGCCGGTGCCACATTGTGTTCGCGATCGTGGCGCTCATGTTCGGGAACTCGCTGGGCTCGCTGTTCGGGTTCCACTGCTATCTCGTCGCCACCAATAGGACGACACTAGGTACGCATACTCTAGACTTCAACGCGGGCCGGTGCCACATTGTGTTCGCGATCGTGGCGCTCATGTTCGGCATCTCGCTGGGCTCGTTGTTCGGGTACCACTGCTATCTCGTCGCCACCAATAGGACGACACTAGGTACGCATACACTAGACTTCAACGCGGGCCGCAACCACATTGTGTTCGTGTTCTTTGTAGCGCTGATGTTCGGCATCTCGCTGGGCTCACTGTTCGGGTACCACTGCTATCTCGTCGCCACCAATAGGACGACACTTGGTACGCTTACTCTAGACTTCAACGCGGGCCGCAACCACATTGTGTTCGCGTTATTTGTAGCGCTGATGTTCGGCATCTCGCTGGGCTCGCTGTTCGGGTACCACTGCTATCTCGTCGCCACCTGGACGACATTAGGTACGCATACTCTTGACTTCAACGCGGGCCGGTGCCACATTGTATTCGCGATCGTGGCGCTCATGTTCGGGATCTCGCTGGGCTCGCTGTTTGGGTGCCACTGCTAACAATTTTTTTTTATTATTGTTTATGTCCACCTGTAGTTCAATGTATTATAGTAGACTTAACTAAAGCCTTTAACCTACAACCCTTGGACTACAGTCGCTTCTAGGGAAGTTCAACAACTTTTGGGGTCACCTGGCAACTTTTTCCAAACACTAGCCACTGTCTCGTTTGACATCTTCAAATTTCAAGTTGGCACTGACTGTGGTCCAAGTCCCTAGAAGTGACTGTATATTACCTGGTCCACTTTGTTCCGATCCCTACTGCATTGCATTAAGGCCCACATTTGTTTGCAGACGTGCTCATAGCGTACCGCCGGCTCGGTAGCCCCGCTAGACAGATCATTGGTAATATTTTTAAGAGATTGGTCGATGGTAAATGCAGCCACTTCTATGAACAGTTTTGTTGTTAATACATTGTAGTTTTCGTAGGCCATGTAACTCTTTACCAAAAACGTCCCTTGTGTTGTGACACGCTGTACAGTCAACGCCAAAAATATGTACTCACTTTTGCACCTTCCTCCATTGTAATAAGGTTTAAAAGTGTTTACATATTATTGACGTTGACTACGCTGAAGGAATTTAGGTTGGTATTTGTGTTAACGGCACCATAGACTTATTCTTCCATCTGTATTACATATTTTTTATAGATTGTATGTATTTAATTTGTATTTGCACCTTGTAATGGGGTTGGCAACTGTCAACGGTTTGGCCAGATGGCGCCAGCATAGCTAGTACCTGTCACTAGTATTGTTGTATGGGATTTGGCTTAAAGGCTAGCCCATCAGGGCCGGAAAAAAAAAAGAATTTGACACAATTGGTAGGACTGACAGGTACCAACTATGCTGGCACCATCCGTAAAAACTTTCGACCGGCCAACCCCATTTCGATAGTGATAACTTGATAAGTAATCTCATGATGTAGTTTTTATCTCCATTCATAGTCACAATTTAGCTATCATTAGAAACGTCACTCGTGACTCATAGATTAGATAACGAATAACGATGTTGACTACGAAAACTAAACGCTTTTTGCTGTATAGTGTTGAATTATCTTTTAATTTTGAAACAATGCTCGTCTAAGTTCGCCAATTGCTGACATGCATAATATTTTTGTCGGTTCAAGTCGAAGGCAGTGTAATTTTTCTTATATTTTCATATGCCTACTAACCTTTTGGAGTCCAAGAACATCTAATAACTCACAGGTCAGAGTGACAAGAACACTTAACCTTTACACTTTCACGTAAGGTTATATGGCTCGTTTGCCTCTGTGATTTTAGCGTGTGAGTTTTTTCGAACGAGCGGAGCGTAAGCGAAGAGAATTCTTACAAACGATTTAGGCTACTGGGAAGTCTCGGCTTTTGACTTTGAGAATTTGTTGGATGTTTTTTTTTTAATACCACGACAGCGGCAAACGAGCATACGGCCTGATGGTAAGCAGTTACCGTAGCCTGTGGAGGTTAGCATATACATATAATTTTGAGTTCGTATATAAGCAAGATCGATCAAAGGGTCATGGAGCTAACAGGCGCGAAAAAATCATCACATGGGTCTTAAATCGCGAGTTCTGAGTTCGATGCGGAATACTAGTTGTATATCACGTATGATGTTCAAAGGGCTAAATTTTATCACCGCACACAAATAAAAAACCGGTCAAGTGCGAGTCGGACTCGCGCACGAAGAGAACTGTAAAAACGGCAAAAAGATCATGTCTGTTGTATAGAAGAGTATTTGTTGTTATAAAACATCACGCAGCTGCAGCAACTGTCTAATTATCACGGTTCATGAGATACACCCTGGTGATAGACGGACAGACAGACAGACGGACAGCGAAGTTTCAGTAATAGGGTCCCGATTTTATTTTACCCTTTAGGTATGGAACCCTAAAAATTGAAATACTACAGCACAAAATGGTACGTTTCAGAGGCGTTCCGGGCGCCCATGTTCCGCGGAGGAGTCGATAAGGCCGGGTTCTCCATCGGGGCGTACGGCAACTTCAAGGAGGTGTTTGGCAACCAGCCCTACCTGTGGGCGCTGCCCGTCTTCAGCAGGTAAACCAGGCTTCATGGAGGGGAATGGATGGCGGTTGCACAAATGTTCATCAATACCGGCGACACAATTAGGCCCTATTTGGGGCCTGTTTCTCGAACGGTATTAGAAAACCTTTAGAGAAATAGCCCCCTGTTGAAATACATATTAGTGTTAAGCTATGTCCACACTGTGCCATTTTTTCGACAAGGGCATGTGTTATAGCGCATTCAACAGCGAACGTGAAGATGAAGATGAAAGTTGACGAAGAAAAGGGCACAGTGTGGACTTAGCTTTATATTTCGCTCTACTATGGAAGAAAGTGAGGCAACCAGAATGTCACTAATATGAAAGATATTTTCCACGAACTGGCCAGCGAGAAAGTGAAAGTAACGGCACGATTGTTTTGAGTTGGTCCTTGGTCAGTACAATTGACAAGTTAACTGATGTCTCAACTGTAAGTGCCTAGACTTGAGGCCTATTTAATAAAACTACAAGTGACAATTTACAAGCGGAAGTCTCTTTCTAACCCTATGTATGAAGAGAAACATTTATTTACATAACTAAATATACAGGGGTACTACAGTACAAATACTAAACTAAATTAATAACTAGCTCAAATCTAAACTAGGCCCTTGCGGCATTGTACCAAGGATGTTGGCGGCATTTCCTCGTTGTATCGCAATGCTGTGCGAGGAAACCGCCAGCTCTTCGGTATGTATTAGAAAGAGACTACCGCATGTAAATTGTCAATTGTAGCTTTATTAATTAGGCCACTAGTGTAACATGAAGTGTGTTAATGGACATTTATGCAACCGCCTTGTTAGTGGAATATGCTGAAACAACAACATCGCAATTTGTCTTTGTCTTGATTGGGTTATTGGGTATTCCTAATTATTACACTGACACAAAAAAAAATCTTTAGGCTGTGTTCTACTGTTAGCGTCTTCAATGTAGGTATATATTTCAGCACACATTTATATACATATTTTGCAAATAGTTAATTGTAATTATTGCAAATTCTCTGACACATTTTATGGTACAGCTAGTAACCTAGGTTGCCTAGGGAGTGAAGAGCTTCAAATGGCCTTCAAAACGTTTATTCTCTTAACAATAAAGTCGTGTTTTAATAATTTTCAACGTCTCACTTGCTTAGCTACTTCTGTTACGTACTGTACCAATCTTCGTTACGGGGGTAGCTTTATTAATTTTAGACAAAGGAAAATTTGGTCAAAAGTATTTGCTAAAAAAATATCGCGAGAAAATACAGTGCGAGTAGCATTTTAATCAAAATACAAGTAAAATCATTAAATTTTACCTAGATACTAACTAATATCAAAGGTTATGCACGACATATGAACGAGAATAAAAATCTTTGGAAATAATCTTACACATAAATTATAACTACAATATCACAGAACTGTAGTCTTCGTCAGGTTTTTCATTAGGTATGTAATATTGGTTGGAGTATTAGAGAGAATAGCTCACCACACGTGTGTTTCTTAGTTTGTGGGTTAGACATGTGATTGTGTGCATGTTCAGATGTGTGTAAAAAGAAGTGAATGACATTTCTAACACGACCGGGTTTCTAGATAGCAATGAATTAACAGTGTGTATTTTTTTAGTTATAGGATCAAAGCACATTCACATAATCATTACTACTAACTTACTTTCTTTGTATTATTTTATTATAATCAATTAGCTTCTCGATTTCAGCTCCATGACAAAAATCGTTTTCCAACATGTTCTTAATCACGCCTTAATCCTAAGTTCACCTGGGCTTGCTAATATAATATCTAAGTGGTTATATTTCATAAATCACTAACGTTTCATGTTCATCTTACAGGTCATCATTTTACAATATCAGCTGCTAATGTGTAATACTTGTATACATTAATATGCAACTAACAAAGAAGTTGTTATTACGGCTCTCACGCTTGCTTGTACTATATTTATATCAATTATTCAATAACATGCTACAATAGTTTTATTGTTGTCTAGTATCGTTGCTATAACTGTATGAAATACTGTATTTACAAATAAAACAAGTCATTAATGAATCAAATATCGATGAAATTAGTGTAGGGACCACTTCTTTCTATGAATCTGCATGCAATGGATTCAATTTTTTTAGATGTCTTTCTCCCTTGTGTATTTAAGATTTAATATTAAGATAATCTCGCCATTAAAAACAATTTTATTTACTAAGCTGCCCGATACCAAAAAGTACTTAAGTTTAGTTTAATATTCTAACCTATATTATCGCTGCAATATGCAAACGATCGAAAACGATCGACATATCGCAGTGGCGTCAAACACCACCCGTACCTCAACTTTGCGTAGGGGCAATATCGTAACGGGGTTAATCCGACGTGCGATGATTGCTAGTAGAAAACTTTACCAAGCATTCGTAACTCAGTAAACGATTTTGTCAGTTTGGGTGACGGGTGCGATTTCCCCGTGCGGAGGGAGCACCAGCTACAGACGTTCACGACGCCGCAGGAAAGCTACGATTCCATGGGCACCACGCGCTCAAGGTCAGACAAACCCCCGCACTTCAACTCAGACGACTCGCACATACCTTGAGAACTATACTTAGTTAGCCACGGAACAGCGACGCCCCCGCTGTATGCCATACGTGTTTTAAATGTATAGCGGACTGCGGAAGCGTCGACTGATAAGTGATAACGCTCGTAGCTTCGTGGCTTTCGGGTTAGCTCGTATTATGCTCAGATAGGCCGACCGGGGACTATATTAGTACCACAGTGGACATTGTTGACTGATAACACGTGAACTTTATTGCAATAAGATAAGGTTCAAGTATCGTCAGTTAAGAGTGTTTTGCTGATATACGTCAACATTCACGAAATATGACAAGATACGTTCAGTTAATGATAACAAAGAATCTGTTTCATAATTGCCTGAAATTTACCATGCATGACTATTAGCCAAATAATGTTTTACATCTGCTTTGACGGATCAAGGCAGTGATGAGTAAAATTTAGGTATTGTTTACTGTAGTTTTGTATCTGGCCAGTTGTGTTGTCGATATTACGCGGATGAGGACGTTTCACATAATTTACTCGATATACTCCCCGGATCAAACTTGCCCCAGTTAGGGATCAGAAGGTAGATAATGTTGTGTGTTAAATGTAATGATTTCGTGGCTCAATAGTTTCGTAGTATAACATAACTTTTTAAATAAACTTAAGATTTATTTTCTCTCCGCCTTCATATTTGTATTAGCAGTCATTTAAATTGGCGTCTTATATTATGTACAACGGAAACCATTATATTTAACATCCAACTGAACACAATCATGTCTTAAACATGTCTTTTTGAAGTCATTTTTGTCTTTATTAAGTCTGAATCTATGCATTGTTTTATATAGTTTAGTATTAGTGTGGCAGTAAATTGTTAGTCTCTCAATTTTATACCGTTTTAATATTTAATAGGAAACAATTAATGTTGTCTTTTATAGGTGCTATTTATGGGGTCGGAGCTATAAAATGCTGACAGTCAATTAAAATTATTATGTAAACTAATTAGTATGAAGTTTTAACCGTAAAGGTTAGTGAAGTTTTTATGAACGTATATTAATATTGTTATAATTATTCTGTAGGTGCGTATTATTTTGATATTGTGCATATTGTTGTATGCAATGCTCGGGTAATTTTTAACATTTTTTTGTCGACGGAGTGACTTAATAATTACTAGGTATGTTCTCAAATATGACATTTTCTAGTTCTTTACTACTCTTTTAAAACTCTATTTTCATCTTAGATACTAAATTATTTAGGAAATCTATTATTATATTATGTACCTGATACATAACATTCTTTAATTCTGTAAATCGTTCTCAAGTTACGTGGGGTTCGCGCTGACATGACTTAATTGAAATTTATGAATAATACAAAACAGTTTTCTAATATTGATTGTAATGTTTGCGAATTGCTTCATAATGCATTTATTATTTTTGAGCTATATACAACACACAAGACTGATAAAGTTAGAATCCTATGAATTTGTATGTTTTGTGCACAATAAATTAATTTGTCTTTTATTTTGTTTTTTATTTTATTTTATTTACTTTAACGCTATGGGCACTGCGGCTCCGCCCGGAACCAGCTTCATTAGTAGAATAAACAGCTTTTATGCAGCTTAGAAACTTATTTAGCAAGCAAAACGGATATTTTCATACACTACCTTAACCACACCTTTTCTTTAACCAACTTTTTTCGTAGACAATATCTATTTTTTGTTTTTCAAGTGACTTATCCTGGCTAAGCTTAAAACTGATCAAAGTTTTAAAGAGAAACAGTTTCTTTAAAAATTATACACGTACTGTCTGTGTGATGTATATTTCAATTTATTTCTTTGGAATATTCTAAATTCTTCTCTTCCTCTCAGTCTACTTAGTTTCTTTGACTGCTGCACATAGAATAATATGCCTAAGTGTTTGCAAGAACATGAAAACTTCGTAGTCCTTTATAGTCATATTTCCAAATAGACCAGTAATATGGCTCTAAAAAGTACTCAAAGGCGGTTTCCTTTATATCTGCAGCATTCACGGACGTATCAGCTTTGCTTCTAAATGTCACAATTGGTACGGCGGGCACCTGAGACGTTTTGTTAATATTTTAGCGTGGCGAACGGGCACGAGACTGAGAGATGGAGACTTTGCCCGCAGAAGGGCGCGGAAATCCCGGCCATAGTATAAGGAAAAATTACTAATCTAACCCACTTCCATTTAGAAATATTTTATTACTATTAAATAAATCAATTCTTATTCGTAAACATGCTTTTCATTCATTGGCGATAAATACCCGTTTTTGATTGGTCAAAATTAAAGTCATTCACTTCTTTTCGATGTAGCTACATAATCTTAAGTATTATATATTATAGAGTGTCCTTTTGCATGCTAATTATGTTAGCAGTACACCAAATGCTTATAGAATCTAGGATGTGCTACAGCAAATAGATTTAAGGTCAACTCGGCGAAGACCGTGAGTCGGCGAAGATCGGATAGCAAGCAATTACAGCAAATTCTACATAGCCTTTTTTTACGAAATGGTAAAATTGTTGTAGAACTGTTCTAGAACAGTTTTACCATTTCGTAAAAAAAGCTATGCAGAATTTGCTGTAATTGCTTGCTATCCGATCTTCGCCGACTCACGGTCTTCCGCGAGTTGAACTTAATGGAAAAGGTAATGAAACGTAGAAAATAGAATAGATGTTTTCGTTGGTCACATATATGCACTTTTAATTTATTTTGACTGTATTTATTCACATCAACATGATCATCCATTTACGAATACTTGTAGTATAATCTAATAAATATATTTTTATCATTTTTAAATAGATTAAATCACTCAAGCTGCGTTAGTATTTAAGATTTGACGTTATAAATACAATGAAATAGCTGTGAATGGCTATAATCAGGGATTACGAATTTTAAAAAACAATATAATAAGAAAAGTGTCTTACATGAATGAATGCTACATGCATACCGTAAATGTTTTTCCAATTTTATCACATCATACATTTTTTATATGGGTTGGACACTATTTTAACGTATAGGTACGCCCCTACAAAAAGTGCAAAAGGTAATTCTTTTTTGGTAAATAATGGTAGAATTCTACATTTAAAAATACAGTATTTTTAGTAACTTACATCGACCACAAAAGTTGCTAGATACTGTGACACATTATACACTCGAGAGCAAAAGTTTCGGGTCACTAGCATTTTCTTGAATATCTTTAAAATTAATATTTTTTGAGGTATTCAAGAAAATACTAGTGACCCGAAACTTTTGCTCTCGAGTGTATCTGAGAAGTGACGTTTGAGGCCGATCGTGGTACGAAGTACTTGTTTTATTTGGTAAAATGCATCTCTTAGAATAAATGCTGCAAAAGCCACGCTGGATTAGTACAAGCATTTGTGGCCCGAACCAGTGGTAGGTAAGGGCCATAAACAAGCGATCTGAGGTCTTCTTTATTGCCCATGGTGCGTACTCAATTTTACGTCATCTCCCGTAAATTTCACTTACCGGAGTGTCGTCCTAAAAAATTTAGCTCTGTGGAGTATCTATCTACTTTACGGACAAGAATATTTTTGTATTGTGTACCAAATAAGACAAGTACCTAATACATAATGTACCGAGGAAACCCGTACATAATATATCTGCTCACTACAACTTGTATTACCCTGGGACGCTAGCTTCGGAGACGGCATCGCGTTCCCGCTGCCGACTGTGGAGGAAGACACAGAGTCGCTGCTGAGCTCCGAGCGCTGGGACCGCTGGGGCGAGCGAGCGAGGCCCTTCGACGAGCGGGAGAGCTCCTCCTTCGACGAGCTATGAGTGTAAGGTGAGGTGCCTTTAACGGGGCGCCATTGTAACAATGTAAGGTTAAATATAAGTAATTACGTATTTAGGGCGGTAATATGAAGAAGGGCTCGCGGGCATTTGTGGCCCGAACCGAAGGTAAGGGCAATGCGATCTGAGGCGTTTATTACCGCCCGTGGTGCGTACATAATTTTACGTCTTCTCCTAGGTGTGAAGTGAGATTTGCCGCTGCGCCTGAGGGCGGTAAATCTCACTTACCGCCCAGAGTGACGTAAAAATATTGAGAAAGACGCGCTAGTCCTGTGAAGGTATGAGTGCTAGAACTAGAGCGTTTGGTCTTTCGATTTGAACGACAGTTACTTCGATAGGAGTGTATTCTGTGGTGCCCACTAGGGATGTTACGGAGGTGGTATAACGGAACCGGAGTCGGAACCGAAAGTTAAAAATTATTTTTAACGGAACCGAAACCGAAGTCGGAACCGGAACCGAAGATAATAAACTTTCCGTATTGAATAGAATGTTTTTTTTTTTCATTGCGACATCTTCATAAAATTATGAAAAATAATTGGCCTTACGAACGTTTATCTATTCTATGTTATTTATTTGTTTATTACATAATGATATATTAAAGTTAGCTAATACACCCTTTTCTTTAATTATATAAAAAAACAACGAAAGCAACTTAACTTCAACTAAAACATTCCATATGTCTGTATACAATTTTTTAAACATTTCTAAATAGGAAAAAAAAAACATCGTATAGTTTATGAAGCAACTTCTACGGATACAATAATATTGAATAGTATTTTTTCAACACACTTGCTTGTAACGAGGTACTTATTCCACCGCTTTTAGGCTCATAATCCTAGATATTAAACACACGTGCTTTTCACGATAATTATATAACTAGTGCTATAATGTAATAAATCCCATCAAGTGACGTTGGTATTCTAGTACCAAGTCTTATGTGCGCAGACAGAGGCGATTAAATTTAGACGGGTATTATTTTTATTTTTTCTAAACTGATTAGGAGTTTGCATGGCAAAAAAGTAAAAATAGTACACATTTACGAGAAAATACAAATTATAAAATCCTAATTATGAAAAATAATCATTTCTAGTAATTATTTTACTCATAAATCTCATAATACACAATAGATTATGTTTTAAACACAAATTATGTTTTAGTATTGGCTGTTTGTCATAAACTTTTGCCTCAAGGTGCGCGTGAATGCAAAAAAATGGGCGCCATATTAAAAGTTTACTTGAAGTTACAGTTTATTTGTTAGATTTTTCTTGTTGTGTTTTATTATTATTAATTTAAACAATTTATACTTTAAATGAGTAAAAAACCAACTTTAGTGTTCATTTAACCTCCGGGTCCGGATATGTTTTCAAAATGTCATTCCTACAGACTAGTAAAATGTTGTCATAAAAATGTATTTATCAAAAGTTATTACTTACAGTTTTCTGTTTTTTCCTCGCAAGTGTGTTGAAAAACGTCGTATGAAACGCGTGTGCCTGATCATTACATAGCTCGGCTTCCTTGTGCACACTCACTTCGTTCGTGCGCACAATAGCGCCTCATATGTAATGATCAATTTAGCACACTTGTATCATAATGTACTATTACCAATAAGTTTTTGCACAGTTAACATTTTGCCAGTTTAGCGTCGATTCTGCTTCTAATTTACGTGCATTATTGTGACTTTTACATGACTCTTTTGAAAAACAGATTATTGAATTCAGATGAAGCTAAAATAGATAGCTGAGACATAACTGTGATTTGATTTTGGAAGTGAACTATACATTTCGAGTTTCGCTATGACATTCGTTCTAAATAATCGGAACCGAAACCGGAATCGGAGGTGTAAAACAAATCGGAAGTTTCTATACTTCGGAACCGAAGACGGAGCTTCGTAACATCCCTAGTGCCCACTTACGACGCTTACAACAATTGTATTAGGGTTGGGCGCCATTGTTACACAAAGACATGTGAGCCTTGCTTATTTTGTGCGATGAGGTGAACGTGGAGGCCCTTCGACGAGCTATGAGTGTAAGTTGAGGTGCCTTTAACGGTTATACGACAGTTGGGCGCCATTGTAACGCCAAAGCTAATAAATATTAGTAAGTAAGGACGTTGAGAAAGACGCGTTGCTTACGCTGTCTAGTTATGAGCACTATTATACCCTATAATAATGCGCCGTAGTAACCTTAATTGGTTGTTTGAAGGTTCATTTTAAACTGAAAGTATATTTCCGTAGCTGTGATTGGCGAGGGCGTCCAACTACGCCGTGTTTCCTTTGGCGGCGAATGGGTTAAGATATGAATAGTGGCATTACTACGCTAAGTGGGGCCCGCGGCAAATTCATCGTATCAAGGGGCTCCCGTTTTACAGAAAATGTTAGGATCCTCACACGAAGAGACACATGAAAAATACAGACATTGACAGTATGTGAAAAAGGTGAACACGAGGGTTACAAATAAAATATCAATTTTAAAGTAGACCTACTTTAATTTAATATTATAAGTTATTACACTGCCAGCAGGACCCTTTCCACCCTTATTTAATGGTAACTTTTCGTTGCCTAGTTTTGCTTCTTCATAATATTTTATCTTTTGTTTTATGAATCAAGTATGTAATGGTGGCGCGTCCTCTTTGCCTTAATAATTTATTAAGTACTTATTTACTTACACTTATTAAGAATCATTCCGATGCAGTATTCAAAGATTAGGTATATCTGCATACCTATTTACTGAGAGTTCTACTTTAACCAGATATATTATACAGTAGCTACATGAATCCGGTATAAGTAGGTCTGCAGGATCCCAAAACATTCCATGTACTTAGTCACAAATAGAGGAGATTTCTTATAGTATTTTGAACTTTGCTGCTTTTTAAAATAATCGAACATTTGATTTTATTTTACCTCATATTTTTTTAGGATTGTACTTTAGGTAATGAATTTTAGGATTTTCTAAAAATTACATGGGTAAACTGAATAACTGAAAAACAAAATGGCATCAATTCACTGATTATAACAACCCTAGAGTCATGCCATTTCTAAAAGTTACTTATGCTGTCAAGAATGGACCAGCTCGTTAAGAACCACGAAAATTTATGTATAATTCGAGTATTTGTTTCGATCGCACTAGGTACATGTTTTTTTTTGATGTGGAAGAATATTCGGAATCAAAATTTAGACCTACTTAATTATAGTCGGGGCAAGTGCCAACATGAGGTAAATTCGTAGCACTTGCCATCGCTGTCTAAAAGCTTAATAAGGCGTTTCTCTTAGATTATAGGTACTCAGGCGACCAGGAGTTCGATTTTTGAATCTCACCGGTGCCTTTTTTTGTATGCAGCCGATGACTATTTAGTACGAAATACGTCACCCGGTGAGATTCAAAAATCGAACTCCAGAATACTTAACGTAGGTAGGACACCGAACGAGTACCCTGTATAAATGTGGACTAGTTTAGTGAAAGGGCCAACTTTGTCGATTTCGAACAGGACACTTCAAATATTTCACTAATAGATATCTACCTAGGGTATATTGTGTGTATTTTGTATTAGCATATAAGTGTTTTGGACAAGTACTGTAAACTTGGGTATTATTTTGAATAAAGGATTAAATGATATTGTGTGCTTTGAACAAGTATAATAACTTCAAATCGACAACGTGGGCCCTTTTTTCGTAGACTGACACAAATATCTCGCAAAACGAAGTGCACAACTCTGCTCTTATGACCACGAATAATATCGTGTCAGGTAGGCTTCTTCTGATTGTACCTACGTATTAGAGTCTGGTCGCAGATTGAGCTGACCTTGAAAACCTCAAAGTGTGTGTGAACTATCAACATCAAATGTATGGATGGTATAAGAAGGATAAGTATCTCTGATAGCAGAACGGTCGAAAAAGTGTCCAGCTGTAAACAGTAAATAATAGTTCCAAATCTCTACGAGTGGCGCTAGTATAGCTATAGCAACTTAGCAGTTATTGACGGAATGAATTGCGCTGCATATGCGCTCCCATATATTCTATAGCTATTGTGGCGCCACCAGTTTAACGCCTTTTGACGGACACTTTTGTAACATAGAGATTGAAATTGTCATCCGTACCTCTACCACCCATAATCAAATGCTCGAAAATATGACGTTTAGAATTGTGCTGTAATTAACACATTCAGCACCGAGAACCCGACTGTCGGGTTCTCTGTTCGTAGCTACTACGCGCTACATACGAGGAATACCTGGCTACGCGGTACGGAGTGTTAATGTAATTATTTGCCGCTGCTAAATCAAAGTACAGATAACATAGGCTGATTCTTATCTACCATGTATCTACCTACTCAAGCTTAGATCAAGGCAAGAAGCTAACTTCAGGTACAATAATAATGCAAGCAGTAAGTATTGAAGATTCTATGTGTAAGAGTTTTGGTAAAATGGTGCTGATAGAGGATGAATACTAGGATGAGATAACGATGACTAATTGTAAATGGATATTTTGTGTAGAACATTGGAAATTTATTTATTAAATATGGCATTTATTGATCTAAGTTTAGCTATACCTATATGTTAATCCATGTCGAGTTATATTTAAAAAAATCTAAACGGTAAAAGACAAACTAGTAAATCAGAGTAACGTTAAATGGTCTGGTAAATTTTAAGGGACCTAGGGTTATTTCTAAATGTTTTGCGTAATAATCTTCATTGTTTTTTGGCTGA
This sequence comes from Pammene fasciana, assembly GCA_911728535.1. Classification (NCBI taxonomy): domain Eukaryota; kingdom Metazoa; phylum Arthropoda; class Insecta; order Lepidoptera; family Tortricidae; genus Pammene; species Pammene fasciana. The sequence goes on along the minus strand of OU452273.1, from coordinate 28,784,374 downwards.
TCTTATCTTACTGCTGATGTGAATAGCATTATCATAGAATTTAAAGTTATCAGCATTGCGGATTATTTGTAAACTCAATTGGTTTAATTAACTACGGACTCGGGGTGTTTTCAAAGAGTGGAACAATTAGGAGCAAGTTATATTCTTTTGTAAGGTGTATTTGGGTATTTCCGAACGCCAAAAAGTGTCAGAAAATTCCGAAAATGAACTATTATTGCATGGAAATATGAGTGGTTTTTAAATGATTTTCGGAATTACCCGAATACACCATACCTACGCCCAAGTCCCAGGCGTAATTATTGCCGACGTGTTTCGATCATACTTAGTAGATTATTTTCGAAATAACCCTATTTCCGAAGTTACCCCAACGCATCTCAACGTTTTGATTGGCGGTTAAAGATTAAGCTAAACCCCGTTTTACAATTATTTTATACAATTAAGTACAAGATAAATAAACATATATTTTAGTTAATAAGTCAGTTTTTATTATAATTATCAATGTTGAGTAATGGCGTTTAAATCAAAAGGATTGTAGAAAAATCCCGCCAAAATGTTTTTTTTTTTATCGCTAGTAGGTATAGTTATGGTTACATAGATGTGATGAATTTAACGCGATGTAAAGTGCTTTGAATTATATAAGACTGCTGTGATCCCTTTTGTATATATACGAGTTGAACCCGCTAGTATACAAGCACTGATTAAATAGAGGTATGATAAAAAATAAGGCAACTTGTCTGTCTGTCTCATCTGGTTATCTGTCAGCGGGCTGGAACCTCAAGGTTGAAACTTTCACAGGTTATAACGTTAATGTGGGTAAGACCGTCCACACAGGCACAAAACTCATGTTTGCACACTTTGTACGACAGTTTGTACTGCCTTACAGACTGTGTACATTCGCCATCAGATATATCGGAGCGGCCATTGGCGGTCATATAACAAAACAACGCCTCTATTGTCAAAGCGTGCATGTTCTGATATTTTTGTTTTTGATTACCTTGGCTGCTCCTATATATTTGATAGTGACTGTACTAGTGACGTTCGTATAAAAATACAAGAGTTATGCGATTGTGTAGACGGTCTTTTACCCTTCGAACTTAGGTAAATGAATTAGCTCTCTTCACAAAACTTGAAGTTTTCCCATATTGTGTGAATTAGCGTGAAAGTACGGAACCCTATAGACTGCGTGGCCCGATATGCACTTAGCTAGTTTTTATTTACTTTGTAGGTAGCAATGAATCGTAATATTTGTATTTTTTTATATTTAAACGAAGCGCAATTGTAGCAAACGTGCCTCAGTGGTGAGTAATTTAAAATGTCTGATGGTTTGAGTAGAAATGGTTTAAGTAGGTACATTTTGAATTGCCGCTAATTTAAAATTATTTATTTAACATTGTAAATAGTACTTAATCTACTTAGTGCATATTATTAATCTGTACAATCAACCCTAATCATAATAAGTAAGTATAGGTCAATGAGATAATGATATCTGCAATGTTTTTTGTAATTTAGAAGTACAACTGTAATTGGGAATGAAATAAACTGATAAAGATCATTTTGTTTTTTGATGTACCTGTCAACCTGTAAGATCAATAAGTTTTATACCCAAGAATGTAGAAATGTTTGTAGGTAAGTAATGAACAAAATAGGAGAATGTACGTACATACTACATAGCACGGAATAGGGAGAGTAAAACGACGAACTTATTCCTTTAAGGAATCTATTCCAGTATTTACTGTAGGTACACTTCTTCCTATGTAGATAAGTATGTATGTACAGTCGCTATCAAATATATCGGAGCGGCCAAGGTGCATGTTCGGATATTTTTGAGTAGGTACCTTGGCCGCTCCGATATATTTGATGGCGACTGTACGTGTACAGTACATATTGAACTCACCCTGCATAGAAATCGCTAAATAAACAGCCATTCAACTACGAGATCGTAACTAGGAAATGCAATTTAGTATGAAAAACCCAGATAATTCTTAGTTAAAAAATCCGGGTTGTATAAAAAAACCTGAATAATAACCCAAAAACCTAGGTTTTCGTACAAAAAAACTCCGGGTTGCATTCCCTAATCGAAACGTTTCTTTGGGTAGTTCAGTACCTAGTCTCTGTACCTACGCCAACTTTCGTTGCTGCCTGTACCTATGGAAATGGAGATCAAACTTCGAACATATTAATTTGTAAAATCAAAGACGATCATCGTGATTCGATCTAGAACTACTTCTATCCTCTGCCAGTTTTTCACTTATCGATATGAAGATAGGTATTATTATGTACAGTCGCCATCAAATATATCGGAGCGGCTAAAATATATCTGAACAATTGAACATGCACTTTATCGCTTTGACAATAGATGCGTTGTTCAGATATTTGACTACCTTGGCCGGTCCGTAAGATTTTCCCCTACCAAAAAGTGCCCAACGCGGCTAAAGAAGTTTTCACTTCAAAAATGTTTACTTCAAGGTTTGGACCATCCTGTGTGTGTCCTGACTTTCAGGGGATACCTTAAATAACAAGTCATATTATATATTTACGCGAAACAAGCTTTTTGCTTCGGCGGAAACATTCGTTGCTCACTGTACTCGCTGTTCAAATAAGAAAAAATGTTACTTCGATAAACTGGGGGGTGATTTTTGAGATTCGAGCACTCGAAAGTGACATTTAAAACTCTGAATAAAACGATGAAATTATGTTTTAAAAATAAAAGCGATAGAAATTTAAAATAATGATTATTTAAACTATTAATTCCATGCGAAAAAATTGGCTACAAACTTTTGTGTGCGATTATTTTCGAGCTTGAATTTTTTGAATTCGATCGTCCGGCTGTCAAAAATCGGCCCCCTGATCTCTGTTGTAACACTATAGCAAAAGTACTTAAAGTCTGTCTGAAAAGAAAAGTGTCGTGGTTTATATGGGAGGTCATACATTCTACGACACTTCTTTCTGGACAGACTTTACCATGACTAACCTTGTTCTTTATTATTAATGCAATTGTTATTATAATTTTGTATAGAAACGGGTATGTCAAAGGCTATCTTTTTGAATTAAATAGTAACGGAGAAGCTTATAAAACAGCACAGTGCTTTTAACAATGGCCTGCAAATAATATTCTCTGTTCTCTACGGGTCCTTTATTCGGTATATTTAATTTTCAACACAAAGCTTTTTAAATTCTCACATTTGTTTCAAGAGACTTCACAATAGTTTATTGTTTGCTACTAATTTTATTAAATTGCGTTCGCAGCAGGGATTACACAAACAGAGATTCAAAGAAAATACTTTCTTGGAAGTATATTAATTTATTTAAACTAAAAAAAGTGAATAACAAACTGTCGTCTTAAGATTATTAAACCAAGCTATATTATACTGATATGGTGTATCCAGGGCTCGAAACCGGTTACCGGAAAAAACCCAGCAATAACCCAATACAAGGTGTAAAATGAACATGGATAAGACGAAACTTATGTCAAATTCCAGGGTTGTGCCCACCCCAGTCTCTGTAGGGAACTCGGTACTCGAAGCTGTTGACTCGTACATCTACCTAGGACAAGTAGTCCAATTAGGTGGGTCCAACTTCGAGAAAGAGGTCAACCGCCGAATCCAACTCGGTTGCAGGGCAGCGTTCGGGAAACTACGTAATGTCTTTTCGTCCGACATACCTCAGTGCCTCAAGACGAAAGTCTTCAACCAATGTGTGTTACCAGTGATGACTTACGGCTCCGAAACGTGGTCTTTCACTATTGGCCTCATCACAAAGTTCAAAGTCGCTCAACGAGCCATGGAGAGGGCTATGCTCGGAGTTTCTCTACGTGATCGAATCAGAAATGAGGAGATCCGTAGACGAACTAAGGTTACTGACATAGCCCACAGGATTAGCAAGCTGAAGTGGCAATGGGCAGGCCACATTGCACGCAGAGCAGATGGCCGATGGGGTCGAAAAGTGCTCGAGTGGAGACCACGGACTAGCAAGCGCAGCGTATGACGTCCTCCCACAAGATGGACAAACGACCTTATAAAGGTCGCCGGAAGACGCTGGACGCAAGTCGCTTCCGACCGATACTTATGGAGGTCCAAGGGGAGGCCTATGTTCAGCAGTGGACGTCTTGTGGCTGAGATGATGATGATGAGGTGTAACAAAAATACTGGTGATCCTTTTAAGGGCATAATTGGTATCGTATTCTTATAGTGAAAAAGTAAGAAAAAAAAAATTTTCTCGCTAAAAAAAGTTTTGGTTTTGTATGGAGGGTTGGCCAGCTGGGATGACTCGCCCCATATAAATAAAAAAAAAATTTCGGGTCCAAAAATTTTTTCTCCTACTTTTTCCGACTCGCAATACGATACCAATTATGTCCTTAAACGGATCACCAGTATTTTTGTTACAACCTGTATATTTATTTAGAAATCAATATTGTATTTAAATAATGTCTTCGTATTATAAGATTGTTCGATTAAATATTAAACGAAATAACGAAAAGCACCGAATGAATACCAGTATTTTAGTGTGAACCATAACTAAATACCGGTTTCCGAGCCTTGGGTGTATCTAAAACCTCTACAAATCTACTACTAACTTGAACTTTGTAGAGGCAATAACTTATGTAGACCTGCCGCCTGCCCCCATAGACTATTTTTAAGTATTTTGAGGTTTATGCTAGCTCTTCACTGTTCACACTATGGATGGCAGAAGGTAGATCACACTTTATCACTTGTAAATTTGATACCTACACGTACCTACATTTATTTTAAAAAGGAAAGGAAATTAGGTCCAAAGTACAAAACTAGTAGTCCGCCTCGAACTGTGAACTCGCAATTTACTTGCAAACGAGTTGACCAATATAACAAGACCCCAAGGAGGCCTTTTTTTCTCCTTCTAGCTCCATAACCACTTGATCGATCTTGCTCATTTACGAACTTACAAATTTTATGTATCTCTGCTACAGCCCCAAGAAATTTCATAAAGATCAGAAAAACGTTACTAAAGTTATCGTCGGACAAACTATCCTAATCAAAAAACCATCCAAATGCCGAGACGTCCCAGTAGCCAGGTGACAGTTCGCCATGGAGTTGTTTGTAAGAACTCACTTCGCTTACGCTCCGCGAGTTCGATAAAAACATATAGGTACTCTAAATTACCAATCGGCAGGTGCCAAGAAGGCTGGCGCATTGCTACGTTGTGTATGTGGCAAAGCTTACCAATAATTAAAAAAATACCAGGTTTCATACATAGTTAAGTCAACTAGAGGAAATCTAATGTAGCCACATTAGAACGCCGCGTGTCTGGAGGCATGATATGTTCCGTGTTAAGCACTCCAGTGATTGTGCGCTAATGTGATTCGCGACGAGCCGTGACGGGGCCGCTAATCTGGTGACGCTGGGGTCGCCAGACTAAGCGACAAAACACGTGTTTTAAGACTTTTAGCGTGTCCACTAAGAGCCACTGGTAAGTAATTGTGAATATATATTTAAAGTATTTAAACGATACATATTTAATTAAAAAAGTGGGCCGCTTGAATTGGTTTGAATACATCAAAATCATGCAATATATGCGTGTGCCTAAGTGAAATCTAATGGATTCTTCGACACTTTTCATTCGGCAGAGATACAGAAACCTCGATTTTAACAGATTTTCGAACGAGCGGAACGCAAGCGAAGCAAGTTGTTACAAACGACTTCCGGCTACGAGGACGTCTCGGCATTTCGATGGCTTTTTGACTTTGAGAGTTTGTTCGACATTTGTTCGAAATTTGTTGAGGTTGTAGCAGAGATTCATAAAATTTGAGAGTTCGTATATGAGCAGGATCGATCGGGTTACGGAGCTAAAAGCAGGGCCGTAGCCAGAATTGCGGTTAAGATAGGGCAGTGCTAATTTAAGGTAGGGCATAGCGAATTTTAAGGTAGGGCATTAACTTTATTTTCATACATTTTTGACCCAGTTGTAGGTTTTAAGGTAGGGCATTAGTGTTTTAAGGTAGGGCATTGCCCCCTAATGCCCCCCCCTAGCTACGGCCCTGGCTAAAAGGCGCGAAAAATCATCACATGGGTCTTGTTATATAGATCAGCTTGTTTTCAAGTAAATCGCGAGTTCTCAGTTCGAGGCGGACTACAAGGAATATCACGGTTTTTCCTTAGTATAGATAAATCTCCAGAACAACCTCAAAGCTGGCAACCCGATTACCCGACACTGTCCGTGCGAGAAGCGTCGTCGTTAAGACAGATAAGCTAATTCGATTGTATGGCGACACCGCGCCGCAGAGCAATAAGCTAAGAGTTCTAACGAGGTTTATACACTTAACTTCAAGCCAAGGTGTCCGTCACATTAACTTAGTTAGCTCCTTTATTCTATTCGGACTGAAAAGTGAAAACGTTAAAATTGCATGAAAATTTGAAATAGTATTAAACACTTAATTATTTCCTACTGGTTTCAGTACAGTACAGTCAGCGGCTAAAGTAACTAAGCGGGTAGGTTGTTCAAAATGAGCTGGACATGGCTTTATTGTTAAGAGAATAAGAGCGTGTAGGTCATTTTGAACACCCTACCCGCTTAAATACTTCTGCTGCTGACTGTATCTACCTATTCAATGGAGTATTTTAGGAAGACGCGAAATGGCTTTTTGTATTTTAAACACTTATTTCTAAGACGGGTTTCATTTTTCAATTCCATGTACTTACATATTTTAATCGACTAATTAATGTCAAACCGAGAAACATTAATTTTATTCAATTAATAAAGGAGGGTAGGTGGAGAGTTCAAATACCATAACCTGCCTCCACCTGTGTGATATCTAACCTGCTGTCATTATAGCCTGTTGGTGGAGTTGCGGGGATAAAACAAAATATTGAACATTTAAGTAGAAAGTTTTTTTTTTGGGGATTTTTAATTCCCAGTAATGTTTACTACTTTGATCTTAACAAGTCTCTGCTTACTCTTCAATCACCGAGAATTCCAAACAAACTGAACAACATGATTATATATGTAGTAACCACAAACTCGGGATAACTCCGTAATACTTAGGTACCAAATGTTTGCTTTCAGCTGTTTGTTCCAACTTTTCCGACCGCTGAACTTAATTTAATGGAATGACTGAATGGTGAACGTAAATTTATATAAACATGTGTTTTTGTACAAATAAAGTACTTAATTCAAATATTGACACAATTCGATATCATTTACCGGTCGCTTTTGTAAAACCTAGGTTTTACCAACTCGACGGTGGTAAAAGTCCGAAATGAAAGAAGATATCTCAAGATTTCGGGCTTTCACCGATACGAGTTGGTAAAACTTAGGTGTTACTGGTAAAACCTGGAGTTTAACAGCACTTCGGGCTTTTACAGTAACATATACATACAGGGTTGGGCAGAGTAACTGTCCTAGTTTAAAAGTTGTATACAAGTTTAAAAACAATATAATATGAGATGTTATGTTATTAATTATATTTAACACACTCTATATATTCCACATTAATTGATATGTTTTATTCTCTCTTCCTTAGCTTGTATAATTTTAAGCATCTTGCCATAAAAGGAATTTCACGCGGCACGGCAGCCATTATGCAAATAAAATACGTTTTAATTACAGGAGATCGACAAGCGACAGACTAATGGAGTGTATAGTGTCTTATTAAGAGATATCCTGGAGGATATATTAGCCATAAGATGATTCCAAAAAGCCAGGCAGTCAGGGTATAACTTCATGGTGAAATGTACCACATTAGTCGGAATTTGAGGCTGACTCTTTACATTACAAAGTACGCTATACGTATCCTTAGAAAACTAATTAACTATCGATATTTCGGTATGAGGATATATGCAGAGCTTTATTAAGATCATAAGGCTAGTTATTGGGTTTATTCTAGGGTCGGGTAGTCAAATATGGGACGACTAAGCAGAAGAGGACTTGCGTGCCGCGTGAAATTCCTTTTATGGCAAGATGCTTAAAATTATACAAGCTAAGGAAGAGAGAATAAAACATATCAATTAATGTGGAATATATAGAGTGTGTTTAATATAATTAATAACATAACATCTCATATTATATTGTTTTTAAACTTTTATACAACTTTTAAACTAGGACAGTTACTCTGCCCAACCCTGTATATATTATGACAGTTAAACATTTACACTTAGTTATATCCAAAAAAATAAAACCACATTCATAGCCGAGATAAAAACGTTGTAATATACACTAGAGATATTTGATTACAGTAAACGTCCTAATTCTCGACAAGCTAGTGCTGAATAGTTGCCACTGCTGTTGTTTATGACACTAATTTGTAACACAAATAAAACGGCGGTAGTTGAAACGCTTGTGAAATTCACCCAATACATAATATATTATCAAACAAAATAGTTAATTCCAGATTAAATTTATTGAAATAACATTACAATTTCACTACAAAGTGACCCGAATCTATTGTTCTCAAGTGTATTTCATTTGTTTGCTTTTTTGGAACAGAACTCTGTAGTGGCATCACGTCCGTCTCCACTAGCGAAGTGGCGAGTCACAATCACAAGCATTGAAATTGTCGGCCGAATTGCTGGAATCTGAATCGGCGGCTATTACTGCTGTTTTTTTTTTGCATTCGTTTTGTTATATTCAGGCTTTCATGTGTTAATTTTATAAAAGAACTTGTCCGTGTTGTTATCGTAATATAAATTTGTAATATACCTACTTATGAGTCATCCTCTAATATTGCTGGGTTAATATCCATTCGTTTGTATTTAAATATTTATTTAGGTACTTACTATTGAAAATTCCTAGCGTCTGAGGACACTGCTATTAAGACATTTAACTGAGTACTGAGTAGGTATACAGGATGGAAAGATAAGTCGGGCCCTGGAGGGAAACTACCCTAAAACGTTGAGATAGCTCAATTAACTGAAAGGAAACATTATTTTATTTTTAAAAAGAGACATATCTGCATTTACAAATTTTCGAGAAAATGTACAGGTCACAAAAAAAACTACGCCTTTTGTAATTTTTGTTAAAAACAATTTTTATGACAATTGATGGGAATCGATCCTATTTCCAACAAGAATACAAACTTCTTAATACCAACCAAAATTACGCCACAAAAGATGCCATAAATAATGAAAAAATAAAATCATACAATTTTACTATGGAAAAAAGGGAAAATTAGAAAAAAAACTGTGAATGCAGTTTTACTTTTTAGGCAAAATAAAAGAATGTTTCCTTTCAGTGAACTGAGCTATCTCAACGTTTTAAGGTAGTTTCCTTCCAGGGCCCGACTTATCTTTCCACCCTGTATAGTAGTGGTAGCGTTAGCATAAATTGGTGTAGTCTACTGACAACAAAATCTGCTTACTAATTCCCTTGACGTACTATTCCATATTCAAGCGAAACTAAAGTGTCTAAAAGCAGTATCCAGCCTTCAAAATCTTGCCTACATTTTAAATGAATTTGATATTTTTGCAGTGCATCTAGGCCATACTTAATTATTTAGCTAGAGCGAACTGATATGAAAATATTGACAAACCATTTTCAGACCAAGACCATTTTTATAATGACCTATTGAAGCTCTAGCCTGTTGACAATTAGGTTAATATATTTCTCAGATAACCCATACATCCAAGATGTCACTAACGAGTAACCTCCGTCCGGTGCCTAGATAACTCGCCTAAAAGCCTAATGGCAAAAATGGCAATTCATCCGCCATGCCATTCAATTATGATTAATAGGCGGAAGCGTGTGTATTCACATCGATGCGAGCGTACGGGCGAGTCGTTACTTCGAAAAACCATTGCAATATGACCTAGACATCTTTAACAGCTGCGGGTAATAAGAGAGCAAAGTTACTAGGAGCCTCGATAGGCGATTGGAGCGATGCCGGGGACACATCACCGATCTGGCTCGCTGCCAAACTCTGAAATATGCCTCTGAAGCAGAGTTGGAATGCGTTATTTCGTTAATTAACATTAACTTTCCCAACAACGAGTAACGTTTTTTTAATACCACGAGGCACCAGTTTTATATACCGCTGTAGGTACAAACGTTGCAAAGAACAGTAAAGACTCATGAAACGGGTTACCTTTTATCTTTTATCAAAAGGCACCATGTCGAGGCTAACAATATACCTAACCTTTTAAGGCGTAGGCGTATTAAACATCATTATCACTTTTATTATCATTAACAGTATCACTTTTAAATAAATGCGGTTTGATACAAGCTCTGATAATTTTAGGTTTGTCGTTTCTAATGTGAAAACCCTTATTAAACATTCCCAGACATGCTATTTTTACTGTGAATAGGTTTGTTTATGGAACCTTCTTCCAAATATATAATTACTTACTTATCTGTGATTTCGTTCAATGAAGCTACCTATCTTACGTTGTTAGTTAAATTAACGTTTAATAAAGTAACTGTTTTAGAAACAAAAACGATTAATAACGTTATTTATTTTGACGAGAACTACCAAACTCTGCTCTGTAGTCGCAATTATGAGACTTAATCATGTCCAACAAACGGGGCGGAAATATGAAAAGTGTGTTATGTATATGTTATTCATGTTATTTCGGCTCGAGTCGTTTAACGCAGAACGACTTGTAAGATATTGTTGTTGTCCATAAACTGTGTTATTATCCTACTAATATTATAAATGCGGAAGCTTGTATGTTTAAATGGTTAGGATGTTTTCTCCTCCTTTACGTAAAACGGCTGAAGGATGGTGTTAGCTTAGTTTTCTTATGCCGAGCTTGGATAGGTCGTTGTCACTGGCAGCTCGCAGTCACGTTTTCAGGTAGGTACCTAGTACAAAATAACTACATTATATGCTTCAATTAAAACGCCCTAGTCCAGCCAGCAGGAGAAGTAGCTAAGTGAGTCAGGTGTTCAAATGAACGCGCTCTTATTAAGTTATTAACAATAAAGTCGTGCCAAGCTCATTTTGAACACCTCAACCATTTAGCTACGTCTGCTGCTGACTGTACCACCTATATATTAACCTTTTAACCGCCGTCCTCTGACAGACAGTGACAACGTGAATGACGCCTTTATAAATTATGACAGAGTTCAAAATTGAATGTTAATTTTTTGACGTATGGTCAAAAGGTTAAGCTTCAGTTAAGAAAGTGACCTATCACCAAATTAAACTGATAGCATAAACTTCTAACTGATCACAGGGCTGTCTTCCAATTCATTTTCAAACTGTACAAATCGGTCCGTTCCCGCCATCTGGCTTCGCAATACCGAGAATGGAGGAGTTAGTTCATAAAATACGTCTATGAAAATGATTTGTTGGTACGAACAACAGCCGCCGGCCATCTCGTAAACCAGATGGACTATTCAGAGCATTTTAAAGTTATTGGTGCGATTATATTTCAACTGCGCTATGGCTTTTACGGGCTCTGTTGTCAATTATGCAATATTGTTGGATTGAGTTGAGCTATTCTGACATGTGGATATGAATTGGATCGAAATTGTGTGGTGCAATATTGATACTGATACATTTGAATCTCAGGTATCTTCACGATGCTTTTCTTCACCGGGTAGCGATTGGTAAATATCAAAGTATATTTCGTATATAAGTTCCGAAAAACGAGACCTTAGGATTGAAAGTCAGACGTCTTACCGCCAGGCTACCAGCAACGCTACTAGCTACCCAGGGTAATATTTATTAAAAATAATTTGATTTTTTCTGTAAGTTTCAATTTTCTGAAAGAAATTAGGGTTAGTAATAGGCTTTCACATGATAAATCAAAACACTCTTGATTTTTAGTGTTTCGTACCAAAACTTAGTTTACTTTTTCAACATTCTGAATGCCATGCATGAATTATAAAAAGTCATTGCTAGACTCATACCACGCTATTTGTTACTAGGTGGAGTAGCAGTACAGGTGACATTTCCTCTTACATTTTAGGTATCTTTAGGGGGCTTTCGGACAGAGGGCGCAATTGACTTGAGCTTCGAAAAGTTCTTAGGCTGTGCTGCTCTACTATATAAGTTACTCTATGATCATACGTAGGTAGATACGGAGCTCCGATCCCACTTAATTTCGTAAACCCCAGCTGCTGTGAGTTATCTCGTCAGGTCTCTAATTTTGAATGTAAGTGCCCGTTTCTGACCCAGAATCCTAACTTTTTCGTAGAATATTTAATACATTCATTTTGTTGATGTACAGTCAGCAGTATAAGTAAATAGTTTAGCTAAGCCGGTGATGATTCTGGACGCCTTAATTGTTTAAAAGAAAAAAAGAAAAGCGTGTTAAGGTAATTTTGAATACCTCACCCACCTCACTTAAGCTGCAGACTGCACTAAAATGTTAAATCCTTAGCTTTCAGATCATTTCAGGTCATATTTATCTTCAAATTCAGAGCATATTGCCAGCTGCGAACTTAGAAATGCCCTTTTACTAGTGCCCACATGGAGAGCAGCTCTCTGCAACAGAATTACCCGATACACGGAACACGGAACTCGCGCTAACCTCGTTAGCTCCTCTGTTATTACACTCGGTGCCAAAAGAAAGTGCACAACTTCCGCCAACACTGCAGTGTAATTGCACTGAAACTGAATAAAATGTTAAAAAGTTCTCAACTATCCGGCGCAAACATGAAATTAAATTGTGTTGGATTAACAGTGTTTTCCACCGGTGTGGGGTTTTAATTTTAATCTGACGTGAGTTTTTCGTTGGAATATTTTAATTTCCATTTTTTAATTTTAATGTTCTAACTAAATAGTTCGATTGAGGGCTGTAAAAGTATATTCCTATATGGATATGGCTATGGGCATATACCTGTACAAAATACACGTATGACTTACCTATTTTCTCGTACTCTAAATGAAAAATAAGGTGTAGTAATACTACGGACTACTTATATATCCTTACTTTATGGTGATACTTTACATATTTTCTATTTCCACTAATACCTATTTTTTTTGTTATAACATCTGCAATTTTTTGGAACTTTCAAATCTTTTTTTTATGGTATTTTTTTTGTTTTAATGTAACACTTTCATTTTTATTATTATGTATCAAAACCAATGAATCAAAATAAAAATAAAGTTTAAAGTAAGTATTAGTAAGTATTTAGTATAAAATTTGTGTATCAAAGTTCGAGACGAATAGACGATCCTTCCGTTTCGTCCAGTAAGTTCAGTATCTACCTTATTTAGGTAACGACTGTGTCGTAAAGCTTATCCAGGTGGATAAACGACAATCGTCGAGATTGTCGTTTACATTACGAACATTACGATACAAAAGATTACGACACCAACACAACTTTTAACGTCACTGCTGTCATGTTTATATAAGTACTGTTTTGCCATGTCAGGGTTTTGCTTTAGGTTAACCAGAATATGGGAACAATAACAATCTAAGCTTTCAAGAAGCCGTTACGTTTTCGATTGACGATAAAAACCATTACTTAGGGTATTTTGATTTGAAGTCGCGTCTTATTGACCACTGACAATGTTTCAAAATACACCAACTGTGGTGCATATTCGATTGAATGGACTTTTCGTTCATTTATGTTTAAATAAGTAAATATTATTATGTCATTGAGAAAAAATGATAAATATCCGATATGAGACAATTCAATTTACCTACTTATAGTAAACTAGCTAATTATCTTGGCTCGCTGACTCCTGTAGAGAATACACCAGAACAGCAGCATGAAAGCTGCCTGCTGCTGCGGCTACATCGCCGAGGTGGACCTGAAGTGCGTCCCATACGTCCCACTGTCTGGCAAAGGCCTCTAATTATCATAAAAAAACCGTTTGGGGCATACGCTAACTCAATGCAGATTGCGGCCTTCGCATCTATGAAAATTAACTGGTAAATATTAACAAAAATCACTGCTACAAGTCGGGGTTTGAATCCAGGGCCTCCGGTTTGGCAGCGCCCTTCAGCCACGCACTTGTTCCCTACCCACACTTTGTATTCCGCAGATGGATATCATACAACATTTAAGCGTTTTTACGTCGACAGTAAACTTGTGAAGGCGCTATCTCACTTAGTTCACACTCGTTCACAGTCGTAAAATATGAAAAGCATCCGAAATAAAGGTGTGACGTAAAACTCGGCCGATGATAACAGTATACTGAGCACGTAAAGAATTTAAGACAAGCGTAAAGTTTTATTTTGTTTGCGTTGATCCGCGACGCTCCCCCGAGGCTGTACTGTATCAACATTGACACGATTTGTAATCCTATAGGTATACCTATGTTTTGTTAAGTTAGATTTTGACTAGTATGAAGGAACCTATATACTGAATTTACAACCGTGACGCGTCTTAGCACAGGATTATGACAATTCCCATGCTATAAAATTAGGATGTCCCTTATAATGTTATTTAGCTAAATTAATAACGAATACCTTGGGCCGTATTCTGACTTTAAAACACGTTTAGGCACGATAAACCTTCAATACAACTCCAATGCTTTAACTAAGCGTCTGAATTAGAAATGTCAGAATTTGCTTAAAAATTATTCCTATGCAACTACAAATACAACTTCAATGTTGATTGATTATTTGTTGAGTGTTAGTGTTATCTTTAAGATAGATTGTGTTTTTAATGTATTGTAAAATTAGAATACGGCACCCACTAAATATATTTCTGTTTCCCCAAAATATTTTAACAAAAAGCAGGCCATTCTTGTAACCCGTGCCGACTTCCATCTGAATTGTCCCATACAAATTACCATGAAGAATTTTGGGCAGAAGATAAGCCATCCACTGGACTTATAATGGAACTCGAACGCAGAACTCCAGTGACCGCCTTCTGTGTCTTTGGGTTGGGCTCAAATACTTGCAAGAAATAAATGGTACGGCAATATTTATTGTTATCGTGATATAATAAAATTAGCCTTTACAAACATGTAGCTATTAGTTGGTAGATTATCAAGAGTGCTCCTGACCAGCAAGTGTCGAATGGCTCTAGATGTAACCAAAGATGTAACGCACTCAGTACCAGATGTAATGGATTCTATGTCAGGTATGCCGTGTGAGTTTGGGCATCAAGTCGACAGCTCTCTGATAGGTACGAAACGTTGATACTAGACACATATTATAATATAACATATGGGGAAAACACATTTAAATGCTGCTGGTTTATTATAAATACTAGTAGTCCGGCTGGCACTGAGAACTCGCGATTTTCTTGCAAACGAGTTGACCAATATACAAGACCCTTTCAATTTTTTCACGCCTTCTAGCTCCACAATCCCTTGATAGATCTCTCTCATATACAAACTCTCAAATTATATGTATCTCCATCTATCCAACAATTTTCATGAAGATCAAAAAAAGATAACTAAAGTTATCGTCGTACAAGCTCTCAAAATCAAAAAGCCATCGAAATGCCGATACGTCCCAGTAGTTTGTAAGAACTCGCTTCGCAAGCTCGTTCGATTATTGCGATGGGATTTTACTTTAGAAAAACCATTTTACGACGGTAAAAAGAAAAGCGCCAAAAGCTCTTTTGGTCGCGAAACTTTCACAAGTGCCCGCGATGAGCAAAATTACGTTAACATATTTGTGTATAACCACCGTCCAATTATTTCACTCCACACTCCAATCCGACCTTTGGAAATATGATTTCTGCGCGTTTTTTGCCTGCTATCAAATAAAGCTGACGAGCCGGTTATTCCATTTCCACGGGACGTCAAAGGCGTCATAATTCCGTGTGAAGCCATGAAGGTGAGATATATGTATTCCGTGTCTGCCGGCGTTAATCTCTTTTTCGGAGAGCTATGCAAATTTGGTCTTTTTAGGGTTCCGTACCCAAAGGGTAAAAAACCAATAAGACTTCGCTGTCTGTCTGTCTGTCCGTCTGTCACATGAACCGTGACAGTTAAACAGCTGAAATTTTCACAGATGATGTATTTCTGTTGCCGCTACAACAACAAATACTAAAAACCAGAATAAAATAAACATTTAAGGGGTCTCCCATATAACAGACATGATTTTTTTGCCGTTTTTGACTGTCACCAGGCTGTATACCATAAACCGTGACAGTTAGACACTTGAAATTTTCACGTATGATATATTTTTGTTGCTGCTATAACAAAAAATATTAAAAACCAGAATTAAATTAAATATTTAAGGGGGCTCCCATACAACAGACATGTTTTTTTAACGTTTCTATAGATAATGGTACGGAACCCTTCGTGCGCGAGTCCGACTCGCACTTGGCCGGTTTTTTATTATTTTGTATTTTCCCTGGACGTTGGTATCTGTGCTAGTTAATTGCTTAATGGTTACGGCCTGGATTATTTTGGTTGTCGGGAGTAAGTGAGGGACTTCATAGAGGTAGAGTCTGTACGCGAATAGAAGTATAATGAACACGACACTTCTGCTTTCCATACAAGACGTTCTTCATTATTTTTCTGTCTACCTAATATATTAATGTGAGTACTATCGTTTCCATAAAGTAAAAAAATGCATTATATTATGCACAAGCTACGTATGTTTTCAAAATAATTCAGCTCAATAATCCTTGCGGTGTGGGACTCGACGACGAAGTTTGATAATAAATATCATACATATTAAAAATATGATACATAGAAAAATATCATACATATTAAAAATACGGTCTTTTTAGGGTTCCGTACCCAAAGGGTATAAAACCAATAAGACTTCGCTGTCTGTCTGTCTGTCCGTCTGTCACCAGAGGCTGTATCTCATGAACCGTGACAGTTAAACACTTGAAATTTTCACAGATAACAACACGTACTTAAAACCAGAATAAAATAAATATTTAAGGGGTCTCCCATATAACAGACATGATTTTTTTGCCGTTTTTGTCTGTCACCAGGCTGTATCTCATAAACCTTGACAGTTAGACACTTGAAATTTTCACGTATGATATATTTTTGTTGCTGCTATAACAAAAAATATTAAAAACCAGAATTAAATTAAATATTTAAGGGGGCTCCCATACAACAGACATGTTTTTTTAACGTTTCTATAGATAATGGTACGGAACCCTTCGTGCGCGAGTCCGACTCTCACTTGGCCGGTTTTTTATTATTTTGTATTTTCCCTGGACGCTGGTATCTGTGCTAGTTAATTGCTTAATGGTTACAGCCTGGATTATTTTGGTTGTCGGGAGTAAGTGAGGGACTTCATAGAGGTAGAGTCTGTACGCGAATAGAAGTATAATGAACACGACACTTCTGCTTTCCATACAAGACGTTCTTCATTATTTTTCTGTCTACCTAATATATTAATGTGAGTACTATCGTTTCCATAAAGTAAAAAAATGCATTATGCACAAGCTACGTATGTTTTGAAAAATAATTCAGCTCAATAATCCTTGCGGTGTGGGTAGGTACTCGACGACGAAGTTGGATAATAAATATCATACATATTAAAAATATGATACATAGAAAAATATCATACATATTACAAAATACTATACATAGAAAATAAACATAACTCTGGATCAAAATTAAATATTCGTGCTCACTCCACAAATAAATGCCCTTATCGAGCTTCAAAACCACAACTTCTAGCTTTGTAGTCAGAGTCACTATACCAACCATTGAGTAACCGAAGATGACATCCCTAGCATTTTTTTGTCCAAAAAGTTGTAGTGATAATCACTACAAGTCTATACTACTCTTTGATTCTGTCACTGCTGTCACCCGCCAAACATGGCGCACAAAATTTGTTCTAGATGTCAGATCTAGTAGAATACATAATAAATCAACGCTACCAACTAGGCTAGGCCGTTAACTAATTAAATAAAACATTGTATTGCCATTCAGCGAGGAAATGCTGCCAGCGTCCTCGGCGCTATGCCATAGGGTTTTAGAAATAGATTTTTAGTTTTTAGTATTTTTAAATTAGGTTGTTTAAATTTGTTTACATCAGGTTTTTTTATGTACCTACCTACGCGTTATTACTTGTGCAATAAAGTTTTACTTATTTAAATCATTAAAATAAAACACACATTCAATACAATTTTTAAGCACGAACACTTGTCTTCCGTATTTTAACTACCTACATCAGGAAATGATTAACTTTATAAAATGAGAAATGAATCATATCATTTATATCAGAGTAGTACACAAAAGAATCTGTTAATTGTTTCGAGTCATCGAAGTAATTAATTTCTGTATGCATTTTATAACGGCGAAGAATGGATTTATGAACAAAGAGATGCGGGTAAATAAATATTCTTATGCTGACAGAAACTAATTTGGCGAATAACGGGCAACATCACATATAGGTTTAAAAATAGGTACAGATATAAGGACTGTATCGTTAATTATGGGTACAGATAAAACCTGGTCTAACGGCTAGCATGTGTATTATTTTGTATTACTATGTTCTAAGAGTTTGATCTGAGGGTATTTTTAAGCAATATCGGATTTAAGAAGGTTTGACATTATTTTTATTTTAGGGACTTCATAATGCTTTTAATACCGTATAGCAAATACAATCTGGACAAGCCTATCGAGCTGAATTTGAGACTATTTCACCGACTCTTTGGTACGATTTAAAGTAAAAACAGATTAATAGGCTACCAAAACATGTTATCCAAGTGTCCTCTTCATGATTGTTCAATTGAGCAGCTGCGGAATAAATGTGGTGAATTTTAATTTTTACGAAAATACGATTTTTCACCCCACGTTTTGCAACCCCTTCAATTTCTGATGCAAGCCAAATGAAAGAGACAGCTAGAAAAATAAGCTAAAAATCAAAGCCTAACGGACATTCATGGCGTTGATCCATCGCTAAAGCGGGTCGATAGAAACGCTCCGTGATAGTTATATTAGATGTCAAAGTCAGAGTTGTCGCAAGTAACATGCCATATTCTCTAAAAGGCCACCATGCACAGACCCTAAGCTTTTTTTTTAACGAAAAAAAATGCTTAGACTATGTCCAGATGTTTCGCTATACAAACCATGTGTAATTGCTGTTTACATAGTACGATTTTTTGTTTGCAAACCGCAAATTGGCTTGTAGTATTTGTCCAAAATCGTTATTGTTACTCGAGAGGATTGGGTAAATTTCGTCCAAACCATATGCTTTACGTCGAGCTCCCATGACGAAATGTGTACCTTATTAAAGCACTGATTAAACACATGTGTGATTTTGAAATAAAAATATAAAACAAAAAAAAACGGCCAAGTAAAGTTGTACCCATAATAAACGATACAGTCCTTACCTTACCTATTTCAAAATCGAACTTAATTATTACTTAATTTGTATTTTTACATGGCACAAAAAGATGTTGTACCTACTAGTAGTACACTAGTAGCTACTGGGTGGAGCAGCAGTGCACCTGAAATTTCCTCTTGCATTTTAGGTATCTTTAGCTGGCTTTGACATAGTTGGCGAGATTGACTTGAGCTTCAAAAAGTTCTTAGGCTGTGCTGGTCTACTATATAAGTTCCTCTATGGTAATATCTAACCTAAAAGGTACTAAGTATTTTAGCAATAGACAGAATTTTAGCTATGTAATGAACTTTCATTAAACATTTTTTGCGACACAAAGTAAAAATCTAAGCGAAATACCATGATAGCTAGGATACCTACAAGCTACACGCACAAATTTGCCCACCGGATCTATCTGGCGGGTATGCCCGATGGGATGGGCAGATGCGTCAATGAATGGTGGGAATTCAGTAAGCATGTTTCCGTGGACAGATCGGAATAGCGCCATGGAATTGCCAGACCGATCTGGAGGGCAGATCTGTCCGTATATCATAGGCTAGAAATTTTACCTGTACACTGGCATAACAAATTTATCTGTGGCTTTAGAAATAAAATAAAAACTTATAATTCGTGTGAAAAATAAACAGTATGATTAACTCTGTCGATACCTCTAACAAGTGAGAAAATTCCTGGCCAATTTATAAGTAGATATACTTTACACGTTTGCT
Source organism: Pammene fasciana (assembly GCA_911728535.1). NCBI lineage: Eukaryota > Metazoa > Arthropoda > Insecta > Lepidoptera > Tortricidae > Pammene > Pammene fasciana. The sequence continues at coordinate 28,764,525 of OU452273.1, read as the reverse complement.
TTATATATTAGTACTTCTCCCACGATAATAAAATCAAAACTGTATAGTGGACAACATTGTATTACGGAATATCCCGCGATTTTCCTCAAATGTCCGCTTATTTTGCCCAATGAGGCCAAAATAGGATGCCACTAGTACCCGTACCTCTTTGAAATCGCGTTATAGCGCTGGTTATCCGACTTATTTGGAGATTAGACGATACTTTGCTAGATAGATATGAACGTGGAATTCTGAAATGATAGGTAATGCAATAAGTGGAGGTACGAGTTAGGTAAGTACTATTAAACACATGCTCAAAAAATATACTTTTAAGATACGAGTAAGGTACAGGTGGATAATTTTGACTGGGGGGCAATTTCAACTAAGTAACTATTTAGATAACCAATATCTTACGTGTTTTACATAATTAACTATAGCCATTTATAGAGCGTAAAGTATATAGCTTTTCCGTTTTCTGGTTAGATGGCAATATACTATAGTTGTAATACACGTAATATGTAAAACACGTAAGATATTGCGAGTTAGTTGAAATGACAAAAAATTTAGCTGTCACGCCGTTTACAAACATTTGTAATTTTTAGAAAAACAATATTTCCGTGTAGGTAATATTTTGTAGCTACCTGCATAATTCCCGAAAATCTCAAAGGTTGCGCGATCCCGGTTTCGAATCCTCAACCTTCGGAATGAAAGTAACATCGTTACCGTTAGACTAAAACTTTTGCAATACAATCCTTGTCACTAAACAACTGTTGTTGTTTGCTTGCAAGACGTCGTATGAACCTATTTTCTGGACCGCAAACTAAGTTCGCTCAGCTCGCACGTACGATCTCGCGGTCCGAACTATGCCGAAGTATTCCGATGTGTACCGAGGCTGGATGTCAGCCTCCTGCAATATTGTGGTACTACGTGACTGCAGGAGATGTTCACACGTCTTACTAAATGTTTGCTCTGGGCGAACCACTATAATTCATTTTGATGTGGGGTGTTTTAGAAAAACCCCAGTCTATTGAGGGAGGCAGGAGTATTTCACAGCTTTCCAAAGGTCTTAGGTGTCTTTTAAACATATTAGGTAAGAAAATTCAGAGGTTGTTGGCTGGTATTATTATCTCCTGATATGTCAAGACGATGGGTGTAAAAGGAGACACCTCCTGACCACTGTGGTAAGGAGGAAACTAGCAAAAGCAGCATATATTGTATTATGGACGCAGCCGCGCGTTATAGTGCCCACGGCACAGATGAATAGGACGTCAATTTTGACGACGTTTTTCTGTTCTTGTTTCCGTTATAACAAGAAGGTTCCATGAGAATAGTGTGAGAATACCGGCACGAAAATAACCCTCGGGTCCAACCACAGATAATTCGGCTAAATAAACGTGACAGGCGATTGATAGTCTGCTTATTTCTGGCCAGACGTCCTTACAAGCATCATCAACATCATGCCCTTCAGAAGAAAGATCCAAACCGACAGTGCTAAACCATTTAGGTTTCAGGTTGCATCAAGGCTATGATACATATATAAATATAAATATTTAATGTGTCAGCTTGCTTATTGTAATTTGAATGCTTTGTTTATGTACTGTTGGTGTGTCTCTATAATAATAAAATAAAATATCGTGCTTCAAACCAAAAAATATACTAGCACAGCCCATTACATAAGCGGTATGACGGTAGAAGATGTATCACCTAAAATCGCCTACTAAATAATCATGAACGATACGACTCTCTCCTTCAAGTTTCTGTCGATCGGATTATCTAATGGAGGGTAAAGGCGAAAGCTCGCCTTTACTCTATAAACGTGAGAATTACTGCACAGCTTCCAAATTTACAAAACATTTGTTCTCGACTGTACACTGATCCCTATTATACTTTGACCTCAAAATCAATAAAGACCTTTCGTAATAAGAGCTCATTCTTACACTGGTCTCTCTGTAAGTAAGCGCTAAGATTAACACTTCAGGCGGCAGTAACCATTATTCTCTCTTTTTCTCGGACAAGTGTTTAATTTTATTTGTTCTGGAAAAAAGCGCATTGTGTTTTCAATTCTGGACGTGGCATTTTAGTTTTCAGTGGCCCGCTATTGTAGTTTCAGCTGAATGAGCATGACGAGAATATTTTCAACATTTTACATACGAGTACGACTCAATTCGTATTGTTCAAAAAATTCAACTATCGATCGTTTGACGTGGTTTGACTAAATATACATTATTAGAACATAAGTGATTAGAGTGTCGCATCGATAAAATAATTCGAACTTGAATTTAAATTATTACTGCTTCCGAAATCGTAATCTCAAATGTAAGAGCATGCCACAGTATGAATTATAGTAATATTGGCATATGCTATGAGTTACCTTTTTAATTTAAATATGAAACTTATTAAATATATTATTATCATATAAATAATTCTTGTAAAACGGATTAAGCCAGCAGATCAAGCTCACAACGAAATATAATTGACGCGGTCGTGTTTCATCAAATTGATTGCATTATCCTGAATATAGCTTGAATGATGGATTGGTTTGGGAAGGAGAAACAAAAGAGGCGATAGGTTTATACAGTTTTGCAAAGAATACAATTTATTTATTAACAACACAGTGTTCCAACAGCCTAATCGTAGACTGTACACCTGGAAAATGCCCGGAGATATAGGAAGGTACCAAATAGATTATATCATTAGCAAATATAAATATAAGAATCAGGTCCAGAACTGTAAAACCTTACCAGGTGCAGACATTAACACTGACCATAATTTACTTATAAGCATACACAACTTTGAAGTGAAGAAAGGGAAACGAAAAATAAAGCCAAAGAAGATTGATCTTACTAAGCTTAAAGACATAAATTGTGATAGCAGAGTGCAATATAGCAATAAGGTAGGTGATCAATTAGTGCAATATAGGAATAATATAAAGAAACATAAGGATACGATTAGTTTAGATACCAGATGGAATAATATAAGAGATGTAATCATAAACACTGCAGAAGAATGCATAGATAAAGAAAAGATAGTACCACGAAAGGAATGGTTAACATCTGACATAGTACAGTTAATGCTAGAAAGAAGAAAATTAAGAAATAAAACAGATATACAGAGCTACAATGAATACAAAAAGCTGACAAATAAAATTACCACAAAATGCAGAGAGGCAAGAGAAATAGAGATGGTAAAAAACTGCAATAGAGTTGAACACTTAATCAAAAATGGCAAAATAGAACAAGCATACAGTATTATTCGTAAGTTAGAAAGGAAACACAAAACAAGAAGTACTAGTATATTTGACGAAGGCGGTAAAATTTTGTTGGATAACAAAGAAGTAGTAGAGCGTTGGAAAAGATATATAGAGAAACTATACGAAGGAGAAGGATTAACCGATGCTGATATAGAAGAAAAAGAAGCAGTGGAATTAGATGCTATGGGGCCAGATATATTAAGAGAGGAGTTCGATAGTGCCTTAAAAACTTTGCAAACGGGAAAAGCTGCTGGTAATGATAGAATGTATATAGAGTTTTTGAAATACTGTAATTGTGATTTGCTAAAGGAAGAACTGTACGAGCTACTTGCTGAAATGTATAACACCGGTCAAATTCCTGCGGACTTTATGACAACAAAAACAGTAATGTTGCCTAAAAAAGCTAATACTTTAAAATGCGAAGAACACAGAACAATAAGTTTGGTATCACAGGCAAGTAAAATTTTACTAAAAATTATACAGAATAGAATAAGACCAGTAACAGAACAATATATAGGACCAGATCAATACGGTTTCCGGAAAAACAAAGGGACTAGGGAAGCAATCCTCGCTTTAAGAATCGTAATTGACAGAAGAATGACATTAAACCTGGACACACACATAGCCTTTATTGACCTTGAAAAGGCTTTTGACAAAGTAAACTGGAGAAAAATGATGGAAATATTAAAACAAGCAGGGTTGGATTACAGAGACAGAAGGATTATTTATCAACTATATAAAAATCAAGAGACCGTAATTGAAATAGGAGAAGAATCAAACAAGGCTCAAATTCAACAAGGGGTTAGACAGGGTTGTCCACTATCGCCGCTTATCTTCAATATTTTTATAGAGTGTGCTATCAAAAATCTAATAGAGTCCGGGAAAGGGGGGGTTAAATTTAATGGGGAGAAGATCCAGTTTATCCGTTTCGCGGACGATGTAGCAGCATTGGCACACTCATCAACACAACTACAGGAACTAGTAACAGATATGGATACCACGTTCAACAACTTTGGACTAAAAATAAACGTGAACAAAACCAAAACACTAGTTACCTCAAAAATACCCACTTTGAATTCTAGACCTTGAAATTTAAATACCTTGGCAGTATAATAACCAACAACTCCAAGTGTACACCGGATATCATCGCAAGGATAGCCATGGCCAAGAAAGCGTTCAACGAAAAGAAATATCTATTCAAAGCTAGAATATCTGGTCTTGTCAAGAAAAAGCTGATAAAAGGGTACATTTGGAGCATAGCCTTATACGGTTGCGAAACGTGGACAATGCTTCTACAGGACAGAAAGCGTCTTGAAGCGTTTGAAATGTGGTGCTGGCGGCGTATGGAAAGAATAAGCTGGACGGAAAGAGTAGCAAACAACGAGGTTTTAAATAGAATTAAAGAAAAAAGATGCCTACTAAGAACCATTGAAAATAGAAGAGGGAACATGTTGGGACACTTGTTACGACACGATGAATTCATCAAGACAATCATAGAAGGGAAAGTGGAAGGGAGAAGGAAGAGAGGGAAGCCAAGAAGGGCATACATGGATCAAGTGAAAGAGAAAGTGAACGTCGTGTCGTATCAGGCTATCAAGGAGAAAGCTGGAGAAAGGAGTAGATGGAGATTGCTTCACCGACAAGAGCTCAGCTCTTAAGTTCATGATGATGATGGTAACCCGATTCGGTATGATATATTAAATTATTGAGTAAACGTCATGAAGCAAATGCGATACTTTTACGTGTATGTGTATTTCAAGATGATCTTTGCTTATTTTTGATCGATATTTTTAAGAAAGCGGCTAGTTTTTATTTAATCATGTTACTTCAGCATGTCGAATATCTACTTAGTAATTTTAAACGAAAAAGAACCGACTTCACTTATTAGCTTCCAACTTTTCAAAAGCAAACGCCCGAGCTACTTACTTAAAAAAATACTCAAATCATTATAATTAGGCGTGCCTATAATATTAGTACTACTACATAATAGTCTTCAGAAGCGGTTGTAACGGCCGTGTTAATTTTATTGTATTTAAAATTAATTTGAGATTTTTGTAGAGCAATATTGTCACGTGATTTTATTTGAATTAGAGATACTTATTTGGAGAGAACCCGAAAAAATTTTAACATTGAAGTTAGTAAGTACAGTCATAGAGAAATAATAAGCCTTATAGAGTTCTCACTCCATACAACTGGTTATTAGCCCGCAAGTTTGACATTTTGAAGGCTAGACGACTAAGGGGTTGAGGGAGGAGCGGGCAGGGGGTGTGATTAGGGCACCCGTTGTAAAACCTTGGTATTCACGCCCCCTGCCCGCTCCTCCCTCAACCCCTTAGTCGTCTAGGCTTCATTCAAAATGTCAAGCTTGCGGGCTAATAACCAGTTGTATGGAGTGAGAACACTATAAGGCTTATTATTTCTCTATGGTACAGTGTAAATCAAGACCTTTATTTTAAGGGTTACTATACGAGAGAAACATCACTGAGCATTTATGTAAATAAATTAAATCATACGATAAAAAATGCCATTTAATAAAGTAATTCAGTGTGAATATTTTATTGCAATGGCACCCCGTTTCAGTCTTTTCTTTAAAAAATAATATTAATTTTACATATTTTTAGGGTATATCCGGCTATAATTACTTAGAAACGTAGGGTCCGGGATCAGCTGTGTACCAATATCAGCATGATAATTATGTGTATAGATTATTGGCCTCGGGCGGGTCAGTTCGGTAGATTTACGGCGTTTACTCTGCTGACACAAGGAGACGTAAATGTATAACCCAAACTTTGAAGATAGGACGTTTGTCTAACAACACGGATAGGAGCTTCAATATTCATGTGCTAAGGGCGCAAGGTCGTGCCATGGCAACATTTACCCGCCGCTGTATTAAGAAAATTAACTGGTGATAGGATGAACTTAGATTATGTATCCAAACACAATTTGTTGAAATAAAATTATACCCGATATCCACATTTTTAAGCGTCTTCGATACTTTCTCGTCCACTTGGCACGGTATTCGCATGAATCGCACGTGCCATAGTAGGGGATATTACTGCAATATTCTGCCACCAGAGTGCAGCACTAGCACACCGGTAAACCATAGAGTTTTCATAGATAATTTATAACGAATAAATATGTCATTTGCGCACCAAGGCGGTTTGTTTACAAAGGGCCTATCGTGAAACGAGAGAGTCGAAATTTTGACATGTGCCTCTCTGTCGCTCGAATATGAAAGAGTGACAGAAAACCAGGTAACAAAATTTTTATTTTCGTGTTTCGTAGTAGGCCCTCTGGATGTGCTAGTGCCGCCCCCTACGCAGAGTTTTGCGTAATATTCCCTATTCGCTACGCTTGTAAACTATCATAGAGTTTCCCTCATATTAAGAGGAGCATTCCATGAAAACGGTAACTTTTTCATTTTTTTTTAACAAAATGCTTTATTTATGCAATTGGCGTATTTTCCATGCGAGTCGGTTACGTAAGATTTGTTTTAATTCTGAATTACTTGGTCGACTTGCGTATAGTAAAACTAATTAAACAATTTGTTAAAAAAATAAGCAGCTTTAAGATGATACCGATAATGTAATATTTACACTATAAAAAGTCAAGCCAAAAACCAGACTCGGAAAGTCGAAACAATGGGTCCGAATGTCGGTTATACGTACAATACATTAAAAACATAATCTATTTATCTCCAACAGTACACACACACTGAAGTTTTATCGGAATATTTTTTAAGAAAGTTCTGATTTTCTGATTCGCGTAGTTAATGCATTGAAGTTGGATAGAGTCTAAACGTAGTCAGAATATGGGACCATGGGGCCTGCATCAACGTAACGTTTTGCCAGCAAACACCGCTTCTAAGAGTTCCTCCTTCTAAAGGGACCAGTTTGATATTGCTACCTTAATTTAGGTAATAAACAAAGTACTTTGGATATTCGCGCATTTACGTATTGAACCGGGTCTCTAGTGATTTTCACACGTATATTGCACATCTAAAAATGTCAGCTAAAAACGCCATGAAAAGCCCGTGTAACGAATATCTAACGCCATTTGGCATCCGTCCGTGACACAACACGCGACGTCACGCCGTCACGCGATCGTCACGTTCGTCACGCACCCGTCACGTCACACGTTACCGAAATTGAAACCGCTAATCGAGCTGTCAACCGCGCGAGCTGTATTTTTCTGTTAATTATTGTTTGACATCCTATTCGGTGGTTTTTGGTTGGAATTGAGTTATTGATAGCGCTGTTGGTTTGCGGTGAATTTATTTTTATTGGAATTATGTAAATATACAGTGACTTTCTTGTTTACTGTAAAGCGGCTGTCAAATTGTTAAAATGTTGTTCGGTTAACGCGGCTTGATATAAATGTTTCGTCATTTCGATACTTTATTATCGTCGCCGGTCTATAAAGTCTTAACTTTAAGGAATCCATAGTGTTTACAAAACTGTAGGTACAGTATAGTGCTAATGAAAGCTACACACTTTACTTATTTTAGTGAGAGTGTAAGAACTCTCGATGCTCTAACACAATACTTGTGAAGTCCACACATACAAACCAGAATCTCGGTCTCGGTCGTGCGCTAGGTCTCATCCTTCCAATTTTCCCTGCTATCTTGATCATACTGTCGGTTCACCTGTTAAAAGGATCCAGCTTCGTACGTCGGTTCATATAGTCGCGACGCGACAATCTTTCTGTCCTCGCAGCCATTTATGATCCGAATATGAAACAACTGTAGCTTAAAAACAAGGACCAAATGAATAATGAACCTATTTCCCCCAAGCACAGCCTAAACAGCCGATTAAGAGCTGCACAAGGCGTCACACACCAGCCACAATACTCGTAAACCGCCTGTCGGGCGCCGATTACCCAATTTTCTGTAAAAAGGATTTTTTCCGAACGTAATGATGCTAACTGGCGCGGTCGTAGTGGATAATTTAATACAGTTAGATATGCCTAGAATTTTCAACAACGACAACTGATTTAAATATCACAGTCTGCCAATGCCACCTTTGTGGCTAATATAACGGTAATAGTCGCCTCGCAAAATATGGCTTTTGGCCATGACGGACCCAGAGTGTCTGATACTTTGTATTTTAAATTGTTTTATGTGTTCTTAAATTGTTTCTGTGATCAGGCGGTTTACGATAAGTATCGCATAGGGCGCAAATTGTCTCAATAAAAGCATAATTATACGACAGTCTTCTTCCTCCTAGCGTTTATCCCGGCTTGGGATCCGCTTGACAACCTAACCCCATGAATTGGCGTAGACACTGGTTTTTACGAAAGCGACTGCCATCTGACCTTCCAACCCAGAGGGGAAACTAGGCCTTTTTGGGATTAGGTCCGGTTTCCTTACGATGTTTTCCTTCACCGAAAAGCGCCTGGTAAATATCAAATGATATTCCGTACATAAGTTCCGAAAAACTCAGTGGTACGAGCCGGGGTTTGAACCCGAGACCTCCGGATTGAAAGTCGGACGTCTTACCGCAAGGCTACCAGCGCTTCGCATAATTATACGACAGTAGATTTAAATGCTACCATATATTATTAGGGTTCCGTAGCCAAATGGCAAAAAACGGAACCCTTATAGATTCGTCATGTCTGTCTGTCTGTCTGTCTGTCCTTCCGTGTCACAGCCATTTTACTCGGAAACTATAAGACGTATCATTATCAAATTTTTACATAAAGTGTATTGTATGTGCCGCTACTTAGTTTTGTAGAGAAAATGCAAAAAAAAAATTTAGGGGGGGGGGGCACTCCATACATGTAACTAACTGTCAAAAAAAATTTTTTTTGCCAAATATAAACATGATGCACACCAATCGATAGGTCTCTAAAAAAAATTCTTTCAACATTTTTTGATTAAGTGGATATTTTCAGAAATAATCGCTCCGAAAGTCATAAAAATTGTGTCCTTCCCCTGTAACTTTTGAACCGTAAGTCCAAAAATTATGAAAAAAATCAAGAAGACATACCTTTAAATATTCTTTCAATGAAAATTATTTTGAACATTATCGGTTTAGGTGTTTTTGAGTTATCTCCAAAAAACTACGCACTTAGGCAGATACGACCGTGCGATAATAATTTATTCGATAGTAGCTACTACGGCTGGTTTTTATAAATAATGGTACGGAACCCTTCATGCGCGAGTTCGACTCGCACTTGGCCGGTTTTTTTTCTATTCGTTGCCTTGTCGTCGGTTCGTTTGTTAAGTAAAATTCCTTGTATTTTACCGTACTGTTGTGAAACGCGTAGTGTGGACTCCTGCGTCGTTATTGCGCGTTTTTAGCCCAAATGATGATAATTCCCGGAAGTGCGGACGGCCATTACGGCTAGTCGCCCTGAAATCCATACTTGCGAACACAAGGAAATGTATGATGGAACAGCTTGCTTGAATAATAATAATAAATAATAAAATACTCTTTATTGCACACCTAGATACAGAAAATCACGACATAAAAATTACAAAAACTTAAGGTAAACAACAGGAGTTCTTATCGCTAAAAAGCAATCTCTTCCAGACAACCTTAAGTTAGCGGAGATGTACATGCATGATGTATGTGCGGTAGGTGGGTACATCAAAATGTTTATATACTCGTAACTTAAGTATATTAGCATCACGTAGGTTATAGTCTAGGCCATCTGGTCTGGTCGTTGTTTGGAGACCAGTGCACTAAATTCTCAGTCAAACGTTATTTATTAAAAAACTAATTTTCAGATCGGAATATTCTTCATCGTGAAATAATTAAAACTTCCAAAATAATGGTAATTATTCTGACACAAAAACAGATCGTTACTTTACTCTAAAAGTTAGGATCTTTAAGTCGTGATAATGTTTTTATGCTATAATACACTATACCTAGGAACATTGTTAAGTATAATAAGTATATTAAATAAGTAACTAGTGATATAAAAAAAAACTTTTTTCTTTTAAATGTAAACACATGACTATCGGTCTTTTTTGCATCCCTGCTGTATTTTAGGTATAATTCTCTCTTCTCACGATATAATACCCAATTTGTCTTTATACCTAGATCTTTATACATTTTTCTACAGTTTGAAGCAGTTTAATTCAGGAAATCATTCAAGTAATCACAAAAGCATGATAATCAGCCCTCCATCATCACGTGCCATAAGAGCCGACGTGCATTGAAAAAGTAGTTTGAAATTGGGATGTATTGCAAAATAATACGATTGACAATTGAATGAGTTTTCTAACGGCTGTTACGACTGTTTAAATGGTGGGGTAGACTAGTCCACTAAACCCTCTGAACTACGTAACCATTCGCAAAACAATGTTATGAAAAACATAACTTGACCCATATATTGGCAACAAGTAGGTGTATTCGGAGGTCAGGCGTACCCTGGTGACGATGGAGTGGTTGTGCATATCGGATTCAATAGTCATTAGCAGTCAAGGGGCTAATCACTCTCAACATGCTCGGAACAACGGGCCAAGTTCTGTAGTGGTTGACGGAACCGTTCCGTATTTAAGGGGAAAAAGGACCCAACTTTGTTTTTTTTTTCTATCGAGGCAAGTTTCAGCAATCGTGTTTCGGCTTGTGCCATATACAAGAGTATATAGTCTTATTATATATATTCGAAATCTAATTCAAGTCCTTTTCCCGTTTTTATTAGTCATAGAGCGTATGGAAAAAACAATATTTTTTCAACGTAGCCCCTTAAGCAAGTGAATAAGGAGTATCAGCTAATTGTGTGGGTTATTAAGTATTATTACAATGGAACATAACATGAGTGATTATTAAATTATTTTCGGAATTACACGAATTCCGGAATTATCCGAATACATTTTAGGTAAAAATAAAAGCAAAAAAATAAATTGAATGTAACTTTAACTAACAAGGCAAGTAACTTAGAGTAAGAAAAAGATCGTCCCTACTTACTTACAGAGGCGTTCTAATTTGTCGCCACTTGGCCGCTGTCTACCTCGCACCTTACACAACGGACATTATGCGGCCACCACACAGTGACACGCGTCACGTCACATCGCGTCACGTGAGTCACGTCATAGCATCGCGTCATCGGTGATTTCCGCCAATATTTATTATTTATACAAGACAAATTGTGGTGTCCTGGGGTATTTCAGGGATAATTATATAGAAAACGTGCAGCTTAGAGTTATCTATTTTATTGACAGACTGACATTCTTATTTTACATTGACATAAGGTGTAACTGCTCACAACGTAGATATCCTAAATAGGTCGCATACACCACACAAATGTTGACATTTATTTTGCAATAATTGTTCATTAAAATGTATAAAACCATAGATTTATTATGTATTCTACTACAGGTGACATCTAGAACAAATGGGCGCCATGTTTGTCGGTTGACAACTGTGACTGAATCAAAGAGTACTATAAGACTTGTAGTGATTTTCACTACAACTTTTGGGGCAAAAAATGTATTAGGAATGTCATCTCCTGTTACTTAATGTATAAAACAGCGTTTAGTTTGTAGTTACTTGGCTGTAGCCTATCACGCACCTTGCACAATGGACATTATGCGGCCACCGCAGCCCTGACACGCGTCACGTCACAGCGTCGCGTCACGTCATAACATCGCGTCACGGGGGATTTGGACCAATATACAAATTGCACATCGCACTGAGTGCGCATAGCTGCCGAGATTGAATTTCTGATTATGTGCTAAGGATAGAGCGATTTGGATGCTCTTTATACATCCTGTATCCATTTTAAATTCAGTTTTAATGCATAGGAGTTGAAGTTTCCAGTTGTAATAAATAGCCTCCGACTGCGACTTCATTTGCGTATAGGCAAATAAGTCGGCAAAATTATCAAAATGGTTGAAAACGACCCGTTACGATAAAGTAATGGAAGATGAAAAAAATATCTTCTAGATATTTATGTATAACTTGAGCATATCTTAGCTATACTGGGTGAAATAAAAAACGTGATACAAGATAATCAAACCTATCATTTATATCCATTATTTTGAACAAGTTTTACTATGGGGGCAACTTTGTAAAAAAAAAGTGCTATTCCATAGAAAAGCTCAAGGCTAGGTAGACGAACACATGTTCGTCATAGATACATATCTATGAGCAAGTTATTGGTACATTCAAGAAAGGTTTCTAGTCTTAATCAAAGGCCTATTTTTTAAACCGTTCGCTAGATGTTTTATTTGTAAAGTTTGTAATATCTACTCAAGATAACGAACTCTTTCGATCCTATTAGTAACACATTGATATGAGTACAGCCAGACGCCAGACATGTTGTTTCGGCGCTTCACAATATTTCGCTCCAGTATGGAGCTGAAGCAAAGCCTTACCGGGATGTTACTCGACGGTTCTAATCCTGTAGCCATTGTATTCTCGTTTCAGTGGTTCGTCGTCATCGGTTCTCGGCAGTACCAGTATTTCTTGACCCTGAGGCTAAGACAGTCCATTTTTTAGTGTCAGGCATCTTGGCTGTTAAAAAAAATGTATTAGTATAGAGTAACTTAAGTTGCTACTAGTGTACTACTAGTACGCTATTTGTTACTAGGTGGAGTAGCAGTGCAGGTGACATTTCCTCTTACATTTTGGGTATCTTTAGGGGACTTTCGGACAGATGGCGCAATCGACTTGAGCTTCAAAAAGTTCTTAGGCTGTGCTGCTCTACTACTTATATAAGTTACTCTATGGTATTAGTCAATACCGAGCGAGACTGCCACTATACTCGCCTAGCCGGGTTGCCTAATTTTCAGGCACATTAACAGTTTTCCTCATGATGAAAATTTAAGCCAAATTAATCTCTGTTTGCCAAAAAAAATTTTAGACTCGCCGCAATCGCCACTGACTAAATTCAATATAATATAACTTTTAAGAAACAAAGCGGGTGACCTTTTGCTTACGTTAATGAGCGTATAACCAAATCATAACTAAACCTCTTGGAATCGCCTCGCCCCCGCTCAAGAGGCGATGGGAATGTGAAGAGGTGTTCACAGCACAGGTGTCCGAGTTTCAAACAATTTCTACATTGTAGCTATGTTTTATATTCTTTCTATTTTTATTGACACAGACCACCAATATTTAGTATAAACTAAAAAAATATGAATAAAAGTAGCAGGTATAGTTAAATTCGTTATGTGTAGTTCAATACGTGATCGATACTTTAACCAAAAAATAGGTTAGAGTGGGACAAAAAAAGGGCTATTGCAAGTTTGCTGCGACATATTACAAATAAGCAAGCTTAAAGTGCGGAGAGCCATAATAAAAGTTAATTTCATACAGAAGTATAAAAACGTGACGTTTAATGACAGTTTGTTATTGAAAAGTAAGCATAGTCGAACTCGATTTTTTACTCGTAAATTAACTCTTATCGTTAGTCACGTCAAAAAGATATAATAACCATACCAAGTCTATACTGTAGCAAAAATAACCTGCTACCTAAATTCATTTGTTTTAATCACTTCGTGCAGTGTTTTTTTATTTATTTTTAAGCTTTTACATCATTTTATTACAATATATTGATTCCACACAAAAAAACCACGACTATAAGAACCATTGCTGGTGCATCAACCACTTTTAATCGCAAGCAAATCTCATAAATAAGCCGTTTGGAAAATATAATATGGGAAAATTCTTTGTATGTAAAAACACAAATTAACAAACAGCCTCAGCACCATCGCAGGGAAAATCCGCTTTCGTTACATCGAAGGGAAAATAGGGTAATAAATCTATGGAGTTTATAACATTTAACGCAAATAAACGCCTGTTCAAATGAATTTAATTTGGAAGTTCAAAGGTGGTGTTACATCAGTTGCTGAAACACAATCGCCCGGCTGCATAGTTTAGCTCCAGGTGGATGCATTTGCTACAACCACAGTAGGTTAGGTGACGTAGAACTCTGCCATTAATATCAAGCTGAAGAACATTGTTGCAGGGGGTGGAAAGCTTGTTATAGATGGACGAGTTAGTTTCAGGCCCTCGGAGATACGAGGCCATCTAATCTTTACTTCCCGGCTTGGATATAGACAATTTATATTGCCTCACTTTCAAGTAGTCGCGTGAAAACAACATAAATATATTTTTTAACACAGTTGCTCAAAAAAGTGCTTTTGTAGTAGTAGTTTATCGTGCGGGAAGTTGGATTTCTCGCACTAGCCCTTTTTACTTTTCCAGCCAATGACAACTAATGACAGCGACAGAGAGCCAATCAGGCAATCACTGCGCCGCCGCCGAGTGTTCGGATACATGTACTAAGTAGGTAACCTCAAAGTGACTTATTGACAGATTTATAATTTTTTCGCAAGTGTATTAAAAAACGTCGTTCGATACTCGTGCGTAAATGTCATTCTTCCGCACTAGCATTGAAATGTACTATTTTAACACAGTTGCTCAAATCTAGTAGTAGTTTATAATGCGAGAAGTTGGATTTCTCGCACTAGCGCGTTTTACTTTTCCAGCCAATCACAGCTCAGGATTCATGATCACCGCCCCGCATCGCACGGCGCGAGTGTTCGGATGAAGTAACCTCAAAGTGACATATTGTCCATTTTTATAATTTTTTCGCAACTTTATTAAAAAACGTCGTTCGATACACGGACGGAATGTCATTCTTCACTCGTCCCGAGTTTTGCCACGCGCCTGCGGCTCGTGACCAAATGTCTCGGAACTCGTTGAACAATGACATCCTTTCCGACCTAGTATCGAAATGTACTATTTCAAATCGATAATGAGATCACTACAAAAACATTACAAGTATCGTGACTATACTTTGAAAAAAAACTTGTATCTTGTTCTGGCACTCAAAAGAAAAATGTGGTAAGTATGTATTATGAGATGCATATTGAGTTACCTACTGCGTTAATGCGTTTTAACTTATAGTAGCAGTGTGAGATTCAAGCTGACATGGTGCTAGATGAGTTCTCACTGAAAAATTTGCAAACATAGGCCACGAGTTTAACTTTTTGAAAATCGTATTATATTTTCCTAAAGACTTTTCTCAGAAGGACGTAACCTTGCCAAAATTCGTCAATGCAGCACCAAACATTAGTACTTGATAGCCGCTCACTTTATCTCCTAGGGTCTAGGGGTAGGGGTAGGGCTAGACGAATCTTTCTCGGACTTTGTTGATCAAAATTATCAAAAGTTCACTACCTATTCAGACCGCCTGCGCAAAATAAACACCCGATACGAGATTTTTTCAAAGTAGTAGGTATATGTGTCAAACATGTATTGATATCGCATGGATATCCACGTGTCACAGTTTGGCATGTAGAACGTTTCTTAAGTATGTTCTCGAGATTTTACGTTGGTTTTTAAACGGAAAAAACGGACCGTGAATAAAATGCGTCTGCTGTTTCCATGTCCCGTGCCGGTGTATATATTAATAATTAAACAGAGCTACTGACCAGTCAGCTCGTAGTTCTCTGTTCCTCGTAATTTATTGGCTGCTGCCTGTATTATGAGATACCTTTAATATATAGGAACCTGCGGTGCTGTACTTTATTGCGTTTTGTTCTTACTTTGTACTGGAAACGCTGGTAAGTCTTGGGGTAAGCCGTCCGACTTTTAATCCGGAACTCTCGGGTTCAAACCCCGGCTCGTACCACTGAGTTTCTCGGAACTTATGTACGGAATATCATTTGATATTTACCAGTCGCTTTTCGGTGAAGGACAACATCGTAAACCGGACCTAATCCCAAAAAGGCCTAGTTTCCCCTCTGGGTTGGAAGGTCAGATGGCAGTCGCTTTGGTAAAAACTAGTGTCTACGCCAATTTATAGGATTAGGTTAGGTTGTCAAGCGGACCCCAAGCCGGGACAAACGCTAGGAGGAAGAAGAGAAGAAGTTCCTACCTAAAAAAAATAGTTGCCTGTAAAGTCGATTTGCGCACGATAATTTTGCGTGATAACGTCATAAGAAAACATTGATGAAAAATTGCATACTTTTATTTATGAATTGAATTGAATTATCATCACTGAATTGATTTAGGAAAAGAATCTAATAAAATGCAGTACCAAGGTACTCAAAAATATCTGAACATGCACTTTATCGCCTTGACAATAGGAGCGTTGTTCAGATGACCAGGGTCGCGTTTTATAAAGTTACAATTTACAATTTCGCTTTTTGCCTCTCTTTCTAGCACACATATTGGATAGAAAGAGAGGCAAACAGCGAAATTGTAAATTGTAACTTTATAAAACGCGACCCAGGTGGTCATTTTACATGTTTCTCAATCGTATGGCTTGTGGCCATAACGTTACCTAGGAGATCTGCCCACGTGACCGGAACGGAACGTGACACTTTTTCGTGCATGCTACCGGTGTTCATCGATTTATATTATAAGACGTCATCACGTCAAAAAATTTAATACGCTATAGATCCGCTTAATGTCAGTTTGATAAGTTTAATTTATCATGAGAGTTGCGGCGAGAGTGTTTAGCATATGCAGTATAAATTTAGTGCACCGCCTATCATTAATACGGGCATTATGGAGATGCGCATCACACGCCAAATTGGATAAACCTAATGGTACATAAATCAATAGGCATGCATTAGTGCTTACACATACTGTCAATATGGATAACTCTCATATTTCATTTAGAGACATCTTAAAATTATTATTTAATCCTGAAATATGTACAGTCAGCAGCAAAAGTAGCTAAGCGGGTAGGCAGGGCTTTAAAACGTTACCAATTCATTTTATAAAATAACGTTAGGTAACGGTAAAACCATAAAAATACCTTAGTACCGGTAGTAAAAATGTAACGTTACTTAATAACATAACTTTATGGTAACGTTATCCAATTAACGTTACTTTTTATCGGTAAATTTACTTTACATTGCAGGGCTGGCTAACGTTACCCAATTCACATTATAATAACGTTAACTAAGTAACACTATTTTGATCAGTAATGCTACGTTGCCACACCGCCCTACCAGAAAGGCGCACGCCGCGCGGCGCTAGTTGATTCGCATTGTTGCCACTTCGTGCACTGGCCTCCGTGACACGTTGCCGAGAGTCTTGAACCCTACACATTTCGCTCGAGTCGACGTTTTGTGTTGACTGTTGGTTGGTAACAGTTTGTGACTTGGCTGTGATTAATACAGGGTGTAACAAAAATACTGGTGATCCGCTTAAGGGCTTAATTGGTATCGTATTGCCAGTAAGAAAAAGAAAGAGAAATTTTAATGTTAGTTTAAAAATTTAATAATGTTAGTTTTAAAATCCAAGATGGCAGCCATATACTTTTTTCTTAAAAATCATCATGGTAGTCGCTTTCGAATAATTCGGGTGTGCAGATTACGAAAATAATGTCTGTTTTAAAATCCAAGATGGCGGCCATCGACCTTTTTCGTATAAATCGTCATGGTAGTCGTCTTCGACTAATTCGGATGTGCAGATTTCAAAAATAATGTTAGTTTTAAAATCCAAGATAGCGGCCATATACTTTTTTCTTAAAAATCATCATGGTAGTCGTTTTCGACTAATTCGGGTGTGCAGATTTCGAAAATAATGTCTGTTTTAAAATCCAACTTCCAAGATGGCGGGCATATACTTTTTCGTGAAAATCATCATGGTAGTCGTTTTCGACTAATTCGGGTGTGCAGATTACGAAAATAATGACTGTTTTAAAATCCAAGATGGCGGCCATCGACCATTTTCGTAAAAATCGTCATTGTAGTCGTTTTCGACTAATTCGGGTGTGCAGATTTCGAAAATAATGTTTGTTTTGAAATCCAAGATGGCGGCCATATACTTTTTGTAAAAATCGTCATGGTAGTCGTTTTCGACAAATTCGGGTGTGCAGATTTCGAAAATAATGTGTGTTTTAAAATCCATGGCGTTCATGCACTTTTCTTAGAAATCGTTAGGGGTCTTTTGGATTAATTCGGGTATGTAGATTTCCAAAACAGGGACCGTTTTAAAATCCAAGATGGCGGAAATAAACAATTTTGTCAAAATCATCATGGTAGTCATTTTGGCCTAATTCGGGTGTGTAGATTTCGAAAATTAATGTCTGTTCTGAAATCCAAGATAGCGGACACTTTTTTCAAAAAAATCGACATGTTAGTCGTTTTTTATTAATTCGGGGCAGTAGAATTCAAAAATAAAGACAGTTTTAAAATCCAAGATGGCGGAAATGGTCAATTTTGTCAAAATTGTCATGGTAGTCGTTTTTGATTAATTCAGGGGTGCAGATTTCGAAAATAATATCGGTTTTGAAATCCAAGTTGGCTGTCATACATTTTTTCGTAAAAATCGTTATGGTACTCATTTCGACTAATTCGGGTGTGTAGATTTCGAAAATAAAGTCTGATTTAAAATCCAAGATGGCGGCCATGCACTGTTTCTTTAAACACGTTATGGGTGTCGTTTTCTGTTTATTCGTGGATATAGATTTCGAAAATAAGGACCGTTTGAAAATCCGAAATGGAAAATACTATTTTGTCAAAATCATCATGGTAGTCATTTTGGGCTAATTCGGGTGGTTAGATTTCGGAAATAATGTAGTATTGAAATCCAAGATGGCGGCTATACATTTCATTTTTTATCATGATGATTATGACAAAATTGTATATTTTCGCAATCTAAGATTTTGAAACGGTTCTTATTTTCATAATCTACATCCCCGAATTAATCGAGAATACCCATAACGATTTTTAAGAAAAAGTGCATGAACGCCATGGATTTTAAAACAGACATTATTTTCGAAATCTACACTCCCGAATTAGTCGAAATCGAGTACCATTACGATTTTTACGACAAAATTATATGGCCGCCATCTTGGATTTTAAAACAGACATTATTTTCGAAATCTGCACACCCGAATCAGTCGAAAACGGCTACCATGACGATTTTCACGAAAAAAGTACATGGCCGCCATCTTGGAAGTTGAATTTTAAAACAGACATTATTTTCGAAATCTGCTCACCCGTATTAGTCGAAAACGATTACCATGACGATTTTTACAAAAAGTTGGATGACCGCCATCATGGATTTTAAACCAGTCATTATTTTCGTAATCTGCACACCCGAATTAGTCGAAAACGACTACCATGACGATTATTAAGAAAAAAGTATATGGCCGCCATCTTGGATCTTAAAACAGACATTATTTTCGAAATCTGTTCACTCGAATTAGTCGAAAACGACTACCATGACGATTTTTACCAAAAAGGTGGATGGCCGCCATCTTGGATGTAAAAACTGACATTATTTTCGAAATCTGCACACCCGAATTAGTCGAAAATGACTACCATAAGATTTTTAAGAAAAAAGTATATGGCCTCCATCTTGGATTTTAAAACAGACATTATTTTCGAAATCTGCACACCCAAGTTAGTCGAAAACTACTACCATGACGATTTTTAAGAAAAAAGTATATGGCCGCCATCTTGGATTTTAAAACTGACATTATTTTCGAAATCTGCACACCCGAATTAGTCGAAAACGACTACCATGACGATTTTTTTTTAAATTTGGATGACCGCCATCTTGGATTTTAAAACAGTCATTATTTTCGAAATCTGCACACCCAAGTTAGTCGAAAACTACTACCGTGACGATTTTTAAGAAAAAAGTATATGGCCGCCATCTTGGATTTCAAAACTGACATTATTTTCGAAATCTGCACACCCGAATTAGTCGAAAATGACTACCATAAGATTTTTAAGAAAAAAGTATATGGCCTCCATCTTGGATTTTAAAACAGACATTATTTTCGAAATCTGCACACCCAAGTTAGTCGAAAACTACTACCATGATGATTTTTACGAAAAAGGTCGATGGCCGCCATCTTGGATTTTAAAACAGACATTATTTTCTAAATCTACACACCCGAATTAGTCAAAAACTACTACCATACCACGACGATTTTTACAAAAAAAAATAGCGCAACTGAACCATTAAATAATACATTGCCAAAAAGCAAAAAAATATAATACGTGCCTAAAAAAGAAATACCTAACAATTTTACAACACCATCTTACATCTCCGTACCATAATAATATCGACGCAAGTAAAAGAAAACATCACGAGCGGCAGCGGAACGGAACCCTACACTGAACAATTGAACATGGCCCGACATGCTCTTGGCCGGTTTTTAATAACTCAATTTGGTTTAATCACTCACGGCGGCGTCGTACGCGAATGAACACTCGTTCGATATCTAACGATGGTATCCATCAGTGTATCTAAATAAGCTGCTATGCTACTAACGTTAAATAATAACGTTAAAATTATTTAACGATACCTTTGAGTTAACGTTAGCTCTATGCATTAGCTGGTAACGTTACAATTTTTTTACCGGTAAAAAGTAGTAGAAGTAACGGTAAATGGTTTAACGTTAATAACAACTTAACGTTAAATCTGTTTGACAGCTGTAACGATACCAACTTTTTAACGGTATTTAAAGCTCTGGGGTAGGGTGTTCAAAATGAGCTGGACACGACTTTATTGTTAAGAGAACAAGAGCGTGTGTAGGTCATTTTGAACACCCTACCCGCTTAGCTGTTTCTGCGGGTGATACTAGTGGTACTGTCTGCATGATTTTTTTTTAATTGTATAAATTCCCTACCAGGTTTAGCGCCTATTTAGTGCCTATCTCAGTAAACATAAGCAAAAAAAAATTATCTGGACTGTAATCTTTTTTTAAATTATAGTACACATTAATATTTTCAGATGCAGACCACTGACAGATGGAAAGCGGTGGCTTTGTAAGTATCATGGTATTCTTCAGGTATGAAATACTGAAAATATAGTTTGGCCAGAGTTTGTTTCACTTCAAGCTTAAGACAGGGAGAACCATACTGTCTTTTTCTAATGCTAGTACTCTCACTACTAAAAACGGGATGGGTGCAGCATGTTAGTCTGACTGTTATTGCGCTTTTTGGGTTGCCAGACTATAGTAACCAAATTTTAACCTACAAGGAACTTCTAAAAAGTAGAGTCCCTCTCCATATTCCTTTTCTGTGTGTAATGTGTACACATTGTAGCATGAACCGAGACTTGTTGAGAATGTTTAACCGCGGTATTGTTAAACGAAACGAGTTTTGTTTATGTTTACAAAACGTTTATTAAGGCGTCGTAACCTCAGGATTACGCTAACACCATACCGAGTTTCAAACGTGCCCGAGCCGCGAGCTTACTTGAAATTGGGCGCATTCGTACCACAGTTTTCTAATTGGATTTTACTAACATGCTATAATAAGTTATAGCATGATAGCTATGCCTAGGTACCGTCGCGTGCTACAACATTGCCCATGACGCACAACTTTACCTGGCTTGAAAAACATGGTTTTCTCCACCAAACAGCTATATATTATCTTATTTTTGACATGGCTGTTTTATTAAGTCGCTGTTTGGTGAAGAAAGCCATGTTTTTCAAGCCAGGCAAAGTTGTGCTGCGTAAGTTGTAGCACGCGACGGTAGTCATCGATTTTAGCGCCATCTATTTTGTCTATTAAAACCAGAGATAACACCGTAGACTAGACTATGTAAAGTATGCAGTCGTAAATCTGTTTTTTTATACGTTTGTATGTAAGAAAAGGTAACTGGGCGTGAATTTTTTTTATCGACTCCCGTGCCTGGCTCGGTGCGGTGTAACGTCAGCCATCTTTAAGCGTACGCCCGTCACCGTAAGTTCAACTCTTCTCAAACTTTTAATGGCATTGGAAAACTTGTATCGGCCCGATATTTTTGTGACGCTCAACTTTTATTCGATACGTAAAGTTCAAAGTTTATCGAGTTATCTATATCGGTTTTTAAGGAACACCTTTATGAAGGGAAATTTATTTTATAACTTGGTGGGGGGGGTTAGATTGTACGAAACAAGGGAAAAGACGAATAAAAATGGGGAGAAGATACAATGACTCGTTTGCTGGACCAAAATATACTGCAACACACAAAATAACTATCATACTGATTGGACGCGAAATATTTTTACTGTGAACGCTAAATATTTTTGATATTTATTTCAGTTAATATCTTGTAGATACCTACGAGAAAATTGGCAAACAAAACTTTGACAACTTCGCATACTCCGGTGATGATACAATGATGGTTCTGATGATGAAGACCGGCGGCGGCCTTAGGAACTCTGGGATAAAATAACACAACGTTGAATTAATTAATTTAGGTTAGCTGGGGTCGTCTCGATAGGTCTGCCGAAAGAAAAGTACAGTCGGCCGGCACTAGGTAAGTTTTATTTATAAAAAATAAATGTTTGACAAAAACTTACTGCATTTGTCTGCAGTTGGTGAGACAACATAATTCACTGTAATCCATAGACTCAGGTAAACCTAAAGGAGCGTCTAAACAAAAACTATAAAGAATTTCAAAGGCTGTCTGGACCAAAGCCCGATCCATGCAGGCGTTGTAAACGGGGAAAAATACGACTCGTGTCAGGGCCTTCATCAGACAATAAGCGCAGGAAAATACGACTCGAAAATATCACGACTTTGTATAGACAAATATATACGACATGCACCTGTATCTGTATCAAGATAAGGTTGTTATTTGATAGGCGGTTTTGGTGATTAGGTCCTTTTTCGTCGGACTACTAGGCATCTCATGTTTTTTCAGTAACGCACAAAGCTTTCGCGGGTGTCTGCCGTGCTGACAGACTTTTTGCCGCGTTTTTGTTACGGAAATCTTATTGCTTACTTTTACTTTTTACGGAACATATTGTTTGCAAATAATAAATATAGAGAGTGTCAGAGATACAAACCTAAAGTGGCTAGTACAATTTTAACGTATTAAGTCGCTATATACGTCCGACCAAGCTATCTTTCCAAGTTTCCAGCGACTTTGTAAGTGTCGAATATGAAATATAAAATATGACGATTT
Organism: Pammene fasciana; assembly: GCA_911728535.1. Lineage (NCBI taxonomy): Eukaryota > Metazoa > Arthropoda > Insecta > Lepidoptera > Tortricidae > Pammene > Pammene fasciana. The sequence goes on along the minus strand of OU452273.1, from coordinate 28,741,464 downwards.
CGAGCCTATTTAAAAAAAATTAAAATTTGCTTACCTTCGTAGCCCTTCAAATGTCATTAATGTCATTATAAACTAGTAACATGACAAGGGGCAAGGGCGCAAATTATCATATGCACATAATTCGCGACATTACGGAGTAAGTGGCGCGAGCCAGCTCTGGCACTATTGACTCATAAATAACAACTAACCGTGCGCTATATCGCCTACAAATGCCATGGGAGCTTCACAAATTAGAACAAATATATCTAGCTTTCACGCCCAAAAGATATCAAGTCCGCGCTCATGTACAGTGCATTGTAAACCTTAGTAACTTCCATTTTAAGTCCAATTTTAAAGCTCTTAAACTGATATTTAGTTCATTTTTGTTTCGTATAATATGTAGTTACTAATACTTGTACGAATCATTCATTTGTTTGATGCAAATGAGAATTGTTGCGGTCGCGGTCGGTTGGTCGGAAATATATGAAATAGACGAATGGACTGACGCAGGCTTTATGGGTTATTTGATATTAAAAATGATTTACGAAAAATAAGTCAATAGTTTAGGTATTTGATGAGTTTAATTACCTGTTGGCCGCCATTTGCCATTTTAAAATTACAACCATCATCATGCTCCTTTAAACAACATATACAATAGCTAGGGGACAGATCCGTCCATATTCCGGCGCAGATGTTCAGATGGCGCTATGCAGACAAATCCGTACCAAATTCGCGTCATACATCAGACGGATCTGTCCGCCGGGCATATCTGTGCGGCACATTATTGACACGTAGGTGAATAAAGTGTAAAAGAGTATTTTGACAATTCACAAACCGTCTATATTCTATCAAAAGAGCCTCTAAGAAACTCAAAATAAAAATTCAAAAGCGCTCACGCAAAACGTATTTAAAACACTCCGTCCCGGCCGGGCTATACGGCTTTCAGAAATTCAGATTGTACTTTCTTATGAATAATGGAGTATGAAATGCTTGACAATATTAGCTTTGTCGTAGTGTAGTATGCCGGCTTTGTGGAGGGGACAGCTGAAAATAAAGCCGGTGTTGGTGGAGAAAGGACCTCGGATTTGCTGGTTCCGTACGTTTCTAACTAAGACGTTATTCCAATTTTAAATTGTTAATTTTGAAATGATGGTTCATAGGATCGTGAGAGGCCTTTTTATAATTTGGTATCTCGTTCGTACTTATTTATTAGCGCAAACGAGCTGCACTTGTTACAAGGTTGCATATCTACAATAACAAAACCAGTTAACATTCAAATTGTTTTTTATAGTAAACTTCTACTATGAAAGAAATTAAATGAAATGGGAACAGTTACATGTTTTGCAAGAGTGGTTGAAGTCCTATTTCATACGCCAAACCTAGAAGACGTGTCGAATGAATCGAACCTTGCGTTGTTATTATACTACATATTATTGCCACGAAGCTATTAAGATGGTCATTATTCACAGGAACCTGGGCTAGTAAACTTCATTTAAGCTCCCTACCGTCATTCGCTGTCAGGTGATACTTGGCTCGGCTACTTACTGTTTGACGTGAGTCGGCCAATAAAGATACTTCGTTTAATTTTCCAGTAGGTAATCCAATATCCTCGAGAACCCTAAGAAAATCTGTTGAAAAAATTCAATTCTCATGACGAGGACAGAGGGTTTTGTTATTTTTACTGCGAGCACAATGAAATCGTTTGCTTTCAGCCTCTAATGCGCCGTATTGAGTGCCGATGCTCAAATAAAGTATTATAACACAACGAGAACGCTTCACGATAAAAAGAAATAATTTGAAAGGCGATTTTTATTTACAAGTACCTACTTAGACACAAACAGGAGCATTTTTTCTCAAACATGCAATAAAATATCATCTTTACGTTTATTTCAATAGGCTTGGAAGTATCCTGCTCGGGCCAGCGCAGCAACTGGAGGGGACAGTAATGAGATTTCATACAACTTTTTAGGCCAAGGCTTAAAAAGTAACCTTGACGTCAAAGATAGCGGCAGGTTCTATGAATCTGATTTAGATTTTTAATTTTTGTCGTGACAGGCCATCCTGTATCCATGTGGAATAGCCATCTGAAGTGAGAGTAATAATAGTACGACGAGCGACGAGTATCATATGAATGGAACTTATATATTTTTTAAGTTTAACGCGGCGTGAAAATGGGTTCCTGGTGGTATTCCTATTTTTTTTTAACAATAACGTTGAATATTTATTTCTATGTCCATACCTGCTTCTGCCGACTTTTAAATAGGTAGAGTAAATTCACGCTAAGTTTGCAACAACTTGTCAGTGACAATGGGGCACCATATTTGAAGTAGACAGTTTGTCAGAAACCTCATTGTGGTCGGTCTCTAGATAGGTAGGTACTTTTACCTCTCGTATATGCCCCGAAATTTTTTTCTAATAGTTTCCTAGTCTGCAGACCCATGTTCCGGTACGACAGATTACATAGTATAAGTAAGTACATTTCAATAAGAAGGTTGTGCTTGCTCATTACATTTTGGTAACGTTATTCACGACATTAATATTTATATTAGTAATGACATAGATTGTTGTAGTAATGATTGTTGAAAGCAAAAACATCAGTCAAAGAAAATAAAAAAACAGCAACTCTTCAAAGGTTTTCACGTAAACAAAGAAACGTCTGTTCATATTTTTGTAAATTTTTGAAAGTCGATACCTAAACAAAGTCTAAAATTCGCGTGCAGCGGGTTGATAGAGAAGATTAATAAAAATACCGGCTTGCTGGCAGCGTATGCGATATTGAATGTACAGTCAGCAGAATGTTTCGTTATGAAAGATTTCATATGTGATTTTGGTCATTTCTCATTCGATCACAGTCGATATAGGAGTGTGTTCAAAGGAGGTGCCGTATTCTAATTATAAAATACTTAAACAATACATTAAAATACCATCCATCGCAAACATAGCTCCAACACACAACAAATAATCAACCAATATTGAAGTTATATTGCAGTTGCAATGGAATAATTTTCAAGTAAATATACAGCTAGCGCCTAAACACCTGAATGAGAAATTACAGATATTCAGGGGCCGTATTCTAATTTTAAAATGTATTAACAATACATTAACAACACAATCTGTCTTATTTTATTTTATTTATTTTATTTTATTTTATTTGGGGCATCAACAGCAATACAACAAATAATACAAAACTTAAATAACAGAGAGAAAGCCAATAAAAGATGACCACAAAAATATAGCTAACATGCAATAACTAAGTGGATACATATAAGCAAATGAAAGATAACATAACTCCAACACTCAACCAATAATCAACCAATATTGAAGTAGTATTGTAGTTGCAACGCAGTAATTTTCAAGTAAACTCCGTCATTTTTGATTCAGACGTGTAGTCGTAAGCTGTATTGTGTTGTTATTGTATTGGATTTGCATTGAAGTTGGATCGTGTCTGTGCGTGTTTTAAAGTTAGAATACGGCCCCTGGTGTTTAGGCGCTAGCTGTATTGCGTTGTTAATACATTGGAGTTGTATTGAAGTTGGATCGTGTCTAAACGTGTTTTAAAATTAGAATACGGCCCTAGGTCGTACACAACGATCGTCGGCTGGTGGTAATAAAGCTCAATCTTTGGACTCCTATAAGATGCAACCAAAAACGCGCTATGTTCGATATGGAAAGGGAACTCGAAAATAATAAATTGTATCAACAATCTGAATTAATTCCGTTTTCAAATAATGGAAATCAAGTAACCGAGGGTCTTAAAGGATTACGTTCTGAATTTTCACGTGAGCATATACGAGTTTTAGGGTCCAGCGAAAATTAACAACAGGTTTTATTTGTGAATTAAAACGGTAATTCACCTTTTGTAATTTTAATAAAACGCTTGAAACGGTGCCGAAACATCGAGAAATTAACTAAGTATTTTACACAACTAATAAGGATAAATTGGACTCGTAAAGTGTGAAAAAAAAATGCATGGGATAGGTATCTAATTGTGAAGTTAGTTAACCTTTTGAACGCCAAGCATCGGACGGAAAAATCCTGCCCTCGGCGCTAGCCTCGAAGGCAAACCGGTTACATTTTGGACGTGATATCACGTCCTGGCGCCAACGGCACGACTTCCCGTGCGCGTGATGTGACGGCTTTGGCGGTCAAACGGTTAAGCAAAACTCTGAATATTATACATAATGCGAACCATTTGCTCGTAAAACTAGTTATGGGCCCTTTTTGGACAGAGAAAATCGTTCTTGGCCTATTATTAATCGTGTATTTTTAACGCGACAGTTACCCACCATAATCCCGACAGCGATGCCGCCGCCATGTTGTGTAAACTGTTTATAGTTAACGAATCTGAGGACTAATTGTGAAAACCAATTTGCTATCAGTTTTTAACTTGACGGCTGATTTGTAATTTATAGACGATCGAATCTGGCTGAGGATAATCACTACAAAAATTTTGTAGATAAGTTTAGCAAAAAAGTTACAATAGTTGAATCTTAGTCGGTAATATGTCATGTAAAAATCAATAGTATAAAACGGATAACTATTCTCCTGGTTTACTTTTGATTTTGTAACTTATATATCAGCCTCCAACCGAAACTTGCGTAGCTTACCTAACGCCTCTGCCACGTCACGGAATCCGCTAAATTACAAGTCAAAGGTTTATTTCGTAACTGAGAGCTCCATCGGAGTTAGCCGTATCAATTTCCAGTATAAACTAGAAATCCTCCTTTTTGTTCCGTTTTTATCTCTTTGAACAATCAGTGTCGAATACCTACAGAATGGAAAAGGTTTTACACGACATAGGCTACTAAGAATTACCACTACACTACACTACGTGATATATTGATATCTTACAGCTAGTTTTGCATTGATGCTATGCTATAAGGCACAAATTTACATTCAGCATCAATACAACTGTGGAACGGCTATGGTCGCGCCCGACCTCGGCGCGCCGCAACTCACCAATGTGCGACATGCTTAAACTCGCTCAACGGGCTCTTTCTCTCTGATATCCAGATGCCTCACTTACTGTGAGAATGATGAATGCATGACTGTGTAGATGGCTTATTAGTAGAATACTTAATTACTTCCTAAGCTGAGTAATGTTTAGATTTTAGATTTTAAATATAATACCAAATGTAACTGGTGTAAACCGTTCTGGTAAAAAAAAAATGTATTTTCCTACATGAAGGCTGCAAAAATGTGTGACACGCTCTTATTTGTAGGGCCATAGGAGCGTGTTACATATTTTTGCGGCCTTCGTGTAGGAAGATACTACTGTTTATTCGAATAAAAAGAAGCAACAAGTCGTGAAATTAGAAATTATTGTATCTTCATAGATGACAAATGAATAAGTAGTGCCAAATGTTTTGCGTTAGTTAACTGCCTCCTTACATAACTTATGTGGTCGCGCGCGACTCAATATGTCAAGCGCGATCTGAAGCATGTCAGTCGCGCGCGACAACGTAAAATGGCATATTACGCTAGAAATCATATTAGGCTAATCCCACACTAGCGTCTTTCGAGCGTCGACGTCGCCCGAGCGCCCGCGCAGCGTCGATGTGACGTCGCTCGAGCGTCGGCTTCCCACCAGCGTCGACGCTGCGCGGGCGCTCGGGCGGCGTTGACGCTCGGAAGCCGCTAGTGTGTGCGCCGTTACACATGATCGTATAAAGCGGGTACTACTATATTGTGTAAATCTGTTTAAAATTTTAAATGGTCGCAATACTTTAGTAACAATATCTGTAATAAAATTCAGTGGTCCTACGAGCCATCTCGCGATAAATAGAACCAACAAAGCGAAACGCGAGCGCCATCTTCAAATTATACTGCGTTTACCACTGCCAATGTGTTTGTCGTATGAATTATGAAGCTCGGACAGAATAGTAAGGAAAGAGAATTTATGACCGCGGTAAATCACCGGGCTTATAATGTATCAGACTATTCAACACTAGTGATGTGCTGCGGGAATATTTTTCTTTATAGTGTATCCTAACAAGGCCTAGTTTCCGCTCTGACTGGGAAGGGCAGTCGCTTTCGTAAAAAATAGTGCCTACGTCAATTCCTGGGATTAAGTTGTCGAGCGGACCCCAGCCTCGATTTAGCCGGGACAGAACCCTAGGAGAATTATGATGATGATAGAGTATTCATCCCTTCTTGTCTTATCATGAAAATAAGCAAAAACGTTATCATCGTTAGCTTCTCAAAGACGTTATCATATTTCTCAGGCTGGGATTATCACTTAAAATGTTGTTTGTAAGTGTCAAAAAGTGTCAAGGTTTTTAATAGTTAGTTTGTAAAATTGAGAATTACTAGGTACATTACTTTAAGAAATATGGTACCAGGTAAGTTATTGTAATTGCTGTCTGAAATGTACATTATCTCCAAAAATACACAAAATAACAAAATCGTATTTTTTTTTCGACGCCGCGTCGACGCAGCGTGGGCGCTCGGGCGACGTCGACGCTCGAAAGCCTAAAACAGCCAGTCATTGGGATACATTAACGTTTGAAAAGTTAACATTAGCCAAATTTTCCTACAGTAAGAAATATTATTGGCATCACAACCGGGAATATTCCTGCTGAAGAATATTCACCTCAGCGGTCCATCCCTACCCAGGACTCGTGTAACTTGCAGTGCGATTTACGATATATTTTTACGGCCAGTTATTTCAGTTAGCGGTTTCCATTCTGTTATGTCCTTTTCCGGTCAGGCGCTCTTGCACCCATTTATACTAGTCTCCGCCTGCGGCTTCGTTCATGTACAAAATTCAACCTCGTTTTAATGTCCCCAAAATTTAAATTTAATATTTAGTTCGTATATTAGGTTTTGGTTATAGATAAACACATGGGAGGATGTATCAACATAAGGATCCGTAATTAATTTAATTAACGGCTCATGAACATTATTCCCAACAAAACAGCTGTTTCAGTATATTATTGTGGAGCGGACATAAACAAGAATTCGTAAAATATAATTTGTCATTCGTTTGATTTTAACTTGATATTGTACAGGATTCGACCTGTGAAAAGTGACATTTCACATATTCACATTATCAAGTCCATGATAGATATCACAATGAAATTGCTTGAACCTCAATAATATGTCGAACGTTCTAGGGACATTGGTTGTCAGTATTACAATTTGTGGAATGTCATAAAAAAAAACATTTTGACGACAAATTCTTAACAAAAATCACAAGATCATGACTTCAAAAAAGACCGTTTAAGTCAATGAATGATGGGCTATTTTTGGTGTGTAGCGGAAAAAATGCTGTTAACTAATTCAGTAGTAATTGCGACACGATGTCGTCACACTTCTACGAAGCATTTTCTCTACATAGCGGGTGCCGTATCCTAATTTTAAAATACTTAAACAATACATTAATAATAATTTTAAACAAAAAAAGAACCGACTTCACTTAGGATCCGCTATTCCAAGAGGAAGTGGCCGAGTTGTTGTAAAAAATAGTGAAGTCACTATAGATGTGCCTATAAAAGTTGAAGAGTTCCCTGGATGTCTCCAGGATCCCATCATGAGACCCCAACTTGGTGACAATGGGACCATTTATTTAATAAAGAACCAATATTGTAGTTTATTGAAGTTGCATTGGAATAATTGTCAAGCAAATTTTGATATTTCTGATTCAGACGTTTAGGCGCTAGGGGCTGTCCATAAATTACGTCATCGATTTTTGGCTATTTTTGACCCCGCCCCCTGAAATCATCCAAAGATTATGCTTCGAATGGCCCCCTTTCATCATCATCCGATGTCCAGACCCCCCCCCCCCTTCTATTTTGAAATGACGTAATTTGTGAATAGCCCCCTAGCTGTGTTGTGTTGTTAATAATACATAGGAGTCGTATTGGAGTTGGATCCTTTCTAAACGTGTTTTAAAGTTAGAATACGGCCCCGGGAAACCCATATTGTCGGCTACGGCATAGCATAGCGGTGAATGAGTTAACCCATTCAGTGCCCATGACGACACGTTGTCGTCACTGCTCTACAAAGCATTTTCGCTACAAAGCGGGAAACTCATGTTATCGGCTACGGCATAGCATAGCGGTGAATGAGTTAACCCATTCAGTGCCCATGACGACACGTTGTCGTCACTGCTCTACAAAGCATTTTCGCTACAAGGCGGGAAACCCATGTTATCGGCTACGGCATAGCATAGCGGTGAATGAGTTAACCCATTCAGTGCCCATGACGACACTTTGTCGTCACGGCTCTACAAAGCATTTTCGCTACAAAGCGGGACTCTCATGTTATCGGTTACGGCGTAGCGCTGCGCGCGTAGTATGGCCGTGAATGAGTTAATGCTTACGGCGTAGCACGGTCTACGTGCTTGTAGCACATGTGCATACAATAAAAAAACTAATTATTAAAGTCGCTTAGTATAAAAAAAATTGATTGCACATTACATAAAAAATATACTTATTTTTCATCATACTTGCTCGTAAAGGGCTGTTGTTATCACGTAGGCGATGAGGGCCGTACATCCTTTATTTCGACCTAGGGCTGTAATGTAAGTTTCATTTCTGTAAAAAGTAGTAATTCCCAGGACAAGTAAACGTTTACTAAAAACAAGTAAACCCTTTCCTTGTTTTTAGTAAACGTTTATTTGTTTTTAGTAAAGTTTACTTGTTTTTAGTAAACTTTTACTTGTTTTTAGTAAATGTTTCCTTGTTTTTAGTAAACGTTTACTTGTCGTGGGAATTACTATTTTTTATTTGTATCTAGTAAAAAAAAAACTCCGTGAACCTTTAAATGGTCAATTTCGAACAACCAGTACATCATTTTATCTGTGGTTATGGTTATAATTTTATAGTGCTGTTAAATACTAGCCTTTAAAAAAAACTAGAAACTGGTTTTGAAATCTATGTTAATTAAGCAGCAGGAATCGCTCATTTACTATCTGAGAGGCAAGCATAGCTCCCTGCAAACGTAGCCACATTTGTCTTAATAGCAGATTAGTGATGTGCCTTAATATACCCATTATGCTTGGGAATAATGTCACTGGTTCCAGGTTACAGATGGTTACAGGTACCGAAACAATACATAATTATTTTTATATGTTTTTAAAATAGTGTATTCAACTCAAACTGAAGTTGGTTACATATATGTTGTCGATGCAGGTTCAAGTCCTGCTGGGTTGAATGTTTTTTCAATGTTAACAAAGTTTGTATTTATTTAATAACAAACCGAAACAAATGTTGGTAGTTTAGCTATCAACGTGCAACTTTTAATCCAAAGGTCGCGGGTGCGAACCTCGGCTCGTACCGCTGAACTGAACAAACACAGTAAGGATAAACCAGATGACAATCGCCATCGTAAAAATTGGTGGTTATGCCAAATCTTGGGATTGGGTGAGCGATGGAAAAAAGCCGGGACAAATAAGCAAGCAAAGCTGATTAATACCTACTGATAGGTATGTATGTAGGTGGGATTGGGATTTCTGGGTACTCTCATACAATATCAGTGCCGGGAGCATACCCACCCTAATCAGAGGTCAACATCTTGAGACCCAACCGACTCTACCACATTGCTTCAATACGATATTGCCAAAGCGTTCGACCATTCCCGTTGTTATTATTATTAAGGTGCTCTTACACGGGCGATAAAAATTGCCGAAATGCCGCAATTTTGACGTCACGGCCATATCAAGCAATTTCAAGCAATACGAAATATTGCTCAATATGGAGCAATCATTGCTCCAGTATGGCGCCATTCTTGCTCCACTTAATTGCCCCATTTGCAGCAATTCGGGAAACTAGGCAAATTGCCCAAATATTGCCCGTGTAAAGGCACCTGTATGAAGCAATGATTGCTGAAATAATTGCCGCTTATCTAGAAATTGCCTCGTATTGCTCAATTAATTGCTCCATATTGCTCCATTAGTTTCGGCACCGTATCGCCGGGCAATAATTGCCCGAAAAATCGCCCGTGTAAGAGCACCTTTAAATTATTTACTCACGTAAAACAATCACAGGTGTCGGTAGGTACAATATTGCGCCAAACTGGAGTGACCAGTTTGTGGACGCGTCGCGCTCAATCACTTACTTAAGTCTAAGGCCTGAGTGGACGCTTGAGTTGGGTGTCCAACGGGGCGGGGCGTGCGGCGTGCATGTTAAACAAATGAAACTCATACTGGTGTCCTGAGTCGACGCTGCACAAAGTGTATGGACGCTCGGCCGCCACGCTGCACGCCCCGCCGAGCGAGCGTCCCTCAGGCCTTTCACTAACAATAAGTAAATATGAGTATTCGCAGTAATAGCACATCACTAAACAAGATTTATACGCTCAGTTTGAGCTAGGGTTATTCAGCTCTGAATTATGAACGCGCAATTACAAATTAGCCAGAAAGCAAGCAAACAGCATGGAGGGGATTACTCTGCCTACTATTCCAATTTTCGGAACAATTGTACGCTGCGCTGTTGATATGTGCTAGATTAAATCTAACCAGCATAATTTTATTGGTGTTGCTACTTTATGACTCAAATTGAGTATGATATTGAAAATAAAACGTGTCTCGTGTCTGTATTTGTCATAAATATATGTTATTGCTAAGAAGTTGTATAGGTTGTAATTTTTATAATTATTTATTGTAGGCTGCGTGGCCCCGGCTTTAGAATAGTGCCACCCCGTCTCTTCCCGCGGGTGTCGTAAGAGGTGGCTAAGGGACAAGGGATAAGGAAACCTCTCAACCTCTGATCCCTACTGCTCGTGAGAATGCTGTGGTGATTTATTTAATTAATAGTCATCCGCATCACCCATCATGTCTCGGCGAGAAGCGGCTCACGGAGAGCCGTTCTGCTGCATTGATTGTAGCAAATGGAAATCCATGATCTCTGCCTACCCCTTTTGGGATATAGGCGTGATTATATGTATGTATGTATATATGTATTTATTGTAGGTCTACCTATTTAAAATCCTATGTCATCGTTTGTTAGTTTTATTCTGTTAATAAGTATTTATTATTAGATAAAATACTCTGTTACGTTTTTGTGAAGTTCTAGTCAGTTAATTTAATACCTATTTATTTAATTTAATGTTTAACTATACAGCGCACTGGCTTAGCTGTAATGCTGTATTAAGTTGTTAGTAACTAAAATAAATTAATAAATAAAATGAATACCGTTATGCTACCCAATAAAACCCTTACAATTAAAAAGCCACAGTAATAGCACTCAGCCACACAAGTTGATCACTTTTGGCGGTTAACTAAGGAGCTTACCCACCTTTCCAGAGGCTGTATTTACTGTATTTAAGTAATCGGAGACTAGTTAATAATATAAACAGACATTGCTATGCATTTAATTACGCACTGTATTGTGTTTTTTATTATTTGTTGTTATAGGCCGCTATAACAACAAATAATAAAATAACAGAATGAAATAAATATTTAAGGGGGCTCCCATACAATAACTTGATTTTTTGCCGGTAATGGTATGGTATGAAAAAAAAACCAGCTATCGTGCGCGAGTCCGACTCGCACTTGGCCGGTTTTTTATCACGCTTAAGTGTATCCGATGCAAGTCCACATAGAGGGAAAGATGTGAAGACATAATACGAGTATTTATAGAATAAGAATAAGAATAAGAATAAGAATAAGAATAAGAATAAGAATAAGAATAAGAATAAGAATAAGAAACATTTAGCACATTTTTTAGTAATTGACAGATCAACTGTTATATCACACATGTGTCTCTTTCCACCAGGAACGCACCACGATTACGCACATTCCAAATACATGTATACACGGAAAAAAAAGCTTCCGGGATATTCTCAATCCAAGACATTATTATTATCTTGGAAATATTTCCTCGTGACAAGTATTTATTTCCTTTACCAACAAAAATATGATTCTTCGTTTAATAAAACCACGTTTTCTTAAAATAGAAATACAAAAATGTATTGTTTCAAGAGTATATTGAGTAAATAAGAGAGATTGTACTTTAATCAAACAAGTATCATCTTAGGTAAAAGAAAACTAGAAAATCTGTAAGAATATATTCGCTTCGTTATATTTAAAACTTTATTTTATTTTCGTTAAAGGAAATAAATACTTGTCACCAGAAAATATTTTCAACATAATAAAATAATGTCTTAGATTGAGAATATCCCGGAAGCTGTTTTTTTCCGTGTAGGTATAAATTCGGTTTACTAAAAAATAAAACGAGGTAGTCAAATATAGCTGCGTTTCTTGGCAAAAAAATCAAAACCGTTTGGTTCCAATGATAAACGCATGATATACGTTCTCGAAATTAGCAGTCTATATTTTCAACTAATCTCGGTCGGTAACACTGCCATTAGCAACACAGGGCGAATGCAAAGCGGGCCTTTGTTCCCTGTTGAGGCACAAACAAAGAGGTTACTTATGCATTATAAATCTAAGCCATGGCGCAATAAGCGGCATAATGCTGGCTAATTATATTAATCGTGCGTAGTTAGACACATACATGGTGCATGTGGGCATACGGGTTGATGGAGTGGTTTTAATAGTGGCAAGAAAATGGAGGGCCAATGAGGAATGGAGAGAAAACGCCGCCAAATTGTAAGTATTAATAATTTCATAAATAAATTTAAAAGTCATACCAAAGTTACTAAACAGCGCGCTAGAAAAAACAGATTTAGTGGTATGTTTCTTAAACAGTTTAAACACTCTTCAGATCACTTAAGACACTCGTGACATACATATATACATACATACATACAATCACGCCTGTATCCCAAAAGGGGTAGGCAGAGATCACGGGTTTCCATTTGCTACGATCAATGCAGCAAAACGGCTCTCCGTGAGCCGCTTCTCGCCCCCGTGCCAGTGACAGTCTCTTATAAACCTAAAAAAATATTCTAATATGGAATGTATATTCCCCTGGATTCCGGCGGAACTTTATTATATTTCATCAAACCAAATTTTATAAATTTCAATAAAATTTTAATGCTGAAAAAAAATTATCGCTGAATTCAGCAGCAGCAAAAGTACCTATTTAAGTGGGTAGGGTGTTCAAAATGAGCTGGACACGACTTTCTTGTTAAGAGAATAACAGCGTGTGTAGGTCATTTTGAACACCCTACCAGCTTTGCTAAATCATAAATATTCACTAAATACTATTGACTCTACAATGGCAGAACATACCTACCAATATGGGCTGCTAAAATCCTTTCCACCGTGTAAAAAAACCAACAAACTGTAAGAGCCAATTAAAGAAAATGCATAACGTTTGTTTCTAAATTATTTTTATGTCATAGCGCCTCATCGTCGAACACACTCTAAAAACTATAGCTCGTCTATTCCCGTAGTCGGGTAAAACGTTTCAATTCCAAAAGTTAAAAGTCGCCTCACCCAAAGGATCATGACATTCATGACTGGCATTTCGCGGCAATAATATTTATCCGTAAACAGTGATAAAGCGATCCGATTGCGGCCTGAAAAATACGGGCCCGTCGGCCTAACGACCCACATTTGTCCTACCCGCACTTGTGATACACACATACATACACATATTATACATACATAAGATAAATATTTTTGTCGCTTAGTAAAAATGACTGCAGATGCAGATGCAGATGTCGCTAGGCGTCACCCTAAGGCGCGAATATAAAATAAAATAAAGGATGTGGTGGAGAAATTCGCAGCCATCAGGTATAGTCTCAGTAGCTCAGTTGGCAGAGCGATGGGCATGTTTCCCAGAGTCGCGAGTTCGAGTCTCGCCTGAGGCAGTGGATTTTTCTACTTTTCCTTTATTTCTAAACAAAATGACTGCACATCAAAAAAATTATGAAAACTTTCAAAACCGAAGTTGGCCTGGTTGAATTTGATTACGCATTTATTGATGTGCTATGCATTTATGCAATCATATAGCCAGGTTGCCAGGCCACGGACTAGCAAGCGCAGCGTAGGACGTCCACTCACAAGATGGACAGACGACCTTATAAAGGTCGCCGGAAGACGCTGGATGCAAGTCGCTTCCGACCGATACTTATGGAGGTCCAAAGGGGAGGCCTATGTTCAGCAGTGGACGTCTTATGGCTGAGATGATGATGATGATGATGATAGCCAGGTTATGGTTGTTGTGGTACTGTGAAATTAGTACCTGTTTATAATATTATGGTTACACTTGCGGTATACTTGCGTTTTGTGTAATTTGGGTTAAAGGTAGTTGCGTTTTTTATGTCTCACACCAAATTTTGATCCCTATGACAGCTGTCAGTTAAATACATTATCTGTCAAAATGTGACTTCTGCTAGCATTCGCCGTGAGACATGTTTTGGATGCGTCATCACTTCATCAGTTATCTGACTTCTTCGTCGTCTCTTGGGGACCCGCACTTGGCCTATTTTTTATGGCTCGCCTACCATTATAGGGACGCAGCTATGCATTAGAGTGGGCTAACGATATTGCGATTTCGTTCCGTCGTATAGCTGCGTCCCTATGATGGGTCATCATGTTGAAAGCGCGGGGATTAAATGATCGCATCAACATCTGCACATTGCTTCGTACGTCTAACCTCATTATGAATTAACCTGTCCCGGATATCTTAAATGTTTCGAAAACCGTTTCTATCCGTGTACCTATTTACCGGTTAGGGTGTAAAATCACGCATTATCTCGATACACGATTATGACAGTAATATCTGTTTGCAGAGACCGGAAGAGGCATTCGAACTTAACAAATTGATTTCAATTTGATCTCATTTTAAGGGTGCCGTGCCCAAAGGGTAAAAACGGAACCCTAAATTAGTCCCGAAAAACCTAATTAGTACGAGCTACTTAAAATTGAACACACGACCTCTCGTTTACCGTTTAGTTTAACTTACTTCTCTCTCGTACACATACCAATTATACATGCAAGCGAGATACACTGCACGTAGTGTCAAAATGAGATCAATTATTAAAGCTCGAATGGCTTAAAGCGCCATGTGCGAGAAAATACGCGTTAATTTTCCACTGAATGCAACTGGTGCCTGCATCTAGGATGCGATGCGGTTTGATCGGCTGCATTCGTGACAATTCATTTATGCGAAATCTATTTCAATCTATTTACAATGTGATATTACACTCATTAGGTACTTTGGAATGCTTTGTTAGAATCTGTTCATGATATCTGCAAACTAGCTTTTTCAAATGAGGATTCATCGCAATAAATTGTCGAGATCAACTCCATGGACTACTGTATGACAGCTGACATTCTGTAAGTAACATCACACGTCTAAAAAGCTTTTTAATTTAGTTTCCTCTGACATTCTGTTATGGTTTGAAAAACCTAAAGAGCAAGACTGTTTACAAAACTATAAGCTCTGCTCCTACAAAATTTCGCACTCTGGCATAATAAGAAAATCTCACAGTTCGCAACCCACATAACATATTCATATTATTAATTTTAAACCCGCTAGGGGTCGCATGTGGGCTTTACAGCCCATATTGTTTGTAAACAAGTGCGGCTACACCGCGGGATTCTAACGCCGTCGTGCTACAACGCTGCGGTGGAGTAGCTGGCTCGCAGCTGGACACATTCTAAATGTTGGCATTTGAAAGAAATATTTTCTATATTTTTGTGCTGTTCTAAACTTTGTTTTTTAAATAGGGGTAGATTTAGAAAATGCATATGTTTATGGGTAATTAGTTAAACAAAGTTTATCAATAATTTTATTTCAAATGACACAACAATTTAAACATTCAGATGCATAGTAAATTAAAATCTATAAAGACGAATTTTATTCCCGAATTTTCGTACGAGTGCCTGCTAAGTACTAGTACAGTCGCCGTGAAATATATCGGAGAGGTCAAGGTGGTTACAAATATGGGGAAGGTGGAACAGCCCCTTTATCGTCAAGGCGATAAAGTGCATTGTTTAGATATTTTTGAGTTCCTTGGCCACTCCGATATACTTGATGGCAACTGTACCTACTTATACTATACAGGATGTTTTTTCAATAACTAGCCATATTGTGCGAGGTAACTTCTACTATGGGGCCAACTCCGAAATCTCAAAAAAATTTTGGCTGTTTCATTCATTTCGGCCGATCAGACGTTGACGTTTTCTACGGGGAGGCCAAAAATTTTTTGGGATTTCGGGGATGGTCCCATAGAAAAAGTTGTTCAGTTTGACTTACCGAATCACTTCCCACAATATGGCTAGTTATTGAAAAAAACACCCTGTATATACTACTTATGTAGCTATAAGTATTTGATGTTTTTATCTCTTAGACTCTTAGATACCCAACCCTTTCTACTAAATTACAGGGGCCGTTCGAAAACGAATGAAATATTCACCAAAATTTGAAGTTGCGTTATCAAAAACTTTTTACAAGATAATCTGTAACCTCCAGTCGAACTGTTCCTAACTCAGGGTTAATATTCAAAACGATCTCTGCTAAAATTTGTAAAACGACCAGTCTACGCTGACCGATTCATACAACTACATACTCGTCTAACAGCGCTATTGTAGCTGTATAAAAATTTATAAAAAGCGACCCAGCCTTGCAGAAATTTCAAAATCGGAATATTTATGGAGTGAGCAATCTGTTACTCATTTATTTATCTATAGTGTAGCAGCTTTCGTCCCAACACTATTTTCATCATTTCACATTGACGGATGTTTTTGAGATACACAAAAACTAGCAATAGGTACATAAAGCTTTGAATCTTAGCATAAGTTTATTTGAAAATGATAGTTACATATAGTTTGGCCAGCCAACGAACGCAGCAGCAATGTACAACAAACAAAAGTATGACAACACTAAGGGTCAAAACACACCTAGCCGAATCACAGCGGAATTAAGCCAATTCATGGACAAAATGCTTAAATTTCCGCTACCTTAGACAAATTTCCGCTACCATGGACAAATTAAGCATTTTGTCTATGAATTGGCTTAATTCCGCAAGGAATTCCGCTAGGTCTGTTTTGACCCTAAGAATCAGTGAAAAAAGCAGCAATGATTGAATGAATTTTTAGTATTTCCGCCCCTTTCATTAGGTGACATTAACTGTGTATAAAAAGTAGACGGGTAGATTTCTTGTGATCTGTCATCAAATGCAACACATAATGTGGTTGAGGCAACTGACGTATGCCTCAAATCGAATTTAATTCAATGTAGACCGTTGCGGGAGTTCTATCTCACTCGCGCTTAAGATGAGAGAGTGAAATGGACTAGATATAGATTTAATGTAAAAGGAATGTGAATTGAAATGTTCGTCATGAAATACCTTGTCCTACAGGGTTGCCACGTGTACGTATTTTGAATTTCACGTTTTTCTACGGACAGAAATGTTTTGCCAAACTATATTAAGAGAATGTTAACACCCGATAACTACTTGTTATGGGAAAGTAAAAAAAAAATAAGTATATTAATATTCATTATATTTCGAAGATTTTTTTTAAAATTCCGATACACGATTGGAAGCAGTCGGCTCGATAGAAAATAATTCCAAAGTTTCATCTTAAAATTAGCTTTAAGTTGTATGTCTTTAGTTTCTTGACTTATACGTTTCGTACGGACAAAATTTCACCATACTTTTATAAATTCATCATTTTACAAAATTTGCAATGCGTAACGATACGCAGTGTTTCTCTTTCACTCGCGCTGAAAAAGATAGGGATGGAATTTAGCTGTTGCCATTCTCTTAAAGGCTCAAATTATACTAGAGACGAGCAGAATCGAGTGGAAACCGTTTCGCGAGTAGATTTGGGCAATCGGTTCCATTTGCAAGTTAAAACGCTCCCGCGGGATACCATCCATCTTGCCTGCTACACGCACCGATCGTCATTACCATTGCGCAGGATTACTTTTCACTTTAATGAATCATTATAAATAATGAGTTCATTGATAATGGGTTTAGGATACATCAATCATTGAGCGACGCAATGCTGGTAGTGATTATTTATTCAACATCTTACAGAAAGATCGAATTTGGTATGTCACAAGAGAAAACTATAGTAAAATTTTACAGAACTTCTCCATGAACCATGAAGAATTTAAAATGTACCATCACTGACAATAATATATGTACATTAACATTATACAGTATGCGTTGTGTACTTAAATCCAATAAGAGCAAAGAATTAAACCAGATATAGGATTTAATAGTGTATATAAACAGTTATTAAAACAAATATTTTTAATTACACTTAATTGTGACTCCTTAATTATTTTTTGAAAATGTACCGCACAGCAATGTACTAAGAATATGATTGAATGGGTAAAATTTTCTTCGTAATTTTAAGAAAAAGTTATCTAAATATATTTCTTATGTCCTGTTCTAACCAAAGTTTAAAGGCTCGCCCATCTTGGATTTACACACTCTATAGTCGGTATTAAGTACTGCATATATTAGACTATACCCAAAACCAAATTCGTGAGAGTAGGCTACGTTCGTTACATCGGTAACTAGGGTTAAAGGGTGTCTTGACTTCAACCAAACATTTGAAAATGATGACATGTCAATGTAATTTTGAACATTACAATACTCCGAGATACGAAGGAAGCATGTTGCACACAGGTGCATCATTTATTGCAGTGTCTCAGAGTACAAAACAATTTAATGTAGTTTTACGCACTCAGAAAGATAAAAATTAACTGTCGATTATCTCAGAACTGGAGCTAATTAGGACACTGGTGTCTTTGAGAAATATACTTAATTTAAGCTCAGGAATGCACTCTTGCAATTAAATGTAATAAAAAAACTTGGTGTATATACGTCCCTACTTCTCGGCACTGGCTTCTTATCTTGGCCAAGACAAAGAGGGTTCACTGGTAGGTATAGTCATAGCCTATACCTACCAGTGATAGCGATGATGTGTTTTTAATGGGTACATGTTTAAATGTTAGTCAACATACGCACCCTGACCGTATGCATTTTGTTTGTTTAATAGACACTACGCAAACACTCACACTAGTTGACATGTTTCCCGGAAGTTCCAAGTTGCAGAACTCTGTGTTCCAAGCAATTTCGAAATAGTGCTGACGCGCCCCGGAGTTGCCAACGAATTGGGAGAAACGCAGCTCATCAATTGGTCCAATCGTTTACCTGACAAAACTAATAATTTATGTATAGTTTGTCAGGAAGCTTAAGGATACTCGTAAAAGCGCCTGAGTTATCGACTGCAACTATAAGAAGTAGGTATCCAACAAAGAATAGGTATATAATGGACAAACGTGGATCTGGGGGGCAATTTTTGAGATTCGAGCGCCTGAATTCAAGAAAATTAAACTCCAAAATAATCGCACACAAAGGTTTGTCGCTATTATTTTCACACTAAATTAATAGTTTAAATAATCATAATTTTAAATTCCTATCGCTGTTATTTTTAAAACACCATTTCACTGTTTTACACGGAGTTTTAAATGTCATATTCGAGGGCTCGAATCTCAAAAATCACCCCCCTGATATATTAAAAGTGTTTTCAACAATTTCTGTAGATTTTCGTTGTTGCTATGAATTCCACCGTGTATTGGTATAACTGTAAAATTCTGAGAAACTCTGTGGCACGAGCCGGAGATTTAAACTGTGACCTTCAGATTGAAAGCCACACGCCTTTCAGGCTACCAACGTTACTAAAATAAACAAACACGTTCTCTATATTTTTATGATTTCAGACGAATTTTCCTTATGTTTATACAGAGCTGGTTGTGAGCACTAGAGTGGAGTGTTCACAAACGATATTTCACGGGCGAGAGCGTCACCACCAAACCTATATGTTCGCTTCGAGTGCCACCCGTTTATTGTGCGGAATATAACGTTTAAGAAAAACAAAAACAGACCACCATATTCCACTCGTGTTTATTGTTCAATTAACTAAACCTAGCTAATATCGCTTTGAATATTATTTTTATTATTTACCTAAGGAATACCTAAAAAAACATTGAAAACTACGAATATACGATTATTGGAAAAAGTTTTATCAACGGGATATTGGTTTTATAACATTCAAATGTTTATAACTAGGTAATAGTTATTTGTTATACAAGGGGTGAAAGTTGTATTTTACGTGCGAGTGTTATTTGAAACACGAGCTAGCGAAAGGATTCTATTATTGACCACGAGCGAAGCGAGTGGTTCAAAAATAGAATCCTGAGCGTAGCGAGTGCTTTAATACACGAGACGTAAAATAACTTTCACCCGTGTATAACACAAAACTTTTCACCTCACTACAGCGAGGAAAATAAGAAAAAGGGTGCATTTTGCTCGGTTTCCCGTAATTCCTCAGGTGTTTAATACTTCTTCATCACTCGAATCACTAATTTTTAACAAAACAACCTAGAAAAACATGCGAATATTTAACGTTGATATGATGGATGAATTGAAATGAAAAGTTTTGACGTAAAAGGTTTTATTAAATGTCAGATGCGTTTTGTTCGTACGTAGACTTATTCGGCTGTCAGAACAATTTATCCGTTTTTACAAAAAGAATGAAGATTAATGTTGAATGCTGATATTTATGAATTAAAATAAAGTTGTAAGACTGTATTAAGTGTTTTTACTCGATGCAATTCATTAATTGCGATGTTAAAAATTCTGCACTTTTAACGTTTTACGTTTTGTTAGCTGTCAAATGTCACTTAAGCCACTTGTCACTTCTGTCAAAACTCTTTCACCACATGTGGATAAAAAGCGATTTTCACAATAGATATTAAACAAACAAAAAGGGCTTTCCGAGCTAGTGAGGTGAAAACGGATAAGAAATAGTTATTTGTGCAACAAGAGAGGAAAGTTGGTTTTTCTTGCGAGTGTTGATTTTGAGTCCCGAGTAAGCGAAAGATTCTATAATTGAAATTTAAAATTCTAAGTTTGAATCTTGAGCGTAGCGAGGGATCTCAAGAACACGAGATGTAAAAAAACTTTCCTCTCGTGTGACACATACAACTTTTCACCTCAGTAGTGAGAACATATTAAAGTTAAAAAAACACATTTATTTACATTCCTGAATGAAAGGCATCATCATTATGACGAAAAGCTTCTAGAAACAAAATTTCACTCCAACTTTTTGATGAAAGTCGCACTTTCGTCACTCCAGGGAGTGAGGAAAGTAGGCTTGTTCGAACTGCTGAGATGAAAAAGTTAATTTAGCCTCCCTATTGTCTACTGTGAAGTCGAGCTGGGCTTTTTAACGCGACTGCTTCAATTTTATCCTATTTTTTTTCCGTTAGCCTATTTAGTGTCCCACTGCTGCGCAAAGGCCTCTTTTTCCCCATTCGACCCTGTTGGTTGACATTTTCGACCCATCTTTCCGGAATCGTGCGGTAAACGTGTCCTGCCCAGTCCCCTTTTAGCTTGGCGGTCTTGACACCAACATCTTTAGATTGACAGAAAAAGAAGACTTTTTCTACAAGGTGTAACAAAAATACTGGTGATCCTTTTAAGGGCATAATTGGTATCGTCTATTTTTTATGAAAAAATAAGAAACAAATTTTTCCTCGCGAAAAATAAATTGGTTTTGTATGGAGGGTTGGCCGGCCGGGACGACGTGCCTCATACAAAAAAAATTTTTTTCGCGTCCAAAAATTTTTTTTTCCACTCTTGCTTACTCGCAATACGATACCAATTATGCCCTTAAACGGATCACAAGTATTTTTGTTACACCCTGTATAACGGCATCTCTCACGGGAGTTCTGCGGTCATCATTGCAATATCCACTTTGTCAAAGGGTACTTTAAACAGATGATCGTTCATGCCCAACTAAACAAAGATTTTCAAACTAAAATGTACGTTTTTCTAGTTCTACATAGATAACCAGCCGCCTACGTACCTATTATAGGGATCCCTTTGTTTCCCATAAACTTGTTGTTTCGAATTTCGATAGTCAGAAATTGATATACATATAATTTATGGGCATAAACATCAATAGTCATAATTTTTGTAAAGCATAACGTTTCATAGTTCTAATAATAAAGATCTATAATATTAAACACTATAATCGCAAAAGGCATAAAATTTATGTGTATAACATTCGAAGGTCTATCAATAATTATTCAGAAATATTTTAAGGCATATATTTTATCGGACTAATAGTCGTTAATCATATCGTTTTAATGTCATCCCTTTGTTTTCCATAAACTTATTGTTGTCCCAGAGATAGGTAGGTTAGGGTTATTTTTTTATGGCCCTAAAAACGAAACTGCTCCCAGAGATAGGTAAGTTACGGTTATTTTTTTATGGCCCAAAAAACGAAATTGCTCCCAGAGATAGGTAGGTTAGGGTTATTTTTTTTATGACCCTAAAAACGAAACTGCTCCCAGAGATAGGTAGGTTAGGGTTATTTTTTTTTTGATGACCCTAAAAACAAAACTGCTGCCAGAGATAGGTAGGTTAGGGTTATTTTTTTTGATGACCCTAAAAACGAAACTGCTCCCAGAGATAGGTAGGTTAGGGTTATTTTTTTTTGATGACCCTAAAAACAAAACTGCTGCCAGAGATAGGTAGGTTAGGTTTATTTTTTTTTGATGACCCTAAAAACAAAACTGCTGCCAGAGATAGGTAGGTTAGGGTATTTTTTTTGATGACCCTAAAAACGAAACTGCTCCCAGAGATAGGTAGGTTAGGGTTTTTTTTTTATGACCCTAAAAACGAAACTGCTCCCAGAGATAGGTAGGTTAGGGTTATTTTTTTATGACCCTAAAAACGAAACTGCTCCCAGAGATAGATAGGTTAGGTTTATTTTTTTTATGACCCTAAAAACGAAACTGCTCCCAGAGATAGGTAGGGTATAGACTATAAAAAATCGGAACTTAAAATTTGTGTAAACCGATATACACCCCTAGTTATCATTATAATCTACGATTAAAGAACTTAAAACAATTATTATAAGCAAGTTTATTGCCTTCAACATTATGTAATAGACACCATTTGGACTTTGAATATTATGAGTAACAGAATTTATGACTAACAATTATTATGACCTGCAAAAATCGGACCAGCAATTTAGATTGTAAAATTTTATGACTATTGACAATATGACTAATAAAAATTATGATCGAAAACGTTATGGACTGACAAAAACGGAAGTTAAAAATTATGGGAACCAATAGAGACCCACCTATTATAATTGCATAATAAGATCCAAGAGTGAAATTCCAAGTAGCAATTTCACTAGACCAAGCCGGTTAAAGGAAATAAGAAATTCCTTCTTCTCTATCCCGGCACAAAGTTAATTAAGTTTCAACCACTTTGTTTCATGAAAAACCTGTTGCGCTAGTTTTTGTATTCAGCAGAGTTAAGTAATACTTATAATCTTATCTTGAGTTATAGTAATTGAAATGCAAGGTTTGTTTCTTTCAGTTTTGAAGTCTGTCCAGAAAGAGAAGTGTCAAGCAAATCAAGTACGACAAAACTCAATTGTTATGTCCGTTCTGAGTATTCCTTTGAATAGTATTTGAGGTATCCTGCCTTTTCGCCGAAAATTGTATTGCCGAATTTCATTTGCCAACCAACTTTTCGCAGAAGCTTCATTTGGCCGAAGTATTTGATCATGCTATTTTTAGGGTTTCGTGGTCAATTAGGAACGCCTATAGTTTTGCCATGTCCGTCTGTCTGTCCATAGAATACTTATAGAATGTTCGTACTAAAAAGGTGAAAATTGGTATGAGTATGTGTGTTTAATCATGCCGATAAACAGACAAAGTGGACAGTACACAATGAAGTCGGGTTGTTTTTTTCAGTTTCGTCCCTATTGTGTGGCAATAAGTACATGATCTGTGAAATTTTCAACTGTCTAACTATCACTGTTCATGAGATACAGCCTGATGTCAGACAGACATACAGACAGACACACAGACGGGCAGACAGATGGATAGCGAAGTCTTAGTAATAGGGTCCCGTTTTTACCCTTTGGGTACGAAACCCTATAAAGCAAATGTGATAGAGTCTGTCCGGAAAGACAAGTGTCGTTATATGAGCTTCCATATAAACTAAGATATTTCTCTTTTTGGACAAACTTCTTAAGGCCGTTCCTCGATTCGGATAAGCCACGCCCATCCGTTAGAGACACGTTTATGGCTCCCGTGCACGAAAGAAAGAGATACAGCCTTCTTATTAAGGATCAGACTTTTTGACTAAACTACGATAAATAAGCGAATCTATAAAGTTTTGTCTAATTTTGTTTCTGTAACTTTTTAGATAAATCAGAATACCATATTTTTTACTTAGTTATATTGCTTAATCTCTTATAGTTTACGTAAGCTAAGAAAAATAAGGGGAAAAAGGACCCAACTTCGGATTTTTTTTCTATCGAGTGTTGCAGCAATTGTGTTTCGGCTTGTGCCATAAACAAGAGTATATAGTGTAATAATATATATTCCAAAATAAATTCAGTCCCTTTTCCCGTTTAGTCGATAGAGCGTTTGAAAAAACCTATAATTTTTCAAAGTAGCCTCTTAACTATTATCCCATGGACTCAGCCCGGGCGTCGAGTCGTGTCCGCATACGCGCAAATTAGATCTGTTTAAGTGTTAATTAGAGTGGGTTAATCTCAGCATTACTTTATAATGAAGGAGAGTGGGCTGTTCTGTAGGTAGGTTTGCCAGAAATAGCTTTTGTTGGCTTGTCAGAAAATTCGGTATTTAACAAATGATTTTGGTGGTCCCACCATTGCGCCCGAATTAGATCCCCGAAAGTATTAATTGGAGTGGGTTAATCTCAGTATTATGTTATAATAAGTGAGCTCTTCTTTTTTGGTAGGGTTGCCAGTAATAGATTATCCTGTCATTTGAAATAAATATTTATTTTTATTTAAAAGTATATACGAGTTTTATTTACTTAATGAGGGTTTCTTCAATCCATTTTCTCACGAGTTGGCAACATCATTTCGAGAGGTCTAGCTGGTGTAATCCAACTGTACAGCACCGCAGTATCCACGAGATCAAGGTCGATCAAGGATAGTTATAAGGCACTGAAACTGTAAGCATATTGCATTTTTATATAAGGACTGTAAACCTTAATTTATAGCGTGTGACCATTAAATCATTTAACTTTGTTGTTTAATTATTACCTAGGAAACCTAGACACATAGGTAGGGAACCTTTCTATTGTCGATTGTGCGACAATAACCCCGGCTGAGACTCACTAGTGAGAAAGAGACGACGCCATCACTCTGCGCTCATGTGTAAAAGAGACAGGTGATACCCCGTAGTTGAAATGTCCTACAAATTATTTTTCCCCATAATACCTATGTACCACCTAGTATAAATGCCTAGTAAATAAGTTATAACAACATTGTAATATATTAACAGTAGAGAAATGCTTGTAATTCTGTTATATTCTGTGTTAATATCAATAAAGATAGACACGTTCACTGATTGGCTCACACGCGCTCATCCCCTCCCGGGATATATTAGTCACTAGTTGACAGCCCAAAAGTTGGCATATAAGAAAGGCCATTGCGGCCGTAAATTCGTTCCGTCAAGTGAGTTCCAGTGGAGGTGCCTTAACCTGAAGAAGTACGAAGGAAGTTTTATTTCCAATAACCTTGCCTCCCTACAAGTCCACTAGTCTCTACATCGGCGCTGAGCTATCGCGCCGCTACGGGCGTCGCCTAACCTTGGCCACCGTCCCGTACATTGGTCCTTCAGGAGCCGGATATGGAAGACCGGGGTTATCGCCAGTCGACTCAGGAAGTCGACCTTCAAAACCAAGGCCACACTGGGACTGCCTTGGCGGAAACACAAGGCCGTGACGGCACAAGGCCGTCCGACCGAGCGCCCACGCTTCGCCGGAACAAGAGGGCGCACGTCATCCACAAGGACGCTGCACAACAGGTGGACACGCAGCGATCCGAGATGACACCACTTCAGACAGAGCAGTCTGGCTCGCCGTCGGTCAAGGTCACCACGGCGCATTCGCCAGCTGCCACGTCACCCGCAACCGCCGTGATTCCTCAAGGACACCAGGCGACTGCGGCTCCACCCAAGGCGCATGCTACGCTAAGCGTCAGTGACCTCGAATCTCCGTGGCATTGGGAGGTAGCTGCGCCAACCGACGCCCAAGGACGTCAAGAATAAAGTTCCCGCTCTTCAGTCGCAGCGACAAGGGGGAGCGTTTGTTCACCGCATCTCGATTCAAGTTCCGTATTAAAAGAACAAACGCCGCGTGTGAATAACAATAATAACTCTGTGAAATCGCCAGTTAAAGAACGATCTCCGCGAGTGCCTAATAAATCCGATTTCAATAATAACGCGAGTGCGCGAGTAGAATTAAAATCGCCGCCGCGTTGCCGCGTTAATCAAATTCTTCAAGGTCAACGTCGAGGTCAAGGCCATCTTCAAGGTCAAAATCAACAAAACGGAAAAAGGAGAATAGCACCGTCAACGGAGCCACTACGTCGCAATCTTGTGACCAGTTCCTGCCGATGGAGCGTTCGATGCAGTACCCTGTGCCCAAGCAAGGACCCGTGGTCAACTCATTAATGCAGAACCCTGTGCCCAAGCAAGGACCCGTGGTCAACTCATTAATGCAGAACCCTGTGCCCAAGCAAGGACCCGTGGTCAACTCATCACAGCCTCCCAATGAAGAAATAGACGTTGTAACGACTCAAAATAATGACCCAGATCAGCACCCGGCCCTTCACTTCCGATCATCGAGTGAACGAGCCGACCTCATCAAAGTTGATTCTTCTCTACCGTTCCTGATCAATGGAGCGAACATAAATCAAGACGATTATATACTGCGTCGCTTACCCGAAGTTTTGTGGTGCTTAGTCGTGAAAGCCTAAGCAAAGGGGAGCATGTACAGCACCGCAGTATCCACGAGATCAAGGTCGATCAAGGATAGTTATAAGGCACTGAAACTGTAAGCATATTGCATTTTTATATAAGGACTGTAAACCTTAATTTATAGCGTGTGACCATTAAATCATTTAACTTTGTTGTTTAATTATTACCTAGGAAACCTAGACACATAGGTAGGGAACCTTTCTATTGTCGATTGTGCGACAATAACCCCGGCTGAGACTCACTAGTGAGAAAGAGACGACGCCATCACTCTGCGCTCATGTGTAAAAGAGACAGGTGATACCCCGTAGTTGAAATGTCCTACAAATTATTTTTCCCCATAATACCTATGTACCACCTAGTATAAATGCCTAGTAAATAAGTTATAACAACATTGTAATATATTAACAGTAGAGAAATGCTTGTAATTCTGTTATATTCTGTGTTAATATCAATAAAGATAGACACGTTCACTGATTGGCTCACACGCGCTCATCCCCTCCCGGGATATATTAGTCACTAGTTGACAGCCCAAAAGTTGGCATATAAGAAAGGCCATTGCGGCCGTAAATTCGTTCCGTCAAGTGAGTTCCAGTGGAGGTGCCTTAACCTGAAGAAGTACGAAGGAAGTTTTATTTCCAATAACCTTGCCTCCCTACAAGTCCACTAGTCTCTACATCGGCGCTGAGCTATCGCGCCGCTACGGGCGTCGCCTAACCTTGGCCACCGTCCCGTACATTGGTCCTTCAGGAGCCGGATATGGAAGACCGGGGTTATCGCCAGTCGACTCAGGAAGTCGACCTTCAAAACCAAGGCCACACTGGGACTGCCTTGGCGGAAACACAAGGCCGTGACGGCACAAGGCCGTCCGACCGAGCGCCCACGCTTCGCCGGAACAAGAGGGCGCACGTCATCCACAAGGACGCTGCACAACAGGTGGACACGCAGCGATCCGAGATGACACCACTTCAGACAGAGCAGTCTGGCTCGCCGTCGGTCAAGGTCACCACGGCGCATTCGCCAGCTGCCACGTCACCCGCAACCGCCGTGATTCCTCAAGGACACCAGGCGACTGCGGCTCCACCCAAGGCGCATGCTACGCTAAGCGTCAGTGACCTCGAATCTCCGTGGCATTGGGAGGTAGCTGCGCCAACCGACGCCCAAGGACGTCAAGAATAAAGTTCCCGCTCTTCAGTCGCAGCGACAAGGGGGAGCGTTTGTTCACCGCATCTCGATTCAAGTTCCGTATTAAAAGAACAAACGCCGCGTGTGAATAACAATAATAACTCTGTGAAATCGCCAGTTAAAGAACGATCTCCGCGAGTGCCTAATAAATCCGATTTCAATAATAACGCGAGTGCGCGAGTAGAATTAAAATCGCCGCCGCGTTGCCGCGTTAATCAAATTCTTCAAGGTCAACGTCGAGGTCAAGGCCATCTTCAAGGTCAAAATCAACAAAACGGAAAAAGGAGAATAGCACCGTCAACGGAGCCACTACGTCGCAATCTTGTGACCAGTTCCTGCCGATGGAGCGTTCGATGCAGTACCCTGTGCCCAAGCAAGGACCCGTGGTCAACTCATTAATGCAGAACCCTGTGCCCAAGCAAGGACCCGTGGTCAACTCATTAATGCAGAACCCTGTGCCCAAGCAAGGACCCGTGGTCAACTCATCACAGCCTCCCAATGAAGAAATAGACGTTGTAACGACTCAAAATAATGACCCAGATCAGCACCCGGCCCTTCACTTCCGATCATCGAGTGAACGAGCCGACCTCATCAAAGTTGATTCTTCTCTACCGTTCCTGATCAATGGAGCGAACATAAATCAAGACGATTATATACTGCGTCGCTTACCCGAAGTTTTGTGGTGCTTAGTCGTGAAAGCCTAAGCAAAGGGGAGCATGTACAGCACCGCAGTATCCACGAGATCAAGGTCGATCAAGGATAGTTATAAGGCACTGAAACTGTAAGCATATTGCATTTTTATATAAGGACTGTAAACCTTAATTTATAGCGTGTGACCATTAAATCATTTAACTTTGTTGTTTAATTATTACCTAGGAAACCTAGACACATAGGTAGGGAACCTTTCTATTGTCGATTGTGCGACAATAACCCCGGCTGAGACTCACTAGTGAGAAAGAGACGACGCCATCACTCTGCGCTCATGTGTAAAAGAGACAGGTGATACCCCGTAGTTGAAATGTCCTACAAATTATTTTTCCCCATAATACCTATGTACCACCTAGTATAAATGCCTAGTAAATAAGTTATAACAACATTGTAATATATTAACAGTAGAGAAATGCTTGTAATTCTGTTATATTCTGTGTTAATATCAATAAAGATAGACACGTTCACTGATTGGCTCACACGCGCTCATCCCCTCCCGGGATATATTAGTCACTAGTTGACAGCCCAAAAGTTGGCATATAAGAAAGGCCATTGCGGCCGTAAATTCGTTCCGTCAAGTGAGTTCCAGTGGAGGTGCCTTAACCTGAAGAAGTACGAAGGAAGTTTTATTTCCAATAACCTTGCCTCCCTACAAGTCCACTAGTCTCTACATCGGCGCTGAGCTATCGCGCCGCTACGGGCGTCGCCTAACCTTGGCCACCGTCCCGTACACCAACAATCATGTTTTTTTTGTTGTTGAATTTTGACACCTGCTGTCAAAAAAACCTCTTGTAACAGTGCTTAGGATTGGAATCGATCCAACGTCTTTTGCATTCAGGGCGGCAATTTTGTCAGGTATTTTTAACCGTTTCTGATAACCCCACAGTAGATACGCAAACATTTACTAGAGTGTAGAGTCACCATCAGGCCTATAACCGCGAAGCACTTCGTTCATCGAATCGAATATTTCCATCACTCTCTTTCGTATATGCAAGAGCGATAGAGACGGGACCATCGTTTTGTCGATTTTCGAACTTCGCGGTAGGCCCTCTGATATATCGGAGTGGTCAAGATAGTCACAAATATCTGAATAACGCTTGTATTCTCGAGGCGATAAAGTGTTTTGATAATTTTGAGCACCTCAGCAGCTCCGATATATTTGATGGCAACTGCAACTGTACACACACTCACATAGTTTACACGCTCATATAACCCGGCGCTGCCTGCAACTTCTTAACTGCGCTAATTGAGAGTCCGTTGCAGTCTGCAATAAGGATTTACTGTAATATGGACTCAAACTTCTAATACGATTAGTAGTATTTATTTATGTGAAATTGGTTGCTTCATTTAAAATTTTCAATTCAAATAGATGTCCATTTAAGAGATTTTATTTTAATGTGTATGTCTTTGTTGACTGATATATGTACTATTATTATATTTTGAATAAATTTAGGTCCTCTACTTTCTCAGGCGGTTCGTAAAGAAGTTGCGCAGAGAATACATTCTTACTTACTTATATTAATAAAAAACAGCTTTAAACAGTTAGAGCTTCCACCATTCTGAAGTTGGGTAGGTATTATAAATATTTGCCAACCGTCTCAGTTAAACGATAGACCAATTTCAATTGTACGATCGTAGACATATAAAATAAGACGACGTGATCACACGAAGATAAAACTATGATTTCAAAATAAGCCGCGGTCTCGCGCACACACTCACTTTTGACGTTTGAACCAATCACCGCTCGTTCACGAGGAAATCGGCTTATTACGGAATCACAATTTTGTCTTCACGGCACCAAGTCTTCTTATTTTATATGTCTATAAGTAAAACGATAATATTATAATGTTCATTAGTCAGATTGTGAATCGATCCACTTCCATGACAAAGCTAAGTCAAATAGACGCCATGTACAGCGTTTACTCAGCTAACACTAATATGGCGCTATATCGGTAATATAGTGGCGCTCTGAGCTGACATATATCGATAATTGAGCTCTAGTTGCAGCTTAATTGTGCGATGCGATGCGTCCAACTGGTTTATACTGCTATTACATGCCCTTATGTCACAAAATTATACCTCAGTGCTAGTGTGCTATACCTTGTGCAATCTAAGAAGCGGTTTTGACACCTGTAAAAAACCTCTTCTTAGATTGCACAAGGTATAGTGTCATATCTAATCGTAACCTGTAACTAAAGTTATTGACTGTAGTAGAGGTGTAGGTAAATTGAATGAAAAAAATCGTGCCTCTTTAATATCTGAATAATAAAGCACTGTACGTAGTGTACGCCTCTGTAAATTCAGAGTCAAAATAAAAGTAAAATAATGTATAAAATTATGAAATGATGAGTTAAATTTGAGCTCATTGAGCAGGATCGACCAAGGGGTTATGCAGCTAGAAAGCGCAGAAGCGATTTTCACAAGGGTCTTGTTATGTTGGTCAACTCGTTTGAATGCCAATCGCGAGTTCTCAGTTCGAGGCGGACTACTAGTTTAGTTAAAGCAGTTATTTTTATATGATAATACATAGGACTAATTGACGCGTAAACTTGGGGTCTATGGGTAGCAATAACGAAAAGTATAAACTGACGTCAACCAACTTTCGATAAAAATATGTTTATC
Organism: Pammene fasciana; assembly: GCA_911728535.1. Classification (NCBI taxonomy): domain Eukaryota; kingdom Metazoa; phylum Arthropoda; class Insecta; order Lepidoptera; family Tortricidae; genus Pammene; species Pammene fasciana. Next base: position 28,710,268 of record OU452273.1, on the reverse strand, counting down.
AATCTGATTTTTTAGCTACTTTTACTAAAAGTCGTTTAGCAATGTTATGTTTATAAAAGGACGCGTCTGGACTCCATTTTATTGCCATCAATACATTTAAGAGACCGAATACATTTACACAATATGAATGACTAATAGTACATTACGCACCTAGGGCGGTAAAACAAAGAAAGCCTCAGATCGCGGGTATTTGTGGCCCGAACCGAAGGTAAGGGTCATAAACAAGCGATCTGAGGTCTTCTTTATTACCGCCCGTGGTGCGTACACAATTTTACGTCTTCTCCTGGGTGTGAAGTGAGATTTGCCGCTGCGCCCGTGGGCGGCAAATCTCACTTACCGCCCAGAGTGACGTAAAATATTATAATATTGTATTTATGCGTTTTTCAAGTAGTGTGTGCTGTTGTGGCTATAATATGCGATTTATTTTGACCCCAATATATTTTTATACTTAAACATGAACTTTGAAAGGAGGTTATAGATGATCCGCGGTAGTTTTTTATTCTTCAAATAGTGAAAGCTAGAGATACACCCGTTTACAACAAGTAGTCCAATTTCTAACAGTAGGCATTTATATTGTATTGTGTATAATGCAAAAACGAAAAAAATTCAAGCAACGAAACGTCATCGAAATCAGAACAGAATCGTATACGGACTCTTAACGCCAGAATGACTCTTTACTTTTCCCGCAATAGTGCAGGAGCCGGTAAGCATTCTGCAGATTTCCCCGGCGGCGTGTGATTGACATTGGACGAGATTTAAGAGTATATTTCAGATTTAAAATATCATCAGTTTAACGTTGTTTAATATATATTGAATTAAAGTTCTTTTGTAATGTGTGTAATTTTTTTAAATCATTTTAAAGCAACAAAACTCCTCCGAAATCGAAACAATATCGTATACGGACTCTTAACGCGGGAATGACTCGCAATAGTGCAGGAGCCGGTAAGCACTCGGCAGATTTCCCCGGCGGCGTATGATTGACACTGGGCTGGATTTAAGAGAATTCTTAAATTCTTAAGTATGAGAATTTTAACCGGGAAGATGGCCTTCATTTGTCAAGTGTCTGGCATCCAGTGATCCGTAAGTTCTCAAAACCAAAACAGTCTGTTTCGGTAACAACCGCGCGAGTTGATACTGTAAGGTATAGATGAATTATCGAGAGCGTGGAATTGCATATGTAGTAGTATTGTTTGTGTACAGGCATTCTATATTTGAATCCGCACACAAAGAGGCACAACACGGTACAACCACTACATATGCAATTCCACGCTCTCGATAATTCAACTATAGTGTGTCGTAACTGTGATCGAGTTCCAAGTGAGAATGCGGACAGTAGTAGTAGCAGTGACAATCGGACGTAAAAAGCGTACTCGAAAGAGGGTTGATTGCTATGGTGTGTCGGTAGACCACAACTAACACTCGAAGCAACTTCAGTTTCTCCGTGATAATGGCGCATGCAACTGTGCCGAAATATCGGAAACTCGACATAACAAATACACATGGTAAATACCCCGTTTTAAATAGTTTTTGTAACGTTAATGACCATGTTAGCTTAAAATCATATATTGAGATTTAAAAATATACGTGTAAAATATCATCAGTTTAACGTTGTTTAATATATATTTATTTAAAGTTATTTTGTAAGGTGTGTATATTTTCCGATTATTTAAAAGCAACAAAACCTCCTCGAAATCGACACAATATCGTATACGGACTTTTAACGCCAGAATGACTCTTTTACCCGCAATAGTGCAGGAGCCGGCATGTACTCGGCAGATTTCGCCGACGGCATGTGATTGACACGGAACGAGATTTAATAGTATACCCCACGTGTAAAATATCATCAGTTTAACGTTGTTTAAATATTGAATTAAAGTTCTTTTTTAATGTGTGAATTTTTTTCGATTATTTAAAAGCTACAAAACGTCCTCGAAATCGAAACAATATCGTATACGGCGTATACGGACTCTTAACGCCGGAACGAGTCTATTACCCGCAATAGTGCAGGAGCCGGCAAGCACTCGGCAGATTTCCCCGACGGCGTGAGATTTAAGAGTATACACAACGTGTAAAATATCATCAGTTTAACGTTGTTTAATATATATTATATATATATATATATATATATAAATTTAAGTTCTTTTGTAATGTGTTACTTTTTTCGGTTATTTTAAAGCTACAAAACGACCTCGAAATCGAAACAATATCGTATACGGACTCTTAACTTTACCGGCAATAGTGCAGGAGCCGACAAGCACTCGGCAGATTTCCCCGGCGGCGTGTGATTGACACTGCGCGGGATTTACGTCCACGTGGAAGCATTACCACTTTAACGTGCCTTATGTTTGAGGGCTTGTTTATTTTTGGTTATTCTGACTGCTGAAGGTACCCACCTTACCTACGTTTTTCTATTATCTACGGTCTATTTCTTTGGCACAGCTCTTACAATTACATCGCGATATGTAAGGTGACCTTTTCCGAAACATGTACCACGTAGTGACTAAACACAAGTGAGTATACCCGTATGCAGTGATAATAGTGTCATTTTCATTAAGTACTTCATATTAAAATCAAAAACAGCGAAATGTTGTCAAAATTAAAACACTTGTGACACCATATCGCGGTCGGCTTCTTTTTAATTTGACTCTTGAATGGGCAATACGCTTTTTGAATATACCGTGATATGGCGTCAACACGATGGTGACGTCACAGTTGACCCACTCCAAACTTTACGTTTAATTTCACACACCTTTTCAACTAATATGCACACATTATTAATAACTAATATGTTTTTGTAAGTAAATTAAATTCTTTAGTATTCTATTGAGTAATATTTGAAACAAACAAAATTTTTAACGAGTCGCCTAATTCGCCTATATCAAGTCGCGGTTTGAATGCGCATTTGATTGACAACACAACATCAAGACGACCATTTTGACAGCTGGCTTCTCATTCTAACTTTAGTACCAGCTCGTTCTAATCGTTCGACTAGTCGCTTACATCTGTGGAGAGCATTTATCTTAAAGGTCTAAACATACCTTAGAGCTTTAAACCAATCGGAGTAGCCATTGACAGCGTTCCCCTCTGCCGAATGAGTATGACCAGTGGTCATATTCATTGTATGGACTGACGTTTATTTGACGTGGCTATTTTGACGTTTCGCATACATTTGACGTTCCCATCCCCCGCAAAAAACGGCAGACTTTTTCCGATAGAAATGAGAGCGCGTCTCGCATCCGGTTGGTTTAATAATCAAAGAAACATACCTTGTTCGCGTCTGAGCCGGAAGTCCAACCTAGTTATTAGTTAAGATTGCACCGTAACATTTCAATGTAATTTAAGTTAAGGTAACCTACCCTTTTTCAGAGCTAAATCAAATTAAATTCAACTAGGAAAATTGTATGATCCGCAAAGCACACAAACCTTTCCAAATGGTCCTAATATGTACAAAACTTAAAATTGATTTAAACCAAATGGAGCACATGCGACCTTCACTAATGCTCCGTCGCGTCGCGTAATTACATTAAATAATTTACTGACCCTCATCAAATATTCCGGCTTATTTTACTTGAGCCGCTTTGTACCGAACGTGGACGCAGATCACTGGACGTCCTCATTGGCGAGAATTTGCCAGCACATTTGACCACCGAGGCACCACAAATACACATCTTAATACAGTTACTCAAAACTGGTTACTACAAATTTCTAAAATTACAGTTCATGGTAAGTATTCTAAAAATACACACGAAGCGTTTCATTTCAACGTTCCTTATGCGAATTGCCAAACAGCGGAACGCGCTGCCCGTGCCTGTGTCCGCATGAGTACAATTTGACTCTTCAAAGCGAGAGTAAATAGGTATCTCATAAGGTAAGCGTGCCCCACCGTAGACCGCATCATCACTTACCATCAGGTGATATCTTGGTGAAACGCCTGCCTATCCACCATAAAAAAAAATCACAGATCTCTTGCTCTACACGACTTGAAAGGGCATTGAAAATGAACCTAGCTATTATAGATTATTAATGAAAAAAAAAATCATATTTGTAATATATTTTTTCTCAAACATGCTCGGAAATGTTACCGTTACGTTCGTAAAAATAGACTCGGAAGTATCACGTTGCTGGTGCCTTAGTGACACTTGATGTGAAAAGGGATTTCATACTACTTTGCACGGGCAGGCCGGGCGCTACCGGTCGCTGTCGGGTGGGCGCCGGCCGCAGGCAGCATGGGACCCTAATTATACCGAAAGATCCGGAGTGCGATAGACTTTTAGGCTTTAAGTATTGGGTTTTAGGTCTTATTTCCAAGCATTTTTTGAGAAAAGCACTATAGGTACATGCCTCGGCGTGAAAACGGAACCCCGGCCTCGTATCCCTATCCGCTACGCTCGGCCGTATATACCTACTTGGCCGGAAATCCCCATTTTCCCAGCCTCTGCTGTAATGTACTATTATTTGCCGTCACGGTGCATTTGTCACAAACTCAAATACAGTATTACATCGCCCTACACCGGGCCTCTGTAATGTCTATAAGGAACGTCATTGTTCCTTGTATAACCTACCTATAGCAATTCTCCGAATCTGATGTGTGCTAGCTATGTACTTATTAGAATAATTGTTTCCGTTGTTAAAAAATATGTTATAAAACATAGATTTTTTTGATTTATTTAATTTTCCAAAAAAAAAATCGACTTATCCAAAATTTGTTTATACTATCCTAAAGCCCTTAATTTTCCGCTTCTACTAATAGACGTACCTAAGTACTAATAGATCTTCGTATCTCAAAGCTGCTAAGTTCCACATGGCTATCTTCGTATAAAACATAGTTTTTTTTAAGAAAGAATCAACAGCTCTTAATTTTCCGCGTCTATTAGAAAAATTATTTCCGTTCTTAAAAAAATATGTTATAAAACATAGTTTTTTTTAGATTTTTTTAATTTCCCAAGAAGTTATCGACTTTTCCAAAATTTGTTTATACTATCCTAAAGCCCTTAATTTTCCGTGTGTATTAGGTACTAATAGATCTTCGTATCTCAAAGCTGCTAAGTTCCACATGGCTATCTTCGTATAAAACATAGTTTTTTTAAAGAAAGAATCAACTTTTCCAAAATTTGTTTATACTATCCTAAAGCTCTTAATTTTCCGCGTCTATTAGAAAAATTGTTTCCGTTCTTAAAAAATATGTTATAAAACATAGTTTTTTTTTGATTTTTTTAATTTCCCAAGAAGTTATCGACGTTTCCAAAATTTGTTTATACTATCCTAAAGCCCTTAATTTTCCGCGTCTATTAAGTCCTAATAGATCTTCGTATCTCAAAGCTGCTAAGTTCCACATGGCTACATGACGCCAGAGTAATACCGCACGGCGACGCTCCACGCGCCGCTAAGGGGGAGCATACCGCCCCCCCTATTACTCCCACAAAAAAAAGTATAAGACATAAAATATTTCCCGTCTCAATATCTCTAGGTGTCTCTCTCAGTTTTTCGATTTTCGACCTCGTTCACGAGATATTGAAGATATTCCGAGGGAAGGTGTTAAAAAATCAAGGTTTTTTTTGTTTCTTTTTCAATTTTCGAAAAAAGTTTTCGACTTTTACAAAAAAGTTTTTCATCATTTGAAAGCCATTCAAATTCTGCGTCTTTTGAGCTATCATACGCTCTCATGGCCCTAAACCATTATATGCCACGGGGCAAACACACTTTCAGCGAAAACGGGGCCCTACCGGAGCGATCGAAAAAACATTTTCAATGTTAAAACATTGCTCTAATGTCTATTAAAAATACGATGACGATACAGACGATGACGTAAGAGTTCCAATTGCTGACTTAGCACGGGCGAGCCGTATACATAATTAACCCGTGTAAGTTGCATTGTATTACTATGAACCTCGCGGTCGACCAGACCGTTGCAAGAGTTTCCAATGGGTTTGAGCTGCGTCCTGGACTGAGGCCACTCCCTTAAGTCCCATAAGTTTTCATTTGTTTTCCACAAACGCGTCACCGCTGCTTAAGTGACACTGTTTGTACTCAAACTGATAGACCGCCTAGTTGCGCGCCTTTCGTACAAAGGATCTAAAGGTGGTCGTCTGCGACACCGAACTAAGCTTAGAAGAACAATGGCGTAAGAGTACGACAACTTTAGAGATAAGGGTCATTATTATATTGAAAACGGGGCCTTAGTTTGTTGTTCGATAAAATATTGCTGTGCCGATTAAGTACAAGTGTTTTTTTTTTTGGCCCACCTTTGTTGGCAGTAAGCAGCTACCGTAGCCTATGGACGCCTGCAACTCCAGAGGTGTCACAAGCGCGTTGCCGACCCTTTAAAAACAGGAGGATTCACTGTGTCGTCAACACACTGGGTCCTCTTTGAGCTCTTTGGCAACCTTATTCACCAGCAGGAACACAACACAGTGCTAGCGGTACACGCCGAAATTCAGTATAATGCTGCAAATGGTGTTAAAAGCATAAAAATCGGACCGATTGATCTTTAGGCCAAATGAATCGATTCGGCCCGTAGCAGTAAAAAAAAAAAACAGAGTGCAGTTATGACGTCATCTTTTTTTTGTATGGAAAAAAAAAATTTTTTGTTCTGAAACCTATCGTGTGTGGTATCAAATGAAAGGGCTTTCTGAGCTAATTCCAAAAATATGTCACATCATTACATTTCAGTCACATGTTTGAAATAAACATAAAAAACATTTTCAAAACATACCAAGTTTGGGCTCCTCCAGATGCGACACCAAGGAATATTTTTTTGTAAAATATATCTCAAATGATACCTAATATCCTCATATCTAACCCCAAGAATGCAATTTTGAAAATAATTACATTTAGTATTTTTTTCTGATTTTTTAATGTTTACAAAGTGTGTCGTTTTACTCAATACGAGTACGAGTACCGTAATATCCTCCAATTTTGCCCCCAGGCGAAACTTTGCCCAACATTTTGAACAAATTCATTAATTTACGTAATTTTATAGTATTCTGGTGCGGGAAAGTGTTGATGTGAATCTCACAAAATGGGAAAGCATGGTGAGTAAAACCCATACTTATACTTATACCTGTATATAATAAGGCAATGGGGAAAGCCAGTGAAACCTTATTGTAGAGGGTGCTCTTTTAGATTCCATACAATGAGGAAAAGAAACAAAAGATGAATGGTCCTTAACAATGTACGGGAACTATGTACAGTTAAAAGGCTTTTCTTATGCAATTGTTTCCCTATAGCTTTTTGCTTCAGCATTTTCATTTTAGAGTATTGTGACAGTTGCCATTACTCTAGATTGTTTATATCGTAATTCGATTTCAAAAGGATAATGAATGAAGAAGTCTTGATGTGGGCAATGTTACGTTGTAATGTAACAACTAGTGATGGCCAACTTTGCCCAAGACACAAAAAAATCTTAGGGCTATCAGCTTTTTGTATTAACCACTCGGCACGAAAAAAGGTGATTATTGTTTTTGAAATATATATATGACGTTTTGGAACTGTTTCTTTATTTTTAACCGACTTCAAAAAAGGAGGAGGTTCTCAATTCGACTGAATTTTTTTATTTTTTTTTTATCATAATTTTTTTTTTGTATGTATGTTACTCCATATCTCCGTGAATCGTGAACCGATTTTCAAAATTTTTTTTTGAATCGAACAGGTATAACCCCTAGATGGTCCCATTGTCACCAAGTCGGGATCTGATGATGGGATCCTGGAGAAATCGAGGGAACTCTTCAACTATTATAGGCACACCTATAGTGATTTCACTATTTTTTACAGCAACTCGGCCACTTCCTCTTGGAATAGCGGATCCTAAGTGAAGTCGGTTCTTTTTTTGTTTAAAATTATTACTTTATTTAATGTAATTGTTAATGTGAAACCATAGTATTCAATATATACATAATTTTCTTTGATCTGCCGATTTATTTGTAAACATTACTAAGATAGGTTCGTTATGATTTGTTTCTATTATAAATAATGAAATATAACTCATTTAATTACGTTTTGTTTAATATACATACTAATGCATAACTAAATTAAAAAAATTAAGTCAAATGAGACAACCCTTGTACTTTGGAATGCTTGTATGCACCTTGTGCCGTAAAGATGAAAAACGCGTACCTATCATTGCCCACCTAATTTGTACAAAAGTTTACGTACTTATCGCTGAACTATTTAAAGGGAATGATAGGATTACCCTAGAGACTTGCTGTAATTCTTGTTTAATACTAATAATACTATAATCGCATTATTTAAGCGCAAATCGACTTGAGCAATGTTGGGTAAAACTCGATATAACTTTACCCACCCTCAAGTTCGCATAAAATGCGATAAACTTAATTCGCTTTAAGTAAGAATAAAATCTTGATATGTGCAACCCGGGTTCCTCGAGCTCACCTATCACGTTATATCAAAAGAACGTGTAAACAGAGTTTCATTACTCCGATAATTATCCGAGCGGGCAAGAAAGGGACGCGGGGAGGGAGCGGGGGCGGAATCCATGCTCAAGATAAAAAATCGAATCAAAAAGAAAACTAATAATTGCACAAACACCAGTGTTCTATGATTATTTTTTTTATATTTAATTGATAGATTGATAGATCCCACATTCGTAATAATGAAAAATTTAAAAAAAAATACTTAGTGAAATTATTTTCAAAATTGCTTTCTTGGGGTTTGAAATGAGGATATCAGGTATCATTTAAGGTATATTTTACAAAAAAATATTCAACCGTATCGTATTTGTAGGAGCCCAAACTTGGTATGTTTTGAAAATTATTTTTATTTTCATTTGAAACAAGTGACATAAATATAATGATGTGATATATTTTTAGAATTGGCTCAAAAAGCCCTTTCATTTGATACCACACACGATAGGTTTCAGATCAAAATTTATTTTTTTTCCATACAAAAAAAAGATGACGTCATAACTACACTCTGTTTTTTTTTTTTTTTACTGCTACGGGCCAAATCGATTAATTTGGCCTAAAGATCAATCGTTCCAATTTTCATGCTTTTAACACCATTTGCAGCATGTTTAAGGCGTACCGCTAGGACTTTGGCTTGGTGTACTGTTGAAAATATGCAAAAAAGACGAAAATACTATATTTTTGGAACGTTTCATGAAGTAACAACAAGGTGTACTATTTTTTTTTGATATAGGTTTGGAAAATACTATATTTATCTCAAACAAAAGGTGGCAACCCTAATACAGGGTGTCCCAGAAATCGACGTCAAGCCGTGAATGGATGATAGACCAAGTTATAACAGTTATCAGAAAAATACAAAAAAAAATCTATCACATGTACTAGAATATTCACGCCCTGGTCTCTTAACTTCTAGTAAATTTTTAAAGTGACCATAATTTTTGAAGAACATGTGATAGATTTTTTTTTTGTATTTTTTGTATTCACGGCTTGACGTCGATTTCTGGGACACCCTGTATATCACTTCTACAAAAGATGGATAACAATATTTACTAGCTCCACTTTGTAATAAGTTGTTACTTTATCAGTGAAAAAAACCACATTTTCGGTTATCAATAACGACGACTACTAATAAAAGGCTCGCGAGCCGCTTGTTGCCGACCCCTGCTTTAAGCCATTAACCAGGCCTATAACCGCGAAACACTTCGTTCATCGAATCGTCTATTTGCATCAGTTTCTTTCGTATATGCAAGAGCGATAGAGACGGGGCCATCGTTTTGTCGATTTTCAATCTTCGCGGTAGGCCCTCAGGTGTTCTGTACCGCCCCATTAGTTTAAGCATTGATACTTTACAGAACAAGAAGGTTTACCTGCCAGATAGATCTGACTGGTAAATCTATAATGGATCATCATCATTCACTTGCCCTTGTCCAATTTAAGTTATGTAATCAGGCGTTACTTTGCGGAAATCCATATAATACGTGCTAGTTGATTAGTGACAACCAGTTATACTTATTTACGTATTTTTCCATGCATTAAGAGTCGCCAGGACGCTCGCGTTCCCATAAAAATGTAGTTTAGCTCTCAATTTAAAACGACATGCTTTAGAACCACGAAATTTGGCATGGACATTCTAGTAGTACAGATCTATGTCGGTAATTCGTTTTCGTTGCAAAAAATTGTAATACAAAGAAAATACAGCCAGATACAGATTTACATACAACACTTATTTTTGCTATATTTTCTTTGTATTACAATTTTTCTAGGTTTACCTCTTCTCCTACATTCCTCCACATTAATTCTCAATACTTTTCTCGTAAATGGCTAGGTAAAAGAAACGCGGGCAGTTTTCGAAGTATTAATTACCATAGAAACGATTCCGCGCAATAAAATGTAAATGAAGAATTGAAATAAAGCGTTGTGATGATTGTAAACAGCGGTGCAACAACGGGCCCACTGAATGTTGAACAGCGCCGGCTGGCGCCGCCACAACTTGGTAAACGGCATTTTGTACAGGTAACGCTCATGACAATCGTCGAGGACCCGGAGCTCGATCACATGTCACGGTTAGGATCTGCATGCCTAGCACATGATTGACACGTCAGTATCTCGCGCGCGAGATAGTCTATCCGTCCTTTTCTGACTGTGTCAATTAAAAAGTGACAGGTAGTCTATCTCGCGCGCGAGACTGTCGCATCAGTCATGTGCTAGGCGTGCAGCACAGACAAAATAAACGTAGCTATCTTAGTTTTCGAAATGAAACTGTCGTGGATCTTATCAAATTATTAATTTCATAATTCCTAATAATTAAAATAATTCAAGTTTAATCTGAAAATATCTAAACACATAAGACAGAAGCGTTACCTAAAGACTAACGGAAAATGCATAGCCTAAACCGTAAAAGACATAACATTGAAACTATAACTTAACTATAGTAACATATGTAGTCTTTAAATCTCGTGAAGTAGGTACCTAATACCTACCACAAAAAAAAGATTTGTTGAATTTCAAACTCTAAACGAGTGAAAGCATTAATTTACGCGGACCCTTGTGGAGACTAGAAATAAATAGCCTTACAAGAGCGCCATCGCTAAAAAAACATGCTATGTGCAAGGTTATGATTGAGGGCAGCGGATAAAGAGCGGGTGTATTTTTGAAGTTCATTTATACGGTTATCATCTGCTCGCGTGTCCATATTCAGTAGCAATGAGGAGCGTGGCGCTTACCAATGAGCTCGCAGTGCTGTTGATCGCCGAGATGAATTCATGGCTATTTTCTTCACTAACATGTCTAAGGATATTGAAGGGTGAAACAGATTTAGGAAAACGGGCAACTTTTCTGTGGACAATAGAAAAGTTAACGATTTGGGTGCATTATAATTTATAACTACTAATGCCAACTATACAGATTTAAAGAAGATTTGCAACTGATGGTTTAACAAGAAAATTAGGCTTTAAAATTGTTGTTTAAAGTAATTTAGTTACCAAAATTTATTTAAAATACACATAATTATTTTAACTACAGCTTTATAATCCGCAACGCAGGCTTCGTCAGGTGTATACACAAAAAAGGGGTCAACCCCAGGCTTCGTCACTTAACAATCAAAGATGATATCCGCCACACGCTTTGACAATCATCATGTCATTTAGTTTATAATGTTCACAGAAAAGACGCATTTCTTTTTTTTTATAGCCTATGTTGTGTCCCACTGCTGGGCAAAGGCCTCCCTCCCTTCCGCCACTCGTCACGGCCTGGTGCATGTTCCCGCCAGTCGCTAAAAAAGGCATCCTGGTCGTCCTGCCATCTCTTTTTCGGTCTGCCTCTGCTCCGGCCATGCTGCGGGGCCCATTCAGTAGCCTTTTTGGCCCATCGTTCCGGGTGCATTCGGCAGACACGCATAACTTTACTCATAGTAAAAAAATGTTTGACCAAAAAAAAACCCGACCGCAGTGAGGTTTTGCTACTCCCTATCTGTGAATGAGACGATTCTGGTGAAAGTTTATATGTTATAAATAGTATAATCCATCAATGATCAAACGCAGATAAGGCTATCTATAGTATCCATCTAATTAACATTCCTTTCAAAATCATCCAAGAGATTTCGAGATTTTGTCTTATTTTGATTGTTTAAAAAAACAGTGAGTGAATTTGGTTTTTGACAATCCCTTAATCTTAACCGCCTTATGTCAAAATTTTTACTTTCAATTTTGATCTCTGTCTTAATTTATATAAAGGTGTTATAAACGTTGTCATTTTGTCTCATATATCATACGACGGCGGTCAAAAGGTTAAATGTTCAGTTTCTTCTGACAAACAATAACAAACAGCCATTCAACACTTAACACAAAGATATTATTCAGATTCAGAATATCTTAATTTGATCAAACAGGATGTGCCTGTTGAACTTTTAATTTCATTGGGAAAGTTGCCTAGCTTTGGGGGAAATTGGAATCAATAAAATTAATTTGACTTTTAGGGTTTTACTCGAAATAATGGTCGATTTGCAATTCAACGAAGGGCTTTTTACTTTCTTTACGTACATTTGATAGTATTTTTGATCGAAGTTTTCTTAATCAGAGAGACAGAAATAGTAGGTTGATGATATGAGAGCGTAAAACAAAACAACCCATTTTCTTTTTCATGTAGGTACTTTGTACAGTCCGTGAGCTCTCAGAAGAACCTTCGGGTTTTAGAAAGAGACGTCGGGGATCAATCAACAGTGACACGTGAAAAAGCAGAACAGCAATATTAGTGTCATCGCTGATTCCCGAAGGTTCTTCTTAAAGCTCACGACCTGTACATACAATGTTTTAGTTTGAATTTGTATTGTACGTTTACCATATAGCTTTGTAATTAGATGACTACATTACATATTTTCTTTACCCTATTTTTTAAGGTCGCAAATATTTCCACAATTCTATTTTGCACGTCATAAATAACACGTGCCTACGTAAGTGTGCATAGTTAATCGAACGAGCGGAGCGTAAGCGAAGATCGTTCTTACAAACAACAACTGTCACCTGGCTACTGGGACGTCTCGGCATTTGGATGGCTTTTTGATTTAGATAGTTTGTCCGACGATAACTTTAGTAACGATTTTCCGATCATTATGAAATTTGTTGGGCTTGTAGCAGAGACCAACAAAATTTGCGAGTTCGTATATGAGCTGGATTGAGACGGGGGTTCTGAAATTAGAAGGCCTAAAAAGGTTTTGTAAAGGGGTCCTGTTACATTGGTCATCTTATTTGCTACTTTTACGAGCAAGTATGGTTGAGCTTGGTATAAAACGAAACGTATTGATTAACACTCTCGTCAAATCCTTATTAACTGCTTACTGTTTCTTAACAATTAGCAACATAAAATTGATTTCAAAAATATTTTCAATTATATTTTGATTTTGGTGTAAATATTTTGACAACTGACTTTTTTTTTAATTTATTAGAGCTTTGGCTGCTAGGGCCATCAGCATACTGACTATGGTATTATTATTCTACCATCCATAATACTGACATTAACACATTAGTTAGAGTATAGTTAGAGAGAGAGAGTTACCATAGACGCATAATGATGGTGACCGAAACCTATATAGGTGGTCCACAGATGAGAACGACATGTCAAAGCAACAGAGTGAGAGGCATGTGAGAGGTGGATTTAAATTTAGATGAGACAAAAACTGTCAAATCTGAAGCGATTTCGTCGCGGTAAAATTTTGCGCATCAATTAACCGCACAATTTAATATGGACGTTTAGTTTCACCGTGATGGTTAGTTGAGAAAAAATACCCGATACCTATTTTTGGTATTTGTAGTAATTCTACTATTGCACATTTATGGCGAAACACAAGATTCGCGAGTTCACAGTTCGGGGCGAACTACTAGTAATTAATAAAAAATATATTTAGTTTCATACCGCATACCGATGCATACCGCTTGATAAAAAGTATGACATCATTACATTATTACGAACTTAACAGTTTTAACACTGTATCTGATCTAAGTACAGTCGCCATCAGAAATATCGGAGCGGCCAAAGTGGTCATATATATCTGAACTACGCCTTTATTGTCAAGGCGAATGAACCTAAATTTCACAGTATGTAAATCCAATACGGGCGAATTTTTAAACTGTGGTTAGTACAGGACATAACTGTGCATCAGGTCTTACCATGAGTAGCTGTACAGTCTGCAACATCATGTTCTAAAGACTCCCTTATTGTTGCGACACTTGTGACAATACGATGGGTGCAGATAGTTTGGAGTACCTACCTTGTCCGCTTATGACTGTAAGATGGTAATCCTGTCCACAATGCGACGCCATGCCACAGGGCGGACACGCCATACCTCAATCTGCCTTGAGTTCTTATTTTTACATTCAACCTAACTGATAACCTACTAGTTTCCTACCAATCGGCCGCCGCGGGGTGAGGTAACTCCAATTGGGGCGGGGCGGAGCGTGGCCATTCTGTATTAAATACTATTATTTATTCTGTGGCGACGCTGTGAATGTGTTAAAAATTGTTTACATAATGAAACCTATACTTGTGAGTGCCTATATATATATATTCATGTCGTTCAAAGAACAATTTATTTGTTTTTCAACTTACCCAAGATGTTGCTGCTTTCTGTTATATTTCTGAACGTTATCACCACACTAAACGCTAAGCCCGCTAATCAAAGCGGCAAAATTGGTAAGAATGGTTTACTTACTGATAAGTAGATAGATACATTAGATACTAATTGTAAAATTTAAGCTGCTTTTCATTTTATTATTTAGATATGAAATTTTCAACTTGCATTGATCTATTTTGAGAAAAAAATCTAGAGGTGTCACTATTTTACAACCACACAAAAAAATACTATTTTATATTTTACTTTTTTTGTACAATAACCGGTATTCGTTTTTTTTTTCTTCTTCTTCTTCTTGTGCCATGTCCTCATCGGACGTCGGCGACCATCTCTCGGAGCTTATTAGTTTTTTTGGTGGTGGTGCAAATCTAAATAAAGAACATAATTTTAAAAACAGAACCAAATCCCACGTACAAACCCGGAAAAATAAATACTTTTAAAAAAGTAAGTCAAAAACTGTCATTGTTAGGATGTTGATACTCAGCATAAAAATGACGGCGTTTTACATAAAATAAAACGCTAATTATGAAAACTTACAAATTTGAGATCTAAAGTAAACATTGAGAGTGGCAACACTGTTGTTGGTCGTTTCTGTCCCTTTCTAGCATATACATCCATACGCCCTTTCTCGCTCACACATAACCCCCTACCACATTCCACCAGGTGCAGCACTGATGTTAGACATCAGCGCTAATTTTTACTTCATTGTCTCAATATTTATATTTTTTACCAGGCAGGTTTAAAAACTTTAGATCTCAAATTTGTAAGTTTTCATAATTAGCGTTTTATTTTATGTAAAACGCCGTCATTATAAAAACTGTACGAAATTTGAGATCTAAAGTAAACATTGAGACGTGTTTGTTATCGCCTGGTGGAAGCGTAAGACGCTAAGCCAATGTGATAATACAACAGCAATGAATGTTCATTGCGATGGTGTATGGCAACACCATGAATTTTAATAACTGTGTAGCGAGAGGTGGGTAGATTGTAAATTTATGTGGCAGTGTACAGACAAAGGGACCACTTTGTCGATAGAGAGTTACTAGTAATTTCTAAAACTACGTAATGTGCACTACCTATTAGTGAAAGAAAAGAGTGTCTGTATAAATCGACAAAGTGGTCCCTTGCACTAAACTCGTCCACATATGTTGTACCCAAATAGTATTAACTTTATAAGTTATTATAGGTACCTGTAAGTATTCAAGAAATGTTTCACCAGAAACACTTTCGCAATGGTGATCTAATTAAAAACAAGGTAAAACAAAATGTTTTATCTTATGTAAACTGACTGAGTATGAAACTCCCGGAAGAGATATCATTATTAACCAGCATAATGGTAAAGGAATGTAAGTGGTTTACTTAATAACCTTATAATATGTTATCAGATATAAAAAATAAATAAATAAAAAAACAACAGTTGTCTTTGTAGTTTTCATTTATAATTTCTCCTTTCCTTAACAGATATATTAGGAAATTACAATAATTCCCAATTGCTCAGTGACAATTTGTAGAAATAAAATAAGGTGCTTACTTATTACTTACTTTATTTCCAAAGTTTCTAGGATTTAATTAGGTACGTATACACTGAATAGATAATTGTGTACTTAATTGGTAATGACATTATGTATATAAATCACTCAATAAAAGGGATTGTTGAAAACTAATAAAGAATAACTTTACGATATACATAAATGAAAATTAATAAACAAATGAGTTTGTTTAGTTGTAACAGCAATTAATTATGAAAATAATTAAACTATTTCAGTAAATAGCTTGTTAAGGAATAAGATAACATTTATCCAATTGTTTACATGCCGTTACCAGGTTGCTAAAATATCATTTTAATGATTATCATCGTATTATGAGTATGCATTGTTACACATTACATTCACCACAGTATATCAATTTAATGTACAACGAGTACTTAGTAATTTTAAAAGAATTGATTTTAGTATAGGTGGTCTCCTAGTTGGTTCTGCATCTTCTTTTTTAGTAAAATGTTACCAAGGACTTGGTTACTTTTTTGTTAAGACTTATAACAAGTTTCTTGGCTCTGGCCAAATTACCACACCTGTAGTTGAGACTTTACTTTATTTACAATCATATGTGTACGCTGGGTGCACTTGAGGAACGTCTCAGTAAGAAATGCTACTTCTATACTTTTATAGAAATGTAGCCAGAGGGCCTACCGCGAAGTTCGAAAATCGACAA
This sequence comes from Pammene fasciana, assembly GCA_911728535.1. NCBI lineage: Eukaryota > Metazoa > Arthropoda > Insecta > Lepidoptera > Tortricidae > Pammene > Pammene fasciana. Next base: position 28,693,516 of record OU452273.1, on the reverse strand, counting down.
AACGATGGTCCCGTCTCTATCACTCTTGCATATACGAAAGAGAGTGATGCAAATAGACGATTCGAAGAACGAACTGCTTCGCGGTTATAGGCCAGGTTCTGTGCCCTTGCAGGTTATTTCTTTTTTAGTTGTGACCATTTATTTGTTTGTTCATCAGCCAAAACATATCAGAATAGACCTCACGCCGTAAGCTGGTATTGCTAATAACTATATTTGGGCCAGTTTAAAACAGGCTCAAGTCAACACAAAAAATAAGTTATTATGGGTCGGTCATAACGTTTGTATTGGACCTAGATATAAATCTGGGATAAATTTAAAGTAGGTTAAGTTTTAAAGTAGGGGGCCGATGTCTTTCCGTTTATTCCTTATTACTAAGTTAAGGATGCTATTATTTGAACTACGTAGGTTCATAGGTCAACTGACTTTTAGGAAAGTGTAGTAGTGAGTTCAGGTTCATAATGTCTAGTTTACGGCCAGAGCTTTGGCTTAACGAAAAGATAGCTGTGGCTAAGTTAAGTTGAATTGCTTAATAAATGTTACGTTTATGTATGGCGCTCCGAAACTACAAAAGTAGTTTTACAAAGTAGGTAGCTCCTTAACTGTTAAAGTGCATGAGGTTCTGATAGGAACCCAATCATATCGATCCTAGACAGGATTTGAATGAACTCACTCAGTTATAAAAATATCAGGCGTCTTCAGGCTGTACTGTGTAGAAAAAACGCCAAGTTCTGTCAACATTTTCTTGTGTGTAAACACCGCCACATTTCCTTAAAATTTAGTAAATGGGTACTGACATGAGTTAACATACTTTGGCATTTACGAAAATGCATTGTTTATTTGACGTATCAGACAATGATTTCATGAACAAATTACAATATCCGATTAATTTGGCTTGTACACTTGGCAAGGCCGTAATTAACCATGGACATGGGGACCTACTATCATTTGAAATTCACTTTCACTGATGTATGTGATTTTTCCTGTAGGTACAAACTTTACTTAGTGCTTTGAATGAAATCACTTGCGTAGTGAAAACAAAGCTTTAAGCTAAACAATGAGCTTAGAATACTTGTATTTATATCAACAAGTTAAACTAACCTCCAACTGAGGTTTAAACTGGATTTCGGGAGCTTGACTGCTCCTGATTTTATTTATTCCCACTTGCCCAGGTGTTGACCTGGCAAATTAACATACTCGTAGCCCGAGAAGGCTTATCGTCTCATTCTTATTTTAACAAGGTCGAAATATTAGAGTACTTAAAATGCGAAACGTTTCGCGATTTTGCATGGACGACTCCTTGCGCAGGGGTCATGCAATCTAAATAAACAATTGTTTAAATAGACCAAGAGTCTCATACTTAGTCAAAGTCAATATTGACTTTATTCAAGTAGGCATAGCAACAAGCACTTTCGAATCGTCAGTAACAATTTATCTTAAATAATTAAGAGCAATATATTGATACAATTGTAGTCTTAATCCATTGCAACTCATATTTCCAATTTTTTACTATATTTATTCAGAAATAAACCAATGATGGTTTATGCAACAAGGTATGCGAAAACTTACATTTAATTGGAGTATCGTTAATGCCACTAAAAACTTCGATGAATGGGGTGTTTGTTAACCAGAGACTGCTTTCTTGGCACTCTTTGCTGTAGCAAAGAAGGCTCCAGTTCTGGGCTAGACCGTTTAGTTTATAGGTTTTTGAGGGAGGTTTGGTCCAAACCTTCTGTCCCAAACCATTAGAAGATAGTTTTAAGAGCATTATGTACATAGTTTGTGTCCTCATTCAAGTCATTCATGATGTCTTAACCCTTTAAATGAGGTATTGATTAAATAAAGTATTTGTGTGCTCATGGCAGCACTTGCCCCTGAGGACAGATCACAGAACCCTGTTGTACTACTAGCATTTTTACAGTACAAATATTATGAGTAAAGTCTCAAAATATTTACAAGAAGTGTGTAGCCAGTCGACTTGTAAGTTTTGTACATTTAGTTTTCAACATGCTTGCCTACGCAGCAGCATGATTTAGTTTACCTGCATCGAGGATAGGTAGTGAAAACCAGTCATTATATTATCAGTTATATTTGGGAGGCGGAACAATGGCTTTAACCTTTTTACCACCATGACCCCATTATATGATAAGCAGAAGAAATTGCTACTAAAATGCACGGACGTCCAACTGAAGCTGTAAGCATGGTCGTCGGTTAGTTCCGACTGCTCCAGTTATAGGTTAATGAGGATAAAAACGCTTAGATTGGTGCTTTATAACCATGGATTTGAGATTCCCAAACCATAACCAACTTGCGACGTAATTTTTCCATATCTTTGCGCGTTTATCCTCGTTGACCGACCAAATTATAAATTTAATAGTGTGCCTTGCGAAGGCAGAATATCATACAATATTGTCGTAATAAATAGAAGGCAGATTCCGATCTGAATGACTATCATATTTTTATACACCTTTGCGCAGGTGGTGACAGTCAATTTTATTTGCACTTTTGTTATAAATCAAACTTAATGCCCAGGAGGCAGTTTATAGTATTCCTTGCTCAGAAGAATAGTCGGCCTTGCGCAGGCAGTGAAAAAGCTTATGAGTCAGTCAAAATATAGCCCAGGAGGCAGTTTGTAGTATTCCTTGCTCAGAAAGATAGTCAGCCTTGCGCAGGCAGTGAAAAGGCTTATGAGCCTGTCAAAATGTAGCCCAGGAGGCAGTTTATAGTATTCCTTGCTCAGAAGGATAGTTAGCCTTGCGCAGGCAGTGAAAAGGCTTATGAACCTGTCAAAATGTACCCCAGGCTTACTTAGGAGGATAGTCAGCCTTGCGCAGGCAGTGTTTGAAAAGGCTTATGAGCCAATCAAAGTGTAGAACGCTTTCATTGGAAAGCAATTCAGCATTGTCATCCTTGCGCAGGCACCAGTTCAATTTTTACTAGAAATACTGCCTAAAGGGACTTATTCACATGTACTTCAATAGTACTTATAAGAACCTCCTCGTTAAAGATGAAACATAAGAACTGTCACTCGCAGTATGCAGTTGCATATCAAGTTAATAAGAAAGTTACTCAATCCAATAATAAAGCAAAAAACCGTACAGTACGGTTACTTGTAAATTACATTATAGTAATTACAACTGCACACAAGAGTATTTCTTATACTTTTCTTAACAATTTAAGCATACTAAGCTATTTATTTTGACAAAAAAAAAAAAAAAAATTCGTTATAGTTTCCGTTGTTACTCAGCTTGTGCCCCTGCCCCGAGAGTAGAAATACAAGACCATTAAGAGGAGCTTTATCAACTCTCTAGCGGACCCACACTTTTTAACAAAAGTATATATTCTTTAGGGTACACAATTGTAACGTCAACGGTAATAGCGTATTGATGTGCCGATCCTTAAGTTCAAATCTTTTTCAACTAAAAAGTTGAGGGTATGTCCCTCACGCAGAAACATTTGATATAATTTCCTGTCATATTCAAACAACTATCGATAAATAACGCGATGCATAATAACACCAATTACAATGACAGCCATGTCATAATTCAATAAATGAATATTCTAAATGTAAGGATTTAACACGCCTTAAGAATAGCGCGATACGCAATCACACTTGTAAAATAGGAAAATATATCAAATATTGAAATGTGTATTATTAATAATATAATCAATAGGACTGCCGCGATGGCGCGGGCATCATTTTAATTTACTTAAGTAATTTTATTAACACTTCACTATTTTGGATCGGTTCATATTTGCTTAGGAACAGTAACTTCAAAAATATATTTCGAACGGTAAAAACCGTTAGAAACTGTTTTTCAAAGTATAAAGCTAAACTGGGATATAATTAAAAACCTCACCAGCAGTTTAGCTGACGACCTTTCGCATTGAAAAACAGCAAGCCAATGAAGTAAAAATTAGCGCTGATGTCTAACATCAGTGCTGCACCTGGTGGAATGTGGTAGGGGGTTATGTGTGAGCGAGAAAGGGCGTATGGATGTATATGCTAGAAAGGGACAGAAACGACCAACAACAGTGTTGCCACTCTCAATGTTTACTTTAGATCTCAAATTTCGTACAGTTTTTATAATACTTCATTTTAAGAGGTATTTAAAAAAAACTGAGTGATTTAATGTAAGGGCCGATTCAATATGGAGCCGGCTATAGCCTTTGTTTTGTGAATTTTACTTAGGATTAAAATGGATTCCGTTTTCACGTATCATATCACGAACATATTTACAATGATTCTTACAGCTGATGAGTTAATTCCCCGTATTTTGTACGGTGAAAGAGCCAATATATTGGACTATCCATATTTCGCCGCGCTTCCGAAACTGTGTGGGGCAGCCATCATCTCGGAGAGCTGGTTGGTTACGGCGGCTCACTGCGTCGAGTAAGTAACAAAAACCCAAGTCAGCAAATAATCATGATGTAACACGCTCGCTCTAACTAAACTTTGACCATGTGGAAATCGCTAAAAACTTTAAATCCCTAATAATGTTTTATTAAATATGACTTTCTTTACTGACACCAGGTGCCATCGGGTTCATAATTGCATACCCAATTTATGAATGTATTTATTGATAAATTGGGTATGCAATTATACCCGATTGTACAGTACAACGGCTTAAGACGATTTTGAAGGGATCCAGCCAGAAACGATTCTTAAGCGGGAATGCGTTTTATGCGGGGCTGTTCAGCAGGACCTCAACTTGCAGGGACTGATATAAAATGACGTATTATGAGATTAAAGCTAACCCCACACTAGCGTCTTTCGAGCGTCGACGTCGTCTGAGCGTCGGCGTCTAATCAGCGTCGACGCGACATAAATCCCCCCCCCCAACCCCCGCAACCCCCCCGCACCCCATCTCATGTGGGGGTAGCCTAAATCGTATCAAACGTTATCGTCATAGATAAGTGGTGTGCGTGTTTCAGAGCTATGAAAAACTACCAGGTGTGGGTTGGAGGAGACAGTATTAAAACGAGCCAACTTTACACAATTGATTATACAATTACCCATCCAGAATATGCACGTCTCTGGACAATCCAAGCCCCTGTCAACGACATATCGCTTCTGCATCTGTCGCGCCCGTTGACTTTCAGTGATACCGTCCAACCTTTGAATTTACCAGTAATGGACTATGCGTTCAATGCTGTGCATAAATTTGCCGGGAAAGGGCGTGATCAGGTGAGGATGTGTTCTTTCATGTTCCTCGATGACGTTTGTCTATAGAACTGCTAATAGATATTAACAATACTCTCCTTTTTTGGGTAATCGAGTAATTTTTTTATTTGATCCACGTGTTTGCACTGAAGTCATTAGTCGTTTCTGGTATACCTCGTGTATATGCACGAGGCGTTAACGACCTATTATCTATATTGGGCCGATTCTGTAACACTTTCGGAGGTCGACTGGTTCCTTGAGATTATGGGAAGATTATAAAAAAATAGCCATCATTCATCAGAACGTAAATTATCACCATATTAGCAAGTGTATGATTTGTTGGTTTTTTTAACGATGAAGATGAGCGGAAGCAAAATTCTAAATAAAGGATTTTGGAAATGAATTGATTCTGACAATTCAAACAAACTAATAATGAGCAAAGTTGATCAGGGACATTCGGAATTGTTTCGGAACTACCTGAATGGCTTACTTAATTTTTATATCCATATTTCAGACGGACCAACCTACTCCATACCTGATGTGTATGAACGTACGCACTCTCAAAGAGGAAGAATGTTTATATGGTTTGTCTTTCCTGAACCAAACGGGATATTCTTTGATCAAATCTCATTTCGACCAGATTAAGGATGTTACTATTTGCACGGAACGGATTAAGGATCTGCCTGGAGCATGTTTTGTAAGTAGCTACCCATTAACGGTCATCTATATCAAGGCTTCTTAAACTGCATGTACTCCTCATGTACTCGTACGTTCCCTTGTATAAGTAATATCCTAAACGACAGAGATCTCTTTCAATTTTTTTTTCAAAACTATTTTTTTTATCGCGCAAATATGTTGTAACTTTCAAACATCCAGTGGCAAAGCCATTGCGGTGTACTTAAGCGTGTTTAAAACTAATTTATCTGACACACTATTAGCTTAAAAATATACGTAAATTGTGCAGAGCCTGCTATTTTCGTACAAAATGTTTACCTTGTCCTTTTCAGGTAGTTATATAATAGTACCTAATAAATAAAGTTTACTGAAAAAGAATCATGTTAAAAACGAGTATTTAACTCTCAATGACAGACCCCCGTATATATATATTAATTATTTGCGCAACGACAGTCTGCTCAGTAATCATAGCCACACAATTTAGGCACTTGATCACTATAAGTTTACACCCGCAGTCCACTCCTTATTTTCTGACTACTCGATGTAAACGTATTAATATTCTGTGTGCTATCTATACAATTCATGTCAATAGTATGAACTGTAATATTCCACGTTTAACTATTGTTGTTTTTACAGGGTGATTCAGGCAGTCCCCTCGTCCGGGACAACACTCTTGTGGGTATCGCGTCCTGGGTGCCGGACGAATGCTCTAAAACAAGAATGTCTATGTTCACCAACGTCGCCCCCTACGTGGAGTGGATCCAGCAAGTCACCGGTGTTGGACTTGAGTACGAAGACTACTACGAGTATCCCTTCTATACATAAACCTAGCATACCTCTTAAATTTCGTATTTTCCCATTTTAACCTCAACAACCTCAACTTGTATCTGGAAGAGCGGGGTCTCCTGACACAAGTATTCCCATACTTACTAGGAGGTCCCAACCCTTTCTCAATTTCGAAACACAATGATTGTAACCAATAAACTATTTTTCATTTTTCATTTTTTTCATTTTTTTAACTAAACGTAAACGTCAGTCTGAACAAACGATTATCTACAGCACTTTTAATCTTTCGATCTTTTATCTATTAAGGTGACAAGAAATTAAACTGCAAAGGGCTCTTGTCATTATCAAATTGTCAAAATAGTGAACCAGCTAGATACTTACATTTCATATACTTAAACAAGGAGTACAAGCCATTCACAAAAAAGAAAAAAAATTAAGCCCTGGCCCAAGAGATGGCGCCAAAATCATGCACACAGCTAATAGTTTAAGCACGAATTTTATAATAATAGAGTCTTACATGTCATTATATGTACCTATAACAGACGATAATTGACTTTTATTTATTTATATTAATAACCCATCTGAGCCTGGATTACCTAAACATACAGTTATTATCAGTAAGTAATAAATCGCCAAAACGCAACGACATATATAAAATGCTATGAACTATGAAGTATCGCATGTTAACGGATCAACGTAATCAACGTCTACAAAAATAACGATTTATTTTACGATAACTTAAGTTCGTTAACAGATTAACAAACTTACTCGTAACAATTTAATTAACAGTACAGTACCCATCAGCTCTGACTACGATAAATAATTAACTTCGATTACCATTCGATAAAAAAAACTCTTAATTAGATTGAAGACAAAATGTACTTATACATATGATACGGCGATCACACCAGCGTGAGCCCATGTGCGTCGGAGTTCGTCGAATAGTTCTACGAATCATTCGCGTACGAGTGCCAACACGAACGTCCGTTCTCATCATCCTTTCTCCATACAAATCCCCAATGCGAGCTCGCGCGCGTGCACTCGCGCGAGCGGCAATACGCATGTCTGATCTGTACGCTTACCATGAGTTATAAAATGGACGTTTTCGAGAACGTGTACCGAGTGTTCTATCTGTGCATCTTGCTTGTACCATAATAGTGTAAACGAGATGCACGGATAGAAAATTCGTTACTCATTAAGAAAAATGTCAATGTCAAACTTATGGTAGCCGTACTGGGACCCACTCGATTCGCCTCGTCATGCGGCTCGTCATTCACACGCGTATGTGATCGGAGCATAAGAAACAGAATGAGGCGTTATAGTAAACAAATTAATTTGTCAAGCCTCAGCCTCTCAAAGGATTACTCGAGTGCTTCGTAATTAAGCGCCACTCTTCAGCTAATATCCTGATAAATCGCGGCTTCTCGACTCCGGTAGGCTTATGCTACTTAATTTAGGTATACTTAAAAGTGCAGATGTACAACTAGTTACTATACAACCGGGATCAAATTACGATCGCTTTCTCTCGTGCTGCAAAGCGACTGCCCAACCCAGAGAGGAAACTAGGCTTCGTTGAGATTAGGTCCGGTTTCGTCACGACGTTTCCTTCACTAAAAAGCGATTGGTTAGTCAGAACTACTCGTAATATTTCGTACAGTCGACGTCAAAGATATATTTAGGTACACTTTTGCACCTTATTACGAAGGCGTAAGGTGAAAAAGTGTGAACATATCTTTGACGTCGACTGTATTACATACAGTCAGCAACAAAAGTAGCTAAGCGGGGTGTTCAAAATGAGCTGGACACGACTTGATTGTTAAGATAATAAGAGCGTGTGTAGATCACTTTGAAAACCCTACCAGCTTAGCTACTTCTACTGCTGACTGTACTTAAGTTGCGAGATGATAGTAGGTTTAGTAGAGACATTTGAATCTCACGGAAAATCGAATGGAATGACATCTTCCAAAAAAACTCAAGTAATTTGCTAATTGGAACAAGTTACAATACAGGTTTTGAACCTCATTAAAATCTTAATGGGGAAATGTAAGTACCATGAAGAACAAAATTAACTGGTTCACTTCCTTTTAGCACAGCAAGTGCGCAAGTTGAAAGCCATCCAAAAACAATTTGTGTCAAAGATTTCCCTACAGGCCCTGTCTCAGTCAAGCTCACACGGGGTAAAAATTCAATCCAATAAACTGCCTACTCCGCGCGGATTTAAAACTGTTCAATATTTTTAGGGGATGCGAATATGTTTACTATCATATGGTGAATTTTATAAACAGAAATATGTTGAATGCACAGATCTGCCCGCTGAATTTGTCTAGCGGATATGCCCGGCGGATAGATCCGTCCATGTATCGCGCGAATTGCACACGGATTTGTCTGCGGACACATCTGAATACCGCCATACACGGACGGATCTGTCCGCCGGGCTTATCCACCGGACAAATCGGGCGTGCAAATCTGTGCGTGTATCCCTAGCTGATATTTAAAAATGTGGGTGCGAGATAATGACATTTATTCCCACTCAAGCTCAGTCTTATTATATAGATACTACCCTAGAGAAGAAATGCCTATCTATATCCAGTGACATGGTAGCCATACGATAAGTAAATAAATTATATGACGAACAGATCTGAAATGACGCGGGTTTCGAGAAGGATTTTGAGAAAGTTTAAAATAAAATAATACATTAAATTTGTTTAGTCCAGGAAATTAGGTTTTTAATTAATTAATTATTTATAAACTCTGTTGCCATCCTTAAGAATGAAATGAGGTCACTGTAAACGAATCTAAACTAGCTACGTTTTAATAAACGTTACGCCGGCATGTCTGAATCAAACTAACTAAAATTAAATTGGATTCCAGCACTAAGTGATATTGGTTCAGCTTGTTGGCCTTCAGTTTCATCTGCAATACGCTCCTGTTATTAAATATCAGGGAAATACTTTATCGATTACTATATTTGAGAGTTTCTATTGGGTCTTAGTCGAACTCGTGGAGCGTAAGCGAAGCGAGTTCTTACAAACAACTCCAGAGCGTCATCTGGCTACTGGGACGTCTCGGCATTTGGATGGCTTTTTGATTTCGATAGTTTGTCCGACGATAACTTTAGTAACGTTTTTCTGATCTCTATGAAATTTCTTGGGGCTGTAGCAGAGATACCTAAAATTTGTAAGTTCGTATATGAGCAGGATCGATAAAGTGGGTATGGAGCTAGAAGGAGAAAAAAAATCCTCCTTAGGGCCTTGTTATATTGGTCAACCCGTGTGCAAGTAAATCGCGAGTTCTCAGTTCGAGGCGGACTACTAGTTATTTATTCGACAAAACCTTTATTGGTAGTGTATTCGACAACAGTCATTATACGGGCAAACCATCTTTGTCGGCGAACTTTTTCAATAAAATGAATAAGCACCCGCTTGCAACTTTACTGGCAAAATCGGATGTTTATTGCTACGATTAAGTCGAATAATGGCTCTCGATTGAGTGGATTTGTCCTATAACGGTCCTATAGCCGTTTCATATTAAGCTTACTTTTCAGTTTTAGCACTAGTTTTTACCTAGCATGGTGATAAACTAATTTTATAGTAACGCGGAAAGTGTGGTGGGCACTTTTACGCATTGTGCCCCGTTAGCCGACTAGTTTGAGCAGTTAGCGTCATTTATTGTATACGTAACTTTGTTAATTAGTCGCTTTATTCGTCCCGAATATATTTGACGAATTGGAATACACGCATACACAATGCATATTATACAATACTAATTACTAATCTTGAATACTAATGCATAGGTACATGTACGTAAGAATAAATTAGACATTCGGCAAGAGTTTTGATTATTTCTATTTTTACAGCGACCTCAAAGCCCGGATATACCGTGGCATCTTTCTTTTTGTGATGCGGCAAGACTTACGTCCACTTTGCGTCAAACCCTCACACATTGGTAGCCTGACAAGGTGTCAGACGGTCGGCAAACGTTGAAGATTATTATAGCGAGCTCTAATCCCGGGTATCCGGTGCGTCTCTTTGTGATCCAGCTAGACTTACGTCCACCTTGCGTTACACCATGCAGGACCCGGCACGAGTGTTGTCAGACAGCCGGCAAACGTTTAGATTATTACATTGAGCTCAAATCCCGGGTATCCGGGTGCCTCTTTGTGCCGCAGCGCAGCTAGACTTGCGTCCACCTTATGTCACACCGTGCAGAGCCCGACGCGAGTGTGGTAAGACAGTCGGCAAACGTTTAAATTATTATAGCAACCTCAAAGCACGGATATACTAGGGCTATTTGTGATGCAGCTAGACTTGCATCCACCTTTGCGTCAAACCATGCACAGCCCGACGCGAGTGTTGTCAGTCGGGAAACGTTTAGATTGTTACAGCGAGCTCAAGTCCCAGGTATCCGGGCGTCTCTTTATGACGCAGCTGGACTTGCGTCCGTGCAGAGCCTGAAACGAGTGCTATAAGACAGTCAGCAAACATTTATACATTCTTTGTGACTGCCTTGCGTCCGCCTTTGGAGCCGTTCTTAATGCACCTGGGTATCCGGGTGTCCGATAATCAGGGCGCGTGAGTAATTATATCCGGATGTATACTAATGCCAGGGTAGATGCAGGTCGAATGCCTTTTGTGACGGGAGACAGTTTGCAAATTCTAACATTTAGTTTCATGTCAAAATGTCATATCTCACACACACTACAACTATGAAAATGTTAATATGATTGGTATTAAACCCAACTCATATCACTCCTGACTCGGCACGGTATTGCTCTAGCTACTCTTAATGCACCTGAACCGGGCACTCGAACATTCCAGACGCGTGGAAAATTGTATATCGGTGTGTATAACAAAGTAATTCTCTTTGGTGTATACTAATTCCCGTGCTACTACATGTTTGGAAACAAATTGTGCCCCGGCTAATACAAGTTGAGAGCCTGGAAGCCGTTTTAACAACAAGTCAACCTACGCTCGGCACGGTGTAGTTTATGCCATTCTTAATGCCGGCAACCGGGTGTCCGGACATTTCGGACGCGTGGGCAATTATATCCAAGTGCATACAAATGCCGGGGTGCATACAGGTTGAGTGCCTTTTGCGACCGGAGACAGTTTACATGTGTTCGCATTGTTTAATGTCAAAATGAGATCTGCTGTCATGATTATAGTCTGTATTTTAAAACGCCAACTATAATCGCTTATAGTTTTTATTTTCAACCGACTTCAAGATTTCGAAGGAGATTCGTCGGGATCTTTGTTTTTTTTGCAATTTTTTTTATGTTCACCGATTATTCGAAGACGGCTGGACTGATTTGGAAAATTCTTTTTTGTTTGAAAGAGTATACTTCACAGTTGGTCCCATTGTCACAAGGTCTGGATCTGATGATGGGATCCTGGAGAAATCGAGGGAACTCTTCAAGTATTATAGGCACACCTATAGGGATTTCAGTATTTTTTACAGCAACTCCGGCATTACCTCTTGGAAAAGCGGATCCTAATTCTCTTTTGTCAAGCTTTATTGTAACTTTTTTATGTACAATAAAGTGTTTACATACATACATACACTTTATGAACTTTACAACAGTTATAAACTTTGCCAAATAATAATTTCGTTTCAATTACATGGGTAAGTATCAATGTTATAACAGCGATATGATGAAGGGTAATTCCACGAGACTGTAACGTCAGTTACCAATTCTTTCGTTTATTCTTTGATTAATTTAGCAAATTTAAGTATCCATATATTTACCTGTAGGCATAGGGAAGATATATGAACACTTACATTTGCTGAATTAATCAAAGAACACACGAAAGAATTGGTAACTGACGTTACAGTCTCGTGGAATTACCCTGAATGTTTACGAACTAAACCTTTGGTTTCATAATGTCCTTTGGCTTCTGTAGGATTGCAGTAAGCGTCAGCACATGCGTACTTGTATGAATTTTGAATGTTAATACTTAATTGTTATTTGTTTTAACGTAGTAGGTATAAACGAATGTAATTGTAGCATTAAAAAATTTAATAAGAATTGAGGGAATTCAAAAACTTTATAGCAAAATTTGCCGGATAAAAAACCTGATACCATGTTCTGAGGAGTTTTTCCCAACACCAAGAAAGCATAATAATATAAGGCATTCTCATTAAAAGGTGATGCTAACTTGTTACATGATCCAACATAAGTGTATATGCTGTTTATCCCATTTCATAAGTTTTGTTGAACTTATTCTATTTCATACGAGTGTTCCTTTTGCGCTGCATAGATTCAAACGACCGTGTTAATATCTTTAACGGCTCAAACGAATCGTAAAGGTTTCAGTGGAACGCGGCAATATCTGTAGAGAGGGGATTACGCGTGTACCAATCGCGCGGCGGCAATGCCAAGTCCGATTGAAAACGTTCCTGGCACCACTTCACGGAAAACGGAACGGATAACACAACGTGCGGAATTATCACTGTGTAATCAAAATAAAACCGTGTGTGACTGCGAAAATCACATCTTTATACGTCCCTAAAGGCCGCAGGTCACTCGGAAATGTATTGAGTGAACCTGTTTTGGACGGCAGCAATTTGCACTACCAGTAGCAAGCGTCGAGTCTGCGGTCTACTACGGCCTCAGTGGTAAACGTCCGGCTTGCGTCGAGCTTCTGAAAGATTTGAGCAGTGTACACTATGACCACTCGCGTTTGTTTACTATGAACACGCTGCCGGACGCGATGGTCTAAAGTCAACACGAAAGCCCACCACCGCACCGCAGCCGCGCCGCCACCGCGCCGCTGTCGTACCTCTACGCCGTCTATACCACGGGTCTATACGATACGCGTAAAGCTCGCCACCGCGCCGTTTCGCTCCTCTGCGCCGCCGCCGGCGCGGCGCCAGTTGTACGATACGCGTAAAGCCTGCCACCGCGCCGTTTCGCTCTTCTGCGCCGTCTATACAATAGGTACGCGTAAAGGCAGCCCCCGCGCTGCGCCAGCATTTGTTTTTCGTACACACAGCGCAGAGCAGTTCGTACCTACCACGTAAGTAAATAGTACCTACAAACCTTATAAAGGTTTTCTTCTTAATATTAATTAGTGTTATAAAATCATACAATAAATGCAGTTTAATTAAGACTAAAAGTTTGTCCTTAGTTGCTACTGGAGTTGAAACGAGTTTACTCACTTACCGACCACAAAGTCTGGCAGATTGATGCAAACTGGTCGGACAGTGGTTTTTTGAGGCGTTTCAGCAACAGTTCTAAATGCAAATGGGCGCAGGTGGCGAGCCGGACGAAGCACTGGCCACGAAAATTGCTTTATAGGTTTAAAGACTTTTTAAATTAAGTGCAATTTGCTCAGAGGCCGTCCAAAACGATTAGATTTACTTATAATTGTCAGAATAAAATACTACGTGTTTTTAGGATGATTTACTTAGAATTCGTTCAAATAGAAAATTCAATCATGTTTCTAGCATCCCATAAAATACCTACCCGGTTGTAATAGATTTCAAAGTATAAATTATAAACTTATATAGATGTCATATAGCCATATAGAAAGAGACATAGGCCTCCGGTGCCTAAGGCTGGGATCCAACCAGCGGCTTCGTTTGGTTAATTGCGGCGTACTTAAAATAAACAAATCAAATATTTATTTTAAAAAAATTGTTCCTTCTGTTGTTCAAAGTATAAGGTTATACAACCCATGTAATATAATTTGTAACTTCAGGTGTGATAACTATATTATTTACAGATTTGATTCAGATACATATAAATTGTTATCAAAATTTATTTTCATAATAAAGGTTTTCATTTACCAAAATTACTTTCAGGAAATAGTCGAGCATCAGTCGCACTAAAGAAAATATACTTCGATAGCCAAAACCCAAAGTTTTCAACAAACAACTGTAGAGTTTTTCAAACACAAACGGACAGCGGTCTCCCACCGATCAGTGCCCAACTATGAACAAACGAACAGGGCATTTTGCTGCTACTAGTATGCAGGCGAGTCGACTCGGACAACGGGCCGAATAGACGAAGAGCCCTCCTAGGAGAGCCCCGGATAATGTCATAAAATAACGAGAAGAAAAAGCCCCTATATTGAATTCACTTTCGTGAGACACACTAACACTATAAAAATTACTCGGGTTTGCTAACTTCACGGAAAATAAAAACTTTTTACAAAAAAAAAGATAATCCGACTTCAAAAAGGGTAAAATGAATCATTATATTATTTATATGCGTTACCAACTGATATGTTTGAAGTCGGTGCCAAGCCAAATTTGGAAGAGTTAATACGAACGAGGCGATGTGTTCAGTGAATTGTTATTTTTACTATATAACTAATCTAATACGGTATGAATCGCACGTAGATATACGTTCCTTTCGACCATGCGTTAACTGTGAGGCAAGTAGGTACAGAAAGTATAATCATGCGTCCTGTTTGTTTGTTAACACATTGTTGGGACTATCCGTATGTCGAACGAAGCCTGTGATTCGGTTTGAATTATTTATCCTTCTTCATCTAAGGTTTAATCCGAAGTATAAAGGAATTCAATTGCTAGCTTATTTTTTCTATACTCACATGTACCCAGTACACACGCCGTGTCAGTAAAAAGGCACGATATTAAAATTTTATATGGAAGATCTATCTTACGCGTCTACATTTTTTTTTCTATTTGCCGCCTTTTTCTGATTATTGACAAAGCAGGCGTGTATCAGAATATATATATCGTTGTCGCTATTCATCAAAATAGGATTAGTAGTTTAGACATGAAAATGAAACACATGAAATCGCATTCACCTTTGCATTATTAGTTTGTGATGTTCACGCTTAAAGCTGATTAGACCGGTTTTGTAATTTGTGGCTTGGCACCGACTTCAAACATATCAGTTGGTAACGCATATAAATAATATAATGATTCATTTTACCCTTTTTGAAGTCGGTTTATCTTTTTTTTGTAAAAAGTTTTTATTTTTCAATTTTTAGTGGTTATATATTTATCAAAATTGGACAAAAAGTCTTGGAATAATCGGTAAAGATATATAAAAAAGTTCATAATACACCCATTCTATCTAAGGAAAGGTCCACGTATCATATGTGGACGTCATCATTATATCCTCTCTATCAAATTAGTGGTTTTCAAGAGGGAATGCTCGAGTTGCTTAAGAAAGCACCCAAATCAACATACATGTGCCTTTAAAAATTGAGGAGTTCTCTCAATTCCTCACGGATCCCATCATCAGAACAGCACCAGGTTAATGTGGGACCATCTTCGAAGTAGTTCCTATTAAACAAAAAAAAGGAATTGTCCAAATCGGACCACGGGTCTCGGAGTAATAGCTTAACATCCTACATAAAAAAATCTTCATCATTATCACTAAAACAATCATCATGATTAGGACCACTCCATCATATTGGCGGTTTTCGTGAGAAAATGCTTGAGTAGCTTAAGAAAACACCCAAATCACCATACACGTGCCTTTAAAAATTGAGGAGTTCCCTCAGTTGCTCATAGACCCCATCATCAAAACAGGGCCAGATTAATGTGGGACCATCTTTGAGGTAGTTCCTTTCAAACAAAAAAAGAATTATTCAAATCGGACCACGGGTCTCGGAGCAATCGCTGAATATCCTACATTTAAAAAATCTTCATCATTATCATCAAAACAATCATCGTCATCAGGTCCACTCTATCATATTGGTAGTTTTCGTGAGAAAATGCTTGAGTAGCTTAAGAAAACACCCAAATCACTATACACGTGCCTTTAAAAATTGAGGAGTTCCCTCAATTGCTCATGGATCCATCATCAGAACACCACCAGGTAAATGTGGGACCATTTTTGAGGTAGTTCCTTTCAAACAAAAGAAGAATTATTCAAATTGGATCACGGGTCTCAGAGTAATCGTTGAACATCCTACATTTAAAAAAATCTTCATCATTATCATCAAAAATCAAAACAATTATCATCATCAGGTTCACACCATCAAATTGGTGGTTTTCGTGAGAAAATGCTTGAGTAGCTTAAGAAAACACCCAACTCACCATACATGTGCCTTTAAAAATTGAAGAGTTCCCTCAATTCCTTATGGATCCCATCATCAGAACAGCACCATATTAATATAGGACCACCTTGGATGTAGATCCTTTCAAACAAAAAAAGAATTACTCAAATCGGATCACGGGTCTCGGAGTAATCGGTGAACATACAAAAAAAAAAAACACCAAACCGAATGCAGAACCTCCTTCCTCAATGGAATTGAAGTCGGTTAAAAATGAGTTGGCTCGGTTAAGATATTTTTAGTTGCATACAACCAAGAGATATTTAAAATACGGAAGGAAGAAATGTTAATCTTTGTTAATGACACACAAGCAATTATTGCTAAATGTTCTTAACCAAGCACTAATTTAAATCCAAATAAGTGCCCTATAGTAAATATAACCCTTACCTGATTCCCTTATTTATTTTTAACTAATTTAATGGTATAGTTTCACATACGTACGTTAACCAAGTTGACTTCTTTTATTTTAGCAACGAACTTTGCAGGCTCCATGCGAAGTGAGTCACTCGGTTGTAAATAGCAAAAACTTATTTATTTCTAGCTGTTTCATTTTTTCAGTGTTGTATTTAGTCAAGACGCGCGGCAGGTTTCGGAGAGCTTTAAGTCTCCATACTATCCATCCTCAAGCACTAGTGCTAGGCGACAGTGGCGGTGCGTCCTTAAAACACGATTCCTGTCGGCTTGCCTAACTTTCTGGCACCTGAGCAGTTTTCCTAGCTCATCCGGTTTGTCTAAGTTTGACCTGCCACCACTGCTAGGTGAACCGATCCTTGACCCGTTGCTGCAGGACCACGCTATTGACTGCCGGCCGGCGAGACGCGCGTATTGATAGAGCTTGTTGAGGGTGATCTTGCGCCGGCGCTGCCAGAGTCTTTGGCAGCCTATTTGGTTCATCCGACATGAGTGACTAAGCAAACCGCACTCCCTACCTAAAGTCTCTCAACATATCAAAGTTCAGGCCATGTATTACCGGTTTCCTGGCTACAAGACTTGTGACATAAAAACAAGGGAGTGTTCGTAAAGCCGAGAAATGTATGTAGTGAAATTCCTCTAGTTCGTTTGCTGTCATCATCATCATCATCATCTCAGCCATAAAACGTCCACTGCTGAACATAGGCCTCCCCTTTAAAGGGGGGGTTTGCCATACGCGCCACGCTTGGCAGGCGGGTTGGCGCGCGCAGTTTTTTTTTGTTAATTGTTGTTTAGGCTTTCGGAAGATGCTGCTGCCCATCTCCCGGTATATTCCCTTAGCAGACTCCTACTGCAACCACGGGACGATATGGTGGGGGACAATTCTAAGGCCGGGCACCCCACGGCTAACGGGGGTCGTTTGCTATACTTATAACTAAATCCAGGCATCTGGCAGCTGAAGATGGACAAATATGTGTAGAGGTAAAAACTACACTGGTTAGTTTGTGTTGAACGCTCGTTTACGTTCCAGGGTGAGGGAATGACTCCCAGAAATGTTTGATTGTGTATTTGACTTTGGCAGGGCCGCACAATTTGTTGGCTAATGTTTTCCGCCAACAACCTCCGACCTCCGTTGATAACCAATTATTATTGAGTTGTGGTTTTAATCAGGATTAGTGATTTAATGGCACAATCTGATGCTGGTAACTAGGTTTTTGATGTTGCTTTGATTTAATTGTTACCTACACAATTTAAAAACTACCCCCCTTATTCATAAACATCTACTAAAGTTGAGAGGCCTCTGATAATCCTTTGTCATTTTCTGACCAACTTATATGAGGGAAAGGGACAAACGATTATCAGCGATCTCTTAACTTTAGTGGCCGTTTATGAATAAGGGGATACGTCTCAGGTATTTAAAATTTCCGCGTTAAGTGACGCTGTAGTACAGTCAGAAGCAGAAGTAGATAAGAGGGTAGGGTGTTCAAAATGACCTACACATGCTCTTCTTCTCTTAACCATAAAGTCATGACCAGCTCATTTTGAACATCTTACTTCATCCTACTTTTGCTGCTGACTGTACTTTTTTAGTGGCGTAACGTTACAAAATCCCACTCCTAAACTTTGAGGCACTGTATCTTTGTCAATTTTAGCTTGATTGACAAAAGAAAAAATACGCACCAAATATATTTCAATAATTTGCCTGACGGATTAATTATGTTTTTTTTTATCAACACCCAATTGAATGAGTTTTTCAATGTTTTCATGCCTGATATGCGTGGCAGGCAGAGTTCTCGATTTGCCTGAGCCTACCATCTTAAACATTAATTTCCGTCCTTACCTTGCTCGCCATTTTGAGCCGCCGTCTGATTTCCCCCGAGTGGTCGCGGCTTAGATTTTAATGCTCATTCGAAAAATAAATATCTGCCCGAAAAAAGAATATATTTGCTTCTTCGTGGTTTTGGTTTATTCCCGGTACATCAGATTTACATTTTTTTAAATAGCCTATTTGTTATGTGTCCCACTGAGCAAAGGCATCTCTCTCTCCTGCCACTTGTCACAGTTTGGTGCATTTTCCTGCCAGTCAAATTAGATTAAATAAAACATATTTACGTAATTGAGGTCAATTTACGTTTGACATCAATTCACATCATACATCGTGACTGGTACATGACGAAACATGTAGAAAGAAATTATGAAAATTGAGAACTTGAGAGACTGTTTAATTGTCTGATACTCTTGGGAGGTTTACTTAATTCTGTCTAAATCATATGTATCTATATTTGAATAGTAGGTATTTGATGCATAAGATTATATTACATAACGTGAAGGTTTAGCAGTTCCTATGTAACGACCTATCAATCAAGTGATCGTTATGTATACAAGGTATACCTTATTCATTCTTACTTGTCTTATCATGTAAACAAACACTTATTAAGGATATTACTGCACTTTTATCTGGTATTATCACTTAAAATGTTTTTATATACTTAAAGAAACTCACCTAGTATTAAATTCAATCAAGTAACAAGTGAAAAATATAATTTCTAATAATTTTTTTCTCAATAATTGAAGTAACGAATGAATAAACTCAAAAATATATCACATTTCGGCTTCTAGATTGACAGACGTTTGTTTACATGATAAGACGAGTAAGGATGGATATGGTATATAGCGAGGGTTTCTGCTCGAGAAATCTCGAGAAATTTGTCCTTCGTCGAGACGGGAAAAAAACCGGAATGCCTCGAGAATTCGAGAAATAAATCGCAAGAGCGATAAGTAAAAAAAACACTTGTTTAACACTTAATGCGTCTAGCTTATGCTGTCTGTGCTCTGTGCTTAACCTGTCGGATGAGTGGGACTGTAGGACCGGCTGTCCAGTCCAGAGTGGGGTCGCTAGAGCTGCGTTCTCGAGGGTAGATGTGGAAACCTAAGTTGCGAGTTGGCTATATATATAGCACAATTGTATTTTCACTTGTTTTTCAATAAAATAAAATACACGGGAAGACTGTTAGTTTTTTGTATGCTATATATAAAAAGGCCCACTAGGTACATGTAGGTACGGAGATAGTCAGACAGACATACATAAAAAAGCTTCCTTATTGACTACGAAACCCTAAAAGCTTCTAAAGTATATCTTGCAAACTAAAACTTGTTACAGCGAAGACTTCACGAAATAGTTTCCCAAAATATTTATGCAAAGAGTTGAAATCAAACGGCGTCATGCAGCAAGTATTCACTTTGTTTCCGAGTACTCTTTACCTATGCAAGGAATTCCTGAACTAAGGAATTTTCTAGAATACAGGGTGATTTCTGATTCGAGAACCACTTTTCCCGTTTTCGGACTCTGTAACTGAACAACATTATCGTACCAACTGGTAAATATCAAATGATATCTCGTACTTACTTGTACATAACTTCCGAAAAACTCAGTTATACGAGCCGAGGTTTGAAACCGCGACCATCGGATTAAGTCTGACGTCTTACCGCCAGGCCACCAGTACTTCTGCGGGACAATAGCATATTAGCTTGCATACAGAGTCCGCCGTGGGGTGCCCGTGCCCGGCCTTAGAATTGTCCCCCACCATATCGTCCCGTGGTTGCAGTAGGAGTCTGTTAAAGGAATATACCGGGAGATGGGCAGCAGCATCTTTCGAAAGCCTAAACAACAATAAACAATAAAAATTGCGCGCGCCAACCCGCCTGCCAAGCGTGGCGCGTATGGCAAGTTAAAGGGGAGGCCTATGTCCAGCAGTGGACGCCTTATTGCTGAGATGATCATGATGATGATGAAAAAAAATTTTTTTGTGTGGGACACGTCGTCACAGCTGGCCAACCCTCCATACAAAAGCATTTTTTTTCTCGTGAGAATTTTTTTTTCATACTTTTTCATAAAGAATACGATACCAATTATGCTCTTAAAAAGATCACCAGTATTTCAGTTACTCTTTGTATAGAAAGAGACAAAGGTAAAGCAAGGTGTCCGTTGTAGCAATGTACCAGCGTAGCATGTAGACAGACGCGTAACCGGTTCGTAGCATATCGAAAGTCAACTTAACACTTCGAGTGCCGCATTTTACTACACTCGTAGCTGATTTCAGCGTTTTCCCACTTTGTAGAGGAAAATAGCTACGAACAGAGAGCCCGACTAGCGGGTTCTTGGCATTCAGTGTGTTAATCTAATTAATAGTTTTTAATACGTTTGCAATGCGTTACGCTTCCATATAATTTAACACATTCAGTGCCACCTAGTGCTACGCTCGTAGCCTGTAGCCACGTATTCGTCGCATGTAGCTCGTAGTAGCTACGAACAGAGAACCCGATAGTTGGGTTCTCGGCGCTGAATAGTGAGCTGTAGTACGTAATAGTTGAATTTTGTAATAAAATTGAGATGAGAAGATGTCACTGGGATGGCTTTGGAATCGTTTTCGGACCGAACATTCAGATTTAATAACTTGCCGTTGCTTTGATATTTACAATATTATTCTAAATGCATCTTGTATCAATATCAAATCCATACCAGACTATGAATATCTGAATGCCACTCCCAGCTTACATACAATAAATTTTTATCAACGCATATATTGAATACCGTAGACATTTATACAGATTCTATCTAAATTATACGACCTAAGATCCTATAACTGACAGCCATATTTAGCACCAGAATCACTCACACACTTTATAGGAATGTTAAAGATATCAACAAATAATTGTACAAACCTCCTATTCCGTTCATTTATCACGTTAGAAAAGGGACCTTATTGTGTGACCATTGGAGTACAATCTTGCGTGAAGAACTGTACTTCTTAAGAGCCTATAGAATTCTTAGATACTGACAAGGCTGGCGACAAGATGTCTAGGCTTCAATACAATAGAACCCAAAAATATGTATACAATTCTGGACTCTATTCCATTGCAATACGGAAGCATGTATCACGTATGCTCGATTCTAAAAGAGCGTAACTCTGGTTTTTTAACAGGTATAGTTAATCTTTTTGGAACTGACGGTTGTTTGAGAGATAAGGGTCGTAATGTAAGAGTGAGTGATGCCTATTGTCCATTTGTGGTGGACTGACATAAATTGACAGACCAATGTGTCTGGCCTTCGAAGGCCTAAATGTTTGGTCAACTTTGATGTATATTTAATGTAATCCACAATGTACCGATTGTTGTCTATGGTAAATTAACAAAGGAAGACTAAATTGTATAAAATTATGAAAAAAAGTTGTGTTGATCATTCATTAAATTCGGGACATCAGAGTGTCATTTACTTTAAATTATCTATAAAACGATTTTTGCTTTATTTTGCATTTTACCCTATTGCAAGATAAGGACAACATACACCTTCTCTAATACTAAGGCCCTTTACAGCCTATATTATTTTCATGATTTAGTTATAGTATAGCCCGTGACATTGAACCTAGTTCGATAAGTCTCCCAGACGATATTTAGTTACGTCTTTAATGGGGGACACGAAAGCCTATGATGCAATGCAAAAATGTGGCGGCATAATATTTTGTATTCAATCCAATCCTGTCGTGTGGGGTACCGTTAGATAGGTCTTTTCAAAACAATAGTGGCCTTTAAAATCTTTTTTGGATAAAATTATTAGTTTTGTAAATAATAGCTCTGAAATTTAAAAAAAATGGGCGTCCCCCCATCTAACTTATGAACCGTGGGTCCCAAAAAATAGGAAAAGATAATGAAAGTGAGGTCTGATAAGTACTTTCAATTAAAACTATATTGTTAAAATCCGTTGAATTGTAACGCCGAATGGCACTGCTCGGAGGGCGACTGGACTTACTAAGAAAACTTGTTTATTTTCAGTTTGAAGGCATATGCAACAATTCGCGGAGGAACATCCTTATTCTAAATAAAGGACAGTCGAATTTCGCAATATTCCCAATACGGCACAACGTTCCTGAAACCGAATCAAACTCGCGCTTCGTTCTGGCGGCCTACATTCTGTGACGGTTTACTTATATGTGGCCGAAAACTGTATTGCAAATTATCATTTCACAAATATTTTTCCCATATTGTCATTTGGCAGAGTCATCAAGTGGCATAATATCGTTTCGCATACATATTATTCACATATTCTTATTTGGCATACTAACCTAACATTTATGAAATGACAAGTGAAAATTCTCCAAAATGAAACTATGCGAAACAATTCATTTGGTAAACGTCGGTTTGATAACTAAACGTTTTGCGATAAGTTTTTTGGAAATGAAAAAAAGGGGAAATGATTTTCGGTGACATGACAGTTCACATTGGAGGTCTCTTTCTAACCCTGTGTATTAGACAGAGACTTCCGCTTACAAATTGTAACTTGTAATAACTTTATACAATTGATCAGAGGTATTTTACATGTTTACTTACTTATAAACGTTAACTTCTTTGGCGTCCGCTTAGGCAAGCTCAGGGTCGTCGGCTTCTTTAACCTAGCTCTATCTAAAACGGACTAAATCGACACAAATGCAGTCTCAAGACCGCAATTCAATTTCAATTCGATTGACCGCCATCAGAATATACCCTCGGAACGATGTTTGTGACCGAGATTCATCTTTTCACGTACCGAAAATTGTGTTTACTATTTTTACACCGGATTCCTTTAAACCCGGAACTCTATGTTTGACTCGAGTTTGATATTGAATTTTATATAAAGTTAAAACTTCGAGCTTCTGGATTCGGTTTGCAGCAACAACGTTACGTCAATATGACGTTTCCCGCTGAAGCAGTAACAGAAAGTTGATATAAAAAAAAAAACAAATAAATTGAAGTTGGATCCTAGTCGGAAACTGAGGCAATGATTTAGTTAACACTTATGTTTTAGGGACTGCTTCGGTTAATCCGGTATGAGGTGGCTTGAGTGTATATCGCTATATTATACCTACGTACGTACGAGGTGGGGTGTGAACTCGAAACCTCCGTATTGAAAGTCGGACTTACCGCCACTACCTGCACTGAGAACATGAATAAATAAAATTGCTTTTACCAAGAAAAACATCCGCGCAAATAGATGCATAAAATAAAACCAGCGAACCGCGACTCCAGTGTTATTCCAACCGAACCCGTACATATGTAATTGTGTGTGAACTTGCACTTCGCAAAAACAATGGATTTGCATTACAAAAGCGCCCTGTGCATCCTAATGAACGGTAATTGTTTGAATACGCAAAGAATGGGGGATGCGGGGGTTGCAGGGGATCCTGTTTGCAAATTATTTAATTAGGTGCTCTAGAATGGCTGGATGGCGACTGGTGGTGACAGATAGGCTGTGAGTTCGGAGCGAGATGCCTGCGTCATTTGGTACGGTTATGTAAAGTAGGAAACTAAAAGAGTGATCTGCAAAAGATTCCTGGTGAAGCTAAGCTAAGGATAGTTAGATTAAGTATTAGTATATAGTCTGTGGATTAAGCTAAGAATTTAAAGTAAAGGAATATCAGTACGTTTATTTGAGTGCTTGCTTCTAGCATCTGTAACTAAATTTCGTGTCTGATGCTTAATAAGTAACAAAATTTCAAGCACTTTTATACCTCAGAACAGTTAACATGTACATTGTACAAAGAAATGCATAAGCGATGTTACTAACTACCCCCTGCCCTCGATATACGGTAAAAAAAACCTTTGAAATTTATTTTTCGCACTTTTGGTCCGTTGAAAAGTGAGGATTACATCATCGCGTATCTGACGATGTAGGATTCTCGCAACAATCTCCTGGTCTACGCGTATCCAAGTGACACAGCCCAGTCCCCGTAATCGCTGTGAAGAAAATTAAAGGCCCAAACACACGCGATGCGCTTTTGTCACCAGACAAAGCACAAAGAAATGAACGCAGTATTTGTTTACCTTCGCTTTGTGGGTTCTCTGTGGAGATTACCCGATAAATAAAAAATATCTACGGAGTTTCAGGTGCTCCTGCTGGTGTAATTGTGTAATGATGACTTTAAAATCCTCTTGAAGTTGTAATATCATAAAATTTAATAGATATCATACGTGAAACAACGAGAAATTGACCAATGCATCCGTACCCAGATCTGGAACGAACCAGCGTTCAGCATTGCTCCATCTGTTTCTAAGATACATATAGAATTTAGGTTATTATTACATACAAGTATAACACAATATTTATAACAAAGTAAGTATCCAGTAATTAAAATTCCGGAACAACAATCCTTTTCTACTCAACCCTCGCTTTAGGGTTCCGTCCTTTTACTAGAAAAAAGTCGATCGCCTGAAAACTTGAAAAGTTATACGCTTATAATTATCTTACTTCATATAAATATACATGTTATTATAACATAATATTATATAATAGATAATTATTATAATAGATAATTAATTAATTAAGATAGTTAATTATAATTATCTTACCTCACATAAATATACATGTTATTATAACATGTATATTTATGTGAAGTAAGATAATTATAATTAAGTAAGATAATATGTTATTCCTACATTATATGTTAAAATCTTGGTTTATTTGTTTTAATTATAGAAGTCTTTCATCGGTAAAGTCTGAAATAATCTGTATGCATTACTATTATACTGCTCAAACCTAATAATGAATAGTAATTTAATAATGATTCAAACTAGTAGTTTATGTAACTGTTACGTAATAGGGGTCCTTAAGAGTCGCCAGGACGCTCGCGTGAACTCGCGTCCCCATACAAACGTAGTTCAGCTCTCATTTTAAAACGACATGCTTTAGAACCACGAAATTTGGCATGAGCATTCTAGCAGTACAGATCTATGTCGGTAATTCGTTTTCGTTGCTAAACTACGTTTGTATGGGAACGCGAGCGTCCTGGCGACTCTTAAAACACGAGTGTGGTTTTATGAAACGAACGAAGTGAGTTTCATAATAAGATCACACGAGTGTTTTAAGGCCTAATTACGTACAGTTGCATACACTGCTTTATCTACACACATATTATAAACCCGAAATGATGATTGAATGACTGCAATTGTACGGATTGCACGCCATCGCCATGACCAACTCGATTGTGTCGGCGGTCGGGGGGCGCATGCCCGCACCCGGATTTTCATAATGATATCGAATTTTTTCTTATTATTTGATAATAATAACATCGTTACCGATAACACATTTGTTCTAATCTAACTACTAATTTTTACTTTTTAAGAAGACGTTCGAAATTTGAACGTAATTAAGGTATCGGTTACCGATACTAAAATGTAAACATTAAGGTGCAGCCACAGATACTCATATCTAAATATAGGGCGTTTGCTCATCGATCCTGACCATAAAATAGACATATTAGGGTATGGATGTAGATAAAAATATTATTGAGCGTCGAGTACTTTTGGCTTTTGTGTATGGCAGCTAACTCAGCGACTGCGTCAGTCCTTGTGTGGCCGAGGTGCGAGGTGGCAAAGATGCTTACGCGCGTTGCGTCCCGCAGCAGACAGTTCCCTTTTTCCCACGGCACCAGTCCATCAAACCGTCCGTTCTATTGTGGAGGGGATGTACATATTACGCATTAATAACAAATGTACAACTCAAGATGAAGCCCTGGTCGCCTAGCGGTAAGACGCTGTTACATTTATCAAATAACCAAAAAATCATAAAAATTACTGCTTTCATAATCTATGAATTCATCAGTTAATCGAACAGGCAGAGCGTGGGGTAAGCGAAGCTAGTTACAAACGACTTCTGGCTACTGGGACGTCTCGCCATTTCGATAGTTTTTTTTGATTTTGAAAGTTTGTTCCGCGTTTTTCTGATCTTTATGAAATTTGTTAAGGTTGTGACAGAGATACATATAATTTAGGAGTTCGTATATGAACAGGATCGATCAAGGGGTTATGGAGCTATAAGGCAAAAAAAATGTTCACAAGAGTTTCGTTATTGGTCAAGACGTTTGCAAGTAAATCGCGAGTTCTCAGTTCGAAGCGGACGACTACTAGTTAATTTAATATAACAAAGTACTTGATTTTTTTTTAAATATACCTACAGAACCATTCAACGCGTGGCCATATTTCCAGAGCTCCAACTTGTATTTGAGCAGCGTTTTGTTCAAGAGCTCATATAAATTCACGGCGTTACATTTTTGTACTTCCTCGAGCGCTTTTGTTCGGGACCCGGCCGCTACACTCGCCATTGTCCTGTAGATTTTATATGCAATAACATTATAAACGAAAATACTCTGTGAATTTGATTTTTTTACGGTAGCAAACATTTTTAATTTTAAATTTAATTTTAGTATACAAAACAAGCATACCGTAGCTGATGAACGGAAGTCCAGGTGTGTCGCTTGCTTGTTGCTAACCCCTGAAGAAAAAGAAACGCAATGGTGCTCTGTAAACCACCCAACTAATGTCCAGTACTGTTACTATGGTTCACAAGTTCAAAACGTACCTACTTCATGTATATCCCAATCCTTTTTCAGTTTTGTTTGAGATTTTCTTTCCTTTCTGAACATATTTTATCTAAGAACTGCCTCATTTTAATAAAAGTCACACCTAGACGAAGATATTTGCGTTATTTTTTAATCATAGTTGGAAGCTTTTGAACTATATTTTGTGGGTGGTTTTACGATTCTATACATAATTCGAATATTAGTATATTTTTATAGTTAAGGTACTTTTTTCTGATACAGATACTAAACATTAAATAGCGGTACCGACTTCATTAATTTTGCACACCTCAATTGACATGGTTATCGCCAATAATTCCCTTTTAACGCTCGGAAATGAGACTGATTATTTATCAGACAGCCGTTGTATCGCAGATTCAGAGCGGGACCGGTTTCATAAATCATTAGATTATTTAGCAATTACAAATGGCACGATTCGACTATTATTCATTGGGGATTAATTAACAATAACAAATGATGGCGCGTGCTTCTGGACTCAGAGCTGGCCACGTCAGATATGACACAACAATGAGAGCAATTAAATCTATCTAGTTTAGCATTTGGCAGCTTTTAAGGTGGAAGTTAGAGTGACAGACCAAGTTTTTCAGTTGAAAAACAGTAATACCAAACAAAGTGGGTAATAACTGTTGAAATTGTGTCATTCATAGAAGTCAGGGTTTATATTCTATATTTTAACATAAGGTCAGAAACAAAAACAGTAGGCGAGGACCTATAAATTGCACTTGCACCCGACCCGGCTTTAGCACGGGTGCAATTAAATATACATATAAACCTTCCTCTTGAATCACTCTATCTATTTAAAAAAACCGTATCAAAATCCGTTGCGTAGTTTTAATGATCTAAGCATACATACAGACAGACGGCAGGAAGCGACTTTGTTATATACTATTTAGTGATAGTGATTTGGCACTACTACCCCTAACAGAAACTTCTGGCTACGATATAAGTTAATTAATTACCCAGTTTCCCATATATAACAGACTATCAAACCCAGAACTCTGGGATGTGTTTTCTACAAGTCATTTGCATTCTTTGACCTCCACCACTTTACAGCTGCCATATGTCCGGATCTAGAAATAAGCATAGTATAGCAAACTAACTAGAGGGGTTTCGTTGCTCTCATTATTGTGTCATATCTGACGTGGCCAGCTCTCCGTCTATTCCGTGAGGCGATCTCCGGAGGTTTTGACAAAAGGGACATTACTCCCTCCCTCACTGTCTGGGAAGATATCTCTATACTGGGGTACTGGACAACGTGGCTTGATGTCCGGTAAATCTTAGTTACTTTAGCTACAGATGTCGCTGTGACTTGTTCACCTTTATATGATAGAATTCGCTGTGATGAATAGGGATCGTGTGGTGTAAAATGGGTTCCAGTCCTGTCATGCTCCAGAGTTCTCCACGTTTTTTTCATTATAAGTCATAATCATTAGTCATAGTCATTTATTTGCAGAAAATAGTGTACTCGTACATTGAAGATCAACTATTTTACTACAGTGTAGCATGCAAAAAAAAATGGATAGGTACCTATCTGTTTCCAATTTGTGTACTTACTTAACACATGTTAAAATGAGCGCGGTCTCGCCATCAACTGTTTTCTTAACGCAATTTGGCTGTCAGTTGCAAAATTAAATATACATATAAACCTTCCTCTTGAATCACTCTATCTATTTAAAAAAACCGTATCAAAATCCGTTGCGTAGTTTTAATGATCTAAGCATACATACAGACAGACGGCAGGAAGCGACTTTGTTATATACTATTTAGTGATAGTGATTTGGCACTACTACCCCTAACAGAAACTTCTGGCTACGATATAAGTTAATTAATTACCCAGTTTCCCATATATAACAGACTATCAAACCCAGAACTCTGGTATGTGTTTTCTACAAGTCATTTGCATTCTTTGACCTCCACCACTTTACAGCTGCCATATGTCCGGATCTAGAAATAAGCATAGTATAGCAAACTAACTAGAGGGGTTTCGTTGCTCTCATTATTGTGTCATATCTGACGTGGCCAGCTCTCCGTCTATTCCGTGAGGCGATCACCGGAGGTTTTGACAAAAGGGACATTCACATTACTCCCTCCCTCACTGTCTGGGAAGATATCTCTATACTGGGGTACTGGACAACGTGGCTTGATGTCCGTAGAACTCGATTCTTACCGGGATACCGGGGAACTCATAAATTCCTAGTGTTTCTGTTTTGTAAAGTTTCATCTGTTATCATACATATGTTTTTGTGTGTATTAAGTATTTTATGCTGTATGTATTTGTATTATATTAAGTATGTATTTATATTATATTAAGTCCTATATTTATGTTTTTTTTTCTTTTTCGGTACCATATGTGCATGTTGTTGCACCGCCTATAACTTATCTGCTTTGCCCGAAGGTTGACTGGTAGATAATGCTCTATAGCGTTAAGTCCGCCTGTTGTACAGTTGTATTTTTTAATACCTTAATAAATACTTGATGTTGTACAGTCGCCATCAGATATATCGGAGCGGCCAAGGTGGTCATAAATATCTGAACAACGTCCCTATTGTGAAGACGTAGCTCGGCCGCTCTGATGGTGACTGTACCAATATCCATTGCACCAAGAAGTACGACTATAGGTGAGCGCTCTGGTGGTAAGACGTCCCGTTGCGTCGTCTGATTTGGTGGTGGTGGTGATCTGGTCACATAACTCGATTCTCAACGGCTTGCGTAATTGTGTTACATGTGTGTATTGTAACAACCACACCAAGATACATCATCAAGTAGGTCGCAGAGCGCGCTAGTCTAGTAACAACAATTCATCAGAATTCACAGCATTAGTTCTGGAATATTCCACGTCTTAACATGTTGACTGCAACTTGTGTCGGGCGTTCCAAATTTCCGGTTATGTGTAACACAGATCACTGTCCACTAGACGGCAAATGTACGAGGACAACTAGAGAACAAGACAAGTCCAAGGCGTCTTTCACACTGCTGCGGTTTCCGCATGCGGCGCCGGTGCGCGATTGAGATAGCGCTCTGCGTGTGTATAGCGCTGTCACACTTGCACACCGTCGCCGCATGCGGTTGCGACCCCAGTGTGATAAACGCCTAATTGTATAACTAAATATGTATTTTGATTTGTTAATTTAATTGAGTATAAGAAAGAATTGAGGCCTCCGGTGTGTCTTCTGCATCTGCATATTGCGGATGCAGCTGCGCTGCAGATTGCATAAAACTACAGGCCACCGAAGTATGGATCACGGCGACGCCCGTCTTGCTGTACGAGGACACTTAAAACTACGCTTTTGCCTTGTTTGCAAATATGCGTTATTCATCTTTTTCTTTGATTTGATTTCGTAGCTATTATTGGCCCAATAGGTACTAGAGTTATAAAGTATTACAGCGCTTATGGTGTATTCAGTGTGGTGTAAAAAACAAATCACTGGGTAATCTATACTCGTAAATATGAATATGGATAAGCGCTGGTAGCCTTGCGGTAAGACGTCCGACTTACAATCCGGAGGTCTCGGGTTCAAACCCCGGCTCGGACCACTGAGTTTTTCGGAACTTATGTACGGAATATCATTTGATATTTACCAGTCGCTTTTCGGTGAAGGAAAACATCGTAAGGAAACTGGATCTAATCCCAAAAAGGCCTAGTTTCACCTCTGGGTTGGAAGGTCAGATGGCAGTCGCTTTCGTAAAAACTAGTGTCTACGCCAATTCATGGGATTAGGTTGTCAAGGGGACCCCAAAACCGGGATAAACGCTAGGATGAAGAAGAAGAGTAGTTCCAGAACCAGGTTTTATGAAGTGGATAGGTAAAGGTTCGTTAGGTATCGTTACAGAAATAGCTCTATAGTTAAAGTCTGGCTGATTTGGTATAAAATTGTACCACTTATGCTAACGCGGCATCTAAGAGACACAATCTATGATGTAAACTGGCGCAGTACAATGTGTATCTGCATTTGAAAAACAACTTTAATAACGTGTTAGGTACGTACTTTAACTTGGCATTTATAGTACTTTAGTGAATATCTTCTTAGTACTCTCCCTTACGGGAAACATAGTTCACAGCTGGCCTGGCCCTACCAAGTTTTAGTATGTTGTTGGGCAAGGTGCTGGGACCCCAAAACTTCTGGGAGACGGTGACGTAAGTGGAAGTCTCCCGCGTAATGACGTCATCAAAATGGCTGCTTCCGCATTGCGTAAAGTGCAAGTTTCATCCAAGCTTGTTATTGCACATACACGTGTGTGGTATCAAATAAAACCTAATTTAATTTCCTACATTTTACTTATCCATAATATTTCAAAATATATTAAGCGTAAAAGTAATGCTGGCATTGTTCGATGCTCCTCTTCGAAAGGTATGTCCGATCCATCTCCACTTCCACAGCACTACTTCCTGCACGCCTAGCACATGAGTGACACGTCAGTATCTCGCGCGCGAGATAGTCTATCCGTCCTTTTCTGACTGTGTCAATTAAAAAGTGACAGGTAGTCTATCTCGCGCGCGAGATACTGTCGCATCAGTCATATGCTAGGCGTGCTGGGCGATAGGAGACTGACGACACATACTCCACAAATCCTCATTTTTTTATATTCTCCGGCCAGAAAATGCGGAGGAAAGAATATTTGGTAATGTAAATAACTTATTTCCAACAATCGATTCTCTTGTAATTGTATTAACAAGTGCGGTCTCCGCTAATTAATATTATTAATTGCACATTGGCGGACGTTTACAGGCTGCGAATCGTTTATTTATGCCGTTATCAACTATGATATATAATGACTACAGATAGGTTATGCGCGCTGTAAAAGTGAAGCACTTATTACGTTTGATGCGTTCAAGCGTATGAGCTCACGCTACCCGATGAAGAGCACAATTTTATTTTCTTAACTACGAGAGTAACAGAAATGTAATGATTGTGAACGTAAATGGGTAAGCAACAGGAAAAAATCATTTATTTCCTTAATATTATTTTATCCACAATTTTATAATCCACGCCGCAGGCTTCGTCAGACATTGTATCTGTCAGAGACACAGAACACACAACAACAATAACAACAACAACAACAACAACACAACAACAACAACAGGATCATTATGTAGGTTAAACAATGTCGGAAGTATTTTGTGCTCATTCTGTTACGATATAACCTATCTATTGTAATAAATCATTGATGACACAGGCATTCATTAAATTCAGTTCATTATGTTACCGCTGTATCAATTCAACTATTTGGTTTGTACATAATTTCGGAGAAACAGGGTTTTTAATGAGCATGTCAAACTCAAATATGAACAAGCAAAGGCAGCAAGGCGGTATGAACCCGCGGGTCACACTAATAAGAATCTAATAGGAAATTACAGGAGGTACGAAATATAATTTAATAATTGTTATCAGTCGCGTTTCAATTGACCTACACGGTTAGCACAAGTGTGCAGCGACAGTATCTCACGGGCGAGATTGACATCTGTCACTTTTTGATGAATACAGTTATAAAATCTAAAACCCACTGACGTAGAGCGCGACATGGAAATGTAGATGGATAGGCTACCCACACCATTTGTATTCGTACAGGAAAAGTGAAGAAATCGTCTTTTGCGGTTGGTTTTATTTTAATAATTCACCACAACACAAAATACTCTTTCAGACAGGTAAAAATTAATATAACAGGCTTCTAAAGCGATAACAAGTCACATTTGTAAAGAGTCTCGTAAACTTTTCGATTACGGCGTAATCCGAGATTACGGTGAGCCGGCCGTGTTCTATTGGTGTTCATGAATGTGGGCAAGTCTCACCCGGAAATGCCAGTGTATCGTGACCTCGACGTGATATGTCTATTGGTCACCGACCCGACGTATTAAAAATGGTAATAATGCGGCGAGGGCGGACAAATCTCATCAATCTGAAGACTCTGTCAGGGAGACAGATTCGGCAAATATGAAGTAATTTTAATTTTCAATAATAATTAACTTTAAATGTGAGTCAAGGGCGAATTCTGAGTAAATTTTTAAATAAACTCAGATTAATATATTTTCACTTAACCATAATATTTTGTAAAATCTTACGTTACGTTAGCTACAGATGTCGCTGTGACTTGTTCACCTTTATATGATAGAATTCGCTGTGTTGAATAGGGATCGTGTGGTGTAAAATGGGTTTCAATCCTGTCATGCTCCAGAGTTCTCCACGGTTGATTTTTTTCATTATAAGTCATAATCATTAGGCATAGGTAGTCATTTATTTGCAGAAAATTGTGTACATTGCAGATGGTAAATACAGTGGGTTCGATCAACTATTTTACTACAGTGTAGCATGCAAAAAAAAATGTATAGGTACCTATCTGTTTCCAATTTGTGTACTTACTTAACACTTGTTAAAATGAGCGCGGTCTCGCCATGAAACTGTTTTCTTAACGCAATTTGGCTGTCAGTTGCAAAATTGTTAGTTGTTGAGTAATTTTAATAAATAAATGAGAAAAGAGAAAAAACACCACAAGGATTCGTCTATCGATTAAATTATAATTTATAAAATTGCGTTCCTCCTTTTCAATTTTATATAGACCTCGTCATGTTGCTATGTTCCTTTATGATTCCAATGGAATAATCTTCGCTCAGTCTTGACTTGCAATTGGAACGACGCCCGATATGATGTCGACTGCCTCGATATCTGCCGTCAATAAAATTAAAAGTTTCCAACTCCTGAGCCGCAGGAGAAAGGGGGCTTTAAAAATGTCGACTTTTATTAGTTTACCTCATATTTTTATTTGACATCGAACTAAGTGCAGTTGCTAAACGGGCTAGGTGTTCAAAATGAGCTTAACGCTTTATTGTTAAGTGTCGCCAAGACGCTCGCGTTTCCATACAAACGTAGTTTAGCTCTCATTTTAAAACGGCATGCTTTAGAACCACGAAATTTGGCAAGGGCATTCCAGTAGTACAGATCTATGTCGGTAATTTGTTTTCGTTGCTAAAAATTGTAATACAAAGAAAATACAGCCAGATACAGATTTACATACAAAACTTATTTTTGCTATATTTTCTTTGTATTACAATTTTTAGCAACGAAAACGAATTACCGACATAGATCTGTACTGCTAAAACGCCCATGCCAAATTTCGTGATTCTAAAGCATGTCGTTTTAAAATGAGAGCTGAACTACGTTTGTATGGGGACGCGAGTTCACGCGAGCGTCCTGGCGACTCTTAAGGTAACAAGAGAGTGTCAGCTTATTTTGAACACCATGAGCGGTATTCTAATTTTAAAATAATTAAATAATATTCTCCTTAGTAACGAGTGTCGCGCTCTGTCAAGCTCGACTTGAACTAAACTGTCGCGCGCGACATCGCAAACGTGCTACGTCTGTCTCGGCCACATGGAATAATTTGAATTATAGACAAAGGCAAAGGCTAGTTAAATATAATATACGAGTAACAAATTCTAGCTGTGGAATATTATTAAAAAATGTTCATGTATCTATATAGGTATTAATCGATTAATCATAACACGAAAACCAAACGTGCAACAGCTCTCGTTGTGCGTTAATTTGCTTTGACATTAATAACACATAAATTCGACAAATTATTCAAATATCGAATAACAATTTAGTAAACCGCCGACATATGGTAACTATTTATTAATAAATTATATTCGGGTTGTCGTTACGAAACGTGTAACTGCAGGAGCGGAGCGATATTGTATTTGGACACTTGTCTTTTTTTTATTCAACTCGCAGCCAAGTGAGGATGCAGATTTTTTTAGCAACTACGCCGTTTGTAAAGCATTATGCTACAAAAAGAAACATTCAAAAAGTTCAATAGTTTTTTTAATAAATTAAAGGCTTACCCCGGAATTTCTTAAAAAAAGTTAAAAGTAAAAAAATCATAACTCAAAACTACGAAAAGTCCGCTAACATACATGGGGGTATATTTTGATAGCCCAAGGCGTGAGAAATTAAAAAAAAATACGTCAAGGTTTGGTATGGATCACCCTGTATCATGCAAACACACTAGCGCTTGAAATAATTCCACTAATACTTGATGACGCTGCGGCACTTTATACCGAAAATAGAAGAATAGCGTGAATTTTGGATGAAAGCGATTTTGTATGGACATTGTGATACAGGGTCGTTAGTATCTTATAAACTTCATATTTTAATAAAACTGTCATATGCTTTTAACTATTACACCAAGTATTAAATACTGAAGGTATATCAACAGAAGCACAAAACGGAACACCAAACCTTTATAATAACATCATATTATAACCACTAAAAGGGTGATATTTACATCCAGTATTGTTCCTTTCACATTTTAGGATTACTGTATTTCGAGTCGTATTTCGCCGTATCCAAAAATCCATAAAATATGCTCTTACCATACGTAAAGCCAAGCTTACACATAATGACACGAGCCCACACCCTCCTCAAAGCTAAATTTTAACCGCCCCACTATCCAAAACCCTGATTATTTGCCCACACCTCATAAAACTTGACTTAGAGCACTAGCTCTCAGACATATTGCAACGTATATTGAAAATCTGCTCCCTCCCTGTTTGAAGACCACTCCGGGACGGCGAATGAAAACGTCACCGAATTGAAAAGGTAGAAACTATTGACACACGGAAATATTGAGCGATTTTATGGGAATTTTTAAATGTGGAGTATCGGGAATCTACGAGTTAAGTGTTTTTGGTTTCAATAAAATCTTAACAACATCAGAAGATCATCAGTTTGAATAATTTGACTATATTATGTACTACCAAAATAAAAGGATATAATGAACCATATTGACAACATAACAAGGTTGATTTTCCTTTAATTATTTTTTTGTAATTACTGAGTTTTGCGTGTCACCTGACGATATTTATTTTTAATATGCAATGCAATATTGGGCAGGGCGTACAAAATAAGTCATGTTGCAGTAAACATGAAATTTTTAAATTCTGCCTTAACTGCTATAAGTAGATATTGGCTCACAGCTTAACTAAAAAGTGTGTTTTTCTTTGGCTTTCTTTATACTAATTATAAAATATTGTAATAGGTACAGCTTGGGTCCATCAATACTTATGCTATTTGTCACAGTGGGTCCATCAATACTCATTCGTGTCACAAACGGGATGACATTAAGTAGATTTAATAAAGATAAAAAAGGCAAAAGATTCTTCAATTTAGGCACATTATAATGCACGAACGTCAGAGAGAGAAAAAACTACCACCGGTTTCGTGTTCGAACCCAATATTAATAAATAAATAAACTTCAATAGATTAAAAACAACCATTTTTTTATTTGCATAATATTTTTTGGTAAGCGGCTAATGGTTGAATCATAAATTAACAGTCTTACGGGTTCCCAAAGTCTAGCGGATCAATACTTTGGCGCCTAAAATTTATTTTTCAAAATACCCCGGCATTTTAAATCCATTCCCTTTGACGTACCTACTTGAAAACGGTAAACACAACACAAGCAGCAACCTTGGCGCGGAACGGCACATGAACATGCATAATTTCGCGATCCAGCAACACTTCCAATTTCCTCCGATAACAATCTGGAATGTCAACAAAATATCAACCTTCACATTTATAATTTCCGAAATGTTAATAACGCTGTGTTTCAGTTCGGTACCTACTTTATTTGTATTCATAATATTCATATGCTCTTAAGTTACATATATGTATGTAGTAATAAAATGCCTTGGCCAGAAGTGTTGAGCATAGGTGTTTTTTGTTTACAATTTTGATGTTAAGCATTATTTCCCTATCCTAACAATGTACGGTAACGGTAAATGTTATATTTTATTTATAAATATAGAAAACTTCACTTAATAACACTTTCAAGGTACTTAAAAAATATGAAAACAGAAGGTACCAAAAATGTAAATTTAAGTCGGTGCGACATATTGCAAATATTCTATGCAGTTACTACTAACTTCAACAAAACATGCCTATTAGTTTAAATTAATTGACAAAATAACTTAAACAAAGATGGAAACGATGGACTAAACTTTCCAGTTTTGTATGAAAATCGCATTGGTGCTCAACACTTCTGGCCAAGGCTGTAGATGTCACATGATTAGCTACACTGTAAAGAAAAATTAAATAAAATAAAACTTACTCTGTTACAGTTTGCAGCTCAATCACCGTAACAAGACATAAGAAGGGTTAAGGCCATTCCTCGATTCGGACAAGCCACGCCCATCCGTTAGAGACACGTTTATGGCTCCCGTGCACGAAAGAAAGAGATGCAGCGCTCTTAAGGATCAGACTTTTTGACCAAACTACGATAAATAAGCGTATCTATAAAGTTTTGTCTAATTTTGCTCCTGTGACTTTTTAGATAAACCAGAATACCATATTTTTTACTTAGTTATATTGCTTAATCTCTTACAGTTTGCGTAAGCTAAGAAAAATAAGGGGAAAAAGGACCCAACTTCGGTTTTTTTTTCTATCAAGGCAACTTTCAGCAATCGTGTTTCGGCATGTGCCAAGAACATGAGTATATAGTCTAATAATATATATTCGAAAATAAATTCAGTCCCTTTCCCCGTTTAGTCACTAGAGCGTTTGAAAAAACCTATAAGTTTTCAAAGTAGTAGTAGTTTAGTTATAAGTCATCTGACTACAGAAGCAGGCCAAGGATGATGATACTTTACCCCCATAGGTTTTTAACCCTCAAAGCTCCCAGTCATGAAACTAGTCATTATTCAAACCTTTCGTTTTGTTGTTGTTTTGAACCGGTTTGTCAAAAGCTGCATTACGCTGCTGCAATCAGTGGTCATGTTTATTCATTCAATGTAGATGCATCCAATTTATTTCAATTTTATTCCCTTTTTGGTCTTCCGGGCGGATACAACTTTTATGTAATCACTGGGGCGAAATTTAACGTTTATTTGTTTTTGAATATGAATGTCGATATCGCTTGAGTGCTGCCAATGATATGAAATGCATTATATATGAGTGCGGACACACGGGCGGAGGCGTGCCCGGAATAGTGAAATAAAGGCAGGTGACACTTAAATAAATAATTTGTAATTGGTGTGATTGAAATTTGCTTTCGACAAAAGGCCAAAGTGCTATACAAAAAAAACGAGGTAGACACTGTTGTGATATAATAACTAAGTGTCAAAAGTTACAAAGTTATCAGATGGCTTAAATAAAATAGAGAACCTTTTTATTGAAATACCTAATAAAATGTCAGTTTAGTCAAAAATTTCAATTTCAAGTGTCGTGGTTGAGCAGATTAGGTCAGATTGAACCTAGCCGAACTGCCATTGTACAACGGTGACCTAGTTTATCTTTAACACTCGAGGTTGATGAGGAGTTGATTTGTAATAAAAGCTAAAAATTTCTCAGGGCCAAACAACTTTCTATTTGGCTCTGAGAAATTTAATTGATTTATTACGTATGGTGTAACAAAAATACTGGTGATCCGTTTAAGGGCATATTTGGTATCGTATTACGACAAAAAAAAATTTTTGGACGCGAAAAAATTTTTTTTTTCTATGGGACTGGTCTGATCCCAGCCGGCCGACCCTCCATACTAAACCAAACTTTTTCTTCGCGCGAAAAATTTTTTTATTTACTCTTTTGTAATTCGAATACGATAAAAATTATGCCTTTAAAAGGATCACCATCATTTTTGTTACACCTTGTATAACTCAAAAATATATATTAGCTAATCTTACAAATAATTGTTTTCACCGGATTACAAAGCTTTCACTAAGGCCTATTGGTTCTGTTGCTCCGCAACTATAGGTATAGACATTTTAGTGACATAAGTGTTAAGGAGGGTTAACAAATCAAAGGCCCCCTCGATTCTCAAAAGCACGTGTTCACAGCCCCTCTATTAATATTAGATTGAGGCATCGGAATAGCGCATCGTCCTGCGCTGTCATTACCCTCGTGCGAAGAACATTGGTCTCAGGAGAACCGGCATATAGTCCGGCTGGTCAAAAAGTGCAATAACAGTGGAAGTAATAAGCTATACTCATCTCTTTACTAGTAGCGAGTGTACTAGCGTAAGAAAGAGACGGTATTATTATTTCTGTACACGCTTGAAGTAAAACAGTTCCTGGCCGAACTATTTGCTTGTACGACTTTGAGGTCCCTGTCCCTATTAAGTATTGTTACTGAAATTTACTGAACTGGGTCTTTCTTAGAGAACATCATTAGGTACCAATGAATATATTTTTTTAACATTTATCGCTTTTTAACCGACTTCAATTCCATTGAGGAAGGAGGTTCTGCATTCGGTTTGGTGTTTTTATGTATGTTCACCGATTACTCCGAGACCCGTGGTTCGATTTGGGTAATTCTTTTTTTGTTTGGAAGGATCTACATCCAAGGTGGTCCCATATTAATCTGGTGCTGTTCTGATGATGGGATCCATGAGGAATTGAGGGAACTCCTCAATTTTTAAAGGCACATGTATGGTGTTTTGGGTGATTTCTTAAGCTACTGAAGCATTTTCTCACGAAAACCACCAATTTGATGGAGTGGACCTGATGATGATGATTGTTTTGATGATAATGATGAAGATTTTTTTAAATGTAGGATGTTCAGCGATTACTCCAAGACCCGTGGTCCGATTCGAATGATTCTTTTTTTGTTTGGAAGGAACTACCTCGAAGATGTTCCCACAATAATCTGGTGCTGTTCTGATGATGGGATCGATGAGCAACTGAGGGAACTCCTCAATTTTTAAAGGCATGTGTATGGTGATTTGGGTGTTTTCTAAAGTTGCTCAAGCATTTTTTCACGAGAACCACCAATTTGATGGAGTGGACCTGATGATGATGATTGTTTTGATAATAATAATGATGTAGGATGTTCAGCGATTACGCCAAGACCCGTGGTCCGATTCGAGTAATTCTTTTTTTGTTTGGAAGAAACTATTCCGAAGATGGTCCCACATTAATCTGGTGCTGTTCTGATGATGGGATCGATGAGCAACTGAGAGAACTCCTCAATTTTTAAAGGCACGTGTATGGTGATTTGGGTGTTTTCTTAAGCTACTCAAGCATTTTCTCACGAGAACCACCAATTTGATGGAGTGGACCTGATAATAATGATTGTTTTGATGATAATGATGAAGAATTTTTAAATGTAGGATGTTCAGCGATTACTCCAAGACCCCTGGTCCGAATAGAATAATACTGTTTTTGTTTAAAAGGATTTACCTCGAAGATAGTCCCACATTACTCTGGTCTGGTGTTGTTCTGATGATGGGACCCATGAGCAACTGAGGGAACTCCTCAATTTTTAAAGGCACGTGTATTTATTTCCTCTCGAAAACCACTAATTTGATGGAGTGGACTTAATGATACGAACGAACGTGTTACGAACTTTTTGATATATCTTTAGCGATTTTTCCGAGACTCGTTGTTCGATTTTGATAAATGATATAACCACTAAAAATTGAAAAATAAAAACTTTTTACAAAAAAAAGATAAACCGACTTCAAAAAGGATAAAATGAATCATTATATTATTTATATGCGTTACCAACTGATATGTTTGAAGTCGGTGCCAAGCCAAAAATTTAAATCAGCTTCAAGTATGAACATCACAAAACATCGGTACTTACTAATAGGTACATAATGCAAAGGTGAATGTGATTCTATCTGTTACATTTTCATGTTTAAACAACTAATCCAATTTTGATGAAATGTGGTACTGTATATATACATATATACTCTCATACACGTTTACTTTGTCAATAATCAGAAAAAGGCGGCAAATAGAAAAAAATATGGACATAGACGCTTAAGATTGACCTTCCATAGAAAATTCGAATATCGTGCCTTTTTCTACTGACACGGTGGGTGTACTGGGTATAACTGAGTATAGAAAAATTAACCTAGCCATTGAATTCCTGTATACTTCGAATTAAACCTTAGATGAAGAAGGATGAATAATTCAAACGAACCACGGGCTTCGTTCGAGATACCGATAGTCCGAACAGTGTCCTAACAAACATAAGACGCATAGCTATACTTTCTGTACCTACTTGCTTAACAGTTAACGGTCGAAACGAATGTACCTATACCTAAGTGCAATCCATATCGTATTAGATTAGTTATATAGTAAGACTAACAACACACTGAACACATCGCCTCGTGCGTATTAACTCTTCCAAATTTGGCATGGCACCGACTTCAAACATATCAGTTGGTAACGCATATAAATAATATAATGATTCATTTTATCCTTTTTGAAGTCGGTTTATCTTTTTTTTGTAAAAAGTTTTTTTTTAATTTAATTTAGGATTTTACACTTTCTTTATTCTTTCGAACCTTAAGGCGTAGTCGCCTTAAGGTTCGAATCCGGATCCGGTTTTAGGCGATTATCACACTGGCGACGGATCCACATGCGGCGCCGGTGCGCGAGCGAGATAGCGCTCTGCATGTGTATAGCGCTATCTCGCTCACGCGCCGGCGCCGCATGTCGATCCGTCGTCAGTGTGATAATAGCCTAAAACCTGTTCGATAGATTTTTAAAATTTTGAGCTTTGGATCAATTTTTGATATGCGATGCAACAGCCCAGAAATCTTCCAAGATTGCACGCACTACTTGTATAATCAATATAAATACTAGTCAAAATTACATGAACTTGAAACGCCCTATCGCGACATGAGAGGCTAATATAATATGTAATGTATTTAATAGTCATCAGGGCAGTATCTCTAAAAGATTACTGAGCCTTAGTTACATAGATAAAATTGTAAAAGGCTTAGAGACCCTTCTACCTTAAAAAATCTGTATCTTCAAATTGCCACTCAAGGAGAACGCAGTTATACAAATGTTTACTGTTTCATAATTAATATAAACCGTTTCACACTTTGTAGTAATTAATTACAAAATACTTCCTACATTATTTTTGTGAAATCATGCAACAGGCCCCAGACCTCCACACACTGGCTCC
This sequence comes from Pammene fasciana, assembly GCA_911728535.1. Classification (NCBI taxonomy): domain Eukaryota; kingdom Metazoa; phylum Arthropoda; class Insecta; order Lepidoptera; family Tortricidae; genus Pammene; species Pammene fasciana. Next base: position 28,651,134 of record OU452273.1, on the reverse strand, counting down.
CGCAACTGCTAGCAACGACAACCAGCACTACGGGGCTGATGGAAGGCCCATGCATATTTAAGATCCGGGTGCTTTCACACTCAATCGTGGACGTAATCATTCGACCCTGCCCCTTATTGACCTCGGGGGACGAGGATTTACTTAGTGGACACAGGATAGTTTTTGTTTGGAAGGGTTTCGTTTGTGTGTCCAAAATTAGGCAAATACATGACAAAATGGGTCTTCAATTTTTTTGCTTGTTTCTTTACTTGTAAACTCGGCGAATCTTGCTTTAAAAGCGCATATGACAACTCAGGGATTGCAGACGTCCAAATAAAACATAAAACAAAAAAAAAACAAAAAAAAAACAAAATAGTAACTAAGCACTTAGTTATATACTTTTCTAAGTCGCTGTTGTCACATTATAACTTCCGCTGGTAATATTGTGTTCTCAGTGAGATTCGTTTAAAGAAGCATCTGTACTCGAAATGTTACGCTAATTATTGCATACTTTATATTATGTATGTTTCTGTGAAATCTCCTTCATATAAAATAAATAATAAAAGGCGGTGTTGACCGTTTTAAACACATAACAATTGTTCGGTCTCTTGTTTCTCCATCACCCAAAAAATGCTAAATGTATTTAATTGAAAGCCACACAAGTATCCCAATCCTATCAAAAACATTACATTTATAAAATGCCAGTCCCACAACGCAGTTCTCCTACTGCAAAAAGTATTGAGATCTAATGTATAACCAAGCCAGTGTCCATATAACTCAATCCCCACTGGAGTTAACTAACAACATGTCATTGTGATCTTTTGAATATTAGATGTCAATATTTTATAATAAATATAATGTACGTAGCCAGCTAGTCTATGAGTCTCATAACACAAATTAGTGCTCTTTGAATGTGACTAAATAAGCGTTCTAAAATGAGACAAGAATTTCGTCAGTTATAAATTATATATAACTTCAAAAAGATGGAAACGATGGACTAAACCTTCGAGTTTTGTATGAAAATCGCATTGGTGCCCAATACTTCTGGCCAAGGCTGTACAATCCGTGAGCTTTAATAAGAACCTTCGGGGATCGGCGATGACACACGAAGGTAATGTTGTTCTGCTTTTTCATGTGTCACTGTTGATTGATACCCGACGTCTCTTTCTGAAATCCGAAGGTTCTTTTAAGACCTCATGGACTGTACAATGTACATGCCCCATCCAGTAATGTTAATCAGTTAAGGAAGGAACGATGTCACCTGTTACCTTCAAATCCCATGAATTGTATATCAACGATGTAATGGATCATAACTCATAGATTACAATAAATAACTAATGCATCCTTCGGTTAATAAAGCTGATTATTACGATGAGCACCATCTGTTAGTCCCTGGGGAGTTGGGGAACCCAAAGCGATCAGTTTCAAAGATACTCAAACGGTTGTAATTTAAGACATAAGATTGTAATACAGTCGCCATCAAGTATATCAGAGCGGCCAAGGTGGTCACAAATATCTAAACAACGCCTCTATTGTCAAGGCGATAAAGTGCGTGTTCAGATATTTTTTGAGTACCGTGGCCGCTCCGATATACTTATTTAATGGCGACTCTACCATCCCGGCAAGCTCCCTAAATCCTATCCAACACGGACCAACATGTCTAAGCAAAGATTTAAATCGTCTTTTAGCAGACAGAACTCTTTGCAGATAATTATGATCAAAATCAAATCAAATCAAATCATTTAATGTCATAACAAATAACACATGTCAACATAAAAACATACAGATTAGAACAGTCAAAATATACAATTATAGATAACAATTATAATGATAAAAAACACATAAAATAGCAACACTAAATCAATTAAAAATACCCGTTTATAAATACACGAATGTCAATTTTTAATACAACGACACAATTATATTTACATTAACAACTTAACTACCATCCTTCAAAAACTGCTTGATGTTGATGGTTAGTACTCACGTTTGTTCTATCACGTGGAAATCCCCGCCCATAATACGCCCGCTAGTTACCAACTTTAGTAAATACTAAAACGGTATTTTAGCAAACATTTTCAATTGACAGATCCATTACAGCATTTTCCGATACTTGTAGTCTGTTATTTTATATTTTTCACAACAATCGCCTCTCGAGACCCATTTTATGAAAACCTATTTAAGTACGAGAGAAAAAAGGGACGCCTATATAGTTTTTTTCTTGTTGCCCAGAAACTGGTTTAAGAGTTTGAGTAGCAGCAAAGACGAGCTAATAATAGACTGCTAACTTTCGTACAAAGTTGCGTTCTATTTTTAATATGACATCGGTAGCAAATAATCTTACAGTGTGTCTCATGAGTGCTCTTGGAATTCTAGAAATTACAGTGTTGCCTACCCTTAAGTAAAAACTTGCATACTTACCCTAACATATAGCGTACTAGTAGTACACTAGTAGCTACTAGGTGGAGTAGCAGTGCAGGTGACATTTCTCTTACATATTCGGTATCTTTAGGGGGCTTTGACATAGATGGCGCAATCGACATGAGCTTCAAAAAGTTCTTAAGCTGTGGTCGTCTATATCTCTATAGTCTCTGCTACTACTATTATAAAACGGGTTTTTGACATACGAAAAACACTACTGTTGTCATGAAATAGGGGTCTGGTGGCTAGGTATAGTTTGTGATACCAACCTGTAGGTAAGCAATCAAAGTCCCAAACGGTAACCAATTAAAGTTCACGGTAACCAAAATTCTTATTATGATACACAGGAGAGTAACAGTGCAACCCAGTGTCTCTCTTCTACACATAGCGAGTATAACTTGCCGTTCCCGCTTGCCGTTACGGCGTAAACTCACAGCCTGGCCGTTTCTATTAGCAGTCTTTATTACAACCTGGTCTCTGGCAGTTCGCCTGATTGTGACGTATTGTAATACCGTGCGGTAAAGCAGCTCCAGACTTCACGGGAAAAGGCATTTTTTGTAGCAGAGTAACTTTGCTCACTGCATTCAACCCGGTTTTATTTTTATTTTTGCGGAGAATTATGCAGCGACGGCTTGCTAAATCTTAAGCAGGCCACGGTCATAACATATCCTGGTTGTTGAATTAATCACATTTTGTAAGAAAAAGCTACAATAATCAAAACTTGTTTTTAAATACGAAATAAGAAAGAGCAATAGTTATGCCTTCACAGAAAAACATTTTTTTTTACCAACAACCAAACTTCGTCTACTATAGTAACTTAAGTTTTGGGAATTCAGAACTAAGGCTTATTACTTACCAAAATAATAATTAACTTTATTCAATAATGATAAGGTATATAAACATAACTAAGTACTTATAAAATAAACATATTAAAACTAAATCTTAATTAAAAAAAATAAAACACACTTACCTAAAACTGCCCCTCCAAACGTTGACCTTTCGGCAAGGTGCCCATCACGCAGGCAGCATTCCCGCGCTGAATCGCTATGGCGAGTCTTTGCGCGAGAAAGCTGCCTGCGTTCCTTCATGAGCCCGCGTGCACCCCTGCCCCATGGACCAAGTGTCTCGACGCCGAACGCTACGAACTCGTAGTTGGCGCCGAGACAGCTGTATTTATTTATTTTGCAACGCTCTCGGGCGTCCGCAGCCGCCCCGGCATGTCGGCCGGTTGCTGAAATGTAGGACGCTGCTAATGTATCGGCGCACGTGGCGTCCCACACCAGCGCACGGCCCATTTTCCAGGGGATCAATGACATCCCGTCAGGGCGCTTGCCATCGTCCCGCACGATCTGGGGTTCCAGGGCTGCGGGGACGTTGGCACTAACGAGCGCCCTTCTGAGGATGTCATTGAGAGAAGCGTGGCGAGAAAAGTGGCCGGCGCCCGAAGAGCAAGATAGGCCGTGGTGGCCAAGCCGATCTACCTGGGCCCCACAGGAAACACAGCTGTGGTCCGCGCAGATTTCGACCCCAAGACGGAGACCGACGGCAATACGGAGCGTAGGTACTTGGGTCAATGAAAGTACCCGTGTTAGGCGAAGGGTAGGCAAGAAGCCACTGCCCTGCCTCCGGTTTGGAAACAGCTAAAAGTCTTGCTAGGCTTTTGCCCGACGATGAGGCCACGAGTGACTTCAAAGTGGCGGCGGAGGCTATGGTGTCCCAGGCTCTCTGGTACTTGGGTTTGGAAGGTACACTTCGACTCGGTACAGCTAGCCAAGCATTCGTGGCCCCTTCCAAGCACGCGATCTCACAGTTTATAGCCGACGAGGCTTTAAGGATATTGCCTGTGATAGTGCCTTACCAAAATGTTTTGTTCTTTAATCGCTGTGTGCACGAGTGTGGCGCCATCTTTTGAGCAGGGGTAAAGGGTTTTTTTCTTTTTTCTTAATGGCATATACTCCTTGCTTATATGAAATGTCACTGGCTGGTTCACTATTTTGACAGTTCACCCTATAGGTGATGTCAAATATTGTGACATGTGATGTTGACAAGAGCCCAATTTCTTGCCATATTGTGTTCTGCGATCGTTCACGTTACCCCCACCATGCACTTCGCACATAGCGAATACGTAAACTTTGAGTTATAATCAAATAAACTTTATTAACTCCTTACCAAATTTTGTTTATTGATGAAATAGCCGAAGTAGTTCGCCGGTCCTTTTTTCAGTGTTTTTACATCTCATAGTAAAAAAATCGCATAAATTGACTCCACTTCTTTGTATCCCGCATATCGCCTACAAATGTCTAAGTAAATAAATTCGGAAACAAGTTCCGTTTTTATTTATCCGTGTACATAAAACGTTTACTGTCGAAGTAAACGCACAGTCCTTATTCGCGCACGATAAAAGTTTTATTGTCAGAAGAGTGGGGAACGTACCACCCGTTTTACGGCACTGCCAATTTTAAAGTTTTCCGATAATTACCAGCGTCTGTCAAAAGGATATAATCTAGAGGACTGGTTTTTTCTTCGAATGCTGGTAAGCTTTATGTTGCACTAGTTTTCTCCGCGACTTCGTCGCTTAGAACCCCCTTACTTAAATATTTCTCTATGGTATCATAAAGAAATATGTAAGTAACGGGGCCATTTTTTTATTTGCATAATTTCAGGTGATTTTGACTCGATCACGAGCTCTTTCGATTTTGTTAGGACAAAATATGTGCCCAAGTTTTATTTCCATTCCGTTACCATTTTTCCATAGACTTCTTATGGCGGTAACGGAATGGAAGTACGTAATAAATAATGTATGAAAATTATAGGACACATTTTGTGTCCTACTCAGATCGAAAGAGGTCGTGATTCTGAGTCGAAATCATGTAAAACTTTCCAAATAAAAAAGTTGAGGTTACAAAAAGAATAAAATGGCCCACCTAAGCTTAACTCACTCCACCCAACTGGTTATTGGCCCAAAATATTGTCATGTCATTAACTCTTAAGTTAAGTTATCATTACGTATATTTAACAACATTTTGGTAGTTATATTTAATGAAACTTTGTAATTTCCACAAATGAGCTTCTTGCCATTACAAAAAGCTTGTTTTCCCGGGATTAACAATAATTTTAGTAATTATTACTATTTGTTTTGTTAAAATAAATGATCGTTTTCCGTGTATGTAAATAATTTGAAGAGTCTCAAGCATCCTTTTCTCGGTATAAAATTGAAACAAAATGCGAGTTTTCCGGTCTATTATAAAAACTCCTGTTTAAATAAAACACCAGCCCCTAACGAGCTAACTCGCAACGATACCACGTTTTTATGAAACGGAATAGAACGAGCGGGAAATATCAGTCATCAATTTCTTGTAATTGAACTGTTAGGCGGCGAGTTCCCGCTAATATCCTGGCTAGCTGTTCCAATTGGAAGAGTGTGTGTGAGTCAAACTTTTGAAAGAACCAGAAAGTACTTACTTACTGCAGTGGCGCAGCGACCCAAAGTGGATCTTGGCCTCCGACACTAAAGATCGCCAGGCTTCTCTGTTCACAGCCGTCTCTGTCCAGTCAACGGCGCCCAGCGCGGTGAGGTCATTCAGCACCTCGTCTTTCCAGCGGTACCTAGGGCGCCCAGATGGAAAATAGTGTCCATAATACGCGGCGCTATAAAACGACAGAACGGCGTGGCGCATCGGGTGGCGGGCGGCCATCGTCATCATCAGAAAAATCGTGCAATTTCTGAGAATACGATTTTTATTCTCGCCACTTTGCCGCCTGTTAGTGTCATTAAAGTTACATGGGTGAAATCGACGGCGAAAGGGCGAAAGAAACGTAGCACTTTACCTACCAGTTCGAGTCACCTGAACTCTGTCATCTATTGGAATTACTACACTCACTGTGAAAATAAAAATGGAAGAGAGAGCATCTATAAATGTGTTCCTGATGCCAGGTGGACGATCTTTGCCAAGCGAAAATACACTTTATTCTAGTACTTGTGTACAAAAAGACCGTTATTGAACTTCAACTTTCACAAGACATGCTAGTACGGTGTGCCATCAGATATATCGGAGCGGCCAAGATGGTCACAAATGTCTGAACAACACCTCTATTGTCAAGGCGGTAAAGTGCATGTTCAGACATTTTTGAGTACCGTGGCCGCGCCGATACATTAGATGAAGACTGTAATATAAACAGATAATACATACCTATCTCTTCGCATCCATAAAGCATAAAAAATGCTAAATGCTGCTGTCGCCGTAACTTTAATCGAGATAGGGGATTTGATGTACCGCCAGCATGGAAGCCGGTAATCGGTGTTGTCGTAGATTTGTGGACACAGTGAGTGCGGTTTGCTTATCATCACTCAAGTTGGATGACCAAATACTCCAGCCTAGCATCTTTTTTATAGCGACCTCCTAGCATAGTGGGTAGTGACCCTGCTTATGAAGCAGGAGGTCCCGGGTTCGTATCCTAGTCAGGGCATTTATTTGTGCGTTTATCACGGATATTTGTTCCTCAGTTATGGATGTTTTCTATGCATTTAAGTATTTACTCTATATCTATCTATTATATATATCGTCACCTAGTACCCACAACACAAGCCTTATTGAGCTTATTGTGTAGGTTGATTTGTGTAAGATTGTCCCAAATGTCCCATAATATTTATTTATTTATTTTATTCTTTATACTGTACATTCTAACTATAAGGTGCGTTGGGTTAAGATAGAAAGGTATTTTTTAGGGGTAAGACAAAAAATCGTCCATATTCCGGAGCATTACAGACTACTTTTTATCTTACCCCTAAAAAAATACCTTTCTATCTTAACCCAACGCACCTTAAATCACTTTATGCTAGAAGTCAACCTACAAATAAACCACATACTTAAAACCTCCAACCGCACCCATTCGATCAGCCAAAAGTTGTGACGTTGAAATGTTTTACATCAAAAAGTTAGATTAAGCACCTCCGGGATAGATCCACATAAATCAAATCGGTAGGTGCCTAAATGTGTCACAAACTTCGCTAGAGCACCTTTATAGGAATTTATGGGCGCGCAGAGTTTAATCTTACTGTGACACTTGGTAAACAAGGTTCTGGGACTAACGAAAAACAGGGTAAGAAGGAACGTGGACAGTTCACGGAAAAAATGAGCTTTAGCAAAGTACCCATTTGGCTCGGATAAGATATTTTAGTTGCATACAACCATAGTAACTTATATTGTAGTGCAGCACAGCCTAAGAACTTTTTGAAGCTCAAGTCAATCTCGCTATCTGCGTGAAAGCGACCTAAAGATACCCAAAATATATGTTTGGGATGTTTAGGTCGCTTTCACGCGAATGGGTCGATTGACTTGAGCTTCAAAACATTCTTAGGCTGTGCTGCTCTACTATATAAGTTACTCTATGATACAACCAAGACATATTTAAAACACGGAATAAAGCTTTGTTAAAGACAAAACAAGCAATTATTTCTAAACGTTCTTGGTTAGTTTAACCAAGCACTAATTTGAATACAAATAAGGGTCATAGTAAATATAACCCTTACCTGATTCACTTATTTATTTTTAACTAATTTAATGGTACAGTTTTACATACAGGTAGGTATCCATATTAGAAATTCGGGATTTTCCCCATTCATTTTGTGGGTTTTGGAAGTTAGCCTAGTGCTAAGTTGTATTTTTTCGGGACCACGGGGACGTTCGCCGTCACCATACATCGTGAGGAAACCGTACCTAATCCCAATAAGTTTCCCCCCTGGATTCTCATACGTCTCACGTCCCTTACTCTTATTCCGTTTAAAAAAACAAAGACCTTTCCTTCATAGCGCATCCATACAATATGACCCGTTTTCATTGTCTTTGAGCGTATTTCGTTTAGCCAGAGAGTAGAAATAAACCTTGTTTTGACCCCAAACACGCCAGACAGCTGCGGATGACAAAGGGTTATAAACTGCGCTGAAGCCTCTTGAGACAACTCTACGGTAGATAAGATATTAAAAAAGACATCGCTTATCCATTGATTTACTATGTATTCTACTAGATCGGCTATCCTATAAATTTTGGCGCACAAAATTGCTTGGCAGGTGACAGCTGTCAGTTGCGTGGTTCAAGAGCGAAGAGAGTTTGTCCGGAAAGAAAAGTGTCGTGGTTTATATGGGAGCTCAAACATTCTACGACACTATTATTTCCGGACAGACTCTCCATGGACTTTAAGTACCATGCAGTCACTTAAACTAGTGGCGAATTTTTTTTCTTACGATGTCATCTCCTGTTACACTAATACTTGTGTGAGTCGTCTGATAGACATGGGTGAATCAAATATTTCTTGTCATTTCTATTAAAATATTTGGTACTTTTAGTGCCCCGTTATGGTAAAGACTACTTACTAAAATCTCACTTCTATAAAAATGCTTGTTTGGTGATCCAGGACTTCCAGGACAAAAAAAAAGTTGATTCAACCACTTAATCCGATTTTTACAGAGATCAGATTAATCAGATAGTTTAACAGTATGCATATAGGTAGAGTGAGAGAATGTGTGTTTATTAAACATATATGTTAGTTTGTGTACTTACAAAAGAAAGTTCCAAATTATTTTTTTAATAATAAATTGGAACAGCTTGTCCTATTAGATTTCAGTTTTCGGCAAACGTAACACAGATCCTCGATAGATGGCGCTGTTATGAATTTGTCTGGTTTTTTCTTCTGTGTTTAGTATTTAGGTAGTACATCGTTTCGACTGTGGAGAGCTAATATAGTTATTTAGTTCCAATGAATGGACTATAGCCCAGTTGGGGACTAAACATTAAATATTGACAGTTCATTTGTCGTACTAGTTTCCTATTAAGTATGTATTGTAATGTAATGGCACAGTTAATTTAGTTAAGTGGCTTGTGGGCGAGATTTGGAGCAAAGCACGGCGGATATGGGGGAATTAGTGAATTCACATTTGTATTCTGTTTGGAAAAACCGCTTGGACAGTATTAATGTATGTAGGTTAGTGATAGGTAACAATCAAGGGTACTTGTAACTTGTAATACAAGCGGATATCACTTTCTAGACATCTTTTGCTAGAAAGGGGCTTCCGCTTGTATTACAAGTTACAAGCTTTTGAGAAACGGGCACCAGGTACTGGGTTAGACAACCAAAAATCCACTCTTATAATATTTAAAAAGAAGCATAATCATCTACCTTTGTACCATAGGAAACTTCCGTGTATTGCGGAAACAAGAAATTTTCTGTAAAAAAAAACAAAAATCAAAATATTCTTTATTGCACACCTCAATAAAATAGAACAGTACAAAAATTAAAAATTAAATAATAAAAAATTAAGTAATTTAAATATTATAAACTAACTTTTCGCAACTAACTCGTCTGTAAAATACAATCAGCTCAAAAAAGTAGCTGAATAAAAGAGGCGGGGTAATGCTGAGTGGTGCCGAATTTAATAAGGTGCAGGGGGGCAAACTCGACTGGCGGGCCTACTAAGTCGCAATATCTTACGTGTTTTACATTATTTACTATAGTGTCATTTATAGAGCGAAATAGCAGCTTATCTGCTGTAGGGATATAGATAGCAACATAGTGCGAAAGGGTTGAAATTGCCCCCCAGTCGAATGCTCCCCTGTAGCTTATAACTCTTTACTAACAAACTATCTAAATGCTAATATATTTTCTGTGAATAGGGGATATTACTGCAATATTCTGCCACCACAGTGCAGCACTAGCACACCGGTAAACCATAGAGTTTTTAATACATACTAGGCCTTAAACAGTTTTTTTACAAGTTTTCATAGATAATTTATAACGAATAAATATGTCATTTGCGCACCAAGGCGGTTTGTTTACAAAGGGCCTATCGTGAAACGAGAGAATCGAAATTTTGACATGTGCCTCTCTATCGCTCGAATATGAAAGAGTGACAGAGAACCAGGTAACGAAATTCTTATTTTCGTGTTTCGTGGTAGGCCCTCTGGATGTGCTAGTGCCGCCCCCTACGCAGAGTTTTGCGTAATATTCCCTATTGATACGTGCCAGAATTTATAAGTAGCTACATACTCTCTTTGATTTGGATTTTTACACTTGTATTTTGACAATACTTATCAGGAGAAACTAACTAATATTATTATTGTACATGTTACTGTTTTAATATTTAAATGATAGAAATTCTTATAACTTTGAAAACAACGCAATACCTGCTGCTTGTTGATGTAAACTTATAATGCCATTATCTTTTGTGAAATAAAACAAATCTAATCTAATTTATTTGTGAGGCTCTATACATTATATTCATAAAAGCTATAACATATATTTTTGATACATTAGCTATTATTGTTTCTTGCCGGTTATAATTCTTCTCGGGTCCTAAGTTTTTTCCGACTTTCATAAGTGCATCCTTATACTGTAAAATGAATAATAAAATCATTTAAATCTCCAAGTCCGTACCCACACATCTGGACATTACCGTCCGGATTGCCGGATTGTGGTCGTGGCCGGATATCGGCGCATTTGTCTGCGGCCTGCTTTATTCATGACGACGATTATACGCTTAAAGCGCGCATCACACTGCATTAGTAATGTTACACGGTGTTTACACTGCATTACGGTAATCCCTGGTAATGGACTAGGTATGTAATATTTATATTAAGGGGTATTAAGTAACATACTTTAGTTATTAGTAAATTATTTTTAGTGTCACTGAACGTAAAAAAAACCAGACGATGGTTGCCCAAGTAACATTTTAGACTAAAAAGATGCTTAAATTCGCTAGTAAATAGCTTAGAGCTTAAAAACTGATGAATAACGGAGTAGAAAATCTGTTAAAGTTGAACTAGCGCAGAAAAGGTTTCTCTTATACAGTGAGGCTGATTTACCGCTGTATAATGTCGAAAGTATTACTTTTGGCTTTATATTAACATAAAAAAACACCATTATACAGAATTAAGTGCTAAAAAAAGCGAACTGCATTTTTTGAAAACTAAAGCTTTGTAACGGCGGAATAAGAGTATACAATGATGTTATTGTCTGAATAATGGTGTAAACCTACTCGGTTATAATGCCATCACATGAAGCTGTATAATACCTGAATAATGGTTCTATAGAAAGCCTTTATAAAGCTTTAACCTTTACAAGAGTTTTATGTAATGTTATAAGCTGTTTAAAAGCGTATTCATACTATTTTATAAAGCCGAAAATTAAATACTATTACACAGCAGCTATTGAACTCGAGGCTGGTAAACACACTCAATTTTTTCCATAGTTCAGCATATAGCTTCAAAATCGAGTACTTGAAGAGCTAATGCTGTTTAAATTACGAACGCCATTAATAACATAACCTACAATCTTTAAAAATCCTAAAATGGGTTTGTTATTATGTTTCTCAATTATAACACTTAAGTAGTTACTAATTACATGTAATAAAATAACTTTATTGTTAAATAGAGAAGCATAAGTAACACAAAAGAGTCAATCTAAAAAAAAAGATTCGATCCACTAAATCACAATATACAATAATTATTGAATTATCTCTATAATTTCGAGGGCGCGTGAGTTTTTTGTTTACAATTAGTATATACATTCACATAAAACTAACAGCCGCAAGCAGAATAGGTACAGAATATCGTTTACTACCGCACTTGGTTTAGTTTCCTTTTGTACACTTAATGGATGCGTATATTTTACAAGATGTCTTCGAATTATGACGTTCCAAAGTAGAATAGACACAACTCGGGTAAAAAAATCTCTTATGTAGACTTTTGTCAGTTTACTGCTGTGAATATAGGCATAAAAAGTGTAGCCGAGGAGTATTAGCTGTATAATGGAATTTATTTATGCTGTAAATCAGCCATCACTCAGTAATAATACAGCTGTTAACCAGCTAGATCTACACTTAAAGCTGTAAAATTCGTCGTTAAACAGCTATATCAACACTTAGAGCTGTAAAATTCGTCGTTAAACAGCTATATTAACACTTAGAGCTGTATAATTTGGGGCCCTTTTTGAGGATATAACGGTCTCCAAGCCCGTCAATACAGCCTTTATACAGCAGAAAAATTGGCGGATACAGCTATTATACAGCACAAAATGTTACTTGGGTGGATATTGTACGCAACAAACAGTTATACGTCATACATCCACACAGGGTGTTTTTTTATACTTAGCCATATCTACCTTTTGTGAGAGGTGATTTGACAGTCCATCTCTCTACTGGGATCAATGTTACTCTGCGTCTGTAGGAAACACCTTAGACAACCCTACACGTGATCCCTTTTTTTTGTGTCGGTGTGAAAATGCTTTACGCATCCCCCGGGGCCTGGGGACGGCCCATAGTGCGGGGTATGTGGGACTCTCCTCTCCCGCAACTCCCTCTGCTAGCCAGAGGGAGGGGAAAGGCCTACCCACTAAAAACACACCATCGTCGTCCGCACTACCGTTAAGGGGGAACGTCACGGGATAACTTGCGCATTCGTTCGCAATGATCCCTGGGTGGTGCTAAAAGAGTACCTAACAAACTTGGCAGCTGCACTGTCCCATCTGGACCTCGCAGCAATCACTGGATTTCCTTCACCATCTACTTTCCCACTACCATATTACCACCTGAGAGAAGAAATGCCAATCTATATTCAGTGACGTGTACCCATATGATAAATAAAATATCATAATACAGGCCTTGCTGAATATTTTTTTCTATGGGACCAACTCCGAAATCGCGAAACTTAACTTCAAAACTTCTGCTCGCTTCTTCTAAAATAACCATAAATTATGCAATATACTAACATGTGTTGAATTAATTAACGATTATTATTAAACAGGAGTGCCTAAAGATTGAGAAGTTCTTATAAGACTTTGTAAAAGGAATAAATTAAAAATACTTTGTTATGCCGCGTAAGTATTTTCAGGAAAAGGTATATCTTACAAATGTAATCATTTCTGCGCCGTTCAGAGCTGTCAGCTTAGAGCACAATATATGGCGCGGAGACTGCGATTGTCAGATATTGCTGCAAAAAACTATATTTTATTTATATTTAGGGGTGTATTTTTTTATAAGTAATACAAGGTCAATATATCACTAGGTATAATTCTGTGAAAATGGGACTAAAAAAAACTGTAAATGTAGATTGAAAATATATAAAATCGTCTATTTATTAATATCTTTATTAATAACAGTAAATAAAATAAAAACGTTATTAACAAATTCCCTACCCTAACAATCTAAACTACTTAAAACTAGAGATAAAAAATTTGGCCCAGATCACTGTCAACGGGCAGGGTGCCCAGAAGGCTGGCCGTATTGCCACGCTGAATCGCGATGGCTATTCGTTGCGTAAAATAGTAGCCAGCCCTCAGGTGCCGTATTCTAATTTTAAAACACGTAAACAATACATTAAAAACACAATCTGTCTTAAACATAACTCCAACACTCAATCAATAATCAACCAATATTGAAGTTGTATATAGTTAGTAGTATAGTTGCATAGCAGTAATTTTCAAGCAAATTCCGTCATTTTTGATTCAGACGTGTAGGCGTTAGATGTATTGTGTTGTTATTGCATTGGATTTGCATTGAAGTTGGATCGTGTCTGTGCGTGTATTAAAGTTAGAATACGGCCCCTGGTCACCAGAGGCCTCTATTAGGCGCGCCGATAGGTCTTTGTAGTTAGAATATGAGCACTAATTAAATTTTTCATATTTCGTAGAAGTACCCGTGTAACCATGGACCAATCTTACTCAAATCGACTGACTCCCTTGTGGCCTCAATATTCTCAATAACTTGTGTTGTGGATACTAGACGACGCTTTATATAATAGATAGGAGTAAATTCTTTAAAACATAAAAGTCATAAACAACTACATAGTTATAATTAAAACAAATAAATGCTCATATCGGGAGTCGAACCCAGGAACTCCTGCTTCGTAGGCATGGGCACTACCGACCAGGCCACGGAGGTTGTAAAATGTAATTTTATCCTAATGTACGGATTACTAGCGCTGTTACTGATATCTTTTCACCTATTGTAGTATATACCTCTTTATATGACATAAAAAATCCACCCACAACTTTCTCTCTCATTTAAAAGATATGTATAATGCCATTCCACGAGTAGGTAATATAAATCTATTGCAATATTAGGAAAATACGTACTAACATAAATCATGCCTCCTGCCGTGACGTGAAATTATTTTGAGCACAGGTGGTCGACGTCGCAAGTGCCTGTAGGCATGAAATACTACTTATTATAGGTATGCTGTAAGTACCACTTTCTGTGTAGTTGCTGGTCTAGGAATCAGGAATAGGTATTTTAATAAATGTTGAAAAAAAATTTTCTCACTAAAAACATGTGTTAAGTTCATTTTTAACATCTCAGCATCTGCATTACTTCTGCTGCAGAGTGTACAGTCGCCATCGGATATAATTATATCGGAGCGACCAAAGAGTTATAAATCTGAACACCGTCTCTATTGTCAAGGTGATAAAGTGCATGAAATGAAATGTATTATTTTATTAACCGACTTCAAAAAAGGAGGAAGTTCTCAATTCGACAGAATTTTTATTATCATTATTATTTTTATTATTTTTTTGTATGTATGTTACTCGATATCTCCGTGAATCGTGAACCGATTTTCAAATTTTGTTTTATCGAACAAGTCGGGGTCTGATGATGGGATCCTGGAGAAATCGAGGGAACTCTTCAACTATTATAGGCACACCTATAGTGATTTCACTATTTTTTACAGCAACTCGGCCACTTCCTCGGTGAAGTCGGTTCTTTTTTGTTTAAAATTATTAATAACAAGCTTATAAAGCCAGGATGTCGTACATTGTATCTTTGAAAGCGGTATAATTCCGAAAACACAGTTGACGAGCATAAACTGTTTGGCCCTAAACACACGACGAGAGGCGTAAGCGTTTCGCTACACGCGAGCGGAACGAGCACGTACGAGTACTTACATGTTCAAAAAAGTCCGCACACGAAGCGTCGTGGAAGCGAATCTTTTTGTAACGCTCCGTGTGCGGACTTCTTTGAACATGTACGTGCTCGTTTCGCTCTCGTCTAACGAAACGCTTACGCCTCTCCGCCGTGTGTTTAGGGCCTTAACCCAGCGTACACACGAATACGGAAGCAAGTCGGTCAGAGCCTCCAAAACGCCGAAGACAAACAAACCGCCAACTTCCCGATGTTTATTCTGCTAACTTTGTTATTTAACCGGTTTAATTAACTCGTGGAAAGTTATCGAAGGGAATCGAAGTCAATAACTAAAGGATTCACGTTACACCGTAAGCCCACACAAGCATGGGCGGGAATTGAGGATTTTTTCAATTTTATTTGAGACAGTTGTAAATGCTTGAAACAAGCTCCCGGAGAACATAGTGCAATATAAAACAAATTAGACATGCACAATAAAACATTACTCAATAGCGATAACTATGTCAAGTTCATACTGAATACAGGCACTATCAGTTTATCAGTTACTAAATAAAACTACTTGCTTGCATCGAATAGCCCTGTCCATACTTTTCACCCAATAGCCTAGTACATTTTAGACTCAATTAACTCTCAATAGTCTTTACACCAAGGCGGGTGCTGTCTCTGCGTGTGCCCCAGGACACAGGAAGGGGCAGCATCCGCTTAGTGTACCCTTCACTTTTCATTAAATTGTCGAAAGTTGCGCGTTGGCTTCGGCACCGCATACACCTCCCAAAGGTCCGGAACACCATTGTTCCTTGGTCGGGAAAGACGAATCTGAGCCTCGACAATTTTCTTTGTGGTTTGTTAACAAGATGCGCTATATTCATCTCGTTTCTTCTAATAGTTAAACGAAAGAGACGCAATGTGGACGCAATGCAACGCAGTCAGTTGGTATAAAGCTTAAAATTAGCAGGCTTAAATAGCAATAAGCTTTATATTTTAATTTGAACAGAGCGATAGAAATATATAGTGTAAAGTATAAAGTGTAGTTGCTAGCGACAAACCTTACGACATTTTAAATTTCCAGTGTCGTTGTAATGGTACCTACACCCAATACCCTTTAAATGTTAATAGGATTAAAATTATGATGAAGGTATTCTACTTAGTTAATGGGAAAACTATGTAAGTAGTATCTTCGAACACCACAGTATGAAACGCCCTTTACCTAAATCAGTGTTTTCATGTACACTCCAAAGATACTAAATAAAATAAAGCTAACGTTTTCACAAACACAGAAAACGCTTCAATTAAAATGGACGCAGGACGTGTATTGTCCATTCTCCGTTCCACGCATAAATGTCGTAAGAGCCTTTGGAAACCTTATTCAAAACTTTACCTTATTACCGTTAAATAAATTCCAAATTTGAACTAGTTTTCAGAAGCTTTTACTTCTATGGTGACTTGGTGAAGCATGCTCGCCATGTTTTCGTCGTCAAAGGTGCTAATTGTCGCATAATTAAACAAGAAAAATCCCTTATTGTGATAATTAAAGCACAAAAACACCTCTCCTGTTATCAGTGTCGTTTGCCAACCTCTGATGTCCCTAATTGACACGTTTGGAGCATGAGGAAAATTTACTTTTGTTCCTTTGTGCCGACAGAACGAGATAAAGAGTGCACTCCCGACTCCCGAATCTGCGCCGTTGAACTGAGAACTTCGACCAGTGGGGCGAAAAAAGTCAAAAGGGAATGCAATCATGTTTTGATTAAGGTAATGACGTCATTAGATAATGCCAAGATGAGAATAAGTTGTCAATTTTCAAAATAGTTGAATCTGTGGTTCCCAAGCGATGATCTAAGAACCAATACTGGGTCTCTAGTAGCATGGCTGGTGGTAGTCCAAAGTGATTAGAGAATTCATTTAGAACTACTATACATATATTAAAATATTTTTTTATTAAGTAACATGTATGTTTTTAATTCCAAACCGTTAATTTGTTTCCAGTAAAATAGTCAAAATATTACTGAAATAACAAGTATGGCGAAACATATCTAACCGCTGCTGGTATGTTAGTAAGAAATTCTAAAAAAGCTATATTTGCCAAGTAAGGTTACTTATTGCCGCCATAGCCACGTATGCAGACGGGCAATCGACGCGACGCGAACGTCCCCGCCACACGCTAACCTCCTTTGCATTGTAAATCGCACACATAATACAACAAACTCATATCTCACTTCATTCTGTACCTTAAGAGCCAACCTAATTTTCAGCGTCCCAGAGTCTATTTTTCAATAGAGTCAAATAGCGAGGCAAGTTTGTTTTAGACAATGAAAACTGCTGATTTCAGTCGACAAAAACCTTACAAGTCGAAGCTGCTAACAAGTAGGTATTTTGTATTTGTAAATAAAGCAATGTTTTTTTTGCGGCAGAACTCGAGCTAAATATGCTAATATTGAAATGTAAAGAATTTTAAAGACTGTAAAGGTAACAACATACGGTTGTTTTAACTTTTAAACCATCATAATTAAGGCCACCAGGCTAATATTTTATAGCATTATTTTTAAAAATGCATATCTCTGATTCCAGTCTATATGAATTCCAGTCTTTAACAGCCTCGGACTATTTTCATGTTAAAATCGTTTAGACTTAAACTGCCAGGAAAAGCTGGAAAAAGCGTATGAATTGAATTTTTTGTAGTTTGTTTTTATACATTATAGGGATGCCCTCACAATGCGTACGGATAGTCATAGAACAGAAATGATATATAGGTACTAAACAAAAGCTTGGAAACAAAAATAATAAATTTAAGCAATATTATTTAGAATTATGCAGAGTTATTTGTAGGTAGGTACGATGTTTTTTCAACCCGGAGTGCAATATTTAAGCCCAAGCAAAGATACATCCCAAAGAAAACATAAATGGGCTTTTTTATTTTTAGCTGGTCCCAGAATATCGTACCACGAGCCGCAGGCGATGGCAAGAATTGGAAGGAATAAATAATGATAATCCGCGTGTTTTAAAGAACAATTTCTAATACAGTTGCGAGAAATAAAACAAATATTGCTATGATGTATGTGGGTATTGGGACCTATTAATTTATGTATACAAATAAGTGGGCAGTAGATTCCTTTATCTCGATTTTGCAAGGAACAGACGTGTCTTATGGGGCCCGTCCACTATCAGTCGGCCTGACGATATTGGCCTGTCACTATTCGGAGCTGTCAAATTTTTGTTCTAACTGACAGGCTGATATCGTCAGGCAAACTGACAGTCGGTGGGCCCCCTTATTCCTTGCAGTCAGAAGCCACCCTTTTATCCCCTTCAGCACGCTATACAACTACGTACTAGAAAAGTCAGTTTTTGAGCAAGTAACTTTATTAATAAAAGAAATCATAGCAACAACCCTGTTTGCTTACTCCTGTGAAGCCTTTTACCGGGTGGAATAGTCAATGACGTGGCTATTGTTACAGGGGATGTCAGTTTTTTTTTCAAACGTGCCCGGATTTACGTGATAGTCCAAGTTTTTAGTATTTAGGTTTAGGAATTTAGGTCAGGTAGCTTTTGTGGGTTTGTTAAACTGACCACGATTGCATAAAAAACTTTGGATATAGGTTACAGGTAACTCTAAAAAATCGTGAAAATTTTCAACCCCCTTTTTACAGCCCAAAGGTTGAATTAGAATAATTTTAAACAAAAAAAGAACCGACTTCACTTAGGATCCGCTATTCCAAGAGGAAGTGGTCAAGTTGCTGTAAAAAATAGTGAAATCACTATAGGTGTGCCTATAATAGTTGAAGAGTTCCCTCGATGTCTCCAGGATCCCAGACCCCGACTTGATTAGTGGAACAGCACATTTGGTGAATACGAGTTTCCATATTTCAAGGTCCTTCAACGAATTAGGTTGTGTGTTGTCTATCACACCAGACTATAAAACATGTCTATTTTATATGTTTAGAAGTCGGCAGTGTCACAAGTAGTCGAACTCGCGGAGCGTAAGCGAAGAGTGTTCTTACAAACAACTCCAGACCGAACTGTCACCTGGCTACAGGGATGTCTCGGCATTTGGATGGCTTTTTGATTTCGATAGTTTGTCCGACATTAACTTTAGTAACGTTTTTCTGATCTTTATGAAATTTCTTGGGGCTGTAGCAGAGATACATACAATTTGTAAGTTCGTATATGAGCAGGATCGATCAATTGGTTATGGAGCTAGAAGGAGAGAAAAAATCCTCCTTAGGGTCTTGTTATATTGGTCAACTTGTTTACAAGTAAATCGTTAGTTCTCAGTTCGATGCGGACTACTAGTTATATAAAATAAAAAGAACACTGCTTATCTACGGGTTTTGAAAGTTTCAATAAGGACGAATTGAGCAGCATTCTAAATCAAATAGAAATTTGATACTGATTACTCTCGCTTGTATATCGGAGCGGCCAGGATACTCAATAATATCTGAACATGCACGTATATCAGCTTTGCTCTAATAAGCTCTACCTCTAATCTTACCTTTAACAAAAGCCTATCGTCCTGTAATAACATTTCATATTTTTATCCATACAAAACCGACGTATGTATGTAATTCCAAACACTGGACGAGTCGAAGGAACCCTTTTAACAAGCCCAGCTGCTTTTAGGTCAAAAACGGGTGTTATAGGTATGTTATGTACGTTACCTATTATATTAAACCCAATTTGAAGCGGAAATGTTAGTGTGAGGCCTGAGTGGACGCTCGAGGTGGGCGTCCAGCGGGGCAGGCCGTGCGGTGTACATTTTGAACAAATGAAACTCATACTAGTGTCCTGAGTTGACGCTGCACAACTTAGAGCTTTAAACCAAGCGGAATGGCCATTGACAGGTGTTCCCCTCTGCCGAAAATGTATGACTAGTGGTCATACTCATTGTATGGACTGACGTTTATTTGACGTGGCTATTTTGAAGTTTCGCATACATTTGACGTTCCCCTCCCCCGTAAAAACGGCAGACTTTTTCCGACAGAAATGAGAGCGCGTCTCGCATCCGGTTGGTTTAATAATCAAAGCTGCACAAAGTGTATGGACGCTCGGCCGCCACGCAGCACGCCCCGCCCCCGCCGAACGTTCTCCAAGCGTCCACTCAGGCCTTGCACTGTTTCTCGTAGCTGAAGAATCCTCTGGCGTCGATTAGCTAGATGAGTAGATAGCAATCTGAAGGTAGTGGGTAATTTATGGATGAGTTTGGCAGGACCGGGAAAAGTGGCGTACACGAAGAAACAGTACAGTGGGTATTTAAAGTTTTAAACGCAACAATTGTGAAGTTACAATGTGGTCGTTAGAAAGAGACAAACATTGAATTGTAACTTGTGACGTCTATAAGAAACGTGTATCAGGATTGTGGATTACTAATGGTTCTGGTGCTTGAAAAGTTCCGCAAATTTATGACTATAACAACGAATAGGTAATCATTTATTGACTTTATTTTATCATTATTTGTATATTTACTTCGAAACAGTTGGCGGGCTAAAGAAATAATCGACTCGCCTGCCCTTGCTGAGCAATAGTAACCTGTCCAGGTCTGAAAACGAAGGAAAGGGATCGCTTACGTGTACCATACGGTACATAATGTACCCTTAAATCGTGTACAATACGTAATGCGGCCGAGCTTGTATTGTTCGTCTACCATTGTGCTTCTTCAATGGATCCTTCAACTCTCTCAGTAGTATGTTTATAAATATAGGGTACAGTACAGCCTAACGCGTATACACGGGTCATGCAGGACAGCAGGTAAATAAATGACGTGTAAAATATATATAATTTAAAACAAAAAAAGAACCGACTTCACTTAGGATCCGCTATTCCAAGAGGAAGTGGCCGAGTTGCTGTAAAAAATAGTGAAATCACTATAGGTGTGCCTATAATAGTTGAAGAGTTCCCTCGATTTCTCCAGGATCCCATCATCAGACCCTGACTTGGTGACAATGGGACCATCTAGGGGTTATACCTGTTCGAATAAAAAAAAATTTTGAAAATCGGTTCACGATTCACGGAGATATGGAGTAACATACATACAAAAAAAACATAATAATGATAAAAAACAAAAAAAAATCAGTCGAATTGAGAACCTTCTCCTTTTTTGAAGTCGGTTAAAAATTGTCTCATAAATTACTGAAACGTTGGTAGCCTGGCGGTAAGGTGTCTGACTTTCAATCCGAAGGTCTCGGGTTCAAACTCCGGCTGGTACCAATGAGTTTTTCGGAATGTATGTATGAAACATACTTTGATAGTCACCAATCGCTATCCGGTGAAGGAAAATATCTTGAGGAAACTTGCGTAAGAAATTCAAAGTCGTATGTGAAGTGTCCAACCCGCATTGGGCTCGCGTGAGCGATTCCTCTCGTGCATGAGAGGCGGCCTGTGCTCAGCAGTGGACGTAGGTGTAAGTATAGGCTAACATTTTTTTATATTAACTGTAGTAAATGTCAATTTGGATCATACAGGGTGTTTGGTAGCTGGGTGCGGTCACAGAGTAAATAATAGTACACACAACGCCTCACTAGGTATACAGTTTTGAACGTTATTACAGCGGAATAACAAAAGACACCTCGGCATGCCTCAGCAGCTTTTCGTGGGAGCTTTCGGTACTTGGCAACCAAGTGCTGGAATAACTTATCACCCCCGCTCAGGAAACTGGAAAACATAATAAGCTTTAAAGCCAAACTTAAAATACTTATTCTTCAACACCAGGGACAACAGGCGACATTAAGGCATGACACGAGTTGCTTTTGATATAGCGTGTGTGTATACTTATTTATAGTTATTTTAATAATAATAATTACCTGTTTTTCTTTCCTTTCTTCACTGTTATCCAATGTATCAATGTATATAAAAGTTTTATTTTTCATGTAGGTAACCTGTATTTCATTCTCTTCTGCTGTTTTATCGCTATTGCGCGTCCGTAGTTGTTTTTATGCATCTAATTTCTTTGTTTCTTTCTCATTATATAAGCAATGTAATGTAAAGCTATTCCATAGTCAGCTGTAGAAACTCTCATGCTGTCAAAACTAGCATATCATTTTACGTAACTGTGTAAGCTTAATCCACAATCCACTTAGGTAGTCTTCCTTATTTATGTTCTATGATGTATTCTAAATGTTAGTAATGTAATTATGTTTAATACACATAGTTTGCACTTCTATTAATGTTATAAAAGTATTTATTTTCCATGTAATGTATTTGAATGTATTCTGCCTATTCTGGAATCTGGTTGTACGGCATTGGCCTTTTACGTCAATGTCATGCGTTATTATATTCACAGACTAGATGGCACTGAATGCAATCTGCGCTGTGGTGTTGCCACAAGTGGATGCGTTCAGCTACATAAAGTAAGGTCGTGTCGTACAGCTGGGATCGTGACTCTCACAAATGGTTCCGCCGGAAGATCAGCGCTGGCTTCCGGGTCAGCATTATGCTGAGGCGGGCCCATTTCGTGGTAAACTCAGGATTGTTCTGAATTTATACTGTTTTTCTTTATACTTTTGTATGTAATTTAGGTTTATCACGAATAAAACAATTGATTCTGATTCTGATTCTGATTCAAAAGTGTATACCTAGTGTAGTGAGGCGTTGTGTGTACTATACAGAGAGACCTCTGTAACGTCACGAATCATGTCGTCCCTTCTTAACGCATGACAAGTTCTCTTTCGCACTTATGCAAAATTGCAAACGTATCGGATACGTCGTGTCAAACTCAATTTTGCACCCCCCTGGTGCGGTGACAGCTGCCCTGCTAGCATGACTTAAGTCCTAGCTAATTACACTAGATAATTCAGGCCCACTAACACAAAACGTCAGTTCCACAACACACGCTACAAACTTGTCCATTGATGGGCAGCACAACGCCACAAACTCAAAGGTAACTCGCGCCATCTATAATTAGGACCCGGCAACTTTGTTGGTGACAACTTCGCCGCCGGTGACGCGCCGGGAATAACGCTGCCCGTGCGTCTCTGAGGAAAATGGACACGTCTGTGTAACCATGTCTAGACTAGGGAGATTTATACACTAATTTACTAGAATATTCACGCCCTGGTCTCTTAACTTCTAGTAAATTTTTAAAGTGACCATAATTTTTGAAGAACATGTGATAGATTTTTTTTGTATTTTTCTGATAACTGTTATAACTTGGTCTATCATCCATTCACGGCTTGACGTCGATTTCTGGGACACCCTGTATAGTCCGGCGTCAACGTAAAATTGAAAAAATAAGTTTATGGGGGCAACTCCACATATTACCGCTGCACAATTTATGTAAAGTCAACTCTGTAGCATTAATAGTCATTTAGTCATAAACATATGTCTAATTTAACTGAAATTCTTCAGCGTTTATTTCCTTGCTTAATTTTGACTTGACATTTATTTTATTATTTATTTATTATTAATCAAACAACAAAGATTCCATCTTACTCATAATCTCCGCAAAACTGTTTGACAGTTTGTCTGCAGGAAAAATTAAAAAACATAAGTAATGCTTAATCTAATTTCTAAGAAATTTCAACATCCATATTACAATTACAATTACAATTTGTTAGAAAGAGACAATATTTAACACTGATCAATTAATTAAAGTAATTAATGGATTTGTGTAAAATTTTGTAGGATCTTAGAAGAATGCAAAAAATATACTTATGTGAACAAATATGTCATTTTCAAGCAAAACACAAAACCCCATGGATAAAATGTAATAACATGTATAAATTTATTTCGCAACAATTCTACAAAACTAAGTACTATCATTGTATTGTCAAATGACAGAAACGCTTAATTTCTTTTTTCTTAAAAATACGTTTTATGGGATAAATATATGATAATTTTATTTATAAACGATTACTAACCGTGTAAAATGATTTACCTTGTAATTTTTTTTCAGAGCCCTTTCTTACTAACATTTTAAAATAAGTAAGTATTTTTAGTATTTCAGAATAAAGTTATTTCATTATTACATGTTCTTCGGAGCGGCACTAATTTAATATAAGCCAGGGATTCAGAAATTGCGAAATAATGAAAGTTAAGAAATATTTGAAAGGGACGAAACTTTAACAATGGCTAATCAACCCTGATAGGTACCTACGTCGGGCAACTAAGTTTGGAAAAAGTCTTTATTCAACTTGTACGAAAGGAGAATTTTTAAAGCAATTTAACTGATTTGTTTATGTGACAAAAGAAATTAAAATTACCTTTTTATCTATGAAAAACTAATTTTCGGAAACTATTGTTTAGCGTTTGCGAAAAGCTACAGATACTAGAATCTTTTTAATTTAGGAATTTGATAATTAAAAACTTTGATGTAGGTAACAAGATGCGTAAACATTCACGATACGTATCCTTCCTTATTTCATTTTAATAAATTATAGTCACATTTTTGACATCATCAACCAAAAGTCTTAAAAATACTTAATAAATACTAAGTGTCTAGATCGCTACACATTATATTTTTTATTTAGTATTTATCCGCTCGAGGTCATACTGTCTCTCGTTTACGTGATATATTCATGTATAAACTTAGTTATAACGCCGTAATCTTTAAACGCCGTAACCTTGTAACCCTGTCCCGCACAGTATTATTTAGATACTTAACATTATTACAACTAGGGATTGCCCATACAAAAAATACTGGTATTGCATGCCCTAAATTTCCAACGGATGTAATGAGGTATGAATTAATATGTATAGTCGCCGTCAAATATGTATATCGGTGCGGTCACGGTACTGAAAAATATATGCACTTTGTCGCATTGACAATAGAGGCGTTGTTCAGATATTTGTGACCACCTTGGCCGTTCCGATATATTTTATGGCGAATGCACATAACTACAACAAGTACTACAACGTAAACAACAAAGGGCTATAATTTTTTAAAACACCGAAATAAGTATGCTAACAATTTCACCAGGCAACTTGTTTAACGGCACATCAAAGGCGCAACTTATAATTATTGTTACGGCAAAAAAGGCCAAAAAAGACTTAATTAAACGTTCCGATGGAGCAGGGAAATTAGCTGTTACTGCTGTTAGCCCCTTTTCTTATTAATTAATGACTTCATAAAAATAATATAAAGCCGCGTCAGCACTTCGTTTTCAGCGCTCAGTTGGGTGGAAGTAATGAAGTTTCTAATTATAAGTGGGGTTACATAAAAAGTGAAAAAAATATAATTTTAAACGAAAAACAAACGAGGGTGGAAAATCACAATATATTACGCAACTGTTCTGCAACGCCATGCGAATGCCTCCATTATTAAGAATTAAATATACTCATTACTCGTATATTCAGTAGATAAAAACTAGTGTCTACACCAATTCAGGATTAGGTTGTCAAGTGGACCTCAAGCCAGGATAAACGCTAGGAGGAGGAAGAAGAAGATGATGACCGATGTTAACGACTAACTGTCAGGCCTTAATTACACGGCCTAATTACGAACTTTGTTTGCTTTGCCATGTTTTTAAATGCCAAATACGTGAAATAGATATACGTAAATATAGGTTTATGTAAAAAGCAATCATAATGTAGGTAAGTATGCTAATTAAATGTATATGGTACTAAACATTACTTTATGATGAAATGTCGTAGAAAAGTATATACAGTAGATATAAAAAATCAGTGTTTACAAACCAGGCAAATTAGGCATCGTAAGCAATGTTGCAGAATTTGATGGTATCCGAGAACTCCGAGGAGACATTTTTTTTTTAAATTGCCACTTCAGTTGCGTGCTTTTGAGCCTAGCGTTATCGGTAAAACAATTCGTTGATTTTCGCTATGCCGAGACAGTGTAGCAATTTCATAAGATTCAAAGATTCAAAGAATTTATTTGCATGGAACACAGTTAATATACAGCTCTTATAATTAAAATACAGTTCAGTGCATTCGGCCTGCATACAAGCGTGCAAATATTTTCAAACAGGCAATGTATAAGTACACATTACAAAAAAATAAAAATAAACATCATATTTACATAACTATGTCAGGACTAACCTAAATAATATAGTAATATAGTAGTAGTCATAGTTGGAGTAATTATTATAATTGTAATATAAACGCTACATTTAGTGTCAGCCGTCAGGATCACGTTTTACACGTGTCACAAGTCACAATATCCACGTTCTAATACCCTCGAGGAATCGAGTATGAGACCCGGGTCCCGGAATAGGCATATTTAGCTGCCAAAAAGTTTTTTTCCCGAAATAGACTTACATTGACATACAGTGGGAGAGTTCCTATGTTTCGAGGATATTATAATGACTGAATTTAAATTTTAAGGTTTTTTAAACAATTCTTTAAATTCATTCCTTTGTTGTATACCAGGTGTTTCCTGTAATAGGAGCAATAAATTAAAACGTAGATTCTACTCCTCAAATCAGACAAAGTTTGTTCAGCGACTCTTAAAAATAACTTATGGTTTGATTTTTAGGACACTTTAAAGTTATTTCAAACACGCAATGTATTCCGAAATTGATTATGTCATTTATGTCTGTAGGGTGACAAGACTGACAAGCAATGTCAAATAGGCGGATTTTAACGTTCATCGAAAATACTATTTATTTTGTATGAAAAAGAGACAATCTGAAAAGTACATTATTTTTAAAAGTTGTTGAACAAAAGTTGTGTTGTTTGAGGAGTAGAATCTACGTTTTAATTTAATGCTCCTATTACAGGAAACACTCTGTATAACATGAGTTTCAACTTATTTTCTTTAATGAGTGAATTTAGTTATAATGTTCTAATTCATCATCATCATCACAGCCATAAGACGTCCACTGCTGAACATAAGCCTCCCCTTTAAAAGGGGTGGGGCGGGGGGGGGGGGGGGGGTTTGCCATACGCGCCACGCTTGGCAGGCGGGTTGGCGCGCGCAGTTTTTTTTATTTATTGTTGTTTAGGCTTTCGGAAGATGCTGCTGCCCATCTCACGGTATATTCCCTTAGCAGACTCCTACTGCAACCACGGGACGATATGGTTATGGACGATATATATAATGTTCTAATTAATATAATTTACCTATTAGTACGCATTGAATGCTTACGGTTTAGTGATATTTTAATATAAATTTAATAACACATGATATAAAGTAATAATTTCTCTTTTGTAAACCTTTTTTTATTAGTAACTATTCGTTTTAAAACTTTTAATACCTTAAATATCAATAACGCCTAAGTTGGTATCAGATCCATCCCAAATCTGTCTGCTAATCTATTTGTAATGCAAAGCCTAATTGATACTGTGACTTCTGACTTGGAGATAGCACATCCTGATTGTTGTTTGGCTCGGTCTACATGACTCAACTACATATTTTGAAACAAATACATCATTAAATAGGTACGAATAAATTAAAACTTTTGAAAAATTTAATTGTTTTGACATGTATTTAAATGTCAAATACATTAAATAAATATATGTACATATAGGTTTTAGTAAAAATCAAATAGCAGGTTGGCTATGGGTACGAGTATATGGTACTAAAACATTACATTATAATGGAAGTATGTCGTTATCAAAGAAATGGTCGTTTTTGGACGAATTTGCTTGTCTATGTATTTCTGTACCGTTTTTCTTTTTTAGGTGTTCATTATAGTATTTTACGTCACTCTGGGCGCTAAGTGAGACTTACCGCCCTAGGGCGCAGCAGCAAATCTCACTTCACACCCAGGAGAAGACGTAAAATTGTGTAGGTACGCACCACGGGCGGTAATAAGGAAGGCCTCATATCGCTTGTTTATGGCCTTTACCTTCGGTTCGGGCCACAAATGCCAGCGATCTGAGCCCTTCTTTGTGTGTACTATTATACAATAGTGACATAATCAAGAGCTTTACAGTCGAGTACCGCGTTTATATAGAATAAACTGAGTCCAAGATATCGTTGTAGTTGTGATTAGTCTTTTTATAATCCAATCACAACGTAGAAGCAAGTTTAAGTAGAAGAAAATTTGACAGATTAAGTACGTTCGGAAATTATAAAGTTGAGTCTGTCCGAAAAGAAAAGTTTCGTACAATAGCTTCCATATAAACCACGACACTTTTCTTTCCGGACAAACTCTACACATTTTACCGAGTTGTGAATGAAATTCTCTTTTCAAAATTATTTTAGTTTAGTGGCGGGTTGTTTAATAAAAGTGCCATAGACTATCCAACATTTAAATGTGTAAGGTTTAAGTCTGGTCTATAAAGTCCTAATACACAGATTACAGTCGACGAGTAGAAAAAAGAGTATTTTGTATTGTATTGCATCAACGAAACATTTTTAATCTCAGTATGTATCTACAACTTAAACATTCACGCACGTGTGCAACTAGGTAATGCAACTAATGCAATACCGGTATTTTTTTATTCGATACAGGTTTCCCGGTATTTCATCGGTATACCAAATATATCGGTATTGCATTCCCTACGAGCCAGACAAGTCACCAATCTGATGATAACTATTAACTATAGTTAGTTTAGTATAGCTTGTTTTTTAAGATTAGAAATACCTATAATGGTTAATATCTCGAATATATCTTATATTGTTTTCAGCCATATCAAGGAAATTTTTAAACGAGACTACTTGTTTCCATGATTAGTGAGCCGTTTAAGACAATGGCTAGGGATACACGCACAGATCTGCCTGCCGGATTTGTCCGGCGGACAGATCCGTCCATGAATGGCGCTAGTCAGATGTATCCGCAGACAAATCCGTGTCCAATTCGCGCCATACATGGACGGATTTGTCCGCCAGGCATATCCTCCGGACAAATCCAGCGGGCAGATCTGTGCGTATATCCCTAGCTATTGAGAGGCAAAATGAGTTTTAAAATTACCCAGAAATCACATAATTTTTCTACTCTTAGAAAAAACGAAGTATAGACTAAACAGGTGGCGTCATGTAAACGTATTGTTATCCAGCATCCATCAATTATCGCAATGACTTGATGACGGATCTCCTCGCCAACATTAGTTAGCATGGCTAAGACAACGGCCTCACACTGGCACTACTAAATATATCAATCATTGCGTGATACATTGCAGTTGGCGAATTAGTAATAGATTTCAATAACGATGTCTTATATTGCTCTATGAGCTGGCCACGTCAGAAATGACACAATAATGAGAGACATATTCAAAATATTTAGAACGGGTTACTGACGTAATTTATTGTCGATTTTTTTGTGACAAAAAATTACGTGAGTAACACGTTATATAGTTATTTGTTATACAAGTGGTGAAAGTTGTATTTTACGTGCGAGTGTTATTTGAAACACGAGCTAGCGAAAGGATTCTATTATTGACCACGAGCGAAGCGAGTGGTTCAAAAATAGAATCCTGAGCGTAGCGAGTGCTTTAATACACGAGACGTAAAATAACTTTCACCCGTGTATAACACAAAACTTTTCACCTCACTACAGCGAGGAAAATAAGAAAAAGGGTGCATTTTGCTCGGTTTCCCGTAATTCCTCAGGTGTTTAATACTTCTTCATCACTCGAATCACTAATTTTTAACAAAACAACCTAGAAAAACATGCGAATATTTAACGTTGATATGATGGATGAATTGAAATGAAAAGTTTTGACGTAAAAGGTTTTATTAAATGTCAGATGCGTTTAGTTCGTACGTAGACTTATTCGGCTGTCAGAACAATTTATCCGTTTTTACAAAAAGAATGAAGATTAATGTTGAATGCTGATATTTATGAATTAAAATAAAGTTGTAAGACTGTATTAAGTGTTTTTACTCGATGCAATTCATTAATTGCGATGTTAAAAATTCTGCACTTTTAACGTTTTACGTTTTGTTAGCTGTCAAATGTCACTTAAGCCACTTGTCACTTATGTCAAAACTCTTTCACCACATGTGGATAAAAAGCGATTTTCACAATAGATATTAAACAAACAAAAAGGGCTTTCCGAGCTAGTGAGGTGAAAAATATTTTTAATAGGTTAGAGTCTCATGAAAAGGTTTGCAATTATTAAATTTAAACTTTCGTGAGACATATTAACATTATAAAATAACACGGTTACAATCACGGCACTTTAGTCACGTCTTGTGACATGTTTCACTCCTAGTGCTTGAAGATGGAGACCTAGGCTCTCCGAAACATGTCGCAAGACGTGACTAAAGTGCCGTGAGTGTAACTAAAGTCTCACGAAAGTTTTATAGTTAAAATAATGAGAGACATTAAACCTATGTAGTTAGATTGCTTCACCATCCTTATTCTTAGACCCGAGCATCTGGCAGCTTTTAATGGGTGGCGGTCAGAGTGACAGACCAACAAAGTTTTTCAGTTGGAAAAAAGTAATACCAAAAGAGGTAAAAGACTGCCGAAGTTGTGTCATTTCTAATATGAAGTCATTTGCTACACCTAAATGCAATGTTGAGATCTACATAAAAGCCATAAAATAATGTAACATTTTGAGTTATGTCGGTTTTTTTTTGCGAAAACCGGTTTCAAGCCCTGGTTATCAGCATAAAGCAGCCAGGTTAGTATTCTAAATCCTGTTTTTGCCGGTCAGCAGTGATGTTTTGCAGTTCCTCGCTAACATACATTGTTGCGGTACAATAAACATCTGTTTTGAGCAGTGCAACATGAGGT
Organism: Pammene fasciana; assembly: GCA_911728535.1. NCBI lineage: Eukaryota > Metazoa > Arthropoda > Insecta > Lepidoptera > Tortricidae > Pammene > Pammene fasciana. The sequence goes on along the minus strand of OU452273.1, from coordinate 28,620,258 downwards.
TTATTTGAGCGGAGTGTAATTTACGAGTACAAAACATACTATGCATGGTCGGTTTTTGCTTGTTTCGATTTGTATCAACAGTGTAGGTTGTTTGTAATAAAGTACAAAGCGACCCGTTTTCATTGCTCTCGACTGTCACAAATAGTGAAAGTAATATTTTTAATTGAGTTAAGTAATCTGACCCTGTTGGTTGACATTGTCGACCACCTGGGACCTGGGAACCCTGCCAAAGGGTTCCGACTTAGTAGTAAGTAATTATTAGTAGATTATTTAAGTTTTTGAAGTTAGGTTTTTAATTTAATGTACTGTATAATTTAATTTATTTCAATATAATGTAGAAATAGAAATAGAAATATTTTATTCATGACATTAGTGGAAGAACAAATAAATGTAGTATTCGTTTCATATATTTTACTCGAATAATTATAACATTACTTAAGTTTTTTTATGAATGAACATTTCGGACTGATAACCTCCACTTTATTGAAATCAGTTAAAATATCTAAATAGGCATGCTCCGGCCGCTACGAACCGTAATATGCTACGGCAGCTACTATGCGTATGCGCCATATTATATGTATTCTTATCATGCCTATGTTTGATATGCACATATGCAGCAAGTATCTTTTTTTTTACTATTTGACAATAGGCTAACAAAATAATGCATAGTTTATTTTTCAACGAACAACAATTCCTGAATTTAACAATAACATATAAAACAAAGCGCATGCAGAAATAACCCAATTAGATTGTGTAAATTCAGGCGCAGGCCCCTATTCAGTGATGTAACGTGTGACAGTAAATTGATTTCAATATGATAGTATTCCTTGATAATTTATCAACACTTGACAACTGGTAAAAATATAATAATTAATTATGATGCAACTAATATTATTAAAACAATTGGTGCCGACCACGAAATCCTGGAAATATCCTATCTACTAGTAAAAAAATAATAAACAATATTATTTATTGTTACGTTTCTACTTAAGTAACACAAACAAAAGTGTTTTAAATAATTTTATTTGCCTTATAATATAATTGAGATTCCTTAAAAACATGACTCTTGTTGCAAGTCAGCAAAGTATACGCTTGAAATAGACTTTTTGCTACCTGGTTACAGGTAGTTGGTTATCCATTTACCAGAGAGTAACTTATATAATAGAGTACAGTCTAAGAACTTTTAGAAGCTCATGTCTGAAAGCGCCAACTACTCAAGAGCCACCTAAAGGTAGCTCGTAAGTAGAAAAAAAGCTAGTTTTACTACGTTACGCTACTCGTCCCTAGATGTAGCTGCGACGCAATATAAAAATAGGAAGAAAAAATGACATTGCGTCGCAGCGACATCTACGGACGAGTAGAGTACCATAGTAAAGCTAGCTTTTTTCCTACTTGCGAGCTACCTTTAAGTAGCTTTCGAATAGATGGTTCTTTCAGACATGCGCTTCAAAAAGTTTTTAGACTGTGGCTGTCTATATTCTCTATAGTCTCTGATTTTACAGTTCCGAATCCGCTCGTAGCACCGATGTTCGGGCCCAAATTCATTTAGTTGTAAACTAATTTTAAATGAATACTAACATGGCATACTCCTGTAATGGGTTGTAACGGATATTCGACCAAATGGTTACATACAACGGAATAAAGTGACCGCGGGTGCGCTCGTCATTCGATTTGTTTGCTACATTTGGAGCGTAGGTATTGTAGTGATGGTTAGAAACTGCTGGAATAGATTAATTAGTATATGAAAAACTTGTTTTCACCTCCGTAGCTCGAAAAGGCGTTTTATATTCTTGAAAAACAGAATCAAAACTGCATTTACAGTAACTTTAGGTTGTTCTCGACCAGATGGCGCTTCAGACTTGGAGCTTCAGAAAGTTCTTAAACTGTGTTACTCGATTACGTATGTACCATCAGCTGCAGAATTGCCTACCTAGTTTATCAATGAATTCATTCATAAACTGGGTAGGCAATTCTGCAGCTGATAGACCTCTTTGGTTGAGCTAATCCTTCATTTCATGAAGATTGGGTAAGCCTAAATAACTAGGGATTCTGCGTAAATTACGTCCATTTCGTGGCACTTTCTTTCTTTTTCTCTTTACTTCTTTCACTATGTATTATGTATGTGTCTGTATCTACGAATAAACTATATTCTATTCACATAATTAAATATACAGAGGCACTACAGTACAAATATTAGACTAAATTAATAACTAGCTCAAATCTAAACTATTCTATTCTATATTCTAACCCGCTTATTCATAAAAACATGTTTCAAACCTCATTTACTTAAATTATGTTTTGTCCGTTTGTAACAAACACAACTGTCATATTGACAGATAAGGACAAAAGATGATTTAGTTAAATGAGCGGGTAAATATTTTAGCCGCGTCGCCACTATTATTTCAACCACATGCGTTTGTTATTTACATCATAACGTTAATTTATAAAACTGCTGTCTATTCCATTCGGGTTATGGCGGCCACAAAACTGCAGTTAGGGGTACAAAATGATTCCATAATTCCCAGTTTCATGCGGATTCCTAAGCGAGAATTTCGACAGTCATTTCAAACACACTGGAATGCTGTAATGCTGTTTTTGTGATGTTAATCTGGTCAGACATGTCTATCCGTACTGTTCTATAATGTATTTTGGTTTAATATACAGCCATAAAAGACATCATCACAAATCTTTTTGCACACACGTACAAAATTTCAGGTTTTCTGTATTTCATAATTGTCCAAGCTTACATATTGTTTCAATTACAAAAACGTAAGATACCTAAACTCTTCTCTTAATACTTATGTGATTTTACTATTTCTTAAGAAAGTGAGAATATGTTGATGCAGTACTTATTTCTACAAAAAATCGATTATATTAAAAAAACGTCCGCCAAATAAAATAATTCGAGTTGTACTCGTGTTAGTCATGAACTTTTCGTAATATAATAACACAATTCTATTGTACAGTCGACGTCAAAGATATATTTACACTTTTGCACCTTATTCCGTTGTAATAGGGTCGAAAAGTGTAAAGATATATTTGACGTCGACTGTACTAATTTCTAAATTTGTACCACAATAACTAATTTCTTTCATTTGTATCATAGTCATAGTCATAGTCATAGTCATTTATTTAAAATATTATAAATATTACATGTCAAATTACATTATCTGAAATCTGTTTTGGAGTTTACTGAAAAAAATACCTAACTTAATTCTAACCTGTTTCTGATAGACAAACTCAGATACCTATCAGAGAACTTTAGTTTCCAAAATGCAAATATCTACATACAAAGTATCAATAGGTACAGATAAGTACATGAACAAAACTGCAATACAAACTTACCCAGTTTAACTCCTGAGACGATGTAGATACCCAAATAAGGTACGCTTTTATACAAAAGGGCTTATGTCTGTACAAAATCCACGTGAGATACGACTTTTAGGTTATTTGAGTTATGTAAAGCCTCACCGCAAAGTTGTCAAGTTTTGTGCCACTCGCGTATCAATCTCGCTCAACTTTGGCAATATCTACTTAAAATTTGATTGAACAAGTTTGTATGCGATCTTCTCTGTTCATATTGGAAAAATGTGTTTAGCAAATATGATCTGATATTGGGTTTATTATTAAAGTTTTTGCGTTTTTCAAAACTCAATCATATTTAGTCGAGGAAAAGAGTATTTTGGAGTGCGTACAGTGCATACTAAATTATACTAGTAGTTCGCCCCGAACTGTGAACTCGCGAATCTTGTGTTTCGCCATAAATGTGCAATTACTACAAATACCAAAAATAGGTATCGGGTATTTTTTTCTCAACTAACCATCACGGTGAAACTAAACGTCCATATTAAATTGTGCGGTTGATGCGCAAAATTTTACCGCGACGAAATCGCTTCAGATTTCTCATCGTCTCATCTAAATTTAAATCCACCTCTCACATGCCTCTCACTCTGTTGCTTTGACATGTCGTTCTCATCTGTGGACCACCTATATAGGTTTCGGTTACCATCATTGTGCGTCTATGGTAACTCTCTCTAACTAATGTGTTAATGTCAGTATGCTGATGGCCCTAGCAGCCAAAGCTCTAATAAATTTAAAAAAAAAGTCAGTTGTCAAAATATTTACACCAAAATCAAAATAATATTGAAAATATTTTTGAAATCAATTTTATGTTGCTAATTGTTATGAAACAGTAAGCAGTTAATAAGGATTTGACGAGAGTGTTAATCAATACCTTTCGTTTGATACCAAACTCAACCATACTTGCTCGTAAAAGTAGCAAATAAGATGACCAATGTAACAGGACCCCTTTACAAAACCTTTTTAGGCCTTCTAATTTCAAAACCCCCGTCTCAATCCAGCTCATATACGAACTCGCAAATTTTGTTGATCTCTGCTACAACCCCAACAAATTTCATAAAGATCGGAAAATCGTTACTAAAGTTATCGTCGGACAAACTATCTAAATCAAAAAGCCATCCAAATGCCGAGACGTCCCAGTAGCCAGGTGACAGTTGTTGTTTGTAAGAACGATCTTCGCTTACGCTCCGCTCGTTCGACTAATACATCGGTACATCCTCTTCCCGTTGCAGTAGGTACCTACTTTCCCGGTTGCGTCATAAGGGAGTTTGGGTCCGCTCAGTTACCTAACGTACCGTCAAACGTGGCAACTTTACCATATTATATGTTATACGTATTAAAAACTAACTTTTTATCTGGATGTTTCTACGAGTTACCTATACATTTTTAGTTAAGTAAAGGATATTTTGTCACTCAAGGTAGACTGGTAACGTTGCTTACAGAAGGTAAAGTTGCCACGCTTGACGGTATTCCTTTAAACGAGGTTGGCCGCATTAAGTCATATAAAGATAAAAGATAAAAAGATAAAAGATATTTATTTTTCAATTTAGGCACATTACAATGCACTTATAAACGTCAGAGAGAAAAAGAAACTACCACCGGTTCTAACCCTACACCACTGACCCGAGAAGTATTACTTATTACCGGCAAGAAACTCGGCGGGACTTATTTTTTCAAAACAGTACTACTAATACATTAAAGATACTATATACAATAATGCGTAGTTCTTCAAGAAGGCATATCAAAACAGCTTGAGAGACAGACATGTACCTGCCTATTGTGTAATTAAATTGAAAAATAAAAATAAAATCCAAATCTGACTGCTTACGTTTGATATTCTTTCTTACTTGAACTGTGTCTTCTAAATGTTAGATGATGTTATAGAAGTCATATAAATACGTAAATATAGGCCCTGTTTTTGACCGAGCGATAGCGAAATTCTGTAGACATATTTGAAATCCTTGGATGGGAGAGTAGATTTGTGAAATCAAACAGTATTTTTGTATCTGGGGTAGGAATACAGACTTAACACAGTAAAAACTGTGGTTACTGGCTTTTGGTATCAGATTTTTGTAACACAACAACGAATTAAGTAGGCAGAGTCAGAAGTCAAAGTTTTCTTGTTTATCTAAATTCTTGTTACACCATTGGCTTGAAGCCAGTGCTATTGTTTCGGGTTCGCATTACCATTTACATTACCTCACTTATGGAATTAAAACATTCACAAGTTGCCAGAATAAATATACGAAAACATATCAACATCAGGTAAAATAATTAAAATGTTACTTGAAGCCCTAAATACAAGCCCTAATTATTGTAAAGGTAATAAAACATTACAGGTGATGGATATGGCTTATATTTTCTTGACGAGGAATACTGCTTAGGTGTCTGAAAATTAAGCAAGCCGGCGGGGATCGAGTTCAATGGACACGATACGATGACTGACCCGATGTGTCCCTAAAAAAATTTTCGTTCGCGTCAAAAAAAATTGTCTCCTACTTTTTCTTACTCACAATTCCATACCAATTATGCCCTTAACCGGATCACCAGTATTTTTGTTACATTCTGTATACATGGCTAACTTGAGCAAGGGTCATGTGTTGACATAGTCATAGTCATAGTCATTTATTTATAATATTTTAAATATTACATGTCAAATTGCATGCAATTGCAATTGTGGTATAGAATTAGCGCTGACTCAGCATGCTTGCTACAGACTTAGTGGAGCCCGCAGCGCTGATTTTCAGACAAAACCAGAAGCACTACAAATATTATATTAGGTATATATATATATATCTACGAGTATTCATTGATATTACCCTCATTTTAAAATTCCAGCACGGATTTAAGTTTTCATTTCTTAACCTTTCCCTCGTTCCATATGTATTTATATATTTATGAACTGAACGCATTGCAGAATCAAGTTTCATATTGAATTTCTTGGTGCCCGCTGCACCGCCATACATAATGTATGGGCCGGCTACGCGTATGCCATAATGAAAATGTTTATTTTGTAATAATAGATAACTATTCGATATATCGAGCTTATTAATATTAAGTACCAGATATTTGTAAAAACCTAGTATATCTATCTTTTTTTAATGTAAAGCTTTACAAAATCAACTTTTTAATGTTGTTTACTCTGTCCCCGTTGTCCGAGGGACATCGATCCTCATACTATTTCATAGAAAATCTTTGGTTGTCCAAGGGACGTAACCATAGCAACCAGGCGCTTTAAAAAGTTGATTGACTCACTTAATTAAATACGTTGTACAATATTAGCACAACTAGCACATCTTACGTTGTTGCACGACTCTCCATACTTCAAGCGCGACTCGAAGTATGAAGTGACAGGCGACAAAAATATGCTAGCCCGCATGAGGAGTAAATATGTAAACACAACCTTATTTGTATGAGTATAAGGTCGTTCACATATTTTTGTTCAGTTGGACGCGTCGATATTAACGAACTCCACTGTACCTCACTAATAACCCCGGTCGCAAAAAGAGGGGTGTAATACAGGGTGTAACAAAAATACTGGTGATCCGTTTAAGGGCATAATTGGTATCGTATTGCGAGTAAGAAAAAATAGAAGAAAAAACTTTTGGACGCGAAATTTTTTTTATTTGTATGGGACACGTCTTCCGAGCTGGCCAACCCTCCATACAATACCAAAAAAAAATTCGCGTAAAAAATGTTTTTTCTTACTTTTTCATAATTATTTACAATACAATACCAATTATGCCCTTAAAAGGATCACCTATTTGTTACACCTTGTGTTTGAACGCTAATAGTATCTGTTGAGTAGATATGTCGCACCGTAGCGCTACAACCGTTGACCCACTTTTTTAAAATTTGAAAGTAATTTTTTTTGCCAGTAATTTTAGACATGTTTTATTCATATCAGCTCAGCGGTTTCGAAAGTTTTCCATATTTATTAATTTATAATAGCTATATCCTTATCAGGTCAATCTTTAAATTTAAACCCAAAAGTACAGAATACGATCGTATGCCGCGACTAAAAACTAAAATTCGGCTTGGCAGCGTTCCAAGCGGCCGCTTGGTTTATTTTGAGCTGTGGAGACCGCATTTCGGGAGCGTTATAACCTAATAGATTTCATTGGATTTGCACAAATTGTAGTGGTTATTGGACAAAGGAGCGGATAATTTACTTCTCTAAGTGGACAAAGTGCCGCTGAAGTGGATAGGTGCTTTGGAATGTACGTTTGTGTTGATAAATGAAGGAATTGTGAACTGTTTGTCCATTTTTAGTGTCAATTAAGAAGCTTTCATTAGAGTTTCAGCTAATGCTGTAGATATTTACAAATATAACGAACATTTTCGTGAGTTTCACTCATATTCGTGAAAGTGCTAGCGTGAATATTCGGAGTGGTTCAAAATGTAAGAGTGAGTTTGTGTTAGTAAACAACTGTGCATTTTAAGGCCGCGTTCGAAGTTTAAATTATTCGAAATATGAGTTCAATTTGGAGTGTCACTGTTCGAAAAGTAAAACAAAGGATAACACAACTACATAATTAAACTAGATTTGTTTTTTAATTCAACGTCCTGTGAAGTGTTAACTATGTACAGACGATTGATAACGTTTTTACTTGATTTGTAACTTTTTTACTTGAATTGTTTGGGATTTAGAAGCGCAATTAGGATCATGTCCGATGAAACTAAATTTCAGCTTACTGCAGTCACCATCAGATATACCGGAGCGGCCAGGGTGGTCACAAATATCTGAACAACGCCTCTATTGTCAAGTGCATGTTCAGATATATTTGAGTACCTTGGCCGCTCCGATATATTTGGTGGCGACTACGGTCAAATATAGCCATTAACTATGGGCGACGATGAAGGATGAAGCCATTAGGAACTGCTTAATAAACACCAGTAGCCTCATTGAGTTTAGCTTCCTTAGAATATTTTATGGTTATCAAAAACAATTCGGTCCTTTACAATTAATAATACAGAATTATTTACATTGTTACTTTAAGAAAAATATTATTTTTAGGTACCTACGGTGCGTTGTTTTTTTGTCACTATGCGCCCTAGTTGTGGCAGAAAAATGCAACCAAAAACCGAGCCTTGTGCTTGACGACGTGGAGCCGCAAGAAAACGACAATCTATTCACAATGACCGTGCAGAACATGGGCAAAGATGCCAACAACCTGTTCAAGACGGACCAGAGATATGCCAGTAAGTCGTTTTAATACTATGTTACCGGCAAAACATTCACAATGACCGTTATGGGCAAAGATGTAACGAAGCAGTTTAAGACGGGCCAGAGATATGCCAGTAAGTTGTTCTAATACAATGTTACCGGCAAAACATTCACAATGACCGTGCAGAACATGGGTAAAGATGTCAACAACCTGTTCAAGACGGACCATATATATGCCAGTAAGTTGTTCTAATACTATGTTACCGGCAAACATTCACAATGACCGTGCAGAACATGGGCAAAGATGTCAACAACCTGTTCAAGACGGACCAGAGATATGCCAGTAAGTTGTTCTAATACTATGTTACCGGCAAAACATTCACAATGACCGTGCAGAACATGGGCAAAGATGCCAACAACCTGTTTAAGACGGACCATAGATATGCCAGTAAGTCGTTTTAATACTATGTTACCGGTTACCGGCAAAACATTCACATGACCGTGCAGAACATGGGCAAAGATGCCAATAACCTGTTCAAGACGGACCAGAGATATGCCAGTAAGTCGTTTAAAGACTATGTTAGCGGCAAAACATTCACAATAACCGTGCAGATCATGGGCAAAAATATCAACAACTTGTTCAAGACGGACCCTATGTTACCGGCAAAATACTTATTCACAATGACCGTTATAGTTTTATCATATATAATACCTTACTGCCAATATTCGAATCCATTCATATGTTTGAATATCAAACGTTCAGAGCTACGATAAATGAAACCTTTTATTTTAAGATTTAGTAAGCCATATTTTCTTAGTTTATTTTATTTTGTCATGAGCCCATCAACAAACCCTTTAACATTGTTTATAATATTCCCAGTTACCATCCGCGCCGGTGACGACAACCACACGTTCTGCTGGTTCATGATAACCGTCGAGGACCCGGAGGTCGACAACAGCGGCTACACATTCACGAGACAACAGCATAACGTCGGCTACCTGAAGACCTTGGACGACGACAACAAGAGCAAGTACAGCGAAAGATGCACCAATACTGTGGAGAATATTGATAACACTCGCAAGAGGGAGGTTTCGGTAAGATTATGTAAAGTTACTTTCTCAATCATCCATATCCTCATCCTCAAATCCTCATATCGGAGGGTCGTGACCACGTTAAGCCGCTCTTTGTATTGATTTATCCTGGCCGATTACATGCCTTCCTAAAAGAACCCTGGATTCAGACGCGTGCTACCTCTTCTATGACACTGAACCAGCGGCTGAGCATCCCTCTTTGCTTGCTCAAGCTTTGTCTAGCTACTTCAAGTGGTCAGGTAACGCTCATGATAACCGTCGAGGACCCGGAGCTCGACCACAGTGACTACACACACATTCAGGAGACAGCAGTATGACGTTGGCAACCTGAAGACCTTGGACGACGACAACAAGAACAAGTACAGCCAGAGACGAGGTCCCGATTCTTGCGTGTGAGAAATAGACAAGGTTATCGCCTTTTGCACACTTCCGCGGTGGTATCCACCGCGGTAGGTACCGCGCTACACGTTTAACCGCGAAACCAGAGCGGATCGACAGCGAATCAAGAGCGGCAACGATTTCACTAGATTCGTAAGCGCGCTAGCGATGATCTTATACCTAACATGAAGCGTAACATGATGATCGTATAACCTAAAATAATCTATCTGATCTTCCAGGTCCATTGGCTATCCCCCAGCGGCGATCCTGACCGCATTGCGGAAAGGGTGCGCATTCGTGCGATGGTAGCAGAAAACGCGCGCGCGTGGTACGTCAGCCCTGGCTTGAGCATCGAACTTTGGCTGGACAATGAGCGACCGCTTGACAGCCCGAAGAATAAAGCACAACCGGATTGTAAGATGTGCAGCGAGGCGCGGTATGAAGTGAGTTCGAGAACATATTCAAAATATTTTTTTCTACTCGGCGACTGTAATACTCGAATTGAGATTGTGGTGGCGGAACTACTAGCGCATACTTTTTGATAGAGCTTGTATGGTCGCATATTGTAGCATCCATAACAATCACAGAAAGGATTTCCATACAATATTGTGAAACTGTTGTCGGGCCCCGCATTGCGTGTCGCCGCCGGCACAATCCACCGGGAGATCGAACGTTACGAGATTACATAGAAGCAGTAGGTTGTGCACGGCTTTCGTCGAACTCAATTCTTACCGGCTTGCTTAAGCACTCTTATAAAAACTATTGTGTGCAACGGTACATAATAAGGGTTCTTAAAATTCTCGGGTCTGTTTTTACAAAATTCGGCTTCGCCTCATTTTGTAACTTCGACCCTCGAATCTTAAGAACCCTCATTATGTAACTGTTGCACAAAATACTATTTTGCTTTCTGCTGCTTTCGCATTCCATATAACGTAATCTTTAGAATCATAACATAATATAAATATTCTTTATTGCACACCTCAAATTAAAGAAACAGTCATCATGAGAATCACCTTTTGTAATATCATTGGAAGCATAGCTCACTTTAATTTTTTTACTTTAAATTAACTAATAAACTAAGTTTGACTTCAGAATAATATATTACAAAAATCCCTGTTTCTTCGTGTTAAGGTTATCTTCAGAGGCCAATGGTCAAAACTGACGCACCCCCAGCAGTTCCCTACCAACATGGACAAGAACGCCTACAGCTACATGGTGGGGGCGTCCCACGACTACGTATTCAGCTTGTGGGAGCCCGGGACGCTGGCCAGCGAAGGCTTGAAGCAGGCCGCTGAGAATGCTGATATGACTGTGCTGGAGCAAGAGATTATGAGTAAAGTGAGTCATTTCATGAGATTTTCTTCATAGTATCCCATAACTTTTCCTTGTAATTCAGATATTGAGCAAGTTGAAGTGACCATACCTACTCAAAAAAATATTTACAACAGCTTTTACTATGGAAGCACAAAGGCGACAAATCTCTGTGCATTTTGAGGCTAAAACAGAGTGCAGAGACTGCAGAGTAATGAGGGGCAACCGACACTCTCCTACAATTTCTCGTGTATAAATTGTTAAAGCCTTGAGTTTATACCAGAACTTTTAAAGAACAATAACTTCCATGGCCCCGTGGTGCAGCTTTGATGATAGATTTTGCGTGGAACAAATAACGCTGTTTTCTTTAGGATCTACAATAATATGTCTTCACTAAGTAGGTATATAAAATCCATTCTGACAAGGCCTCCTCTTTCAAATGGTTAAAAAATGCTGGGAACTTTCTGGTGAATAATCACCAAAAGCTTGGGCATACTACATACTCGAACTAGGTACCGATATTTAACATATGTTTTGACACTTTCAGGTTGGCTACGGAAAAAATAGCACTCGCACCATGATCCGTGGACGCAAAAACGCTCATCCCAACATGTTCCGTCCGTCCCACGCGCTGTTCAGAGCGGACAGGACCCACCACCTGTTCTCACTTGTCATCGGCATCCAACCCTCGCCGGACTGGTTCCTCGGAGTCCACAAGTATGAGCTGTGCACTAACGAAGGCTGGTTGGATAGTGAGACGCTGCCGATGTATCCGTGGGACGCAGGGACTATGGATGGCGTGTCGTATAATGTAAGTATACATGAGGACCCACCACCTGTTCTCGCTGGTCATGGGCATCCAACCCTCGCCGGACTGGTTCCTCGGAGTCCACAAGTATGAGCTGTGCACTAACGAAGGCTGGTTGGATAGTGAGACGCTGCCGATGTATCCGTGGGACGCAGGGACTATGGATGGCGTGTCGTATAATGTAAGTATACATGAGGACCCACCACCTGTTCTCGCTGGTCATCGGCATCCAACCCTCGCCGGACTGGTTCCTCGGAGTCCACAAGTATGAGCTGTGCACTAACGAAAGCTGGTTGGATAGTGAGACGCTGCCGATGTATCCGTGGGACGCAGGGACTATGGATGGCGTGTCGTATAATGTATGTATACATGAGGTGAGGACCCACCATCTGATCTCGTTGGTCATCGCAACCAACCCTGGCCGGTCTGGATCCTCTACAACTACAACTATGAACCGTTCTAATATGTCAATTTGTTATCATGTTCATGTCAAGTAAATATCAATAAAAGATCGGAATTAGAATTTGATTATATAGTATGCGATATTTTCAAGTCAAAGGTACATCATCCACACACCCGCTGAGGGGTGACACCCATGCGGACTCAGGCAGCCGCGTTTTAAATCGGACGCCAAATATTTTTTTGGGATTTCGGGGTCGGTCCCATCGAAAAACTTGTTGTTGTTGTACCAACTCAGTTAATCACCTCCCAAAATATGGCTAGTTATTAAAAAGGCACCCTGTATACTGACGAATTACTCTACCAAGTAGCCCAGCTCTTAAATAGGTCTAACGATTAATTGAATAACATCAGTATGTATCGATCGGGTACCTTGTGTTAAATTACCCATTTATTCGTCCATCCATATCTTTCATTATCCAGTTTTGCCACGTATTTACGTAATATGTAATCCGTTAATTCCGACTGTCGTTGCCGATATCTGTGCTGTAAATATTTACAAATATTTAATAGTTTAATAGTTTAGCAAATATTTAATATTTACAAATAGTTAAAAGTTAAAAGTGGATCACATTTTCAATACCTAGGTAAAGCCTTTTGATAGCAAAATTTCTAGCCTAGGATTTATGATAAGTAACGATTATAATATCAATATCAGTAATCGTTATGACTATTATGAGCAAATTCATGGAAAAAGTAACGTAAACTACCTAAATAAGTACCTACTTACATACATACATACATACATACAATCACGCCTATATCCCAAAAGGGGTAGGCAGAGATCACGGATTTATGAGTACCTACTTATGCTGTACAAATGCTATGATAATATAATCGAATTACTTGTATTGCTGCAAGTATGCAAATGACATTAAAAAGGTAAACTCCCATAAATCTAAGCTACAAATCACCATTACTTAGCTCCAAATTCAGCAGATTATCAGTTTTTCTTTGGAGAACGTTTCCAAAACAGCCGGTAGATATAAATTTTAGTAATGGCTTCTCCGATTATCTGCGGAAATCGTTCGCAAACTTTACCTCTTCATCATTGCGGGGATTAGCGCAGATCATTCGATAAATCACCAACACACTTTGTATATAAAGTATAACGGATAGCATGGTGCCATTTTATCGCCTATCGCGTCATGTGTCACTTTCGTACATACATACTTGTTAGTACGTGACAGCTATGGTGACAGGCGATAAAAACCCGAACATCATGGTTACTAGGTATTCCTGCTTGCGTGATGTAAGAAACCTGATAAGAGTATAGATTAATTTAAATACAAAATACCTGCATATATTTAAGCGATTCGCGGTGGTTGACATTTAAAAAATTCGCGATGAGAGAGTATTATTTACATTTTTTTTACAGACAAGCAAAAAAACAACGAATCCCCAAGAAAAAGTCGGTCGGGTGGCACTTGGCTCTTTCGATAGGGATTCGCCCTTCTACCAGTTGAACTTGAACGACCTCAAGCCCTTCGGCCACTTGGAGACCAGGCTACTGGATGTCTACCCTTTGAAGGATTGCGAGCAAGGTTAGAAGATTTAAAAAAGCGCAAGGGCATTGCGTGATATCTTGGCACCGGTGTCCATGCCAGCGCCATTAGAGTCAAATCCCATACAATCCAGGCCAGAAAAGAAGACCTGGGGGCCTACCGCGAAAATCGACAAAACGATGGTCCCGTCTCTATCGCTCTTGCATATACGAAAGAAAGTTATGCAAATAGACGATTCGATGAACGAAGTGCTTCGCGGTTATAGGTCTGGTCTAATGTGCTCCCGGTACTAATTTTCTATACAAAACTAGTACTAGAATAGGAATTACCGGTTCTCATCATATGACATCAGAACGCGGACAAATTTCAATCAATATCAGTTAAAAATGGCTTTCGGCTGACCCAAACGAATTTACGAGTATTTTAAATCTTGAGGCAACTCACTTTAATAATTTTAACTACTTATTGCGTATTTTTAGATGCAAGTGAAGGAAACGATGCAGAAAACTTACAGAGCGCTGAACAAGATGGCGAAGTGTAAGTTCATTATTTATTATTTAATACGTGTGTAAATACCTATAAACAGTCTTCCCAATTGATTTAAATATAATCACGTCATGTCTTATAATCAATTAATTTTGTAAGCAGAACGTCTGCTCATACTACAATGTTTTTAGAAATAAAAGGAAGCAGTTGTGAGTAGCTGACGCTGACTGTCCTGAGGCAGCGGATTTTTCTACCTACTTTTTCTCTAGGTCTTAAAACATGTCTCGTCACAATCACTAAAAGCTAGGATAAGGACACATGTGTATTTCTAAAATGTTTGTAAAATATGCTTCACAGGGAAGAACCCCGTATATCTGAGTCTCGCCAAGGCTGCGGCTTCACCGAATGGGGGTCCTGGTCCCCCTGCGCGCCTGAAGCGGCTTGTGGTGCCGGAAGGCAGTTCCGGATCCGGTACAGGTTGACTTGGAACCACAGTTATAAAAGCCATATGGTTAGTACCATTTTTGTAAAACTAGTTATAAGGGGAGAACCTTAAGTTTCTAGCTAAGTTTTGTCAAGGCTGCGGCTTCATCGAAAGGGAGTCCCAGTCCCCCTGCTCGCCTGAAGGGGATTGCGGTGCCGGAAGGCAGTTCCGGATCCGGTACAGGATGACTTGGAACTAGAACTACGGAAGCCATGTGATGGTTTGTACCAATTTAGTAAAACTTAAGAGTCGCCAGGACGCTCACGTGAACTCGCGTCCCCATACAAACGTAATTCGGCTCTCATTTTAAAACGACATGCTTTAGAACCACGAAATTTGGCATGGGCATTCTAACAGTACAGATCTATGTCGGTAATTCGTTTCCGTTGCTAAAAATTGCAATACAAAGAAACTAAAGCAAAAATAAGTTTTGTATGTAAATCTGTATCTGGCTGTATTTTATTACAATTTTTAGCAACGAAAACGAATTACCGACATAGATCTGTACTACTAGAATGCCCATGCCAAATTTCATGGTTCTAAAGCATGTCGTTTTAAAATGAGAGCTAAACTACGTTTGTATGGGAACGCGAGCCTCCTGGCGACTCTTAACTCATAGGAGTCATAAGGGAAGAACCTTAAGTTTCTAGCTGAGTTTTGCCAAGGCTGCGGCTTCACCGAATGGGAGTCCTTGTCCCTCTGCGCGCCTGAAGCGGATTGTGGTGCCGGAAGGCAGTTCCGGATCCGGTACAGGACAACTTGGAACCACAACTATAGAAGATATAAGTATGGTCAGTAATGATGAGTACCTAACAAATAGCTATTCGAAGCGAAGGGAACAAGTCTCGCCAAGATTACAGTTTCACCAAAGGGCCTGCCATGGAACGAGAAAGAATACCATAATATATATATTGATTTACCTATTGTGATTGCGATAAAATACAATGTGCCTACTAAACTTTAACGAAATAAAAATAATTTAATTTTAATCCAAAATCAAATCGATCGCGAAACTGCCATCTATTGTCTGTGGAGAGAACTACTTAAAATATTAACAAGACTTACAAGGGTGTCTTATAGAACAGTGGAACTACAGTGAGACAGCGACACTGGATCTCTCTTTTAACAGCTTCTGATAGATGGCGCTGTCTATTTGACTGTGCCTAAGGGGCATTGCATACAGGTTGTAACAAAAATACTGGTGATCCATTTAAGGCCATAATTGGTATAGTATTGAGTTAGAAAAACGTAGAGAAAAAATTTTTGGACACGATTTTTTTTGTATGAGGTGGTAGGAGACACGCCGTCCCTGCTGGCTAACAGGCTAACCCTCCATAAAAAAAACTTGACGTCGAAATATTTGTTTAGATTCCTGACGTCAGAATATGCCCCATATATGATGATGTATGGTAGCCGATTTTTCGTAGTATTCGAGTTATGAATTTTTTAACTGTACATATTACATATTATATTAAACACCGTTTACTAAAGAATAAAATCTCATCCAATATAAAACGGCAACCCGCTGTCAAATAATTTCTTAGACTTAACGCGGACTACGCGGAGGCGTTAGTAAAGTATGTATATTCCAACCAAAAAGTGTAGAAATTAAAAAGTGGCAACATCGTAGTGTCGTCCCGTTTTCTTAGATTGATTTGAAAGGGACGACACTACGATGTTGCCACTTTTTAATTTCTACACATTTTGGTCGGAATATACCTAGTTTCATTTCATTGTCTATGGTAACAGAGGGTAAACAAAGTACGTTGTGTTTGGCGCAGCTTCACATACACTGCCATCTCAATACATTTCATCCGGGAAGTTTTACCACTATAAACGCGAACTAGAGAAAACACCGCAGATAATTTAAAGGAACTTGAGCAGCAATCTTGTCAAATACAAATAGGCTTAAGTCACTGTCATAGTTTATTTTTGTATTAAGCAGAACGTCTGCTAACGATACCACAATATTTAGAAATAAAGGAAAAGTAGAAAAATCCACTGCCTCAGGCGAGACTCGAACTCGCGACTCTGGGAAACATGCCCATCGCTCTGCCAACTGAGCTACTGAGACTATACCTGATGGCTGCGAATTTCTCCACCACATCCTTTATTTGATATTCGCGCCTTAGGGTGACGCCTAGCGACATCTGCAGCCATCAGGTATAGTCTCAGTAGCTCAGTTTGCCCCGCTCCGACCAGTCCGACCCTGCCCCAACCTCCCCTTACCGAGAGGCTGCGGTTAGGCAGTTCTACAGACACTGATTTGAATTGCAACTCGGACTGAAGCTTGTCACAATTATTAAGTTTGTAATTTAATTAATTTCATTATTTCAGTTCCCACATTGAAAGCGTTCTAAACAAGCGTTTTACACCAAAATGGTTGCCACTCAGCATGAGTCATGACAGAGTAGCCACAACGCTGATTTTGTGGGCAACCAAAATTTTAAAACTATACTTAACTATTCTTAGTTATACTTAACTAGTGACAACAATAATTACCGTGCACCGTTGATAGAGTACAAGCTTTGGGACAAGCGCAATTTAAATTACTGCCTTGTTGCGAAGAAGTTTACAATTTCAACAGCTTTTCAATTCAACCGACTTCAAGACTTCGAAGGAGATTCTCAATTGGTCGGGATCTTTTTTTTAAGTATGTTCACCGATTATTCGAAGACGGCTGGACGATTTGGATTTTTTTTGTTATAAAGAGTATACTTCACAGTCGGTCCTATTGTGACCAGGTCCGGATCTGATGATGGGATCCTGGAGAAATCGAGGGAACTCTTCAACTATTATAGGCACACCTATAGTGATTTCAGTATTTTTTACAGCAACTCGGGCATTTCCTCTTTGGGAAAGCGGAGCCTAAGTGGATTCGGTTCTTTTTTTGTTTAAAATTGTTGCCGACTACCTTTGACGGTTTAGACAGAAAGAAAATACATTTATTTACGCCACTCCGGCTACATTAACATTAAGTTATTTTGATCTTTATTTTTAAAATCTTAAGTTAGAGTATTTTGAATATTTTTTTTCATAAAATTAAACATACAAGCTAAAGCTAAACAATCAAAAAAATTTAAAATAAATAAGTTATACGCAACGTACATACAATTTCGGGTTATAAATTGAAAGGTGGATCTAAAATTTGAATTACTTATTTAAAAATATGCTGAACGATTGATTTTAACTGTACTTTTTTTTCAGTATCATGGATCGCAAGAGGAAGAAAAGTGCATAGCAGATCGTAGACAAATCGACACGCAGTACCAGCCGTGCTTCGTTAATTGTTATTAAAAATATGTTAAAAATATAAACTTCATGAAATATTATAAAATGGCTTTTTCTGTAGTTTTTAGGTTTCCGTACCCAAAGGGTAAAAACGGGACCCTATTAAGCCAGGTTTACATACAGCCTTGGCCAGAAGTGTTGAGCACCAATGCGATTTTCATACAAAACTGGAAAGTTTAGTCCATCGTTTCCATCTTTGTTTAAGTTATTTTGTCAATTAATTTAAACTAATAGGCATGTTTTGTTGAAGTTAGTAGTAACTGCATAGAATATTTGCAATATGTCGCACCGACTTAAATTTACATTTATGGTACCTTCTGTTTTCATATTTTTTAAGTACCTACCTTGAAAGTGTTATTAAGTGAAGTTTTCTATATTTATAAATAAAATATAACATTTACCGTTACCGTACATTGTTAGGATAGGGAAATAATGCTTAACATCAAAATTGTAAACAAAAAACACCTATGCTCAACACTTCTGGCCAAGGCTGTATGTCTGAAGTGTGGTGTCGTGACGCGTCGCGTCAGACGCAACCATATTAAATGTATGGAACCGATTACCCTTCTGACGCGTCACGACACCACACGTCAGGCAATTGTAAACCTGGCTTTACTAAGACTCTGCTGTCCGTCCGTCCGTCTGTCTGTCTGTCTGGGACCAGGTTATATCTCATGAACCGTGATAATTAAACAGCTGAAATTTTGGTGCTTAGACGAAATGTTTTTTTAGGCATACTTATTTTACGCTGTTTGGCATTTGTAAGGGGAAGTTTAAAGTAGAAGTTTAGATTGTACTTACCTGAGATAATATTTAAGGTACAGGACCTTGTGGGAAGAGAAAAATAGGGATAAAGTCAGCTGTAAGAAAGCTATTAAGCTAGGTACTTATGTACCTATTTTTCCTGTACTGCACTACACCAGCACTGCATGCATAAGCAGAACCCGCCTCGAGGATAGAAATCCAGCTTCTTGTTTTTTGCGCGAAAACAAACCGGTTTCGATGCCGGCTTGACCGCCATCTTGGAAGTGTGCGTGCCTTGCCTTTGCCTTCTTCCAACACAGTTCCAAGTTTCCAACACGAGTACAAACAATGTTTGTGGCGGTAGAGTATGAAGATAGACGCGGATCGCGCATGCTCCGCGCGGCACAACGGCTGCATAGCGCGCGACCGCAACTTGTTGATTGTTCACTCACTTCGCGCCAGTCTGTCGCGAGCGATGCGCCGGGAGGACGTGTCTCGCGCCTCCGCTCTCGCCAACTTCGAACTTATCTATCGGAAATATGTGAAGTTTCCAAACTTACACTCGTGCAGAACTCCCGTGCCGTTCTTTACTAATGATGTCAAATAAAGTTCTAACGTGTTTAAAGTGTAGTTTAGCTTGAAACTTAATAGGCTCACCGTTCCACTTTACCTGCGCTCGTCCCACGACCGTGCGAAGCGGCTACCTTATCGGATAAATGAACATTTTTCAAATGGATGTGCTTGAGTTCTGTGATAGTGTGCGTGGTTTGTGCGATTACGAGACCTCGTGAGTGCATTAGTGACAAGTCGCTTTAGCGACGTGTAAGAAATAGTAATATAGTTAAGTTATACTTGAAGAATGTGGCGGGAAAGTAGATGGGCGACGTTGCTGCTGCTGGGATCGCTCGCGGCGGCGTCAGCGCAATTCAATAAAGGTACTACCTGTGAATGCTTTGTTCTAGAGCCTTTGTTGGGTTCTCGGAACAGTTTATTTTGAATTAGGAACAGCGAAACGTGATGTCTAGCGTATTCTTTTTGACACGTTTCGCTTGGGTTTAAGGTTGCTGAGGTAAGTAAAGCCGTTGAGCGTTGGCAGTGACCTCGAGCGGGTTCGTTTACCTCGCGGTTCGCGTATGCCGGTTCGAACCCGGTATAATTCACCGGGTACTTGATCAAATGATCAGTTAAAAATTTAAATTAAGAATAAGATCGAGTAAGAGTAAACTTAGATGTTAAGCTGGCTACATACAATTCGTTGTTGTTGTGACTGACAGGTTTAAGGGTAGGGTAGAATAAAAAAATGTCAAATCTTGGAGGCAAGTTTAAAAATGATAAATTCTGATAAAGGCGTTTTGGAGTTATCTGCTTACTTTAAAAACTTAAACGGGCCTTACGAATCCAAAATACAAGATTTTTTTTATTAAAAATAAAAATGTGGGAATATTGTTGTGAATACAATTGATTAATAGCTATAAAATAGGTAGGTAGGTATTAATGAAGAATAATCATCTTCACGTGGATGTTTTGCAACTTCGCGAATGAATTAATTCCCACACTTGGTCGATAAGGGGAAGAAACAAAAAAAGTATGGGAAGCTGTCTACCTGAGGTAACGGTGACGCGTTACCTGCAGGCTGCAGCTGTGTGCACTACTATATAAACATACCTACATATTTAATACATATTTATTTTACACTACCAAGTAGGTACGGTTTCAGTTGAAAATAGATACCTACACGGAAAAAAAGACCTCTTTTTCTCTTCATCAAAGACAAATCCTCTTGGTCAAAACAATATTGTTTTGTATGTAATGAAAACAATTTGCCTAGAAAGTCATCTTTATTCTAGTAAAATGTCTTTATTGAACTAAAATATATCTTGGACTAAAGATATAAAATTAATCCAAGAAAATATATAGGTATTTTTATGTTTAAACAATAATTATTTTCGCATTGATATTCTTGGCTGAAGGCTACTTACCTACATATTTTATAGTTTGATGGCAAAATAATATTCTCTACTAATGTCACAATAGCATACATTAGTTTACATTACTAAAAGGTTTTGTACTGTCCATCGAAGTATTAAAAATATTTATAACGGGTTACTCACGTAATTTTTGTCGATTTTTAAAATTACGTGAGTAACCCGTTATAAATATTTTTAATATGTTAGAGTCTCACGAAAGTTTTATAGTTAAAATTCCATCGAAGTAATTTAAAAACTTCCATTCCATCCTTCCCTCAAATGAAGTCAAATGTCTAGACGGTCTCCACTAAATAGGTACCTACCTACGCTGGAAAGTGCTTATTTCCTGCGTCCCCTATCGAAATGACTGCTTTTCCCTGCTATCAATAGATAGGTAGATACGATATCGCCACACCCTAAGTGCATCACTATAGGTAAATACCTACCTAGGTAGGTAAGTGCTCATGTATTCTGTGAATAATTGGATAGGTATAAAATAATTTGTTTTGAAGACAAAAGAGAAAATAACAAGAAATTGTTGTTTTCGGGTGTTTCGATTTGTTTATCTAAGTATTGTTGTTGTGTACGGCAAGATACCTATACATAAACATGATAAATAAATGAATATTAGGTCAATCTTACACAAATCAACCTAGTCCCACAGTAAGCTTAATAAATAGTAAGGCTTGTGTTGTGGGTACTAGGCGACGATATATATATTAGATAGATATAGATAAATACTTAAAGACATAGAAAGAATCCATAACTAAGGAACAAATACCTATCCGTGATAAACACACAAATAAATGCCCCTGACCAGGATTCGAACCCGGGGCCTCCTGCTTCATAGGCAGGGTCACCACCGACTAGGCTAGGACGCCGTTATAGCAGATAGGGCAAATACATTGAATTTAATAGGTACCTACATTCTTGTTTTACCTTTAGTTATTGTAGCCTTGGTAGTAGGTATGTAGTTACCATATGGTGTGGTTAAAACTGATTGCGTAATTATGAGTAATTTGTGGTAACGATGTAAGTATACCTACATCGGCAATTTTCACATTACCTACTTCTATACCTATTCCTACATTATACATTCATGATTAGGAAAGAATTAAAGTACTTAGGTACCTATTTAGTTAAAACTACAATCTTGCTACCGTACCTATTTAGACCGGAGAAAATCCAAACTGCACTTGTTTGCCGCCAACTGCAAAAATAAAAGTTGTTTGTCTTAGATATTCCGTTATTTAGTGTTATTAACTTATTATTATAGCAGACATACCTAGGTCAGCCATTCCCAAAGTGTGCTCCGCGGAGCCTTAGGGCTCCGCAAAGCCTCTGTGGAGGCTCCGCGAGAATACTTTTAAATCATAAGCCAGCTCTTCTATCTGTGTACCACATATGATTTAGGTATTTTATAATTTTGGGGATCCGTCAAATATTTCGTTTTCCAAAAGGGTTCCGTCACCAAAAAAGTTTGAGTACTGCTGACGTATGTCTGCTGACCTATAAGTATTTATAGGTTATTCATTGTTAAAAGAAGAGAAACCATTACTTTGAGTTACGAGGCAACCAATCGTATTCCCAAATTAACCAAATTTGTATCTTATAGCAAAGAGACATGTAATCACTGTTGATGGAGTCGCATTCCCAAGCTTTTGAGCAATAAGGCAAAGGCTTGGCTTTTCAGAAGTGTTTCCAGACTTTATCTTGACGGCCTGGAGCTGGACTGTTGCCAACTGGGAAAGAGATGCTTAAAAATGCCAACAAAGTTGCTAAGAAAATTTAGTAGCGTGGATGAAAACTGCTAACTTATTCCCTGATTGCGTTTATCAACATAGATATGGTTAAATGAAGAAATTTGAATCAAAAGCGTTAGAAAATAGAATTAAATTTCTTATGTTTCGAAATCGAACGAAACAAAACAAAAGTACCTAACTCGAATACCTAAATAAAATTTTCATTGAAGATATTTTGTACTAATATTAGCACTTTGAACCTCAGAGTCGCGTTTTATAAAGTTACAATTTACAATTTCGCTGTTTGCCTCTCTTTCTAGCACACATATTGGATAGAAAGAGAGGCAAAAAGCGAAATTGTAAATTGTAACTTTATAAAACGCGACCCAGGAGGCTAACTCTGTGGCCCTAGTAAAAAGGGTACAAGTCAAAATGGGTCAGCGAATAAGGGTACAAATGGCGTACATCTTTTTATGACTTATGGCCTTATTCGCTGAGCGATTTTGACTCGTCCCTTTTTCACTAGGGCCACCGAATTTTACTTTAGCTCTAGTCTAAAAGTTAAAGTTAGCCTTATAGTTATAACATTCAATGGGCTAAAAATGTGGCTGCGATATTAATGCAAAGCAATACGATTTTTTGGGAAAAAAGGCAAAATGTGTTGACAGGTTCAAGGAAAACGGAATTACCCACTAAATAAGCATGTTTATGTTACTGTAAAAGCCCGAAGTGCTGTTAAACCTAGGTTTTACCGGTAACACCTGGGTTTTAACAACTTGATTCGGTAAAAGCCCGAAATGTTGAGATATCTTCTTTAATTTCGGACTTTTACCACCGTCGAGTCGGTAAAACCTAGGTTTTACAAAAGCGACCGGTAAATGTTGACAAAATATTTGTCCTTGCCACGTTCTTGTAGAATTCGTCGAAATTTTGTGTCACAGTGTAAAGACTATTATAGTTAACTATCTTTCACCTTTTTGAAATTTATTTGGACTTAGCGTTCAAAAGTTATTGGGGACAATAGAGTTTGTTTTGAAATTAGGCATACTTCTATTTTGATCTCTAAAAAATTCATATCTTTTTCTTTTCTTATCTTATCTTTTATTTCTATAGCGTTTAAATTGTGTTTTGACAAGGTCTAGCAGTCGGCGTTTACTGCATAATTTTAGGATGCATATTTCCGAAGTTATTCGAGGGAACGTAGATTGCTATTCCTGTTTATGAGGGGAATCTAGCTTTTGCATTAAGTTTGTAATTGCCGTTACTTTTGAGGGGGGGGAAATAAAAATTCGCGCTTTATATCATCGTATATAGAGCAGTTTCCTCTATCGTTCGACGCCATGCGCTGAATTTTAAACTAAGAGAGAAAGTGGTGGAGGGCCGAAAACCGACGTTTTCTTAACTTTGTCGGATTTGGCCCGACTCACTCTTGACCATTTTTCATACGAGAATTTTTGGGTTGCCTTTTCGTGGAATTTTGCCCGGTGAGGGGGTGGTTTCGCCTGGTGAATCGATGGGGGGAGGTTACTCCCCCCCTCCCGGAGGGAGCATGTCCCAAAAGTACGGTTTGTTTGAGCGGGAAAACGTTATGTTTTCGGGCGTGGTCGAGAAAACGGTACTGGGGCCTTCCCCGAAAGGGGATATTATCTCCAATGGGACCGAAAATCAACTAGGCGCGTAGGGGAAGGAAGCCTTCTGCAGCAGGATTGGCTCCTCGACTAAAGCTGAGGATGCCTGCTCGAGGAGCCAAAAAAAAGGCAGCGGGAGCCCACGTCGGGATCTCGGCCGCACGAGGCTAATTAAAGAGCGTGGGGCAAGACTCCGAAGAGAAGGAGACGGAGGACGAGGACCTCTGGAATGATCAGATATCCCTGAGGGAAGGCGAGGACCCCATAGAGGTGGCACGCTCGGCTGCTCAGACGGTGCTGCAGCAGACGGCCAAGTCGGGGAACATAAATGGGTGTGTGAGGGGCACCATTAACGACGCCTGCCGTGCAATCGTGTCTGCTATGGAGCAACTACAATCGGGGCAGGAGAATGATGAGATTCGCTCCCTCAAGGCGGACAACAAGATAATGCAGGAGGAGCTGGAGATCATGAGGTCGGAGACGAAGGCTCTCAGAAGGGCTTTCTCTGAAAAGCAGAAGGTGACTCCTGCGGCTGACCCCAGCGGGTCGGATTTTGATCGCCTTACGTCAGAAATGGTGACACTCTTTGCCAGTTTTAAAGAGGAGCTCTCGGGAGAATTGTTCTCCTCTATTGGGAACATGGTGAACACCAGGTTAAAGAGAATCGAGAGCCGCCTCTCCCCAGAGCCGATCGTCCCGCCCACCACTAGAGGCGGATAAAAGAAAGGCGGAACGCGCCGCAAGCACACCTGCGGCACCTGGGCAGTTGCAACAGAAGGCGAACAGAAGGCCACACATTGACTACAGTCAAGTAGCAGCCACGGGATCTACACTGATGCCCTCTGCAAGACCTGGTCCTGCCTAGAGGGCGGGAAAGGCTGCTAATGAGCCCAGGCAGGTGGCCCCTACCCCTAGTAAACGTCGTGCAGCCGATGCCTTGCGGGAAAAACTAGAGGCGGCCATCGGCGACGTGGTCAAAGGCTACGCCGGAAATAGTGGCGAGAACCATTGCGACCCACGCAAAATGCTCGTCTGATGAAGTGAAAGCAGGTGATATCCGCTTTGGATTTGGTGGCTCTGGCTCAGTCCTGGTCCAGTGCCCAAAGTGGGGAGGTTGACGATCGGGTGGTCGGTTGCTCGAGTAGAAGTATTTGAGATGGAGCCGCTGAGGTGTTATAAGTGCATGGAAACCGGACACACGAGGGCCACATGCCCCTCAGCGATCGAGAGAGGCGACCTATGCTTCCACTGCAGCAAGCCGGGGCACAAGGCTGCAGACTGCCAGGCAGATGCCTTCTGCGCGGTTTGCCATCAGGCCAAATTGCCAGCAAGGCACAGAATGAGTGGCATCTCTTGCAATCCCCCACGGGTCAAGGGCATGGAAGCGCGGATGGGAAAAACCCAGGCCGTGACCCAGCAGAAGGAAACAAATGAGGGAGGTAGGTAGGAATAATATGGACCATTAATGCCAGGTACACAGGAGGTGTTCCAGTGCAACCTCGGTCGCTCTGCCCGCGCGCAGGACCTGCTTATGCAGAATTTTCCGGAATGAGGGGTTGCTCTGGCTGTGGTGGCGGAGCCATATAACGTCCCTCTCCGGGCCAATTGGGTGGGGTCGAACGATGGAAAGGTGGCACTGGGGGTCCCAACGGTTGGGGAGATCCTCGCAGGAATTGGAAAAGGGCAAGGGTTTGTAGCGGCAAAATGGAGGGGAATTGTTTTTGTAGGGGTGTATTTCTCCCCACTCTCCCCCTTTAGACGCCTTTAAAAGATTCCTGGGGGATCTCGAAGGGGTGGTGCAAAGAATTGGTGGGGTGCCCGTCCTTATTTTAGGGGACCTGAGTCGAGTTTGGGGCTGTCCCAATACCTACCTACCTAGGGGTGCCGAAGTTGAGGACTGGGTCGCGGTATTGGGACTAGTTGTCCTAAAGCAGGGCAACACGGAGACCTGTGTGCGCTGGAATGGTGGGTCTATAGCTGACGTGACCCTTGCGACCCCGGCTCTGGCAACACGAATTGCCGAGTGGCGTGTACTGGAGGACGAAGAGACCCTATCTGGCCACTTATATATCCGTATGAGTGTATCCTCATGTCGGAGGACGGCGCCGCTCGGTCCCAATGGCCATGGTGCTAGAGGGAACGAGTTCACCAGATGGTTGATGGCCCGCCTGGATAGGGAGATGGCAGAGGAGACCGCCATTGTTGAGGCCTGGAGTGCCCCCCTGCTTGCTCCTAGAGAAGTGGACCAACGGGCGGTCCTATTTAGAAGGTCCCTAACGGTGGTTCGCGACGCATATAGATGCGTCGCATAGCATAGGCTCCGCGCTAGACCATACCGGGGTAAGCGACAGGTCTTCTGGTGGAACCAGGAGATTGCCATCCTCCGCAAGACCTGCAATGATGCTCGGCGTGCCTACACTCGGTGCAAGAGGAGGAGAACGCACACAGCGGCGGAGGAAGAACTTCTCCACACCTCTATGGCCGAGAAGAAGAGGGCTCTCCAGCAAGCTATCCAAGAGGCGAAGAATGAGGGTTGGGAGGAGTTTCTGAAAACCCTCAATAGGGATCCATGGGGGCGGCCATACAAGATGGTGCGCAAGAAATGTGCGCTCCCCCCATGGACTCCATGGAGCCAGTACTGTAGTTGTGGAAGGCCTGTTCCGAGAAGCACCAGACTTTGACGCACCGGTGATGGCTCCCCCAACGGTGGACCCGGAGGAAACCCTCGTCGTTCCCCCTGTCACCGACGACGAAATGGAGTGGGCGTCAGAGCGGCTGAGAGCCACACGCAAAGCGCCAGGGCCGGACGGTGTGCCAGGGAAAGTGTTTTTCCTGGCACGCAAGCATCTCGGGGACAGACTCAGGTCCCTAATGGATGAATGCCTGGAGACGGGGAGGTTCCCGGAATGTTGGAAGGAGGGACGATTGTGTCTAGTTCGGAAGGAGCGGCGCCCACCTGGCTCCCCTGCAGGATACCGCCCCATAGGCACCTGGAGGGAACGGGCTCGAACCTGAGCGATAACCAGTCGGAGGAGAAACCTACCAGGCTAGGGCCCACATAAAATATACGTACGTGGGCCTTGTTCTGGACAGTAAGTGGACATTTGAGGAGCACTTCACGAGACTGGCTCCCCGTCTCGTGGGTGCAGCCTCTGCACTAGGCCGTCTACTACCCAATATGGGTGGGCCTAATGCCCCATGCAGGCGGCTCTATGCGGGAGTGGTTAGAAGCATGACGCTCTACGGGGCACCAATTTGGGCTGGCAGACTGACGGAGCGAACGAGAGCGTTGCTCCGTCTGCCGTAGAGGGTGGTGACCCAAAGAATAGTTAGGGACCGCACTACCTCTCAAGCTGCGGCGTGCCTGCTTGCTGGCACCCCGCCCTGGGAGTAAGACGTGGTGGTATTAGCGGGGAGAGAGGAATTAGAGGGCGCTGCCTCTCCGGCGCAGACAGCAAGGTCGAAGGCGACTTGTCTTTAATAGACAAGACCCCTAATTGAGGCGTGGGACCAGGGGGTTCGGGACCCGCATTGCACGGCCCCTAGTACTTGATCGGGGGGGGGGGGGGGTTGATCAAGAGTTTCTGATTACCCCCTCCTCTCGTGCTAGAGCTAGGACGCCAAGGTAGCATGTTATTCGAACCCATGGCGCCCTTGTTAACAGCAAAGAGGGTGAAACGCCGGAGTGGGGTTTAGTGGGTAGGGCCAACTCTTCCCCTGTAGAGGGGTCATGAGCGGCGAGTCCCACATACCTCCCAACTAGGCCTTCCCGGGGCCTAGGAGACGATGCGTAAAGGCATTCCCCACTCCGTCAAAAAAAAGGTCCCCTTAACGGCGTTCGTTACATCCCCGCTAACGGCGTTTGATTTCGCAGGACAAACACAGGCAGGTAAATCTAGTCACTTAAAATTGCAACACAATCCCCAATAAAGCGCATTACTCGGGGACTGTTATTGCCCTTCAAGCAGATCAGCTTTACAGACCTAGAAAAATGAGATGATACGACGCTTGATCTATAGGTATTTGCCGTTCCCCGCGGGTCCTGGGTGCAAATTTAGCGTCTTTACACTGTGACACAAACTTTCGGCGAATTCAACAAGAACGAGGCAAGGACTAAAATATTTTGTCAACATTTACCGATCGCTTTTGTAAAACCTAGGTTTTACCGACTCGACGGTGGTAAAAGTCCGAAATTAAAGAAGTTATCTCAACATTTCGGGCTTTTACCGAATCAAGTTGGTAAAACCTAGGTGTTACCGGTAAAACCTAGGTCTAACAGCACTTCGGGCTTTTACAGTAACATTTACACCATTAGAACATTTTTTAGTAGTAGGGGATCATCCATTAATTACATCACACCTCAAGGGGAGGGGAGGGGGTCCACAAAATTTGACATATCGTGACACGGGAGAGGGAGGAGTTCCATGTTTGTGACCTCACAATCCTCGCATACAATTTTTTTTTACAAAATCTAAGTTAGAAAAAAATCAACTTTTAACAAACATTGTACCAAACTAATTTTCTACATTTCGGATTTGTTTAAATACTTTCGTTCCCTGTCAATTTGATACAGTTTTTCTGGCAATCTTAATAAAAAGCTAGTTTCAAAATGATGTTGTAATTTTTACCTTCCTAAACTAAAAATCTAAATGTGACGTCACACTAGTGGGGGTGCAGTTAATTGTGACGAAGTGTGACAAGGGGGAGGGAGGGGTCAAAAACTTATGAATTTGGTGTGACGTAATAAATGGATGATCCCTAGGGTGTGCGTATGTGTATGTACAGGTTGCTGACTATACTAGCTGCTTAGCTGCCGCTCCTCATTTGTTTAACCACTGCAAACTATAAAGGTCAAAACACACACCAGGATCCCTTCATTTGCACGTAGATTACACACATTATCTTATGAATCACAATGACTAACACCGCAGCGGCAAACAGTACTGTACCTTTATCAAATGCACCTTATCTCTATTGAGATAACGACGAAGTTGGAATAACGCGGATTGTAGTTACGTCAAATTAGGATAATTTTCACATGAAACATTTACCCAAGTGCTTACCACGTCTTTGTACCTTACCTACCTATTTTGTATTAGGTACTTGTAGATTTACAGAAGAAGTTTTATTAAACAAGTTTGGTGTAAATGGATCATACCTACCTACAATTGATTCAACCAACTTGACCTACTTAAGCCGACCACCGACTATTAAGGTGCTCTTACACGGGCGATTTTTTGGGCAATTATTGCCCGGCGATACGTTTCCGAAACTAATGGAGCAATTTGGAGCAATTAATTGAGCAATACGAGGCAATTTCTAGATATTGCGGCTATCATTGCTCCACTCACGTGCCTTTACACGGGCAATTTTTGGGCAATTTGCCTAGTTTCCCGAATTGCAGCATATGGGGCAATTAATGGAGCAAGAATGGCGCCATACTTGAGCAATGATTGCTCCATATTGAGCAATATTTCGTATTGCTTGAAATTGCTTTATATGGCCGTGACGTCAAAAGTGCGGCAATTCGGCAATTTTTATCGCCCGTGTAAGAGCACCTTTAGTCCGCCTGCAAGTCCGCCTGACGATCTCGGCCTGTCAGTTAGGACAAAAATTTGCCGGCTCCGAACAACTGACAGGCCGATATCGTCAGGCGGACTGCAGGCGGACTATAGTCATAAGTAGTCGGTAGCCGCCCTTACAGTGTAATTGATATTATAACTTAACCCCCCTTATTCATAAACGAGTTACACGCATCATTCAACTAATAATTGTTTATCCGTATCTGTCATTTTTTAACCGACTTCAAAAAAGGAGGAGGTTCTCAATTCGACAGACTTTTTTTTGTATGTATGTTACTCGATATCTCCGTGAATCGTGAACCGATTTTCAATTTTTTTTAATCGAATGGGTATAACCCCTAGATGGTCCCATTGTCACGAAGTCGAGGTCTGATGATGGGATCCTGGAGAAATCGAGGGAACTCTTCAACTATTATAGGCACACAGTGATTTCATTATTTTTTACAGCAACTCGGCCACTTCCTCTTGGAATAGCGGATCCTAAGTGAAGTCGGTTCTTTTTTGTTTAAAATTGTGTTTTAAATAAACTCAGAAAACATAAAATAACTAACTGAGGCAAGTAAGACGAATATGAACAAGGAGGTAATACTATTAGTATAATGTAGCCTATCGAATATCGCGTAAAGTTTTCTGAAGATATTTTTCATATGAACCCTAAGTGCATTACTCGAATAAGTAGACGTTTGACTTTGTCCTAACGAAGTTTATAGTCTGGCGAAGGTCGAGTCGAAGTGAAGGGGTTACTAAATCTAGACTAGACATAACTGCTGAGACCTAAGTCGGTAAATAGTATTATAGTCTTATGACCAATGTAAACTTATAAGTGCTTAAGTAAGGTTGTAAGTACATTATTCTCTAAAATTTACTGTCTAAACTCTAAGTTAAATTGGAATTATAATTACAATTGTTACAAATTGTTTAATGACTTACTTTGTAAAACCTAATCAGCACATTGGTAAATATAATTACATTTTAAAATAAGTAGCAGTATGGCAATTAATTTAAAAAGACGATAGATTAGTAAAGTCGATAGATTAAAAAACTCATGCTTGCATTACACATATATTTTTATCAACGAACCAGAGGTATAAAAGCCTGTCATTACGATCCTAATCTAACACATGCATGAACTATAATGAAAAAAATTATGTATATACATATTATGTGTAACTCAAGTTAGTCGTGTCGTATCAGGCCATCAAGGAGAAGGCAAAAGACAGATATACATGGAAAATGCTCCACCGACAAGAGCCCAAGAGATGATGATGGATTCAAGTAAGTAATAGGCATAGGGAACAGGGCGCTTCAAATTCTTCAAAAGCATTTATAAAGGTTTTCTATAGCAGTAAAAACTACGCTGTCTATCCATCATTGTAGTACAAGCATTCAGTTTGTATTAAAAGCTATTAGAAATCTAGCAGGATAGTAACGATAATATCACAATATCGTTGCATTGCATAAATACCGATGGTGATTTGCAAGACTCGGTGAAAGGCGGTCGTGACTGCGCTGAGAATGGCTAACCTTTGCAGAAATAAGTACTGTACTTACTATATTAAGAATTTTATTTAAACGCTGGTCTTCTTATCCTATTTTGCATAGGTACATCATCAGTCCGTGAGCTCTAAAAAGTTCGGGTTTTAGAAAGAGACGTCGGGTGTCAATCAACAGTGACACATGAAAAAGCAGAACAACAATATTACCTACGTGTGTCATCGCCGGTTCCCGAAGGTTCTTCTTAAAGCTCACATACTTACTGTACTGTAGTTGTAAGTTTAACTTTGTGTTTTGCTTTTGTTACTAACTAATTATGGTTTTTTTTTTATATAAATGGCTTTCTCCCTTTGCACATGAGCAATGGGAATTCTGCCAATGACAAGTTGACGACGTTAATCACATTTTATTTGTTAAATAAATATAGGCAACGTTGTTCGGTTTTAGCCTTGCTCTTTGTAAGGGTGATAGCTGTTCCTTACAAACACGTGGCGGCCATGCCAGGACAACTGTCCATTAAACTACAGAGAGTTTACACGCGGTTTGAGACTAATTCTTCATTAGCTGCACACTTTTATTAGATCACCGCACAATAAGCTATCAATATTACACACTGAACTACTTAAATGAGCAAAAAATAAAAAATGTTTCTCAAGCGTCCAAACTACCCTGCGTTACGAACAGAAGTCCAACTAATTATGGATGTCAGCGTCCGAAATAAATGATTTTTAATTTGAATTTTGAATAGTGTGTGTGACCGAAGTGACGCTATAGCAAACGGCCGTATGTCGATTCAAGGGGCCAATTCAACAACCGAAAATTGCCAGTCGCTAGTCAGATCACTTTGACACATTCTAGTATTTGTGTCGATCAAATAGTGAGTGATCTCGCATGGAATCCACAGTTCACACTGTTCAGTTTGGCATGTCGAATACTATTCGAGGAACAGGGTTCAAGAGCAACGCTGGCGTGTTGATTAGTCGATCTGCATTATACTCAAATAGTTGTATGATAAAACATATTGGCTTCAATCCATATAACTACCTCATTCTTTAACGACGAAACTTAAGTAGGTATTAATATTATTTAATGTGGATCCAAACGCCGCTGCGTTGTACTGTATCGCTTAACAGACTTCTGTCAGTTGTAAAAACAGTCAGATTTATTTAGGCAGTTAGCTAAATGGCCGCTTATATTAAACGTTTTTTTTTGAACAAACGATTTCTAACTATTTAATATACCTAACCTAAGAGACTTGCGTTAAAATTTGGCAGCCACATAAAATACTATCATCGAATCCAATCCTAAAGATGTTTATTTTAATTATTCTATAAAAATGAAAGCTTATTTATCGTAACTAGCAGTCAAATTCCGACATATTCTGTTAAAACCATATCTATTTGTTACGATGAAGAGGCTCACTTCGTTTTCAGTAGAAAATATTGAACAATAGAACACCGAGATCATTTTCAAATTAAAATTAGCCTGCAAAACTATAACCATACTACTAAGACTTCCGAAGTTAATTTCTGAAGAAAACTTATAAAATATACTACCAAGAACATAGAAAGGAACTTCTATTGTTGCAAGATATCGAAGCCAAGATAAGTTTCCGAACAAAACCGAGCTAATAATGCTTCTAGCGTTACTGAATAAACGCAGATGTAAAAAGCAGCTGAAATAGGATGAACACTCTTAATAGTAACACCGTGCGGTATCGTCAGATTTTTATGAGATCCGAATTGGAGCGCAGCACTTCGGGCGGACTGTATAATGAGATTTCATACAACTTTTCCGGCGTAAGCCTGCAAAGAAATCTTAAATTCAAAGATGGCGTCAGGTTTACGAACAGCTGATTATTATTACAAACACCATATTAACAATCAGCCTCTCACTCTAAGTGCATACCGTCACCATTCCGTCGGTGGAAAACAAAAGACTAACACAAAAAATATCATCTACATATGTATAAATTAATAAACAGGGTCCATATAGAAATTCTATATCGAATACGGGTCGGACTCGTCACGGTGTAGCGCCGTGATCCTTTATTACAAAATAAGCTCAAGTCTTATGGAACAATAGACTGAAGTTTTGTTTCCCAACTCTTCAGGAATACGTGTAAAGAAGTTTTCAACTTAAGAATATGGTATTGGAAAGTTTAATGGATTAAGTATATTCAAAGAACCTGGATCTTTGTGTAACTTTGTAAGGATGCGAGGAGTGTATGGGCTCGTTGAATGGCACCTATTTCATACAGTTACGCGTATTGCTGTGTGTAATGTACCTCCATTATTTTACCATTTATGTCTCAATTGACAATAATCATTTCTATTGTCATTTCTAGGCTGATCAAATCAGCAACGCAGATGCTTTCGACTTGTATGTG
This sequence comes from Pammene fasciana, assembly GCA_911728535.1. Classification (NCBI taxonomy): domain Eukaryota; kingdom Metazoa; phylum Arthropoda; class Insecta; order Lepidoptera; family Tortricidae; genus Pammene; species Pammene fasciana. The sequence goes on along the minus strand of OU452273.1, from coordinate 28,586,371 downwards.
TCGGCGGCCGATCGTAAAATCAGGCATATCGTGAAACGTGAAAATCTTTGACTCGTTCCCTGAGTCGACGAAGCCCCGCGTCGTCGGGCATCTGAAGCAACCTAACGTACCTAACCTACCTATACAATGGTTTAATGTGACTATCGTTAAAACATCACACAGGAACATTACGATCTGCCTGATTTTACTATATATGGATGCCTTGCCAGTGTTACGTGTTCATATAAAAATAATAAGAAACAATCCATCGTTGACTTTTCGCACAAAGCATCAAAATCGAATGCTAAACGCAGGTACCTATAACACAGCTTTATAAAACTTAAAGGTGCTCTTACACGGGCGATAAAAATTGCCGAATTGCCACAATTTTGACGTCACGGCCATATCAAGCAATTTCAAGCAATCCGAAATATTGCTCAATATGGAGCAATCATTGCTCCAGTATGGCGCCATTCTTGCTCCACCTAATTGCCCCATATGCAGCAATTCGGGAAACTAGGCAAATTGCCCAAATATTGCCCGTGTAAAGGCACCTGAACGGAGCAATGATTGCCGAAATAATTCCCGCTTTATCTAGAAATTGCCTCGTATTGCTCCATATTGCTCCATTAGTTTCGGCATCGTATCACCGGGCAATAATTGCCCGAAAAATCGCCCGTGTAAGAGCACCTTAAAACATGCAAAAGCAATACAGCTTCGTCGTTCAACGACTACATAAATAATAACATCTGTTCTGTGCTAGTTTGAATTAATTATTTCGCCCTACTTCTCGATCTAAGGATGCCTAGGCGTCGGACCAAGCTTTGTGAAGCTCATTTAACCCTATTCGACCCTCAATAATAATATCCGGTACACAATACGTCATTCATTAGCCTTAATTCACTGTTGCACTCACCTTACCATTGACAATTAGACAAACGACGGTTTGAAACGTTCGCTGTCCGACGCCGCGTGCGCCTGAGTTGATTTCAAACGCTGCTAATTTGAAGCAGCAATGTGAAGTGTAGGAAAGGCCGCTAACGCTTCAGTAGGTCCTACTCAACTTTCACGATAGTTTTAAAAAGGCGTGAATACGATGAATTTAGTTACTAGTTGTACTTTCATTAGCTTTATGTATGCAGACTAATTATTGCATGTGCTGTTATTTGAAGATACGCCACTATAACAAACATGCAACGTTTTATTGTAGTTTATCATCATGAAACTGGAATACCTAAATTGGGCCCAAAACTTATTGGTAAATAAAAGACGCTTGGCCGCTCAAGCTTATAATTAAAAATGTGTATAATCAGAACATAAAGATATGATAATCTTATCATGCAAGATAATTTTATTAAATCCATGCTACATATCGCCAAATGTAAGCTCAGAGACCAGTTTTGGAGAGTGCCGTTTCTGCCATAACATTATTATAAATAAAATAAAATAAATCATTTATTTCAAGCTTCAAGGCTCAGCTAGTATGTCAATAAGATATCAAATTATTTTAATCTTACGAGTAATAGCGAAACAGTTCCATTCTTATAGAAATATACAAACATTATTGAATGTGTAGTTAAGGCTTGTATGGTTTCTGTGGCGCGGCCCGGCTGCCTTTGCCATGACGTCATCATGTAACCGGACCGTCAGCGACGGTTGGCATTTCACTTATTATTCTAAAAGGACGTAACCTTTTAAAAACACCAAGGGACTTACTACATTTCAGGATGGCCGAGTCGGAATGCGGTTTAGTAGGGTTGCCACTTCAAAATGCTAGTCTACCTGCGTGTGAGTATAGACGGTCGTTCCGCTCGCAAAATTATGTTTTTTTTGGAAGGGCATATTTGTATAATTTTATTTTTATTGAGATATTATGTTATTATTAGGAGGAAATATTGTTTTTATTTTATACTTGACCTAAAGAAAAAACATGCCTACCACATTCCAAAACATTCTTCTCATCTGTATTATTTAATTGTAATAACGGATGTTAATACACGGTATTGGCTAAATTAAAAAAATATGCTTAAGATTACAATTTTTGTATTCAATTAAGCTTAACAACAATAACAAATTATATCTGACTTTTAGAAATACTTATTCATAAAAAAAAGTGTCATCCTTTATTAAAAGGGCATATACCTGGTGACCGATGCGCTCGCGTCGGCCCCGGCTACTCATACATACATACATACATACATACATACACATTGTATGCTCGTAATATTATCTGGTTGTTAGCGGGCTTGTTTTAAACTGTAAACCCTTATTTACCGTTACCACGCCGTGTTTTCTTAGAACCCGATGTTATGATTCATATAAACATTCATGGTATTTCCTGCTCGATCAATACATGGCCAAATCAGTAACAGTATAACAAGCGAAAACTTTAAAAGCCATCTACTTAATTCAAGCGCTTAAGTTTATGAATACTTAATCCAAGTTAGGCCTTAAGTATTAAAAATTCACGTCCCTCTGCGATTTGGGATTTGGGACAATATTTCAAGTTCCCTGAATTCGAGTTTGTTTAAATATTTACCAGTCTAAAGATAAAAATAAAATGCAAAAAATGAGGAACCACGAATTTCGCACAAAGTGATAACTCTACACAATTGCTAAAAAAGCAGATAAACCAACGAAATCGAAAGGTTAATAGATCTTTTTGCGTCTGGGGTATTGTACTCACTACAAAGCCGGGAACCGCGTCCATTTTGAATCAAACCTACCACGGATTTGAGGCAAAAATTTCGATTGTTTGGCGAATGGTCTGTCAACGATACCTCACCTCTTGATGCTAAAAAAATCTTGGTACAGAACCGCGGTACGCTTACAGAAGTTGCTATTGTCACAATGAAACGGTCAGAATCGGTTTTAGAAGCATCGAATCCATAGGAAATTCAGACATGATCGAATTGTTTGACCACCTTAAGATATAGTTATTTGTTATACAAGGGGTGAAAGTTGTATTTTACGTGCGAGTGTTATTTGAAACACGAGCTAGCGAAAGGATTCTATTATTGACCACGAGCGAAGCGAGTGGTTCAAAAATAGAATCCTGAGCGTAGCGAGTGCTTTAATACACGAGACGTAAAATAACTTTCACCCGTGTATAACACAAAACTTTTCACCTCACTACAGCGAGGAAAATAAGAAAAAGGGTGCATTTTGCTCGGTTTCCCGTAATTCCTCAGGTGTTTAATACTTCTTCATCACTCGAATCACTAATTTTTAACAAAACAACCTAGAAAAACATGCGAATATTTAACGTTGATATGATGGATGAATTGAAATGAAAAGTTTTGACGTAAAAGGTTTTATTAAATGTCAGATGCGTTTTGTTCGTACGTAGACTTATTCGGCTGTCAGAACAATTTATCCGTTTTTACAAAAAGAATGAAGATTAATGTTGAATGTTGATATTTATGAATTAAAATAAAGTTGTAAGACTGTATTAAGTGTTTTTACTCGATGCAATTCATTAATTGCGATGTTAAAAATTCTGCACGTTTAACGTTTTACGTTTTGTTAGCTGTCAAATGTCACATAAGCCACTTGTCACTTATGTCAAAACTCTTTCACCACATGTGGATAAAAAGCGATTTTCACAATAGATATTAAACAAACAAAAAGGGCTTTCCGAGCTAGTGAGGTGAAAAGTAATTTACGCCTTGATAAAAAATATAAAAGATAAAAAGGTCCGTTCTTGACCGGTCAGCAACTAGTTGACGGGCTTACTATACATACATATTTAGAATAACTAACGAAGGAACTAAACTGGACAGGACAAGAGGATAATATTGGAATTGTGATGACCACAGTAGCACTGGCACCCCAGTACGCTACAGACAATTTTGTAAAATAAATAGTAGCAAGCTTGGAGCCTTATATTGCCCTAGCATAACGAGTATATCGTTTACGTTAGCCGATCCGTTATCGAATGCATGATAACAAACTAGCCCGTGGATTGCCGTAACGCCGCAACGTGATTACGGTCACGCGAATAACTATACCTAATTGCGATGATTTTGGTGGGCCTGTTTCTTTGCCAGCGACTTCTCCATGTAAAAGAATAAATAAGGATACATTTTCTGAGTAAAAATTGCTTTTTGTTGATTACCGAGTTTAAACCAACGGGAGACTGTAGGAAATCATTAGATGAGATGAAATGAGAGCCAGACTGTTGTTGAAATCGTCAGAGTTCTTTGTAAAAAGAACCCAACTAGCAAATGATGTCGTATAAAAGTCACCAGCTCGTTTATACGACTAAATTTACTCTCATTTAAACGTACTGGTGACTTTTATATGACATCATTTGCTAGTTGGGAATTTAGTAAATATTGATCCCAATTGTTCGTATTTACTTTTATCTTTTCTCACCAATTTATCGATTCAACTACTGAACAACATTTGGTTATAAAATATAAATCGTCTCGAAAAATTTGGCATCACATCATAGAAAACCTCGCCTACATAGCTCCATTCAATATACAGACAGGATACCTACAGAAACCAGGTGGGCTCACCACATTAATAAGAGATTCTCATCACCCGGCAGCTAGGAAAACCACGTAACAACAACAGAACGACTGTTTAGATTAAACTTGTTTATGAATAAGAATTAACACGTACGTATGTAGGTATAATTAATGGATACAGATACAATTAGAATTCCTTCTCGAGCGCGCGACGCGTTTGAGCATTCTTGTTGCTGTGTTTACTACTTGTCATTACCTGGCGTCGTCTGGAGGAGGATTGCTTTGAAGACCGATTTTGGCTCTTTGGCTACCAAGGATCTTGCCGTTTTTATTTAAAATCCAGTGCGACGTGAGTGTATCAATGTTGGGAAATCCATCTGTCTCCCATTTTAGGAGATATTTTAAGTTTTTTGTCTCGTGTATAAGATAGCATGTATTTCTGGTTCCCACTTTCTGCGGCAGCTTAAAGTTTTATAATTAAATGGTTTCGATTTCATAGGGTCGTAGGTACTTAGTGTACTTAAGATGGAACACTTAGTACCTATTTGACTTTGCCTAAAATCGCAAAAACTTATGAAAAGCAAGACGTATCTACAAAATTTTAAATGACCAACACTGCACGTTGCACAAAGAGAATTCGGGGACCAAAACAGGAAACCGCCGACGTGTAGCTCCCAATTCTCCGTCGTATTTGCGGTTTGAGGCTGACTCGTTTCAGAAACGGCCTGAGTCTGACCCGTGTCACGCATTGTTCGCAACCACGTATAGACACTTCGGCTTTTAGGCTTGAGCCTTTGGACTGAAGGCTAACGAGTTTTCTGTATTTATTTTTTTACTAAGGCGTAGATATCAAAATAAAAATTGTCAGAATAGCCTATACGGGAAGCGAATATCACACAAAAGGGCCCTGTCTCTTCGAATTCGAATAAGATAGGAACAAATGTTGAGTAAAAAGAATTTCAAATTATCCATAATATTTTACTATTTTGTGACAATTCTGGGGTTATTGTTACGCTAAATGTTATTCGTCTAATAAACCCAAATGTGAAAACGAAAGATACTTATTGCACCTTATTTGCTTAAAATCGATTTCCTAGATTTTAGCCGAACAAGGAACGGCGCAAAATTTCCTTCGAAGGTAAAGTATAGACGGCGCGCACTCGTAATTCGATCACGCCTATATCTTAGCAGCCTCTGTCAAGTTAAGTAGGCACCTAATGGAAATTCTATGTACTGTAAGTATATCGCTATATCGCTAAACGAGGAACGTTTTTATGCGTTTACTTCGCGATTGATTTATCGGCACCGCACCTTCGTACAATGTCGGCGAGAATTGAATTATTCGACGCGCGTGTGGGTTTAAACCTCTGTTTATCAGGGAATACACGGTGTTTTCTGCAAATCGCACTTTGTTGTAATATCTTGGTAAATCTAGTCGTCTTCAGTATCTTTCTTTTTAGTCCCGGCTTCTTGCCACGACTTGATAATGAGCCTAGGGTCCGCTCGGCATCTTGATCCCCTTACAATCCAACCCAGACGGGAAATTAGGTCTTATTTGGATTATGTATGTCTGGTTACCTTGAAACTCTGATACCTACGAGCCGGGATTTGAACCTTTGGGTCATAAAATAAGACACAAGCCAAACATGCAATTAAGTTTATGTGAACACCAGACATATCTTTATTATGGTTAGACACCCTGTAGAAAGTCCTACCTATTTCAATGCAAGCCCCACTGCGCAACTAATGAAACTTTGCTTTCCAAAAAAACTGTTGCTTCGTTCTTTTAAACGCTAATATTAAGTCTTAGTACCCAATGCAGGCACTAAGGCTATTAGAGCTAAGCTTCCTAACAATAACGAGCATCTAAGTTCATTATTTCTAGTACATCTGCGTCTACAAAGATTGTAATCGTGTATAAAAATCGCTTCAAATTGTAATGTTTTCCCATTCTCGGAATAGGCTATTCCATTTTACTGCCTTGGGGTCGTTAAGAGAAAAAGTCTAGAGGGAAACAAGGATATTATATCCAATTCGATAAAGTAAACTACCTGAAGAGTTTAACTCTATTACTTAATTTAAAAGGTTGGGAGGACGGTGTTGTTTCAGCAGCGGAACAGCTCCGTTCTACACTTTTACTGGCTCAAATGATACTTATATTTCTTACAAAACGAGGAAGTTTTCTTACAAATGGTGGCAAGATTTAATTGAAGAAAAGAAAGTATATTCTGCTGTGTTTGTCTAACAATTAAACGGTAAAGCTACTTCTTTCACTTACGTAAGTCACCACAGATTTACTTAGGAACAGTTAACATAAAATTACGAACAGTATTCGATGCAACCTGTAATTTTTGTATGCAGATTTTTATTTCCTTATACAAGTAGTACCATTAAACTAAAGTAACCACAACATTATTCTCCAATATACACAACTCGTAAACCAAGTCACGGAGCAACCCGAAGGAGATTGAAACTTAAAAATGGTCTCGCCGTACATTGCGGCACAAGTTTGCGAAAAAGTTCCGCATATTGTCACATCTCGGGATTCACCCTTGTTACTAGTTTAGAATGTAAGTTTTATTGCATCGCGGAACACAACTGTTAAAGTTGGGAGCAAAGATTCCTGAATTGTATGCATCCCACGTACGGAGCGGATATTTGTCCGACTTATTTCGACGTTAGCGTCGTCTGTTACTGTTATCGTCTCGTGATGCTTGCATGGCGTAGAGTTATAGTTATAACCCCATCCACACAAATCTGCATTTATTTCTAGTAAAAGATTTAAACGTTTTTCATCCTCATCATCATCATCGCCAGACTGATGAACTGTTTGACCGCGCCTCAAAGTAGGTCGTAATCCTTTGGAAGGAAGACCAGGATGAAGATACTTTGACGGTATCTTGCAATCTTGTTCGTATGTAATTCGATTAAATGAAAACATTCCATTGAATTTAACTCTACTAAGTGTTATTATCATTATCGACAGTTATATGTATATCGACATTTGTCTCTAAAGCATTCACATGTAAACCTATTTCGGGCAGAATGTTATCTAACGCAATAAGCAATTATCCTAACATCAACAATTAACCTGTTCCAAGGAATACCGTGGCGACATGTACAATAATGGCGGAATTGTAATTAATCCGGATACAATAGATCTGTATTAAGGAACAAGCCTGTATATCGTTGCTGTCTACATGTCGTATCTACAAAACCACCGTTCAAAACTAGGCTTTATCTATTCGACGCTAAGGGTGTTTATAGACTAAGCTTTTAGTTATGTAGGATGTTGTGAAGTTTACTTCGGGGGTACCACTGGGGGTAATAAACCGAGTTGACCTACTCGATAGTATTGCTGAAATATATCTCGCGAAGTACTATAAGGGACAGCTTTACAGCCCTCTATTTGATGGAACTGCCTATGATCTGGGACGGAATTAGTTAACACATAAGGGAAACGTTGATTACGTATCTGCTTCAATACAGTTTTGACTGTGTCCGGAATTGCTAATTTATCTTGCACGCAATTCTGTGATTGAAATTGCGGTTGTCTTATATACTAGGATAGATAGAAGAGTAATTTATGTAAAGTGGAATTGAAAATCTGATTGATAAATATCTAAGAAAGACTATGTAATATAATATCGTACATTCATGAAAACAAATACTGTAGGTGGACAAACGTCATTAGTTATGTCGTGTTCGTTTTTATGTATCTCCAATTGAATTAACGGCTTGATAATAACAACATTGTGTAAGTCACACAAACATGAATGTAAACCTAATTTTAATGACAAGTTTATAAATAACATCCTAAAAAATGTGTCTGACATTTATGTGGGACGAAAATAATCCCTACAAGGAACATGATACACAACACAATTTAAACCTTTGGAAAAAATAAAGCAATGGAGGAAAGGGTAAGCCCTTGAGAGGGAAAATTGGTATTGTAATTCAAACGTGTTTGTTTATTTACTTTGTAATTGGAATGCATATTCGCTCCCGTTGCCTGTGTATTTTTTGACAATTATAGGATTTGACAAGACTAGAGTATAAAGTAGTACCTACCTATACATACTTCGTGAAGAGTGCTCTTACACGGACGATTTTTCGGGCAATTGTTGCTCGGCGATACGATGCCGAAATTCATGGAGCAATTAATTGACGATTACGGGGCAATTTAATGGAGCCAGAATGACCCGCGAATTTGAATATTAAGCAATATGGAGCAATCATTGCTCCATATTGAGCAATATTCAAATTGCTTGATATGGCCGTGATGTCAAAATTCCAGAAATTTGGCAATTCTTATCGCTCTTAACATAGCGCAAGACCAAGAAAACAGCATAAAACCAAGCGTCTAAACACAACTAAAGTTAACGATCGTACATCGCTCTAATTTCCATTTCCACTAGCGGAAAAAAACGGAATAGTCATTACAAAAGCTATTTTCCGCAGCATTCGTAATTAAGCTGCAGATAGAACAATAGATCTGTATTAAGCGACCGTACTGGCCCCCTGTGCATTGCGAACCGATACCACTGGAAATTACCAAAAACTCTTATCTCACGCGAGCTTTACTCTTAATTCCGACTTTACGACTTAAACATAAAGTTCATATTGTAATAACAGGATGGAATGAGATATGGTTTATGGAAATTATGGAGTGTGGTTTAAAAATACAACATCAGTTCGAGACAGTGACAAATTTTAATTGATTTAGGAACTAAGCTTGTCGAAGTGTTAACGCTCGTTTATTTTGATGCCCAGTTATTAATGAAGTGATGTATTGATTGAAGGTTGTTAATGCACTCCATGGATACCGAGTAGGTTTTTGTTTTGACATGTTATTGTTGGATAGGTTTAACGTTGTGAACAGTGCTCTTAGAGTCTGAACTCTGAAGTCATCATCACCAAATACGCGACGGACGTCTACGTATGCGTTTTTTACGCAGGAAAATGCGTTTACGCATCCCCCCGGGGCCCGGGGAAGCTATCTTCTATTATTCATCTTCACACCATGAACCCAAATTGCACACTGCGATTTTGAAGTAATTGACTTCGACAAACTGTCAAGTATTTTTCAAGATTGGAAAGCGTCAATAGGCTGTGGTGTCCACCCCCGTTGAGCTGATTGTTTTCCACCGACGTACTTACGCTTAAACTTCACTTGTCACTCCGGCATCGCTCTATGCAGCCATTGAAACGGTGTCATCCCAAGGTTGTCACCATAAATCGTCTAGAGACGAAAGGACTAACGATGATGATGTGTATGTATGTATACCTACTCGTAACTATGAACATAGAGTGAGTGAAGTGTGTTTCAGCCTTTCATCGTGCCGGTAAACTCGCCGGACGGCCGCCGACGTGTTAGTTTCCGGTGCCGGCTCCGATCACTTCCGATTGCTTTTGCGCTACAATGCGGCCTTAATATCTGAGGTGTTATTTCGATATGACGAGAGCTGAAGGCTCTGTAACCAATGTAAGGGTTCCGATTTTTTATACCAAGCTGTAGCAGCTGCAATCTAAATTAAACTAAAATAGCAAGGATACACGGTTCATTTTGAAGTCTCGCCGTGCGAATGCTTGTCGGTGCCAATGTTAAATTATCTTGTACCATAACAAAAGCGAAAGCGATGGACCGATAATATATTCAGGACCAGGACAGATAGGTAAGGTTCTGTTTTTTTTTTGTCTGAACTCAAGTGGACAGCTAAGTGCACATACAGTCCACACACGAGCTCTGCGCATTTTCGAACTGAAACAGATGAAATGCGCGGGAATGTAGGAATCGTGGAAGCAAGTGGGGCCTACAATTTACTTTTTACATAGCTCAAGGCTACAGTTACCTATTCGGCTAGCGATAGTAGCGTTTGGAACTACCCTCGAGTGGAAAACGCTTTCATGACGATCGACTTACATGAAACTCTATTGTGCTCCATTCGGCCGAAACGCCCCAAGTTCCAATCTGCGACTCACTTAAATTATCATTTGCGACCTTATTATAGTGGGACTAGGTCTATTCTTGGTTAGTTGGACTTCGTTTGTGCAGCGATAAGTCGTTTCTTTTCGTTCGAAAGCGTATTTTACTTTCGGTTCGGATGCTTCGTTCAAAAAATTTAGAAATTGCTCAGAAGAAATCAGGAACAACGTTAGAGAAAATAATGTTTTTTTTTATTTGAACGTCCAAAGACTTGTGGCTTTCCTAATTTTCAACATTTACTGTACCGTACCTACTTCTGCTGAGCCTCTTAGAGATGAGGACAGCGAAATTAGCTCGTACGTCCTTACACATATCATTATTAGCTTGTCGCCACTGTAAAACAGTAATGGAACAAACAAAATAAAGCTTATCTACTTAAAACAATGCTGTCTTGATTTAAAGCCAACCGTATTTAACCACAATAAATATTTCATGAATTTAAATTAAACTATAGAAACTGATGATCGTTGTGCTAAAACCACAGAAAAAAGTTAAAACATTTGAATTGAAACTTTTTGTTGTTTAAAGTAACATAATCATAAAAAAAAACATATTCTAACCATGCTAAACATTATGCCGGTTTCCGGATGTGGCGAAGGTGTGGAAGCGAGACGGCGATGAATGTCTATAACGCTGTTTCGCTCATAAACCGCCAAAACATTACACACAACTATTAATCAGGATCTTTAGTCATACGAATCCTTTGTTCGTCACGTCAATGTCGCGATCGCTGAATCGACGACTATACTAAACTGCATTGAAGACTACATTAAAGGGTCATTTCAAATGAAAATTACGATACACCGTAACCTGTTTCCATTATTGTCGAGTCTACAAAATGAATCACATCATCAGAACTAGCCCAATCATCACTTATTGTTGACACCACAATGCCCAATCACGCCGTGGCAAGAATTTCTGATGTTGAATTTGCCTAAAATAGGTTTTTGTCAGCCATTGTAGAGACAAGCGGTTCTGATTTGACAGACGTTGACAGTCTCCGTGTTAAAGCGAAAATGTTTCTATCAATTGTTGTATTTTGTTGAGATTGGAATTTATGAAGGCTTCGGCTGGTTTTAAGGTCTTTATTCCATTGTTTCCTGTGCTGATTTTTTTTACATTGACAATATTTATGTGAGTGGAACCAAAGGGTTGGTCATCATAGATCGTGCAGGCTGGGGTAAGGTAAGGGAGACGGAAAACGAGACGGCGCAATACTTTAGAAGTACTGCAGCGAATAGTGGAAATAAATATCAACATAGTGGAAATAAATAACAACATTATATAAATATCAATAAATATCAAATGGAGAAAAAAGCGTCAAACCACTAAAACAGGCAAATAAAATATCTATTGCTAGAAAGTCTAATGCTAGAAATCAAAACATTTTGTGAACTTTTCGTTATCAACCTTCACACGCTGAAAAAGAACATGTACGAAAAAAAAGACTCCTAAATTTAGAAGTCCGTTAAAAAACTCAAGCTAACTCATGATTTCCCGACCCGTGGTTTATATCAATTTTCCCATCCGTGCAATGTATATTCAAGTGGCAGGTCTTACTCTAATGATCCCATTTACGGCAATGGGGCAGTATGGCCAGATGCCGGAATACAAGAAGCGGGAGCTGCGCTTTCAAAACGCGGATTTTTAAATGAAAAAGCGGATTTGCGGAATGCGTTTATAGGTTTTTTTGACATGTTGAAAAGCCGAAAAAAATCCAAATAAATTCCTATATATTTATCGTAATAGCGCGCAAGTGTGAATAGTACAACTTGTGCTTTTTCTGTTTGGTTCGTGCGATGTTTTAAAATTCCCACCTTTTTCCAAGTGCGAGTGGTATTAAAAAAATTCGTGTATATTTAAAAAAGCGGATCCGCGTTAGCTTAACGCGGAAAGCGGGGCCAGTGGCAAAAACGCGGGATAAAAGCGGTATATCTGGCAACACAGCAATGGGGTAAAATACCCACGTAAAGCAAGACGAACGATGAGCGCAAAGCCGTGAGTCGAATTGATCGGGTGCTATATTATGTTTCATTGCTTCCATCAAATTAAGTGCTATTTAAATACAGGCCGTATTGAATTAAATGTGAATAAATTGTTTCCTTTGTGCGCCGGTGTTAGAGGTATTCCATGGTTTCAAAGTTTGGAGTGTGGATTCATTTTTCAAAAGGATTTCTGTTCTGTTTGTAATCTTCGGCTTTGATATTGTGCTATTGAAATGACAGGTATTTAAAATTTTCGTTAATGTTATTTATTTTAATAATTCAAGTGGATGAGATAAGATCCTGCTAATATTAAAAATACGAAAGCTATTAGGCCTAATTATTTTTTACTTTGCAACCTTATCACAAGACATATGTATTTATTTATTTAATTAGATTTCAAAATAGACACACAAATTTGCAAAATTCATTAATATTTTCTCGAACATTCGTATATTTACCTACCTACCTCCTGTAACTAGTTAACGAAAAAAGTTTCAATGCAAGCAAAATTTTAAATATATTAATCCAGGTAGACATTCCTTATCACTTATACATATTAGTGACGAGGTAGTTTTGAATAGTTTGCCCGCCTAGCTACTGTTGCTGATCCTACACAGATTACTGGTCTTCGATTTCTTTCTCAATATCTGTTATCGTTTGGGATCAATGTTTATCTTGACCTATACAAACTGTCCGGCCATATCTAGTTGAAGTTTTTCTATTATTTTCTTAACTCTTAGTTATTTTCGGTTACATTTTTTCATTATTTTTCTTATTACGTATTTTCTTTGTCAGAATAAAAGCTACATAGTAACAGTAATTCTATACATAGTAAAAGTATATATCTGTGGAGTCGTCACGCGTCAATTTTAAATCTCAATAGAAAAAAAAATATTATCCTGTGTGTACACACGATAACTAAATACAGCATAATACTTAAATCTATATAGAAGCGCAGAAGGGTTTGTTTAACTTGATTGTTACCGGCTTGCCTATTTGAAACATGTATCTTATGCCACAGATGCCACAGGCCTTATTGTGTTATAAAAAAAACCGTTACAAATGAGACGTCACGCTCAAAACGTGGTGCTCAAAAGTATGGAATAAATCCGTGCGGATCTTGTAAATGTTGATATTTGAGAATCCTTTAAATATTGATATAGTCTCAAATTTTTATTTTACAAGATCTTCTAAAAAATCAATGCAGACAATTGAATGAATACCATAACTCTTAGCATGGTACACAGTGGGTTTCGGTAGCTATATATAATAACGTTCCCGTGGATCGGTATCATAAGGACCTGTGTTCCCATTGCATAGCGGTTTTGGGCGTTTTCACTTAACTGTGTACGTCTTAAACTGACGGTTATTACCAGACTCCAAATATTTCGTCACGAAGCTGATAGTCAGACATGAATTAAACATAATTCGAGCTGTAGTACAAGTTGAATGAATAATGCCCTTTAGGCTTTTTGTGAAGAGGTATCTGTATGATTTGAACTTGTTGTTTATTCGCAACTAATTGAAATAACAAAAAAACAACAAGTCAAATCGTGGAAAAAATAATTAAAACATGAAAATAAAAAATAATTCTAAAGGTTTGTCCTATTATTACCCTACCCTTTCAATCGAATAATTATATATCGTGAATATCCTGCGGGCCTACCGCTAAAGGTGCTCTTACACGGGCGATGTTTCGGGCAATTATTGCCCGGTGATACGTTGGCGAAATTAATGGAGCAATTAGGCAATTTATAGAATTGGCGGCAATCATTTCTCGAATTGCTCCACTCAGGTTACACGGGCGATTTTTGGGCAATTTGACTACTTTCCCGAGTTGCTGCATATAGGGCAATTGAATGGAGCCAGAACGGTGCCATACTGGAGCAATGATTGCTCCATATTGAGCAATATTCAAATTGCTTGGACAATTTTTGGATTGGATTATCAAGCAATCTTGATATGGCCGTGACGTCTTCAGCAATTTTTATCGCCCGTGAAAGAGCAGCTTAATGTCGAAAATCGTAATTTAATAATCTCCGATCTCCGTCTCTATCGCTCTTGTATATTCTAAAGATAGTGATGCAAATAGATGACGATCGAACGAACGAAGTGGTTCGCTGTTATAGTCCTGCTGTAGGCCTGGCTTATTATAACCGCAAACCATTTCGTTAATCGAATCATCTATTTGCATCACTCTTTTTCTAATATGCAAGAGCGATAGAGACGGGACCAACGTTTTGTCGATTTTCGAACTTCGCGGTAGGCCCTCTGGTCTGGCGAGACGAGCATGAGTGTACCATTCAGAATATAGGGCAGTAAATGATTCTGGCTGGATACTCGTACACCGGCACTCCGTGACTGGAATTCGAGCGTTCGCGTACCGGGTATTTTTTCTTTTAATTATGCTTTCGTAAAAGCAACAAATGGCATCGTTACGCTTTGCCAGCAATTTAATACACCCTGGGCTCTTTATGTGGGACGTTTTTGTATTATTTTATTACTTGGGGTTTTAGTAAGTGAACACGCGTTAGTTGATCAATTATAAATGCTATGTGCGATGCAAAGTAAGTATACTAATAGCGGATATTTCGCTTCGAATTGGTAGAAAAACTAAGTTTCTCCAGGCTCGTTTGGGATCAATGTTTATCTTGACCTATACAAACTGTCCGGCCATATCTAGTTGAAGTTTTTCTATTATTTTCTTAAGTCTTAGTTATTTTCGGTTACATTTTTTCATTATTTTTCTTATTACGTATTTTCTTTGTCAGAATAAAAGCCACATAGTAACAGTAATTCTATACATAGTAAAAGTATATATCTGTGGAGTCGTCAATTTTGAATCTCAATAGAAAAAAAAATATTATCCTGTGTGTACACACGATAACTAAATACAGCATAATACTTATATCTATATAGAAGTGCAGAAGGGTTTGTTTAACTTGATTGTTACCGGCTTGCCTATTTGAAACATGTATCTTATGCCACAGATGCCACAGGCCTTATTGTGTTATAAAAAAAACCGTTACAAATGAGACGTCACGCTCAAAACGTGGTGCTCAAAAGTATGGAATAAATCCGTGCGGATCTTGTAAATGTTGATATTTGAGAATCCTTTAAATATTGATATAGTCTCAAATTTTTATTTTACAAGATCTTCTAAAAAATCAATGTAGACCATTGAATGAATACCATAACTCTTAGCATGGTACACAGTGGGTTTCGGTAGCTATATATAATAATAACGTTCCCGTGGATCGGTATCATAAGGACCTGTGTTCCCATTGCATAGCAGGTTTGTAGACCAGGCAATAAGGAGGTTGACCTCGCATTAATTCCTCAGACAAAAAAACCTTTACAGTATGATAAAGTGTCATGAGTAGATGGTGTATCAATGTTTTTCCAAAAAAAAAATATCCGTATTATTTTTACTGCAATAAGTTATTTCTTTTAATATTTTTTTTTTGGAAATTCGTAAATATTATGTTAATATATGATTAACATAACAACCACTGTTACAAACTTGACTGAGAAATTTTCCAAACAAAATGACGAGTGTTAACAGATATTTTTAAATAAAGATGACAGTTTTTATACTTTTTATTGACATTTTTTTGGAACTTTTCCTAGTATCTGGCAATGATCAAAAAAAATCGTGTGGTGAAAAAAATATAGCCTGAGAAATATTCCAGTACAAATTATTAAGCTTTTTGTACATTTTGGTGAAAATACCAAAATTGGCAAATGTTTTTTTTTTGGAAAAATTATGTTTGGTATTTGTTATGATCTATACTATATCCCAGCAAAAGAATCATCGACTGAGGAATTAATGCGAGGTCCCCATACTACGCACCGCCAGATTTCCCGGCCTATTGGGCGTTTTCAATTAACTGTGTACGTCTTAAACTGACGGTTATTACCAGACTCCAAATATTTCGTCACGAAGCTGATAGTCAGACATGAATTAAACATAATTCGAGCTGTAGTACAAGTTGAATGAATAATGCCGTTTAGGTTTTTTGTGAAGCGGTATCTGTATGATTTAGAGATCCGCGAGAAACTTGTTGTTTATTCGCAACTGATTGAAATAACAAAAAAACAACAAGTCAAATCGTGGAAAAAATAATTAAAACATGAAAATAAAAAATAATTCTAAAGGTTTGTCCTATTATTACCCCACCCTTTCAATCGAATAATTTTATCGTGAATATCCTGCGGGCCTACCGCTAAAGGTGCTCTTACACGGGCGATGTTTCGGGCAATTATTGCCCGGTGATACGTTGGCGAAATTAATGGAGCAATTAGGCAATTTATAGAATTGGCGGCAATCATTTCTCGAATTGCTCCACTGTTACACAGGATTTTTGGGCAATTTGACTATTTTCCCGAGTTGCTGCAAATGGGGCAATTGCATGGAGCCATACTGGAGCAATGATTGCTCCAAATTGAGCAATATTTAAATTGCTTGGAATTGCTTGAAATGGCCGTGACGTCAAAATTCCGGAATTTCAGCAATTTTTTTTTCGCTTGTGTAAGAGCAGCTTAATGTCGAAAATCGTAATTTAATAATCTCTGATCTCCGTCTCTATCGCTCTTGTATATTCTAAAGATAGTGATGCAAATAGATGACGATCGAACGAACGAAGTGGTTCGCTGTTACCCTGCTGTAGGCCTGGCTTATTATAACCGCAAACCATTTCGTTAATCGAATCATCTATTTGCATCACTCTTTTTCTAACATGCAAGAGCGATAGAGACGGGACCAACGTTTTGTCGATTTTCGAACTTCGCGGTAGGCCCTCTGGTCTGGCGAGACGAGCATGAGTGTACCATTCAGAATATAGGGCAGTAAATGATTCTGGCTGGATACACCGGCACTCCGTGACTGGAATTCGAGCGTTCGCGTACCGGGTATTTTTTCTTTTAATTATGCTTTCGTAAAAGCAACAAATGGCATCGTTACGCTTTGCCAGCAATTTAATACACCCTGGACTCTTTATGTGGGACGTTTTTGTATTATTTTATTACTTGGGGTTTTAGTAAGTGAACACGCGTTAGTTGATCAATTATAAATGCTATGTGCGATGCAAAGTAAGTATACTAATAGCGGATATTTCGCTTCGGATTGGTAGAAAAACTAAGTTTCACCAGGCTCAAATTTTAATGTAAAGGTAATCACGAGCCGTTACGATATTAATTGGAGAAAAAAAAACCAAATATTTTTCGTTTATTAATCATCTCTTTTACCACTATGAAACGTGACAAAGGAATCGAAAAAAATAGGACATTTTTCTCTATTATGCAAAGCAAAGGAACGCGTGGTTCTGATAACTAGAAATCACTTAAAATTTAACATGTTTTTAATAAAAAAAAAATGGTGGGGACATGTTTTTTTTTTAATAGCCCGCATACTATTTGACATCTGTCATCTGTCGGAGTCTCATCGTCGTCAAGCGGGGGCCATCGTCGCTCAGCCTAAGCCAATTATATACTCCACAAGCTTGTTTAGTTTAGTTATCTGATGAAGACAGCCGTATTACGCTATAATTACGGATTGAAGGCCAAGTCACAGAGGATTCCTGAGTAAATTACTTAATAACAATAATAACTGACATGATTTCACGTCACAGTTAAGTCTTATTACGTTATTACACTAGCTTCAGGCATGTCGGTATAATTGGGAAATGTCTTTAGCCTGGAGCGTCATTGGAGCTTTGAAAATTTGATCTCATATTGATTTGACATCACATGTAGTTCATAACAAATTGAGATAAAATTTTAGAGGTTGACAGCTCAAAGTGAAATATGATATGAATTATGTAATTTATAGTAGGTAAGGATATTTATCACAAAAATATTAAAATGTGACAGTGTTGCATTTAGACACCAATTTTAATTATCAACATTGAGACGAAAAATAGCCATCATAGGTACCTATTTGTTATTTCTAACTCTTCTTATTGTTTGTTTCAGGTATGTCCAGAGTCTACCGCCAAATTTAAAACGCAATTGATGAAGTTAAATAGTTATGGATTTGATGTAAGTAGAAACAGAAACTTGTCATCATCACAATCCTATTTTTTACAATCTCGTTTCAACTTACTCGTGTTAACCCTTTGACCGCCACAGTCGGCTGTGGCCGACATCCGAAAGTCGTGTCATGCACGCCAAAGACGGCCACAGCCGACAGCTTTGCCAATTCAATAGGGACCTACGCGGAACTCCGCAATGTTCCATTTCGCTTAAACGTGCGCGTTCGCTTGAGTGGCGTCAGTGACGCATCATTTTTGTTCAACGGTTGGCGTTCAAAAGGTTAAACGACTATTAAAACACGGACTAATAGCTAGACTCGAGTAGTATTGCTGTTTGAGACTTTTAAAGTTGCTAAAAATTTGGCCCTGTTACCAAAACATAGCTTTTTACATAAGCTTCTCTATTATTATTACTGAAGATATGCTAAAGGAATTAAAAGTTTAACAATAATCCACGAAAACTCATGACGGCAACTGCACGTTTCTGACCTTAAAAAATATAGCTATTCCATACGGCACGAATAAAAAATGAAAAACCCTAACCCGGGAAATATCTTTATCCACTTTCCCGTATCACAAGGATATATTAGCGTAATACGGAACACGTGTCGCTAAATGTGTATTCATTTATTAAGTTGTTCTGTTTTTGTCGAACACGCGCCACATGTGTTCGGTGACTATGACGCGATATGAAAGTGAAATAAGGGTCACTCCTGATGCGAGCTCTACGCTCCGCCCACGCTTAGGCCCTCGACACACGGCGGCGTAGCGTAAGCGTATCGTTAGACGCGAGCGGTAAGAGCACGCACATGTTCAAAGAAATCCGCACGCGGAGCATCGATTAAGAGTTGCCAGGACGCTCGCGTTCCCATACAAACGTAGTTTAGCTCTCATTTTAAAACGACTTGCTTTAGAACCACGAAATTTGGCATGGGCATTCTAGTAGTACAGATCTATGTCGGTAATTCGTTTTCGTCGCTAAAAATTGTCATACAAAGAAAATACAGCCAGATACAGATTTACATACAAAACTAATTTTTGCTATATTTTCTTTTTATTACAATTTTTAGCAACTAAAACGAATTACCGACATAGATCTGTACTGCTAGAATGCCCATGCCAAATTTCGTGGTTCTAAAGCATGTCGTTTTAAAATGAGAGCTGAACTACGTTTGTATGGGGACGCGAGTTCACGCGAGCGTCCTGGCGACTCTTAACGATTACGAATATGGTTCACTTCAACGACGTATTCGCTCGTCTAACGCGCGACGAGACGTTTACTCAACGCTTACGCTACCGCGCCGTGTGCTGAGGGCCTAAGTTTTCTACAACGGTAGGATTTGGTACAGTCACCGGCAATAGTATCTTCCTACACGAATGCCGTACAAATGTGTGACACGCTCTTATGGCCCTACAAATAAGAACGTGTCACATATTTTTGCGGCCTTCATGTAGGAAGATACTATAGCCGGTGACTGTAGGTACTACGAGTACGTCAAATGTAACAATATTGACGATCTTACTGTCAAAATGTGCAAAGAATTTGTGGGAAAATGTGTAACCAACTATCACTGTTATTAATTCATAAATAAATATGTTTATATCTCACGTTTTCATAATTCAGAAACTAAATTATGTTTTTTAGATAATACTTGTAACCTAGTGACTGCGCCAGTCGAATAGTCGAACAACTCTAGAATCTAGAGTCTAGATATAATATATATCTATATAGATTATAGAAATATATTAAGTAATCGAAGTTTGTCTTTTTAACAATCTGTCAAAGAACACTGTACGTCTCCGTTTTTACTTTTCTGAAAATAAGTTATATTTCATACTTAAAAAGTGTACTGTTCCAAAAAACTAATCTCGTAGGTACCCGGCATCCAGTACAACATAATTTGCTTAGTCATCAAACTAGCTCATCATTATTCCTCCCTTGCCTGACCGTTTCTAAAAGAACCTAAACCATCTTACATCCGCTCGTTTGTAGACAATTAGCCTGATTTGCAGCGTATAGAATTTCGGACGAATTGGGAATTACCCACATCCCCCGTTCCATAGGGTTGGCAACGCGCCCCGCCGTGCGCGACAGGCATGTTTTTGACACCCCTATTCGTAAACGTTATTGTTTTGTTTCTGCGTAGGATAGTTCAGACCAGAGGCATATTATTATGCTTTTGATGTTAAATTTAGAATTCATTTCTTAGTGATATGACTAATTATTTATATACCATAATGAAGAGGAAAATACCTATTTATATAGATTTCGGTAAACAGTATTTGTTTGATGTTCGTAATTTTAGTAGTTCCTTTTATCTTTGAATAGCGTATTTTTTTTAAAATAGTAAACAAAATCTAACTTATTTTTGTATATTTGTCTAATTTGGTTACTATGTTTTTAATTACCACTTAATTGAGTCTTTGTCATTTGTGTATCTATTAACAAATATGTTGGTTCACGGACAAAAAGTTTGGCTGTTTATTAAAAGGTACACTTACATTCGATAAACTCACACTAAATGTCCTACGATAAAGTTCTTGGTTGGTTGGTTTCGGCTCACCGTGTTAATACTGGCCACAGCCAATCTACCGATATAAGACCCAGGTGAAAAAAAAACGGACGAGAAACAGACATGTAGAGATTCTAAGTTTCTTACAATTCCTAACTCAGAATCCTGAATACAATAAACCAAAGAAATCCGGAATTCGAACAACACTTGAACTTTCAACGGTTTTCGAACGCCGAAAATGTGGGTTTCCTGAGATCGATTTTTTTGCTAGATGGCAGCACCGTGGCGAGAGGTCCAGCTGTCATAATTCACCAATCATGTTTAGTCACAATTTTTCTGATTGGTGGATTTTCAAACCCTCATTATTTGAAAATTGCCTTTCCTGCGCGACTGTGGTAAATTTCTAACATCCACTAAAATGGAATGCGAGATGAGAGAGAATGAACGTTAATCATTGGTACCAATTAATACTGGCTTTATGCCGGACAGAGCTAACCGTGTAAATCCAAAAGGACTCTTTTGACATACAAGCGCGCAGGCTTAACGTCCTTCCACATTTGATGGGACAATAATCAAATAACGTGCTGCATGACCGACCGGTTACGTTTAAATTTGGTACAGAGTACTAGAGTAGTACGTAAAATTTTATATGGTTTAATATAAAAAGGACTTCATGAACATACTTATAAAGTTTAAATTTCAGTGCATACTGAATTAAGATAGGACCTTGCGAAACTTACAATCAAAAGCGTGTTTAGAAATGAACGTTCTATTTTCAAGTATCGGATTCAAAAATGTGTAAGTGGCCAGTTAGCTACATTTTAACCGAAATGTTTTCGTTTGGGGCATTACAGAACTAGATTCAACTATTTTACTATAAAATTATCAGTTTCTCTTCTTGAACATGACCATTTTGTTTATTTTTTTGTATAAATGTGTCAATGTATAGAGAAAGGGACCACTTTGTCGATATGGAGTTAGTAGTACTTTCTAAAACTACGCAATATGCACTATCTATTAGTGAAAGAAAAAGTGGTCCCTTACACTAAACTCGTCCACAATTTCCACAAATCTTGGTGATAGAGAGTTTCAAGTTCGATAAATTTTGTGATTTATTTTTTCTTGTCAATTTTTTTTACGATCATACATTTCATAGATCGGTTTAATGGAACTAGCGGGAGTTTCTGAGGTAATTTCAAAGGAAAACGTATGTGTACAATCGTATTGATTCGCATCCAATTTTCACGGCCCTCTATGGACACAAGCGAATGCTTTTTCTGTGTTTGTGCTCTCTGTTGGCATTAGCACTCGGCTGCCAACATCTCGGTAACTTATTTATTTTGACGCGAGTGTTTATTTTATATACAGCCAGCGGCAGAAGTTGCTAAGCGGGTGAGGTGTTCAAAATGAGCTTGACACGACTTTATTGTTACGAGAATAAGGGCGTGTGAAGGTCATTTTGAAGACTTCACCCGCTTAGCTACTTCTGCTGCTGACTGTACGTGTTTTCATACGTTTTGTGAAGGAGGGCAGGAGATAGATTTTTCGGTTGCGAAGTGTTTCAACTGTCTTCCATTTTTATTAATTTGATTCCGATGTTTTTTCGATATTGGATATTCGATATTGATTTTTAAGTACGTATCATACCGAAATAATGGCAGTCTACACTGAAAATAACACATTTGTTCTAACTACTAATTTTTACTTTTTAAGACCGATACTAAAATGTAAACATTAAGATGCAGCCACAGATACTCATATCTAAATATAGGGCGTTTGCTCATCGATCCTGACCATAAAATAGACATATTAGGGTATGGATGTAGATATAATTTAAAACAAAAAAAGAACCGACTTCACTTAGGATCCGCTATTCCAAGAGGAAGTGGCCGATTTGCTGTAAAAAATAGTGAAATCACTATAGGTGTGCCTATAATAGTTGAAGAGTTCCCTCGATTTCTCCAGGATCCCATCATCAGACCCCGACTTGGTGACAATGAGACCATCTAGGTGTTATACCTGTTCGATTTAAAAAAAAAATGTATTGTATGTCCGGAAAGAGAAGTGTCATTGTTTGTATGGGAACTCCAGGATTCTACGACAATTCTTTTTCCGAGCATTAGAATTGTCAACAAATAGCTTAGGTTGGTATGAAATTACAAATACAAATAACATGAGTCTTTTTGAGTTACATTTATATGAATCACGCAAACCGGATACCTATCAGAAATTGTCAGCTCTGTTACTAATACCGTCTTATCATAATCAACCGTAGTGGCAGTTTAAATAATTCTTATCGGGGCTGATAACAGCAGGACTGTCGCCGTTCAAATCTTTTAATGGCAGACTAGCATCGAATTGACTATGACCGCAATATTTAAAAACATTAAGACCCTGTTCCCACTTGTCGGATGTCGGGCCCGGATTTTAATCGGATGTTCCAGTGGCAGAACATTTTATATGAAGCTGTTCCCACTTGCACGACACAATTTTGCATGAGGCGCCGACACCCGATTAAAATCCGGGCCCGACATCCGACTAGTGGGAACGGGGTCTAAAGTGTCGCCTTGAAAGTAAAAGTTCAACTTTGTCGCAAGTCGGAAAGCGACAGGCAACGGCATAAAGTCCGGAAAGAAAAGTGTCGTGGATTATGTGGAAGCTCATACATTCTACGACACTATTATTTCCGGACAGACTCTATAGACAACTGACTATGTCTCAGATACAGTTTGGCACAAAATTTGTACAGGCTTTTGCATTTGAAAAAAAAATTAAGTGCTATTAGTTCTCATATTTTTGTCACAGTGTCGATATTTTAGATTTTGACTGTTTAATAAATGACATTTGTTTAAATTCAAACCAAGCTAAGTTTTTACGCCATGCTCTGTCAAGATTCGCGCTCCTATATGTATAACGCCACTGCCAAGTCGGTGGAAACTTGCCGTAGACGGACTCTAGTAATTAATACATTTCCGCCAAACACCAAAATCAATTTAACGTGTTTTGCACATCTCCGCAGCGAAATCGATACCCGCGGTACCGGTACCTTTTGCCGCGAAACCTGAGTGGATCGAGAGCGAATCAAGAGAAGAAACGAACCGCGGATTCGCGCCACACGTACTTACTCGTATTCTCTCTTGTATCGCTCTCAATCCGCTCGGTTTTGCGGGTGTCCATTCCGCTACAGAGGCCGTTAATAGATACTACATAGTATATTTAAGATTATCCAAACGACACAAATAGCAAATAAAATTGAAACAATTCGCCGTTGAACAGGACGCCAGACAGGTCGAAGTACATTCCCGTGCCGCGGCCGCGTCTGCGGTTGTCCGACCCTTTTTGTTACACTTATCTATATTCAGGAATTCAATCAATTTTGTACCTTTTTCCTTATACAGTAGGTTACAAAGTTCTAACATCTTTCTAGTGTAAATACTACGAATATGCTCAGTGTGGATATTTGGTAAACATTCGATATGTTCGCTTCAAATTCGCCGTTTATACTGAACAGTAGGACGATTAACTGCCTCGTTTTACAGGGTTCAATGAACTGATAAACGCTTAAATTGGCGGTGACAGCAAGGGTGTCAAATACTTGTAAAAAAAATGTTAAACGTCAGATTACTTTCACATCAATTATCTCGAATCATTAAACTAATCACTTCATTAAACTGAATCCAGTCAAAATCAGCAAAAACTCAGTATGAAGCCGTTAATAAAGGGTAGTTTTCATTTAATTAAGAAACCTAAAAATTGAATAAACAGTACTAAGAAAAAACAAGTTTGCGATATCAAATTGCGTTCAAATTCAAATTGATGTAATTCACCAAGTATTTAACAGGACAGCCCTCAAGAGAGGATCTCAAGTATACCCCTGTAGAACCCCCAACTTGGCTTCTTGAAAACTTTGGACTACTTAGCCGTTTGTGTGTCGTCCATTAGGCTTACTGAGTAGATATCAAGTCAATACTGCCAAGGCGTTTGGAGATTTGCCCGTTATATTTTAGTTTGAGGTTGCACCAGAGATGTGCGAGAAGTGTTTGTTAAGAACCTGTAGAATAACTTTATTTGAGCGAAGATAGTAGATAGGTAAATTACGTAATTATTTCTATTTTAAGTAGGTAAAAAATCCTTCTTTTAAAAAGCTGTTTCAGCGTTAAGCCGGTTAGTAACGGGTATTTTTCTAGCCATTACGCCGGTCCTCTGCACACGGCGTCGTAGCGTAAGCGTATCGTAATACGCGCGTAAGACGAGAGCGATACTACTTACATATTCAAAGAAGTCCGCACATGAAGCGTCGTTGAAGGGAATCGTTTTCCCCACGCTTCGTGTTGGCGACTTCTTTGATATTGTGTCTGTCTGCCTAAAAACACCCACTTCTTACTTTGACCTGAAAATAGGCGTAGACGTCGAAGTTACACAAAATAATTAATAAAAATCGCTTAATTAGCGAATTCTCTGTGCTTGTTTACTGTTTTTTATAATGTAATTTAAATTCAGTATACGCGATATAATCCGCTCAAAGTTGTTTTTGATCGTTATATTATTTACTACTGACGCGTGACCGACGCGACAGTCGCTACCGTAAGCCGCGCGCGACTGTCGCGTCGGCCGCGACTCACGAAAGTCAAGCTACGGGATTTGATATAAGCTCTACTATGTTTACATAGGTGCCTGTTCATTAGCTCAAGAGTTTTGCCTTGTTTCCTTATTTTTAATGTAGGTACATGTACTTAAACGAACAGTATGTACACTATGTACACGTTCTTCAATTGGCTTTATGTTAATTCCAACGAGCCAGGCTCAGGACGCCGCGCAGCGGAGCGTATCGTTTCACTGAAACCTACAATACAAAGGTAATCGAGAAAGTTAGGTCCAAATATTTCGCAAATTCTCGCTCGATTTCTCAAGGAAGTGAGCCACGTTGAAATGTGCTTGTTGGTCACAGTATATGGACTAAAGTAAGATAACTACATACATTCGAAAATCGGTCAATCGGTGTATGTGTAATGTGTATCGCCACATATTTTTTTGCGGGTGGCCGTGGCCATCTATGTGACATACTCGTATTAATTAACAAGAGAGAAGCGAGAGAGAATAGAACATAATATAATTACTATATATAGATCTACTCTGTACTTACCTATTCTATATTTTGTACAATCTAGCTTACTACTAGCTAGCAATCTAGCTTAGCTACTTGCTCTAGACACGTGGACGGAGTGAAGGTCAGATTCACGACTTGGAAGTAGGCAATTTCCCCAAGAATGACAATTTGGAGGAGTCACTACTGCCGCGGGGTTACTTTGAAGAAATAAAATATAGGTTTTTTCGAACGCTGTAGTGACTAAACGGGAAAAGGGACTGAATTTATTTTCGAATATATATTATTAGACTATATACTCTTGTTTTTGGCACAAGCCGAAACACGATTGCTGAAAGTTGCCTCGATAGAAAAAAAATCCGAAGTTGGGTCCTTTTTCCCCTTATTTTTCTTAGCTTACGTAAACTATAAGAGATTAAACAATATAACTAAGTAAAAATATGGTATTCTGGTTTATCTAAAAAGTCACAGAAGCAAAATTAGACAAAACTTTATAGATTGGCTTATTTATCGTAGTTTGGTCAAACAGTCTGATCTTTAAGAGCGCTGCATCTCTTTCATTCGTGCACGGGAGCCATAAGCGTGTCTCTAACGGATGGGCGTGGCTTCTCCGAATCGAGGAATGGCCTTAAGCGATGTATACATACATACAATCACGCCTTTTTCCCAAAAGGGGTAGGCAGAGATCACGCATTTCCATTTGCTGCAATCAATGTAGCAAATTAAGCGATGTGTTATTGTTATTTCATGTTCGAATTGTATTATTGGAGTTGGAAGTTGTTCTACTCTTTATAAACCTACTTTGGCTCTGGTATGCGAGTTTGGGCAAGTTCGAATTCACAATTTGGAATTATTGATTTCTCGAGAATATCAATTTGGGCGCGTCGCTTGCCATTTGATGTTTGCCAGTGTGTGATTTCATGTTAGAGCGAGTTTAATGAAGGTGGAGCATATACTACTCTTTATAAACCTGCTCTGGCGTTACTCACGTTTGAGAGTTCGGGTAAGTTCGGATTCACTGGAATTATCGAGTCCCCGAGAATGTCAATTTGGAGGAGTCACTACTGTGTTGGTGTTTGATGTTTTGCAATGTGTAATCTCATGTTCGAGTGAGTTTGTTTGAGGTAACTACAGGTATTTAATGTAGTTGCTAAATTATAGGTTGGTTAGCTTTTAATATACGGTTGAATATCTGAAGCGTTCTACTTATAGGTAACATACTTCAAGATCAATGCAGCGAGCTCCGTCGCCTTTATTTAAAAAATAAACAGTTAATAAATAAACAAAATTAAAATAAATAAATAAACCCTAAATTTAAAATACAGTTTATTTTTTTTTTATTTACCTTTGCTTTGGTTTCGCAATTCGCAAGTGTGTTCATGTTTGCTATCTGTGGATGTGCAAATTCTACCCGAGGAATTCTTTTTAGACATTTGGAACAAAATTTGTGGTTAAAAATGATATTATTTTGCAGCAGCATCTTTGTAAAACACATACATTATGCTTTAAAACAATCAAGTAATCATTCTAAACATCACTCTTGTCAACATTTGTCAAAAATTAACAGTCCGTTGTCCGTTCCCACAACAAGCGATCATTAGAGCGGATAAATATACCTCAAAATCCGAAATCCTCCATGCACCTTAACTTAATCGCTTAAGATTCATTTTTGAATGGCATGTAATGTTCCTTTTACAGTTTTAAGGGTTGGGTCCTTGAGTTCCGACCAATGGGAGAGCGGCGTGAGCCACCTGCTGAAGTAAAAAATATCGCTCGAGGTCTCATACTTGTTAGGTTGCATGGGTATTATTATTTCGGAGGCGGCCTAGTGCCTTTCGGATAAGTTGGGTAAAGTATGGAGTCCTTTTTTAACCGACTTCAAAAAAGGAGGAGGTTCTCAATTCGACTGTTTTTTTTTTATTTTTTTATCATTTTTTTCTGTATATATGTTAATCGATATCTCCGTGAATCGTGAACCGATTTTCAAATTTTTTTTTAATCGAACAGGTATAACCCCTAGATGGTCCCATTGTCACCAAGTCTGGGTCTGATGATGGAATCCTGAAGAAATCGAGGGAACTCTTCAAGTATTATAGGCACACCTATAGTGATTTCACTATTTGTTACAGCAACTCGGCCACTTCCTCTTGGAATAGCGGATCCTAAGTGAAGTCGGTTCTTTTTTGTTTAAAATTATTTAAACTTTAAAAGACAGTATCAATGTTAATTTTCGTGGTTCAATATGTAATACTGATAGCTTTTTGCGTGGTAATCTAACGAACAAGTGTGTCGTAAATGCATTGTCTGTATATATATTTTATCTAAATGATTTTACTAAATATTTTGATTTGTATATTTTAAGTAGACACACTACTAACTACTAACTAAGGCGTGCCGCGAATGCAGGAGACGCTGATTCGATGCCATCGATGCTTTGGGCACCGGAGGCCTAGGTCACGTTTTTCTCTGTACGTATATGACATCTATATAAGTTTACTTTTATCTATCTTACTGTAAGCATTATTCTTGTCTTCTTTTGATGTAGCGATTATCCCTTTTCTTTATTTACACGAAATCCGAGGTCAGGTTGTTGACTGTGCGCTGATTTATAGGAGATGAAAATTCACGGATAAAATATTGGCCAACAGATTTTAAACACTACCATTAATCATGGAACAAATGGCACGTGAAATCTACTGCGAGCGTTTCTCGCAACTCTTGTCTGATTTTTATTATAAAATTGTATTATATTAATTGTTATTTATTAAAATGTGTTAATGAAGAGGGTTATTGAAAGGTCTTCGTACCGTGTATTCTTAATAAAAGTATCTTTAATTATTATTTTATCAGCAAAAAAGCAATGTATTATTCACTGCTTTAAACTTTTATATACAAGTAAATAAGAGCATTTACTGGCCATGAAATGGAGTGGAAGTTTCTGATTAATTTTTTCTTAGAAAGCTATTCCATACAGTCTAGACGATGTCCAAATTCGTTCCAAAAGAAAATAAAAAATATACATAATACAATTTCATCTAACTACTTAACTATCGGACACAAAAAACATAGTGAAAGATCTATCCAAAAAATTGATCGGTGTCTGGCGATCACAGATAACCTCAACCACTAGATAGATCATAAGTACAACTCGGGGTCACCACACATAGGTGCTCCCGTACTAATTTTGTATGAGAGCGCGACCGCTTATTTTAGTTGAGTTAAAGTTTTTGATCATAACTCATGTGAATTAAAAATATCCACAAAAATCTAGTTACAGGGGTGAACCTGGATTGTTATACTACAAATTGGTGTAGAATGCTATTGAGATGTGCTGTTCGAATCGTAGAAATTTACGAATAAAATTGCGCTTATGTGTGGTGACCTCGTGCTCCCTGTACAAGCTTAATGATGAGGTGTCTGTGTAGTCTGTGCTGGCGATCTACGGGCAGGTTCCTACTTCGCCCTTCGGCTGAGCTTAGCCATCCAGCAGGGGAATGCGGCTAGTGTGCTGGGGACGATGCCCAGGACTAGTTTAAGTTTTATAGATTCAATGTAGTATATGTGAACATGTATTTAGAATTATAATAAATTCACTATCTTGGCTCAGCGATCTAAAGAGAATCTTGGCCTCCCAAATAAGAGCATGCCACCTATCCCGACCCTGCGCAACTTCTTGCCAGTATCTACATCACAACAATACACTCCTTTTTTTGGGCAGTCGTGTAAAAAGAAGACAATATTCAAAATATACAGTTCTCTTTATTCAATCTTATGAATAGGAACATTGTAACCAAAGTCAAATACTGACGCGTGACCGACATACGTCCGTGAACTCAATATCCCAGTTAATAAGTGCTAAAATCGATGGATACCCGTTTTTTGCTTCGATACCGTTAGCGTTCCACTTTTGAAGTGTAAACATGAGTGGTGAGTCACTCATTACTTATATAGCTGGTATTAACATAACAATTATGCATAATTGTTATGAAACAGCGCATAATTAGTAATGGGCTGCAATATTCACACGATTTCCATGTGAATGTTACTATATTATTCCAAATGCGTGAAATTTGATTTTTATTGTAATATTTTTGATAAGTGACTTCCGATGTCGAACATTGAGGCAGTGGGTTCAAGCCCGACGTATCGTAGTCGTATTAATGAGTTTCTTCGAACGTAGGTATAGTAAATTGAGTCCGAAAGAGAGGTTAAGTAAAATACTTACTATACATCTCGTTTTGATTAACAAAATAACGACTTCAAAAGACAATAATACCAACATGATGCCATAGAGTCAAAAACTTTCGCTTATTGTTAGTTTTGTCCGCGTAATGTAAAGTCTGACCAGGAATATATGACCATGCGCCATGTTGCGGAATTTCATTGGAACTAATTTCTTACACTGGCAATAATTTTAATGATTGCCACTGTTGTCAGTGCCATTGTGGCGGTTTCCTTGAATAGTAAAGTGTTGAATATTAAATAAAAAATCACAAGAAATTCCCAAAACTATTGTAGTCAAGTGCAAATATTGTGAATAATGTATGTAATAAACTGCTTGAAATAAAACGCTCGGAAAACGCTTTCGCTTGGAAACAATTATAAATGAACACCACAGCTGACAGGGAAACAAATCAAGATGGCATTATACGATAGAGATTAATATGCCTTTTGACTGTACTGAACTGTTGCCATATAAATGAGAATAATAGCGCCCTCTCGACAATGGTCATATTCCTGGCTAGGCTTTACTTTCTTACATAGACTTAAATATATAGTAGACGGCCATAGCCTAAGAACTTTTTGAGGCTCCGAGTATTTAGCGCCATCTAGTTTAGAGCCACCTAAACAGAGCTAATATGTATGAGATAAAATCAGCGCCACCTAATAACGACTAGTGTACTACTATAGTACGTTATTCGTTACTAGGTGGCGCTGATTTTATCTCATACATATTGGCTCTGTTTAGGTGGCTCTGAACTAGATGGCGCTAAATACTCGGAGCCTCAAAAAGTTCTTAGGCTATGGCCGTCTACTATACTATATATTTAAGTCTATGCTTTCTTATAATACCTTGGCCGTGGAAAAGTGGCAGGAATACAAAATAACAACCCCAAGGCATAAATACAAGACATACAAAAGTACACAACATACAAACATACACATCGTGTAGCGCCAAAGATCGTTGACCTATAATAATGGTTACGGAATAATGCTGCTATGAATCATTTAGAAAGTGTCCGGTTTTGTGACCGCGGCCGACCATAATGTTTCGTGTATAACTAGTGTTATTTAAATTATAGTCTGGCTGGCCAATAAGTGCAGTGACAGTGGAAGTAATAAGCTATACTCATCCCTTTTTTAGTAGCGAGGGTACTAGCGTAAGGAAGAGATAGTATGATTCTCTGTCTATGCTTGAAGTAAAACAAACCCTGGCCAAACTATATAAATAAAACTTTATAACGGAACATCCAATTACTTTGCCAGAAAAAGATTTGGAAGCTGTCGACGATACTGATAATATTGTTATTTAGCATTTTAATATATTGTTCTTCAAATATCATAATTTTTCCAATGCTCTAGTCCAGGGTAACTGTACCAATATCACTTCAAACAACACTTCAAGCTGAAAATCACCAATGATGTCTTAATTCAAACTTCAAAGATACTGCGGTAATTTATTTAATAAATTATTAAATAAACCTCTATTATTTCAAATAGAAATTTAGGTATGTTAGATGAATCATTGCTCATTACTGGTACCGTAATGCCGGTACCGTAATAATCTCTACGAAAATATTTTAAATCGGATTTGTCCCCCAAGAGAACATCCTAAGCTAAGACAGTTTGTCCTCCTTAAAAATGTATAGCAACTTCCCGAGCTCCGAACAAAGTAAGATTAAGAACTATGTGGTTGCCATCAGATATATCGGAGCGGCCAAGGCGGTCACAAATATCTGAACAACGGTATTGTCAAGGCGATAAAGCGCATGTTCAAATATTTTGAGTACCTTGGCCGCTCAGATATAATTGATGGCGACTTTACCACAGTGACAAACGTTTTTGTCAAAGCCCTTTTGTCCTTGATGGCATTTTAATGTTAGCTAGGTAGTTTTACTGTTAAAATAAGTCATGGGAAACTTTCATAAGATAATAATGGACACAATACCTTTGAAAAAAGTTCACTTATTAAGCAAAATAATACAGTTGCCCATTATTTATTGCCAGAGAAAGTAGTATAAAAACTTCATTGAGAGTTGTCAAGGCGGTTTCTCTTAACAAATCGTCTCGGTTGACAATAAAAACTAATTGAGCACATTGAAGACTAGATAAAGTCCCAATTTTAAATGGTTTCATGAGTACGGCTACTTAAATAAAAGGCAAGAATCATATAAGTAAAGAATATGTTATTGGGCAACTCAAAAATCGTTATTTATTTAAAAGCTGTGCAAGTAAATACTTTCAATCCTAAAAAAATATATCGAAATAATGTCTCCAGGAATGAGAATTTCCTAGGAGATTGTACCTGTGTATAAATCAGAAAATATTATACTTTTATTTATCTCTTACCAAACTAGCTTATTCAATATAAATGTGACCTAAGAAATACTCCAAAAAAATATAGATAATTACCCGCTTATTCATAAACGTGTTTCAAACCTCATTTAGTTAAAATGTATTTTGTCTGTTTCTAACAAACACAACTGTCAATGTGACAGATAAGGACAAAAGATGATTTAGTTAAATGAGGTTTGCAATACGTTTATGAATAAGCGGGTTAGGGTTTATTTTTATCTAAATAATAAGCCCTGTAACAAACTGCTCGTCAGTGTCATACATGAAAATTAATAAAAAAAGTAGCCTTTCCCATTTGAGTCTTAATACCAGTAATTTAAGCCTAAAATTGGTTCCTGTTTCGGGTTTTGTGTTTTTTCTGCGTCCGTCGTCGCATTGCGTGCGATGCGCCCCTTGCGTGAGACTGGTTTATCATTCACATCATCGCCAAGCGCATTGACTTAGGATAACCAGTATAAGAAATAACTCTCTCTATGCGTAGTCTACACTTATGCCAAGCTACCAAGTATACTGGCTGGGTTGCGAAGAGTTGTTGCTTAAGATGTGCGAACAACATCCCTGGACAAGTAACGAATCTCAGTCATTACATTTTAAATCTTATAAACTGTGCATTGAGATTCAAAATTGCATTGCATCTGTATGTATTTAAGTCTTTTGATTATAGACTTAAGAGATGCTACCATAATATTAACATTATAGGTAGTTTTAAACGTTACAGTTTCAAAGATAAGGATGAATGTCCTTTGACAAACTGCATTGGTAATAATTCCACGCTCATAGAAAAGTGGTATCCGTTCAAAAAGGACATGACAAATTAGACAACTACAAGAAATGAACCGGTATATTTAAAGGACACTTTAATATTTCTTAATAATATGTTACTGTAGTTATCTTAAAAGTCCTAAAATAAATTTAAATAGGACTGGAAAGAAAATTGCTTCAGAAATGAAATCAAGTATGGTCAAGACTCAAGGTTATAATTAGCTTATAAAAACAAAGTAGCTATGTAATTCAATTTAAGTTCGGTTTCTATAACGCATAAAAACTATGAAAGATCTGTAAATAAAAACTACCTAAATTAAAACCATTTTTTTGAGATCCATAATTTCAATGTTCAATCCATAAATCCATAGTTCAGACTAAATGTGATTGATTTTTTCTCTCTTATCAATATGTTACATAAACCTGAAAACAAACTAATTACAAACTATAGTGGCGACCTTTTTGCATGATATATCGTAAGTATCGTAACATAACATTTCATGGCTCTTCTATGATGTGCCATCATAGGGAAGCAGCTATGCGTTAGAGGGAGCTAACGATATTGCGATCTCGTTCCGTCGTATGCCGTCCCTATGATGGCCCATCATGTAGGTAGAGCAGCCATTACATTGAAGATCGTAAAAATATCAAATTTTCGAAAGCAAGCAGCAATCTATCACGGCAGTGTGTAATATCAGCCAAGTTCTGTCTATTATTTGACGACAAACACTTAAAACGAGCTAAATTCACTGAAACAAACATTTGAATCGAGAACGAATATGAGTTATCAAAATGCAGCGTTGTAGGAGTGCCAACATTACATCTAGAACCGGTTTTGTCCAGAAACTGGAGCGTTGGCCTCATTCGGTCACAAAGTTTCAGTTGACGGCCGTTCGAAATTCGAACCAGCCAATTGGTGTTCGATTTTTGAATTATAATTGCTAGGTGAATTCTAACGGGGTTTAACCGACTTCGTATTGTAAGTTTTTTGATACCTAGGTACTTAATTGTTTAAGAGAAATAGTGAACGAAATAACTAAGATAACGTAAAAAATACTACTTTACTTATTTTAGTATGGAGCAAATACCTAAATAAAAGCAGGCGGAGCTGTATCAAAACGTTAATTATAAATCTGTAGATTAATCCCTATTAAAATTTAAAACACTATGTAAGCCCAAGTTTTCCCCAGATTCACGGTTAAAAATAAACCTACTGCTTCAAACTACCAAGTCCAAACAGTTAAAAATGTACAAAACTGCCGCAAACCAAGAAATCCAACCCATTTTCGATTTAAGTAGTGACCGTGGAAGCTCCTTAAAAGGCAAATTGCTAATTTAGCCCGCCCGCCTACTTGACTACCATTCCTAATGCTTGTCCTGCTTATAACCAGTATAAAAATGCTCTCAGATTACGCTTACTAATAGCATATTTCAAGGCCACACTACATTGGTTTTATAAATAAATCAGCTTCATTGAACATGGGAATGTGTTTTGCCAGATTTTTGCGGAGACCACGAAATCCGCAATCGCGGCCCGTAATTTCCATCCAATTTCACCTGACTGTTTTCTTTTCATTTTAGATGTTTTTCTCTAGCGGCTCGAGAAAAGGTTACAGATTATCTTCATTTCAGTTTTTGGGGGTAATTGGCGGTTCTTGACACGTCATCATTTTCATGAAAAAATACTTTTGATCATGCCTATCTATCATAAAAAAAAAACTTTTATTATCAAAAGTGTTACAAAAAGGTGCTGAAGTCCCTGACTTCTGTGCTAGGTCGGAACCTGTGTTACAGAGGTCAGTGTCCTCTCCCGGACTATGGTATCTATTTTAATCTAAAATTTTAACTTTTATATCTTATTTATTTAATACAATTCAAAGCGTGAGAATAGGTGTTTATGTGTGTGTGTGTGTGTGTGTGTGTGTGTGTGTTTATCATGCACAAAAAGCAATATATTTCCCGGCTAGATAGTTAACGATGGTCTATTGTCTATCGCATGCCCTACGAGTTAGGACTACGGCATGCAATACCGGTATTATTTGTATGGGCAATCCCGGAATTCCGGTTTTGGCCCAAAATAGTAATACCGGTATTGTATTCCCTATACCTAGTTTCTTTTCAGATTAGAAAAATAACGGTCGATTTCGACAATTCAGCTGTATTTTTTTCAGCCATATCTGGGCAGAATTTAAATAAATGAGACTACTTTGTTCCACTATTAGCGAGGCGCTTAAACCAATAAGATGAAATATGGCAAATATTAAATTCGTTTTCATAAAAATCGCACGACGATTATCGCACGATTTTTCTAATCTGAAAATAAAACGAAGTATAGTTAGGACATGTGCTTTATGTAAAATGTCAGTCCCTTTTTAATCAAAACAATATCAAAGAGACGGGTAGTCTATCGTGGAGATGCTGGGATGTCATTCCAATCACTTCCCAAAATTATTCAAATTAAATTAATCGCTCTTTCTAAGTACAAACTTGAAATCCTTAATATCTGTACATTTTTAACATACAAATTATAAATATATTGACGTTTTTGAAAACTTAGTACATACGTCGCGCCAGCACCAATGATGCTTCTTTCTTTGGCCTAAAGGTTGACTGGTAGAGAATGCCTTACGGCATTAAGTCCGCCTTTTGTAACCGTATATTTGTTACTGTGGAATAAAGTTTAAATAAATAAATATGAATTGTTAAATCTGAAATAAATATTCATTGATTCATTCATTTATAAAGGTCAACTAATGTAGAAGTTTTCTTAACAGCCCGGATGTCATAATAACTTCGTCGTCGGAAAGAAAATGACAAAAGTTATTGAATTATGCTTAAGCAGTATATTACTGACGTGAATTCAATGGAGGAGATCCTACGGATCTGATTTATAAAGTGCCGATAACTGAATTGAATTTCCGTTCTTATCTCTTCCGCTTTGTTTGAGATTTGAATAAGATCTGTAAAACTAAAGGTTTCAAGGATTTAATTTAAGTTAGTTTTGCAAGCATTTTATGTGACTCACAATGTTTGTTATTCAGGTAAAATCTTCCAAAGCAGATTTGAACCAGTTCCTGATGTTTGATGGAGCTAAACTTGAATATACCTGCGTGTCTTTGATGGCAATACAATATTCAGGTGCTATTTGGGTTTACTAAAATCATCTCGTTAAGTAGTGATGACTTTTGCAAGAAAAGTATTAGTCGGCGTTAAAATTTTGATTTATTTTTATATCTTTTTCTGTTAACAACTTATAGTGATCATTTCTGTTTCAACCTAAACTCGTAGGTACTGCATTTGCAAAGCTAACAAAAAGCATTATTATTATCACATATAATTTGCTACTCTCATCGGATATATCCCAAGATCCTAATTCACCATAAATCGTAAGACAAATTCAATAAACAACATTCCGGTCCTTAATTCGGAACAGTTCCATGAAAAAGAGCCGTAGTTTCGTATAAAAAACGTATGAGTTACGACCTTTTCCCTTAAACGGCACTCGCTGTGTTATCGTACAAACAAATGATAAATAATGTATTGTGCTTATGAGATCTGCTTCCAATGCTGCTGTTCATATAGCGTATACGAAGCGATTTTTAATATAAACCAATAATATTTGGACTTGTACAGAACGAAACAAATATAATAAGTCTTCTTGCGAAGTTGGTGTTCTTGGGTTCGATCTTGGTAAGAGAATTTTTGAGAAGGGTGTGTTGTTTGCGGCGAAACGTGCGGTTGCGTTGCTTGAAAATAGGGGACCTAGACCCTACACATGCTCCTACGGTAGCTGTTTACCATCAGGCGGGCCGTGTGCTTATTTATCACCGTCGTGCAATGATGGCTTTCCTTAGAGGCCATACTAATGGTCAAAACCTCACGTATTTAATGAATGAACTCTTCCTGGTTCAGAAAACTTCGGTAGGTAAGCAACAAGAATTACACCGATGCTCCCAGAAAAGAACAGCATATGTATGAGTTGTATATTTTTATACTCTCATTTTCCTAAAGTTGGAGATCCTATGCGGATAAATACGAAACTGCCGATATTGGATGCGGAATTTAATTCATAATATGTAACGCCTTTTGCACATCTCCGCGTTGGAATCGACATCGCGGTACCGCGAAACCAGAGCGCATCGGTACCGAATGAAGAGCAGAAAAGACACCGCGGTACCGCGCCGCACGAATACATTCTTGTTGATAATGCAGTAGGTATTTCAAAGTTTCCACTGGGCTCTCTACTCTTTAAAACACGTACGGTACTCCACAAAGTACCCGCAGTCCCCAAATTACCCGATACGCGGTCGTGTTTGGCCCCCGTAAGTGTCAGTAAAAACTCGGCTCGTCGCATAAGTTACGATTATTGATTATGTATACTGCTTGTAACTTTACGATGGCTTCTGCTCTGTTTCCAGTGCCGACGAATGGAAAATGGGAAAAAATATTTTTAAGTTTCCCGTTATGAGCATCTACAATAACCTCAATCAATAGATCGCTTTAAATAGTACATTACACAACGAGGGCTTTCTTTATTTTCTCCCGTGTTGTGTACATCGTTTTATGTCTACACTTGGCCAGAAAGCGTCTTTTTCCGTACGCGCAGCGTGCGGAAAAAGCCACTTTATGGCCAGGTGTGGCATAAATAATGTTTTCCATTTTGCCTTTGACTGCATGCATAGTTCGTAATATCTGTACTGTTAGGTTCATTATTTTCATCTCATGCAATATGTCTAATACGTAAATTGCAAAAAAGAGGGAACGCAGCCAGCATTATGGGAACTCTTCCGCAAGGGTCGGACCTCGGCGACCTTACCTAGTTTACGGTTTTAGAATTATTTAGTTTATAGGTAGATTTTAAGTTTTCTTTTTATATATTTGTTGTATAATATTGTTATTTAGTCAATTACAATAAAAATTAAAATATTAATCAAGTATTATTATGGTCTCATTCGATTAAGCGTAAAAAAATGTCGAAGATGATACTTCAATAGCCTAGTTTGGTAAATGTGTATTTTTTTTAATGTACGCTGCTACCGCCCCGCGCTCTCGGTGTTCATTGGCCTTTACCGAACCCGGTTATT
Organism: Pammene fasciana; assembly: GCA_911728535.1. Lineage (NCBI taxonomy): Eukaryota > Metazoa > Arthropoda > Insecta > Lepidoptera > Tortricidae > Pammene > Pammene fasciana. The sequence continues at coordinate 28,547,875 of OU452273.1, read as the reverse complement.
AAAATTTTCAATAATCGGTTATTTCATTTTGTCAATAGCGGTTTGCATTCCGTAATACTCAGGTAATATAAAACTATTGTTAAATAGAAACAATTACGTCACGAGAAAACAAAACAAATCGTATAACAATGGAATCAAATTTTACGCACGTGGTTAAAAAGCGAAGCGGCTTATCTCCTTTTATGATGCATACAACCTTAGACGGCGGAATCTATAGACTATGGCGACTGTTATGTTTTTTATGGACATATGGCCCTTGTCGTAATATTACCTATATGCTCTAAGATATTCTGTTTTTATGTGGCGGTATATAAAAACGTAATAGATTTACTTTTACAACACAAGTTTATGTCCACTTTAATCCCAGAGGAGTAAAAGGGTAGGTTTCTTGTCAGTTTTGGAAAACATCTTAAATTATTTTGGCAATAAAACAACGTTTCTAAACTACATAGTTGGATATTTTAGATGGTATATATTATACTATGTAGCGTCAAGGCTACTATAGAGTTTTCGTCATATTACTTTAAAAAAAAATGTAATTTCTTATGTCAAACTAAAAAGCAAAACGTGTGGTTTAAGAGTCGCCAGGACGCTCGCGTTCCCATACAAACGTAGTTCAGCTCTCATTTTAAAACGACATGCTTTAGAACCACGAAATTTGGCATGGGCATTCTAGTAGTACAGATCTAGGTCGGACATTCGTTTTCGTTGCAAATTGTAATGCAAAGAAAATACAGCCAGTTACAAATTTACATACGACACTTATTTTTGCTATATTTTCTTTGTATTAATTTTTTTAGCAACGAAAACGAATGTCCGACCTAGATCTGTACTACTAGAATGCCCATGCCAAGTTTCGTGGTTCTAAAGCATGTCGTTTTGAAATGAGAGCTGAACTACTTACGTTTGGATGGGAACGCGAGTTCACGCGAGCGTCCTGGCGACTCAATTAAGCTTGGTAATGGTTTGGTGGTTGGGGAGCTAAGTCCCCAACTCGTGTTATGATATCTAAACAACTCGATAACTGGGTTTATCCAGCATTCTTGAGGAAAAACTAAACCTAATAGCAATATGTACAGTCACCGGCAATAGTATCTTCCTACAGGAAGGCCGCTAAAATTTGTGACACGCTCTTATTTGTAGGGCCACTTTGCCACCATTTGATAATAGAACTCCGATGTTAAAACAATAAGGTTACGAATTGGGATACCGAAACATATTAAAATAGGTACAGTGGGCCAAGAAAGTGGTTTACCAGTTTTGACAAAAGTTTCTGCGAGATCTAACGATTGCTAAGGTTGACTTTTCTAACGGAGTTTAAAACATGCACGACCTTGTTGTCTCACGACGTTCAAACGAACCTGAACCGTAGGGTGGTAGACCACATTTTTGGCTGACTGTACGATCTATCGCACTTCCAGAAAAACTTTCGCGTTGCAGAGGTATACAACTGCAGAATCCAATGGGCTAAAGTTTAGACATTCATTCTAATAAATACAATATCGGGAGTTGGAATAGCTGTGCATATAACAATTGTGTACAATTGACCTCTTTACGGCGCAGGCGTTTAAAGTTGCTTTCACGTGATTGCTACAATATTGCTGTTACGTTGCTTCGGGCAGACGATTATATTATACACAAAACGATGTGTGGCGATTACTTTGCTTAATATTTTAAACAAGGCGTAACAAAAATACTGGTGGTCCTTTTAAGAGCATAATTGGTATCGTATTACGAGTACGAAAAAGTAGGATTTTTTTTAAGGTATCATTGTTTATTTGTTTCTGTGATTATGATTTGTGGGATGTTCTTTTATTGTTTATAGTTGATATTTTTGTTAATGTTGTCTTCCTTTGTTTGCAGGTACTTAAAACACCATTGATCATCAATTATTTTGGGAGATCGGTAGTATGCTACTTACATATTGATGGGTCCAAATCATAATCCTAAAATTCATACCTTGCGTTTAGGTGTTCTTACACGGGTGATAAAAATTGCCGAATTGCCGGATTTTTGACGTCACGCCCATTTCAAGCAATTTCCAGCAATATTGCTCAATATGGAGCAATCATTGTTCCAGTATGGCGCCATTCTGACTACATTCGATTGCCCCGTATGCAGGAACTCGTAAAACTAGGCAAATTGCCCAAAAATCGCCCGTGTAAGGAGCACCTGAGTGGAGCAATTCGAGAAATGATCGCCGATTTTTTTATTAATTGACTCGTATTGCTCCATTAATTTCGGCAGCGTATCGCGGCCATCGCGGGGCAATAATTGCCCGATAAATCGCCCGTGTAAGAGCACCTTTTTCTAACCATGCAACGTTTGCTCAGAATTGTCAAATTTCGGGTTGCATTGATTTAACTTTTAACGAAATATATATCGCTTTTCCCAGTAGAATACGTCTTTTGTTTCACAAGTTATGAATATTACGACGTGTCAGCAGAACCCGATGCGGGATTAACAACCCGATGCACTTGTATGCTGTTACACGTTTTATTTCGCCCCAGATAAACAATGCCACCTCAAAATTATTGAGGTCAAATGGATCTAGTTAGCAGTGGCGGCGGGTAGAGAATACGATTCCCGTCGGCTTGCCTAATTTTCGGGCACCTGAGTAGTTTTCCTACAGCTCATGAAGAAATTTTAAGCTCCGGTTTGCCTAAGAAATTGTTTGATCCGCCGCCACTGCTAGTTAGATTGATGCTTTCATAGGTAGAGCGTTTTAAAACAGGCCATATACCTAGAAAATGTATGAGAAGTGTATGCCTAGTGAATCTCAAATCTCAACATACTTACTCCTCTGGCACAGCGACCCAAAGTGTGTCTTGGCCTCCAACACGACTGCTCGCCACTGATCCCGGTCCTGCACAGTTTCTTTCCAGTCGCCAGCCTTCCTCCATTAAGCCTTGCCTGGGGTCGTTTGAATTGGGATCAGTCCGGTTATTCTTTCGTGTTGGTCTCGTAACAATATTTTTTCACGTGGGAGGGCTGTTAACCTGCCGCACAACCCCCGAAATGCCGGAGGACCACACCCGTCGTTGGTCAGCGAGTCTACTAGACATAGCCGGTTAGCGTAGCTAGACTGTACTACCGACCATTCCCCCATCCGCCACCCGGGGGACGCTCCTCTACGCCGTTAGGGCCAGCGCGAGGAGTGAATCTCAACATAGAGTAACTTATTAATAGAGCAGAACAGTCTAAGAACTTTTTGAGTCATGTCTGACTGAAAGCGCCATCTACGTAAGAAAGCTCGTAAGTAGGAGAAAAGAGCTTTACTACGGTACGTTACTTGTTCCTAGACGTCGCTGCGACGCATATAAAAATAGGAAGAAAAATGACATTGCGTCGCAGAGCTGCAAAACTTTTAGACTGTGGCTGTCTTTATTATCTTTAGTCTCTGATCTGAATATGTTTGTCTACGAAAGCGCCCGTGTCATATATTTTTCAGGAAGATAATAACCGAATGAAATATTTTTTTCTACCTACTTGGCATGAAATTTTTCGTAACGAACGTGCCTACCTTCCGCCGTTTGACGCCTCTATTGTTTACCAAAGATGTACTTTGCAAGCACCCAGAAGATCGCGACCATCATATTAAATTACTTTACCATCCATATGTAAATAATAAATATTTAATAAAGTGTTTACATACATACATATTTAAATAATATAAATTATATATTTTTTAAACCCTAAAGAATTCCAAGCAAACATGCCGTAAAGGAATCAAACGCATTGTATCTGCACCTGAGTGCAAACCACGAACATTGAATTTCGGAATTTCGTTACTTCACTAAAGAGCTAATTAAAGAATAAAGATCCCTCGAATATGCAGGCAGATAGTCCATTTTAATATACAAATATACGCGATATGTCTTCTGTTAGCGATTTTTTTTAAGCAGCCTTCTAAAATTTACGCGATGTCCCAGGAACACACTGCGCAGCTCGCATGCCAATACGCTTATTAAAGGCCTGGGCACTAAACATTGTTCCACGTTCGGACACCGCCGCTATGTGTTAGTGTATTGGTAGTTTCCGGTAACAACTGTGTTGAATGTTGTTACAAGTTAGGAAGTGACATGGTGTATTTGACGCTTCAATTGCCTGGTAGCTGGTCCAGTCGCTCGATCTTATTAAGGGTCCTAATATAAGTTAAATGACGTTGTAGATACCAAGGACCGGAACCGGTTACCAATGAAGGGGTATTAGGGTATTTGATACGGTTGTTTTTACAAACCCTATCAACTCGGTAAGCACATGATTGGCTTACCCAAAGCCCCCAAAGGTAAGCGCTTACCGAATCGAAAACCCCAATGAGGTTACCCTATCAAGTGTTTTTAGAATGCGATCAAGCTATTCTAACTTTATCGTTAAGACGTTTCGATAGGGAAACCACATTGAATATGGTTAACCCTATTAAGACGGTTATCCTATCGAAAAGATTAATCAAATGAAGGGGTTTTCCGGTCCCTGGTAGATACTATGAGCTGCAGAATTTCCGTCCCAATTTAAGTGAATTCATTAATAATGTGGGTATACAATTTTGCAGTTCACTGTATGTACGTACATAACTCACACAACCAAGAACACTAAAGTTTTTTACACCCCTATTTGTAGCTCATTAAGCCCCACCTCAATTAATTCCCAATTCTAATTGCGTCCAATTTTTCCCCACAAATGGCAACGAACTAAGCTGTAAACCCATTGATTAAACCTTCATAGCTGTAAAAGGGTTAACCAAGGGAGGGTTAATGACGTCAGCCGTTAACGACAAGCGCGATTGTTAAACGAAAATCTTATCAGTGTCAGTGCTCTCTTTTCATTTATCTGGGCGTAATTTTTCGTAATTGGACAGGTAGATTTAGTTTAGAAAATTGTGTTATTTAATTTTTTTTATACTTCGACGATGGCATACAAGAAAACAGTCCGCTTGATGGTAAACAACTACCGCCTATGAACGCCAGCAATGATGATGATTATGATAATTTCAACCACTATATCACGTTATCTACGGACTACGAGATTCCTGGTAATGAGTAACAAATACGTCACGATGTTTCAGAAAGACCAAGCGATAATATTTTTTTATAAAACAATACTTACATATATTCTTCATTTCATACCTAAATAGAATAGAACAGCACAGCACCCTGATTAGAGGCAGTCAATAGATTTTTGACAACACCAACTTTTCAGGAAATGGGGACATTCAGTATCTATACCTATTTAATTTAAAAAGATGATTTGTAATGTATCTTTCCCCTGAACACGTCGAATTTGTAAAGAAATACGATTATCACAGATGTATGTATGTCTCCAAACCGTAGCGGCCCAACAGTGGGCCAACTGGTTAAAATTAAGATAGAAGTCCTGAAGCCAAAACAAGCATCCACAAACAGCAGTCTGGAGAAGTTTACTTTCATTAAAAAGGATACAGAAACGTACAAAACTAATAAAAACAAACTGTAGTCCGTGTTTCTCAGTTTCCCGTAACAAACACAAATCGAAGTTTCGTGACCGCCCGCTCCGTTTAAAATTAAGATTTATAACTCGGCTGGTAATTAAAATGGCGATGGCAACGTAATACGCTAACACGGTATTAGATGGCCAACATGATAAATGACCAATAAGCTTAGTTGGTTTATACCAGATGAAAAACGTACTTCTACGACGGCCTTTCTCGGTTCACTGTTGTTTTTAGTACTTTACTCCCCTTTACGGAACTTATGATTAAAGGAGGGGTTTGCCATACGCGCCACGCTTGGCAGGCGGGTTGGCGCGCGCAGTTTTTTTTATTGTTTATTGTTGTTTAGGCTCTCGGAAGATGCTGCTGCCCATCTCCCGGTATATTCCCTTAGCAGACTCCTACTGCAACCACGGGACGATATGGTGGGGGACAATTCTAAGGACGGGCATCCCACGGCTAAGTAGTAAAGTTATACAGCACCTAATATGAATTTGGAACCACTTATTGAATTTAAACTTTCGTGAGACATATTAACACTATTATCAACAAGTGAGTACAGCCGCATGCAGTGATAATAGTGTTGGAACCACTTTGTAAGGCAGGAGGTGTTATCTAGATTTTATATTATTAGAAATACTACTTAAAGTAGGTACCGTCAGCTGTTACAACTTTGCCTACCATGCTCAACTTTCCCTGGCTTGTAAAACATGGTTTTCTTCACCAAGCTTATGTCTTATACCTGAGATGGTAGTAAGGTGGCGATCTCAGGAATAATATATACCTAAATAGCTGTTTGGTGAAGAAAACCATATTTTACAAGCCAGGCAAAATTTTGTATCGTAGGCAAAGATGTGGTATTTGACTTAGTAGAAGAGCCCATGACACTGAACCTAGATCGATAAGTCTCCCGGATGATATATATATAATTAGACGCGTTTTTAATAGGAGAACACGAAATGCCTATGCTGCAATGCAAAAAAATGGGCGGCATATTAAAAAAAAATTGAAAAATTAAAAAAAAATCGGTCTCTAGTACGATAAATCTCCCAGGTTTCCTTTGTTCCTCGAAGCAGAGGAGAGTTAGGGCTATACGATAATGCGGTGCTGCAAGCCCCCGTGATAGGCCTTGTCAGTTGCTGCAGCATTATAAGGGAACGGTTTTTTTAGGTATCTAGTACGATCGATCTCCTCTAAAAACCAATGCTCATCTGAAAGATCATTACTTTCTGTGTAAGAAAAACCACTGCTGCATTTACCAAACATGGGAGAAGGTGGTTGCTGCAGCGATTGAAGGTCGCCCTCCGAGCAGTTCCATACGGCGTTACAATTCAACCGATTTTATTCAATATAGTTTTCATTGAAAGTACTTATCAGGCCTCACTTCCATGACTTTTTTCAATTTTTTTGGACCCACGGTTCCAAAGTTAGATGGGGGTACGCTCTTTTTTTAACTTTCAGAGCGATTATTTAAGAAACTATTAGTTTTATCTAAAAACTGTTTATGAAAGCCTATATTGATTTTAAAAGACCTATCTAAAAATACCCTACACGATAGGGTTAGAACGAGAAAAAAAAATCACACCCCACTTCATGTGTAAGGGAGGTACCCTAATAAAAAATATTTTTCCAGTTTTCATTATCCCACTTTGTCGGTGTGATTAATGCACATACTCATACGAAATTTCAGCTTTATAGTGCTAATGGTCACTGAGCTAGACCGCGGAAAGACGGACCGACGGACAGACTACGGAACCCTAAAAAGCGCTGGCAGCCTGGCGGTAAGACGTCTAGCTGACTTTCAATCTGGAGTTCTTGGATTGAAACCCCGGCTACCACTACCACTGAGTTCTCCAGAATATAGAGTGCTCACTCCATACAACTGGTTATTAGCCCGCAAGCTTGACATTTTGAAGGCTAGACGACTAAGGGGTTGAGGGAGGAGCGGGCGGGGGGCGTGAATACTAAGGGTTTACAACGGGTGCCCTAATCACACCTCCTGCCCGCTACTCCCTCAACCCCTTAGTCGTCTAGCCTTCAAAATGTCAAGCTTGCGGGCAGACGTGTGCGCCGCCACGCCGATTTCACGCCGATGCGGAGGCGGCGTGGGCAAAATGGCCGGCGGCATCGGCGCGGCGTCGGCGCGGCGTGGCGGCGCGGCGTGGCGGCGCACACGTCTATTGCGGGCTAATAACCAGTTGTATGGAGTGAGCACTCTATATTCTGGAGAACTCAGTGGTAGTGGTAGCCGGGGTTTCAATCCAAGAACTCCAGATTGAAAGTCAGCTAGACGTCTTACCGCCAGGCTGCCAGCGCTTTTTAGGGTTCCGTAGTCTGTCCGTCGGTCCGTCTTTCCGCGGTCTAGCTCAGTGACCATTAGCACTATAAAGCTGAAATTTCGTATGAGTATGTGCATTAATCACGCCGACAAAGTGGGATAATGAAAACTGGAAAAATATTTTTTATTAGGGTACCTCCCTTACACATGAAGTGGGGTGTGATTTTTTTTCTCGTTCTAACCCTATTGTGTAGGGTATTTTTAGATAGGTCTTTTAAAATCAATATAGGCTTTCATAAACAGTTTTTAGATAAAACTAATAGTTTCTTAAATAATCGCTCTGAAAGTTAAAAAAAGAGCGTTCCCCCCATCTAACTTTGGAACCGTGGGTCCAAAAAAATTGAAAAAAGTCATGGAAGTGAGGCCTGATAAGTACTTTCAATGAAAACTATATTGAATAAAATCGGTTGAATTGTAACGCCGTATGGAACTGCTCGGAGGGCGACCTTCAATCGCTGCAGCAACCACCTTCTCCCATGTTTGGTAAATGCAGCAGTGGTTTTTCTTACACAGAAAGTAATGATCTTTCAGATGAGCATTGGTTTCTAGAGGAGATCGATCGTACTAGATACCTAAAAAAACCGTTCCCTTATAATGCTGCAGCAACTGACAAGGCCTATCACGGGGGCTTGCAGCACCGCATTATCGTATAGCCCTAACTCTCCTCTGCTTCGAGGAACAAAGGAAACCTGGGAGATTTATCGTACTAGAGACCGATTTTTTTTTAATTTTTCAATTTTTCTTTTTTAATATGCCGCCCATTTTTTTGCATTGCAGCATAGGCATTTCGTGTTCTCCTATTAAAAACGCGTCTAATTATATATATATCATCCGGGAGACTTATCGAACTAGGTTCAGTGTCATGGGCTCTTCTACTAAGTCAAATACCACATCTTTGCCTACGATACAAAATTTTGCCTGGCTTGTAATATATGGTTTTCTTCACCAAACAGCTATTTAGGTATATATTATTCCTGAGATCGCCGCCTTACTCCCATCTCAGGTATGATATAAGCTTGGTGAACTTATCGAACTAGGTTCAGTGTCATGGGCTCTTCTACTAACTGTATTATAAAGAAAAACTAATTTTTTGAACTTTTTGGCTTCTTTCGGTAAACCTCGCTGTGAAAGCAGAGTGAAGAGAATTTAATTATTAAACACGGTATAAAAAGTGAAATGTTTGAAACTGTACTCCAGTGAAGCCCTATAGGTGCAAGTTGAAAACTTGCTGGCGTTGTAATTTTAATTAAAATTATAGTTTCTCCTTAATATATTAATTACTACCCAGACAATAGGCACATTACTGGTCTGAAATTAACGTGCATTAACAACGGGTCACTGTTCAAACATTTGATCAAACATGCGGTGTGGAAAGATCTGTCATTAGTAACATTGTGCCAACATAGCATTTGCATACAACGTCTTGCAAACGAGGCCAGTGTGTGCCTTTCCTTTGACAAAGAAATGAAAGCATAATTATGCACCTAGTGCAGAAAACTGCAATGGAAACCATGTTGTATTTGCACTTTTCGTGTTCGTTTAATATAACGTCACTCATTCAAATGGGGCATGCTCTTTTTTTTTATATTATGAACGCGTTGAAATTAGTAATTTAGCGTTGGATATTTTTAAGCCTAATTGTTTTTTTTTTTTTAATATTGTTTACTTATGATTTTATACCTAAATTTATTGCAACGTATTTGTGACGCACGGGGACTGTAAGGCCGCGCATCACCTTCGATAGCTTAGCCTTGAGCAGCTTCACCGGTTCGTTTTCGGTGTGGGATTGCCTGTGGATTAGCTGAGAGAAAATACACCAAGGACACTGTCACTTATGACTTTATTGTTCACACTGATTACTAATTAAACTTATTACACTTTTAAACTATTCACTTGTACTTCTTCTTGTTCCTGAGAGAGGTGTGGTCGGCTCGGCGACCTGTGGTGGACTACGTTGTATGCCGGCAAAGTACCGGCTTATATACGATTCGAATAGGCAGTGGCCCTGGAAATGCAGTGCTCTGATTGGTCAGAGCGCCAATGACGGTTAATTCCGGGAATATTTGAATGGTTTCTTAGTATTCTTTACTAGTGGCCATGAGATGCCTTTCGTAAGTGCATTTTCAGGGTCAATGCTGTTATTTCTCATTTGAGATGTAAACAATGGGTGTTTATATGATCCTATTTGATTATAAATAAGGATTCTTACTAAATATTGTGCCGCAGATGGCGCTAAAGGTACTTTTTACAAGTGTTGCTTCAAGGCCGTTTGCGGCTTTGATGCCTACGGTGGTTATTTAAGGGGAATAAAGTTACACAGGGGTTTAATATGTATTTTGGTGTACATATGAGTAAGTATAGAGGTTTATGTACCTTTTTAGGAATAGGTCATTTGACCTTGGAATGAGTTACGGGGTGAAATGAGCTTTCCTATGTCCCTGATTGGGAACCCTACGTGTTTTTATTCCTACTTATTGCTAGTTTAATGATTAAAGTTATATAAATCAAACTTATAAACTAGTTTTTGTTCGCCGCTCGGTGACCTTGGGTCTTGCTCGTCGAGGGCGTCCGGCACAGTATTTTTAATAGAACTCATAAGTGATTAGCCTCTATTTTGTATGGAAGTAACAAATGCTGATTGAAATAATGAAAGAGGTGACATAGTTTAGTACCTACATACATACTAACTTCTCACTTACATAGATATACATACTGATTATGGGTAAAGAGCAATTTTTATACTTTTTGCACTATACTTATTGATGTATGTATTCATTCAGCAGACTGACACATTCGAGTTCAAGCCAAAGTAAGTATTACTAGTCCCCTCACATCGCAAATAATATCAGTAGGCCGTAAAAGCCACATTGTTGGACAAGTTAAAAAAGCGCGAAACATTGCCCACTAAAAGCCAGAAAAAAATCCGCGCCGCAAAAACATCCATTACTTAACTATGACGAAAGCTTGCGGTAATGCTCCCTGTCAATTAGCCAAATTAAATATAGCTCTGTTCGTCGTTTCTCATCCAATAATCCAGTATAAAAGTGAGCTCGAGGATCGTAATAACTATGCCTAATTGAAGATCATACTGATGTTGGTTATGCGTCATGCGATGAGACCAAACTGATAGAATAACAGAACTGGAGTCTCATTCCGATTGCTTTTTGAGTCGAAAGCTCAATGGCATCGAAGTCGAAAGCAAAGTTCATAGTCATACTCGTATAGACCAAGCCATCTGAGTATACAACACTTATAACACTGAAGATCATCTTTAGAAGCGGAGAAAATGACCGGACACAATGATACATACATAATTACTGGATCGTAAACAAGCAGAAGAATGGCAAAGCACCTATTGGTTCCAGCATATACACGCAACGACAGGCAATCTCAAAGAATGCTAGGCTTTGTGCAGTGGTTGGTTTGAGTAGCGAGTAGCGATACCTTCATTCACGTATAATAGCCAAAAATGGATCTTGATTTCGGCAAAATATCTAAAAAAAACCGAAATGATTAGCTAGAGATCTCGGGGTCAGATTACACTGAATAGCCCCAGAAATCGACTCACCAGCGTCCGCGCAACTAATAGAACACTTCCTGGTCTGCGAAAATTAATATCACTTTTAAGCGTCAATTTGCGACTTTACGTGCCGGATATGCGAGGACGGCCATTATCGTGCGGAATAACAGTGTTTTTGAGGGTCTTTATATACTCGTTATGACATTTATCCGGTCCATTTGTTATGAGGGGCGTTTTTCCAACGGTTCGCTATACTTGGCTGGTGCGTATGTGGATTATACTGAAAACGCGAAAGGAAACTATCCGGCTTAGTATTTAGTAGTAGGTATGACGTTGAATAAAGGTGGTTTCTTTTTCAAGTAAAAGGTACATCATTGTTGGTCGTCCAATAAGGCGTTACTGCCATAAAGATTATTTAGAAAAAACCGGCCATGACGTACCTTTTACTTGAAAACGCCACAAATATTTAGAAATAGTGTCTAACTAAGACTTAATACAAGCTGATTTTATGTTGATGTTTTTGACCATTTCATAAAGAATTTGTATGTAAAATTTGTGTGCGTCATAAATAGGTAATATCTTGAATCCTGAAATACCCACCCTGTTGCAACTTGTTTATTATTAAGTTCGTCACTTTGCTGAACTAACAACGAATAAATCCAAGAACGATTTAAAATTCGAGCTGACAACAAAAGAAACCGGAGAGCCATTACATTCCGGTAATTAAAACCTTTAATTTACCGAAAAATTAGTTTACCGTCACCCCGCGGCCTCGTTAAGTAAAATGTTGCGACCAAATAAAATATGGACGGCGTCCTCAGAAACATGGCTCTCAAAAACAGTCCTGATTCCCTTGACAGTTATCCCTACACTCCCTTCCCCGGCTTTAAAAACGCTACATAAAAAAAGTTGTGATGTAGTCAATCATAGTTTTCATTGGCTTAAATAAAATTAGGAATACGTCAAAACCGTATACGTGGTTAAACTAAAATAACGGCATGCTGACATAGTATGCTCCGTCCCCTATACCATATCCAACAAGTATAACTAGTAGTCCGCCTCGAACTGCGAACTCGCGATTTACTTGCAAACGAGTTGACCAATATAACAAGGCCTATATGAAGATTCTTTTTCGTCTTCTTACTCCACAACCCCTTGATCGATCCAGCTCATAAACTAACTCTCAATTTTATGTATATCTGCTACACCCTCAACAAATTTCAGAAAGATCAGAAAAACGTAAGTAAAATTATCGTCGAGCAAACTTTCAAAAACAAAAAGCCATCAAAATGGCGAGACGTCCCAGTAGCCAGAAATTGTTTGTAAGCTCGCTTCGCTTACGCTCCGCTCGTTCGATAATGTGGGGTTATTATCAAAATTAATACGATTTCTATACTTTTATCGTACACTAGTAAAGTGTGTTTCAACACGGCTGTCAAAATTTGGGCGCGTCGACGATGCAGGGTGGGGACTTTATTGAGGTATCGGGTTTAATGGCAAAATAATGTGTTGTGACGTGCGTTTCGCAGCGATGAAATTACGCTACTAATATTTTAGAAATGAATGTAGCGTAAAACTTATGGTGTGTTCATATGGGATATGTGGCTCGTAAACATTGATAGGGGGTTATACAGCAGCACACGCTTTAAAACCTGTGTACGTTGTGTTTTCTTGCTGAGTGTTGCCAGCTTGGAATTTGACTAGCAATTAGAGATGGGCCGACTAGGGTTTTTGCCGACTACACAATCGGCCGACTAATCGGTTTTCAAATTGCCGATTAATCGGCCGACTAGTCGGCAATGCCGATCGTAGGTTTTAGCTAAGTTCGGGTGCAATCGGAAACGCTCATTTCGCTTCGTCCGCCGTGCCATTGTCTATCACGCGTTCATGACCAGCGCTGGCGTGTTTGAAGGCAAAAAGAAAACAAACACTATAATAAAATTTAGATATTCATAACTAAGAAAAGGGTTAAACTTCTGCCAAGTTCTTATTTTCCTGTAGATATTAAAGTGCCGAATATTCGGCATTTTTTGCCGACTAGTCGCCGACAAATCGCCGACTACAAATGATGCCGAATAGTCGGCTTTCCCGATTAGTCGGCGACTAGTCGGCCCATCTCTACTAGCAATAGTTAATTGTTCTTGCTATACGAGTAGTTCGAACTGTGGACGCATCGCTTATAGGGTCATACATATAGATTGTTCTGTATGTGTGACGATAGCGTCACACATACAGCTGTATAGACAGCGACGCGGTTACGCGGTGTTTCACCTCTTGATTCGCTCTCGTTCCGCTCAGATTTCGCGGCATAACTTGTAGCGCGGTACCGCTGTGTCGATTCCCACATGAAACCGATTTTCCAAACGATTTTATTTTATTAGGTACTATTATATAGGAATTAATTTAAGACCCCGTTCCAACTTGTCGGATGTCGGGCCCGGATTTTAATCGGGTGTCGGCGCCTCATAAAAAATTGTGTCGTAAGTGGGAATAGCTTCATACAAGGTGTAACAAAAATACTGGTGATCCTTTTAAGGGCATGTAAATAACTAGTATTAAGACTTATAGTAATATTTTGCATGCTATGAACTATAGTTGATTAAGGAGTGCATTATATTATAATAACACCTGTAGATTAAGCTCCCATTGCATGAAACCTTACCTCACACGGTGGCAGAGCAGACACATACTACAGCGATAGATAATACTTAGGAGCACTGGACTATAGTAGGTTGCCATGGCCTAGCCTGGAAGAACATAGTTTTTTTTAAATTTTAAAACGTCAATTTTTGCCAAAATTTACATCATAAGGTGGCAGATCGAAACCTTTACCCATCGAAAGAGACCCCTTTGGTGACCTGAACCCGCATAGGTTGCCAGCCCTAAACCTGGTAGATTTCAAGGTCAGCCATATTTTAGGAGGCCAAAAAATGGGGTAATTTACCTCATCAGGTGGCAAGCTGAAATTGATGCAGATCGATAGCCCTAGACGTGCCATTCACGAATATATAGGGTTGCCTGCCATCAGCCTGGTAGTTTTTCTGATCAGCCTCCTCAAAGTATCGATTTAGTAACTTGGACCAACGAGAAATTCATGTACAGATGCTAACATTGGAGGAATATTTTGATGCAAACCGTGATATTTAATTAAAATCTACATATTGACAGTCTTGCACTTCATACTTGTTGAAATAATAGGGTAATTGAACCAGTTCTGGTCATTTCTTACTAATTATATAGGTGACTACCGGAAAACCTAGACTGCGGGTAACATTGAGGACGCCGCGACAGTAAATCATCAGTGTGTGAGGTAAAATTGGTTCCTCACCTCATTTCCGCAGTCTCCTATTTCTGCTTCCCATAAATATGCTCAATCTGTGGGTGAAAAAACACCCTGACTTGTGCACTTCGACTACTGGGCGAGGTCATAATATATACTACCGACGCCTACTAGATCACTCTCTACTACTAGAGGGTAAGCCTCTTTCATGCGCATAGACTAAAGGGCACCTATTCCTTGGAAATAGGCTGCGCCCACGCATCTACCCAGAAGGCATTCCTGCCTTCACGCGGGATGTGGGAGGACTTGACACTCAACCAATGGGCTTATGGGGGATTTATATCTACCCCGACGCTGCCAGTCCCCGAGGTACCACACTCACCCATGCGCAATAGACTACCGGGGTTGCCACAATACCCGCATATGGGCGGTACTTCTTCCCATCACTACCGCTATCTAAAAAGGGGGCTCTAAGAGAGTGGTCACTTTACCCGCAGATGGACGTGCATCGCTTCTGCACCCGTGTACAATAATAAGCGCATAAACTAAGGGACACTAGATATTCATCGCGAGACTATGGTCCGGGCCCGAAAAACTTAACTTTCGATAAACCAGCTAATGTGATCACCGTAAATCCGTGCGCCACGTACTGCCCCAGATTCACTCTGTTATTGTAGGAAGACAGCCAACCTTCACTAAGTCGTACGCATATACATAGAATAAGATCGAACGGGATTGTCTTATTACACTTTCAAGGTCTTATTCACTTTTATTACAGAGAAGGTGCTATTATCGTTGTTCCTTGTCATAGTCTCATATTGTTATTACCCTCCATGCTATTACTTCTAGCAGTGGAGGGTCACAAACAGATGTGATTCGCAATATCTTTAAAAATTACTGTATTTGCTACGACAAAACCTGATATTATTCTTTGAAGGTTATTCTTAATTAAGTGTTGCATAACTGAGCACTCACTTCTTACAGCTTAAGCCTTCAGGAGGCTGTTTAGGCTGTCACGTATTCTGCTCAGTAATGATGCTATTTTTTTTACGTAAGATTGAGTTGAAGCTGTCTACTCGCGCTTCGGCAAACATGGTGGATGCACTGCAGAAACGTGGCAACCCCAACAGCGCCCTGAATGCGTTATTGTACTGGACGCGCAGAGAGCTGAGCGACCGCTGCGTACAGTTCGCCCACAGTGCACTCAAGTACAGCGAAGTGCAATATGCTCTAAAGAGCGTTATTTTGGCTGCATCCGTACACCGAGCGAATCTCCGGGCCAGCATGTTCACCCGGGCTGCCGTTATGTCGGCTAAGGAAAACAATAGTAGATTGTTCTGTGTTGTGCTGTAGAAGTTATCGTCTATGTCCCTATGCCTTACGTGGGTACGCACGTGCGGTCTCTAGTTAAATTCTTGCTTTGAGGTGGTACGTCAAAACGACCTCGTTAATAATGGTAATACGAATATTTGTCATTTTTGTACCTACACTACTTTGCAAATATCGAAAATATTACTTGACTGAATATGCTTAACTTTCAGTCCTGGGTTGTCGATGGTGCGTTATTCGGGACATAGTGAGGTCTATTTATAATCGTAATGCACCTTCTGTTTACGAATGTTGGTTCCGACCTATGTTTATTTATTGTATAGGATATTTAAGTTAGTTGTCAATACCTTGTGTGTCTTACTTACCTCTGTTGTTGCTGGTCTTCATCCACCATAGAGGGAGATGTACGTTGGAATCGGCCCCAATGATGACCGTGAAGACCGCAAGGACTCTTCCGCAGTGATTGATTTGTAATTCTAGTGGCGGCGAGGCAAACACTATGAAACCACTGTCAGACACGCAATGAATCGAGAAGGAATCCTGAATAACGCACCACTAACAAACCAGGACTGAAAGTCCTGGGACACACGAAGACGCCCTAATCACAATTGAAATGGAAAAGAGGCAGGAAGAAAATACTTAGTGATAAATGATGTCATATTATTTCTACATAATTATAAAATTCAGCATAACCGTACATCACAGATCAGAAGAATACTATAGATTACCCAATGGGCGGGGCGCGCGTTACACGGCTTATGATCGGATGCGCATAAACTTATCAAAGCTTCATGCCGCGCGGTCCAGTCGTCGTTCGACCACGTGTGACGAATTTAGTGCCGAAAAAAATACAAAAATGCGTTGTTGTGCATTTTTGTCGTGTCATATACGAAGCAATGAATTAAAAGAGGCCCCTGGAGTAGTTATTATCCACCGGTATATATAAAAACCTAGTATTACACATTTTTTTCCAAAAATTGTAGTCTTCTATTATGACATTCACCTATTATCGGGGACTGGCAGCGTGGGGGTAGCTATAATCCTCCATAAGCCCATTGGTTGAGTGTCAAGTCCACCCAAAGCCCTCGAGAAGGCAGAAATGCCTTCTGGGTAGATGCGCGGGCGCGGCCTATCTCCAAGGGATAGGTGCCCTAGTCCACGCGCATGAAGGAGGTTTACCCTCCATTAGTAGAGAGTGATCTTGTAGGCGTCGGTAGTATATATTATGACCTCGCCCAGTAGTCCAAGTGCTCAAGTCAGGGTGTTTTTTCACCCACATATTTAGCATATTTATGGGAAGCAGAAATAGCAGACTGCGGAAATGAGGTGAGGAACCAATTTTACCTCACACACTGATGATTTACTGTCGCGGCGTCCTCAATGTTACCCACAGTCTAGGTTTTCCGGTAGTCACCTATATAATTAGTAAGAAATGACCAGAACTGGTTCATTTACCCTATTATTTCAACTAGTATGAAGTGCAAGACTGTCAATATGTAGATTTTAATTAAATGTCACGGTTTGCATCAAAATATTCCTCGAATGTTAGCACCTGTACATGAATTTCTCGTTGGTCCAAGTTACTAAATCGATACCTTGAGGAGGCTGACCAGAAAAACTACCAGGCTGATGGCAGGCAACCCTATATATTCGTGAATGGCACGTCTAGGGCTATCGATCTGCATCAATTTCAGCTTGCCACCTGATGAGGTAAATTACCCCATTTTTTGGCCTCCTAAAATATGGCTGACCTTGAAATCTACCAGGTTTAGGGCTGGCAACCTATGCGGGTTCAGGTCACCAAAGGGGTCTCTTTCGATGGGTAAAGGTTTCGATCTGCCACCTTATGATGTAAATTTTGGCAAAAATTGACGTTTTAAAATTTTAAAAAAACTATGTTCTTCCAGGCTAGGCCATGGCAACCTACTATAGTCCAGTGCTCCTAAGTATTATCTATCGCTGTAGTATGTGTCTGCTCTGCCACCGTGTGAGGTAAGGTTTCATGCAATGGGAGCTTAATCTACTGTAATCTAACCCTTTTTCGTGCAAAATAAATTATTTGATTTGATTTGATTTGATTTGATAATTGGTCTCGTATTCTTATTGTGAAGAACTAAGAAAAAATAATTTTCTCGCGAAAAAAATTTTTGGTTTTGTATGGAGGGTTGGCCAGCTGGGACGACTCGTCCCATACAAAAAAAAATTTTTTTCGCGTCCAAAAAATTTTTCTCCTACTTTTTCCTACTCGCAATACGATACCAATTATGCCCTTAAACGGATCACCAGTATTTTTGTTACACCCTGTATAAAATGGTCTGCCACTGGAACATCCAATTAAAATCAGGGCCCGACATCCGACAAGTGGGAACGGGGTGTAAGACATTTAATACAATAATTAAAAAAAAATCGAAAAGTATTGTATCTTACGTTAGAGCCTCTATCCCTACGTTGCATGCGTTGACTATCTACATATAAATAAACCTGAGACTACAAGACTCAACCCTGCTTCAACTATCAGAAACACCTCTGTAAATGTTTGATCGGGATTTGCAAACGTGCTTGCACATTTTCTTTCCTTATCCTAGCACGTTTACTCCGTTATTTGAAATACCTTCATCGTCGTAAGTTATTCAATTTTGACTACAGGCTGGCTAATGTAGACAGTGGCGTAGCTAGCATGGGTGGCACCCGGTGCGGATAGCTATCAGTGTCACCCCAAAGACCAGCTGCCCGCCGCAACTCAAAAATGCGATTGCGTGAAAGATGATGAGTGGGTGACACCCGGTGCGGGGACCAAGGGTATGCAACTCTGTAGTATGGAGCTTGAAAAAGAAGGACTTGAAGGCCAAGGATTGTACAGGAACCCGCATCTGGATTTACACACTTCCATAGCTGCTTCCACCAGGTGGGCCGTATGCTTGCTTGTCACAGGGTATAAAAAATCGTATCGTAGCAGTCCTGGAATCAAATTTTCCATGAAAACCATTTTTGACACGAGTCGCACTTGGCTAGCGTGTGGTATTAATATTTGAGTAGTTCATGAAAATTAAGATCCTTTACTAAACTAGCGCTTCTAGCGCACAAATTAAATTACAGTTTGCACAGTGTAATCATCCAGGTCTAACTTATATGCCCTAGGCATCTATGTCTAGACCTAGAACAATATTAATTAGACTGCACAGTATCCTAGCTTTCGTCAAGTGCTTGTAGAGCCCTTCTAGACCTCCATAATGGATATTACTAGGGATAAACATACTTAATGCACTGCTATATAGAACTTGAGATGCTGAGAAAATACAAAGTGCAAGGTTCTAGTTAGTAGAATGTGGGTATACACGATAACTAGAGATATATTTATCTACAAATGAACAGTCATTTATTTTACATTACACCGAAAAAATATTTCTACAATACTACAAGAATGTGTTGTTGTGAAAAATATAGTTATTTTTACTAGAATCTGGCGGAGGTAACAAACAATATTGTATTTTGTAAAATTTTGTTTGTAAACGTTACTGGACGAGTCTGGTTAAACGCAATCGTAATAAATACAAAATATTTGTGTTATTTACAATATATATCGTAGTCTGCACAATGACGCATTGTATTACAATGTCTAGTGGATACATGTCAATTACAATATTTTATAGTTATCAGTACAATATTTTATAGTTATCAGTACAATTCATATTATAGTACTAACGATTTTGATATAACCAGAAAAGTTTTGTTATGTTTACAAAGTGTTTAGTCGTCACATATACAGCAAGACAACACTGTAGAGATAACCGGATTCTGGTTACCAGTACGAGACTTGTTTTTCAGTGTATTTGCCCATTGAGTAACAGGAGATGACATCCCTAAGAAATTTTTTGTCCCAAAAGTTATAGTGTATACACTACAAATCTATGCTGTCAACTGACAAACATGGCGCAAAAAAATTGTTCTAGATGTCACATCTAGTAGAATTTATAATAAATCAATGTATTTGCGATTCCTATTGATTTTAGGCATAGAAAACGTCATTTCAGATATTAAGTTTCCAAATGAACCTGCTTTCATTGTCATTCTGAGTAAATAGTTGCGGTCTACGTAAATACAGGTTGTATGAAATTGTTGATAACATTTTTACTTATGGCTTCTAAATTATTTTGTATATAACATAGCCCTCTGCTGACAATATGACTAACTTCGAAGTCCTAAATATAGAAAAAGTGCAAAATCACTTTGCATCGAAATGTGACCTAGATCAAATTGGTATAGAATTGTCATAAAATATTTTTTTAATAAAAAAAATTGTGGATTTTTGTTTCCATATCAACAAAATAACATATATATACATGTCCATAGAGACATAAATGTCTTTACAAGCATAAGAAGCACCGTATACCAAGATTACCGAGCCGGTAACATAACCGTTAGGAAATTCGAATCTATCGAACGGTTGTTACGTACGAGTAGAATGGCTCCGGGCTCTGGATAATCCTGTCGGACACCGTGTTATGTTACGTTGACACCATGTATATGTCGAGCGTCATGTTCTGATACAACCTGTATATATTTACTAGACCTAGATACTCTTATCTTGTAGCGTAGAAACTTTAGAAGTAAATATAGCATTACTAAAAATACACTACGTGTCTAATTATAATTATATAGTATTTTATACAATCGTGACAATATAATGATAAGCTTTTCAGAAGGTGATTGAAAAGCTTAATATTACACTACGAATACTCAACATATCGCCGAGCCGGTAAGAATTTAGTTCGGCGAAATACCTTAAGGGGCTACTTTGAAAAATTATAGGTTTTTTCAAACGCTCTAGTGACTAAACGGGAAAAGGGGCTGAATTTATTTTCGAATATGTATTATTAGACTATATACTCTTGTTTTTGGCACAAGCCGAAACACGATTGCTGAAAGTTGCCTCGATAGAAAAAAAATCCGAAGTTGGGTCCTTTTCCCCCTTATTTTTCTTAGCTTACGTAAACTATAAGAGATTAAACAATATACTTAAGTAAAAAATATGGTATTCTGGTTTATCTAAAAAGTCACAGAAACAAAATTACACTTTACTTTATAGATTCGCTTATTTATCGTATTTTAGTCAAAAAGTCGGATCCTTAAGAGCGCTGCATCTCTTTCTTTCGTGCACGGGAGCCATAAACGTGTCTCTAACGGATGGGCGTGGCTTGTCCGAATCGAGGAACGGCCTTAAAACTGTGCATCGTACCAGCGCGGGGAGGGGGACGGTAGGTAGTAGGTACTCCTTCCCGACCGTTGTATAATATTTTATAAAAATCTATTACAGCATAGTCGACGATGCTAAAATAAAAGCTCCATCAAAAAGTATGCGCTAGTAGTTCGGTTTAGTAAGTCTCAATTCAAGCATAATAATCGACAAGTCGAAACAAGTTTTTTAAAAATCTAGTTCGATAATTGAACGAAATTTTAAAAAATCACTTTATTTATCAAGAGTGCCAACTACTTACGATACATACGGCCTAAAGTGAACCTATACGATACGATACCGGTATCGATATTACCGATAGCCATCTACAAACAGGCGTAGATCGTTAAATGTAAATACGGCCCCACAGACTACCTCAAATACTAGACGTTGCAAGTATCAATCAATCAATTTTATTTGCTAAAATACAGTGGTTAAGTTCTTATATATACAGTTCGTACATTGTATTTTGCTTGCAAGCAAGCGTGCAAAGGTTTCCTTATAGCTAAAATTCTAATCATTATGACAACTTGTGGTCACCACACGTAGGCGCTTCTTACATACCTACTATAGTTTGGTATGCGAGCATGAACGATTATTTCAGCTGATTTCACCACACGTACTCACGAGAATTAAAAGAACATTTACAAAAAAATTAATAGTCCAGGTACGTGTATGTAGTAGGGAACATGGGCTGTGATTGATAGAGTGGTACTAATCAGGTGCAGAAATTCATACCCAATTTATGAAATGAAATCATTCATAATGTGGGCATTTTTGCAGCTAACCGTACAAAAAATATAAAATGCGCAGGATGCTACTCAGTGGTCACAATATATTAGGTGTGTATTTTAGACCAGTAACCTATCTTCGAAAAATTATTTACCAATTCAAGTTCGAAATTAAGGTCCTGGGGAATTAGTTATTTGCGTGCGTGACGTCCGCTCGCTTGTTTCTTTAAAGTCACATTTAATTAATTAATTATACCTCGGTGAGATACGTTGTCTTTAGTTTTTGCTCGTAGGACGAATATTCGACATGTTTTTCGAAGACAATACGCTTTTAGCACCGGCTCGGCAAAAGACCGAGAGCTGCGAAGATCAAATGAGTCTTTGCTCAGCAGTGGGACACTATTATAGGCTACTATAAAAAAAATCGGCTTATATGATGGGAACGTCACACTTTTTTTTAACGCTTAACACAATTCGATGTCTATTGTACGGTATAGTCTGTGTACCCGCACTCCCACGGAATTTTCTATGGCCTATTAATACTCGAAATATGTTAGGAAGCAATAATATCGGCGTTTTGTTTGTAAATTGCTTGATCTTAACCGCCGTGGGTTAAATGTCGGTTCAATGCTGCCATTAGGCCTCCGTCTGGATCCGTATGGAAGTGTTTTATAAAATGATGCCTTCTTTTGGTGGTATATTAATTTATGGAAGCCGTTTCTGTCAGTGCTTGTATGTATGGGTTGCATGACTTGTATGTGATATTGATAATTAGTGATTGTGTGGACAGTTTTTGGACAGTTTGTGGTTTTTTATTGGACACTTATGAGGAATTGTATTTATACAAAAATTAAAAAAAAAACATGTCGAGCTTTATTAATGGCTTTTTAGTGCCACTACCATGTACTCCTTAAGCCCTTGATGCGCTGTGACTTTTTATAATTAGATTGTATCAATACTGCAATGAGTCTGAATCGCTCTTTAGGCTCCCAGACACTGTCAGTAATAATGACATTATTTCTCTACTTATCCTTCATAATACTTAAGTACCTACATAGAAATGAATTGATACTTATTACTGGTTTCTGAGCACCTTTTTATAGCTGGAATAAGTCGCAGTTATAATAACTAGGCCTTATAGTCTACACCTAACTTCACCTATAGGACGTTGAATCGTAGTAGTAGTAGTAGCACTTTATTGTACACAAAGAAAAATACAAAACAATTTTAAGAGATATAGGTACAAAGGCGAACTCGAATCGCGAGGCGAATCGTCTCTTACTCTTAAATATATTTCACCTACTTATTATGACACTCTTCCTCATATTATTTCTCCACAGCCTATCGATATCACGCTCTGTAAGAACCGCTTGTAATATCTGAGAAACAACGGTAAACAATCTCAAACAACCAATCCAATTTCCCGATCCCTCGCGTGCAAGGTGCAAACCGATTTATTTTGATTATGGTTGCAAAACTACCCATAAATTCGTGGCGACTACTTAATTAGTGTTCCCAATACCATTAGCGTTGTTGACAGCCCTACCGATCGGAATTGATGTAATATTTTGGGCGTTGGCAAATTACATGCCACTTTTACTGCTCGTTAGGGTTGTGCAAAATGGATTTTTAGGGAGGAATAAAATTGTTGTCATTGTTTTAATTTACTCACATGTTTACATGATAAAATACCTAATCAACCTAATGAGATTTGAACCCATTGCTTCTCCTGACCCCGTTGTTGGATGTCGCGAATACATATTTGATTTCTTTCATGTCCGACACGGTACTTACATTTTGCCTATCACTGCCTGACATAAGGCGAAATCTTTCTGCGTATCTAGCCAAAACATCAAGATTTTAATATAGATACATAATTAGTAGGTACTAATATAATCTGGTTTGTTAAAAATGTAACAGCGGAGAATGTTAATGACGCTCGTTAGCGATACATGAGCGATTTTATCTTAAATCTAAATTGGATTCCTGCGATATGCTCTGACATTCACGTCTCTTGTCAAATGCGAGAAATTATACTTAACAAATTTCTGTTCGGAATTGATAACATCGATACAATATTTTAATGCTTAATTTGTCTCTTCTGATTGTTTTACATGTTCAACAATATAAACGGAGAATGTACTAAAAAAGAGATACTTACAAACCACTTTTCTTTTATTTTTCTGATACTTTGAAGGACCATCAGAAAAACGTAAAAGTAAAACTGGTAATAGCAACTAAATTAGTTACCTAAATATAAAATATATAAGGAAAAATTTTGAGACCCAAAGAAAACACTAAAATATTCTCGCATTGACAACCCTAACTCCGCTATTGCAAAACGGGCCCTAAACACGCCAGATTTAACTGACTGTTAACTTAATTACTGCTTTACCCAACTTCTGGACTTTCTCTGGACCATAATAAACATCCCCATGGACATCTTTGTACAAAAACAGATCTCATTTTACTACTTAACGCGTCCCTGTTAGCTTTAATGTCAATTCCTCCTTATTCCCATAGCATTAAGACTTAAATTACATGAGCGTGTTCTTAGTAACTGTCCACTGTAATTTCCTTCTTATTCTAATAGCAGTAAGAATAATTTTGCGTTAACATAAAGATTAGTGGTCCAAGTAGGGTCCCTTGCGAAACTATCATAATTATAACAGTCATAAAGTATGTTGTTATTTGTTTACCTTTACCCTAAGGATCAAATGTCCAGTGATGCTGACCTCTTGCTCATTTGTTACAGGTACGACAGGGACCGATGGCGTGTGTGGAATTCGAGCTTCTACGCTTCATTAATCGAGAATATGTGTAAGCGGTAGCCTATTTACCTTGTATCGGACGTTCTGCAATGAAATACAAAACACAGCATAAATTATATTTTATATGAGTATTTACAGTGAGCTATGCTTACTCCAATTTGAGGTATTTTGAGGCAGATTGGATTGTCTATAAAGCCTGATTTTATCATAGTAAGAATTCGTCTGGTGCTTAGTATTAAAGCGCTTGGAAGCAGCTTTTCATCCGGTATTCCGGTCATATATAAACATTCTGAATTTGTGAACACTTACTCTTGTCCGATTTACTTGGGATCGGCGCAGCATTTTTTTTTCCACATATCTCTAAAACACTTAAAGTCCGTGAGCTTTAAGAAGAACCTTCGGGAATCGGCGATGACACACGAAGGTAATATTGCTGTTCTGCTTTTTCATGTGTCACTGTTGATTGATACCCGACGTCTCTTTCTAAAACCCGAAGGTTCTTTTGAGTGCTCACGGACTGTACACTAATTGTTTTTATTGTTCGTTTCAAAAAGATTTTCTAGTAAGTAATTTATTTTTACATCACTTATTAAGTTCGTAGCTAATAATATGTCTGGGCGAATTAGCCCTGAGTTATGGAAATGAACTTTTCACCCACTTTTGTCACGCAATGTTTCTTGGGTTAATTACAAGAGTTCTTTTGATTAAAAGTCGATTGTAAACGTAAATTGGTTTCATTAAGTTCAAGGGGTTCCACTTTTTTGCCCTTAATAACTGTTAGTACTCTAAAATGCCCTCACTGTCATCCAACTGAGGAAATCTAGCTTTGTAGGTAGAAACTACCGACAGTACCGACTAGACCAAGAGCCTTATCGTGAATATCACAGTGGGCTTGTTCCTTCATACAGACCCATCCAGTCTCTAAGTAACGAAAATCATATCCAACTTCGGAATTCGGATCAATTATGAGATTAAATTTAGATGACCTTTCCAAACTTGGAGCTTGTTTCAATATTTCTTCGGGAAGTTTGAAAATTACAAGTTTATTTGGATTCGGATATGAACTAAGATTGGATTTTCCGGGTTGTAATTAGGTGTCTAAAATGGCGTTTCAGAACGACTTAGATTTGTTATTAAATACAGGCTGTTCTACTCCTAATGAACACTTGTAACACTTTAGAGTGTTCAATGGCTGGTTTTAGTATGTAATTTAGATGGAATTTTCATAGGTTATAAACTGACTGATTTCTAGCGGATAGTTGGTATGTATAGTGGTAATTTGTGTGTTCATAGATAGGTAAGGACCCTCTGCATTGAATAGGTGGCAGATCGAAGGTCGAAAGATGAAAAAGGTCAAAGATACTTACGTAAAAGTATAGATCATTTGGTGGTTCCACTTTCCATTGTGTTGCAGGTACTCACGCCTGCAATCATCGGTACGAAGTACGTTACGGGTTTGTCGTGGCACATACACATTATTTAGATATTTTCACTTGATTATAAGGGTTGTTTTCAATCTAATTCGGTCTATTGTTTGTATCGAATTTCCAAGGTTTATGCTGTGGTGATGACGTTTCTGTCATCGGTGACAGCTCTGTTCCAGCGCTGTTTGAGTCAATAGTTTAGTCGCGTTGACGCAACGTCGGTTAAGAAATGAATTATTTAGTAAATTGTTAAATTTATATTTTTACCTTTTAAAAGGTTTATTTTAATTCAATTATTAGTGTGTTAATAAAATAAACTTTCGAGCACATAGTTCAGACGTGTGTCTCAAACTCGCCTTCCAAATGTCATTCGTTCATTCGGTTCAGTTCATTCACGGCGAAAGCCAGTTGTCATTTTGTTCTTTTAAACCGGCGTGGAAGTGGTCAAAATGGTGAGAATTTTGGAATTTATGAAACGTTGTCTTTCCATACTTGGATCAGTTATTAATCATATTCGTTTTCTTGGTTTTAGCCTGGCTAAACATTGTCGCAGTGAAGTGGCTCGCCTGATCAATGTCGGTCCACATTCCTTTCGCCTAACCCTACATATTTTTGGTTTGGTAAGTTACTTTCGTGGTTTAAAGTGACGGATTGAGTAGAAAGTGATCTTCTTCGTATTTCCATAACCTAAAACATTTTTTTTGTCATATACAGCAATCTCGAGCCATGTCGATGCCGAGAATTGTAACCTCTTCATTCGCCGCGTGGCGCACGACGGCAAACACTTAAAGGAACCCCGTGAACCGGGTAAGTGAAATAAAACTATTCTTGCTGATCTTTAGGTTTTCGTGTAGAAGAATTTAAAATAATTACTTGTTGAAAGATACAAATTTGTAACTGGAATATTTTCATTCCAGGGTTCCTATTCCTACTTCAAGTTCCTACTTCAAGTTCAGGTTCCAGTTCTTTGTTCCTGTTCCTGGCTCAAGTTCCAGATTCGGTTCCGTATTCCTAGTCAAGTTCCTATTTTTCGGGATTGGCCCACTGACGACTTACAATCTGATGGCCGGACGCACCTCAGCAATCAAAGAGCATCCCGGTTCATCGAGCATTCGTTGTAAGATGCCGTAGTATAAATAATCACCGCGTTAATAGCCGGATAAAACTGTAAGTTAATTTTATCTAATTATAAACGGACCGTCCTTGTTTATGTTAGGTTTTAATGTGTATATATGATCTAGTTTAATACTGGCTTATAATGATGTATGTTTATGAGTGAAATTATTTATATTTAAATAATAGATTTAGCCCTAGTTCCAATTTATGTCTGTCAGACATCATGTTGTCACTCGACCCGTTTGTTTATTTTGAAGTGCACGTTATTCAATATATATTTTAATATGCTTAAATAGTGTCGTGTTATTTGATCACTGCGTACTAGGAGCTTCACCCTGCTACAGTGGTTATGGGCGCCAACATCCAAAATATATAAAATTGAATACAAGTCTGTGTTAGGAGTGTTTTAAGGTACGGTTGACGAAGGAAGAATTAGCTGCCGTAGAGGTAAACAAAATGAATACTATTAAAATAGAACCACTCACACAAGAAAACTATGAAACTTGGAGGATTCAGGCTGAAGCGGTCCTTGTGAAAAACGATGCTTGGAGCTTCGTGGATGGGAGTAGATTGAAACCGGCCGAACCAGAGGAGGCTCAAAAGTGGTGCATCGGAGATGCGAAAGCTAAGTCAGACCTCATACTTATTATCAGTCCTAGCGAATTGCGACACCTGCGAGACTGCAAGACGTCGCGAGAGGTGTGGCTGAAGCTAGAAAGTGTGCATGCATCCAAAGGACCCGCTAAAAAGGCAACGTTACTGAAACACTTGTTACTTCATAAAATGCAGGAAGACGGCGACATCAGAGAACACGTCATGCATTTCTTTGATGTGAGAAATAAACTAGCTGACATGAAGATCGAGATGAATAACGATTTGATTTCCATTATGCTTCTCTACAGTCTACCACCAAGTTTTGAGAATTTTAGGTGCGCCATCGAGTCCAGAGACGAATTACCAGACCCAGAGGCTTTAAAAGTCAAAATTATAGAAGAAGTATGTTCAAGACGACAAAAAAGCGGTGAAGATGGAGCTTTCCTTGCAAAAATGAAAACCTTTAAGCCAATGAGTAGTGCTGGTAGTAAAACTTACTTCAGAGGTAGATGCTGGAAGTGTCAAGGCTATGGCCATAAAGTATATGAATGCAAAATGAATGATAACAAGGAACGTTACAAAGATAGTGCTGATAAGTATGTGTCGAAACCTAGACTCGATAAAAACAATTATGATTTTGGTCTTGTAACATTTAATTGTATTCCAGATAATACGGCTACTGTATGCAACGGGAATGAGAGCTGGATCATGGATAGCGGATGCACTTCACACCTTTGTAATGAGGCTCCTAAATTTGGCAATTCTTTGACACCTGTATCCGGTAAGCTAAGCCTAGCTACAAGTTCATCCGCATATGTAAAAGGTAAAGGTACAGTAAGGTTACTTTCAGGCAATAATAGCTCAAAAACACTCGTGGAGTTGCAAGATACTCTATTCGTTCCAGATCTGAGATGCAATTTGATTTCAGTTGCAAGAATTACAGATAGAGACTATAGTGTTCTGTTTGATAAAAAGGCAGCTCGTGTTATGGATGACTCTGGTAATACTGTTATGATTGCAAATCGTTCAGGTAATCTCTATTATATTGATGAACGAATTGAAACTGCCTCAGTATTTTTAGGAAAGGAAGATGATGTAAGGTCTTGGCATGAACGTTTGGGTCATTTAAATGGAAGAGATTTAGTAAAAATTATGATGAAAGCTGGCATAAAAGTTGCGATGAGGGATATAAATCAACTAACTGATTGTAGTATTTGTGCGAGTGGGAAAATGATTGCGTCTCCTTTTACGCGAGGTGGTGAACCATGTAAAGAGAAATTGAAAATTGTGTACTCGGACATTGTAGGTCCAATGCGTCATGAAGCTATAGGCGGAGGGAAATATTTTATTACATTTATTGACGATTCATCCAGGTGGTGTGAAGTGTATTTGCTGAATAAAAAGTGTGAAGCACTGAATTTCTTTAAAATATATAAAAACCATGTTGAAAATCTGACTGGTAAGAAAATCATATACTTTCATAGGGACAATGGTGGTGAGTATTGCAGTAAAGAGTTTGATGAATATTTGAATAGTGAAGGTATCAGAAGAAGGTTGACCATCCCTGGCACACCACAACAAAACCCCATTGCTGAAAGAATGAACAGAACATTAACAGAGATGGCTAGATGTATGTTATTCTCATCAGGCCTCTCACCAGGATTTTGGGGTGATGCTGTACGAACTGCATGTCATATTAGAAATCGATGTCCAACAAGTAGCCTAGGTGGTGAAACACCGTATGAAAAATGGTATGATCGACTTGTAAAAATAGATTATTTGCAACCCTTCGGGTCCAAGGTTCATATTTTGAATAAAGAAGAGAATAAGGACAAATTTGCTCCACGCGGCATAGAAGGGATCTTCGTCGGATACCCTAACGATAGAAAAGGTTACAAGATTTGGTTGCCGCAAGATCGAAAATTTGTTGTATCTCGAGACGTCAAATTCCACAATACAAATGATCCAAAAAAGGACTGTGTGAATCCTCAGTTAGACCCATTGGAAGTCAGTAATGATGAAGTAAATACCTCTGCCAATGGGAAACCACAACATAATTTAGTAGAGATAGTTTTTCACCCAAAAAGTATGATCGAAGAACCGACTGTATGTACTCCTCAGAGTAACCAAACTGAAATGGAAGCAGTACAAGAAAGCGTTCAAGAAGTTAGAAATGATTTGGAACCAATGGAACCAGACATCGGAAATACCCTGGATTTAATAGAGGAATTAGAACCAGTGGGACAGCAAACTGAAAATACTCAAACCTCGACAGAGGCATTGGAGCCAATTACAGGTCCATCTCATAGTTCAGGACAGAAAATAGGTCCTCCTAGTCATGAAAAAGAGAATATGAAGAGAGGCCCTGGAAGGCCGAAATTAGAAAGAGGGCATATTGGAAGACCAAAGAAAATTTATCATATGGTTGAAGTAAACCCGAATGCCGAAGTAGAAGTAGTAGAACACAGTATAGAAGAATTCGTGGATTGTCAAGACTTCGCTGGTGCTGCTGAAATAACGCTGAAACAAGCATTATCAAGTGCAGAAAAACATAAATGGGATGAGGCTATTATATCGGAGGTCAAAAGTTTAATAAAAAATGATACTTGGGAAATAGCTAGAAGACCAGTCGGTCGAGCCGTTGTAGGTTGCCGCTACGTTTTGACAAATAAACTAAACATCGATAAGACAGAAAAGAAAAAGGACTAGACTCGTAGCAAAAGGTTACAGTCAAAAATATGGCGTTGATTACCATGACACTTTTTCCCCTGTTGTTAGATTAGATACAATAAGATTACTGACAGCACTCGCCGTTGAACTTGACATGGAAATTCACCAAGTAGATATTAACACAGCCTACCTAAATAGCACATTAGACGAAGAGATATACATGGAAATACCTCAACTACTTGAAGAAAGTCTACATAAAATATTAGACGTCGAAGCGGAAGAATCCAGTGTTCATGAACGGGCGAAGAAAATGTTAGCAGATATGAAGGCGGGGGGTAATGCCTGTAGGCTTAAAAGGTCACTATATGGGTTGAAACAGGCCGGACGCCAATGGAATGCCAGGCTGAATGAGCAGCTTCAGAGTATGGGATTAAAGCCAACGTTAAATGAACCATGCCTATATATCCAGGACATAGACGAAAATACAAAACTTTTTGTAGCCATATATGTCGACGATATTCTGATAGCCTCACAGAAAAAGACCTACATAGAGAAGTTTAAAAAGGAACTGGCCAGTGAGTTTGAATTAAAAGATTACGGTGCCGCGAAGTTTATTCTGGGAATTGACATTGAGAGAGGTGTCAACGGTAAAATTAAACTGTCACAACAAAAGTACATCGAAAATCTCTTACAAAAATATTGCTTTGAGAAATGTAAGGGATCCGTGTCGACCCCAATGGAAGTGAATTTAAAATTTGAATCGTTTGAGCAAGATGCAAAATCTGAAGAGCTATTTCCATACCGGGAACTGATTGGGAGCCTAATGTATTTGTCTGTCGGTACACGACCAGATATTTCAAATACTGTCTCAAAACTAGCACAGTTCGTAGAGGCTCCGAATAAAGATGCCTGGGTCGCCGCAAAGCGCGTATTGCGTTATTTAAAAGGAACGAAGGAGTACGGTCTCATGTTTACAAAGAAGGGTAAGCCGTTAGTGGGGTTCTCGGATTCTGATTGGGGTGGTTGTGTGATGGATAGACGTTCATACTCTGGTTATGCTTTTGTGTTAGGTGGTTCGTGTGTATCATGGAAATCTCAGAAGCAAAGGTGTGTCGCGACCAGCACTTGCGAATCGGAATATATATGTTTAGCATCTGCAATGAAAGAAGCCATGTATCTCAATAGCTTGCTAACTGAAATCGGATTGGGTAAGTTTGCACAAGTAACCTTACATGCGGACAACCAAGGAGCAATCTGCTTAGCCAATGATCCAGTATTCCATTCCCGAAGCAAGCACATTGATATAAGATACCATTTTATCAGAAATGTTTTAAAAGAAAATGAAAGTATTCAATTGGTTTATTTGTCAACCGATTTAATGCTAGCGGACATATTGACTAAGGCTTTACCAAAAGTAAAGCACTATGCGTGTATGTCTGGTTTGGGCATTAGTTTTTAGCTTAGTTGTCGTAGCTTAGTCAATTGTTAATTCATTTAATATTTCTAATGGTTATGGCCCATTGGATAATACATTATGTAATATTACGAGTATACACATTAAGGGGGCGTGTTAGGTTTTAATGTGTATATATGATCTAGTTTAATACTGGCTTATAATGATGTATGTTTATGAGTGAAATTATTTATATTTAAATAATAGATTTAGCCCTAGTTCCAATTTATGTCTGTCAGACATCATGTTGTCACTCGACCCGTTTGTTTATTTTGAAGTGCACGTTATTCAATATATATTTTAATATGCTTAAATAGTGTCGTGTTATTTGATCACTGCGTACTAGGAGCTTCACCCTGCTACAGTTTAAAGGCTGTATTTCCCGGGAACACCCCGTGTAACATGTATCTTTTGTTATAAAGCTGGAACGGCAGGTGGTTGATGCAGCGGCCTGCCTCCATAATATGTAGTTATTAATTATAGATTTTATAGATTAACATAACCTTAAACCTGTACCATTAAAAGTTATGTCGTGGATATAGCCGGTGACCATTAGTTGTCAAAGCTCATATATTTAAATTGTGTATTTCTTGATGTGCGAGATAGCAGTGTTTAGGGATATAAATCTTTAAGGATAGTGGTTTGTTATGTGACCTTCATAAATAAAAAGATAAGTTAATGTAAAATCGGCATTTTTATTTGGATCTGTCATACGATTGTCAAGGTTCTAAGATCTAGGGCGTCCTAATTTAAATACTGGATCTAGATTCCTTGCTCCAAGGGAGGCCTACCCACGACCTAATAGAGTCTTAAGCCGTGAGCACATTTCGTAACATATTTTTGCAGTAGGTGTAAATTGGGGATTCTGAACAACTTTGAGATTTGGGCTAAATTAGTTCCTCTACCATTTTATAATTTTAAAATTTTGTTCACCACCACCTCAGCCCATTACACACTAGACCAGGTAATTATTTAGCTCGTACTGAACAATTATACTTGTGGCACGTGGGACCAAGCCCGAAATCGCTCAACAGGATATTTTTTTTGCAAAGTATGACAGATTTAAAACACGGTAAAAATTATAACGGCTTTTATTCAGTATAAAATTAGAGCCCATTAACTAAGGATAAAAGTTATATTTAAAAAATTGCATGTCACCTCGTTTTTCTTGTAAAAATTACCGAGTAACCAGCATTTAACGGCAATTTTCCATGCTATTAAACATATCAGGTGTATAATGCGATGAAGGGGATTACTTTATTATAGCCATTATAGTTTTCCACGTTTTTTCAATAGCAAGTAACCTAACCTAACAATTAAACTAGTACAAAATGAAAAACATTGCGTGTCCTATTTTGAGAAAACACAGTTGTATGGGTAACATTTTATTCAAATGGGATTTTGTTTGTATAATTTCGCAATTATGAAGCAGAAATTAATTAAACATACAAACATACAAGAGTTAGCCTGGATTTTTGCAAATCTACTTTGCATTTGTAGTGTATGTACTTGGGATACGCTTGAAAGAAACTTGATGGACTAACATTTACTTTACAACGTATTATTAAATTTAAACTTTCGTGAGACATATTAACATTATAAAATAACACGGTTACACGCCACCACCCACCACGCCATGGCCACGGGCCGGTTCAAGTAGCACTCCTAGTGCTTGAAGATGGAGACCTAGGCTCTCCGAAACATGTCGCAAGACGTGACTAAAGTGCCGTGAGTGTAACCGTGTTATTTTATAATATTACAACGTACTATTTAAATTTGCATTCTTAATAGTTATTTAAAACCTTTTTCGTTATTTTGATAGTTACATTACTTGGTAAACCGTCACGTAAAGAAGCGACTTGTTAGATTGATTTTTTTGTCGCATTTCAGTGCAGAAGTTCATAGGTTTCATTTTTGCCTGTTTCTGGAACTCTACAGGTTATGTATACCATTCAAGCACCTTTTCGCCACAAAAACCCTCAAATCGCAAGGATTGTCGATATAAAAGTCTCGTAAATGTACAAGTTGAGCCCCAGGAACTTTTAATGTGCCGGGAAATAAATCGGGCTATTCGTCTTTATAACCTCTGGACGCAGTGTAAGTCGAATACTGGCAGTATGTTGACTTAAAGAAAACGTTTGATACCCTGAGCCTTCGCGGTCCCTGGAGTTACTATGGTTTTGCAATGGCCCGAGTGTGGGTTTAAATTTAATAGACAAAGAATTTGATCTTAATTTGTAGATGGCAAAGGCATCAAAGGCATACCCGCTTATTCATAAATGTGTTTCAAACCTCATTTAGTTAAAATGTATTTTGTCTGTTTCTAACAAACACAGCTGTCAATGTGACAGATAAGGACAAAAGATGATTTAGTTAAATGAGGTTTGCAATACGTTTATGAATAAGCGGGATAGAAAATATGAATGGAACTAAACAAATGAACATCAATATTCAAGTGCTACGCTTTAGACTATGAATAATCACTACTTTTATTCTTTCCGGATTTTTGACTTCCACTCAGGACACGACACGACAGCAACTTTCTCTTTCAATTCTCCGAAACAGGGATGAATATACAGGGCGGTCCAAAGCTTGACGTTCAAAAATTTTTTTTAGATTCTCCACATCAAGGACTATCAGAATATACCCCATGTATGTTAGCCGATTTTTTATAGTTCAGGAGCTATGATTTTTTTTTTGTCAAAAATTCTGGTATGATGCTTTTTATTTATAAAAAAAAAACTAATCGTATTCTTCAAGAGATTTCTTTTGTAACATTAAGCTTGCCTAAGGAGCAGCCGTCAGTAAAAAAATCATCATCATCATCAGCCGGAATAAGTTGCGAAATTGATAAGTAAGTAAAGAAAATGTATTCTAACTTTAAAATGACACAGAATAAACCAAGAAGACTGAGTGTTGTGTTGTCACCACCGAAACATCATTTGCATACCTGCAACTCAATCAAACAAACGGCCCGAAATCTAGGTCTGATTTTCATCAAAGTAATAAATCTAAACTTTTTACCAGCATTTGCTTCTTAAGTAGGCGTCTTGTTACAAAAGAAATTAATAAAAAAAAACAAGGTTATTCCATCTCATTTTAGCATTAGAATACATTTTATTTATTTACTTATCAATTTCGCAACTTATTCCGGCTGATGAGGATGATGATTTTTTTACTGACGGCTGCTCCTCAGGCAAGCTTAATGTTACAAAAGAAATCTTTTGGTATAGTTAAAAAGCATCATACCAGAATTTTTGACAAAAAAAAATCATAGCTCCTGAACTATAAAAAATCGGCTAACATACATGGGGTATATTCTGATAGTCCTTGATGTGGAGAATCTAAAAAAAATTTTTGAACGTCAAGCTTTGGACCGCCCTGTATAATAATCATAAAAAGCCATTTATTTACCCACCCAACATACTAACATCGATACTTACACATTGATAGAGTTTGGTTAAAAACATAATAAGTATGAAAATAAATTAAAACTAGCTTAAAATAATAATATTATTTATGTGGTTTCGTCCATTTTTGGACGTAGGCCTCCTCCATGTTACACCACAAGTTTCTGTCAGCGGCTAGACTGGGCCAGGGGGTGCCTGCTTCCTGAGTTATATCGTCACGCCATCGATGTATTAAAGAATGCTAATCAAAATACTGAATCAAATATTAGTATCGTGCTAACTGCCGAATTCTGGCTAATGCGAAACGCGAAATAACAGAGTTCTGGAGGAAAGGTTTTAGATACGAGTGGATTGATGCCTGATATTGCTGACTCCGGGAATTCGGGTCAGACTGGTGGTTTATCTTGGTATAGCCATGTTAATACCGACCACATTAGTAATGTTACTGATGTTGGAAAAGTTTTTGGAATATCTGAAGCAGAATCCAAATCAAATCAAATCAAATCAAAATCTTTAATGTCAAAAAAACAACACATGTCAAAACTTAATCTATCTTATGCTATATATACAGATGTCAAAAATAATAATAATAATAATACATTATAATGATAAAACAGTAGTACAATGTAAACATAATCAAAAATAACAGTAATTCACAAAATAATATCATTTTAACTACAATACCTAAATATTTATATTATTTAACATTAAATCTACTGTAAAACTCCCTCACTGTAAAAAATGCTTTATCCATCAAATATACCTTTAACTTTTTGACAAACAGCTCATAAGAAGCAGCCTCTTTGATATCGTCGCTCAAACTGTTATAGATTTTTATACCAACTACCCTCAAAGAATTTGACGACTTCGCTAGCCGGGCACGGACCGAATGCATGTCACGATACGTTTTTCTTTGATCAGGACGGCGCTTTTTAAATTCATTTTTGTGCTCCCACATATACTTAGCAATTTCAAGGATGTATAAACAGGGCACGGTAAGAATCTTTAAACTACGAAAATACTCCTTAGTAGGAGTGAATGGCGGCACCCCAGACAACATTCTTACAGCCCTTTTCTGCAGTGCATCCGAATGTTGATAGAAGGTATTTTTCAAGATTGGTCTTGTTTCGTCAAATAATCAGTCAGGGCACGAAAACAAAACTTACAATTAGCACGAAAGGTACACAAAATCTCTAAAGATTAAATAATCACACGCATAAGATAAAATCGATCAGAAACTGCAGCAGTGAACAAATATGTTTTTTCCGCTAAACTGCGTACTCGAAACTACTATCGAAACAATACAAGTGGCAAATTGATCAATGTTACGTATCCGAGGTTAATGGCAAGTTTCGTACGAAGATGAATCACATCAATTCGGCGCGGATTCTAGGTATTTGGTGACGTCATCGCAGCTTAATATGGTGAAATAGCTAGGCACTCCAATCCCTTATAAATTATCAGTATTTGGGTTTATAGAGATGTTTGATGTATTTAAAGGCAGACATAGATGTAAGCAAGATTTACCAAAAATAGGACATGGCATGCACCGATCAATAATTCTAGAGACACACAATCAGCCCGAAAAAATGGCCCCGCAACACTGCCGCAAGAACGTCTCGTGCAGCAGTCTCTCTGACAGTCTTATTAATTACGGTATAAGACTGATCAATTAGAAATGTCCATGTCACGAGTCATAATTTCAGTAAATCTTGTTTGAGTCTACCTCCTGATAGCATGACAGTTTCGGTTATATTAACGAGATCTATGATTTCTGTCACGAGTTCTGAGCTTACTATAATTTGACAACCCGTGTCCGTAGCATTTTTTTATTCGTTCGGTCCTTTGTAAATAAATATCAATGTTCTCAAAACGATCGGGTCTCCTCGGAAGAAGTAATCGCATAAGACGCCATTTACTTTTCGCGCGCCGATTGTGTTTCTGGGTATTTTAAGAGTTCAATGTTTCAAGGTTTCAAATTAAATAGGCACATAAGCATCTCATGTGGGCCATATTATACATATATGTATATGAATAAACGTTCATTTAATATTTAGAAGAAAATACAGAAGGTGCAACTACGTATCGCATTCCATATATTCACCTTTTCAGCATTTTAAAAATCATATTTAATCCCGTTTTCCCCCTCATTATTTGCAGTTGGCTGAGCAAAACTGCTTTGCTTTTAAAAATGTTTAAAAATTACGTTTCACATTGCGGCTTTTAAGCTTAGCTTGGTTAAATACCTCACGCATTTTCACGCTATCATTTTATTTAGACATTAACTATACCATAAATTTATTTATCGGATGACGATTACACACTGGTTAGCAAATTTTTTTTTTTTTAATTTAATGGATTTCTCCCTTTGTCATAGCAATGGGAATTCTGCCAATGACGACGTTTCACACCGTTAGACTAAAGAGTGGTTACGCGCGTTTTGAGATTAATTCTTCATTAGCTGCCACTTGTTCGTTAGATCACCGCACAATAAGCTATCAATATTACACACTGAACTACGTAAATGAGCAAAAAACAAAGAACTACTCTAAAAATGCGTCGCCGCCATCTTGACCTCAAACGATTATCCAGCAAATAATTTTTCACTTAAAATCACCATAAATCATTTATTAGCACGAAAAGGATAGTTTTACACTATAGAGCCTCGACGAACGTCATGATTGGTCACGATCCTCAGTTCTAATTAAAGGATGAGGATTTGAGGAAAAGCTGGTCAACGTCTGATAATAGAATATATTAAGCTCTTAGCGTAGGAACTCATAAATAAACCGAAGTATATCGTTTTTTCAAGGAATTAAACCGCCTACTTATTGTCTTAAATGATCAATTGAACTTGAAGTCATTTTGCTGAAAAATGGCACTTGACAACTGAACTCATTGACATCGAAAGTAAAACAAAATGAAAACAACTTCAAACATTCCAGTTATTTCGCAAATGATCTTGGTGAGCAAACGTATGAGTCACTATAGAAAATACCCAAATCGCTTTTTGTGTGTCAATTTGAAGAGCCGCAAATTTCGACTGGTTAACGTCAGATTTTGACCTAGTTTCAAAATGAAACACCTTTGTCTGTGGTTACCACAGTTAAGAGGATGATAAGAGCTAAATTCCCTCCCTATCTTTTTCAGCGCGAGTGAAAGAGAAACACTGCGTTACGATTAGTATGGGAGCTCATTGCAAATTTTGCAAAATGATTAATTTAAAAAAAACTATGCATTAATTGAGAAATTTAAGGCAACGAAGTTTTTAGTATTAGTGTGGTGGAATGTTGTCCTTAATTACAGACATATAAGCCAAGAAACTAAAGACGTGCGATTGTTTTAAGCTAATTTTAGATGTAACTTTGGAATTATTTTCTATCGAGCCGATTTCGTCCAATCGTGTATTGGAATTAACCAAGTTCTTTTAAATATAATGAATATTAACATATATTTTTTTAACCGACTTCAAAAAAGGAGGAGGTTCTCAATTCGACTGAATTTTTTTTTTTTTTTTTATCATAATTTTTTTTTTTTTTTGTATGTATGTTACTCCATATCTCCGTGAATCGTGAACCGATTTTCAAAATTTTTTTTTGAATCGAACAGGTATAACCCCTAGATGGTCCCATTGTCACCAAGTCGGGATCTGATGATGGGATCCTGGAGAAATCGAGGGAACTCTTCAACTATTATAGGCACACCTATAGTGATTTCACTATTTTTTACAGCAACTCGGCCACTTCCTCTTGGAATAGCGGATCCTAAGTGAAGTCGGTTCTTTTTTTGTTTAAAATTATTTACTTTTCCAAAACAAGTAGTTATAGCTATATGACTGTTTAAGTAAAGTCAATTTGAAGGTCATCGGGTCTTGTCAGCCTCTTAAGTGGTGTTTTATTTCGACCTCTTATTCTTGAAGTCATTGATTGAGATATTCCATCTTATTGTTACAGTACAAAGTAAGTCTACTTGAGCACTGAAAATTAATTAAAATAAATGGTGCCATTATTATGGTAAAGGTACAGTCAAACCTAAAATATGTATACACCTTTGAACTTTATTACAATAGAGTAAAGTGCAAAAGTATATACATATTTATGGCGTTGACTGTACCTACCATGTGGAGTGCCTTAAGTAGTACCTACGTTTTACCTACAGATTCAATATTATATTCGAAATGGTATCTTTACCAATAATGACACAACGAGTCTTACCCCTTTAATAAAATGTAAAAGGTCATCTTTGTATAAGGTTTAAATAAACTGAAGTATAAGGACCCCAAAAAGATCAGCAAAAAGCTGGGAAAATATGAACCGGGTTCGCCGCCGCGGGCCAATCCGAGGTTACAGTAAAAAACAGAAGATTCTTCCAATTAGTACCGTTATTTTTTATTTTGAATATTGTCAATGAATGCGTATAATATATATTGGGTAATCTGAATTGTTAGGAGTAGAAAAAACTAGGTTCTCTACTTCTTTTTTCACTTTTAATTTGTTGTCAAATTATCAGCTACTAAGTACTAGATTTACGGAGT
This sequence comes from Pammene fasciana, assembly GCA_911728535.1. Lineage (NCBI taxonomy): Eukaryota > Metazoa > Arthropoda > Insecta > Lepidoptera > Tortricidae > Pammene > Pammene fasciana. The sequence continues at coordinate 28,508,005 of OU452273.1, read as the reverse complement.
TACCATGTGAAGTGCCTTAAGTAGTACCTACGTTTTACCTACAGATTCAATATTATATTCGAAATGGCATCTTTACCAATAATGACACGAGTCTTACCCCTTTAATAAAATGTAAAAGGTCATCTTTGTATAAGGTTTAAATAAACTGTGAAGTATAAGGACCCCAAAAAAATCAGCAAAAAGCTGGGAAAATATGAACCGGGTTCGCTGCCGCGGGCCAATCCGAGGTTACAGTAAAAATACAGAAGATTTTTCCAATTAGTACCGTTATTTTTTTATTATGAATATTGTCAATGGATGCCTATAATATATATTGGGTGGTCTGAATTGTTAGGAGTAGAAAAAACTAGGTTCTCTACTTCTTTTTTCACTTTTAATTTGTTGTCAAATTATGGGCATTAATTACTAGATTTACGGAGTTATTTTATTACGAATGTTACGACTGTTGTTGTTTACATAATATAAACCACAATTTGAAACAAATTCCAGTAGGTAACTGCAGTAGCCTGCAGTGGTGGTAGGTCAAAATTTTTCTTAGGCAAACCGGTGCTGAGTTTGGCTTAAAATTTCTTCATGAGCTGTAGGAAAACTGCTCAGGTGCCTGAAACTTAGGCAAGCCGACGGGAATCGTGTTCCATGGACGCGCCGCCACTGGTAGCCTGTATTAAGTCTGACATTTGTGTTTTGGACTAACCATACACAGAAAAAAAAGATATCTTAATCCAAGATATTCATTCTTGTATATGTATAAGGAAAATCGATAATTTCTTGAACCAAGTATGATTTTGTTGAACCAAGTATGATTTTGTTGATCCAAGATAGAACTTACTTGGTTCAAGATATTTTTTACTTGATTTAAGAAATTATCGCTTTTCCTTATATACAAGAATGAATATATTGGATTAAGATATCCTTTTATCTGCGTATACTCGTTTGTGTATAATCCGAAAGTCTTCAATATTTTTCATTTACTAATGAACCTCCTGTCTCGGTGACAAGTCAACGATATCAAATACAGTGACTACAAGCCTGTCTCATGTCTCATCGTATAACTGTTGTTCGTCAAGAGAGATCGAATTCCAAGCTCTCCTCAAAAAAAAAGTAGAACGTAATTTTTTTGTCCCGACCTCCTTCTCGGAAGCCCAGCTAGCCGAGACAATTTGGAATATGGTTTTTTAATTGCAACAACCGGAAATTGGACATCCCGTACACATCAAGCACCTCATTTGTTTAGATAATTTATGTTGATTAAGCGATTGTTATGAAGTTGAAATTAGATTGAAATGTTAACTCTGTTATTAAATTAGTTAAACCTTTAACGGGCTAATGAGGGTGTCAGAAATTACGTGTAATTAAACCCTATGATTTGGAATAAAGTTCAAATAATGGTGGGAACTATTTTCCTTCAGCTTAAATTTTTTGTAGTGTATGAATACAGAAACCAAAGCCAAAATCGGCTAAATTGCAGTTTTAGGGTGACTGGAATTTCTATTTTAACCACCGTGTAAAAAAGGGGTAAACTAGATTTATTTGCCTCATTAGAGTAATAGGCGAGAAACATCACATACCTATAAGCTAGACTGCCATTGCTAAGTATTTAAAAGCCTTTGCACCTTTATTACGGGGGCGTAAACAGCTCATAAAGCCCTAGTTCTTTTCTTAGCGCACGTGTATTGCCTTATAAAAACCAAGCCCGAAACTTGACTGCCCCAGTGATTAGCTTTACGAGGGGTTAAAAGCTCTCACTTTTTTTATTATTGCCCTTATTGTGCGCCCTTAAATCGGGGAATGAAACAAAGGTTTAGTTTCCGGGCAAATTGCTGGTATATTTAGTCGACTTAATTTCTCAACGTTTCCGCTTTGAAAGGAATGTTTTCGTAAGAGTGTTTTTCGCTTTGTTCGATGTTGCATTTTTAGGCGCTGCGAAAATATAAAATAAATTCTTGCTACATGCCGTACTCTATAGTGGTAAAAAACAACGTGTTTCGTTAGATAGTTCAGACATAAGGTATCCATTTTTTATTCTGGCTTGATATTGAATTTGATACTTAATATAGAATATTCGAAGAGCAATTGAACTGTAAACAAGATGGTATTTATTGAACGATGCTTTGGTCAGCTCTCGGCAGTAGGCAGTCAGTTCTACCAAAATGCTGCGCGGAAGCAAGTTAGATAAAGTAATTTATGCCAACCAGGGCTTGAAACAAAAGCTCCAAACATTTTTCCAACAAAAGAGAGTTCTCAAGTAAGATGAGTCATTATGCAATTAATTCAAGAAGGCACCTAATATCGCGCAAGTTTGTTCACGGAGCAACTCTCTTTGTTTATTCGCGAGTTTTCTCAGCAACTGTTGTTGTTTAAAGTTGAGAGCTTATTTAGGCCCTCGTATACGTAATTTGATTTTCAATTAGCATTGTATTTAACCGCTTGAGGGTTTCACGAATCTATTGTTGGCTGCCGCTTTGTCTGCTAAGTCAGAACAGCAGAAACTAACCTATTAGGGAATGGCTAATTTCACTTTGCCACTCCGTTTCTCTCCGGTTGTAACTAATGAATCATGTTTGAGAATCGTGATCTTTGCTAAATATTATTATGCTCAAATATTGTTGTTTTGCTTATAATAGACTCGGATTAATGTTACCTGCTTTGGGCGCTGTATAGTAACTCGAGGGAACTGTAATAGGATTTCCAACCACCAACTTTTCAGGCGGGTTTCACATTTAGTTACGCTACAATGGATGATATAATGAACAAGCTGCTACGGAGATAAATCTTACATAAATAGCAATTCTTTTTGACATTACTTTTTTTTTTCGTTAGCCTATTTAGTGTCTCATTGCTGGGCGAAGGCCTCCCCTGTTTTTCCCCATTCGACCCTGTTGGTTGACATTTTCGACCACTCTTTACAGAACGCGTTCAAGTCATCCCGCCATCTCTTTTTTGGTTGACCTTGACATCAGTTATTAGTTATACTTTGATAAAGATGTTGTGTCTCAATGAACATCCAAAGTTGGAAAACCTACGGGACAACCTGCATACTAGTAGAGTTTGTCCGGAAAGAAAAGTGTCGTACACTGAGAGAAATTTGCTTTGTGAGTCTAACAAATTCGACTTGTTGCGTGTTTATCAGATTGAAACTAAAGTATTTTAGTAAACGGAATCGATCACCAATATTGATAATACAAGTCGAATTTGTACGAACAACAAGGTTAAACTTGTAAAAGATATTGGATTGAATCAGTCAAATATATGTTTATAACAATATGTGCCATGTTGGTTTTATATAATCGAGTTGTTGATTTAAATAACACTTAAACTAAAATGACAAGTAACTTGTAAAATGAACTAATTAAACTTAACAAAATCGAACTTGTAGTTTTAACCAAAGAGCTTGTAGGCGCTATTTTAAAATGAGAGTTTGGTTGAACGAACGTGAATTCTGGTTGTTTTTTCTCTCAGTGTAGTTTATATGGGAGCTCATACATTCTTCGACACTATTCTTTCCGGACAGACTCTACATACTAATGCGCATCGATTGCTCACAAAGTTATTTCCGTTCATTCAGGTTTATTAACACGTTTTTTTACGGTGTCCACATATATGTTTACTAATTTGCACCCTACTCCATTGTAATAAGACGAGAATTGGATATATATTTTTGATGGCTGTGTCTTTTACATTCGCATTGGTATGCAATTGTCTGCATTGTGTGAAGGCCAAGGTAAAACAAGACTATACCTACCATACCATCTAACAATGTGCACTATGTGCAGGTATAAACCCAGTTTTATTAACAGTTATCCAATTCAACCACAATAGTACATTACGTACCTAGGGCGGTAAAATAAAGAACGGCTCAGGTCGCGGGCATTTGTGGCCCGAACCGAAGGTAAGGGCCATAAACAAGCGATCTAAGACCTTCTTTATTACCTCCCGTGGTGCGTACACTATTTTACGTCTTCTCCTGGGTGTGAAGTGAGATTTGCCGATGCGCCCGTGGGCGGCAAATCTCACTTACCGCCCAGAGTGACGTAAAATAAGTAAATGAAAAAAAAAACTCAATTTACATTTCTGTATCGTTATAGATACATTATTTTCTCCTTAATGGGGCCCACCCACTATCAGTCGGCCTGACGATATTGGCCTGTCAGTTGTTCGGAGCTGTCAAATTTTTGTTCTAACTGACAGGCCGATATCGCCAGGCGGACTGATAGTCGGTGATTAGTGTGTGTATAGTTAAATAAGAGACTATAGTAAAATTTTACTATAAAATTCACTATAAGCCTTTGTTTAAACATTGTTTACCTTCACCGAACTACATTCGATACTATACCGTATTCATCCTTATTTGTCTTATTATGTAAACAAACGTCTGTCAATCTAGAAGCCGCAATTTCATTTATTTTTGACCTTCCTCGTTCGTTACTTCGATTATTATTACAATCGACATTTTTCATGTGGGGTTGAATTCAATCTAAGGTGAGTTTCTATAAGTATATAACATTTTAAGTGATAAAAGTGTGATAAATGTTCTTGAGAAGTATTTACATGATAAGACAAGTAAGGATGAATACGGTATAATAAATTTTATTAGTAATTGCGATCCACATCGTACTAACAACGTCAATGCAGAAAACTAAAAAACTAGCTAACGAACCCTCAAAGAGTTCTAGTTTCTTTTGCTCAGTCATTTCTCGTGCAAATAAACGAATGGAACTACATAGCGAATGTATTATAAAATTGAAGGGTTAATCAGTACAATGTCTTTGTATAAACGCCATTAAGACTGCGTCGACCGTCCAGTGGCGATGGCGCCCTCATTAGCGGTCCAGACACTGTCAGTAATAATGTCATTATTTCTGTACCCGTCCTTTTCTATGTATATGAAGAAGAGAAGGATGGGTACAGAAATAATGACATTATTACTGACAGTGTCTGGACCGCTATTAGACGGATTGTGTTTCCTAATAAACGGAACAATTTCTGTATAATCCTTCATGTTAAGTTGTATATATAATTAAGTTGCGGAATTAGTAGGACTACAACTTATCATGAGGGATTCTACAGAAATTGTCACGTTTATTAGGAAATACAATGCTCCAATGAGGGCGCTACTGGAGAGTCGACAGTCTTAAAGGAACCATCTACAGTATCGATGGAAACCATTCTACCCTTGATTGCTGCAACTTGGAGACCGGGTGACTTTATGCACCTCACGCCTTTTGTATGAGGCATTTCGACGCGCGGTGCAGACGCCTGAATTATTTTCCCATTTTTGACGTTTTATTCAGGGTACAACAAATACTAGGTTTATTAGAGACATTTATTTATTTTATTCGTATGGCATTAAATATTACAGAGTCGCTTAATCAATTTTACAATCTAAAGTACTATATCTAGATTCTTCACCCCCCCTGGGTTGCGTCTGCATCAGGTGAGTGAAGGTCTATGGCATCAAGAGACATTTGAATCTCATGGGAAATAGAATCGAATGACGTCTTCCAAATTCATGCATGTTACTAAATCATGAATGTTCTTTTCAGACGTTTTTATTGGGTTAGTGTACTTGTTTATATTGACTGCGTTGTAGCTTCGGGCTCAGGCACTACAAAGGGAAATGAGGAAATATCCGATTGCAATTTATCGGGAATAACGGTGCCTGCCGTATTTCTTTAATTTATGTATGGGTACGTTTCGTATTTATATGCGGTGTTCGTATGTAATTATTTAGTTTTTTTTTTTTTCATTATTACTTTTGTATATAATTCATAAAGAATAAAGTTCCATAAAAAAGCACCATCACTTAGTATAATTTTATTTTATTTACTATTTATGTATTTCAAAAAAAAGCGATGGTAGCCTTGCGGTAAGACGTCCGACTTTCAATCCGGAGGTCTCGGGTTCAAACCCCGGCTCGTACCACTGACTTTTTCGGAACTTATGTACGGAATATCATTTGATATTTACCAGTCGCTTTTCGGTGAAGGAAAACATCGTAAGGAAACCGGATCTAATCCCAAAAGGCCTAGTTTCCCCTCTGGGTTGGAAGGTCAGATGGCAGTCGCTTTCGTAAAAACTAGTGTCTACGCCAATTCATGGGATTAGGTTGTCAAGCGGACCCCAAGCCGGGATAAACGCTAGGAGGAAGAAGACTATTTATGTATTTCACCTGGATGGAGACGATCTATCAACAAAATGGAAGTCCGATACACAAATATTTGGCTCGAATTTACAACTTAAACAATAAATAAATATAAGCTGAAATCGTAGCCGTATAGGTTTCTTTCTCCTACATTCAGTTCAGACCATTTATCACACAAAACCAAAACGAGTCACGTCAGAATGATACCTACACGTATGCTACATCATGATTATCATCTCTAGAAGCCACCAGACCTATTTTACGCCTGCACAATGATAAAAATAAATACATAACTTCGATATCTAAAAAGGTGAACGACCCAATATCGCTGTAACTATGTCCACACTTAAGTGACGGAATTACTATCCCATTGACCCACCACGCATAGGAGGCGTAACAACCAGTGAAATACTCATTTAACTGTGTACCGTATTCCAACGCACTAACGTCTCAATTTAAAATGGCTTTCCTAAGCCGATCGTAATCTGTTTAGCTTGCTCATAATGCTCCTGTAATGCTATTAGGGCATTTAGATTACTTACCCAAACTCGCATCTCATTTGTTCTTGACGGTTAAATTGCTACCTTAATTTATAGTGTTTAGGTTGCAATTTGAACGAAGAGGAAAATGAGATGTGATTTAACAAACGGTGTTTGTCGAGTGTTATGTATAGCGACTTTGACGTGATTCTTTTATGTTATGGTTAAAGATAAGTATCTATTTTATTTTAAAAATAATTATCAAGCCTAAGGCAAATACATATAGTACATGCACATAGATTTTCAGAATATAGAGTAAAGTGTTTAAGATGAAATGTTAAGAAGTACAGTGCCACCAAAAAGAGTAGAAATTAAAAAGTGGCAACATCGTAGTGTCGTCCCGTTTTTTTAGATTGGTTTGAAAGGGACGACACTACCTACGATGTTGCCATTTTTTAATTTCTACTCTTTTTGGTCGGAGTATACCTACGAGTATGATCACTGTCCCAAGAACAAAATTGTGTAATATAGTGGCGGCGCGTCCATAGAATGCGATTCCCGCCGGCTTGCCTAATTTTCTGGTACCTGAGCAGTCCTCTTACAAGTCATGAAGAAATTTTATTTAAGCCATATTATATGGCTGCTCTACATGATGGGCCATCATAAGGACGCAGCTATACGACAGAACGAGATGGCAATATCGTTAGCTCGCTCTAACGCATAGCTGCGTCCCTATGATGGCCCATCATGTAGAGGAGCCCATAAACTTCGGCTTGCTCAAGATTTTTGAGCTGTCGCCACTGGTAATAAAACTAATAACTCACTATAGCCGGTAGTTTACAAATTTAATACGTATACATGAGATTCATGAGAAATTCTTGTCTTACGCTTTGTTCTAGAATTAAAACATGAATAACCAACTCATACATTCAGTCCAATAGTTAATCTGAAGAACATGCACTTCAAAAAATAGACGAACAAGCGTCGCCTAATTTAGAACGCGTAATCTTCAATCTTAAAACTCAAGTACCCTATTAATGTTATCCTCCGTCTCCCTCAGCCCTATACTCGTGATCAGGAGTGCGAGGGAGAGATCGGACTGTTAGTCAGTGTCCAGAGTGAGTAATGTGCGGTCACTGAGTCACATGACAGATTGTGCCATTCGAGGCAGAGAGCGAATGAGAAAACTCACGTAGTTCGAGAGTTGTGTGTTGACTTTAATGAACTTGGAACTGTGATTCATTCGACGTCCGAAGTCAATGATGTTTGTGAGATCATTCGGTACCAGTTCCTTTATATAAACAGGTATGAATTAAAATGTGGTGAAATCCAGCAATGAATGAGTTTTATTTATAAAATACTGATTTTAGTCACTAAATTTTTCGTTTCTGATAAAAAAAATATAATAAAGTTTAAAATCTGATTAAAATATGTTTTACACAATTTTCAATGGTGGCTACCGAATAGGTTTGTGCCTTCGATTATTAACCTATCAAAACAATGACAAAACGGTGAATGTATCAATTCAGTCGCCTGATTCACATTGTTTTTTTTTCTTCCTAGATGTGATGAAAAACATGTGTGTTGTGTATAAGTAACACGGGGGGGGGTAAGAATGCTGCAACCTCGACTCACTCATTCACTCCGGACTGCGGCCGTCGTGTATCTGTTGACTCTCATATACAATATTTAACTTACCGATGATTGATGCACAATGAACTATTAAATATAATAACCAGATTATTCAGAACTTTGAAACTGTAAATATACTTACTTCGATGACTTTACTAAATTGTCCAGCCTCGAAGGAGCTCTCTCGCCGCCTCTCTGGCAAGTCATGACTGGCAAGATCGCCTGTTCTTATTTTCTCCGAGTCCATGATCTTAATAAGGATAAGAGAGTATAAATTAAATTACTTACGTCTCCCAGTTAAATGGCATGCGGGCTTTATTAATAACTCAATTGATTTGTTCAAAGCTTTGACTTTACTGTTCTTACAACTTGAATTGGGGAATTTCTAAGTACCTATAGGAGAATATGCTGTAACATGTGTCATTATTTTGGTAAAGGTACTTATTGCTCGAAAACAATTGAATCTGTGCTATGTACGACATAAGCGCCGACCGCTAAATGGTACCTTCATCAAAATAGTGGCACATATATATATATATTTATTGAGAAAGTCTCACATATTTATTCCGACCTAGTCCCACCTGAGCTCAATAATATGTTGTAAGGTTATAGAATAGAGATATTCAAAAACATAAAAAAAAACTACAACTCACGTCGTAAACACACAAAATCACAGTCACACCTAACTACACTCGAAATCAAAAGTTTCAGGTCACTAGCATTTTCTTGAATATCTCAAAAGATATTAATTTTAAAGATATTAAAATTTATGTTACTGACCCGAAATTTTTGCTCTCGAGTGTAAGACTGTTTAGTTGTTCGCGTGCTTCTTTGACAAATCGCAAACGACTTCACCGCGAAAACTCGAGAACCATACATTTCGTTTGAATCATGAGGTGCTTCGCTTATTAACGTATGTATACCATAGGGAAAACGGAAGTTGAACAAGTGAATCAGATTAGTCAAAGAGAGACAAACAGAAATCGAGCTGTATGGTAATTGAATTACCGCTGCCCGTAGACTACCTGCCAAAGAATGCGCATTACAAACTATTCTGCTAAATTTATTTTACGTTTTTTCGTCGTATTTTTGCCTTTGAACCGCGTTTTTTAGCTAATAGTATGCAAATTGTGCCCTCATTATTTTTGCGACTAATCGTCAATGCGGTTTTTGCTAATTCGCACACAGTCATTACCAATGGTCGGCGGGGGTGAGCTGTTTTCATATTAATTTGACACGACATACGTCAAATTACTATGAAAACAGCTCACCCCCGCCGACCTCTGGTCATTACATGTAAGGTGAGGGGTAAGACAAAAAAATCGGCTATTTTCTGGAGCATTACAAACTACTTTTTATCTTACCCCTCTTTCAATCTTATCCCAACGCACCTTAAACCTAGGGCACCTAGGCGACTCCAGTGTAATCTCTGCTCAATAATGCCACCACCTGTCCGTACGCTATTTAGGCTCAGGCTAAGGAAAAGGCTAATGTAGTGTCGAATCAGGGGCTTCAAAAAATTGCGAAGAGGCGAGATGAATGGCGGTTACTCCACCGACAAGAGCCAGGCTCTTAAATAAATGATGATGATGAGTTATAAATTATATGCTCTATCTAGTGAGTAGGTGATCTGTACCTGTGCCCCAGATCCACGTAAACGGATTTGAGAGGCTTCCTCTACAGTTATTGCTTAATGATTTGTGATTTTAAATTACTTCGGAAATGTGAGTTTCATCGTGATCAGGAACTTAATAGCGAACTTGGAAAATCGATGTTCATTCCTCTTTCACGGTACTGCAGGAAATAAATGTTTTATTTTACGCATAATGCAAAAACAGATTAAAAAGGGTACCGCAGAGAATATAAAAAAATTAGAAATAAGGACCATATGCAGAATCGATATATGTACACACACTACAGAAAACCTTAGTATATCTATGTTAGTATAATAATGGGGTAACTTTAGAAGCGGATAGTCACTTTAACTGCAAACATTTGCGGACGCGGACGTGATGTCATGATTTTAACATTTTTTTAACTTGGTTCGTTTTACCCTACGATTCGATTCTCTTCATTCTACCCTATTTCTTAAAAGGTTATGGAGTAGGTATCTCACCGATGGGCAAATACCTGTTGCTAGACTTCCATTCGTCTTAATTTCAAATAATCTCATACAAAATAATAGTTAAAGCGATCCCTCTTTTCATCAACTGTCTACTGATTTGTCCTTATTATCTCTGATATTCTCGGCTCTCAATATGTTTTAATACTTCATCATCATCATCATCACTTTCGCATCAGCATCATCATCATTTAATACTTAGTAAAATAACGTCCATGTCAATAAATTTATTACCTAAATTGCCACCTTATCTAGAATTCATGAGATTTTTTCATACTCTTGAATAGGAGGTAATTTCAGTAATTTGCATCTCGTAAAGGCCAAAAAGTTCCTCGGCTAAAATTTAATTAATCAAGGCATCCTAAGAGTCCCGACAACGGTGCTTTTGTCTCGAAACTGCCTGTCTAGAACAAAGTGTACCTAGTGCTTAAGATGTTGAAATGCTGAGTTGTCTGAGAAGGAAATTTTGGGCCTTTAAAATTGTCATTAATGTAATGCAATGTAAAAACTCTTTATTGTACAAAAACAAGTCAAAAACAATATAATAATAGGAAAACGCAAGTACAAAGGCGAACTTATCCCTTTAAGGGATCTCTTCCAGTTAACCTTTAAGTCATTAAGGTTTCATTCCGAAAATATTGTTGTACAGCGTTTCTGAAGCGATAAATGGACAATAACGCTGTATCTACTGACAATCTTGAAAAAAGAAATGTCGTAATTAATGTTCCTAACGCGACAGCAATTCAAATGTTTTCGCGATTAGCATAATATCCTTTGTTACCAAAAATGTACTGATGCAGGTTACTGCCCTGCACGAGCCTACCGATTAAACTGGCTTAAGAGTCGCCAGGACGCTCGCGTTCCCATACAAACGTAGTTCAGCTCTCATTTTAAAACGACATGCTTTAGAACCACGAAATTTGGCATTGGCATTCTAGTAGTACACATCTATGTCGGTAATTCGTCTTCGTTGCTAAAAATTGTAATACAAAGAAAATACAGCCAGATACAGATTTACATACAAAACTTATTTTTGTTGTATTTTACTACTAGAATGCCTATGCCAAATTTCGTGGTTCTAAAGCATGTCGTTTTAAAATAAGAGCTGAACTACGTTTGTATGGGGACGCGAGTTCACGCGAGCGTCCTGGCGACTCTTAAAATACATTACAAGGTCTCACATCTCCGCGGCGACACTGCGAATTCGCTTTTGTTTCGCGCTCGATCCGCTCCGGGTGCGTAGCCACCGTTCAAAACTTTGTGTAGCGAACGAAACCAGATGCGTTTCGTCTGCATCTGACATTGTTACTAATATGGAAGAGTGATAGAGAGAGGTGACTACGATACAGAACGGAACGTTAACGATAAGCGGTCCAGACACTGTCAGTAATAATGTCATTATTTCTGTACCCGTCCTTTTCTATTATATGAAGAAGAGAAGGATGGGTACAGAAATAATGAAATTATTACTGACAGTGTCTGGACCGCTATTGGTTTTGCGGCGAAACGTGTAACGCGGTACCGCGGTGTCGATTCCGCCGCGGAGATGTGCAAAGGCTTAAAAGCCGTTATTGTAATCGTTGTCATGTCCTTACCATGTATACATTTTGGTCATAAGTAAATAAGTACACAGAAAAAAAAGATATCTTAATCCAAGATATTCATTCTTGTATATAAGGAAAATCGATAATTTCTTGAACCAAGTATGATTTTGTTGAACCAAGTATGATTTTGTTGATCCAAGACAGAACTTACTTGGTTCAAGATATTTTTTACTTGATTTAAGAAATTATCGATTTTCCTTATATACAAGAATGAATATCTTGGATTAAGATATCCTTTTATCTGTGTACAAAATGTTAATGGCAAGTGGCGTACCTACTCGCAGTGGGCGATAAAAATATCAAATTATGATGTGTTAAATGTTCTATTTTTCTTTTAAACTTTTTTACACGAAGAAAAATAAAACCTGCCTCTGCTAGCCGATCAAAAAAGAAAGCATGTAAGCCACTTTATCATTAAGTTTTCTAGCTACAACATAGCTGTACAGTATTTACAAATACAAGTCTATTACAGTCTGCCCCAGGGCATAACGCAATTATTGGGGACGCCCTACCCCATCCCAGGAGGGCGTAAAACCGTCAAAGTCTAGCTTTTCTAGATACTCGTACATTTTATTATTCAGGTGAAATATCAGAAATGCTCGTTTTCTCACATCTTTTTTGGTACGGCTTATATTTTATTTGATGATAGCAAAATGTAGGTGTTTTTCATAAGTCTCGCGACACATTACAAAAATGACAGACACGTAGGTTTTATTTAAGCTGCGGATTCTGACATTGGTAAAATGATAAGACTGCCTTACCACTGAGTCGGGTATGATGCTAAAGGTTGATTCCCTCATTTCCATATCAGTGGAAACTGGAAAGACAGCCTAAACGATTAGTGTTCGCCCATTTTAATTTTACCTGCCCCGGCAACTATGTCCAAATAATCGTATTGCATCTTTGTTATCGTAAATGCCGCTGCCATATTTGAACAAAATCAACGGCCAAGTGTGTACCAGGTTTTGTCACGATTTTAAATATAGCAAAAACCCGCACCTTTCATAATATATGCTTTTTTTCCGGCTAATAAGTGCATGTGTACGAATAGGCATATGCAATTGAACCCGGTAGAAAAAAACCAAGAATGTTGTAATGGCGAAATTGTAGCAGCAATTCCTATTAGCCAGGCTTGCAGTGCAGTTCGGGTTTCGACTGTTTGAAATGAAATTTCCAGTACATTTGCGTATGGAATGAACTGGCTTGTTCCCAGAAAGTTATACGAGTATAAGTATGCCACTGACCAACGTTTTATTGTTTCAGGTATTAAAAATGAGTCCTTCAATGCAGCGTACTTCATTACGGATTTATTAATAAAGTGAAGTATATGACTTTAATTATTCGTTTACACGGTCGAGATAATATTCGCGTTCGATTCCTGGTATATGACTACAGATGACATTCGATCTCCAATTGCCAATTATTTTTGCAACTGCAAACAAACTGCCACCAAGTAACTGCCAGTAAGTACGCTTTTATGCTATGAAACTAAAAGATATATTTTGAATCGGACCCTTTGGCATCGTCCTAATGAAACGCGAATGGGCGATCATCGTAAGTTCGCGCGAATTTTACTCGTACAAACGCGCGATCAAACATATTGAACTCGAATAGGTGTCCTAACTGACAATGCGGACAATGCCTTAGACCAAAGAAAAATAGGGAAAAACATTACATTAACAATATTTTTCTATCAATTATCTCTTAAAATCAGGTCAAAAGACGTAAAAGAATTGCTCCTTCCGTACGATTTAAGTCTTGTTATAATATTCAAATGATGATCATGCTAATTGACTGGACTCTGGCAAGATTAAGATTTATTAATTCATTAAGTGTCCGTTCTACGAATTCTCTGAAAGTCGAACCTTGAGTGAAATGCCTCCACTTGAGCCGTTTCTTTATATAATTAGTTAATAATAAATTGCTTTTGAATACTACTTTGTAATTTAACATTTTGTTCGATGAGCTAATTGGACTTACATTTAAACCATCCATTTTATTGTACAGTCGACTGCAAAGTAACGTTTACTCTTTTGTCACCTTACTCCTTCATAATACAACAGCAGACAAGTAAACATACACAGAGAGGAAATTTTACTATAGAAACAAGTAAAAAATAGTAATTCCCAGGACAAGTAAACGTTTCCTTGTTTTTAGTAACGTTTACTTGGTTTTAGTAAACGTTTACTTGTTTTTAGTAAACGTTTACTTGTCCTGGGAATTACTATTTTTTACTTGCTTCTAATAAAAAATGTTCTCTCCGTGTATATCCGAAGTCGACATAACCTATAAATATTTGTCTTTAATAAAGTGAAACAACTTGCTCCAATCCAACTTTGTTGAAACAGAATTTACGCGATTTACCTTGACATGATCTTATACTGCTTATATCTACCAAAACGATTTTTGATGCAACGTTTTTCGTTCTTTATATTATACTCATAATTTAATCATAACGTCGTTGTCGCTGCAAACTTCATTAATGAAGGTTTCTATTAAACATTCACCGGGCACGCTAATCGCGCCTGTCATGTCGCGGCGCGGCGACTATCCGTCCAACTTGCATGTCCCAACTCCCGGGGTACTCCAACTAATTGGCCCTTTGGGATTTGCATACATTACAATGACCAACGTAACAACGTCAAATCGTGGAAATGTGTGCAGTGAAACAAAAAGCATGCTTTTCTTTTGGTACACACTTTTTTAACCGACTTCAATTCCATTGCGGAAGGAGGTTCTGCATTCGGTTTGGTGTTTTTTTTTTATGTATGTTCACCGATTACTCCGAGACCCGTGGTTCGATTCGGGTAATTCTTTTTTTGTTTGGAAGGATCTACATCCAAGGTGGTCCCATATTAATCTGGTGCTGTTCTGATGATGGGATCCATGAGGAATTGAGGGAACTCCTCAATTTTGAAAGGCACATGTATGGTGATTTGGGTGTTTTCTTAAGCTACTGAAGCATTTTCTCACGAAAATCACCAATTTGATGGAGTGGACCTGATGATGATAATTGTTTTCATGATAATTATGAAAAAAAATTTAAATGTAGGATGTTCAGCGATTACTCCAAGACCCGTGATCCGATTCGAATGATTCTTTTTTTGTTTAGAAGGAACTACCTCGAAGATGTTCCCACAATAATCTGGTGCTGTTCTGATGATGGGATCGATGAGCAACTGAGGGAACTCCTCAATTTTTAAAGGCACATGTATGGTGATTTGGGTGTTTCCTAAAGTTACTCAAGCATTTTTTCACGAGAACCACCAATTTGATGGAGTGGACCTGATGATGATGATTGTTTTGATGATAATGATGATGTAGGATGTTCAGCGATTACGCCAAGACCCGTGGTCCGATTCGAGTAATTCTTTTTTTGTTTGGAAGAACCTATTTCGAAGATGGTCCCACATTAATCTGGTGCTGTTCTGATGATGGGATCGATGAGCAACTGAGGGAACTCCTCAATTTTTATAGGCACGTGTATGGTGATTTGAGTGTTTTCTTAAGCTACTCAAGCATCTCCTCACGAGAACCACAAATTTGATGGAGTAGACCTGATAATAAAGATTGTTTTGATGATAATGATGAAGAATTTTTTAAATGTAGGATGTTCAGCGATTACTCCAAGTCTCCAAGACCCCTGGTCCGAATAGAATAATACTTTTTTGTTTAAAAGGATCTACCTCGAAGATAGTCCCACATTACTCTGGTGTTGTTCTGATGATGAGACCCATGAGCAACTGAGGGAACTGCTAAATTTTTTAAAGGCACGTGTATTTATTTCCTCTCGAAAACCACCAATTTGATGGAGTGGACTTAATGATGAAAAGTCCACATGTGATACGTGGAACTTTCCTTAGATTGAATGGATGTGTTACGAACTTTTTGATGTATCTTAAGCGATTTTTCCGAGACTCGTTGTTCGATTTTTATAAATTATATAACCACTAAAAATTGAAAAATAAAAACTTTTTACAAAAAAAAGATAAACCGACTTCAAAAAGGATAAAATGAATCATTATATTATTTATATGCGTTACCAACTGATATGTTTGAAGTCGGTGCCAAGCCAAAAAATTAAATCAGCTTCAAGTATGAACATCACAAAACATCGGTAGGTACTTACTAATAGGTACATAATGCAAAGGTGAATGTGATTCTATCTGTTACATTTTCATGTTTAAACAACTAATCCAATTTTGATGAAATGTGGTACCTATGTATATATACATATATACTCTCATACACGTTTACTTTGTCAATAATCAGAAAAGGCGGCAAATAGAAAAAAATATGTACATAGACGCTTAAGATTGACTTTCCATAGAAAATTCGAATATCGTGCCTTTTTCTACTGACACGGTGAATGTACTGGGTATATCTGAGTATAGAAAAATTAACCTAGCCATTGAATTCCTGTATACTTCGAATTAAACCTTAGATGAAGAAGGATGAATAATTCAAACGAACCACGGGCTTCGTTCAAGATACCGATAGTCCGAACAGTGTCCTAACAAACATAAGACGCATGGCTATACTTTCTGTACCTACTTGCTTAACAGTTAACGGTCGAAACGAATGTACCTATACCTAAGTGCAATCCATATCGTATTAGATTAGTAATATAGTAAGACTAACAACTCACTGAACACATCGCCTCGTGCGTATTAACTCTTCCAAATTTGGCTTGGCACCGACTTCAAACATATCAGTTGGTAACGCATATAAATAATATAATGATTCATTTTATCCTTTTTGAAGTCGGTTTATCTTTTTTTTGTAAAAAGTTTTTATATTGCTGACTACTAGTAGTCACGTGTGAAAATATGGATACATGTAGTGGGACAAAAATATGTAGACACATGCCAATGCGTAAAGTTTTGGATAAATGTGTTTGTGACATTAAAATCCATATTTTCACACGTGACTGTACCTATTGTTCTTTGGACGTCTATAAATTGCTTCTCGAGACTTTTTTTAAGTATGAGCCCTAAGAGCGTTATCACACTTGCGATTTACGAGCGAGTTTTGTATGGGAGTGAACACGCCGCGAGTTCGCCGCGTACAGTTTTGTATAGAAATCTTTAAATCGCTCAAGTGTGATACTTACTCGGGATGGTTCCGTTTCTTCTCCTGGGGACATCTTATGACTGCATCATCAGATCTGCTCCGTCTTAGTTTATTGCATTATTTAAATTACAATTATACCAATTTTCAGCTCAGTCGAACACGGGAAGTTGTAATTTAGCTCACCCGATTTTTAATTAAAAACATCAATAACAAAAGAGCGTGTAAATAATTATTTTTATATGTTTTTAAAGTGGTGCATTCCACTCAAACTAAAGTTTGTTATTAAATAAATACAGCCTTTGAAAACACTGAAAAAAAAAAGGTTCAGTGTTTTCAAAGGTTGTATTTATTTAATAACAAACTTGAGCGTGTATGTTTTCATACACAATTTTGCGTCAGACGGATAATTATTAGGTACCATTCGAGATGTTAGGTGATATTTACGTCTCACCGTATTAGTTCTCAATAGTGCTCCTTTGTCCATGCCTAGCTTCAAATGACGCAGATCCGCCTACAGAATTACCTATCGAGACTAAACAGTGTTAAATGCTTATTTATAAGACGTTTATGACTCATTCCTTTCAAGTCTTAATTCCCAGTCTGAAGTTGCTAATTTTATAGTAGCTCTACGAACGTTCTGATTTGCCTATTAGACCTATTTGACAGGTATTTCTGTCTCTAAGTACAAATCAGACTGGCAAATCCATATGTATATAGCAGGCTAATCTATTGTCACGAGATCCAAAAGGCCACAAATGACGAGTATATTACCGAATTAATTGTCAAAAATTCTTGAATTTTATTTACTCTCTTTATCAAACATTGAAGTGACCCATTTTTTCATTGTGCTCGAGTGTAGTTTAACACGTAATAATCAAGAACATAATGCGGCTTCCCCGACCACATTGCCGGAGCGTAAGCATATTTCTTAGAATAGTGCCATAAATGTTCTAGAGCGACTCTCGGCAAGCCCGTTTTCCCCGGGAAGAAAGGTTCTAGTTGAAGCTTAATGGCCACCATAACAGTAACGAATAGAAATTTACTACAAACCACTATAGTTAGTAGCAGTTGTTTTATAATCTCTATATTTACTTGTTTTTTTTATAATGAGAAAGCTAATCAAGAATAGATACAAGTTATGATTTTGTCTGCCGTTACCTACTGAAGTATGATTACTTGAACTGATTTAGTAAAAATTATATTCTTAGCTTCGCCGCTATAACTTGTAACAAAAAAATGTGGGTAAAAGATTATTTGAAAAAGAATATCGCGAAAAGTATAAGCTTCTTTTGTTGTAAATTAACGAACTATAATTTTGATACTGTTCTTAACTTGCGTATTGTTGTAAAACTACTTATGTAAATGGCATAACGACCAACGCTGTTCCTTGTACTGGTCAGTTGAGCACTTGTCCTAGAGATCACAAGGAAAGTAAAGCCAAATTAGGTCCCACAGTCCACATTCATATGTGGACCAGTGGTCCCAAGTACCGCATATGGACTTACATATTCCCGTATATGAATTAGCTATTCAATCAAAGGTATATTGCTACTTACAGACTCACACGACATACATACGAATGTCGCCAATTCAATTTCATTCCTTGGGCAGAATTTATTTGAACAATGGTACCCGTGGCGTGTTTGTGGCATTGTCTATTAACAATGGTAACGAGACCATTGACGAACGTGTCAAGGTCGCTATGCTACATAACACAGGTTTTATTCATATGTGTGTAAAAGAGTTGATGTATGACGAGTAAATTATTGGAAAGCGGATATTTTTATCTACTCATAGACATTTGAAAGGTAGTTAATTGGTAAAAAAACTCATAGTGTACACCCTCTTAGTCTATTTGGCATAATAACTTTCGTGTCCCGAAATTAATGTGGCATAACCCATTTGACACAACTTGTTTATCTGCCAAATATGGGGTAACCCACCGTCAGGCCCTGCGAGGTTTCCGGTGGTCTTGTCCAAACAGCCGGTAACTCGATGAGCCGTATTGGCGCCATGTAATATTTGTGATAAATACGGCCACTTCCATTCCATTTTATGGCTCCACTACATGATGGGCCATCATAGGGACGCAGCTATGCGTTAGAGGGAGCTAATGATATTGCGATCTCGTTCCGTAGCTGCGTCCCTATGATGGCCCATCATGTAGAGCCAGCCTTACACTACACTAGTAACATTACGCTACACTTTTCGAGGGTTTGTAAGCTAAAACTTCACTACAAAAATAATTTCTAAGAGAATATGTTCGTGGTCTGAAAATTCGTTATACTCACAAACCATTTGATTGCAATTGTTTCCTTGCTATAATCCTGCATTATAAATAGCAACGTGAAACGATCTAGTTTTGGAAAGTATTAGTTACAAGATTTCATCAGACAATAGTGGTCGTGCAAACCGAACCACGACCGGGACCGGTTCTGCCGGCCATGTTGCTTTTAACAGTGGACGAGGCACAGTGGACAGCACGCATATTAATTAAACCACACAGTTTGTGACTGAATAATTCACTGTTTATAGGTAAAATCAGTAGATTGTATGCAATTGATGTAAGTGTTTTTGGGTTCGGTTCATCTGAAGATCATAAGGAAAATAGCGATAAAAAAAAAACATTCCTCAGAATTGAACTACATATTACGAAATGACCCCGAACCACTCATTCTGTATCACGTTCATACTTGCCATGTTATTCTGTTTTCGTTCTTGTGGTAACTCTAGCAATCCCCCAGCAAAATCTAGGTAGAACTGCAGTAAGAAGAAATGTAAATGCTAGGGCCTATTGTCCAAGAGTACATATACCTAGGCCAAATAGTCTCCTTCCAGGCACGACAGGACAAGGAGGTCGCAAGACGTACCGAAAATGCCTGGAGGAGCTATTGGTCTATGAAAGAACAAATGAAGGGAGACTTTCCCATATCTTTAAAAAGAAAACTCATGGACATGTGCATTCTCCCCATCCTGACCTACGGAGCACAGACTTGGTCTTTGACAAAAGTTCAGAAATCCAACCTCAAGGTTTGCCAGCGGGCTATGGAGCGTAGTATTCTCGGCGTGAAACTAACCGATCGCATTAAAAATACTATACTACGCTCTAAGACTAAAATAGCTGACGTAGCAGAAAGAGCCGCTAAGCTGAAGTGGGACTGGGCGGGACACGTTTGTCGAATGCCGGATGATTTGTGGGCCAAAGTAACTACCAAATGGGTCCCACAAAACCGAACCCGGGGCCGCGGCAAACCTCGACGGCGATGGCGAGACGACCTTGACGCCTTCGATAGAAACTGGTGGGAGACGGCTCAAGACCGGGACACGTGGAAGGGAAGGAGGGAGGCCTTTGCCCAGCAGTGGGACACTCTTGGCTCCTATAAATAAATAAATAAAATAGGGCCTATTATAAAATAGTGAAAATGATCTGCTGCAAATGTGTCTCTTATAAAACCTATAGCGCGCAGCCACTATCCTAGACTCATCTGTGCAAACAGAGTCCACATTACCGTAACGTATTTTTCAAGACATATTCACACTTAGTCTACTTAACCATTCTAGCGTCAAGCTATTTTGAGCTTTACATCCTTAAACTTTATAAGAAGACGCGAGTACCCTTCGAGTTTTCATGTATTTCGTTAGACGAACAAAGTTTTAATGAAATTGATTGTGTAATCAATATGTTGTTTAGTTTAATTTCTTGTAATTACTTCACCCGTGTTGGGAATTCATATAAATCAAGTTTTAAGTGGTCTTGTATTACAAGCTATTATTGGCGACGTAAAGAAAATAGGTACCATGAATATAAAAAAGTAGCTTTACAATCCTTGGTAAAATAAATACATCAAAGGCTTGTAAAAAATACTTCATAAAGTATTCCATTTAGTAAAAAGCTTGATTATTTTATTCAAACTTTCTTGGTGGCTGTACCATTATGGATTATCTTCCAATGTTCCTTTTGCAGTTTATTAAGCACAAATGTTTAAGTGAGGACTTAAAATAGTTATTTGTGCAACAAGAGAGGAAAGTTGGTTTTTCTTGCGAGTGTTGATTTTGAGTCCCGCGCTCGTGATTCTAGGTTTGAATCTTGAGCGTAGCGAGGGATCTCAAGAACACGAGATGTAAAAAAAATTTCCTCTCGTGTGACACATACAACTTTTCACCTCAGTAGTGAGAATATATTAAAGTTAAAAACATATTTATTTATTTACATTCCCGAATGAAAGGCATCATCATTATGACGAAAACCTTCTAGAAACAAAATTTCACTCCCTGGAGTGACGAAAGTAGCAACTTTCCTCACTCCCTGGAGTGATGAAAGTCGCACTTTCGTCACTCCAGGGAGTGAGGAAAGTAGGCTTGTTCGAACTGCTGAGGTGAAAAAATCTTTTCACTCACAACAATTGCAGAAGCAGTTTTATCACATTGTGGTAGTAATTTTTTAAGATGTCCGAATCTGCTAGAGATTTAAAGATAAAGATAAAGAAAAAGATAAAGATAATTTATAGATTTCTTCCTACAATTCGGACATCTTAATAAAATCTTACTATACAATAATTTTAAAGGCTTATATTTAATCACTTAACGCTTATCTACATTGAACAAGTGTCCTTGTTTGCCACGGTGGAGAAAACACTGAAAAATAGGACAAGCGAACTATTTCGGCTATTTCATTAATAATCAAAATGCGGTAAGGAGTTAATAAAGTTTATTTGCTTATAACTCACAAGTTTACTTATAAAGAACTTTTGGTAAGTAATAAGAGAAACTTAAGTTACTAGTAGACGAAGTTTGGTTGCTGGTAACATTTTTTTTTTAGTTAATCCCTAGTGATTTCCCTAATCACTCGTTCATGACCCAACCATCCATTACCAAATATATCTCCTCACAATCCGGTTCCTATTATAACATAACCCCTACTTTAGAAACGGCAGAGCATAATCAAGGATCAAGACTAACTGGCCATAGCTTCAGGCTTTGTTAACCCTCCGCCTGCTAAGGAATTAGTGACGCGACGCCCCGCGACAGGAAGCGGCCACGGAGCGTGAAGACATTGTTTACGGCGAGCGGACGGTTAACTGTGACGTGAAATTAACTGAGGAGGAATATTGTTAAATAAATACGTTGGGGACGGAAAGATGATATTTATTCACAATTTATAACATAATGCTGGTAATGTAAGTAGATATCTAAGACCTGAGTAGCCAAGCGGTAATGTAGGACATTCGGTTTTCAAATCGCATGGTTTGTTCAAGGCACTTATTAACGACTTAGGCAGAAGGGAGAGGATCCCCGCTCCGAGTCGTTTGTGGTGCAAAAGCTGTCCATGGCCATCCAGCGAGGTAACGCCGCGAGCATTATGGGCACTTTTGGACTACATACTACTTTTGGACTACATACTAGTGCATGTGTAATGATTTCTAAGATACTTTAGTATTAAGATTGTGACATATTTATTAATAAATCTTATTAATTATTATAGTTTTATTTTCTCTTATGAAATCAATCAGATTATAAGCCTATGGTGATTTGAGACGGCTATGTCACTGCCTAGTAATTTCTGAGTCTATTATTAAAATAGTTTTGCATTTAACAAAACATTGTTCATGTCTTCGAAATACGAGCTTATCGTAGCCGTGACAATGCGGGCTGTTTCCATTGTACCATCGTTATACGAATAAATGACCCTAGTTTCATTCGAATAAAGCATTAATAAAACCGTTATATGACTCTGTAATTTAGTGAATGTGAAGAGAGCAATTGATATAAGTTGTCATTAATTACGATAGTCTGATGAGAAGGGTACATAGGCTTTAGGCCTTAGGGTAATAATTAGGATGCTCCGTTGAATAATTTCTTATTTTTCATTTGTTGACCGATTAACGAGGTAAAATATGTTATTTGAACATTTGTTGTAGAAGAAGATAAACATAAGTCATATAGATAAGGGAATATTAAGACTAAAGAATAATACAAAACATTTTATACAAATTTAGTAATTTGAAGTAGATTAGAACCGGTTGTGGAATAATAGTCCAGCCCTTGACGAGGTTTTCCCAAGCAGCTATACAGTATGAGATTCTTCAAAAAGGAGTGCGTAGTTTTTAAAGGGTAGGTAACGCGTCTGTGAATCCTCTGGAGTTGCAGGCGTCCAAAGGCTACGGTAACTGCTTATCATCAGTCGGGCCGTATGCTTTGTTTGACACCATCGTGGTATAAAAAGGATGACGCTGTAAAGCTATTTAAGTACTAGTACATACAGAGATATGTCACTCAATTGTTCGGGTGCGCTCGGTTTTTGTCGGGCAGTAAGAATTCTGTAGAATCTGTACTTAGTACGTTTTTAAGTGTGTGGAAGCTCTAAGATGAGTGTCGTGCGACAATGGGCACGGCGGACCAACAACTCGTTGCGACCACAAAGGTTGTGGAAGTCACTGACCGCGGGATGACCGACGCTCGCGCACCTCGATTCGCGTTGCCGGGTCTGACCACACCGTACTTCTATAAAATACAATACGAACACACAACTCATATTAAATTAATCTAGAAAAATATTCAGATTACAGTCCTCACATTATATAATGTAACGTGGGCTTAATAATATTCAGTTGGATAATCCAACATCTAAATGGGTTATGACGATCTACCTAAAACTTGATGATTAAATTAGTTGATTCTAGACGATAAGTAATTTGCTATAGGGCCGACATCAATGCTAAGCGACGAAGATATTTTTTTTTTCAAATAATGATTTAAAATTTTAAACATAAAAGAACCGACTTCACTTTGCCTCCACGTTTCCAAAAGAAAATGTCCGAGCTACTGTAAAAAATACTGAAACCACTGTAGGTGTGCCTATTATATTTGAAGAGTTGCCTTAATTTCTCCAGGCTCTCATCATCAGATCCTGACCTGGTGACAATGGGACCAACTGTGAAGTATACTCTTTCAAACAACAAAAAAATCCAAATCGGCGCAGCAATATACATGAAAAAAATATAGCAAAAACAAAGATCCCGACGAATTGAGAACCTCCTTCGAAATCTTGGAGTCGGTTGAAAAAGTCCTCACATGCGGTAGGTATACACCCGGGTTCCTTCCTTAAGCCAGCGTGTCCTTACTTGAATATTTCGCTATTCCTATTCTAAGCCGACGCTCATTGTACGGCATTCAGCCATTCAACAGGCTTCAATGATGCGAATTGAGAATCCTCCTTCGAAATCTTGAAGTGTGTTGAAACAGTCCTCACATGTGGTAGGTATACACCCGGGATCCTTTCTTAAGCCAGCGTGTCCTTACTTGAATATTTCGCTATTTCTATTCTAAGCCGACGCTCATTGTATGCCATTCAGCCATTCAACGGGCTTCAATGATGCATTGCCAATGGAAATTTACTTGTGTTCAAAATTTGAACTCAAAATTGCATTAGAAATAATATTTTAGTAGATTGAAGGGTGTTTACAAAAACAACAACTGCTTAAGAGCGGTTGACACTTTTTTAAGAACATTGTTAATGGTTTTAGGTGTCAACCAGTGTAGTCAGTTATGTTGTTTTCCCTTCAATTAAAAAAGAGATGATAAGTTCTTATTTGACTGTTCTTTCTATTATTGTCGTAAGTATCATTGTTCAAAGCCAAATTCATTTAATACCGCTAAAATAAGCACATATGTATATGGTTTACATAGGTTATACTGAACAAGTTTCACTATAGAAGTAACCCCAAAGTCTCAAAAAAAATGGCTTCCTCATCCAAAATGTCGTCACCCATCCGACAAAATGTATGAGTCTGCCAAAAAAAAAACTGCGATTTCGGGGTAGGCTCCATAGTGAAAGTTGTTCAGTATGATCTACTTATATAAACTACCGTTAAAAGGTTCCCCCGTATTAGATTTACACACTGTAGATAAGGGATTTTTTTTTGCAATTATTTCCAAACAACTAGGTACCTAATTAGATCGCCCATACTTGTAGGTACTCATTAAAATCTGTCGTAACTAAAATTCTATCGATAGTAATTTACCCTACAGTTTGTAAACCTATGTTATATCTAAAAAGCGCTCATAAAACCTAACGTACTTTTAAAGGAAACCGAGCAATTTCGTGTTTCCTGTCGCAAAAGGCATTAACGCTTGTCGACAATTTGCGTGCCGACAGTTATACCGTTTAGTACGTTTAATGCCATCCGTTCCTTACTTACTCCGGTGTGACGGCAATATTGTATTTCACCAAAGTAGATTGAAGAAGATCTGTACTTTATACTTCACTGGCACAATGACCCAAAATTAATATTGACCTCTGACACAAGAGAACGCCACTCTGTCCTCTTCTGCACCACTTCACGCCTGTTGGCTTCGTGGCTCCAGTTGTATCTGGGGCGTCCAGACGGCCGTCTTCCATTTGGGTGCCCCACATACCTTCTTCTCACAGCTCGTGTCCCATCCTCTTAGAAAACTTGTAACTGTAAGAAACTGTAAAAGTATCACCTGGCAGGAAGAGACGGACGGCAAACCCAACGTGTGGTCATGAAATGGCTATATTTCACACTTCAAATTCTGCTTTACGTATTCCGCATGTATTAATATTTTTGCACGGGACCTTAACAACACCAATTTACACCATCTGCTTTTGGTTCACAAATTAGATGCAAACGCAATGAGTTTTTCACTTTCCCGCTCACAACGGTTGCTGGGTTTATAGTTAGGGAGGCGAATAGGGGAATTTTCGGCAATACTCGAGCGTGGCAGTTTAAGATATGAGAGATACCTTAGACCTAATAGAACAACCTTGTAAAGTATTTAGCTCTGTATGTAGTGACGCGCGCCTAGGATAGACGATCAGATTAGTAAAAAAAAATGGATAGTCTGAAATACTCGAGCGCATCAGATTAAGATATTGGGGGTTGATTTTAGTGTTTAAAGACTAAATTTAACTAATCTGACGATAAGTCCTTGACGCCGCCGAGTTATAGGGTCGCGAACTTGTAAAAAAAAAAACGTTAATCCGGCATTCTCGAGCGCGATATTTTATTTTTTTATTTTGAAGAATATAATCTAAAACTTACTAAAAATACAAAATCTGCCGGTTTCCGCATGACCGGAAGTGTGGAGGAGCCATTTCGTCTTCCTAAGAACGCGTTACGGCATATAAGTCGCGAACGATACATTTTACAAAAAAAAAGTTTAAATAAACAAAAAAGGTTATTTTATTTTACACAAAAGAGGTCTCTTTACATTTTTGTCCAAAGTTAAAACTTTTTGACTTGAAGCATCATAAAAACTCAAACTCCCGGTCAGATTAAGAGAACCCACCAACATTTTTGTCAGATTAAAAAAATATGCTTTCAGGATACCGAGATAAACCTCCCCTATGAAAATCTGACGCGCTCGAGTATTTCAAAAAAACTTTATTTTTTTGCATTTTAAAAAATTCATCGTAACTTATCGTCACGCCGAAATCGTCAGTTTTTTTAAAGGGAGCTTCCTTGGGGCCTACTTAACACCCCTTCCGAAAATCTGACGCGCTCGAGTAATTTTTTTTTTTGCTTTTTTGACTACTTTATATGCCTACCCTCACCACGCAAACCGGCAGATTAGTATACCGTTGTTATCAGAGGCACTCGGGGCATACGTAGTATGAATATCTGACGCGCTCGAGAATGCCCAAGTAACTGTTTTTTTTAACATTTTTGAAAAACCGTACACGCCAAACCCACCGCTAAAATGGTTTTTGCTATACGAGCTTTTCTTTTCGAAATTATTTTATCTTTCGATTTTGATAGGTCTCGACGGCGCCGTTGAATTACGCCATTTAGCTACCTCGCCTCCCTAACTATTACCACTGTACACCACGCCGTAACACAGATCCGCTGTTGCAGCCTCTTACGGGCTACGGTGTAGTCAATCATCACTTCTTCTTAGACTTTACACCTCTTCTACAATGAATAACTCTTTGGTTTAACAGTTTTAGTACACAGTAAAGTGTCATCCGTTATTTACTTACTCTTGTGTGACGACGACATTGTATTTTAAGGGCGTTGACTTCTGTATTCGTTTTTTTTGACGTTGAAGAACAATTGCTGATAGAATGGCATGGCTGAGTTGGTTGAATAGTCTTAAAGAAGGTTAGCCGTATTGGTTGTTGAGGCATTTAAGGCCCAGTAGTGAGTTGGCGACGGAGAGGAAAGCGGGGCGCAAGAAGAATCTCTATGGTTCTCTATGGTTCGATAGCTCCGTCTCCAAGTTATGTCATACCTAAGTGTTCTTGAGAGTGGGATACAGTCAACGCAGGACCTTACTTCGCGACGCTCGATCACAGAGGTCTATGTTCAGTAGTACATGTGTGTGCTTTATTATAAGTATACAGACATCAGAAGATCATGCCTACTTTAGAATTTATAAGCAAAAACACTCGCACGCAAAAAACTTTTAGTGCTATCTATTTCGCTGATGATTGACAATTGACAGTCGATACTAAGAAATTTCAGCGTCAGTCAATATGGGTTTTACCCACAAATGAAATACAAAACAACCCACTGCTATTACCCCCGGGACATTCAATTGTCCGTGACCTTGTTGGCGTAAACTTGTAAATATATGTAAATTGCCAACTATTCCCCAACTATCTCTATAACTTAGTTTAAGTATAGTCTGACCTTTTTTTGATGGTCCGCATATTTTTCTTTCAAGTCGAGTTTTTTCGCTGGCGTGCACAGATAAAAGCGAAATGTGTTTTATGATGTAAATAGACCTCATAGAGAGCCCAGTGGCACACGAAAATGATTTATAAAAGATACCACGACAAACTCAAGCTAATATGAGTTTTCTGTTGAATTTTAAACCTTAGCTGCATGCACTAGAGGTGGTATTAGTGCAGCGTGGGATTGTAAGTAAAGTTTGCGCTTCTGTAAGTTATGCGGCTATTCGTTTAGGGGCGAGACATAGAAGAAGTATGGAACGCGGAACGCTCTCCATGTACAGTCAGCATCAATAGTATCTTCCTACACGAAGGCTAATCAGGTCACATTAGAGGAGCTACGCATAAAACGCCGGTTGTCGACGACGTGCCAGGACCACATACTCAAATACTTCGGACACCTCTCACGATACTCCGCGGATAGCTTGGAGAGAATTATAATGACGGGAAAAGTTGAAGGTACGAGACTTAGAGGCCCTCCCCCTGCAAGATGGTGTGCTCAAATTACTGCACCTATGCAATTAAAACTGCACGAAGCCATGTGCGCCGCAAGGGATAGAAGCCTGTGGAGGAACCTGGTCTTCAACAGAAGGACATGATGACACGATCCTCAGTTTTGAGGGAACGACTGATGATGATGATGACACGAAGGCCGCAAAAATATGTGACACGCTCCTATGGCTCTAACAATAAGAGCGTGTCACTCGTGTCATCGTGTAGGAAGATATTATTGATGTTGACTGTATCTACACACATTGTGCACAGCAACGTACTACGTTTTACGAATTTGCATTCTTATCGTTAAATAATAAAGTGCAAAATACGTATTTATGTTTCAAGTGTGAGAGGTTCATCCCAAGACTTTGTTCTTTCACACAATGCACATGCATTAATAATAATATAATAAATACCACATTTTGCATACCTGAGATACAATGCAGTAAATATACGTAAACACATATGTGACACTCTACATGAAAAGGTACCTATAACCTCTACATGAAGACGTAATAACTCATTATAGAAGATTACAGTATAAAAACGACGATATAAGCTTCAAACAAATATTTAAAAAAAATCCAAGTCCTATTTAATATATGTCGAGTACACGAGAAAAAATTTAGTTTCTTCAAATTACAAACGTATGTAAACGGCATGACAACTATTTTTTTCCTTTTTTTATCTTTTACAAAAAGTTGTCCCGGGATTTACAAAATTTAGTAATTTTTACTATTTTATATTTTTGTTTAATATTTTCAAAACAAATCAGTGACATAAAAGTTAGACAATTAACTCCATATTTTCATTTATCAGACTAATTCGGCAAATCAACAACTCAACTCAATCCAGCAAAGTGAAATAAGATTAAGCAATTAACCGACAGCCTTTATAGGACTCGTCTCAAAGTGTTGTAGGACTATAACGTCTTAAATTCATACGAAAATGTCTCAGTTACGTCCTTATAAAACCAAGTTTGTAGACCAACTGCTGAAATGTCTTCTACTTAATCCGAAATTGAGTATTAATATTTGAAATTTGATGACAGACAGATGAAGTGTTTATAAATGTCAAGAAAAAAGTTTTGAATACAGTTGCTCAAAAAACTCAAAAACGACTCAACTGATTTTATTTGATATAGTTTTCATTGAAAGTAGGTACTTATTAGGTCTCATATTTGCGAATTTTTCGAGATTTTTTGGACCCACGGCTCAAAAGTTGGATTGGGAAGGGAACATATGAGTTTTATTATATCCAAAAAATGTTTTAGAAGACACTTATTCTTTTTGAAAGAATCCAAAAAATATTTTTGTAGTTTTTATTATGTCAATTTGTCGGCGTAATTAATGCACATACTCATATCAAATTTCAGATTCTTAGCGCTAACGATCACTGAGCTAAGCCGCGGACAGCATTACAGACAGACGGACTACAATAGTTATATGTGCAACAAGAGAGGAAAGTTGGTTTTTCTTGCGAGTGTTGTTTTTGAGTCCCGAGCAAGCGAAAGATTCTATAATTGATTCACGAGCGAAGCGAGTGATTCTAAGTTTGAATCTTGAGCGTAGCGAGGGATCTCAAGAACACGAGATGTCAAAAAAAATCCTCTCGTGTGACACATACAACTTTTCACCTCAGTAGTGAGAACATATTAAAGTTAAAAAAACACATTTATTTACATTCCCGAATGAAAGGCATCATCATTATGACGAAAACCTTCTAGAAACAAAATTTCACTCCCTGGTGACGAAAAGTGACGAAAGTTGCTACTTTTAGTCCCCTCCGTTATGGGAGAGGGCCTAAGTGATAGTTCAGATCTGGATACGGTTACCAACTTTTAGTATGTTGTTGGGCACGACACTAGGACCCCAAAACTGCCGAGAGACGGGGACGTCGATGAATGTCTCCCGTGTAATGACGTCATCAAAATGGCTGCCGCTTTGTTGCGAAAAGTGTAAATTTCATCCAAACTGTGCATTGCACCTATACGTGTGTAGTATCAAACGAAAGAAGATTAAATGTGCTATATTGTTGTAATACATTATATACTACTGTATATTACAGTTTGTCAGCTATAAACGAAAACCCAAAATCAGGCTAAAAAATAATTCGGATATTTGCATTTTACAACTAAATTATAAGTCCAACTTTAAAGCCGAGTACTACAATAACAAAACAGGCTATTTAAGCTATACATTGCTATAAAAATTATTAAAATCTGGTAATAATTGTGGCAGCTATGTTAAAAAACATGTCGGCACTGCCGAGTTATTTCCTTAGAGTGAAAAAATAACAATTTTCACAATTTACAGAATATCCGCAAAAGCTTCGAGTATATTGTTGGTCAAATAATTTGGAGCCCCTAAATGTCGGAAAAATATCTCTATAGTGACTGAGGTCCAAATAATGACGTCATGAACGTGACCGCTACCGAAAATTGTAAAACATAAATTAAAGCTATACCATGACACATACACACATGTGTGTAGCATCGATCGAAAGCTTATTGAATTTACTACAATACATACATACATTATTTGTGAAAATAATGTATAGTTTAGGAGTTGTTGACAAAATAAAATATTCTTTTAGGAAAATAAAATGTATATGTTAATTCTGTGGCCAAATAAAACACAATACACTAATGTTTTGTATAGCATTAAAAACACCAACTATTCAGCTTTAAAACACCGTTTGAATTTATAAAATTCGATAAGAACTATAAAAGTTGTGCTTACAACTCTAAAGCACACTAATTATTTTACCTACAATGCACTCATACTATGAGAAGCTTGGGCCTAATTATTGACTAGTTTTTTCTAAATTTTGTAAGGATTTAGGGTTCCTTGTCATTAAAGTAAATAAAAAAATCGGCCAAGTGCGAGTTGACTCGCGCTCCGAGGGTTCCATATACATCACACAATTTTAACAATTTGAATTTTTAAGACCAACTTACGCTTGACCGCAGACTTATTAGTGTTTTTTTCTGTAATGTACAGGTAAAGAACTATATTACGTATTTTTTTCTAAAATGTAGGTTCGTCGGTTTCCGGGGGACAGAGAGCATTGGAAAATTTTTGCCTTATTTCTTAAATTACTTACAAACTATACCTTGTTATATATCAAATGAAAGAATTTGATGTGAAAACTACAAATATATAAGTTTTATAATTTAAATTTTAATAGTTTTGAAGTTATTTAAGAAATAAGGCGAAAATTTTACATTTCTCTCCGTCCCCCGGAAACCGACGAACCTACATTTTAGAAAAAAAAAACCTAATATAGTTTTTTGCCTGTACATTAAAGAAAAAAACACTAAAAAGTCTGCGGTCAAGCGTAAGTTGGTCTTAAAAATACAAATTGTTAAAATTGTGTGATGTATATGGAACCCTCGGAGCGCGAGTCAACTCGCACTTGGCCGATTTTTTTATTTACTTTAATGACAAGGAACCCTAAAGCCTTACAAAATTTAGAAAAAACTAGTCAATAATTAGGCCCAAGCTTCTCATAGTATGAGTGCATTGTAGGTAAAATAGTTAGTGTGCTTTAGAGTTGTAAGCACAACTTTTATAGTTCTTATCAAATTTTATACATTCAAACTGTGTTTTAAAGCTGAATAGTTGGTGTTTTTAATGCTATACAAAACATTCGTGTATTGTATTTTCTTTGGCCACAGAATTAACATATACATTTTATTTTCCTAAAAAAATATTTTATTTTGTCAACAACTCCTAAACTGTACATTATTTTCACAAATAATGTATGTATGTATTATAGTAAATTTAATAAGCTTTCGATTGATGCTACACACATGTGTGTATGTGTCATGGTATAGCTTTAATTTATGTTTTACAAATTTCGGTAGTGGTCACGTTCATAACGTCATTATTTGGACCTCAATCACTATAGAGATATTTTTCCGACATTTAAGGGCTCCAAATTATTTGACCAACAATATAATCGAAGCTTCTGCGGATATTCTGTAAATTGTGAAAATTGTTATTTTTTCTGTCTAAGGAAATAGCTCGGCACTGCCGACATGTTTTTTAACATAGCTGCCACAATTATTACCAGATTTTAATAATTTTTATAGCAATGTATAGCTTAAATAGCCTGTTTTGTTATTGTAGTACTCGGCTTTAAAGTTGGACTTATAATTTAGTTGTAAAATGCAAATATCCGAATTATTTTTTAGCCTGATTTTGGGTTTTCGTTTATAGCTGACAAACTGTAATATACAGTAGTATATAACGTATTACAACAATATAGCACATTTAATCTTCTTTCGTTTGATACTACACACGTATAGGTGCAATGCACAGTTTGGATGAAATTTACACTTTTCGTAACGAAGCGGCAGCCATTTTTATGACGTCATTACTCGAGAGACATTCATCGACGTCCCGGTCTCTGGGCAGTTTTGGGGTCCTAGTGTCGTGCCCAACAACATACTAAAAGAAGGTAACCGTATCCAGCTCTGAACTATATTCCCATAAGGGAGAGCACTATTTGTGCTGCTGAGGTGAAAAGACTTACTACTTACTAAAAAGGTGCAATCGCTTCATAACGACCCGAATATCAAAAGTTCTTTATGTTTTAAGGAAACCAGTTAAATTAAGAGTCTTTTTCCTTTAAATCGGAAAAGGCTCGAACAAAATTTGTTCTTTTTTCTTTCCATTCAAATGCTACCGCTTGAACGTAATAAAGTGCCGTAAGCGCTAGGATCAAAGGGCACAACCCTAAAATAGGGTTGTCACTCCAACAAAACTAACGTGGGTATTACCCTTTATTCTTCCTTGATTTTGAATCTATTTTGTTGTTTGTTATCATCACTACCTAGTATAAAACAAAGTCGCTTCCCGCTGTCTGTCTGTCTGTATGTATGCTTAGATCTTTAAACTACGCAACGCATTTTGATGCGGTTTTTTTAATAGATAGAGTGATTCAAAAGGAAGGTTTATATGTATAATTGCATCCGTGCGAAGCCAGGGCGGGTCGCTAGTGTATTTATGTTCTTAGCCGTTAGGTAGACACCAGCAGATATATCGGAGTGGCCAAGGTGGTCACAAATATCTGAGCAACGCCTCTATTGTCAAGGCGATAAGTGCATGTACAGATATTTTAGAGTACCCTGGCCGCTCCGATGTATATGATGGCGACTGTACAAATAACAGGTTTAGGGTTATATAATAACCAGTATAAGATATTACATATATTTCTAAATTATTATTTGATCGTAATAACCACATACATATGAGCAAACGAAGGAAATGGACCTACAAATGTTTTATCATATACACCAATCGTATGATCAATAAATGTCACAAATAAATATATTGGGAACGAACATTCCAAATACATAAGTAATACACAGTAGAACTTAGATATTTGATCTACTTATTATGAACAAGCCGGGAGCTGAAATTGTTTCCCAGTAATTATTAGAAAACGATCCGCCCCATTCACGGTCGCTTTACGAAAAACTCCGACAATGGCCGCTTTATTAATTAAAAAGTTAACAACACGGTACTCTGTGTAATCCGACACGGTTGAAAAAAAAAACAATACGGTTCGTTGTGTTGTTCATCATAACTGAAACAAGTGTTAACATACCGCAATAAATCAAACCACTTCCTACAAGCCCAGCTGTACTATAAAACATCGTTAAAATTTAAATATGGAATAGACTGAAACTGAATTGCTTTTTTCGATTGGTTGTTGCCTTTGAGCCCTTTGAAGCGTTGAAAGCAGGAGTTAAATAACGACTGTTTTTTTAAATTAGAATCATCGTTGGAGATCTCACACAAATTTCAAAAATGGAACAATCAACGTTCTCTTTCATTCTTTTGTTTTTTCCTCCGAACGTTACAGTTTCAATATCTTCGAAAGCACTACGGTAAAATTAACGAGCAATTTTTAAAATTGGAATCCTGTCGACCAACGGGCATTTGTTTTCACTTTCTGGATTTTCTAGCGATACAGATAGTTTGTTCTAAGTACAGTGACGTCACTGTCATGAAACTTAAGTAAGTAGAGTTCACTGAAAAATATGTCTATAACACAGCTAAACATTGATTTCCCACAACAATGTAAGGGTGCATCAATAGAGGTTTAAAAAAGTAAAACTGTGGTATTAAAGCGTCACTCATTTATTACTTTAAAAAATTATGTAAGAAAAAAACTTGATTAACAATTTTCTTCTAGTCATTAAAACATGGTCAACCCCCTAAATCGTCATAAGTAATAAATAAATAAATGGCGCCTAACAATTAGGTCGTCTCTGGCTCATTATCATAAACTTAAAAACATGTCATATAAGAAAAAGTATAAGATATGCAATCTCTTACTAAATCAGCGCTGATCGTCAGTCAGATTGTGTCTTGTTTACTTGAAAAGCAAAATATCTGATGAAAACAATAACTGATGGCTGCTAAGGCTATCAGCCATAAATTACCTGTAAACGGTCCCGAAGGATGAAACGGCAAAACTGACGCGGCACAGAGTACTGATCAACGGTTAGTACACTAGGATTTTAAAATAACAAAAAAAAAACTCACAAAAAATTTTTTTTCGCGTCCAAATTTTTTTTCTCCTAGCTTTTCTTACTCGTAATACGATACCAATTACGCCCTTAAATAGATCACCAGTATTTTTGTTACACCTGTATAATGTATGTTTAACAGTTTCATCGGCAGACTGTCTCAAATAGTTTCGTAACGTTAGTGTATTCGTTTGGAAGTATAGCTTTAAATCTTATAATGTGCCAAAAAACGTAAGCGGAACAGAGTTGAAATCACCGCAAACCAAAGATACCCAAAGTAGATTAGCTTAAACGTAACTTGGGTCTAAGGCAAGTTTGTCGCGAGACGAGGCGAAATCGACGAATGGTCGCTGCATAGTTCATAGTATCGAGCTCACGTTACCTCGTCTTACCTATACTTGTACCATCTCGCATGGAGAATATTTTCGAGCAATAACGTACTTCTTATATACTGTAGAATGTTCTGAGAATAGGACAACTCTTCTTGCCTCCTTCTATCTTAAAACGATTGGGTTTTTATCGTCTATCACCACTGTCTGTGTACGGCTGTCATGTTCTAACTAGTATGCGAGTGCGTAATGGCTGCTCTACATGATGGGCCATCATAGGGACGCAGCTATACGACGGAACGAGATCGCAATATCGTTAGCTCCCTCTAACGCATAGCTGCGTTCCTATGATGGGCCATCGTGTAGAGGAGCCATAAGTGTCGACGCGATGGACGATACAACGGAAGCATCCGCTCAGGTCAGGGGTACAGTCACCGGCACCCCACGACTGTACCCCACGACTGTACCCCATGATATGATTGTAGAGCCATAAGAGCGTGTCAGATATTTTTGCGGCCTTCGTGTAGGAAGATACTATTGCCGGTGACTGTATGTAGCCGTTGTAACAGCGTAGACGCAGTGGCCAGTCTGTAGTAATCTGCGCGGGCGCAAGTCACGACCGCGGCAACATTACTCATTGGTACGTGCCCCGGTGTCATGTTCCGAGGTCCACTTGTATTAGAAAGGTTATTAGTTACAACCTAAACGGGTTTAATGGCTCGTGTGAGGGAGCTGGCGGCGATTAAAATTTACAGGAGCTATGAAACCCCGGGTATGTAAATTGTTAAAATCGTGATCGCGTTGAATATAATTTTGAACAAAAAAGAACCGACTTCACTTAGGATCCGCTATTCCAAGAGGAAGTGGCCGAATTGGTGTAAAAAATAGTGAAATCACTATAAATTAAATTAAATTATTGTTTATTTCAGGCGTTCAGCCCATAAATGTGTTAGTTACATTTATACTTAGCTACTATGTTAAATTACAATACTATAGGTGTGCCTATAATATTTGAAGAGTTCCCTTGATTTCTCCAGGATCCCATCATCAGACCCCGACTTGGTGACAATGGGCCCATTTAGGGGTTATACCCGTTCGATTAAAAAAAAAATTTGAAAATCGGTTCACAATTCACGGAGATATCGAGTAACATACATACAAAAAATATTCAGTCGAATTGATATGAGAACCTCCTCCTTTTTTGAAGTCGGTTAAAAATTAAAATGGCTCACTTAAATCAAAAAAGTAAAATAGCAGAGCTCGAATTTGTAAAAATTGTGCGCATCGAGAAAAAGTTGTGAATTTTTGACCATGGATAGAATGGCCCACGATAAATATTTTTTAGTATTGGAGGTCCGTAAAATTTTTGGACCTTCACGTCAAAATTAGGGGTCCTGTGAAATACGTTATTACTCTATGGTTAAGGCTGCTAGGGGTTGTGTGGTATCATTTCCGTGTAAAACAGACATGCGGAATTCATTTGTGATATTAAAAATGTAAAATTTCTTATTAAAAAAAAAGTTGTGTGGCGAGGAAAAACACAATTTTTTATTTTTTTTTAGAACGTCATATAACTATAATATATAATAATTTTTTCTAATAATAAAAAATATTATAAAGGAGCATATTTAATGTAGTTTCTAAATATACGCAATTTTTAGGCTTATAGTATACAAAAACTACGCGAAAAAAAATGTTTACTTCGTGGTGTATATGTTTTCTCCATAGTAAGTATCGATATTCAATGTGAACGTGAACATCCGTAGCGAATTGACCTTAAAATGCATGTATTGCTTGTTGTTAGTAAATTTTATTCATAATAACTTCACAAAATGCAGAAATAAAAGAATACAATAAATAAAAACATATTTTTCCTCCTTAACTTTAACATAAACCGTCACAATTCAAACGACGCGACGTCTGTTTTCCGTTACTCAACTTAAGTAAAAAAAAAAACCCAGAAGTTTTTTGTATTAAAGGTGTATAAAATGTAAATGTTTCTATAATCTATATTAAATATGCTTCTTTATAATATTTTTTATTATTTGAAATAAAGGATATATATTAGTTTTATGACGTCCTAAAAAAATAAAAATAAAATTGTGTTTTTCCTCGCGGCACAACTTTTTTTTTAATACGAAATTTTACATTTTTAATATCAGAAATGAATTCTGCATGTCTGTTTTACACGGAAACGATACCAAACAACCCCTAGCAGTCTTAACCAGAGAGTAATAACATATTGCACGGGACCCCTGATTTTGACGTGAAGGTCCAAAAATTTTACAGACCGCCAATACAAAAATATATTCATCTTTGCTCACTCTATCTATGGTCAAAAATTCACAACTTTTTCTCGATGCGCACAATTTTTTTCGCATTTGTACTGAGACAAAACCCTACTAAAATGAATATTGAAGTTTTTATACAAAATGGCTATTTTTTTTCCACTTTGACACGGCAGAAACTACCAGTAGAATGTTAATCCACATTTTAGCCATTTGTCGCCCTGCCTCTCTTCATGTATGCCACTGGTCCCGGTCCTGATTCCGAAGTAATCCGAAGTCTTCCGAATCTCGTCTATACTTTTTTTTATATTACAATAATTGTGCGATTAACGTGTGCGATTTCTGGGATAACGATTTTAAAACTGGCCAATTTATCTCTTATTGTATGTAACAACAGTTTTCCGTCATTATTATTTTTTACTGGCCGAAAAAAATTAAACATGGGTGAAACCGACCGTTGTTTTTCCAATCCTAAAAAAAACAATATACCTATTGAGCTAATAGCAGACGCTAGATCGGAGGTTTCGTATAGAAACGTATTCATTTGCTAATATGTAGATCCTTTAATTAATACTCTTTCTCATTTATATCAAGCTAAATCAAATCATAAATTATTAGAGAACCAGAGTAATGACTTCAGAAAATAAGTAATGAACTTATAGCTACAAGTAAAGACTGACACTTAAAAGTTATATGCATATTATATACAATACATTATCCCATCAGTAAGATAATACATTGAAAATTAAAGATACCGTTTTAAAAAGCATTTAGAAAGCTTTTAAACCTATAATGAACAGAATGACAAATTCTAAAGAGACTATAATTAATGCAAGGATGACTTGTAATGCCATAGAGTAACTTATATAGTAGAGCGACAGTCCACAGTCTAAGAAACTTTTTGACGCTCATGTCTAACAGCGCTATCTACTCGAAATCCACCTTATAGTACAAAAATAAAAGGAAAAAATCCAAGCTTTACTACGGTACGCTATTCGTTCCTGCGACTGCGACGCAATATAAAAATAAGAAGAAGAAAAATTACATGAGCTTCAAAAAGTTCTTAGACTGTACTGCTCTTCTATGTAAGTTACTCTATGGTAATGCTATTTTAGTTAATGGCATGTTAAATTCATTTTAGCTAATTTCGTGAGCTAGGTAATAGAAGTTGTTTTAGTGAGCCTCATAAATATTCGTTAGGGGTCTGTATAAAGCATTTGTATTCATTTTAGAAGATCATTCTCGTATATGAATATAAGTCGCAGTAAGTGGCAAGCCGTGAATTTATCTAAAGAGTCGCCACGACGCTCGCGTGAACTCGCGTCCCCATACAAACGTAGTTCAGCTCTCATTTTAAAACGACATGCTTTAGAACCACGAAATTTGGCATGGGCATTCTAGCAGTACAGATCTATGTTGGTAATTCGTTTTCGTTGCTTAAAATTGTAATACAAAGAAAATATAGCAAAAATAAGTTTTGTATGTAAATCTGTATCTGGCTGTATTTTCTTTGTATTAAAATTTTTAGCAACGAAAACGAATTACCGAGATAGATCTGTACTAATAGAATGCCCATGCCAAATTTCGTGGTTCTAAAGCATGTCGTTTTAAAATGAGAGCTAAACTACGTTTGTATGGGAACGCGAGCGTCCTGGCGACTCTAAAATGGCTTTAGTTAAATATACAAGATATAACAGAGTTCTAGGCGGTTGACAAATGGACTAGACCTTCGTGCAGACAATTTCAAAATAATACTTGATTTATTATAATAACATGCTACTACTACTATTACCACTAGCTTCCGATATTTCGGCACAGTTGCATGCGCCATTATCACGGAGTAACTGAAGTTGCTGCGAGCGAGTGTCAGTTGTGGTCAACCCACACACCATAGCGATCTACCCTCTTTCGAGTTCGCTTTTTTCGTAATGTTAATGACCATGTTAGCTTAAAATCGTATATTACTAAGGCCAAAGTTGGGAATGCCAGTCGGGTTTTTAGAAATACAAAGCAAATCTAAGATCTCACCTAGAGTTCCACTTTGAGGCATATGATAACTTCATACACTGTCACTGTCTGTCATTACACAACACTGTAACAACCACAAAAAACGAACTGTTAGTTTGAGGAACCTAGCACTAAAATTATAGAATTTTAATAAACTAGAAAATGCGACTGTCGACAAAACACCGGCACAAATTCACCAAAGTCCGGCAATAACTTGGATCTGGAAACTTCTCTATACGTTCAAGGGACATTACCGAACGCCCCATTTTTTCCATATATTAGGGAGTAAGTTGGTAAGATAATAGTAAGTTTTCAAAGTGTCTTACTAAGACTAGTGGATAAACAAGCCTAAGCCACGGTAGGGTCAGCTCTTTCGACAAAACGGTACGATTAGCCAACCCTCTAGGGCTGACACCTTGTGATTCGGGTTAACAAAAATACTCAACTTTGTAGACCTTTTGCAATATCATGCGGCTTTGTGATAGACTTCTCTAGAAGTTAATGTCTTGGATGGGTTTATGTTTTAGAAACATAAAGGAAAATGAATCTAAAAAAGTACTGGTGTAATTGAATTCCCATGTGTGTAAACTAAGTTTTAAGCTTTGTACGGCACGATAAAATAATATAAGTAAGTTTTTAAAAAGTATTTTTTTCTTCTAAATCCTATACCCACAAGAATCATTTTGTGTTCACCTATAATCTTCATTAATTTATTAGAAATAACACATAATATTATCATAAAAATGAAATGCTTTATTAGTAAGGCTTTACTAAAATAATGTTTGTCAAAGCTACGTTTATTCCAAAAAGGTAATAGCATGCAACATTTTTATAACCTATTTTAAGAATTTCGGTATCTCTAAAATAATGCAGCTGTTCCATAAAATGGAACTAATTGCAATGTAGAATTAATTACAAAATAATATTTTTTTTACCATTAATAGCATTGCTGATAACCCTAGTTGTCCCAAAGCCCGAGTACCGAGCGTCGGATTTTGTAGGACGAGAGGCATTACCAGCCTTGCGAGGACAATTGAAAGATTTTAAAGCTTTTGCTCAATTTGTATCGTATGCTATTTGCGAGGTTACCGAAATATGTATGTAAAAATCGCTACCTTGAGCCACAATATTATTTTTCATAACATGGAATTTGATATTTGTATTGGCTAGTCGATTAACATTTCCACATACTTAAATACTCCAGCTGTCAGACTACAGCACAAAAAATGACCTACCACATAAAAATACCATTCACAAACAATAAAAAGAAAGAACTAAGAAATCGTGGCTGGCAACATATTGCATAATGAAATCCATCCCCCTGTGTGTTGCGCGCTATTATTCAGTGTAGTGCTAACAAATGCCACTGGGCCGTGAACGGGGATTATAACCGCACTGGATGTGGCTGTCATGTTTTATTTAAACTTAATTAATATTTGTGAAACATATTTTTAAGAGCAAAGTATTTATTTTTTAACTGTTGATGAACGCAATATGAAAATTTATTTGAGTACATTAGTTAGGGTATAGTTGAATTATCGAGAGCGTGGAATTGCATATGTAGTGGTTGTACCG
This sequence comes from Pammene fasciana, assembly GCA_911728535.1. NCBI lineage: Eukaryota > Metazoa > Arthropoda > Insecta > Lepidoptera > Tortricidae > Pammene > Pammene fasciana. The sequence goes on along the minus strand of OU452273.1, from coordinate 28,467,022 downwards.
TGTTGTGCCTCTTTGTGTGCGGATTCAAATATAGAATGCCTGTACACAAACAATACTACTACATATGCAATTCCACGCTCTCGATAATTCATCTATACTGATTTTGATTTCAACCTCTTGCATGATGCGACCCTCGATCTCAATTTAAATAATGTTGACAACGCCTTTTTTCCGCTGTTTGTATATTTTTAGAGTATATGTGCACTTTAACTGTACATGATAAGTCTGACCTTATTCTAATCGTATCTAATTTTTGTTACAGGTAATATGGGTGCCTGAGTCTGCAATTTTAAGACTTAAGATCAAACTAGGTACACCTCGTTGGCTTTGAAAGGTTTGTTAAGATACGCTAATAAACATAATGTAGGAATTTATTCTCTCTCATTTAATTATGTAATCAATTTATTTAGTCTTTTCATAGCTACGACAATCTCTTCATAAACTTCAACGCGGCAATGCGGCCAGCCTTCTGGGCACCCTACCCCATTGGCAGCGATTTAGAGTATATATTTTTTTACTAGGTACTTTATAGTTATTTATTAATTTTCTAATGTATTATTACTTGTAATGTCGTTTCCGTTATAAAATAACTTCATAGATAACATCATTTCGATAAGGTACCACACCGCTCAGCACCTTTAGCGGTTTCAACTTCAAAACTAAGCGGAAATAAAATAAAACGATTTCCTTGCAATTGTCTTGACAGCCACTGAATTTATAGTAACTCTACTGTCCCACCACGCATTGGAAAACTAGTATGAATTTAGAACTTATTGCCCGAGAATACGGTAGATAATTGCATAAGTTTTCGAATGGTTGTTATGTCGAAGCGATGTACCTAGTACCATTCCTCCAATTGTTTCGATACTTTCTGGTAATAAATCCGTTTGAACACGTCACACGGCGGTAGACAAGTTAACTAACGACAAATAATAGAATAGACGTTCTAATTTTAAATATTGCTGGGGGAACACTGGCTCACACTTTGGTTAAATTAGGTAAAAAATATTTCATAGTAAGCAATTATAAAAAAAAGTTACATAATCAATAAATTCTTTACAGAAGAGTAATGTTGACATGTTAATAAGATGAACTTCTTCTTTTTAAATTCTAACCAATTTAGAAGGCAGTAAATAGCAATTAAATGTTCGAGATGAGAGGAAGACAAAGCACAGAAACCACTGCCAACCTATAATTACCGTTTACTAAACAACGTGTTTTTTTATTTGCTTTAATTGCAAGGGTACATTCCTGAGCTTTTATATTACGTATATTTCTCAAAGACACAAGTGTCCTAATTAGCTCCAGTTCTGAGATAGTCGATAGTTAATTTTATCTTTTTGATTCTGTAAACCTCCACTTTCTAATATCGACAACTCGTACTCCGTCTCTATCGTTCTTGCATATTCGAAAGAGAGTGATGGAAATAGACGATTCGACGAACGAAGTGGCTCGCGGTTATAGGCCTGAGCCTAATTTCCGACGTAGTGTGATTGTTAAGCGAGGTTACTTGCGGCTAGGGCTGCTACCTCTAAATTCGCCGAACCCGGACAATAATTTAAAAAACCTGGACATTTGTGGTAAATTGCATTTTTTCCCCGGACGTGTCCAAATCAGCACTAAATAATTAAATTTAATGGGTTGTTTCTTTATTTAAAACCAGACACTTATTGAAAACCCCCCCGGACGCACCCCGGACGCACCCCGGACGGCCTCCAAACTAGGACAAGTCCGGGGAAACCCGAACGGATGGCAGCCCTTCTTGCGGCAAACAGCGACGCAGGTATATGCTAGAATGAAATAGTGATATTCATGTCTCATTCTGAACTATAAAGCTAAACTGGCTAGTCTAAACCTCGCTTTAGTATTACCTAAGTCGCTGTTCAGAGTTTGTGTTCTTCTATAATAGGTAATTCCCTGACAGCCCGCGATTTGTATAGAAATAATTCTGCCGTTCCGCGGCCATACTTCTTGCCCGCTATAATTTGTCTGGACGTTTCGAGAACAATTATGCCTCTCCCACATGTGTGTAAATTGTGTAGGGTGTGTTTTGTGATAATTATAGTAATATTAAAGTAAAAACCGGCCTAGTGCGAGTCGGACTCGCGCACAAATAGTTCCGTACCATCTATCTATAAAAATGGCAATAAAATCATGCCTGTTGTATAGGAGCCCCCTTAAATATTTATTTTATTCAGATTTTTTATTATTTGTTGTTATAGCGCCAACAGAAATACATCATCTGTGAAAATTTCAACTATTTAACTATCACGGTTCATGTGAGATGCAGCCTGGTGACAGACGGAGAGCGGAGTCTTTGTAATAGGGTCCCGTATTTACCCTTGGGTACAGAAACTTTAAAAACATTATTTTGATAAACTCTATCGAATCAATGCCGACTCAACACGCATGTGTCAACCTTATAGAGTGGCAAAACCTCTATGGTGTCCTTGTATTATGTACATTCCTTAACTAAATCACTTCGCACTCTTGTTTACGAGTTTTACGACCAGAAAAAGGGAAGCAACTTTCCCATCTATTTTAATCGGCTTAAAAGTGCGTTTGACCCTTTTAAGTCGCCCTTGTACCTTTGCCCCAAATCTCTCCTATTAAGGAGATACAGGGCCGGGAATCCGTATCTGCCCAACTCAGTTAAAACTGGTGATTTTGTACTGGATTTCCGGTCTGACTAAAGTGATATTTGTGGTCACGAGGTAAAGTGGCAATACACCCTTGTCCAAGAGTATCTAGTTCATTTAATATAAATGAGTCAATCAACTTTTCAAAGCGCCTGGTTGCTATGGTTACGTCCCTTGGACAACCAAAGATTTTCTATGAAATAGTATGAGGATGTCCCTCGGACAACGGGGACAGAGTAAACAACATTAAAAAGTTGATTCGCCCAAATATACAATTATTTACTTTGTTTTGTTTGCCTACGGGGTGACGGGCGCCATTATGACCAAAAAATAATAATTTTAAACAAAAAAGAACCGACTTCACTTACGCTCCGCTTATCCAAAAGGAAATGTCCGAGTTGCTGTAAAAATACTGCAATCACTATAATGAGGAGTTCCCTCTATTGATTTGCGGACCTGGTGACAATGGGACCAACTATGCAGTATACTCTTTCAAACAAAAAAAGAATATTTTAAATCCCTCCACCCGTCTTCGAATAATCCGGTGAACATACATAAAAAAAATGTAAAAAAAAAACAAAGATCCCGACGAATTGAGAACTCTTTCGAAATCTTAAAGTCGGTTGAAAACGGCTTTGTTCGTGGACTCCATAATTCCATATACATTACTCCTAATAATATCTGTTTGTTAAGAGTGGAATGTCTGCAATATTGTTTAATTGTTGCCAGGAACCTTATCTTTGAACATTTCATACAAAATTTGTATACTTTCCTAGTACATAGTTATATTATAAGTATAGGTATACACTTGTATTTCTTAACAAAGTACAGAATAGAACCCTTATCGTGATTGCGCTGTTTGTGAATGTACAAAAAATGTTTGCTGCTTTTTTTAAAGAATGCATTGACGAACTTATGGGGCATTCAAAGGACCCTCCTGGGGCTCGATGCGACTTGACTTAATGAAGGGTCGTGACATGGCTTTTACAGCCGCTTTGTGAAAAATGGATACAAAAGGTGTTAAAAACCACTATTTCTGAAGAGAGTTACTCTCGGTTTACGACTTTGAAATTCGACCCATTCGTGTAAAAAATGGAAAATATTGTTGAAAAAAAGAGCTGTTTTAAAAGCTTAATGATGTCCCAGTCTGTATAAAACACAGTCGAATTGAGCCTCTTACAATGACTTGGCCCGTTTTTTATATCTTGGCCCCCAAACATCAAGTTTGTAATTTACGGCCCGCCCCATTTCTTTAGCGGGTAGTTTACTTTTTGTGCTCTCCACATGAGTGTTTGTGATTTCAAGTGCTCTAGAACAACACTCTAAAAAAAATTTGGTTGGCCCTATCAATATCTTGATAATCGTAATCAAGCAACTTGATTCCATACGAGCCTAACAAGAACTTAGACACATCAAATAAGGTAATTCTGATTGCTATTACTATTTCTATGTAACTGAACCAATTAAGATCTTGTTCAATATTTACATGAAAAATAATTGTGCCCACTAATTTATCCTAGCAAGATCAACTAAGGGCTTGATAATTATTATCATGATACATTACTGTACCAACTAATACAAACAAGTCAGTTAAACTAAGATGTAAATCAATGTTAACATGAAGAATTGCTGTATCAACTATTTGACCCAAATAAGTTCAACTAAGAACATAATTACACCGACTTATGCATCTTATTAGCCTGAACTAAGATATTGTTAAATTTAAATCTCAATTGTTTAATCATTTCAACTAAGATGTAAATCATTGTTAACATGAAGAATTGCTGTATCAACTATTTGACCCAAATAAGTTCAACTAAGAACATGATTACATCGACTTATGCATCTTATTAGCCTGAACTAAGATATTGTTCAATTTAAATCTCAATTGTTTAATCATTTCAACTAAGATGTAAATCAGTGTTAACATGAAGAATTGCTGTATCAACTATTTGACCCAAATAAGTTCAACTAAGAACATGATTACATCGACTTATGTATCGTATTAGCCTGAACTATGACATTGTTCAATTTGTATCTTAATTATTTAATCTTTTCAACCAAGATGTAAATCAATGTTAACATGAAGAATTGATGTATCAACCATTTGACCCAAATAAGTTCAACTAAGAACATGATTGCATCGACTTACGTATCTTATTAGTAGTTATTAGCCTGTACTAAGATATTGTTCAATTTGTATCTTAATTGTTTAATCATTTCAACTATGAAGCTTGTTTAGTATAATATAATATACCATTCTTTTTCAATTATACTATGACTTACTTTGTCTCATTTACTAAGACATTTCTTTCAGATCTCTACTTTTTATACGCACCGTGCTAAATAATGCTGGTCCTCGTACTCATATTATACTCGAGGCATTCTTAAATGCTAAGATATACTTACATTTATTTCAGATCTTTTTGGCGATCGATCTAGACCGGTTTAGCTTCACAAACACGGGAGGAGGCGTGCTCGTGAAACAGGTCAAGGCCGATCCTCAAAAAGATCTGAAATAATAGTACATTGTGTATTAAGGGCGGTAAACAAGAATTTACGAACAAGTTCCGAGTTCGTAATTCCTGTACCGCCCGTGGTACACACAATGTTTTTCATCACTCTTGTGAGGAAGAAAAATAAAAACTCTGCCCAATTACGCAGTTTTATTGAGTAGCGTTGCGTGATAGTTTATTGTAGGTACGATATCGTGACCGCGCCCCCCGCCCCCCGCGCTCCGGGCTCCAGCACCGCGCGTGCCCGGCCCCGCGCCGTGTAAGAGAGAGATGGAATATACATTACAGCCCGAGGTCTCAATGAACGATCTACGGCCCACAACGCCTACGCGTAACAACAGCTCATACGAACAAGAGTGATGAAAATGTATATTTTAGTATTTAAGACTAATGCCTTGAGTACAATACGAGTACGAGGACCAGCATTAGAGCTCATCAAGACGGTGCGTGAACTCGCATGCAATTTTAGTTACATTGTGGACCATTGAGGTTACATCAATTCAGCCGACCGATCAAATCACGCAATGTAATGAAACTCGCATGCGAATTCTCGCACCGTTAAAATGAGCCCTAATTCAGCACGGCGCATATAAAAACTAGCACAGGAAATTTATCCAATTTAAACGAATAAGTAGTCAATAAAGTATAACAATAAAGAAAGAGATAAAACATAATTAAACTAAATCGGGCCCTAAAGTTTTATGAAAAGGGGGTAAATGAATAAAACAAAAAATATTTAAAATAAGATGTTATTTATTCATGAATAGTGCTACTAGAATAGTGGGTTAGGTTACGTTAGTGCCAAAATTACTATCCCCTCCCGCTCAACCCCCCGTACCCCGCACCGCAGGGTTATAAGGGTCGCTGTTCAAACCTAACCTAAACCACTTTTCTAGTAGCATTTCGTTTTTGTAAGGGTCGCAGTTCAATCCTAACCCACTTAGCTGATAGCAGTTCAAACCTAACCTAACCTACATTTCTAGTAGCATTTCGTTATGCTACTAGAAAAGTGGGTTAGGTTAGGTTTGAACTGCGACCCTTACAGAAACGAAATGCTACTAGAAAATTGGGTTACGTTAGGTTTGAACTACGACCCTTACAGAAACGAAATGCTACTAGAAAAGTGGGATAGGTTAGGTTTGAAATGCGGCCCTTATAGAAACGAAAAATGCTACTAGAAAAGTAGGTTAGTTTAGTTAATTTTGGTGATCACGAATGATGTACAACCTTATTCAATGAATTTAGCACCCCACAGATCTTATTCCAGTTAAAAGTAACATCATAAATCCTTTCTTTGCCACCCCATGCCGTCAATCCGCGGCGGCCTTAATGTATTTTACTTAGAATCAATATAACATGTTTATTATTAAACAAAACATTATAATTTTACTTATACATCTACATTATCTTAATATAACATGTTTATTATTAAACAAAACATTATAATTTTACTTATATATCTATTTTAAATTGTACAACGTAACGTGACATATTTTTTGCCATTGCTTGAAACATTAATATTACACGGTATTGGAGATACTAATGAATTGTAGAATTTGATAACTCTCTGTGCAGTGTTTTGTTCCATAACTACAGAGGTAGTTACCCCGTACCACATACCTATCTAACTTAACCTACTTTTCTAGTAGCATATCGAAATTCTACTAGAAAAGTGGGTTAGGTTAGGTTAGCACTGCGACACTTACAGAAACGAAATGCTACTAGAAAAGAGGGCTAGGTTAGGTTTGAACTGCGACCCTTACAGAAACGAAATGCTACTAGAATAGTGGGTTAGGTTAGTGCCAAAATTACTATACCCTCCCGCTCAACCCGCCGTACCCCACACCGCAGGGTTATAAGGGTCGCTGTTCAAACCTAACCTAACCCACTTTTCTAGAAGCATTTCGTTTCTGTAAGGGTCGCAGTTCAATCCTAACCTACTTAACTGATAGCAGTTCAAACCTAACCTAACCTACATTTCTAGTAGCATTTCGTTATGCTACTAGAAAAGTGGGTTAGGTTAGGTTTGAACTGCGACCCTTATAGAAACGAAATGCTACTAGAAAGAAAAGTAGGTTAGGTTAGTTAATTTTGGTGATCACGAATGATGTACAACCTTATTCAATGAATTTAGCACCCCACAGATCTTATTCCAATTAAAAGTAACATCATAAATCCTTTTTTTGCCACCCCATGCCGTCAATCCGCGGCGGCCTTAATGTATTTTACTTAGAATCAATATAACATGTTTACTATTAAACAAAACATTATTATTTTACTTATACATCTACATTATCTTAATATAACATGTTTATTATTAAACAAAACATTATAATTTTACTTATATATCTATTTTAAATTGTACAACGTAACGTGACATATTTTTTGCCATTGCTTAAAACATTAATATTACACGGTATTGGAGATACTAATGAATTGTAGAATTTGATAACTCTTTGTGTAGTGTTTGGTTCCATAACTTCATAACTACAGAAGTGGTTATCAAACTCCAATGTTTGGAAAATATTCCCCATGATTTTGAGAATCATATAAATAAACGTTTTGTATTTTAAAAAATACAGGCAGCAAGTCTTCGGAACTGGTACTATAAACCAATATAGTACCGGGTACGTATCGGGTTGAAGTAACAGTTGCCCAAGAAACTTTAACTAAGGACTTATTTTGACATAACTCCAAACTGGAGTAAAGGAATTGTTTTTCACTTGAAGTGGTATCTGTAGCAACACCTAAGCGGAGTACGTCGTCTAATTTACCTTTCAAAAAAATTTCGTTCATATGTAGTTGATGTTTTGTACTTAAAGTCAATGTAACATTTTTCTTATTAAACGAAGCATTTGCGGCCATTTTAGATGTCCTATGCTTTGCTTCAAATCGCATACTCCATAAAAATACAGTAGGGCCGTATTTTTCAAAAGCAGAGTGATAGTGAATTAAATGATGGAACTTAGGTTTTAAACAATCTTTGGTCAGTGACATGTACAGCAAATTTAACTCTGCTACTGTCGTTTGCAACTTTTCTTCAGTCCCTATTGCAAACGCAGTTGATAAATTGAGTTCCAAGACCTCTCTAAGTTTCCTATATAATTCCCACGTTTCGTCACTCCTAGGTACAAACTCTCCGATCAATAATCCAAAATATCTTAAAAATGTTAGCATTTCTGACGCTGACATCCGTACATTACCATGAAGTAAATGTTCCATAGACAGAGTACAAGGTTGGTTCCTACAATCAGGTCCATACGCAAAAGCATGGATTCGGTCGTTAAGCAAACTCAAGGAAAATAATTTCAATCGTCTTATGTATTGTATCAAAATAAATTGCATGACGTATTTTGCAACGCCTTCTAATATATCATGCATGCAATCAACGCCTACTTGGTTAAATAAATCAAAATTTTTGACATCAAGCCAAATGCACTTTTCTTTGATACCAGTTTCTGATGGATTGTTCAGTAGTAGGTCTGATTCATATTGTGCAAAATTACGTAATAAATCTTTGTTTTCATAACATTGCGTTTTTAAAACATCTTTTTTTACTTTGCAAATCCTGCACGGGAAATTTGCGGAAAAACTCTCCAGAAAACCGGTTATGGAATGAATTCCTAGATTATCGCCCAAGATTAGGCCCAGTTCAAAATAGATAACACCAGTAAAATTAGGCAAATCAAATTCTAAACCATGTTCACTAAGGTAATTTAGTTCATTTATTACACTGCGAAAAATAATTTTGTTCCCGAATTTAACTCTATCCGAAGAGTGAAAAAGCAGAACCAGGAATATGTTGCTAAGTGCAGATAATCGACATGGTGGTAGGCAAGGAATAGAGGCATAAACAGCTCCCAATTTGTGGGACCCTGATCTGGATCCTAAAGCATTTCCGGTTTCGTAATCATCGAAAAAAAGGAAAATAGGAATTACAATTTTTCCCCTATTTATTTTCATTCTATTTTGCCAAAATGATCCCTGTATAAAATTTTCTATAGCTACATTTAAATCACCATCACGGGTTAAACGGTTCATGTAATTTAGAGTATCAGTTAATATATTTTCAAGTGAAAAGAACGATTTCAAAACTTTACGAAGTGGAATGAAATGTTCTTCACACGTGATTGGTACAAGCCGGATGACTCCAATTCTTTTAACTTTTTCTAATCTCTCACCAATAACTATTGATTCTGGTTTTATGTAAGTTTGATTTTGAAGGAAATAATTTATTCGCTTATGCTCAGTGTCAAAAAGACTCCAAGGAGTTGTCAATATTGGTTCAATGGAGTCTAAAACTGTATTAACATTAGTAGGTGAAATAATATTGTCTGAAGATAAATTTTCAATACGTTGTTTCACCGCAGAAAGTAAAGACTCTGTGACGAATTTATGAAAGCCATCAATTATTTTTTGAACAATATTCCGTGGTAGTGATGGATTGGCGTACAAACTGGCTATAAAAAAAGACAGTGCTTTTTCAACAGTTTCTGAATTACCTGAAGATTGAGGAAAGTATTGTGTTTGACTAATTACATCATGAGTAGTAGGTGACGCTTGGCTTAAAACTTCCGTCTCTGCATTATCAGGTTGCTCTATAATATTTAGTTCACATGAATTTTCTGTAGAATGTTCCCGCAAAATATGTCGCCTAAATGAATTAAATAATTGGAATGGCCGATTACAGTTGTCTTGTACACATTTGTACACACTTAGTTCCTTAAGAGTGTGTATTAATTGAAAATGTGATCTAAGATGTTTGATATCTGAAAATGTTTTATAACATAAAAAACAAGTCAACATTGTCACTGGAGTTAGCCAAATGATTACATAGCCTTTGCAATATACGTAAGTAAGTACTGTGATGTCTGTGATAGTGAAAATAAGATGGCGAAGAAAAGACGTTTGCGCCGCTATTGATATGAATCAGTATGATAAAGGTACCTAGATAGGTAGTCATACATTGCAATCAGTGAGGAGGGACTCTGTAGCAGTCGACCCTTTGTCATATTCGGATGACATTTTATAAATGCCTTTTTGTATGAAGTACCATACAGGGTATGTGTCAATCGAGTACTCCGCATTTAGGGCCCATATTACTTTGTAGCATGTATCAATTGCGTGCATTATGGACTGTCTTTCATATATTACCGATCTGTTCGCAACGACTAAAAACGTATCGATTTTTTCGAAAGACTCACCCACTACGATAACGTATGGCTGGGATGGCAATCCTATTTTTTGTAGAGCGGTTATACGAAGTTCGATTGTCTGGCTAATTTCTGCACTGGACTTGACATGCTTTATGAAACCTTCCCTTACTTCCACTTTGCTGGGCTTCCAACTTTGGCTTGCATTCGAACCTCGCTTCTTCTTTTGGCGGACTGCCGCAGTGTTCAGCAACAGTGGAATGGTGAGAAATCCGGCTATGTTCGTATTTTCCTCATTGGGTGCTAAAAAAAATGCGGCTATTAAATTTAAGAACACCTTAGGACCGGTTTACCACACAAATCAAACGATGATTCATCTTAATTTGTACAGGTTAAGCTGTCGATTGAGATCTGCTAATGTCATGCATACATCCAGGGCCGGAACTAGGGTAGAGCGAGTGGAGCGGCCGCACTAGGCGCCGGATGGAAAGGGGGGCGCCAAAATGGCAAATGAAAAAACAAAAAGGTTTAAAAGACGCGAGTGTGGCGGGGGCCCCAAAATACGCTTGAAAACTTCGACGAAGGGCGCCAAAACCCGATTTTGCTCTACCCTGATCAAGGGCTCGGGCCGGCACTATACATCCATGGTTTGAACTTTGATTTTTGTGGTAACACCTGGACGTACGCAATCTTTTTATGTAAAAGTCACTAACAGTCATGTAATGTAACATGCCGCGCGACTGACTCATTTTCCAATGTATTTATATATTTTACGTACTTGTATAACTTAATTTTAATCAATAAAAACCTTACTCTATTCACCTCTCCAAGCAAAAATCGCGAAACAGGTGTTAGATTAGGGTGAATTATTTATAAATGAAGTACAAAATTAAAAAATCGTTGTGTTCATTCCATTCAAAAAGAAACGATCTTTCATAATATGTATACAAATCTATAGAAGTTATGTTAGTTACTGCAAAATAACATCAAAAAGTTGAGCGAAATCGGAAAAAAAGTTTACCGGACTCTTAAACCTATTCATTATACGGCGTACGGTACACATTATATTACTAAGCAAGCGCCACTTGCACCCTCCCACTAACCCGGGGTTAACCCGTTAAACTGTTAACCCAGTGTCAAATAATACTGGTAACCATGGTAACTCTAGGTTTAACCTGTTAGTGGGGTGGTGCAATCATTCCAAAATATGTTCTATCCAAGCATGTGACTACAACTGAAATAGTCATTTGTGCAACAAGAGAGGAAAGTTGATTTTTCTTGCGAGTGTTGATTTTGAGTCCCGAGCAAGCGAAAGAATCTTGAGCGTAGCGAGGGATCTCAAGAACACGAGATGTAAAAAACTTTTCTCTCGTGTGACACATACAACTTTTCACCTCAGTCAGTAGTGAGAACATATTAAAGTTAAAAAAACACATTTATTTACATTCCTGAATGAAAAGCATCATCATTATGACGAAAGCTTCTAGAAACAGAATTTCACTCCCTGGAGTGATGAAAGTCGCACTTTCGTCACTCCAGGGAGTGAGGAAAGTAGGCTTGTTCGAACTGCTGAGGTGAAAAAAAAATATTTTTATTTTCTAAAGGAGACATAGAAAACCGTTACTTTATACTTACAATTGCTAAGTGCGACCAGGTCGTGGAGGAATGGATCAGTTGACTTTTTCAGACGTAGAAGTCCTTGGAGCTTTATTTTCATTAATGGAAAATTAATGAATAAATTGTCCTTGTAAATTCCATGCGCAGCATTGAAGTCTTTGTGTAGCTGGAATGATAAAGCATAATGAGTATAAAATAAGAACAGCATATAAAATAAGTATGTACCTACAAATTATTAACTATGCACCAGTGGTCGGTAGATGCGGTTACACAAGCCAGGTACAAAATAGCTTCATTGAGTTGATATATATATATATATATATATATATACTTATACATGGTGTTTGGCACATGTACCGACAAAATTTTTTGGGGGGTTAGTGGTGTCATTTCCTTCCCTTTCTTCCTTGGAACTTTGGTCCTAGGAGCCACGGATCTGGAGATACGATTTTTGTTTTTTTTTTCACAAATCATCCAAAATCTGATTTTCGAAGCCCCATAACTTTTTTTATGGTCTTAGGCTAACCCCACACTAGCGTCTTCCGAGCATCGTCGCGACGTCGCCCGAGCGTCAGCGTGTCACCAGCGTTGACGCAGCGTCGACGCGACGTTGACGTGACGACGACGCGATTATGGGGTTTCGAAAATCAGATCCGTGGCTCCTAGGACCAATGTTCCAAGGAAGAAAGGGAAGGAAATGACACCACAAACACCCAAAAAATTTTGTCGGTACATGTGCCAAACACCCTGTATATATTTACAAAAAAGTATAAAGGCTCCGAGACACCATTTTGCGGGCGGGGCGTAAGCGGGGCACGATGCGAGCGCGACGCGAGTGCCTCGCGCGAGCGATCTCGGCCACGCGCTCTGATCGCGCCCGCGCAGTCACACACAACACAGCGCGCGTTGCGCGATCAAGGACGTTGAAAAGATAAAGATAAAATAGTAGTTTATGTAACTGTTACGTAATAAGGGTGATCTTATGTGACATCTTATCACTCGTGTGATCTTATTATGAAACTCGCCTGCGGCTCCTTTCATAAAACCACACTCGTGTTTTAAGGCCTAATTACGTACAGTTGCATACACTGCTTTATCTACACACATATTATAAATCCGCGTTCGGAAACTACCGTCATGGCCAACTCGATTGTGCGGGCGGTCGGGAGGGCGCGCGCGTGCCCGCCGGGGAGGGCCCGGATTCTCATTACATTACCGTTACAACGATTTCGTAATGAATTTTCATACCTTTTTACCCACGGTCACAGATAATACACTGATGTTTACAATACCGGTTGCAGTAATGGTGATAATTACATGCGGTTTTCGAACGCAAAATAGAGGATTTATGATGTGGGTGTAGATAAAGATATTGATTCTTCAATTTAGGCACATTACAATGCACTTATGAACGTCAGAGAGAAAAAGAAACTACCACCGGTTCTAACCCTACACCTCTGACCCGAGAAGTATTACTTATTACCGGCAAGAAACTCGGCGGGACTTATTTTTTCAAAACAGTAATACTAATACATTAAAGATACTATATACAATAATGCGTAGTTCTTCAAAAAGGCATAACCCTTTGACATTAAAGTTTTTTTCAAGTATTTTTGAAAAGCTTTAAGAGCGTTTTGTAGCCTGCAGCAGTATACTGCGACAATAATGCCGACTGCATTACTGCCGCAAATGTCAACATCGATGTCGCTGCACTGATGTTTGATATTTGCGGCAGTAATGCAGGCGGAAGTAACGTAGCGCAAATACTGCTGCAGTAAAGCTGCCCACTGCATTACTGCCAAAGAATAAAAATAAATCTATAAAATAACCTTTTTGACATTTCCTGCAGTATTGCAGTCAATTGCAGCAACAGTACTACGTACAGAAGATTTTAAATGTTTAAATAAAAGAAAGCTGTCAGAGTAAAAAAACAGATAGGGCGGGTTGTGAGTGCGGCGCTAGCGGGCCGCGAGCATGATACAAGCGGGACGCACGCGTTCCGCCAACGTCCGCAGGGCGCGATGCGGGCGCGCCGCTCTCATTGCGCCCCGCTTACGCGCCGCCCGCAACACGCGCCTGTGTGACGGATACTTCAATGTATCCTTATCCGTTGTCTAGTATCCAAAGTACAGGCTTTACCGTAAAATAGGGTGAGTAGGGTTCGCGGGGAGAGTTGGGTTATATGGGATTAAAGGGGGGTGAAATGGGATTTTAAGGCTACTGCGACAAAATTAATGTATTCCAATTTAAAATGGAGCAATAGTAATACTCATAATAAAAAAAACGATCCAACAATCTTCCAAAACCACCTTTGTATGAAAACCCAACTCACCCCAAATACGAGGGACTACGGGGTGAGGTGGGATTTCCTGTTAATCGTCAAATTTATGAAATGGAACTACCCAAAATAAAATAAGAACTAAAATACAAACGCCCGGAACACTTATTTATATACCTACACCATTCAGTTTGCATATGTAAAAATAAAATGTTATCGAGGTTTGAATATCAGTTTTGCACCTACTCACCCCATTTTACGGTACTTAGTTTGGGACTAGAAGGCGCTATGATGTGATACGTTCCTAATATTCAGTATTATAGTTAAGTACCTATTGTCAAGCTAGTAAAAGTGAATAGCTAGTTATTATATTTACCAAAGAATATCCTTGTGGCTTTTTTAGTGCTGGATATTTTTCAAAGTAACTTTCAATACTTTCTTTACCAGCGTCGTATAAAGTCCGCGTTCTTGCTTTTAAAGTTCTCTCCCACTTCTCTTCAACTAAACACCAAGGATCAGAAGAATTTTCGAGCCATTGCAAATCGTCCTCAATATTCTCCTCATTGTCCTCACCACATGTGAAAATATTAGGCAAAGGCCTCGGAGATGGAACAGATGAGCACGTTGGACTATTTCCTCGGTTTCGTTTTCCATTTCCCTTAGGTAGAGCACCTAAATTCTGAAGGCGTCTGCGCTGATTTAGTACTTGATGCACAAGCTTGCCCCTGGCTTGGAGTACCTGGCCATTGGCAGTGGTGCAAGCTGGGATGTAATAAGATGTTGTTCTCTCGCCGGGAAAAACCTCTTTTATTCTAATAGCCCATCTATAATAGATCCCACCTGTGATGGCTGATGAGTTATTTTGATTCAGTATTTTCTTGGCAATCACGGCCGCCAGCAAATTTCGAGCACTATCCCCTTGTAGGCTTTTCCCTTTAAATGCCAGGAGTGAGGCGGAGTCAAGCGACTCCTTTAAAAGATTTTCCAAAATCTGAAAATTAATTTAGAAACTTTACTTTTCATTCGCCTATTTAATTAAAGTTTGTGAATTAGTAGATATACAGTGTGTTTTTTTTAAGTGGGCCAATATGGGAAAATCCTAAAGCATAGGAGATACAGGGAAACTATCTTAAGAAACATTAAGTAATTTTTTTGAGAAAAATAAATTTGGTATAGTCAAAATTTGACTAACTTCTGGGTAATTTGCAGAAAAAATGTACCTTTACTTTTTTTTTTAATTTCATATATCTTTGAGTCTATCGTATGCAGAATCATGAGCTCTATCGAGTCTGATAGAATAAAAAAAATGGCAAAACAGTCCCAAAATTTACATACAAAATAATTCGTTACGTTCATAGAAAAAGTGTAACGAAACTGAGAAATTATCAGTACTTTTAGTAATTGTCGGTACTTTTTCTATGAACGTAACGAATTATTTTGTATGTAAATTTTGGGACAGTTGGGACTAAGTAAAGGTACATTTTTTCTGCAAATTACCCTTCTGCTGTTCCGATTTTTTTCTTTCCATACAATAAAATGATCCTCTCATGAAACTGACTAGATCTGCGTCAAAAAAAATCATCAAAATTATTAATTTTTAGGGACAACATACACTTGACCAAAATTCTGACTATACCAAATTTATTTTCTCAAAAAATTACCTAATGTTTCCTAAGACAGTTTCCCTGTATCTCCTATACTTTAGGATTTCCCCATACTGGCCCACTTAAAAAAAAACCGGCCAAGTACGAGTCGGACTCGCGCATGAAGGGTTCCGTACCATTATCTATAATAAAAACTATTATCTATAATAAATTCGCAAGGTCGTATCTGCCTAAGTACGTAGTTTTTTGTAGATAACTCAAAAACGCCTAAACCGATAATGTTCAAAATAATTTTCGTTGAAAGAATATTCAAAGGTGTTGTATCTTCTTGAATTTTTTCATAATTTTTGGACTTGCGGTTCAAAAGTTACGGGGGACGGGGACACAATTTTTAAGAATTTCGGAGTCATTATTTCTGAATATATCCACTTAATCAATTTTTTTTAAAGAAACCTCAATGTTATTTTTAAAGACCTATCGATTGATGTGCATCATGCTGATATTTGGTAAAAAAATATTTTTTGACAATTACTTGCATGTATGAAGTGCCCCCCCCCTAAAATGATTTTTTTCAGAAATTTTACTACATAACTAAGTAGCAACACACACAATACACTTTATGTAAAAATTTGATAATGATACGTCTTATAGTTTCCGAGTAAAATGGCTGTGACACGGACGGACAGACAGACAGACACACATGACGAATCTATAAGGGTTCCGTTTTTTGCCATTTGGCTACGGAACCATAAAAACACACTGTATAATATGACTGATTGCCACGATAATAAATAAATATCTGGGAAACCGATCTTTGCTCGGAAAACATAAAAAAATCTAGATCGATTTTTCGCCCCCGAAAACCCCCATATAGCAAATTTCATCGAAATCGTTAGAGCCGTTTCCGAGATCCCCAATATACAGGTGGATTTTCTTTTTGGGACAGTGATGGCAGCTACCAGGAGTACCAGGTCCCGTGCTGCTACGAGAAAACGAAATTTCGTATAAAGATAGTTTGAGTCCCGGGGAAGGACATAGGATACTTTTTATCTCAGAAATCACCCCTTAAGGGAGTGAAAAGGGGGGTGGAAGTTTGTATGGGGAATCGTTAAAACGCAGATTGGATAAAAATAAGCTACCCAAGTTACTAACTCCACGCAGACGAAGTCGTGGGCAAAAGCTAGTAATCAATATTATGAAAACAAACTAAAATGATATAAAATAGCTTACTTACCCTGCACTCAGTACTAGGCTCAGCAGTCTTAAAATTTTCCTTTTTTGAAGGCAGCTTTTCTTCATCTTGTATAACTATTAAGTCAGCAGTGGATATATCCATCAGAGACAAATCCATCAGCGTCTACAAATTAATGATGCAATTAATATCATATAGTTACATTCAAACATACTAAGAGCAAAACTCCTAACTGTACAGTCGACGTCAAATATATGTTTACACTTTTGAACCAAGTCGAATGCGTCTTCATACTAATTGTTAGCGACCGCATTCGAGTAGGTAAAAAAGTGTAAACATATTTATGACCTCGACTGTACATTGGTGAACCTTATTACAAAAGGTCCTAGTGCTAGCGGTACACGCCGAAATTCGGTAAAATGCTGCAAATGGTGTTAAAAGTATGAAAATCGGAATGATTGATCTTTAGGCCATATGGATTAATTTGACCCGTAGCAGTAAAAAAATAAATAAAACCGAGAGGAATTATGACGTCATCTTTTTTTGTATGCGAAAAAAAAATTTTTTCTTCTGAATCCTATCGTGTTTGGTATCAAATGAAAGGGCTGTTGGAGCTGATTCTAAAAACATGTCACATTATTACATTTTAGTCAACTGTTTCAAATTATAATAAAATTCATTTTCGAAACATACCAAGTTTGGGCTCCTGCAGATACGATACCGTCGAATATTTTTTTGTAAAATATACCTCAAATGATGCTTAATATCCTCAAATGTAACACCATGGAAGCTTTTTTGAAATTAATTTCATTTAGTATTTTTTTTAATTTTTAATCATTATTAATCACTCAATGCGGGTATAATATCATTTGGGTAAGATAATTCTCGGAGCATTGAAATTTGTTTTACATATTCCTTGAGTAGTTGAGGCTTTAAATCAAAAAAGTCCTGATGGGTGGGGGGTGACTCAGTTTTTTGGCCGCCGACTGAGCAGGAAAGGGAAACAGGCCGGGAGTGGGGGCGGGGTCCATGCTCAAGACAAATTTCGAATAAAAGGCGAAGCAATAGCCCAATACTTCGTAATGATTGCACAAACACCAGTGTTTTATGCTTTTTTATGAATATTTAATAGATATTTTGATAGATAAAACTTTGTTATAATGAAAAATAAAAATAAAATACTAAATGAAAATAATTTCAAAAAAGTTTCCTGGGGGTTACATTTGAGGATATTAAGTATCATTTGAGGTATATTTTACAAAAAAATATTCGACGGTATCGTATCTGCAGGAGCCCAAACTTGGTATGTTTCGAAAATGATTTTTATTATATTTAAAAACAAGTGGCTAAAATGTAAAGATGTGATATATTTTTAGAATCAGCTCAAAAAGCCCTTTCATTTGATACCACACACGATAGGTTTTAGAAGAAAAATTTTTTTTTTCGCATACAAAAAAAAGATGACGTCATAATTCCTCTCGGTATTATTATTTTTTTTACTGCTACGGGTCAAATTAATCCATATGGCCTAAAGATCAATCACTCCAATTTTCATACTTTTAACACCATTTGCAGCGTTTTTAGGCGTACCGCTAGGACTATCCACCATTCTACAGTTACTAGTGTGGGCATAACTATAAAATTATATTGTACAGTCGAGGTCATAAATATGTTTACACTTTTTTACCTACTCGAATGCGGTCGCTAACAATTAGTATGAAGACGCATTCGACTTGGTTCAAAAGTGTAAACATATATTTGACGTCGACTGTACAAACCCCCCAAGTTGTTACCAGTGGTGGATATTTTCCCACCTTTTACCACTGGTAACTAACTACTTATACTGATATTACTATAACATCTGGGATTTTTTTCCTAGGAGTAAGTAGTGGTAACAACTTGGTGGTAACTAGTGGGAATAAGCAGGTTTCACATATGTTCTTTTTAATCCGTCTTATTCTCTTTCTAACATTGTCCCATTTCTTTTCTAACACCTAACTACTACTAACGGCTAACAGCTAGCTACTTTTTCTACTTTGTAAGTAATGATAAACTATATATATATATATATATATATAGGTATAATTGTATGTGGTATTTACTGAGGTATTAACAGATGAAAACTCTGCCTTCCACGTGTTCCAGCATCTCATGAAAAGGGACCTAGGACCGGCTAATGGAATTAGTTCTTTTATATCTTCATATACTAACGCCGATAAGGATTGAATTGTTATTTGTTGTTCTGAAAATAATTATCACAATTCGTATAAGCGGGCAACAAAGTACATACTTACTCGTAGTACATGCGTTTCATTTTACACAGCGCGTGCGCCCAAAAAGTGCACGGAATGACACGGAACTATTATAGACGGAGAGCTGGCCACGTCAGATATGACACAATAATGAGAGCAACGAAACCCCTCTAGTTAGTTTGCTATACTATGCTTATTTCTAGATCCGGACATCTGGCAGCTGTAAAGTGGTGGCGGTCAAAGTTCTGGCTTTGATCCAATATTATGAAAAATTATGTCATTAATTAGATTATATAATATCCAAAAGTTTCGGTTGGGGGAAGTAGTGCCAAATGATTGATTATACTTAATGTAATTTTTGGTTACTCGCCTACTGTTTTTGTTTCCGCAATAATACACATTGTTTTTTGTTTTAATGTTAAAATATAGGCCCTGTTCTCTATGAATGACACAACTTCAGCAGTTTTTACCTATATCTGTATTACTTTTTTCCAACTTAAAAACTTTGTTGGCCAGTCACTCAGTGCTCCACTCATTAAAAGCTGCCAGATGCCCGGATCTAGTAATAGGGATGGTTATGCAATCTAACTGGACTGGTTAATAAACTCTCATTATTGTGTCATATCTGACGTGGCCAGCTCTTAGACCATTACCCTAGCCGCAGACACTCGGAATTTTCATACGATTTCCGTACGGAATGACAGGTGGGAACAGGACGTCGGTCTACAAATGCATAGCGCTCTCCCGCTTGCACATGTCATTGCGTACGGAAAATTCCGTGTGTGCGCGGCCAGAGGCCAGTTTTATAAAGCTACAAGTTACAATTTACAAGCTGAAGTCTCTTTCTAACACGTAGGGTTAGAAAGAGAGTTCCGCTTGTAAATTGTAACTTGTAGTTTTATAAAACTGGCCCCTGGTTTAACCCTTTTCGTCCTGGTGGTCATCTCTACTGACAGGTAATTTCGAAGGGGATGTATGTAAATAGGGTTTACATACATCCCCTTCGAAATTACCTGTACAAAAAAATAGTGTTTTTCCCCTTTTTTAGTCATAAGCCATAGATATCCTCAAACATTACGCCTTTATTACAATAAACAAAAATGTATGACACAAAGGGTTAAGTATTGTTTTGCGACGAATAGAATAGATGCTGCTCTATAGCATCTACCTACCTATTTACCTATAGCTATAGTATATACCTATGTATATAAGTAATTTAAATTTGGCAACAAACTACATAGGTACTTAGGTAGTAGGTATCTGTGTATCATTACGAGCCTGCGCGTGCAAAATGCACTAAACTATTAAGGATTGTTTTGCCACGACTAGAATAGATGCTATGCTGGTCAACCAAATCTTGTCAGTAAAAAAAGGCGCGAAATTCAAATTTTCTATGGGACGATATCCCTTCGCGCCTACATTTTTAAAATTTGCCGCCTTTTTCTACTGTCAAGATCTGGTTGACCAAGGATATTATAATATAATATACCTAATTAAAATTTCGGTCAGGTTCATGGTAGGGACGATTTAACACCGCGCACGGCTTGCCTAAAAATCGTATGCAGAGGCATAGTTTGGTAACCTTATGCCTTGGGCAAAAAAAGCATGGCGGCCACCCCAAGCGTCATAGCAATTCGTCTTAAAAACCTGCCCTAACAAGACACTGACCAATCAAACAAAAACAAGTAATCAGATATAATGTACTTACTGGTGAATTCAGGTATTAAGGCTGGGAGCTCCCAAGCCTTCAACAGCTCACAAACTTCATCCATGTTATTATTTCAAATCTCAATGGTTGCACATGCACGACACTACTAGGTATGTAAATACACTAGTTCGTTGAAAATGCGAAGACCGAGCTCCGCGTAGGGCTGAAGGCCCGAAGCGTCCAGGATGCTTAATCACAGAACAATATTTGTAGTCTGCGGAACGCGAGGCTGAGTGAGACTGACTCCCCGCTCGACCCGCTCCAACGGTCGTACGCGCCGCGCCAAGACGGCGCGGGCGGGGCGCGGGCGAGGCGCGGGCGGGGAGGACCGCGGGTGCACAAGTGCCCTCTCTTTCTCTCTCTTGATTGATCGGATTAACCGATTGTCTAATTTAATTATTAAGAAAATCGATTTAACAAATAATTCTTAGTAGAATGGAATATTTGTTTCGTAATTAATACAGTAACTTGATCATAATGGAATTGAATGTTTTATTTTCGTTGTTCTAAATATTATATGTTTAGTTGATTGAACTACCAAATCTTATGTAAATCAACAAATACAACATAATTAAATAAACTATTAAACTGTTCATAACTATTAACATGTTTATCTGTTTTAATTAATTTGTTAAAGATTGAATTAACCTACGTTACATAATTATGCCAACAAGTTAATAATAGATGCAAAGTATACAATTGTTAGGATTAATGACATACCTGCTTTATTAGTTCAATCACAGATACACTTATTGTTTTAAGTAATCAGCGTTCTTTAATTTAGATATGATCGTTATTGTTGTAATTAACTTTACGCCAACTAAGAGAAAACTGCTCTTAGTTGGTCTTCATTTTTTAGAGTGAAGGTCAAATGCGTTTTGGTTTAAAGTTTTATTTATTGCACACTTTAGAAGATTATTTCACATGTGTTAAGGAAATGCCTCGCTTGTGTTAAGGAAATTCTGCATAGCTTTTTCTTACGAAATGGTAAAACTGTTGTAGAACAGTTGTAGAAATAATCCGAATCAGATTCAGATAGGTATAGTCCCGCTCGAAACGATTTATCGTGAAATACGCCATTCTACAGTCATTCCTGCAACTTGTTTACTTTTTTTTTTCAAAGTGACGAAATTTTCTTGTGTTAAAGGCAGTTGTCCCAAAACGTCTGTTACGTAACACGTTTACTTACTTATACACTCTAGCTGAGGTTAAGATCCAAATTAATATCATAAACGATCTATGTGCAAATTCAATGATGTACTTACTCGATAGAAATTACTTACTATTACTCGTAAAATGCACCCATCTTCACGCCAAGCACGTACCCAGAGAATGTTAGCAATTTCTCAGATAGCAGTTAAAATTTTCAGAGCTTACCTGAGCTAGTATTCAGATCTAATTTAGACATTATCTACAATGTATAAAGTTGATTATCGCGCGGTTGAGATAAGAAATAGTTGAAGCATCATCAGTACACAAGGGAAAAGACGCGTGTACGAATAATGTCGGTTATTGTTAATGTTTTATGCAAATAGATAAAGTGATTATTTATTCATGAAGCGTTTTGCGCACTGTACAGTAAACAGTGAGATTCCTGGAATCGTAAATTTTTGTGTTAAGTAAAAAAAAAACAAAAAGAAAGGTAAAAAACATTCTACAATCTCGCACTTTGCTATCGGATATTAAAACGAACATGCAATCTAGTTTAGTCTATTTAAAGAAAGTTGTAACCCATCGTAAAACAACCTAGGCTATCTAATCTAAAATTGTGAAAAAAATCCAGAGTGAGAATGTAGAATTCAACGTGCTTCGAAAAGGACTAAATCGGATTACCAGATACCTACGCAGTTCTATATAATCCTGTATATTTTTTGGCTGAAGAAAGGAAAGCTAAAAGCAACAAAAACGAGAGCGAAACAATTTCATTCGTAACATTTTCTGACTTAGAAATATATATATTTAAAATAAAACAAACGTTTAGATCCTGAGGGCCTACCTCGAAGTTCAAAAATCGAAATTTCGTTACCTGTGTCTCTTGCACTCGTATAGGCAAGTGCGATAGAGAAGAAGATAGGTAACGATTTTCGACGTTCGCGGGAGGCCCGTTGATTTTAATATGTTCTTCTGAAATCAAGTTAAACGTACACCACGCCGACTGTCAAATATTTCCTCACATCAAAGGCACTTTATGTAATTAAATCTCCGTTTTCGTACTCGTTAATTATTATTGCTCGTAATTAAGTTCTTGTTTCTTAATTATCGCTGTTTTGAGGCAGTAAACAAGTGGCGTTGGGAGTACACCGACATAAATAATATAAACATCTTTAATTAACGGGGAGGATGCGGTTACTATTACTTTCCTCGTGGTTCAAGAATTGTTTATGTTCATGTGGTACTTGATAGTAATATAATACAGCGGTGTACAGCGCAAGTCAAAGTAACACTTTTTCGAGCGTACTGTATATCGCTGTACGCCTGTTGCCTGTGGACGAGGTACACGCAGCGTACTATGTATGCTATGCGTGTACAATACAATGACGCGTTCAGGGTACTGTTGAGGCTGCCGCGGTACTGTAGTGCGTCGGGCATGTTCGCCGACGCGCATGTGGACGGGTTCCACGCCACGCTGCGCAAGCGCTGCGCCGCGGCGCTCCGCAGAGTGCGCGCCAGCCACAACAATCTCCTAGCCGTCGTGGCAGAGAGATGGGACAGCGCCCTAATCAGGCACTGGACCTCTCAACACTTAAGTTTAGGTACTAACATAATTATTTAAGTTCTAATTGTAATACTAACACTATATGGATTTTTTCGTCCGAAATAAATGCTTTTTATTTTTTTTTATTTTTTTATTTTTTTAAATAATATGTTTAATTAGCAAACTAAAGGCCTGTTGCACCAAACCGTCTGTTAACGTCAACGTCATCGTTAAAAAATCATGTATGACTGTTTTTTATGGGATGACTGCTTTATCGCCATATTTAACGTTGATGAGTCCGTTAATTGTGCATGGGGCACCCCCCTAAGACTAAAGTGTAGTGACTAATGCTTAATCTATGGCTCAAACTACAAGTATTATTAAAAGTTGAATGTAATACACCGCCAGCCTCGTATCTTTGGTTACAAAATACTCATCACATTTAAAAACCTTACTGAATATTGCAGCTCCTCCTAATTTTTATCTAAAAAACCCTAAAAAAATACAGCGGTTTTTAACTTCTTAATCATTCGCTTTAACAAAATCTTCGCTGAACTTTCACGTTCCAAGCAAAACTGGTTACAAAGTGTCAAAAACTTAATAGGATCTTAAAAGAATATTTAACTAGCGACCGTTGTCGACTTTCCAACGGAATTTCTAAAAATCAACACGACTTTTCCCGGGGAAAGAATTAAGAATGAAAACATTCAGAATTCAACATGGCGGGCGAAAATTCAAATATGGAACAAGGAATTAAGGCGAGTTCCTGTAGCCACTTAAATCGATAGAAGAGATATTCATAACGGTTTCTGACAGAAGGCGAACGAATATTAAAATGGTCTTTCACACAAACAAAAAAAATGGACTATGCAACACAACTTTATACAATAAAGTGATATAAGTTCCTATTATCCCGGGTTATACATAGAATGGGTATACATATGTTTGGCTGTTGCAAACTTGTGGAATCACTTTCAGACGCTTACTTCTTTCTTCTTCATCTGACTTCGACTTCATTTGTGACGTTTGCAGTTCGTACTTAAGAGTCGCCAGGACGCTCGCGTGAACTCGCGTTCCCATACAAACGTAGTTTAGCTCTCATTTTAAAACGACATGCTTTAGAACCATGATATTTGGCATGGGCATTCTAGTAGTACAGATCTAGGTCGGACATTCATTTTCGTTGTTAAAAAATGTAATACAAAGAAACTATAGCAAAAATAAGTTTTGTATGTAAATCTGTAACTGGCTGTATTTTCTGTGTAATTTTTAGCAACGAAAATGAATGTCTGACCTAGATCTGTACTACTAGAATGTCCATGCCAAATTTCATGGTTCTATAGCATGTCGTTTTAAAATGAGAGCTAAACTACGTTTGTATGGGAACGCGAGTTCACGCGAGCGTCCTGGCGACTCTTAACGTTTAATAAATATTCTATTCAATTAACGCCGTTACAAAAATAGCTTTAAATATATAGGACCAATCGAAATTATTCCATCTCAGTTTACACAGTCTGTCCGGAATGAAAATTGTCGTAGAGTGTAAGCTCCCATATAAACCACGACACTTTTCTTTTCGGACAGACTCTAGTCACTAGTCAACGTGCAAATAGTGCACTAGTCGTATTGCATTCAGAGATCTACCAGATATACCAGAGAAGAGCTCACAGTCGACAATGTTTTACGAATTACATTTTCAATCGAGTTGGATTCGATTGCTCGATCGGGATCGCATTTCGAGCGAGTAACTCGATATATGACGTTTGTGTTCGACTTGCGGATCTAACGGTTGTTTTGTTTCTTCTGTTTGCGGATACGTTAACTTTGGATGGTAATTCTATATCGGGAAATGTCTCGCGTAAGTTTCAAGTGTGACGAGACTTTTTGTTAACGTTATATGTTAACTGGCTCTTAACACTTGTGGAACGTGTTAGCGGATTAAGAACTTGTCAATTTAGGAATTTAGCAGTTATAGTTAAGAGCAAGAATTTCAAGTTGATTACCTACTTAAGATTTGGTGTACCTATCGGTGGTGGTGTTAGTCTCGAAAATCGAAATGCGTTATCTGCCTCTCTATCGCTCAAATATGCACGAGTGGAGAGAGTTATTACTTTACTTACAAGTAACCGTCACAATTCAAAGGGTACATAGGGTTCATAATTGCATACCCAATTGATCAATGAATTTATAAGACTTACTATTAACACAATTTTTAAGACTTTCGGAGACATTATTTCTGAATATATCCACTTAATCAAATAATGTTTAAAGAAACCTCAATGTTATTTTCAAAGACCTATCGATTGATGTGCATCATGTTGATATTTGGTAAAAAAATATTTTTTGACAATTATTTGCATGTATGGAGTGCCCCCCTAAAATGATTTTTTTGACAGACAGACATGACGAATCTATAAGGGTTCATTTTTTTGCCATTTGGCTACGGAACTCTAAAAAGCGACTCGTTAAAACTGTAGTCTAGTTGAAACATGGCGGCACAGTATATCTGTCAAGCGTAATTCTACACGTACGGAATGCAGCGTCGACGTCGCGGACGGTCGCTGCATACATAATACCCACCCGACACATTTAAAAAGACATTACTTGTATGCAGTCTGTTAGAGACTTACGGCCTTCTGGTTTGCAGTGGTTGTTACCCGCGGTCACAATACAATACAAATATTCAACTTTTGAAAGATTTAAGAGACATCGAATAGCTTTTGAATCGAATACGTGGCGCGTTAGTCGGTTTCACGGTCTGATGGCGATTTATGAAATATTAAGACGTATTGAAGCATTTGGAGCTTATAAGAGAAATATTGTTTGAATATATTTGTCGAATAAGACAATTGAGCAGGGTACTTTCAAGAAATAAGGAGCTTAATGGGAATATCTGTGCACATACCAATAATTTCTCAGATATCCGTTTATCGGGTAAACGGGTTTTACCTACTCTTTGAATGAAGCAAATCTTCGAGAAACCGGTTACAGAACCGTAGCCGTATAAGACAGACAGCAGCTTTCTAGACTAGAATAGGTACTTTAGTGGTTATAAATACTTCGTCAGGTTTACTAGTACCTACAATTTTATACATTAGTCGTGTAACTTTTGCCAAAATAAAAGGATTTCATATCACTTGAGCCTGAGGGTCGGGCGGTATCATTATTCTTAACTTGTTTTTGAAGTTTGTAAGCAGGTAGGTACGTACATGTATTGGGTGCTTAAGATTCTACTTCAAAGATTCTTTATTTATATATTTTAAAACTCTTTCTTTTAGCTGTAATTTTCGAATGTAACGATTTAATGTCCAAAAACCGGTTAATTTGTATACAAAATAATCGGTTCCAGATCTTTCCTAACTACAGTTACAGTTTGGGTTGCACGTCTACTAATCATTCTAGCTAAATATCCAAAATTCTGAAGGGATTACCCTGATAATACCTCGGCATATCCCCGACACGACACTAAATACATCCGTAGTGTACACAAATCTATGCCTATCTACGCGAGCAGGCGTAACGCGTTTAAACCCGTTTATACTGCCTAATTAGCGTTAACAAACCCACCCTGTATACCCATCACCTGTATGTACAACCCTGTCACAACGGGGTAAAGTTGAATTTAGATTGGAGGGCCCTAATTAGATGTAATGGTCGTAGTTTCTGACATTCGACACTTCGTGTTAAAGCAGAAATTATTTAGATCTCGCTGGATTGTTTGATTGTAGTTGTAGTCGGGTTGCCTCGGTGTCCCAAATGGCTAAGACAACGAGTAATGAATGAGTAATGAATATAGTCTGGAACAAGAAAATCAGAATAACAATCACATCGAAGTGTTTCTCTTGCTTGACGCGGTTATTTACGCCCCCTGATTATATAATTTGTGGGAGACACAGTTTTGCAATACACATAGTGGAAGTAAAATACAATAAACCGCAAATCGATGTACAGCTTAGCCGTTTGGCACACGAATACTAGATGTCAAAACGAAAATTTTGTACAGCATTCCCCTCTTAAGAGGCTGACAAGACCCAACGACCTTCAAATTGACTTTACTTAAACAGTCATATAGCTATAAGTACATGTTTTGGAAAAGTAAAAAAATATATGTTAATATTCATTATATTTAAAAGAACTTGGTTAATTCCAATACACGATTGGACGAAATCGGCTCGATAGAAAATAATTCCAAAGTTACATCTAAAATTAGCTTAAAACAATCGCACGTCTTTAATTTCTTGGCTTATATGTCTGTAATTAAGGACAACATTCCACCACACTAATACTAAAAACTTCGTTGCCTTAAATTTCTCAATGAATGCATAGTTTTTTTTTAATTAATCATTTTGCAAAATTTGCAATGAGCTCGTACTAATCGTGCGTACTAATCGTAACGCAGTGTTTCTCTTTCACTCGCGCTGAAAAAGATAGGGAAGGAATTTAGCTCTTATCATCCTCTTAAGGGATTTTTTTTAGAACTGCCGGTCATAAAAAATGTTTGGATTTAAGCTTGTACCAAATGGCTAAACTGTACATCGTTTTGCTGCTTTTCTTTGGAATTAGGCTCGTACAGTCACCATCAAATATATCGGGGCGGCCACGGTACTCAAAAATATCTAAACATGCACTTTGTGACCTTGAGAATAGAGGCGTTGTTCAGGTATTTGTGACCACCTTGGCTGCTCCGATATATCTGATGGCGACTGTACGCCATCCACTAGTAGGAGTACACAGCTTTGGAATAACGACTAGTGTGGTATTATCTTTTTTTGTATAACTTGAACTGAAATATCACGATGAAACTATTGACAATTGAAATAAATAATGTACGTTTAACTGCCCATTAATATGTAAGTGGAGTTCAAGTTCTTTACTACAGGAAACATGCTTGTTATTGATTGAGTTTTGTTGAGATACCATTAGCTCTATTTGTACCTAATTTGTTTACATAATTACTTTGGTTACTAAGAGAATACCTCTAAAACTATTACATCCAATCACCAGAGTCAACAATCTAGCACAAATATAGTAGCAATGCTAATCTCTAAATTTAAATCCTCTCTTCACGTACAGTCATTTCATTTGAAAAAACAACGTAATTCGTAACGAACTGATTATAAAATAAATAAACAAATTATTATCTAGTCTAATACGAACATCGCGTTTAAGAGATTAGATCACAAGAGCTAGTTTCTTTTAAAATTATTTTATTTCATATCAGACCGACATATCTTGATGAATCAACCTGTAAAAAATATGCTAACTTCCAAGAAAAAATTACGACCACCAATGATACGCTATCCAGCTAAACCAGGCCATATTTAAGCCAGACGCTTGCGAGTCAAACGCTCTGTCTAACCAGTTTAACCTAGACCCGTCATAGATAGTCCTGATTTGTTGGTTGACTGCGCTACGCACAGCGACAGTGTTTTAAAATACCGTAACATCTCTTTAGAATGTTATCAGATAACATTCTAATTCTGTATTCAGATTCTGTACTTTGCGTACAGCTTCAACTGAGGATCAATACTTCCTTAAATGTTCGCAACGTGGCGCGTCGCTTTTAGAACATTATCCAAATTGGCTATGTGCGAAGTGCATGGTGGGGGTAACGTGAACGATCGCAGCGCACAATGTAACAAGAAATTGGGCTCTTGTCAATATCCCATTTCAAAATATTTGACATCGCCCGTAGGGACAACTGTCAAAATAGTGAATCAGCCAGTGACATTTCATATAAGCAAGGAGTATATGCCATTAATAAAAAAGAAAAAACCATTTAACCCCCCGCTCAAGAGATGGCGCCACACTCATGCACACAGCCAATAAGCTTATTTTGTTTTTAGGGGGCAGAGCATTCTAATACAATAAGGGTTTCCGGAAATCCAGGTGGCGCCACTGTGGCGACAGGTCTTTTTGATAGCAGATGTCAAAATCCACAAAAAAAATGTGATTAAACATGACTTGACATGACATGGTGGATTATGACAGCTGGACCTCTCGCCACTGTGCTGCCACCTAGTGAAAAAATAGATTCAGGAAACCCTCATTGTTAAAAAACCCGTCGGCTGCTAAGAAAGTGATACCTGCCAGTTATGTACACAGCCAGCGCTTGCGTCAAGTTAATTTATTTCGAGGGTTTAACGTGGATGCATAAGCGTTCGACTAGCTTCCGCATGCTGAGCGATTGTAATAACAAAGAGCATCCGAAATTCGCTTCTCACGTTCAGTTCAGATCTAGTGCATGTTTCCAATGAATATATTATTCTTACCTGTTATTAACACGTCTACCAGCTTAAGTCTGAGCTTCGGATTCCTACTAACTATTAGCAGTAGGAGTTCTTAGGCTACTGGATATTCTTAGATGAATATAGGTACAGGTAGCAAAGCAATAATCCCGCTTATGCGAGCAGCGTTGAAATACTTAGAGTAACTTTATGTTGTTAACTTGGAGGTGTGACTCTTAGGTTGAAGATGAGTTGATGTTTAGTCATATATTAAGTTATGAATACTACTATGCCAGTTTAAGGATTGTAATGACATCAGGCGACAAATATTTGACTTTACAATATCCAGAATAAAATTAACATTTGCGGTTAAAGCATATCATTACGTATTATACCTATGAAGTATCACGTTCATGAATGAATCCATATTTTAAATTAAATACATAGTACATATATAAATACTTTGTGATGTTTGCAATACGTATGGATGATCCGTCGGGTCCGATCCAAATTTGGATAATTTTATACATTGCGGAACCCGACCACCGGTTACGGTTTTCGAACTCTAAACTTGTATACATATATTGACATACCTATATTAACTATAATCAGGGCTCGGAACGTGGGCCTGAATTTGCTCCATAGTAAAAACCAGTTTCTTTCTTTTGTTAGTGTTTAAATTTAATATGAAGTGAAAACCTGAATATAATATTGGATTTTACATAAAAACCATAAAATATATAAACATTTTGGGATATGGGTTTTTTGCTTTAACCGGTTACGAGTCCAGACTATATGAACCACTGACAATTTCAAAGTAAGCAAGGATGTTTACAATAGTACAATGCTCCAAATTTCTTACACGTGTATATATATATATGTTTCCTATTTAATTAGTAAATGAAGATATAATTGATATGTACACTAAAGACATTCGCTTCGCTATCACTTGACCTCTGATACTTGTGATATACAAGGAATGCGAACATACCTACAAAGTTATTAATTATATCGTAACATTTAACTTATTCATATGATAAGGTACCTATTAGTATATTTTCGTTAAATGTGTTTTTATTGTTGTCTCGATTATGTAATGTATGTGTAGATATATATAATGTATATTTAACCATGCCCAATGCGTGTAGGAGGAATTAAATAATTTGCATAGCAAGCAAATGAGCTTTTTTTAGGCCCAAATTGTTATACAACTTGACATTAACTGTTAAACAATTAATGTGTTCCATTCCCGTCCACTGTCGATGGTGCTAATGTCGCCCAGCTAGCCTACTATGGTCGGGTTTTTATCGCCTATCACCATAGCTGTCACGTTCTAACAATGTAAGTGTGAAAGTGATGCATAGCGCGATAAGTGATAAAATGGCAACCATGGTTGGCCTACAGAACCAAAACTACCTAATCGATTGTTCATCAAAATATATCGGGAACATGTCGGTCATATTAAGTAAAATACCAATACAAATAAATGTACCCCTAGCTTTTAATTTTGTCGAAAGGGCCTCTGCGCGTTGGCTTCGGCTCCGCATGTTACCCCTCCCAAAGGTCCGAAGCACTATTGTTCCGTAGTCGGTAAAGTAAAATACGAATAGATATATTATCTTAAACTTCATTATCTTTCTCCGTCGTGATACTTTTGTCCGAGTCCTTCTCTCCATGGTCTAACACTGTTATTTATATATATGTAAGTGTATGTATGTGTAAGTATGTTTAAGTAGATATTTTTATTTTGTTATATGTGTAAATTGTGTAATATGTATGTTTATTTGAATGGGTTTTATTTGTATGATATAAATATTTGGCTATACGATGTGTATGATAAATAAGAATTTCGTCATGTTTTTCAACACCTACTGACATTAATAAATTAACCAATCTCCGCTACCTTAAGGTTGTCTGGAAGAGATCGCTTTTTAGCGATAAGACCGCCTGTTGTTTACCTTAAGATTTTGTAACTTTTTCTGTCAAAATTCATGTGTATCGAGGTGTGCAATAAAGATTATTTTCTTTTATTTTATTTATTTATTATCGACAACTCCAACATAAGTGAGTGATCATTCATTGTTCATTCCTAGTCATTCACTCGTTCTTCAACTTTCATCTTAGCATGCCGCTCCATCGGCTTTATCATGTAATTTCTCTTTAATTGCTTTAAAATATAATGTGACCATCAATACTGGACGTATTCTTCTACTACTAAACCAGCCCCAAGGTGCCCCGCTGAACATACAAGGTGTAACAAAAATACTGGTGATCCTTTTAAGGACATAATTGGTATCGTATGCTTATTGTGAAAAACTAAGAAAAAAAATTTTCTCGTGAAAAAAAATTTTGCTTTTGTATGGAGGGTTGGCCAGCTGTGACGACTCGACCCATACAAAAAAAATTTTTTTTCGCGTCCAAAAAATTTTTCTCCTACTTTTTCCTACTCGATACCAATTATGCCTTTAAACGGATCACCAGTATTTTTGTTACACCCTGTATACTAGTTACAATAATATAAACAGCAAGAGACGTCGTCCTTACAAGGACAAGGACTATTGCAGCATTGGCAGCGAACAAATAGTTGACTCAACAATATCGTTAACATACTCGGAACGCCTTCGAAATGCATATCAATATCTAACGACATTCTAGAATCGACACAATCTATGCTTTTATGAAAAAGGAAACGTTGAAACTTGTGCAGTTAGCAACAGAAGTAGTTCAAAATGATTTTCACTAGACTGTACTGTTGAGAAAACGACAGTGAATCAATATAATTTTGCCAATTTCATCATTTCTTCTGCTAACTCTACGTTAGCCAAAGAGACTTAATCGCTTAACTTTGCTAGTGCCGTATTCTAATTTTAAAATACATAAACAATACATTAAAAACACAATCTACTTATCTCAAACATAACATAACAAATAATCAACCAATATTGAAGTCGTACTTGTTGTTACGTTTACATCGAAATAATTTTAAAGCAAATTTTGATATAGGTATCTGATTCAGACGTTAGAATACGGCCCCTACCTGTACAAAAGTAGTCACTTACATACTCGGCATATGACAAAATCACAGTAATAACTACTATTTATCATTTATTGTGTTTTTTTAACACAGGACGTCCAATTCTGGAGACAAAGCATGATACATCGCTACTTATCACCGCTCGTGACTTACGTCCGTGTACCAGATGTTCGTTTAAAAACAATACGTATACATTACTATATGAATAATCATATGATAATAATGCCATTGTTAATGAAACACGTACTTCTACCGCTTTGATTAGTAGGTATGTTTTTTAGACAATAGATCTTAAAAGACTAATAATACAAATAAAAATCTCAACACAACACACAGGCAATGTATATTGCACAACTACACTGTGCAATATACATTGATTGGAAATTGACTTTCTACGGTTTTACCACTGTATTGTACCACTACTCCTGTCTCTCGAGGTGTACCTGCAGACAGTTGAAACCGGCAGACCTAAGTGCATTTTAATGTACTAAAACTAATTTCATTTACACTTCCACACTAATTTGTTTAGTTACTCTAATGTCGCAAAGCACTAAATAATAGTTTACTTCCCTAGAGCGCCAAGCAACCTTTCTAGAATACTAAGCCAGACTTTACCGCGCGAATTTAGACACTCCAATTTCAATTTTTTGCCGGTTTTATAGTGCATTTTAGCGCCCGCTTCCATTAGAGCTTCCAGTTCAAGTGTTCACTTAAAACTTCAATAAAACAGTAATAATATTTACGCACGAGAGTGCCTCCGGAATTCTGACAGATATCTCAAAAGTTCCGTACAAATGGATGCTGAAAACCCTAATTTATTCATACCGAAGTTCAATGTTATTCCGGACGCTCGGAAACCGGTTCCCGAAACCGGTTAGTGTGCACCTGTTACGATTTACTGGCTATTCGGGTGTACTCTTCCGTGAGGCCGTTTTGCATTTTTATTCATTATTTATTAGGTTGGGGTGATCGGAATATTAACACCGGGTATTAGGGAGCGCCAAAGCCAAAGGTTAAACCCCGTTTGGTGGGGTCCCGATTCGGCGGGCTGAGCTATTTTTAGTTTAGCGGTTATGCAAAATGTAAGAGGTGGGGGTGAGTTGTTGAACTGTAAACTCGATGGTATAAGAACTGTAAGAATTGGGTTTAAGACAAGCCCTTAAGAACAGTTTTAATGCTAGATGACTCATTTTTATTGTCATAAAGTGTGCCTAAATTATATTTATGCATAAATAATAAACATAATAATTCATATATAAAAACAGCTATACGATATCGGCATCTAACGAATCTTAGATGCGATTTCCACTAGTAATCAAGGAAATTAAGAATAGCAGAATATGTATATATTCGAACGAGCGGAGCGTAAGCGAAGATCGTTCTTACAAACAACAACTGTCACCTGGCTACTGGGACGTCTCGGCATTTGGATGGCTTTTTGATTTAGATAGTTTGTCCGACGATAACTTTAGTAACGATTTTCCGATCTTTATGAAATTTGTTGGGGTTGTAGCAGAGACCAACAAAATTTGCGAGTTCGTATATGAGCTGGATTGAGACGGGGGTTCTGAAATTAGAAGGCCTAAAAAGGTTTTGTAAAGGGGTCCTGTTACATTGGTCATCTTATTTGCTACTTTTACGAGCAAGTATGGTTGAGCTTGGTATAAAACGAAACGTATTGATTAACACTCTCGTCAAATCCTTATTAACTGCTTACTGTTTCTTAACAATTAGCAACATAAAATTGATTTCAAAAATATTTTCAATTATATTTTGATTTTGGTGTAAATATTTTGACAACTGACTTTTTTTTAAATTTATTAGAGCTTTGGCTGCTAGGGCCATCAGCATACTGACTATGGTATTATTATTCTACCATCCATAATACTGACATTAACACATTAGTTAGAGTATAGTTAGAGAGAGAGAGAGTTACCATAGACGCATAATGATGGTGACCGAAACCTATATAGGTGGTCCACAGATGAGAACGACATGTCAAAGCAACAGAGTGAGAGGCATGTGAGAGGTGGATTTAAATTTAGATGAGACAAAAACTGTCAAATCTGAAGCGATTTCGTCGCGGTAAAATTTTGCGCATCAATTAACCGCACAATTTAATATGGACGTTTAGTTTCACCGTGATGGTTAGTTGAGAAAAAATACCCGATACCTATTTTTGGTATTTGTAGTAATTCTACTATTGCACATTTATGGCGAAACACAAGATTCGCGAGTTCACAGTTCGGGGCGAACTACTAGTTTAGGTAGATTATAGATTTTCTCAGACATAAAAAAAACCTGCGTAACTATAACAAATGCTCTTTCCATTACCATAAAAATATAACCCCGAAACGGATTCCTGATGTAACAGGAAAAATTCATACATGACAATTTAGGGTCGAAGTACATATGTCACTTAATCGTCCTTTACGAATTTCGTTAGCCGTTTAATGAACCGATTGTGCTCACCCTAGCCCTAAATCTGATTTGTGACGCCCTTTATTTCGTTAAATTTTAAAAGGGATTAACTCTCGTACTAACCCAAACCGATTAATTTCTTTATAAATTACGATCCGGTTATTTGCAGTAGTGGTTAAATAGTTGTTATTTTTTATCATGCTTTTTAAATATGCAAGCGTAATGCGTTGTAGTGGGCCAATTGTTTGGCATAGAGAGTATTTATGCTTGGTTGAGATTCATAGTAATTATGATATATCATTGAGAGGCAGCTGCTACGTTGTTTTCAGCATGACTAAATTTTACATGTAACGTTTCTGGTCACATCTGTCTGATTATGCCCATGAAGCTTTAGTTTTTAGCCATATAACCTGTTGTCATTATTAATTAGTGATACGCTTAAGACATAAGAGCCAAAATAGCGTGAATTCAAATCATTTTCCCAAAAATCCCACAAGCCGCCTAAAGATACCGAAATTGTAAGAAGGAATGTCACCTGCACTGCTACTCCACCTAGTAACAAATAGCGTACTAGTAGTACACTAGTATCTTTAGGCGGCTTTCGGACAGAGGGCGCAATCGACTTGAGCTTCAAAAAGTTCTTAGGCTATGGTCGTCTATATCTCTATAGTCTCTGTTTGTGGTGTACATAAAAATTATGTCATGCAAGTTTTAATATGGTACCGTTAAGTAAGATAGTAATAGTAACAAAAGAAGCACAACTACCGATATCAAACGATAATAACACTTTTTTCACATAATGGGTCCCGCAAACGGACGGTGCCAAGGTTTTTCCAAATCAAAATTAAAATTTTCGCTCATCGGAGGCCCTTTGTGGGGGAACCAATTATTTTTTTGCATGACTGCCTTTCCATTACAGTTGGATTAGTCCGGGGCCGTTTGTTTTGGGAAAGACGGTCCTTTATTTCGTATTATGACTTTTATAAACTCTTTAATTAAAGCACTGACGAAATTGATACCGATATCGGCTGCTATACTCAAAATACGGGATTTTAAGCCTTTTAGGCTTAAAATATCCTAGTGTAAATTCTGTCGTATACTTAGGAAGAAGTAAAAACCGTCCATGTTACGGTGGCCGCTTACCATCAGCGGACAGTATGCTTATTTGCCACCGACACTGTATAAAAGAACATGGTGAACAAACAATTAACATGAAAAAAAAGAGTGAAAAAGCAGGATGCAAAATACATACAGAATAGAAGTATTAAAGTTGCAACGCACACATGGACAACATGCCCAATTTTAGAAAATACAGGATGGATCTTCTCACCAGCACCATATTTGTAATACCAGGTGATTGCCATCAAACAGATATAAATAGGTCAACCAGACGGTAGCAGAACGAAACCGACATCTTGCGACCGCAAACGAACTGTCTTCTTTCTGTTCCCAGTCTATTTTGCATTTCTAAATTTAAAAGTTTTCTTTAAATCTACAAGGGTTAGTTCTGTATTATTACTATTATTAGTACGCAAGACACTTCATAAAACAACGATAAAACAACTTAACCTTTAACTATGACTCTTTATATCGATGTAAGCTTTTAATCAGAGCCGTTTGAAGTTATAAATAGCGAGCACAGACGGATAGGAGTAAAACAAATGAATCACGACATGTCTGTGTCCAACGGGACTATTCTGATTTGGGAATTATGTACATAGGATTCTGATTGAAATAACATAAAAATGCATGATTAGTGCGTTTAAATACTGTAAAGACAGGGTTGAAAGAATGGGTGAACATAATCATAGCAACGTCTAACTATTAGAAAAAATCGATTTAAGATTCAATATTCTAGATAATCATAACGTTACAATGTTAACACACAAATTAACGGACGAACTAATTAAAAACATAAAAGTATAACACCACGGAACGGACCCTGCTCAACAAAATGCTAGTTTGAATGCTAGCGCTGTTCTTCCTTAAGAGGCTGACAAGAGCCGATGACCTTCAAATTGACTTTACTTAAACAGTCATATAGCTATAACTACTTGTTTTGGAAAAGTAAAAAAATATATATTAATATTCATTATATTTAAAAGAACTTCGTTAATTCCAATACACGATTGGACGAAATCGGCTCGATAGAAAATAATTCCAAAGTTACATCTAAAATTAGCTTAAAACAATTGCACGTCTTTAGTTTCTTGGCCTATATGTCTGTAATTAAGGACAACATTCCACCACACCAATACTAAAACCTTCGTTGCCTTAAATTTCTCAATTAATGCATAGTTTTTTTTTATTCATCGTTTTGCAAAATTTGCAATGAGCTCCCATACCAATCGTAACGCAGTGTTTCTCTTTCACTCGCGCTGAAAAAGATAGGGAGGGAATTTAGCTCTTATCATCCTCTTAAGGAGCATTTACAATATTCACATATACTTACATTGATAATACATTTAAAATGACAACATTTGTGTACAAATTCTTGTATCAATCAATAAGCGTGTTATGACTTTGTTCTGATAACCCTGATAACATTTGTGACAACAATTGTGTGCATATGTTACAATCAAATCAAAATCAATCAGTCTATATTATGCCTTTGTAGAATTGATACTGTGGCGACACTAGTTTGTAGGATTAATATTAGTGCAACGGCACTAATCGGAGTATAAATAGGACAGACATACAGACAGAAGCAATACGAACGGCACAAAGTGAACTGCAAACGTGACGGGATTAACTACGAGTCTCCGTTAACACAAGAGACAACTCAAAATAACTCGTAGGACGTTAAGACTGTATCGAGGAGGGTAAATTTTCAGAATCTGTCAAATTACCCCGATGCGCACATGTCCAGACTTCACGCACACTACCACTCTTTTGGGGGGACAGGTCATTCACCTCTATTTTTTTTAAGTTGGCATAATAAGTTTGACTACACCTCTTTTGAGAAACTGAACCCGTAGGTTGCATTCCAAGAAGACAGAGAAATAATCAATTTTATCTTGCTTTCCTTGTTTGTCCTGTTTATGTCACATATGACGTATTGAAATGTGATTTGGTTTGATAATGATTTGATGTAATGATTAGTACTTTTTTAATGCGGTTTGAGATACGACTTTTGTAAAGCTACTAAAAAAGTCACTTAATCAGATTGACAATGCCAATAACCACTCTATACAGCTCTCTATAAGGCGTAAAATCAAATGACCTGTATGTATACCTGTAATAGGAATAGGACGGATTGGACAGTCGCCATGTCGGATATATCGGAGCAGCCAAGGTGGTCACAAGTATCTGAACAAATCCTCTATTATCAAGGCAATAAAGTGCACGTTCAGATATTTTGAGTACGTTGATCGCTCAGATATATTTTACGGCGACTCTACGTAATATCTACAGCTACGGTTTTTATTTTTCTATGCAATATTTTCAAAATGTTTATTTTAATTTATACATATTCGTTATTGGTTATTTGGCACTGCATGTCGAACTACACGCAGTACGCAACATGAAATAAACAATAATTCGACTTTCAATAAATTCAAATTTTATTTTTAACTAACGTTTCGTATACCGCCAACTGTTACAAGTTTGCCTACGATGCACAACTTTGTCTGGCTTGTAAAATATGGTTTTCTTCCCCAAACAGATTTATATTTTATTCCTAATAAGATACAAATAGCTGTTTGGTGAAGAAAACCGTGTTTTTCAAGCCAGGAAAAGTTGTGCATCATAGCCAAAGTTGTAGCGATTGACAGTACTTCTTTCGTGTGGATTTATTTTAGTACAATATTGAAGCCACGGTTGTTTAAATTTATCATATTTCTCAGCGATTTTCTCCCATACAGTGTTGGGGTTTGGGGTGGGGGCGTCTCAGACCGGATATATTATAAAATTATAGTCTTAAATTGTCTGGATTGACCTTACTCGCCGAAAGAATCAGGGACTGTATAATCGAAAAATAAAGGTACAATTTTAAAACGGGATGTACCTCATACCGTTTACTTCGGTATATGGTTTCAGTAGTGAAACCAAAATTTTCTGAACTGAAATATATCGATACCGCTTTTTTTTGCGAAACCTTGAACGTTTTCATAAAGGTATCCTTTGAGCAGGAGTATGAACTACGCGCCGGCTACTACATAGTAAAAGCTACGACCAAAATTTTTGGTATTTTAACAGTAAGAGTAGAAATAGAAACAAGTCATCATGTGATTGTTCACCCTCCTTTCCCCGCTTCTGTATCCAGATTTGTAGATTTTTCACATTTTTATCAGAAATGGTTGAGTTCACAACAAATCTTCCAATGAACGAAATAATCTTTATTAAATTCTCTACAGTATTTAAAAAAAAGTATATTGTTAGGACGTACAGTCTCCAGTTATTTGTCGCGCATTTTGTGGTACGGTGATATTTAATGCTATAATATAAATCATACAAGACAGTACTAGCCACATGAGAAACATGAGAGACATTGGCCAATCAAAAAATGTTTAATAAGTCAAATTAAGGGCTATAAATAGGCCACCTTTTGGTACTATTTTATGGACATAGCTCGTCCATAGCCAACATCCTGACATTCTCTTACTAGATTTATGATTTTCTTGATTTGCGCGACAAATAAATCGAAAACTATAAGTAATACATAGTTACCTTTATTTACCACTCAATATACCCTAAACTAATAAAGATACTGTAAATTCATATGACTTTATTGTTACTGTTATTTATTTGGGTGACAAGCAGTTGGTTGGCTATATATCGGAACAAGGGCAAAGATAAGTTTGCATTCACCAATTTATTTTGGAAATTTAACTGGTAATAAAAGTAGTGGCAGACAAAACACACCTTCGGTCAAAATATTATTTAAATACACTTTATAATTCAAGAATACAATGTCTGCAACATACGGACTCATGGACCGATGACTGATGAGCTAACGAAAAGAAAGGTATGAAGCAACTATAAAAGCTTCCTTTAGCCATTTTGGTTGGTTAACCATGAAAAATATTTATATCACCTCTATTTTGCTTTCGGTTACGCGATCATTCATAGCAAATATGGATATATCCTATAAAGAGAAGAGAGAGGAAAAATATTCCCGGGAACATTAGGAATAAGCCTAGGGAATTTACTCGCGAATATTAGGAATTAACATTTTAGGTGGAGTTACCTATACTTGATGTTCCAGTAAAGAGTTTTGTGGTCTTAGTTTTAAAATACAATTTGTATTCATTCAATAATTTCAAAATTCCCGAATATTCCATCGAGGTACCACCTGGGGAATATTCCCGAGAACAGCATATCACTACTACACCACAGAGATGGGCTTTACAACACCATGAAGAAGCCAACCGGTAAGATGATTGATAAATTTACAGTATGGCTAGCTCCAGAACTAAATAGTTGCCTTTTAAAATTTTAGTTGTAAGTATACTTTCTTCGTTCAGTCCAGTAAATATGTCGATTTTCACCGAATATTGATGAAATAAAAACAAAATTTTTCGTACAGTCGACTACAAAGAGATGTAGGTATCTAATTTTTCGACTTATTGTGCTGTAATAAAGGTCCAAAAGTGGATACATCTCTTTGTAGTCGACTGTACACTTAGGTGCCTACCTACTTTTATTATTTCGCCTGTTCCGAACGCGAAGTTACTTTCTGGCTCATAGCTATGACTAAATTGTCCCGTAGAGTCTGTCCGGAAAGAAATGTGTCGTAGAATGTATGAGCTTCCATATAAACCACGACACTTCTGTTTCCTGACAAACTCTATAAACTGTATGTAAGTTAAAATCAGAAAACAACAATGTTTATTGTTTTATTTTTTATAAATAGGTACTTTGTATAAAGGTAATATTAAAGGTAGATTTCAGATAGTTTAGCAGGCACACAATCCGCCGGGATGAAAACTATCACGTAATTCACTGCTCTCAACTGGGTCCTACCAGGAGACGAACTTAGATCTCGTCTTCCGCAGCACTCTGTTAAGAATAAACTATTCAGACGACCTGGAGTGATGTTATGAGCGCTCCAGATGATCGAGAGGCATGGCGTAACTGGCGTGAGCTCATGAAGCCCCTCTGTCTATAAGAACGTCTCTCAATTTGTTTGTGCTACAGGCGGAGACATTCTTCATTACGCATGTGGTGTACAAAGACTCGGTAGATCTGCTGGCTTTGTCATTATTTTAATTTCTTGATCTTATTTTCTTATCTCATCACATGTGCACTCAATCTTTTATATTCTTACAGCAA
Source organism: Pammene fasciana (assembly GCA_911728535.1). Taxonomy (NCBI): domain Eukaryota; kingdom Metazoa; phylum Arthropoda; class Insecta; order Lepidoptera; family Tortricidae; genus Pammene; species Pammene fasciana. The sequence goes on along the minus strand of OU452273.1, from coordinate 28,425,413 downwards.
ATTTAGTAAAAAATAAGTCGGTAAAACGGCCAATAAATAATAGGTAACACATTTTTCATATACTGCGGAAATATTATATACCTACAGGTAGCTAATTATTTCGCATATACTAAGTAAAATAATTAAAATTATTTATAAAAAATACAAAATTTGTGTCATAAGAAAATTGTCAATCAAGTTTATTGACATTCTTACATTTTTTGATGTCGTAATATTATGACCAGCATAATAAACATAAACTCCAGTAAATAAAAGGTAATCCTAAAACTCTTTTCGCATTAAATAGCTTGCGACGAAACGAATTATGAGGATTCGGTAGAAAAGTTTATTTTATTCAATCGTTAGTTGTATTTTTCTAATATTACGACCTGTAAACATCAAAAAATATAATTTAATATGACACACAGTCTCTATTTGTTTTCCCTATTCATTTGGAATACATTCTGGCTACTGGTATCCCTTTTCGTGTACATATATGATTTTCTGTCAGAATAATTGTCAAAATGAAATGTCACAGGACGAAATTTGACGACACGTGTGCTTCCAATGAGGCCCACCGGCCATCTGAGTCAAAAACATTATTTGACTGATGTGGCGAATGTATGGGAATTTCACGAAAGTTTATGTTTATGATTGAATTTCTTCGTTGCATTTATAAGGAAAAATATGAATAACACTTTATTCTCTAGTCCATTTATCTGGCTTTCAAAATATCATTACTATTTAATAAGAATATGCATTTTTAATTCATGTTTTTCCTAAACCGCACAAGCGTATTTTTCAGTTTTTGTACAACTTTACTTCATTGTATTGAGAAAACTACAAATGATAATCGAGTACTAATTACTTTAAATTGTAGACACACTCTTTGTTATAACAATGATATAAATTATATATATTTTTGTAAAGAGATGTGAACTCAGGAACCTAAACGGCGATTGCTGTTTTGCTGATTTTGGACGACGCCCTCTTAACGCATCGGATACATTTTGGAGTGCATGGGAATTGCAAGACTTGGATTAATGGATAGGTCGCGGTTTTACTGGTACGAGCTTTAGGCATGCATAGTCTCGCTCGCTCATCAAAGCGAGTGGAATCCACATCGATGTGATTACCCCCTTAACTTTTCCTGGACAGTCCCAAATATGTATATTATAAAATGTAGCTATCTGAGTTATAATTTTGCTTTGTGCGTCCCTTAGGCGATTATCAGTATTATCACAATCACCGCAACAGCATGCGGCGACGCAGTGCAAGCGTGACAGCGCTATACATATGCAGAGCGCTATTTAGGCGATTCTCACACTGGCGCCGCATGTGGATCCGTCGCCAGTGTGATAAGATAATTGCCTTACCTCGCGCATCGGCGCCGCATGCGGAAACCGCAGCAGTGAGAAAGACGCCTTAATTAGGCCTTAAAAAAGAGAGCCAACGAGCGAATAGTAGCTTTATAAAGCGTTCAGACGTTGTTGGCATAAAATTTATGCACTTGACTCGACGTACAATTCCATTCACAAATTATCAGAATTGTAACTAGACATAGCACAACCCACCTAAAAGATCTTAAGAACACGACCTTAATCGACCACTATTCTTGAATCTATATGCCATATACCATAATTTACAAGTATTTACTCCAATATAACCTTATCAGCCAATCGTGAATCTTGCCACCAATACTTAAAGAAACAACCACAACTCTTTCAAGACAGTATACGCACAGGCAGTACATTTGCCAGATTTTATTCACAAGTAATGTAGTACGTTATTACGACCGCGACTTGACGCACGAACACAACACTTAACATCCAAAGCAGAAAAAGACCTAAGTGACAAAGAAAGCCACGCAGACTGCGTTGTTCTTTATGAACACAAAGATCATAAGCGCGCACTTTATTTTTTATGATCCATTGTGCGTTTCTTCATGAACTGCCGAAATCGTCGTTCAAAGTCTGAGAGCCCTAATCACGTTGTCCGATAAAATGTCGGATCAGAGTCAGACTCAGATTTGCTGGTGATAATTTTGAAAAGAAAAACATTAAGGATTCAGTGCGATCTTGATAAAATTGTCCTAACATTCCGTTTGTTATCATATACACTATTATATCGTACACTGAACATAAGCAACGTCAATTAAAAATATCAAATGAAGGCATTGAAAATGGGAAGCCAAAAAGTCAACATTTTCCTGAGTTCCTAATAGAGGGGCTCAGCAGAAATTGGTTTACGAATTACAACCGATATGTCTGATCAACTATACAGGATAAGATGTTTGTGTGCTATGTAATGCTGCCAATATAATTATTATGTCACAAAAAAAAGTTGTCTTGACCCGGCTTATTGATCGTATCCGGTACGATACCGTGTCGGATTGTAACACAGAGAGTCTTATCTGTGGATTGTAAGAAACTATACTGTTAAGCTCAAAAAGAGTACCCAACCAGACTTTGCCAATAAAATCTAATGCCCTTTTGAATCCTCCGTGCCAATAGCCTTAACATTCGCCGTTTTGCTCTCTCATACGTAAAAAATGCAAGACAGCCATACTTTATGTGTCGAATGGAGCACAGAATCGTTTGTACGAACGGTTAATAAACACGGGGAATGTTCGCAAGCTCGGTGGGATTTTATTGTGAAGACAATGTAAGGAGCACTTGTGGGATATTTGAGGTTATTGTTTGTATTGTTTCAATTTATTTATTTTTTTCTTTTTTTTTCGTGCCCCACTGCTGGGCAAGGCCTCTCCTCCTTCTTCCTCCATTCAGTGCGGTTTGTAGTATTATCCCGCCATTCATAGAGACTGCGTCCAGGTCATCCCGCCATCTCCTTTTTGGTCTGCCTTTAATTTATTTTACTTTAATAAAATTTTATAGAAACAAAAGAAGAGCGATAAAATTTTGTATCTTATAAGATAGGTTAATTGACAGAGGGTGAAAGAGAGATACAGAAAAAAAAAAAACTTAACCGCCATTTGGTCTACAAGCGTAGTTTTATATATCGCTATAAGGCACGTATTTATAGACACGTTATAAAATAAGTCACATCAAACGGCCGACTAACTAAGCAGTGAGTTTGTAGCAAAGCTCAAAGTGTATTCAGTAGGTACAGTACCTAGTTTAAAAGATTTAAGGGAAAAAAGAATGTCATAACCACAGAAAAGCTTCAACAGCAACATAACCCTTAAAATAACTATCCCAGTTACACACATCCACACACATCCGATCCCAGATAAGTTTAAAATACTCATTTTGAGCTAACGGTAATTCAAATCCAAGTTATTATTAACTAGCATTAAGTCCGGAACTTACGTAACTCTTTGTATCGGTTCGAAGAATCAAATGTGAGTTGAAACGGGAGTAATTTAATAGGGAGTACAGTCGGACACATAATTGATAGTTAATTATCTTTCTGTGGAATGATATATCTTTCAGGCATTTGATATACCGTAAAAATAACCCGATTACTATAACTATTTTGTACGTGCACAACAACTATTTTGCATAAACGATGTGAAAAATTAATTGCATTTTTAACCGACTTCAAAAAAGGAGGAGGTTCTCAATTCGACTGAATTTTTTTTTTTTTATCATAATTTTTTTTTTGTATGTATGTTACTCCATATCTCCGTGAATCGTGAACCGATTTTCAAAATTTTTTTTTTAATCGAACAGGTATAACCCCTAGATGGTCCCATTGTCACCAAGTCGGGATCTGATGATGGGATCCTGGAGAAATCGAGGGAACTCTTCAACTATTATAGGCACACCTATAGTGATTTCACTATTTTTTACAGCAACTCGGCCACTTCCTCTTGGAATAGCGGATCCTAAGTGAAGTCGGTTCTTTTTTTGTTTAAAATTATTTATATTGATTTTTTGATGGATACACGTTACTGGATATAGATAGGCATTTCTTCTCTCAGGTGGTAATAGTAGTGGGAAAGTAGATAGTGAAGAAAATCCAGTGAGCGCTGCGAGGTCCAGATGGGTGCAGTGCAGCTGCCAAGTTTGTTACTCTTTTAGCACCACCCAGGGATCACGTGTAGGGTTGTCTAAGGTGTTTCCTGCGGACGCAGAGTTAACATTGATGAAAGTCACATACAAATAGGCTAATTCATGTGTAAAAAATTGTCTGCCCTATTTTTTCCTATACTCATCATCATCCTAGCGTTTATCCCGGTTTGGGGTCCGCTTGACAACCTAATCCCATGAATTGGCGTAGACACTAGTTTTTACGAAAGCGACTGCAATCTGACCTTCCAACCCAGAGGGGAAACTAGGCCTTTTTGGGATTATTTTTTCCTATACTGAAACAAATAATCAGGGATCCTATAGAAATCACAGTAAAGTTTACCGACTCGTTAATCTTACTTATTATTCAGTAAACCCTACCGTAATCCCAGTAGGATCCCTGATGATTTTTTTCCGTGTAGGGAAGTTAAAATAAAGTAAATAGTCATAATTTTACCTCCTCCCGTAATATAAATGAACTGTACTTGTTGATATTTGATGTGTATATAGATACACGTTCAGCACTATTAATTCGTACGAAAGCAAAATGTATCGACCGTCTTAGTCACACAATTGTAGGTAGGTACCCAATGCTCTAAATATTCAGTGTAAAAATAGATGGTATAATGGTCTGGTTTATATCAGAGTCAGATTCATTAATTTCGTAACCAAACGCTTCGAGCAAACGTTTGAAGGTGAAGGTATATATGGAGCTGAAAATAAAGAGTGCTTCAGGAAAAAGTACCCATGTCTTTTTTGATTTTAATATATGAAAATTTGAAACCAGTATTTCATTTTAATAATCTGTAAGTACAATAATACAAAACATAAATACAATCATATTTAAATAAAAGAGCGTTTGCAAGTTTTCGCCTTTTTTATTTCATCATGCACACAACTTTTTGAACAGCGTCTTATGACAGAATTTATGAGGTGTTTCTCTCCATTGTTTTTTGTTATAGTTTGATGTACTATTTGATACCTTATTAAATTGTCTGTCCTCCATAGTCAACTTTTTTTATTTGGATTAATTTTGAGGATGTTATATGGAATTTTCACTTCTGCATATTTATGTTTACCCTTATGCCACTTACTACTTTGTAATAAGGTCCAAAAGTTTAAATGTATATTTGACGTCGACTGTACAATCTGAAAATCCTTATGTTTGCGATATTTCACGAAGTTTCAGCTCATTAAGCACTCCCCGAACATTCTAGACAGCTAAACATTTAAAGCCCTTAACAAATTGCGCGCAGATCAAAATCCTCGTTACGGCGAGTACTGGGACGACGCTTCGGAAGCTGTATTTTTAAAGTAGTTAAACATGCGACAAGGGATCGCTAACTTTCAGTTTGGCTAAGTGTTTTCCCGTACCGGTTCCAAAAAACTGTTTCTTTGTAAGAAAATAAACAGTTTTCTTATAGGACGAAAAACAGTTTCTTCAATAACTGGTTTCTACTGGCAAATTTTACTGCGATCGCTACTGTTGTGCCCCGCTACACCAAAAGTTACTTATGTATAGGTATCTTTCTATTATCTTGTAGTGATATTGAATTTAAAAAATCTCGCCGTCTAAATATCCCGGCCCTCTTCACACAGCATGGGAATAAGTAACCAATTGTCAAAAATATTAAATTACCTGTTGAATATTAGCAGAAGCGTTTCGTTTTCTAGAGCGTCATCAAGAAAAACCAGTTGCTTTTGCAACGGTTTTTCTAAATCCTGATAAAACCAATGGAATAACGTTTCGTGTAAAATTTAAAACGACCCAACACTTCACAAACTTGCCAGTTTGCCTTTTGCTAAACAGATCGACGACGTTATTTACGAAGGCGGCGCAATTTTTCAACAACTTCCCTAGCGTCGGAAAGTTCGCGAAGATTTTAGTTAATTTTTCAGAGCGACTTCGCAGAATATTTAGCACCACATAGTTTACTTAATGCAATTTGCAAATGTTTTACATTACTTAACTCCGTACGCAATTTTACGGGAATTTAGACTGAGTGGTATTATTCAAATCGGTGTTTGCGCGAAACCTAAGTAAATGAAAGTTGAAGGACGGAGCTACATCTGTGGAGGTCGGAGGCTGCATAATACCGGTAAATGGCTGAATACGAAATTCGCGGTTAGTTCCAGAGGGTCCTCTATTGAACAAGGGTTTCGCTTCCGTGGGGTTACCATAACGGATTATAATTTTAAAAGTCCTGTCTGCATTATCAAATTATTCCGGGTAATTGTGATGCCATGATTTGTAACTGGTTCCTATACCTACCTAGTTTACCTTATTACTCCTTACTCTTTACCTGCCCTCTTACTTATTTTGATTAATGTATTTAGAAGACAACATTTGTAAATCAGTTTCCATAGATTTCATTTCTTTAAAATGGTGTTGTTCAGTTCCAAATCCTATGAATTGGAGTAGGCACTAGTTTTAACGAAATTGACTGCCATCTTACTTTCCAACCTAGAGAGGAAACTAGGTTTCCTCACGATGTTTTCCTTCACCGAATAGCGATTCGTTAATATCAAATCATATTTCGTAGTTACATAAGTTCTGAAAAACTCAGTGGTAAGAACCGGGGGTTGAACCCGAGACCTCCGGACTGGTCGTCTTCCCGCCAGTGTCTAGCGCCCAATACATACCCTCGATAAATATGATCCAAAAATCCTGACATGCTAATATAATACTTACTAACGTCTGGTCACTCTACATCTAACCCCAAAACTGGTTACATCAGCTGAATCAGCTCATGTTTACAAACGGCGATTCGCCGTCAAAAGTTGAAATTTGATACTAGGCAGTAATTTATCCGTATTAGAATTCATAGCAGTCGGAACAATCTATATGCAAAATAGCCGTAAACACAACCGTTCATACATTCCGTTGTAGGCAGTTTCATGAAATGTTCACCATTATTATGGTTCCGTGGTTCTGCGAAACGTGGTGCAAAAAGTTCCTGTTGGACTACTAACTTGGTTCAGATTGTGATCTGACGTGCTTTTTATGTATGTTTCTTGTGGTAAATATGTCTGTGAATTTTGGGTTTATATACGAACTAAACGAGTCATCGGATTAACAAATTTGTATTTGAAAAGTTGACAACTACTACATATATGGGGTCTGGGACTGAGCTGGCCACGTCTGCTGATGTTGGCTACTTTACTTGGTGCTTGCTACACGATGGTAGGCTCCAAGGACTTAAACACGTGAAAAGTAATAATGATAGGAGATTACTAGGAAGTAGAACCACCATTAGGACACTACAGACAATCTTAATATCAAGCTTTACTTAATTTAACTTATAACCTACGCCTACGCTCTAATAATGGTATCGCGTAAATGGCACGCGGAAAAAAAAGCTTCCGGGATATTCTCAATCCAAGACATTATTATTTTCTTGAAAGTATTTCCTCGTGACAAGTATTTATTTCCTTAAAAATATGACTCTTCGTTTAATAAAACTACGTTTTCTTAAAATAGAAATACAAAAATGTATTGTTTCAAGAGTATATTGAGTAAATAAGACAGATTGTACTTTAATCAAACAAGTATTATCTTAGGTAAAATAAAACTAGAAAATCTGTAAGAATATATTCGCTTCGTTATATTTAAAACTTTAATTTATTTTCGTTAAAGGAAATAAATGCTTGTCACGAGGAAATATTCTCAACATAATATAATATAATAATGTCTTAGTTTGAGAATGTCCCGGAAGCTTTTTTTTCCGTGCATGTCACAGTTCTGTATCATTTGAAATCCTCATCATTTCTGAAACGGTTATATCACGCTATGTCTTCGCTTGATCTTTTAGTCAAATGATTTTCCCGAATTCTCAGTAACTGCCTGACCATGGCCCTAATTCCGGCATAACACTCCCAATCCTCGAAAGGGACGTAAATTGCTCAAGTCAAAAACGCGGCTTCGCAGCGGACGAGCGTTTTGCGTCCGTGGCCGAGGAATTTACATTCCGGGCCGGCTTGATGTAAATCATTGTAATTTCATTTTGCCGGCTCTACTCGTTACTTGGAAGTTTCTGGAAGTGTTTGGGAGGATCTGGTTGGTGTTTTGGTTAAGATTTTTCGTTTAGATTAAATGTAATGTGCGCATTGTTTAAATGGTTTCTTGGTGACCTCCTGGTTAAATTCTTGGTCGGTAACTAATAGAGTAAAAGTAACATAACTAAATAATATTTCCTTGACGTCTTTAAATATCATGAAAAAACACGTGTACTTGCTGAAATGACTATTTGTATGAAGGATTCGTATTAATAATGAATGACTGTTTACCAAAAAAAAAACACGTCACATCAAAATTACTCATACCGTGTTTACACAGCGTAAATGCGTACTCGCAAAAACATCTTCCATCCAATTTCCCGCTTATTACCATACGTAAAGGTCCTTGACTCTCAAAAACGGATTCAATTAGCTGGCAACACCGAGATTGACGATTAATTTCATTGCCGGCCCGTCTGTCTTCATTGAATCGTTTTACGCCATCGCTTGTTCAATTAAAATCAAATTTACATTCCCCGCGTTTAATTGACCGCTTTACATATTATAATTTAGAAGATGCTTTGATTAAAAGTCAATTTATAAATTGAACCAAGAGTTTACGACTACTTTCTTATAAAAGCCTGGTTGGGTGAAAACATACAGGGTAAATGTGCCTAACGCAATTTGTTTGCAAATGAGTACTTTTTATCTTCGAGGCTTTGAAAATGTTCTGCTAATCCGGAGGGAACATTTCTAAATCGGCTCAGTGATATTTCTAAGATTATTCTGCATGCATTCAAGAGATATTGTTATAGATAATGTTTTTTTTTAATCTAATATCCTGACTTTTAAACTTTTTTTATCATCTGGACAATCAGACCTGGAATTAATTAGGTGAAATGTATCTTATAATTTTTATTGTTTACTATATAACAAAGTATAGTTTACTATAAAACAAAGTAGGTATGGGTAGATATTGTCTTTAGCTAGGGATACGTACAGTACAGACAGATGTGTCCGCCGGATTTGTCCGACGTATATGCCCGTCAGACAGATCCGTCGGTATATGGCGCGATTTGTCTGCGGACACATCTAAATAGCACCATACACGGACGGATCTGTGCGCCGGGCATACAAATCCAGCGGACACATCCCAACTAGCAAAATAGTCCATTAAGGTAATCGTTTATCACTAAAGAGTCATTTTAAAGCGTTATAAAGGTATTCGTTATGACCATGTGTTCTATAAAAGTATCTTATATAGCTATTCAGCTGTATAATTTTATAGAGCACTTTAGTACTATAAAAAAGTGATGTAAACGTTTACATTACATCCTTAAATCACACCTTTAACACAGCACTATAAATGATTCTGTTTTGCTATTATAGTGCTTCCTGGCCCTATTAAAGTTATATAAGGTACCACTTTAGGACACAATTGTGTTATTGTCGCTTCCGAATGATTATTATAGTGCAGTGTTAAAATTGTTACATAAACTCTATTATAGGATAATAATGCCCTATAGTTGATTTTTGCAACACTGATATGTGTCAAATTTGTGCAATAAGTATTTCCGAATCGCTACTTCAGGACCGATACTATAGTAGCCCCCAGTACGCTGTTTTAATACTGAATGGTCCTAAAATGAGTTTTTTGACCTCACATAGTTCCATAATAGAGTTTTTATTACTTTTAATGAGCTTTTCTGATACATAAAAGTAGCATTTCACGGTTTATAATCAACCAAAATGACCAATAGTGGAAAATTTTAAATCTTTTATATAACATGAGAATTGACAACAGTAAAGTGAAGAGAGTGAAACAAGGCCGGGTTCCGTACAAAATAATAATTCGATTAATCAAGCATGTAATGTGTTTGCTCAAGATTCTATCAGTATTAGGAACGATAGTTTAAATATTTTAAATTGTTAGGTTGGTTCAGTTGGTAGTCATCACTATCTGAACCCCATTTCGTAGTTATAGTTAGTAGTATGATTGCTTGATTGCCCTTCATTTTGGTATAACAGTTTACTCACCCAAAACCAATAAAAAAAAACACATGTAAGTAAGTATGGCATCAAAGGTTTCTCATACTAATACTATACGGTTTATCTGGTGTTAAGGAACCCTATTTTTATCATGGCGGCAAATGACTGACCTGACAGATAGTCATATACTAAGCCTATAGTAAGCACAAAATTACTTGTTTACCATCGCTAGAGAGATGTATAAATTTTAATTATTATAATTCAATAAATATTAATAATTAAGGGAGCGCATGAAAATTTTGTTAATAATAATAGTATACTTTTTCCATAAAACTTCAATCGCAAGTTAAAAATAGCTGTGTAAAACATTAACACTAACTTTACAGACAGTAAGCGGCCATCATGTTTTAAATACTCAATCACTTCACTTTACTTCATTCCCACAGAAACTTATTTTTATTTTTATTATGTTGGGAGCACCGCGCACCGTCGCGTCGCATCAAGCTTACCGATGAACTATAGTAGCTCCTTGATCTTCATTACAGGACTAAAAAGTCCATTAACAGCACCGTGATTACTTTTTGGTATCTTTTTAGTGATGTAAGCGGCACAACAAGCACTGTTAAAACCTTAAAAAGTGTTTACAGTAACCGTTATAGTAACGACTATGGTACTAATATGTGATGTATGGAGCCGCAATAACATCGTTATGTCACGGAATTGCGATATAATTGTGCCAAAACCTGGTTTTGTAAACGTTTACATCAACGTTATAGGACATATATGAAACACTAATGTGTTTCTGAAAACGTTCTAGGTACTTTTATAGTACTTCCTTTTGCTAGTTGGGATATGTATCCCTATATAGCTTTTATGTTAAGTAGTTAGTGCATGCTCAAACTACAAAAAAGGTGAAAAAAAATTACCAAAAGTAGGCAAACCAACGTAAGCAATTTAGTTCAGTGTCTGCAATTTCGGCCGCCTCAAATTTCCCTCCGTGAAAAACACCCGCAATTGCTACCAAATTCATATTTTACGTGTAATGTTTCAGACACTAATGCGTTTTGTTTACTTTTCAGGTAAATACGAGAACGCGATAGGGAAGTGTATTTTTTAAGCAAATTGTTAGTGCGGTTGTTCGCTATCGTAAGTAAAATCTTAGTATTAAATCAAATTTGTTTCTGTGAAATTTGGTTGTCTCATGGATTTATAATCTTTTACGCTCAGGATTCAAGCTCCCTTTTACTTTGTATTTTGTAGATACATTAATTTTCATAGACTATCAATTTGATAATTTTACAGTCGTTAAAATCTACTTTTTGACTAAATCATTGACTATGAAAGAATTCATGGTTCAAATAAACAAAACGAAACATCGCTCCGAATTCACGAAACCCGTTTGACTGTCCCAACAGTTCCACAGGCGGTTTCATAACGAATTTCAAATAGAACAAAATTGAAATCTACAGAGCAAACAGCGCTTGGGGCCTAATTCTAAAGCAAAATATTTATTGTCTACACTTCGGCTAAAAATAAACAAGTTACTCCGCGGGTTGTCGATACCTGGACCAATATTACTGAGACTTCACGATTCTTCGCCTCAAATGTAACCAGTATAAGCCGAGTTCCTGCTTATGTATATTATGGTCGGATCTTTAGTTTATACTTTAAGCTGGTATTTTTTAGGCGATGAGCTTTGTTATTGTTGTGTAGTCCTGATTGTGCTGAACTGTGTGCAAGTGGAATAGACATTTGTTTGAACAACCCTGCTATACTATTCAATACCTAGGATTTAGTTTCTTAGTATTGGTTTTATAATAACAATAAGATGACAATAAACCTTCGAGAAATTGGTATAGCCAACCGTACAGCGAAAAAGCGGGGTAATGTTTCTGGTGGTTCAACTTTAAAAAAATTATGTGTCTCTATAATTTTTTTGACATTAACAGACGAATGAATAGATTTAAACGTGTAAATTGGTCTGTCATGCCTACGGATATGATGGTCGCACTTATTTTTGTAGAAAAGACTACAGCTGCCTCAGAGGTTAAACATGCCAACGATTAGAGTGGTGCCGACAATACTGCAGTTCACCCTTTTTGTAATGAAACATAAAACGTAGATTAAATTTTCACTGCACTGCTGAGCAATGAATCAAGGCTAGATGGAGTGCGACCGCGTCGTTAGCTGCACTAATAAAACTAAATAATTATACAAACTAACTGCTCTTGGCTGGAGTAGGGAAATAAATGGAAGACTTAAAACCTACAGAATTTATAACTTCTTAAGTTACGCGGAGTATTAAAAAAAGATTCGTCAGTTAAGTTTGCCGCTGTGGGCAGCGCTTTGTATAAACGCTTCCGTGCTCATAATGCTCATAGATAATAAGCCAGGAACAAATGTATCCATGTATAAACAAACACTTTATTGTACAGAAAACACGTAAAAATAACACAATAAAACAAAAATAGTACAAAAGCGAACTTATTCCTTTAAGGGATCTCTTCTAACTAATCTTTCGTAGCAAATTTCGTTGGTCATCGCGTCCAAGGCGATAACTTGTGAAGTGGTTAATGGCGATGTATAATGAAGCTCGTTAAATGGCTGCCGTTCAACCCACCAATGGAGCGCCAACTGACCTTCACGAGGCTTCATTATACATCGCCCCTAACTCACAAGTTATCGGGATTGGCCGTGTTTGTTGCTGGCTTACGGTCCATCATGCCACGGCTGCTGCTCTTGCCCGTGATTGCCGCCGGAGGTCGTTATAATGGCAGTTTATTTTTTGGTGTTCGGGACTTAGAGTACCTCTAGCTGCCCTTCCGGGCCACCCCGGGCAAAGAGAATGCCTGAGGCCAGAAGGGCTAACAGGTCTTTTTGACCTTTTAAAGGTGTCGAGGTATGTCTGTGAGTTTGTTTTGGTTAAAGCGTACATAACCAAAATTCGCTAAGGAGTTAATAAAGTTTTGATTATAACTCAAAGTTTACGTATAAATAAGAAAACATTTTAGTAAGTTTAGCCCTAGTTTTGTATTCCCAATTCTTAAGTCTTAAGTCTTAAGGCTGGTAGACGAAGTTTGGTTGATGGTAACAAATTATTTAAGTGCTAACTTCAATAATACTCGAAATATTTCTGAAGAAAATTTTGTGTATTTGTATACAATAATTTAGCTAGCTTTTATTAGATAATAACTCCGCTAGGAAAGCAAAGTACCTAAGCAAACCCTGTTAAGAGAATAAGAGCGCGTGGAGGTCACTTTGAACACCCTACTAGCTTAGCTACATTTGCTGGTGACTGTACGGTCAGCTGCTATGAAAAAGGCCCCCGCTGCCATACAAACTTTGTATGCAGGGGGGGTCCTTTTCTCTGCAGCTGACTGTACACATGGATATAGGTGAATTCCAAGTCGGCGCGGTCCAGTGGACTTTTCCGATTAGCTAACTACGCAATGTGGACGCAGCTTTATAGCGAGTAGAGGTGTTTTTATTTGTTTGATTTTTTGAACCCTAGACACTTCAGTAAATAGTTTTAAATAGAGCTATTTGCTACCACGAAGTAAAAGGCACTTGTAGTAAACATCAAATTTATTTATTTTCAACTGCTGGAAAGGGGTTTTGGATCAATTCAATACATTATAAGCATAAGTTGGTCAGGGTTGGATTGGCACGTTGGCTGCGCACCCTAATTTTATTATTTTACTTATGTGAAACTAGTTTATTGCGGTTTTCCTAAAGTATAGAATAACATGGAAACTAGAAAAGCTACCCGCTCACGTACACATGAATGTATCTGAATTCCCAGTTGGTAGCGCGGTCCGGTGGACTTTTCCGATTAACTGCGCAATGTGGACGCAGCTTTATAGAGTGTAGAGGTGCTTTTAATTGGGGCAATAATACTACACTCTTACGAAATATAGTGTGAATGGACGTTAAAAGAACTACGAAATATAGTTTACATATGTACATATGCTTTTGATAAAATTGGTTTGTATAGGTGCTTTTTGGAACGGTATTAAAATACACCAGTGGTTCATATGAATCGCAACTAATAACTAAGAATTCGGGATTCGAGTTCACCAAGTTGGCCTCCTAATTTCAGAATCTTCGAATTTCAGAAATTCGAAAGAAATGGACGACATAATTAACGAAGGGATTTGCGCTTACAGACCAGGTACAAAGATATAATTTGGTCTCAGAACACCTTAGTTATAGCTATAGATATTAAGATCAACAATAAAGATCTTTGAACTCCGAACTTTACCGGCCTCTGGGTATCTTTACATCGTTATCTTCGCCATTCGATATTCCCAAATTTACCTGCTCGACCCCGAATCATTAGAAATGGGTCGTTTAAATTCGATATCAAACCCAGGCTGTTTGCTGACACTTTAGTGAAATGTCCAATAAAATGACACTCCGCAGAGTCAACAAAATTACAAGGGTTACATTGTGCTGTGATATGTGTTAGGTAACTAACAAGAATACGGCAAAGTTACGTACTTGTTAAACACTTTGCGAATATTCAGGATGCGAATGTCCGAATGCGAATGCGAATACGAATGTAACGGAGTAGATTCAAAAAAGTTAATCTTGCTTATCATTTTTATGCTTCCATAGTTCATAAATACAGAACATGATATGTGATGGAGTCCTATATTATTGATCAAAAGGAGACAAGTGATACCGTCGTTTTCACTTCCTGTGTATGAGCAAGCATATGACCATCGGCCGGGTCAGCGCGGTCAAAACAGGATGCGTTCTGCCCACATTCGCATTCGGAAAATATTCGCATCATTTCATGCGAATGCGAATATTGATACGAATGTCCAAAATGATACGAATATTCGTATTATACGAATGCGAATGCGAATATTCGTGACATCCCTACTTTGTAGTGAGAGAGACTGATTGTGAGATTTTTTTCGGCTTAATCTGCGACAGCTCTTCCGATCACTACGCACGGAGAGAAAAATCTAGTTTCTTGTAACAGAATATTGTAAACTTGACTTGATTTTATTGTATTATATGTGACAACTATACATTTTTTACACATTAACAGAAAATTCTACTTCTTTACAACATTATTTCTAGTTCCTACAACCCACTTACCTAATATCGTAGAAAATAAATTTTGTGTAACACACAAAAACCATCTCTGTAGCCATCATTATAGGACAGGGTAGAGTTTATCAGATTTTTCAGTAGGATTCAATATAATTACTGCGGACTTGAAACGCCGCATAATCCTATTTACTATGTGTTGTATTAAGAACACCAGATTTTTATTAGTCTTGACTATTATTTTAGGGGACTGAAATAATCAACAATTTCTGTTTACTATATGCAGTATTGGAGAATACCAGATTTTTATTTGTGTTAAAAATATGTTTTGTTCTGTTTACAATAAATATTGTAGAGTTATCGGGTTTTATTTTTGTATATAATAAAAGTGAGAAATACACCGAAACCGAGCACGGGTTGCAAGCATCGCTACTTGTCCGAGCGGGCCCTCTCTCCAATTTTATTTAAGTGTCATCATCATCACATTCTCACATCCTTCCATCCATCTATTCATATGAGATCCTGTTCGAAATCAACAACCCTAGTGAGAGAAACATTAGTTCTTACCTTACATGAATCAGTTGGAACTTCTATATACACAAATGACGTTAAAAACTTCGAAAGCGCGTTGTATGTCAATCAAGTATGACGTGAAATAAATAAGCTAGAAATTAATGTTAAATGCATTAATAAATTACATTTTTGCGTAGAACCTATCTTAGCATTGAATTTTACAGTATTTAATAAAAATGTACAATATAAGCGCTCTAAAACCCGTAACACTGTATGGCCCAGCGCCCTAGCGCCATCTGTTGACACTAATGTAAAGGTATTAAATTAGTTTTTCGTTACACGTAAATAACGCATTGTTTAGTGTGCAATAATATTGTAATGCCAACATTTTTTATTGTTGCTGGTACTATTCTTTATTGTTATCATGAAAACAAGTATGTTACACAACAAAAAAAGTATCTGGTTATGAGTAAAAATATTCCTAGTAATCAAGAAATTTCGAGTAAGTAATGGGTATTAAAAATCCGCTTAAAGGTACGAGAAAGTCTAGTACCTATAAATAAATCACATAAGATGGACCTTACATAAAGATATTGTAAATACAATTTTATTATTTTGTGTGATTACTAGACGATTGTGAACAGAAACAATAAATATAGTAAACATCGCAATTCTTGAAAAGTGTTGTAAGCAAAATGCTTATTTTACTCTGTAACTATTAGAAGGTTACCACAACGATATCAGAGTTTTCGTGTACAAGAATATTATAACTAGAATATTCTAGTATTGTCAAAAATACGACTTGTTGTTTTAAAACAAGAATCTGTTATAGTCTAGTTCCATTTTTCAAAAAATCCATGTCGAGAAGCAAACGATATTACTTTTGGGCAACCGGGCTTTTTACCTGATTTAGACCCTGCTGTATCCGAATCGCCGGTTGCCTTCAAAGAAAATTTGTCCGGAAGTGAGATATTCAAGATGGCGGCCAAAAAAATTACCCATTTTTTACTTTTTCTTAAATAACTCGTAAACCGTGACCCCTACCAAAAAATGTTCTTCTACTTAAATAATTCACATAAAATTCTCTATAAAAAAGGTTCTATACAGTTTTTTGCTGGGATCAAAGTTTAATGAGATATCGAGGGTATAAGATAGACCTTAAAAATATAGACTAATTACCCTTTTCCCGCGACTTCGTCTGCGTGGGATTAACATTCGCTATAATACATTTATGAAACACCTTAGTGAAATCTTATAGCAAATATAAATTTAACGTACATACTTTTTTACGTCTACAGTGAGCAACAATTCCATACAAAGTTTCACCCCCCTTTTCACCCTTTCAAAAGATGATTTCTGAGATAAAAACTATTTCATGTCCTTTTCCATAACTCAAACTATCATCATGCCAAATTTAATCTAAATCGGTTCAGCGGTTTAAGCGTGAAGAGGTAACAGACACACTAACTGTTTAAAGCTAAATTATATTTTAAATACTCTGGTTGAGGCTGCTAGGGGTTGTGTGGTATCATTTCCGTATAAAACAGACATGCACAATTCATTTTTGATAGAAAAAAAATATAAATCTATATTTAAAAAAAGTTCTGCGAAGAGGGAAAACTCTCAAATCACATCAGAGGGGATTTTGACGTGAACGTCCAAAAATTTTACGGACCTCCAACAGTAAAAAATATTCATCGTGGGGCACACTATCTATGGTCAAAAATTTAAAACTTTTTCTCAATGCGCACAATTTTTTCATACTAATATTATAAATGCGAAAGTGTGTCTGTTACCTCTTCACGCTTAAACCGCTGAACCGATTTAGATGAAATTTGGTATGATGATAGTTTGAGTTATGGAAAAGGACATAAAATAATTTTTATCCCTGAAATCATCTTTTGAAGGGGTGAAAAGGGGGGTGAAACTTTGTATGCAATTGTTGCTCACTGTAGACGTAAAAAAGTATATGCGTTAAATTTATATTTGCTATAAGATTTCACTAAGGTGTTTCATAAATTTATTATGGTGAATGTTAATCCCACGCAGACAAAGTCGCGGGAAAAAGCTAATTAGTCTGTATGTTTAATGGCTGTCTTATACCCTCGATATCTCATTAAACTTTGATCCCAGCAAAAAACTGTATAGAACCTTTTTAATAGAAAATTTTATGTGGATTACTTAAGTAGAAGAACATTTTTTGGTAGGCGTCACGGTTTACGATTTATTTAAGAAACAGTAAAAAATAGGTATTTTTTTTGGCCGCCATCTTGAAAATCTCACTTCCGGTCAAATTTTCTTTGAAGGCAACCGGCAATTCGGATACAGCTAAGTCTAAACCAGGTAAAAAGCCCGGTTGCCCAAAAGTAATATCGTTTGCCTGTCGCATCGAAAAGGAGAGCGATTTTGAAATTTTGTGCCCTGTCTATTAACCATAGCTGAAATCTTTTTTCCTACAATTCCTACACCAGAATCATAATTACTATACAATCTGGTAATATTGTAAAATATTTTTTTTTCCGTGCGGCGTCACCTCCTTGAGTAACTCGAGTCTTCATACTCTACCCCTCATAATCCCAAAAAAACAAACATTTTAGTGAGAGTGATCGTTTAGGGCCTATGCAGATGTCCGCGGTGTTACCGTGCTTCCCGTTTCGAAAGCGAAACAAGAGGGAATTGTAGCGGCGCGGTTCCGCGGTGTCGTTTCAGCGCTTGATTCGCCATCGATCCGCTCAGGTTTCGCGGCGAATTGTGTGTCGATTCCGACGCGGAGATGTGCAAAAGGCGTTAAAACAGCAAGCGTATCTTTCTCTGTGACAAACAAATATGTAAAGCAATACCATTATAGACACCACGTTAACTCTGCGCCGATTTTGCATATGTAACTAAATGGACAATCTGTCAAAATCCACCAATTAGAAAAATATGTTTTAGCATGATTGGTAAAAATGGTGGATTATGACAACTAGACCTCTCGTCACGGTGCTGCTTGTTGAAAAAATCGATATTATCCTTATTGTCAGTTTGATGGCATGGCATCCTTGTGAGGTCATTCGTAATAACAAACAGAACCCTGTTGTTTTACCTCCATTGGTACCTCCTCGAATTCAAGTGAAGCGAAATTTAGCTGTCCAGCCTACAAAAACGTGCGTTAATCGTGCAGTCGAAGTCGTGCGACGGAGTCGTGACCGGCGCTCGTGTGTTGCCGGCTTAAGAATTAATTACGCGTAAAATAATCTTGGCGCTTTGTTGGTGATTTAATGCGGGGTGTCGCGGGCTTTGGAGGTTAGGCCGGCGACACACCGGCGGAAGTCGACTGTGTTGAGCGTTCGTTGCTGATCAAATGCTGTGGTGCCTATGCTTTGGTATATCCTAGTCCTCCGTCAAAAGTGTTTTGACTTATGGGCCATTTTTTCCAGTTTAAAAGTAAAGTTATGACATTGAATTTAAACTTTCGTGAGACATTATAACAATTATCACTACACACGACTGTACTCACTTGTGTTTCGTCACTACGCGCGACATGTTTCGGAGAGCTTGGTTTCCATCCTCAAGCACTAAGAGTGCTAGGCGAATCGATCCACGACCCGTGTGGATGGAGACCTAAGCTCTCTGAATCATGTCGCGCATAGTGACTAAACACAAAGTGAGTACCGTGTGTAGTGATAATAAAATTATATCAATTGCAAAGCTGCATTTTTATTACAATACTTATTTTTTTAGCTTAAAAGTTTAAACAGAAATTATACTAAAAAGAGTTGCAAGGTAGAGTGCAATATTACAAAGTATATTTTACTTAGTTCATTCCCAAACAGCATAAACAGTACTTAGGTTCTCGAAAGATCCCATTTTCGTTGAATTTGCTACTCCCGAGGGTCTGCGCTTCCGTAACTCAGCGCTTGGGGTTTAGACCTCTGAGTTTAAATCAATTGTACACTACTTAGAGGGTTTGGGAGTAAGGTAAAGGTAAACTATATTGGTTTTAGCCACTTTCAGCGGCTAATGCTTCATTTTATATACCAAGCTATTCTCAACTCAAGGACTATGAAGTGGGTCACTTTTGATAGAGATTTCTCTGTGAAGTGATCTATTTACATTGCGTACGGGTATAACTACGCATTTTTATATATAAAACACGATTTCTGTCGGCTTGCCTAGTTTTCCAGTTTTTCTACAGCTCATGAAGAAATTTTAAAGCAAATTAAACTCCGGCTTGCCTAAGAAAAATTTTGATCCACAGCCACTGGGGAGGATTATCATTTATGAATGAGTGATTTCGAACATGAATTCCGCTTATAGTAGGATTTTTTAAATGTCGTATTTCAGTTGAGTCCATTCATATGAAATCTTTTTATCTACGTATCATTGTTATCTACGGTTAGCAGTTAGGCCCAACAGTGGAAAACAATGCCACTAATTGGAGGTTGGGCTCCCTAGTGGAGTAAAAACTACTATTATATCTAATTCTCTCTTGTTTCTTTAGCCGTCGACACAGTGAATCCTCCTTTTTATAAATGGTCGGCAACGCGAATGTGACCCCATAGGCGACGGTAGCTGCTTACCATCAGGCGGGCCGTATGCTTGTTTTCCACCGTTGTGGTATAAAAAAATCTGTTACCTACGCGCAGAGTTATCAATTTTGCTAGTGCTTGGGCTATGCCAGCTGTGTAAGGCCCTACACACACGGCGAAGAGGCATAAGCGTTTCGTTCGTTAGACGCGAGCGGAACGAGCACGTACATGTTCAAAGAAGTCCCCACACGAAGCATCGTTGAAGGCTTGAAGCGAATCGTTTTCGTAACGCTCCTGGTGCGGACTTCTTTGAACATGTAACGTGTAAATGTTCAAAGACCCCGCTCACGAAGCGTCGTTGAAGCGAATAGTTAACGCTCCGTGTGCGGACTTCTTTGAACATGTACGTGCTCGTTCCGCTCGCGTCTAACGAATCGCTTACGCCTCTCCGCCGTGTGTTAAGGCCCTAAGGCATCCTGTATAAAGTTGTTCTCTCTAATTAATCCATGTTTAAGCAACACGATCGGTTCCGAAGTCTGCTCTTAAACTTCGGCTGCATCCACAGCAATTTGATGCTCCTAATAACATCTATGTAATGCTTTAGTTAGATTATGTGCTGGCAAACTTCATGAATAATCTTGTGCAATTGACATCCCTTTCTTGCGTATCTAACTCTTACGTGAAAAAAAGGAATGGCAATTGCTCAAAATTTCGTTAAGTTTGCCGGCACCTGTGTCTTCAAAAGACTCTTTATGGTGTATATATAAATTACCTACAATTTGAAGTTTGAGTTGAAATTTTCACAGATGATGTATTTGTTGCCGCTATATCATCAAACAACAACATAACACAACATAATACAATATTTTTTAAGTGGGCTCCCAACAACGATTTTTTTGCCGTTTTTATAGATAATGGTACGGAGCCCTTCGTGCGCGAATCCGACTCGCACTTGGCCGGTTTAATAAAATAATTATTATATACCCATATGTAACTCCTCCAACCAACATGAGTGTCGTCACACATCGTAATCTGTCAAACAACGTAGGCTATATGGCGTGCCAAAATGGACATCATCATCATCATCATCATCTCAGCCGAAAGACGTCCACTGCTGGACATAGGCCTCCCCCACTGAACGCCACAATGACCGGTCCTGTGCCACCCGCATCCAGCGGACTCCAGCGACCTTCACCAGGTCATCAGTCCACCTTGTAGGGGGCCTACCAACTCTTCGCCTTCCGGTGTATGGTCGCCATTCGAGAACCTTAGTGCCCCAACGGCCATCGGTTCTCCGTGCAATGTGCCCTGCCCATTGCCACTTAAGTTTAGCGATCCGACGGGCTATGTCGGTTACTTTGGTTCTGAAAATGGACATACCTACATACATTATTTATTACTCTCGGAAAAGTCTTCGGCGGTCGGGTAAAAATTAATGTTCTTGTATCTTGTATCAAGTATTTACCGTTACTCCTGAGTTATGTTCACTAAACAAAACTTTATCAAGTTGTTCCCTGTAATTTCTCTATGTTTAGCCAACAGGATCGATTTAAACTTAGCCTGCATCGTCAGCAATTTGAAGCTGCGATCTACTAATAATGTGTACTTTGTTAGAGGCATAGACAATCACCAATAGACTCTACGTAACTCATAGGAAGACGCCGAAGACTGCGATATGCAATGCAACACTTATATGTATGCACTGAAAATTACTTAGGCTATTTTCATGAATAACTATAATTCGGTAAGGAGTTAATCAAGTTTATTTTAATTAAAACTTAATATACTTAGTCACTTTCACAACACCTTTGATGTCATTATTAGATCAAGTACCTGAACCCTCTAACCCCTAGTAGGCTTGCTTTTCCAGAGCAAGCTTAACCGGGGCTTGGTTCGGTATAAGTTAATGTCTGCTCGGTAAAGTGATCTGCGGATGCAGGTAACTTACATTGAGCTTGCACGACATTAATTTCAGACAGCGCAACTAAATTCATATCACGTCATTGACTGAGAATATGCGATTTGCGTTAGGATTAGGTACTATTAGTGATTAGTTTATTTAGGTATCACTATTGCTAAAACCTTGCCATATTCAGCTGCATATAGTCGAGATAGTCTTAAGACCCTATCCCTCATCCAGCGGGCTGGAGCCACCTTTGTCAGATGAGGGTCGTTGCTAAATACACATCTCTACAGCGGAATCAACATCACAGTTTTCGCTCATCCGCTCAGGTAAGCGCTGGTAATCTTGCGTCAGACGTCCGACGTTCAATCCGGAGGTATCGGGTTCAAACCCCGGCTCGTACCACTGAGTTTTTTGGAACTTATGTACGGAAAATCATTTGATATTTACCAGTCGCTTTTCAGTGAAAGAAAACATCGTAAACCGGGTCTAATCCCAAAAAGGCCTAGTTTCCCCTCTGGGTTGGAAGATGGCAGTCGCTTTCGTAAAAACTAGTGTCTACGCCAATTCTTAGGACTAGTTTATCAAGCGGACCCCAAGCCGGGATAAACGCTAGGAGGAAGAAGAAGAAGCTTATTCGATCAGGTTTCGAAGCGAAACGTGTAGCGCGGTACCGCGTTGTCGATTACACGGAGTTGTGCAAAAGGCGTCAGTTCATCTTAGGTTGGCTCTACATGATGGGCCATCATAGGGACGCAGCTATACAACGGAACGAGATGGCTATATCGTTAGCTCCCTCTAACGCATAGCTGCGTCCCTATGATGGCCCATCATGTAGAGGAGCCATTATATGAGGTCTATTGAGACTGCGTTTTAGCCGCTATTTCTAAACTATTTGACTAAATGTTTCATTGTTAAAGCAATACATAATACCGCCTCCATTTCGCGCCGCTCGAATACTTCCATCTCGAGTTGAGCTAACATTTAATGAGTTATTCATGCTCGACTTGCCCTGTTTAAGGCAACATCGATACCGTTTGTTACTAAATATTAATTAAAGCAGCGTTTCATCTTCCAAGCTTACATTTTGTTTACAAATTGTGTGGTTAAATAAGAAAATAACGCGTATTAAACTTGAGTCTAGTCACAATTTAAAATAGGAATTCAATGCCCTAGGGCTAAAATAGATTTTACAACATAGAATGAAACCTTAGGTACATTTACGGATACACATTTATTTGGTATCGGATCTCTTATTACTCGTATTAAATGATCGCCTTTTACACTATTTTCACTCCCTTACTTTAGAACGACATCGATATATGTTGGTTAGGTAAAGGCCAATGCACACCGAGAGCGCGGGGCGGTAGCGGCGCGGCGGCGGAGCGTGCGCGGCGCGCTGTATAGCATTGAATTAAATACGGTGATTCACTCCGCCAGCGCGGCGGGCCCGCGCGTGGCGCGCGCGGGTCGGTGTGAACCACCGTATTTAATTCAATGTTATATAGCGCGCCGCGCACGCTCCGCCGCCGCTCCGCTACCGCCCCGCGCTCTCGGTTTGCAATGGCCTTTCAATATCAATCATCAATTCTGCCGATATTGCTACTATGTAATATTAAACAAGCTTGCAAAAACCTATATGTACTTGTACAGTGGGCCAAGCAAATGGTCTACCAGTTTTGACACAAGTTCCTGCGAGATCTATTTATCTATCGCTAAGGTTGACTTTTCTAACGGAGTTTAAAACATGCACGACCTTGTTGTCTCATGACACTCAAACGAAGCTCAACCGTAGGGTGGTAGACCACATTTGTGGCCGACTGTACACTAAATTATAGAATCTAAAAGGCGAAGTCTCGAATATAAACGATAAGTAGAAACGTGAAAATTTTACTTTCACGTTTCCGTGTTTCATTGTTTACCAGGACCACAGTTTGTATTTAAAATCAGCTTGAAATTTAAGCAAGGATCAACTATTGGATAAACTTTCACTGTAACCTTTGACTTTAAAATTGTTTTACTTAAGATGCGAGTTGGGAAGTAATCTCTCTTTTGATGGAGGAATAGTTCTATAATCTCATTACATAAACTTGTCAAACCACCGAGTCATATTTCATGAATAATAGTACATTTCGATAGTAGGTCTGAAAGAATGACATTCCGTCCATGTATCGAACGACGTTTTTTAATACAAAATACAATACTATATATCCGAACATTCGCGCGGCGCGGTGATCATGAACCCTGAGCTGTGATTGGCTGGAAAAGTAAAAAGCGCTGGTGCGAGAAATACATCTTCCCGCACTATAAACTACTACTAGAAAAGCACTTTTTTGAGCAACTGTATTAAAAAAATGTTTATTCGACTGACGATCGAATAACGTATGTACTTCATGATTTTTTAAATAATTTCACATGCAAAGCACGTAACTTTCAGCTAACAAATGTTGATCCAAAATTATCGAATACAAGCAAAGTTAAACGGCATGTTTGAACAATAAAACAGTTCGGCAACATTCGACATCCGCAAATGTTTATGTTTTCAATCTGTACCAGTGTAATGTAAAATGTAGGTTTAATATTGCACCTTATTTCATTGGAATAATGCATAAAATGTACAGATATATGACTGTTTGAACGATTTAAGCAACAAGTACTTGCCGGATAAGCTCGCATTATTTTTGATTCACAGAAAATTTAATATGAAATTATGTAACTGTACTGGTTAACGTCATCGTTTTAAAAACAAATCACGATCTTTCTACAAGGATATGTATGTTACTACAAGTGTGGAAGATTGCAATAATTCTAGTAATTGGATAAAACGTAATTCTTGTCAAAAATCAATTAATTTTATTTACTTTTAACATTTGATTGCTGTTGTAGTGCTAGATCAATTTGAAACATTTTATTTTTGTATGAGTGAGTAAATAGGTTAGGTTTATACAAACTCATGTATGTATGTAGTGATAATACCTAATAGGGAAGAGACGCAAAGTAATGTGTCGCAGTTAGCACTAAATAAGTGCTTAAATATGAATTATTGATTTTTTTATGAATTACATAATAAGGGCTCTTAACTTAAAATACTCGTAATTGAAGTCTACATACAAATACATATAAGGGCGAACTCTTGAATATCACAAATCACGCAAATTAAACGCAAATTGTAAAGCGTCCAGAACTAGCCTGCATAAAGACTATAACCTAGAAAAGCTTACTTTTTTAAGTCATTTTCTTTTCAAGCCATAGATAAAAGGAGTTATTCGGCGCCAGCCAGAACTTGCCAAGCGGAGCAAGGTTGCGCCTATAAATAAAATAAATGCTATTCTCTTATTCCAAATTCAAATTGTAGAAGAAAATAAAATTCCAAGCGCAACCATGGACCTAGAAAATATTGGGACGTAATCCCGTGAAGACCGTTGCTTCATCATGAGCCGATTTCATCGCGCTTAGGCGATTATTACACGGGCGCCACAACAGCATGAGAGCAAGCGTGATTGCGCTATACGCACGCAGAGAGCTCGCACACCGGCGCCGCATGCGGAAACCGCTGCAGTGTGAAAGATGCCTTACGCTTGACAAGCATACATGAAAGTACCTATTTTAGGTACAATTCGTAGATGAGCGGTGATTGGTTCAAACACGACAGGTGATACGAGACCGCGGCTTCTCAAGGAACCACAGTTATATTTTCGCAGGCTTACGTCCCTATAGTTTCTAGGTCCATGAGCGCAAAGCACTTTTTTATCGCCCGGGGCTATAGCTGCAGCTTATTTAGCGCTTCGTTAAGATGCTCCGAAACTGAGCGACATGAAAAAAACGCGGCCTATGCATTTTTCGCTCGTTACGTTACGACCAACTATGGCGACGGATTTAAAGGTCCATTTCATCATGGACCAGATAATAACTGAACTGACGATGTTTACAGAATCTACTTTCTTTGAACGTTTGGGTTGTTCCTACCGACTTTTTTCTGGAGATATTATTTTGACAAGTTCAAATCGCCGAACAAAATTAGAAGGACTGAGTGATTTCGCGCTCAGCAGATTTCAAATTGCTCAAAAAACATTTGCGATACATGTCTGAAATGTTCAAGAATGATTATAAAAACTCAACATCAAAAGGAGGAAATTACGTTTAAATATATTTTGATTGATATATAATTAGAGGTTATCAGAAAGCGGTCTAAAAAACGTTTTCCAACCTTTAGGAAGTGGATTTACATATTTATAGTAATTTGTCCAAAAACTGCAGTGATATAACGTCGTATCTCCTTTTTTCGTGATATTTGGGAAAGTTTGCAACGAGTTGCCGGTTATCTTGTACGAGTAATCCGGATATTTCGAACAGTAATTTGTATGGAATTATCCGAATAGTAGCCATATTATCCGGATTGCCATATTGCTGAGTGCGTGAAACAAAATGCACTTTAAGGATTGAATTAATAGGTTGAAACAACTGCGTGCACTTAACGGGAGTGGTTATTATGATGTTGGAAAGCAAATTTACTTTTTTTCGCAAGTAGGGTCTCTCAGGGGGTTTTCTCTAGTCGATTTTTTTATTTTAAAAAATGTGTTAATTGTAAAATTTCAAACAAATTTAGAACGTATGTATTGAATTTAATATGACGTTTACGGTAATGTTTACTATAAAGGCAGTTGGTACATGCTTGCTTGGCCAGAAGCGCTTTTGATTAAACCAACAATAGCTATAAGATTTAAAACAGCCTTCTTGATTTTTTTTATCTTCCTGTATAAATTGTAAACTAAATTGTTATTACTGGTCGTCTATTATTTATTGATTTAAAGTAAATTAAAATAAAAGCTCACGATTTTTACTCCCTCAACCTACATTCATCATAAAATTGAGACCTATGTGATGTTTGTATTCCATATAACAATTACCGGAAATGGTAAAATAGCTCATTATATTCCAATGCGCCTTTAAAAGTCTACACATATTCGTAGAGCTCCCAAATTAAAATGGAGGAAATTAGGCCTTCTCTGACGAAGGGAAACAGGCAATTTCCGCGCTCTATGAACTTACACAACATGGCCGGGATATATATATTTAATTTATATTATACGTGACAGTAATTATTTCGAGGCTGCCGCGTATTCTCGAGTATTTTCGAAACACATATTCTCCCTCAAAGAGAATATAATTGAATACAGTGAATATTGCAGCTCAAAAAAATAGATGTGACAGTTTTGTACGAGCCCAACGCTACGTTTTTAGACAAAAAAATGTGCGATTTTTAGGAAAACGAGCGTGGAACTGGCTGTTACAGCTGTTATTTTTTTGAAGGACGTCTTTAATACTGGAAATAAGTGAACTTTTTTAATATACCCTTTGAAAAAAATAAAGAAATGTGTTCGAATTTGACCATAAAGTTTTTTTACAAATCTACAAAAAGTTGTTTACCGAGCGACGCTCGAAATTATGATTTCTGTTAAATTTGAATTTGTGAGTTAATGTATAACTGACAAAAATCAATATACCTGTACAAATAACTAATGAATAACTAATGCCATCCTTGACCTGTTAAATAAAGTAAAAAAAGTACTTTACTTGAACAAGGCAAGTTGAAAAGAAATTCTTAACAAAGTCTATAAAGTTAAGCCATTAAAGCTCGTAAAGTCGTAAAGCGTTCGTAAACATTTAGTTTGGAATTTTGATATTGTTACTTTACTATACACGGTGTTTTTTCAATAACTAGCAGTGGCGGTGCGTCCATAGAACACGATTCTCGTCGGCTTGCCTGAGTTTTAGGAGTCTGAGCAGTTTCCTACAGCTCATAAAGTTTGAAGCCAAATTCAGTACCGGCTAGTCTAAGAAATATTTTGACCCGCCGCCACTGATAACTAGCCATATTGTGCGAGGTGATTTGGTAAGCCATACTATAGTATTTTGTGCAATAGTTACATAATAAGGGTTCTTAAGATTCGAGGGTCGAAGTTACAAAATGAGGCGAAGCCGAATTTTGTAAAAACAGACCCGAGAATTTTAAGACCTAATTATGTACCGTTGCACACAATAGTTTTTCTACGAGTGCTTAAGCAAGCCGGTAAGAATTGAGTTCGACGAATGCCGTGCATAACCTGCTGCTTCATATAATTGAGTAACTTCGATCTCTTGGTGGATTGTGTCGGCGCGGCGGCGCCCGCCCGACACGCGGGGCGCGCAATGCGGCGCCCGACAACAGTTTCACAATATTGTATGGAAATCCTTTCTGTGATTGTTATGGATGCTACAATATGCGACCATACAAGCTCTATCGGAAAGTATGCGCTAGTAGTTCCGCCAACACAATCTCAATTCAAGTATTACAGTCGCCGAGTATAAAATAGTATTTTGTGCAACAGTTACATAATAAGGGTTCTTAAGATTCGAGGGTCGAAGTTACAAAATGAGGCGAAGCCGAATTTTGTAAAAACAGACCCGAGAATTTTAAGACCTAATTATGTACCGTTGCACACAATAGTTTTTCTACGAGTGCTAGGCAAGCCGGTAAGAATTGAGTTCGACGAATGACCTGCTGCCTCTATACAATTGTCTTCAGTTTCCCGGCGGATTGCGTCGGCGCCCGCCTCGTCTACAGCGGCAGGCGGCGCCGGTGCGGGGCCCGCCTCGGTAACAGACCCATTATATCCCTAAGAGTCGACTTTTGAGTCATATTATAACAACGTTCATAAAGTATATGCTTTGAATTTACATGTCAGTAATTTTATTGGCAAATTAGAATGCAGGAGTAGAAAAAACAACTTTTACTATGGGGCCAACTCAGAAATCACAAAAAAAATTCGGTCGATCAGACGTCGACGTTTTCTATACACGGAAAAAAAAGCTTCCGGGATATTCTCAATCTAAGACATTATTATATTATGTTGAAAATATTTCCTCGTGAAAAGTATTTATTTCCTTTAACGAAAATAAACTATGGTTTTAAATATAACGAAGCGAATATATTCTTACCGATTTTCTAGTTTTCTTTTACCTAAGATAATACTTGTTTGATTAAAGTACAATCTCTCTTATTTACTCAATATACTCTTGGAACAATACATTTTTGTATTTCTATTTTAAAAAACGTGGTATTATTAAGCGAAGAATCATATTTTTGGTAAAGGAAATAAATACTTGTGACGAGGAAATATTTTCAAGATAATAATAATGTCTTGGATTGAGAATATCCCGGAAGCTTTTTTTTCGGTGAAGGGATGCCCAGATTTTGTTTGCGATTTCGAGGTTAGTATCATAGAAAAAGTTGTTCAGCATAACTTACCTAATCACCACTTACAATATGGCTAGTTATTGAGAAAACAGTATCATTAAAACACGCTTAAGACGATTTTGGAGTGACCCAGCTAGTAACGTGTCTTAAGCAGGAAAGCACATGCGAGGCTGTCCTGCAAGACCACAAGTTGCAGGGACTATTTATAAAATGGCGTATTATGCGAGAAATCGTATCATACGTGATCGTATTAAGCGGGCACTGTATACTTCATTTTGTATCTCCAACAACCCGTAAGGCTGTAAAGTCACGCCAAATGACAAGACTGGCAAAGTTAACTGATTTCATTAGCGAGTGTCGATCACGCTTAATTACCAATTAATTTGGTCCGTGACGCGCGGAAATCGACGGGACGTAGCCGTCACGTCTCCGGCTCGGATCGTCACGGGAAATGGGCCATGATAATACAAGGTATTCTAACTTTAAAACACATTTAGATACAATCTAATTACAATGCATTAACTATTACGCAATACAGCTAACGCCAACGTCTTAATCAGAAATATCAGAATTTCCTTGTAAATTATTCTGATGCAACTTCAATATTGATTGATTATTTGTTGTGTGTGGGAGCTATTTTTGAGAAAGATTGTGTTTTTAATTCTTCCATTGGTAAATAAAAGTTACCTGGTTTTTTGTTTTATACAATGGGTTCACGTACATGTATTTTATTTACTTTCCTTAAGTACCTATTCGTAATGAAAAGTGGAATGTTTAACTCGTGTGAAAAGCACCCATTTCTATATAATCTTAATCGGTTAGAGCGCCAAAATATCTGCGGGTCTTTCATCCCTTGGTTAAGAATGTCTTATTCCACCCTATTTTCACCCCCTTTAGAATTTTCAAAAGGTCCTTAAATACTAGAATTTCCCGCCATTTGAAGCATTTATGTTCCATATTCAAGGCTGTGCGTTGTGAATTAGTCTCCATGTACCGCCATCTCACTCCATTAGATAGCTGCCTCTCTCTTGCACAAGCAACACCGTGACTTAATCCGTCAAAGTGTCCCATAAGTTAACGAGCCGGTGTCAATGACCTCATTAGGATGATGAATGCACCCGGCCGTTAAAAGAGGTGGCCATTAAAATGCCATGTCGGTCGTTAAAGCCGAGTGCTGTTATTTCGGAAATTATCTCGGTAAATGAGTACTATTTAGCCGGATGGACGAGGGTGGGTTATGCTTTTTGAGGGTGTTTATACTTTTCCCATTAATTTGAAGAAAAGTTGTAAACATCCTTCTTGAGACCATCTAACTATAAAAAATGTAAGTTCTTTTCCATGTTGAAAACTTATTACATGTACATTTTATTATTTAGACTTTATTGCACAGTAAAACAAAGTACATGGGGTGGACTTAGTGCCAGATGGCAAAATTCTCTACCAGTCAGCCACTACGCCAAAAACAGATATTAAAGCAAAAGTGCGGCAAACTTAGATCAAACTATCACAAGTTTATCGTTATCAAAACTTTGTACCTACGATAAGTTAAATAATTTCACGTTGGTCCAAAAATATTAGTACTTTAGTTTACGTCCTTAATAATGTCTAATGGTCTAAGAGCTGGCCACGTCAGATGTGACACAATAATGAGAGTTTTGTAACCAGTCCAATCAGATTGCATAACCATCCCTATAGCTAGATCCGGGCATCTGGCAGCTTTTAATGGGTGGAGCGCAGAGTAACATACTAACAAAGTTTTTAAGTTGGAAAAAAGTTAAACCGAAATAGGTAAAAACTGCTGAAGTTGTGTCATTTATAGAGAACAGGGCCTATATTTTTACATTAGAACAAAAAACATTGTGTATTATTGCGGAAACAAAAACAGTAGGCGAGTAACCAAAAATTACATTATACATCATTTGGCACTACTTCCCCCAACCGAAACTTTTGGATATTATATAATCTAATGAATGACATAATTTTTCATAATATTGGATCCAAGCCAGAACTCTAGAATTTGTTTTCTTCAAGTTATTTTCATTCTTTGACCATGGTGGACCACTTTACAGCTTCCAGATGTCCGGATCTAGAAATAAGCATAGTATAGCAAACTAACTAGAGGGGTTTCGTTGCTCTCATTATTGTGTCATATCTGACGTGGCCAGCTCTCCGTCTATAATGTCTTATAGGCCGTCAAAGAAAAAAGGCAAAGAATAGCGTTTAAAATTTGGCTTCGCTTTTTAAATGAGTTCAACAACATTCCACTGCAACTAGGGTTGCGCCCGCGCTTGATCGAACGATAAGCCTACGCATTCACAAAACAGTTCATAACTACAGCAAGGCAGCCCTAGTATAACTTGACCTCTACACCATTGGCAACGAAGCATATGAGTGTAAGGTTTAAATTGGACGGTAGTCGGAGGGTGGTTAGTAAGTATTTCTATATAGTTAAGGTCTGCACGAGTGTTTCCGAAGAAATCCGAGCACGAGAAAGAGGTCGTTCAACGTGCCCTCCATCCATCCCTTGTCTACTTGCCCGTTTTTCCTATTCTTATCCCTCTTTATGCGGTCTATGATTTAGCTTGATGAGCATTTACGTAGGGTTCGGAATTGGAATTGAATTTTATATACGCAATTGGTTTTTGATTTATAGGGGTTCGGTGCACTTCGTTAATTTAATTGATCAATTTGAAATCGTTTCGTTTGGCGTTTTAAATGTGCTTTTGGAGATTTTATACCTACTGGTCATTAATTGAAGCACTTGTAATAGGAAACCGATTGATTGGAGAGAAATCGCGTTACATGTTGCTGTCATTTAGAGATAATCGTTTCGACTATCTGTATTTTGGCTACATTCAAAGAATTGGCGTAGGCGCTGATTTTTACGAAAATGACTGTCATCTGACTTCAAGTGGTTTAACTAATAGGTCTTATTGAGATAAAGTCAGTCTTCTATACCAAAAAATAATATCAAAAACCAGTACGTTTATGAGTTCTGAGAAACGTTTAAACACGCGACTGATAAAAGCAGAGACTAGAGATAGACGACCACAACCTAAGAACTTTTTGAAGCTCATGTCGTCCACCTAGTAACAAATAGCGTACTAGTAGTACATTAGTAGCTACTAGGTGGAGTAGCAGTGCAGCTCACATTTCTCTTACATATTCGGTATCTTTAGGTGGCTTTGACATCTTTGGTATCTTTAGATGGTGCAATCGACATGAGCTTCAAAAAGTTCTAAGGCTGTGGTCGTCTATATTTCTATAGTCTCTGTTAAAAGTCAATACAGGGTGTTTTTTCAATAACTAGCCATATTGTGAGAGGTGATTAGGTCACACTGAACAAGTTTTTCTATGGGACTGTAGTCAATAGCTTAAATTATGTTATCGATTTGGAATCGTAAAACTGGGGCATTCAGACAATGACCGATTAGCGGGAGAAAGTCCGGTGGATACCATTAATTATAGTTATCTTTTGTATGCCCACAGTTAGGTCACTGCGGTATAGTGATAGTGATCGAAAAATCGACCACACACATCGATGTATGACTTGCATTGTAAGGTTTTATTTTGCACTCTAAGGTAAAGAAAATGGGAGGTAAACTTTGTGTAGAAAATAAATTTTATGCCACACCTGGCCATAAAGTGGCTTTTTCCGTACGGAAAAAGACGCTTTCTGGCCAAATGTAGACATAAAACGATCTATACAACACGGGAGGTAATAAAGAAAGCCCTCGATCGCATATTTACGTCCCTCGCTTGCAGCTCGGGCTGCAAACTTCTGCGATCTCGGCCTTTCTTTGTTTTACCACCCTAGTTCTGTAATGTACTATTGTACTTTGTGAAAAAAGCGACCAGTTGTATTGCACTTGAGTGTTTTTGTTAGCCTACTTCCATTGGTGCAAAGACCTCCCTACCTTTATTTCCAATCGACCCTATTGGTTGAAATTTTCGACCACCTTTGCAGAATTCGTTCAAATTGTACCTCTATCTTGTTTTTGGTCTAAATCTTAGGTAGGTAGCTATTTTGCAGGATCCACTTTCCTTATTTGGTAGTTATTTGTTTCTGTTGGTCTATTACATGTGTTTCTAATAAAAACGCGACAAAATATTACTTAAAATTGTTAAAGTTAAAACCAATATAACTTCAGACTCAAGACATGAAAATAACAAACGAGATATCCCAGTTTTCATATTTCTCAGCTTTTCTCTAAGAAAATTACAAACCATTATTCACTTCGACTCGCAAAACTAATTCCAAACAAGAATCTATTGATTCAAATAACAGATGTAAACTAAAACTGGGACGAGGATAGTATTGCGCTGACAACAATATTGATTTACAATCCCAAATATTTACCAGAGTAGATTAAAGTAGTCCACTTTTAAACAAAGATACGAATTATAAACATGTGATGTAATGCAGAGTATTGCGGGAGAATGAAACCTAGACGGTCTACTGGGAGCCGCAAAAATAGAAATTTCGATATCTCCCTTGCTTGCTGATTTGAGCGAGAGAGCCGCAGATAACGAAATTTCGGTTTTTGATGTTCGCAGTAACCCCCAAGGTGACAAGAAGATGAATTGTTGAAACATATTGGGTACATATCAGGGCAGTAGGAGGTCAAGTACACTAATATAACTGGATGGACATGAGAAATTACATGAACGAACTGACTGACAACAAAGAGCTATGGGATAGGATGGGAAATGTAAAAAAGGCAAGCCAGTGATGATGATATTCAAGCAAAAAAACATGCGAAAGCCGCATTTAAAATTAACTAACTCAGACATTTTCTGCTAGGGAACCAGCCTTGTTTAGTACAAATAAGCAGGCGTCTTTTTGCGTTTGACGTCTATATTCGTCGTTATACGTCACGTTAGACTCTAACGTGACGTGAATATCAGGAGATAGGTTACTGTCGTTGTCCCTATACTGCGATATTTACCTTCGGCCAATCAATTCTCGCCCTAATAAATAATTTGGACATTGGTGACGCTTCTTGGAAGGAATATATGAATTACTTAGTGACAATAATGATGGAGTGAACATAGAGAGTGGTAATTTATTAGTGTTTTGTTGATATTGTTCATAAAAATGAATGTTATAAGTTGGACGTCATGTCAACTAGATTATTATACGAAGAGGCACATGGAATTTAGTATCTAAGGTGTTTTCCATTGGAGCCACTGATAGACGAATGTCGCGCTTAGACTGATAAATCTCCCTGACCCGCTAGCATGACTCCATGGTGTCCATACGTCAAGCGCGACTTGAAGTAGGTATGGAGTCGCGTAATCTTTCGCATTTGCAACAAAAGATACATCAATGGGAACAAAATATTTGTAGTCTAACCCGCTTATTCATAAACGTATTGCAAACCTCATATAACTAAATCATCTTTTGTCCTTATCTGTCACATTGACAGTTGTGTTTGTTAGAAACAGACAAAATACATTTTAACTAAATGAGGTTTGCAACACGTTTATGAATAAGCGGGTAAGTATTGATACGATGTATTTCGTCATATGTATGGATAAATATGGATTATTACTAGATCAAGCCAAAGAAAAAGCCAACGTCATGAAGTATCAAGAGCTAAAAGTATTAGAAGAGAACAGAACAGTATAGCCATTTATCCACCGATAAGAGACAAGCTCTAAAATGATGATTATGATATAAGTATGAAAACATTCGTTCAATTTATTTTCAAACGGTCCATCCAGAAATTTTCCAAACTGTTGTAGTATATAACAAGTTACCTTGTTTGTCTTTAGCAATAGAGGTCTGGTATTGAATTCCTAAACATCCTGACGGGATATCAGAGCCGTAACTTGCTACTTCGACTCCAACTCCAATGTTCAGCTATGTTTCCCTTATCTTCCACTTTGTCGACCCATTTTGTACAATCCAGTGCTACAAACTAGTCTTAGCGTTCGTAGTTTTGCTTTGTTTGCCTTATAGAATTATTTATTTCTCGCTATTACAATTCTAAATGAAATATGTTACTCCGACAAAATTACTAGAGCCATCTAGTAAACTCGTCACGTCATCGACAGAAAATATTTTCTTAACTTAAAAGTTAAAACCCCAGTTTAATTATTTTCACCTCAGCAGTTCGAACAAGAAAGTGCGACTTTCATCACTCCAGGGAGTGACGAAAGTTGCTACTTTCCTCACTCCAGGGAGTGAAATTTTGTTTCTAGAAGCTTTTCGTCATAATGATGATGCCTTTCATTCGGGAATGTAAATAATAGTGTTTTTTTAACTTGAATATGTTCTCACTACTGAGGTGAAAAGTTGTATGTGTCACACGAGAGGAAAGTTTTTTTTTACATCTCGTGTTCTTGAGATCCCTCGCTACGCTCAAGATTCAAACTTAGAATCACTCGCTTCGCTCGTGATTCAATTATAGAAACTTTCCTCTCTTGTTGCACAAATAACTATTACATACTTCTTTGCTTAGCTTGAGAACTTTAGTTTCCATTTTATTATTTAAATTATTATGTTACACACTTAGAAAAGTTTCAGTAAGTAATACTTGCTATATATATCAGTCATTTCAGTCTTCATCAACATAAGTGTTTCTATAGGGACAGTCACCTAATAATGCCTATATTACCTGCCACGTCTGCTTTGTATTTAGCCCCCAAATAATTAACTCAGTCCCCGATGGCCATTTGTTTGTCCAGTGAGCAGCCTGACAGTAATTACTGACACTACGTTACACAAATGACAACAGAGGAGGAATAAAATTGTCACTCTGTTTAACCTGAATATAGAACTATTGTCGACCTTATTGCTACGAGATAAAGACTAGTCAAATAAAATCAAGTCAAATAAAGCTACACTATTGTAACTGTCTTCTATTTGTAATGAGGCGTAAAGATGTCAACTTTAGTAGCCACTGAAATCATGCAATTAAGTTTTGTTTTTGTAATGATAATGTTTGTTTAGCAACATTGGTAAAGACCTACCTAAAACACCAATGTACAAATGATAATAGTAGATACAAACACACAATCTCATGCATTTTGCTGGTCAGAAGTACATTCTGAAAGATTAAGCTGGAAGCTTTATATTTCGCTAACCAGACGCTTTCCCGAAAAGTACTAACTTATTTTATGAGGACGAGTAATGTTGTCATCCAAGCCATATACTTATTAAGGCTCTTTTACACGGTACGAATTTCTCGTACGTTTTTGGTTAAAACTACTATACGATTATCTTAAACGAAAATAATTTGTAAACGAATTAAAATTGGCATAAAATCATAATACGATTATCGTTAGTCGTATTCTCGCATACGACTACCGCATCATTGGATTTAGTTTACTCGGAGACGGTCGTACAAGAGAATGCGATTGATCACTCTTCGAATTGCGACATCGCACGTGTAGTTGACTGAGGAGCCGAGCGTAGCGAGGCGACGAACGTCTCCGTTTTCACTGGTACGACGATTTGGCAGATTGATGTGTGTGTGTTGGTTGGTTGGTCAGTGTCGGTCTAGAGGTCGCATTTTTCATCCGATATCGATGAGACTTGGCATGTGCGTTCCTTGATTTATTTGCCAAAAATCGTCGAGCCATTTTTTTGATTGGGGGGAAAATGAGGGGGAAAAGGGGGGAAGTTTGCTGTCGCATTATTTATGTTCTCCGAAGTCTACGGTTCACAGAACCACTAGTTTTTAAAACTGATAGGATTATATCGCCTATAGTTTTATGCATACTTGCTAAAACGTGACAGCCATGGTGATGTGACAGAGGTTAAAAATCTGACCTCTTGGGCTAACATGAGATTGCTTGTACTTCTTCAGCCCTTTTTCTCCCACTGTTAGGTATGTAATCTCCTCCCAAGAACGCCTTTTTCCACAGTTTTTGGCTTTTGAATTCCCACTTCGTCATCGTCTTTTTAAAATATGAGAAAAAGAGAGTCCTACGTTCAAGACGATTACCAGAATTTCAACTTCGTGGCCAAGGTCTTCTCTACGAGAAACGCAAATTTTGGACGAGAAAGTCGTATTATGTGCAAAAGCTTTAATATATTTCATCTCGGCCATCCTGAGTGACGCGTCCCCACGTGTCACTCCCGATATTAATTTCTTAATGGCCTCGGACGCCATGTTTGTTCCTTCAATTTGCTTGATGAGAAACGTCGTCATTATTGATGAGTCTTTTACGTTTTTATTAGGACTATTTATCATCGGAAGTTGTGATGTTGATGTTATACTATATTTGAAATAAAAGTTTTGTATTTATTTCTGTGAGGGTCGGTTGCACTTTGGTGTATGTCACCAACAAAAATAAAAATTTCGCAAAATTTTACTGAATGAGAAGTTTAATAGTTGTCTGCCAAGTTACTCCTTAAATTTGTTAATAGTGGTTGGTGCAACTAGCCCTTAGGTTCCTTACTATTTCATGATCCGTTATCTTTAAGTCGATTCTAAACTCGAAATTCGAACTCATTGGAAACATTGACGTTACATAGATTTGAATTATAATGTCGTCGGCATAGAAACAATGCTTTGAAATATTACGAAAATAAAACTGTTGTATTACACTTCGGCAATTGGAAACTGAGAACTTAAACAAAAACCCCTCCTAAAGTGTTTCTAGTAGACTTGAAACTAATACTAGATTTACCTTCCTTATTTAAATTTCGCAAAAACCCAATCCCTTTGTTATATTTCTAACATGTTTGTTTACGTTTTGACAAAGCCCATGGATTTGTTGGGTTCAGAGGATTCCGCACCGGAGTCCAGTAAAAATAGTAAAGAAAACATACTCGACAGTTTTTGAAGGCCTTGGATAATGACGGCGCTTGACCCTCTACACTCGAGTGGGGTCCAATAGTGCACGAGATTATCAAATATGCACCCTATTTGTTGAGAGAAAGGGCTTAAAAGGATTAAATTGCGAACGGCCCCGGCTGCTCGACATGGAGATTTTATGAGGTCGATTCGCATCATATTTTCAAGCTACGCCTTTTTATGGGGTTATAGGTATTTGGAAGCGACTGAATAAACTTCATGCGTAAATTTATGCCTTCAGCTTTAACACTGCGTTTTGTTGTCGCGTTTAATGTGTAACAAAACGGTGAAGTTTTCTTATTAAGAACTGCCAAAACAAAACGCCTCGAGGTTATTTATTGGGGGAGTTTCTAAGTGCACCCGAGCGGCTCATCTTCGAGTAATCAAAGCGCTAATGTCTATTTAAACACCTTGTAAAGTTGTAGTCTTAAAGTTTGGAACAAGTGCTGCAACTGAATAAACAAACTAGGTACAAAAGTTTTTATTGGAAGAGAAGGATAGTGTGTGCGATAGACGTCAAAAGGCCGCGAAGAGGTAAAGTTGACAATCCTGTGTTCTGTTTTATAAAACCACAGATCACTTATCCACTAGGTTGCTGACATATGCGACAGTTAAAGGTTTAACCACGAAATGTGCTTTCTTACTAGTGAAACTATCACTCAGTTCAGTGACAGACGTTTACATTCGTAAACAAAAATTTGGGATAAAATCAAGTTGTTGCAGTAAAAATCTAATGGGGCGAATTGGGGCAGGTGATGTAATACAGTGTGTATGGAACTTTCAAGCGCCAATTTTTATTGATCTTGGCTTAAGAGTCACTTAAGAGTAAACTTTTTAAAATAGCTCTTTTGTATGATGAAGGATTACTGCGAGTTTTCTTTACGCTTTTTTGGCTCTCGAGAAGTGTCGTGTATGTGTATTTATTTCAAACTAAAATATTATAAATCATATTGTAATAGTGAAAAACACAGAAAAAAAATTTTTCATGAGAAAAAAAGATGGTTTCGTATGGAGGGTTGGCCAGCTGGGACAACGTGCCCCATACAAAATTGTCCTCCTACTTTTTCTTACTCGCAATACGATACCAATATGCCCTTAAGAGTCGCCAGGACGCTCGCCTTCCCATACAAACGTAGTTCAGCTCTCATTTTAAAACGACGTGCTTTAGAACCACGAAATTTGGCATGGGCATTCTAATAGTACCGATCTATGTCGGTAATTCGTCTTCGTTGGTAAAAATTGTAATACAAAGAAAATACAGCCAGATACAAATTTACATACAAAACTTATTTTTAAAATAAATAATATTTAGCAACGAAAACAAATTACCGACATAGATCTTTACTATTAGAATGCCTGTGCCAAATTTCGTGGTTCTAAAGCATGTCGTTATAAAATGAGAGCTGAATTACGTTTGTATGGGGACGCGAGTTCACGCGAGCGTCCTGGCGACTCTTAAACATGCCCCTGTACATGTGTAGGTACAGCATAAGCACGAAATACGGAGTCTAAGGCAGCTAATCTCAACCAAGAATAAAAGTCTGCGTTCGTACAGATGTCCAACTCCCATCGACTACGCGAAGTTTCCTACAATCCCGGCAAACAACGTCCAGATAGGGTTGGCAATTTTTCAAAATAAATTCCCCGATACCGCGGCGCCTGGGCGTTGGACACAATTTATGAGTATTATTCTTCGCTTGACGCATCGTAAAACGAAGTTGCCTTTATTATGCGGCTAATTTATTTAACTTTAGTTTGTTGTTGCATTTTAAAGGAGTGTTCTTAAATATTTAATTTAAAATTGGGAGGGATTAAATTGCATAATAGATCGGGAGAAACCTTAGAAAATCGTGTTTTGATTGTGTACCATTGTGAATTCATTTTAAAACATTGAATTCGATAAATGATTAGTTTTTAAACGCTTTCTTACAAAAAAATGTTTTCTTACGCTAAAAGGTAGCATTGTTACAAAAACTACTTTGAAAATGAATTCTAAGCACTGCCTATTTAGAAAAAAAGATTATAATTTCATAAAGTACGTTATATGTTTATGCATAAAAATATCCTATATATTCTCAACTTACGACTTTTTATTTTCCCATTTCCTTGAAAATATGCTATAAATCTTGGCAACCCTGAGAGAAAGAAGTTATTTAAAAGGGTATTGCTTTATACTAGGCGGTTAATAGCCATCCCGGCGTAATAAGCAACAGTCTCATTTGCAATTTTCTTCGGCTCTTGAGGTCTTGCCCGTTGCAATTTGCATTGCATTTGCAATAAATGCAATGAGATGTTTTATTTTCTGAGGCAAGAGGGTGTTAAAACTTGGCTTTCTGTTACAGTGCTTTGTCTTATATCTGGTACGTAATAGTTTATAACAGGAGAGGCAGGGGGCCGATTTTTGACTTTCGAGCGCTCGAATTTAAAGAAATTAAGCTCGCACACAAAGGTTTGTCGCCTTTATTTTCGCTTGAAATAAATAGTATAAGTAATCGTGATCTTAAATTCCTATCGCTGTTATTTATAAAAATATTCTTCGTTTTATTTACTGTGCTCAAAAACGCTCCCCATTTTTTAGATTCTCCCACTCGAATCTGACATTTAAAACTCTAAATAAAACGAAAAATGTTTTTTTTGGGTCACTGTTAATAGTAATTTACCTATAGAAATTGACACTTAATAAATTTCAAACTGCTCTACTCAATTGTGTT
Organism: Pammene fasciana; assembly: GCA_911728535.1. Classification (NCBI taxonomy): domain Eukaryota; kingdom Metazoa; phylum Arthropoda; class Insecta; order Lepidoptera; family Tortricidae; genus Pammene; species Pammene fasciana. The sequence goes on along the minus strand of OU452273.1, from coordinate 28,384,672 downwards.
TAGCCACTACGCGCGACATGTTTCGCAGAGCTTAGGTTCCGTTTTGTTAGAAATTGATGTTGGGTGAATGAAGTCTAATGTTGACCGCAAGTCATCTTAGGTATATGCCCCGTCTATATGTTTAGTGATCTGTAACTACAACCATGTAGTGTAAAGTCAATTTCTGTTGTACAGTCGACCAAAAATGTGGTTGAGGTTCGTTTGAACGTCATAAGACAACAAGGTCGTGCATGTTTTAAACTCCGTTATAAATGTCAACCTTATCGATCGTTAGATCTCGCAGAAACTTTTGTCAAAACTGGTAGACCACTTACTTGGTGGACTGTACATACAATATAAACTTATGCTTAGGTATCATTTTATGCTACATTAAACCATTCTACAACATTCTAGGTTACTCATTTGAGTTATGAGTTCCGTTGCCCACAGTTAACATAGCGATCCTCTTGTCCCAACAACTTCAATCTTATTGAAACCTAATAAAGTTGCTTTTGCATCTACCGTTGATATACCGAGATACCCATTTACGAGTTGACCTCTGCAAAAACCGTCAACTGATAATCACACGCTCCAATCACACTTTTACACCTCCTTCCAATTTTGACTTTATCTACTTGTATTAAAGTTGAGATTACTTCAATTAGATTCAGTGAGATACGACACTGCAAAAGTGACGGTGCATAATCAAAGCGAGAGACGTATATGAGTTGGCAGTAAAAAGCTGCATGTGTCATTGATGTCGTATGGAGTTAAGCCTTTTCGTAGTTGCGCTGTTTCGTTGTGTTTGATTCGTTAACGGTCGGAATCAATCGGTCATCGGTGACGTGACTCGAGTTCTAACATAAGCCCACCATGAGTTTATAAGCTTAAGGGGTTGACAACCTTTTTTGGTCCGACTGTGATGTACAACAGCATTTAATTATGGTTACCAATGATTATCTATTTTTAAGTGTTTAATTTGTGTTTTAAAAAACAGACCGATCACTTTAAAAAAAAATGGCAACAGATAAGAGCATGCTTCAAATCTGATAAAAAATTCCGAGATTGTATCGAAAATTTTGTCAAAAAAGAATAATTTATGTGTGCCGATTTTGAATGCTCTGGTAAAACGATAAAAACCTTCTTACCCACTTTTCTGACTTGCAAACTGTTTATTCTTCGTTACCTAGCCTAGACCTTAATATTAATAATGGACAGGCACCTGAATAAAATAATTTCTAATGTATTTTAATAAACATATTTAACACTGTATTTTTTTTTATTGCAGGTAAGCTACTAAAATCGTTGGTGAATCAGGTATTTTTATTAACAACATCATTAATCATGGGGGGATCAATGTTACTCTCCGTACGAAACACCTAGACAATCCTACACGTGATGCTAAAAGAGTAACAAACTTGGCAGCTGCACTGTCCCATCTGGACCTCGCGGCACTCACTGGATTTTCTTCATCTACTTTCCCACTACTATTATAATACCACCTGAAAGAAGAAATGCCTATCTATATCCAGTGACGTGTAGCCATACTCTCTCTCTTCCAAGCTATGTGTCCCACATGGTGGTGGGGTCAGCTTTCCGCAATTTTCGTCTCCACTTCGCCCTATCCTCGACGTCTTCTGCCGTGACGGGTAGCCATACGATAAATAAATTAAGGCCGGTCCTCGATTCGGACAAGCCACGCCCATACGTAAGAGACACGTTTATGGCTCCCGTGCACGGAAGAAAGAGATGCAGCGCTCTTAAGGATCAGACTTTTTGACTAAACTACGATAAATAAGCGAATCTATAAAGTTTTGTCTAATTTTGTTTCTGTGACTTTTTAGATAAACTAGAATACCATACTTTTTACTTAGTTATATTGCTTAATGTCTTATAGTTTACGTAAGCTAAGAAAAATAAGAGAAAAAAGGACCCAACTTCGGATTTTTTTTCTATCGAGGCAACTTTCAGCAATCGTGTTTCGGCTTGTGCCATAAACAAGAGTATATAGTCGAATAATATATATTGGAAAATAAATTCACTCCCTTTTCCCGTTTAATCAATGGAGCGTTTGAAAAAACCTATAATTTTTCAAAGTAGCCCTTAACAACAGCATCCCACCCTGGATAGGAATCGCGTTTCGTATGTAGCTTATACATTCAGAACAGTTCAATTTCTACGTTGATTGGATTTAACTGGTTGAACGCAAGCCACGTTTTTGTGCGGTGGTCGGCCGATAGGAAACTAGTATTTATTTTGTTCTAAACTAAGCCTTTTTTCCGGGCTTTGTGTGACAAAGTATTGCCCGTTTGAAAGGACGTTGTAGATAATTTGTGGATAAATTCCACAGTGGATTTTTGTGGAGAACCAGTTTAAGGACATACCCGTCCGTGTCAATAGTATTTACTATGAGTATTTCGGTACAAATTAATCCACAAATTGGTTCTCTGACTTTTCGCCGAAAATTGTATTGCCGAATTTCACTTGCCAACCAACTTTTCGCAGAAGTTTCATTTGGCCGAATTACATTTCCCAAATTTACATAATCCAACCTAACCTAACCCAACCTAGTTGGTATTTTTCATTTCTTAACTATGGGGTTGGGAAATGAAATGGTTGTGAAATAATTATTTGGTAAAAGTTGTTCGGCCAAATGAAACTTTTGCGAAAAGTTGGTTGGCAAGTGAAATTCGGCAATACAATTTTCGCCGAAAAGGCAGGATACCCCTTAAACTACGTCCAAAAGAGAGGTATGGGTACTGCAAATATCATCTCGCTTTGTGTGGCAGGGCACAGCGTCTCGGTCAAATCTGTACCTCCACCTTACAGAAAACCACAGCCAAATAGCACTAGATCCCACTACTAGTGTTGTGTTCCTGCTGGTGAGTAAGGTTGCTAAAGGGGACCCAGTGTGTTGACGACGAGGGACCTTCTTGTTCCTTTAGACGTCAACACAGTGAATCCTCCTTTTTGTAAAGGGTCGGCAACGCGCATGTTACCTCTCTGGAGTTAAAGGCGTCCATAGACTACGTTAGGTAGCTGCTTACCATCAGACGGGCCGTATGCTTGTGTGCCACCGTAGTGGTATAATTTTCTTTCATGGATCTGATTATTTACACAATAATGGAGAATAGTTGCAAGATACTTCAAAAGGTTTAAAACTTATAGTTTTCAGACGACTGGACCGTTAAATCACATTTTGTAGAAGCTGCGCGTCGTTCCGGTTATTACGGCGATCGCGCCAAGTAATATATTATATGAAGATTTATTCAAAAGCGATCAATTATGCTTTCATCATCTCAGCCATAAGACGTCCACTGCTGAACATAGGCCTCCCCTTAAAGGGGGGGTTTGCGATACGCGCCACGCTTGGCAGGCGGGTTGGCGCGCGCAGTTTTTTTTTCGTTTATTGTTGTTTAGGCTTTCGGAAGATGCTGCTGCCCATCTCCCGGTATATTCCCTTAGCAGACTCCTACTGCAACCACGGGACGATATGGTGAGGGACTATTCTAAGGCCGGGCACCCCACGGCTCATTTGCTTTGCATTTTGCTTTAGTTTGTATTTATTTCTACTATTTTGTCGTGGTAGCAGCACTTTAAGGCAAACTTTACTAACTTTTTGAAGTTGTTAGTCAATAAAGTTGCCTCTGAATACCTACACGTCCCAAAATATTATATTAATTCTCAAACTAAGCACTCATTTTCTGGATTTTGAAATGCATATGCGTCCGTCCTTATTGCGAACAGATCATTCGATAAATTGTGGACATACGGCTCGGCAGTCTATGTAATGGTATTAATTGATGACAAATACCAGCATTAGCGATTAATGAACTGATTCAATTTGTTAACTAAATTAATTGTAACCGTTTTAGCAATACGTTATGGATGTCCACTGAAACTATTCGTAGTAAAATTTGTTCAGCAACTTCTTCTTCTTCCTCCTAGCGTTTATCCCGGCTTGGGGTCCGCTTGACAACCTAATCCCATGACACATGGCGTAGACACTAGTTTTTACAAAAGCGACTGTCATCTGACCTTCCAACCCAGAGGGGAAACTAGGCCTTTTTGGGATTAGGTCCGGTTTCCTTACGATGTTTTCCTTCACCGAAAAGCGACTGGTAAATATCAAATGATATTCCGTACATAAGTTCCGAAAAACTCAGGTTTTTTTTTTGTTTTTTTTTTAGCAACAATTTACATTAAAATTTGTTCAGCAACAATGTATATTAATATTTTTTTACGTGGTAAAGGGTAACTTTTATGCTGTTATTGAGATTTGTTCAGGTGTAGGTAATATTACTATTACCTAACACTTAATAAAGAGTATCCCAGATCCCTTAGTATAATCGTGTCACTAACTTAACGTAACTATTGCGTTTACGTTAGGTTTTAGTATGTATGGGATTTTTAACACAACTCACCAAGCGGCTCGTATCGAAAACTAAACCACCGAGTAGAAATACTTGTTTATACTTGGTAGTTTTATTAAAAATCCCATACAAATGAAGACCTAACGCAAACGCAATCGTTACGTTACGTTAGTGAAACGAATATACTAAGGGTTCAGTACGGTTACCATGAGTTTCACATTGTCATTTTTCGTTAACGAGTAACGAATTTTCTATCTGTGCATCTCGTTTACACTAATATGTTACAAGCAAGATGCACAGATAGAACACTTGATACTCGTTCTCGAAAACGTCAATGTCTTAACTTAACTCATGGTAAGCGTACTGTAATCAAAACAATCGAAAGTCGCCAAATCGCTCGAAAACCCGTGAAAACAAACGGGAGTCATTTTAATCATCACTTAAGCCCTTCGCACTCTTTCCCGGTGCAATTTTGAAAATGGAACAACCCGCCTCCAGCCTGTCCCTGGGGACGCCGAGATTGTAAGAACGGGTTATGGCTCCTTTAACCCGGGCCTCTGTTCTGCGGGACATGATTCTATTTGATTCAATTGGCGATTGTTTAATTTTCTACGATTTTTTAATGCCGCAACGGTGGCAAGCAAGCATACGGCCCACCTGTTGGTAAGCAACTATCGTAATCTATGAACACCTGCAAATCAAGAGGTGTCACATGCGCGTTTCCGACCTTTCAATATAAAGTAAAAATACACAAAGGAGGATTGATTGTTACACGTTTGATATCTTATCGTGAAAACACATGTTGTTAGGAATAAAACTGTTATAATATAATGTTAGCCTGATGTATAATGTCCCACTGCTGGGCCGAGCTGTACTCTGAACTGTAAAACGTTTAACGTTTTATTTTAATTGATTGAATTTTCAGATTCGAAGAAATATTTATGACACATGTATTTTTAACAATGTTTTTTATCGAGCAAGTGAAGCGAATGGAGCTTTTCCGTTTTAGCTGTCATATGATCGACTGTTTCCTGGATGAGTCGCATTTATCAGCAAATTGTGAAATTTTATGAAGAGGTTCGGTAATAATGTAGATTTTTTGTCATTCGTGTTTTTGCAATTTTAATTTCGACTTTATAAGCGCTGTTTGAGACTGTTGCGCTGACTATTATAAACTCCCTGTGATAATAAAACAACAAAGAAGATTCCCGAGATCACATAACAAATCGGCTAGTATTTTTACTCCGTCTAATTCAAAACCTTGGCTGTAGGTATATCGTCGGGTGACAACCCAAACTAAGTACAACCACAAGTTCATAGCCATAATGAACCATAATGCTAACATAACAAGGTTGATTTTCGTTTTTTTTGTAATTAGTGAGTTTTGGTGTCACCTGACGATATTTGTCCACGTGTCCACTCATCAACTACGCTTAGTTTTTATCGTATGACTACACGTCACTGGATATAGAAAGCCACTTTTTCTCTGAGATGGTAATAGATGGAAAGTAGATAGTGAAGAAAATCCAGTGAGTGCTGCGAGGTCCAGATGGGACAGTGCAGCTGCCAAGTTTGTTACTCTTAGCACCACCCAGGGATCACGTGTAGGGTTGTCTAAGGTGTTTCCTGCGGACGCAGAGTAACATTGATGAACTACGCTAATTGGCAACTATATTTATCGAAGTTCGGGCCTTAGGGTTAGGGTTACAGCCTTTACGGCAAAATAGAGGGTATAACTCGACGGAAACGATTCCCCATTCTCAGTCTGTCACTCGCCGGAACGCGTTATGTTTTTGTTCTGCACTGATTGTCGTAACGGCACAATCGTGGAACACCCGCCGCGCAACGTGATATCTTTTAAAGGATTTATAGGGCTGTTTGTCGTGAGTGGACGAACGCGGTGAATACTGAAGTGAACTAAACGAGACAGTACGGATACTTTAGTTCGCGCAGCTAGATGTTGACATCCACTAGTCTTTCTCCGGAACTACGATGGCAATGTCACTTTAGAAACATCAGGGTTCATTCCTGTTAAAATTAAGTAGTAAACAGTGAAGGATTCGGAACCGGTTTGTTCAAAAAACGCCTAAATAACCCAATATATTTCAGTATTTTATGGTCTTTTTTGTAGAACACAATATTGTTTCTAAGTAATGGCTTCGTATTATTCGATAAAATATGAAATAATAAACGGAAAGAAAGGAAAAAATACCGGTATTTTAGTATGGAGCAAATACCGGTTTCCGAGCCCTGAAACAGCCGCTAAAGAAATGTAAATTGACAAATATTGTCGTAACTACAGCACTTTGTCAACTCTTTAGGGCCGACTCTGATTGCATCTCAATTGTAACTTGTATGTGACTCAGGATACAGGAATGCAACAAATACAAGAATTCACTGAGTTGTCAATACTTGGTTCAAAAAGGTTATCAACGCCGTAAATCTGCGTATTCTCGAGCTTTGGCGACTTCACTCGACACCTGCCCTGCTAGCATGACTTACGCTGTCGCGCTACTCTCCATATTTCAGCACCGTTAGCACAAGCGTGACGCGACAGTATCTCGCGCGCGAGATAGTTTATCCGTCCTTTTCTGACAGTATCAATTAAAAAGAGACGGGTTAGTCTATCTCGCGTGCGAGGTACTGTCGCGTCACTCTTGTGGTAACTGTCCAGGAGCGACTCGAACTATGCAGTCGCGCGCGACAACGCATGTTATGCTAAGCCGTCAGGAGCGCAACACTATACAGTCTATACACATGCCTACATTTTATATCTCTGCGATCTTTTGCGGGATTTATCGCTCTGTTTGCCACATACGGACGAATAAACGTTGCGGTAAATACCGACTTGTTTACTAATATTATAGTATCAAATGAAAAAGGTCATATCTACTTATAAATTGTACAAACACATACGACTATTCCACTTGAAGATACGAGTGAAACCCATAAGGAATTGAAATCCTAACTATGCCGCAATAGTTACGATCTTTGTCCATATATCACTGCACCACGCTTCTCCAAATTATAAAACAGTAAACTGCGCTACAATTTATTTGGGCGTATGTAGTTCGACAATAGAATGTAGATACGCCCTATTAACTTTAAGGGGCGAAAAGCGGTTGCAGTATTTTAGATGATTTGACAATATGTCACGGGCGACTGATTTAATCGCGTGTTTTGTCGTATATCGCTCATGTTTGACATTAACCTAAACAACACACAAATACTGTAGATTCGTGTTCAACTCAGCGATCATGAATCTACTTATAGTTTACCTATTATTGACTGAGGAGCTGAGCGTAGCGAGGCGACGAACGTCTCCGTTTTCACTGGTACGACGATTTGGCAGTTTGATGTGTGTGTATTGGTTGGTTGGTTGGTCAGTGTCGGTCTAGAGGTCGCATTTTTCAGCCGATTTCGATAAAACTTAGCATGTACGTTCCTTGATTTATTTGCCGAAAATTGTCGAGCCATTTTTTTGATTGAGGGGAGGGGGGAAGTTTGCTGTCGCGTGATTTATGTTCTCCGAAGTCTACGGTTCACAGAACCACTAGTTTATGTAAGTACTACGAAACAAAAATATAATCGATTAATGAAAATATCGTTTGCAGTCATTTATTAAGTATGTAGGTAGAACATACTAGATGTGACATCTAGAACAAATTTTGTGCGACTTGTTTGGCGGTTGACAGCTATGACTGAATCAAAGGGTAGTATAGACTTGTAGTGGAGGACTTGCGGCCATCTTGTCGAGCAAGGTGGTTTGGTTTCGGGAAAAACTTCTTATTTTATGTTCATTTTCGTGATTCAATGTGTAATATATAGCTTATTCTGCAGTGATTTAACGAACTAGTGAGCAACTAATGAAGAATTAGTCTCGAAACATGTGTAACCCCTGTTTGAGTTAGATATCCGTTAGTCCACGTGCTGTTTGTAGGAAGTAGCTATCTCCTTATAAAAAGCCTAACCTCACCGTACAACGTCCAGCTCTTGGAGCGAAATTTTAATTAATTAACCGTACACTTGTCGTATCTACTTCGACATTGGCAAAATTGTCCCAATATTGTGGACAGAATGCCATATTTTAAAAATTGAATTGAATTGACTTGTAGTGATTTTCACAACAGCTTTTGGGACAAAAAATATCTTAGGGATGTCATCTCCTGTTACTGTGTTGGTAGACCATTTATTTCAATATCTAACCAACGATAATAGTACAGTCACCAGCAATAGAATCTTCCTACACGAAGGCCGCAAAAACATGTGACACGCTCTTATGGCCCTACAAATAAGAGCGTGTCACATATTTTTGCGGCCTTCGTGTAGGAAGATACTATTGCTGGTGACTGAAGTAGGTTTTATTTTGAAAAACACGGGACTTAGACACATTCTGCCTGCGACCACGAGCATTACGACACGCTCGAAACGTCAGAAAAATTACAAAAGTTAATGTACGCGATTAAGTCCCGTGTTTGTCAAAATAATGAGTGAAAATCGTGTGAGTTTAAATCAGTACTAAGTAGGTATGTTAGGTAATACGCTTACGTCAAACTGCTGGGCACGGGCTCCTCTCATGCACGACAGGGGTCGGATTATAGACCCTACCTGTACTCAAAGTGGGTTGGGGACTTTATAATCTTCACAAACACCTTTGCTGGAAATTTTCGTTTATAAAAAAAGTAAAATCCCTTAATTCGGGAGTATTCTTTTAACAAAACAAACAACCACTTTACAAATGTAAAACACATTTCGCGAGCCATTTCCCCGCACATATCTTTACATACGCGATTCACGGTAACAATTTTACACTTTGAGATCGTATCAGAAGTGCTAACAATTCTCGCCAACATTCTGACGCGGAGGCATATTCGGACTCACTAATTGATGGCAAAATGATTTCATTTTGCTCTTTCGCTGGAGCGTCTCGCTCTTACTTGTGTAATTACGTATTGGTACGAGCAAGACGTAAGGGCGAATCATAACAGAATACTATAATTTTGACAAATTAGTAAGTTCGAATGTGCTTCGCGGTCTGTAATGAGGAACTTTCTGATTTCGTTTCGCAGAACAATGAAGTTTGGTGAAACTTTAATTATCACTTCGAATGTAGATCTGAACACTGTTTTGTTTGAAATAATGAACGATTTGAAACGTTCTGTGATACTGGCGAGCGTTCCAAAAAGATTATAGACTAAGTACTCTTTGAGATATTGAATTATATGTTTGTTACTAGGGTACATACTAGTGGACGAGCATTAACAGAACTCCATTCCCATCATCTTGCCTATGTTTCAGCCGACTATTTCAATGTTTTCATGCGCCGCATTGCTTACAGATTGCTACATATATATTATTAATACGACCCCTTTTAGAAGATTACCTCTTTTGAACCTGTGATTTTATACAATGTTTGGTTATAAAAATAGAATAGAAATAGAAAACATTTATAGTTAGTTTGTTTCTAACATAAAATATAATTATGTATCAGAATATATGATGGTCTCTGAATATCATTCTAACTATAAAATATTGTCAAAAGTCAAACTAACTATTTTGGCTCAACGATCCAAAGAGAATCTTGGCCTCCGAAATGAGAGCACGCCACCTATCCTGATCCTGCGCAACTTCTGGCCAGTTGTTGACGCGAAGTTGCTGCAAATCCGCCGCCACACTGTCTCCCCAACGATATTCAAGTCATAATTGCTATGACAATTTAAAAAATCTAACGAATGAAAAAAATATATAGTGTCTCCGAAATATGAAACTATTGCCAACAAAATGGCATTCCCTGACAAAACTTAAGTTTTTCTGAAAATTAATTACCGAAGCAACTTCCTAAATTAGCCGGGCATAAAGACCGGCTGATGTATCGCTTGACCGACACTGCCAACTTTTTTGGCAGACTGTACACATTATTAGGGTGGTTGCTCGGACCAAAGAGACAATAATTCTTGTTCAGAATGAAACTTAAAATAGTTTTAAACAAAAAAAGGAGCGACTTCACTTAAGACCCGCTTTTCCAAGAGGAAATGCCCGAGTTGCTGTAATAAATACTGAAATAACTATAGGTGTGCCTATGATAGTTGAAGAGTTCCCTCGATTTCTTCAGGATCCCGTCATCAGATCCTGACCTGGTGACAATGGGATCAACTGTGAAAACCCTTTAAAAAAAAAATTCCAAATGGGTCCAGCCGTCTTCGAATAATCGGTGAACAATGAACATACATAAAATAAAATAAAAATTGCAACAAAAAAAAAAGATCCCGACGCATTGATAACCTCCTCCATCGAAATCTTGAAGTCAATGTCAATTACTGATTTGACAGTCCTAATAGCCAAGTTAGGTTTAGTAGGTTATACCCAAGTTGCCAAAGCAACCTCCCTGCCACGCCAACAGACTGGCGCCGTTCCAAACATTTTACTGGATTAAATCGTTGTTCATGTATGATACTTACTACATGATGGTCTACAAACTAATGTCAAACTACTACGCAATTTTATAGAAATTTCAGAAGTCAAAAGCGCGAGTTATGGTAGGAAAAAAGCCAGTTCAAAAAGCGACCCAAAAATACCGGAAAATGAAAAAGCCTAGAAAAAGTTCCCAAACGTATGAACTTTGAAAGGACCCCGCAGCAAACATAGGGAAAAAGTGGTTTCAGTTAAATCTCACGAAATTTTAGTATGACGTTAATCTGGCTCTCCTGGTATTTTTTTTGTATGGGCACAACTCTCTCAGAAGTATACTTTCAGAAATAATCAATGTAATTGTTTTATACAAAATACGTGTTTGTTAACAATTTTTAAGTAATTCCTCCTTTTTGTCCTGTTTTGCATGTCGTTCGTAACATAGATAACTGATAACATGCGATGTCAACGTGACAGAAATATTTATCTTTGACCATTACGTTATTATAAGCACATGACTTAAAATATGCAAAAAAACTTGTAGCAGATGATGGCAGCAAGAAATCATTGCTACCGGGTGAATTATGACTGACTGTTATAATATAATTGATACCATTGGGACGAATCAAAAAATACACGGGCTTAGACAAGCGTACATGACTGACAGTTGGTGGCTGCACCTTAATTGACTTCTTAACGTCAGTAACTGTCAATGCGTGTCATAACAATATATCGATTTTAGAAAACATATGTATTTCGCGTAAATAGAAAATTGATTATTTCTGAAAGTATACTTCTGAGAGAGTTGTGCCCATACAAAAAAATAATCAAGAGAGCCAAATTAACATCATACGAAAATTTCATGAGATTTAACTGAAACCACTTTTTCCCTATGATTGCTGCGGGGTCCTTTGCTGGCCAAAAACGACTGTAAATTTATGATTTTAACTGACTAGGGGTCTGTAGAATAACTTTCTTAAACAATCACCGTCATTAGAAAAAAAACTATCTTCATTCATTACTTAAATAAATAACTATTATGGGACAATTTTAAGCAATCAACCTTGTCTCACGGTAAGCTCAATAAGGCTTGTGTTGTGGGAACTAGACGACGATATAGATACATAATAGATAGATATAGATAAATACTTAAATACACAGAGAACGTCCATAACACAGGAACAAATATATGTGATAAACACACAAATAAATGCCCTGACAAGGATTTGAATCCGAGACCTCCTGCTTCATAGGCGGGGTCACTACAGACTAGGCTAGGAGGCCGTTAAACATATTATGTAAAGTACTGTTTTTTTTTTCTTAAAAATATTTTTGGGGCAGCAAACATATAAAATATTGTTTTTTTTTGTTAATATGAAGCAATCTATTTTCAGAAATGTTATGAAATATTGTCGTAATGTTCCTTATGTATGTACCTACTCGACTAGTGATTCAGTAGTATTTTCCCAGCTTCTGCTGCAATGTCCTATTAATCCAAAATAAACAGTTTTCAGCACATAAGCTGTAAAGCGTTATTAAAGTTCTTCCTCACCCCATTCGTAGTCTATCATTTAGAAACATCAACGAACGTGTAATTTACGATGCCTTTACCCCCAAATTAACACTTTTACATTCATAGATGAAAATAGTTCACTTTTGATGTGCTGTGTTTCTTGTGTGTCTGTTTTCCGTTTGGGAGTACATTGAACTTATGTTGATGTTGTTTATTACCAATGTTTTGCTTACGCATATTTGATAGTGAACTCAGTTCTGACCAAGCGGCGGCAGCGAGTAATGGCCATACAAAAGTCCAGAAACCATAATCGATCTGAGAGGTTCCATAACCATCTAGGGAGGATTTGTAGCGTCCCAAAACCATACAGCCAACGGGAATTCAGTTCTTTTTTGGTCACTCTGTATAAAAAGATTCAACCATACTGGCCGGAATTGAATCAATTTTAACTATTCAATCTCAATTTTATAATTAAACATTTCGATCGTCGGTCTTCATACTTTTATAATTAGCGCAGACGAGTGAAGTTGATTGTTGAACGGTGTGATTTTTTCTCTTAATCTCTTCTATTTTTATAGCTAGGTACAGCCAAATGAAAAATTATCATACAGCGAGATGTGCAAAATTATCTGGTACAATCTTATTTTAGTTTTTACGAGATATACCCTGAAGTCAATTCGGGATCTAAGTTGTATATGTTTGGCGCACTTCCTTTCACAAGATGGCGCACTTGTTTTCACAAGATGGCGCACTTCTTTTCACAAGATGGCGCACTTCTTTTCGCAATATGGCGCATTTCTTTTCGCAGATGGGCACTTCTTTTTGCAATACATCATACATAATATTGCCCATGACTGTACGTTACTGTACACTGTACAGGTATTGCTTGAATTTATTCCGTTCATTCACGTCAGCTTTTAACATTCACGTAGGCGTGAATGAAGGTGTTTACGTGCAAAATACAAATATTGATACTGTGTCTCAAATTACAGGTAAGGCAGTGAACTCGTTTGTGAATCAGATATTTATATATAGATGTAAAGTGAAACGATAATTGGCATGGTGAGATGGTTTGGTTGCTTTTCTTGTAGGTAAAACTAAAATATAAATTAAGAGGAAGTTTTGGTTGCAAATAATGTATGAAGTTTGTCTTTAAACTTACTTGTGTTGTGAGTATATCACGTAAGCAAGTGACATTTATTGACATTTGGACAATGTAACTGATCCGACGAAACACACAATACTGAATAAATCGGACCCCCAATTTACTAACGCCGTAGGCCCCAATCGGACCTTTATTGAGTCTGTCTATCAAACACGTTTTACAATTTAAATCAGCAATGAATAGTTTCACACAATAGCTGGGCCCCGGGACATATTGGATTATCTAATTTCAAAAATGGCTTAACTGACTATGGTGAGGTGAAGGTGCGTCCACACAATATGACAGGACGAACCTACTTGTTGTAAGTCGGATTCATTTGTTTGGCGAACCGGGCCAGTCGACGGGATGCAGGTGTGTTGTATGTATGTATGTATGTATCACTTTATTGCACATAAACAAGTATAACATTAAAACATTAGTAAAATACAAAAAGATATGCACAAAGGCGAGCTTATCCCTAAAAGGGATCTCTTCCAGCCAACCAACGAAAGAAGTGAAGGTGTGTTAGAACGAGCAAGCATTTACAGCACAGCTGTGACCTGTAGACTAAGCTGAAGATGGCCCAATTTTTTAAGCAATTCTTATAACGATGATAGAGTAGTAGAATAAGATTAAATCTGGTTGAAAACGTCTCAATTTTTAATTTTGCGTATTTTATTCATGCGTTTTAACCATTATTCCAATTAACGTTATGGTTATTAAATTTATGCGAAGTAATGTTTTGCGTAATAAAATGCGTTTTAATAATTATGCGTACGTAGCTACTTCAATTAACACAGTTAAATTGATGCTTTTTAATATAAATTTATGATTTTTAATATAGAGGAATCTAGTTATAAGTAATTATATTTCGTGTGTTAGTAGTATCTCTCCACTGCTAGATGTTTAGTTCTAATTATACATATATTTGTTTCGTAAGCTTTAGTGCAGCAATGCGATGGGAAGGTAAAGATAGTTTTTTTTAATACGTCAGAATCTTACTAGAAACTACCCACAATTCCGACATCTTAAAAAAATCTTACTATACTCGTATCATACTTCAGTCGACCCAAAATAAGACAAGGTGCCGTTTTCTAATTTTAAAATGTATAAACAATAAATTAACAACACAATCTGTCTTAAACATAACTCCAACACTCAACCAATATTGAAGTCGTATTGTAGTTGTATCGGAGTAATTTTCAAGCAAATTCCGTCATTTTTGATTCAGACGTGAAGGCTTTAGCTGTATTGTGTTGTTATTGCATTGGATTCGCATTGAAGTTGGATCCTATCTGTGCGTGTTTTAAAGTTAGAATACGGCCCATGTTCGGTAAAACGGTGTGGACGCACCAAGTGACTTGGACCGTTTTTGGAATTGGTTCCAGTTATAGTAAATGCAATTACGGACAGTTGCCAATTTGATATTGGCTCATTGTTGGCCCCCTGGGGTGAACCCCTGTAGGGGTTTGCTGAGTAACCTGAGGGGATGTTTTGCGATTCTTTAGTGAACTGGCTAATTATATAGACTGCTTTATTAAATGTTAGGAATGAATTGATTATAGCCGGGGTTCGGCGTTGATTATAAAATTTACTGCTATGTTTTCTTAAATAAAGTTATAAAATCTGTTGCACATGTAGTGCCCCTTGTATACAAAAAGAAACCGCAAATCGATGTACAGTTTAGCCGTTTGGCACACGCATACTAGAGGTCAAAACAAAATTTTTCATCCGCAGTTCTTAAAAAAATTTCCCTTAGGAGGGGGGTGCTGATTCATAATTTTTTTTGTATGGGAAAAAAAAATTTTTTTTTCAAAAACCTATCGTGTGTGGTATCATATGAAAGGGCTAGTAGAGGCGGTTCTAATAATATACCACATCATTATATTTCAGCCATTTTTTTTAATTAAAACAAAAATAATTTTCAAAACATACCAAGTTTGGGCTCCCCCAGATACGATATGGCTGGTTTTTTTTTGGTACTTTATATCAAAAATAATAATAGATATCCTCATATCTAACCCCAAGAAAGCAATTTTGAAAATAATTTCATTTAGTATTTTTTTTTAATTTTTCAATATTATCAAGTAACGCAGTACAAAATGTACTGGAGTAGGACTATAGTAGAACTCTACTTCAGTACATTTTGTATTGCGTTATTTTGTAATATTGAAAAATAAAAAATAAATACTTAATGAAATTATTTTCAAAATTGCTTTCTTGAGGTCAGATATGAGGATATCTATTATCATTTTTGATATAAAGTACCAAAAAAAAACCAGCCATATCGTATCTGGGGGAGCCCAAACTTGGTATGTTTTGAAAATTATTTTTGTTTTAATTTTAAAAAAATGGCTGAAATATAATGATGTGGTATATTATTAGAACCGCCTCTATTAGCCCTTTCATATGATACCACACATGATAGGTTTTTGAAAAAAAAATTTTTTTTTCCCATACAAAAAAAATGATGAATCAGCACCCCCCTCCTAAGGGAATTTTTTTTAAGAACTGCGGATGAAAATTTATGTTTTGACCTCTAGTATGCGTGTGCCAAATGGCTAAACTGTACATCGATTTGCGGTATTACTGTAAAATTAGACTCGTACACCGTGCACTAATGCCATAAAATTGTTGTTGAGTCTAAATAAAATTGGTTTTAGGGAATGTAATTTGTAGATTGTCAAAATGTAATAGCTACATATGTCCTCTATATATTTTTTGACAGTACGTCGACTAAGTTAAAATAATAATTATGAACATGTGTGCAATGTTTAAAAGTTTGGTTTGAGAAATTTTCTTTCATCGTCTGCAACCTTAACAAATTGACAAAAATATTCCATTCATTAATCATGAAAATAATCTGAATTAATTAAAGAATCATTCGCCATTTTGACTCCCACAGCTGAGCGGATATGTAATAGCTTCCATGTAATTTATGTTTAAAGGTTATAATCTGATAAGTAGGCGTTATTGCGGACACGACTTTGTTCTAATTACTTAGGACCTTTGATATATAAAAATAATTTAATACACATACGAAGATACCCGCACAACTAGCTACTTATATCAGAGGTTATTGTCCCACTATAACACTATAAACGAACTTTTCCGCCAGACATATCACCGAATTGTCTCAACATGTTACAAAAGTCGTTATCAACGTTACGGCAAGTTTTCACGTTGTTATATTACCCAAATGCCCGAACTCAGGCTTAAAAAGCTTTCTTGGCCGCCTGCCTATTAGGGGTTATGACTTATTGTGTTATAAGTTATTTACTGTGTTATTCTAACTTATTGTGTTAAGACTGTTATAATAGCTTAATAGTATTGTCACGCTATGCTGATTTCATAATCAACTTATACAATTACACGCGGGGAAACCAGACCAGGGGGCCGATATTTGACTTTCGAGCGGTCGAATTCAAAGAATTTAAGCTCGAATATAATCGCACACAAAAGTTTTTTGCCATTATTTACGCATGAAATTAATAATATAAATAATGATGATTTTATATTGCTATATCTGTTATTTTCATAACATCATTTCTTCGTTTTATTCAGAGTTTTGAATGTCAGATTTGAGCGCTCGAATCTCAAAAATCACCCCCCAGTTCAACCCGCTTATTCATAAACGTAATGCAAACCTCATTTAACTAAATCATCTTTTGTCCTTATCTGTCACATTGACAGTTGTGTTTGTTAGAAACAGACAAAATAGATTTTAACTAAATGAGGTTTGAAACACGTTTATGAATAAGCGGGCAAATGTTTAAGTATTATTGCGCTTTCATTAATTTTAATATCGGTATAACTCGTAAGTAAAAGGAAGTTGCAAATCATGAGAATCATGGGAATCGGTTTCGAGACAAACCATACCGATTTACTGATACTATAGTACGAAAAGATTCAATATGTAATTGTTATTTTAATTACCTCAATAAATAAATAAAAAATGGCGGTTATAGGGACTGCCGATAAAAGTGAAAACTAAGGACTTTTGATTTTAGGAAATAAATGATTTACCTTTTGGACTTTGGACTTCACTTCACTGTATTTTACATATACACTATACATTTCATTTTACATGTTTTTCAATCGTATGGCTTGTGACGGTGTCGGTGACGCGAACCCATAAGATTTCCCCCTACCAAAAACTGCCCAACGCGGCTAAAGGAGTTTTCACTTCAATAAAATAATAGGTATATCATGACATCACAGGATAAGTTTTCGATAGAAACATCAATAGCTACAAATTCAATAGCTACAAATTGTTTAACGTCTCAATTCTACGCGTAAAGTAAGTTCGTAGTCAATTTTATATTTCCGTTTTTTAAATTTTGGTGAGACGAGGGCTTTTGATGACTTCGAATGCATTATCGGGAATACGAATGACTTTCTAGAACTGCATTAGTTATGCACCTTTTTATTTGTGCAATAAAATATGAAACAAATGCAATGCATTTTTCCAATACACCGTACGCCGGAAGCAACGCAACTGAGCCCGGGGGCAATCACACATATGCTATAAGTTCGCACCCTCGGTAAAAGGGGCCAAAGAGGCCAAAGGGGCCACAAATTTGCTATTGTGTGGAAATAGGAAAACATGAGGTGCACTCAGAGTTAGTTACGCTTCTGTTCGATGACCAGTTTTATTTGATCGCGTGTTCAGTTAGAGGGGCGAAATTTGTCTGCTGAGTATGGGGAAGCGTCTATAGAACTCGAATCGCAGCGGCTTGCTTAATTTTTGGCCAGATGAGTATTTTGACTATGACGACTCGTACTAAAGAAAGGACTTATTGTTTTTTTTTGAGGCGTCGCTACTGAAGTTTTAATAATAGAGAGCACTGTTAAAAAGAATTTTAATAGTTTAAGCCAGGTGTAACTAGGCCACTGAGGTAACTCGTACAGTCAGCAGCAGAAGTAGCTAAGCGGGTAGGGTGTTCAAAATGAGCTGAACACGACGTTATGTTAAGAGAATCAGAGCGTGTCTTGTTCATCACAGGTCATTTTGAACACCCTACCCGCTTAGCTACTTCTGCTGCTTACTGTACCTATATTTTTATTGCTTAAAAAACCTTCCGAAAAGGAAACTGAGACTTTTTAACAATTTAAACCAACTTAATAACCATTGTAACCTACTCACATTTATTCTCATAGTATGAGTAAAGAGAAAGACACGATATACAAGGTGTGAGAAACACCGTGTGCCAAACACAGAACGAGGTGCACTTGTCAAGGGGCGTTACCCACGCATTAACTTTAATGGCCACTTTTATTACTTATTCGGTCTCACATAACGTAGATACGCTAGCTTTTCTGATAGAAAAAAGCTTTGGGAGCTTTATTTATTCTTAATTCGTTTTCATTGCGTAAATGTGTTAAAATATTGCTTTTTATTATTATTTTCGTTTGGTATTATAAGTATATATTTAGATATTCAAGGTGATGCTTATTGGTGAAGAACGGATGTTTCTTAGGTTTGTTATGTATATTGAAACTTGTAAGTAGTAAAATGTGTAGTTTTCATGGTAGTCTTAGACAATTTTTTTTTTCTTATACAGCTCCTTCCTTGCGGGTATTTGTATTTATCCTATGTAAGTTGAAAACAATCTAACGATGTTCATACCTACTCTACGCGGATTTTACGAATTTATACTTATTCTCTTAGTGACATTTAACATGATTAACCCTATTGATTATTTCTAAAATGTACATAATAATGAATTTCCTACGAGGTCAGGCCCTTGACCGCTGCCGTGGATAGAATAATTATAATAATAATAACCAATTTCTTTCATCACGTAATAACTGTTGTCAATAATTCATTTCGAATCAAATTGACAACGTATACGTATACTATTAGGTATTTAAACGTAGTAGTTAAGAACATTTTATTTTAATACAAATAATAATATTTAGAGACCTAATAAGCAAGAGTTAGACACTAGACTAGAATAGACATTTCAGGTAAGAAATCATTTCAAACGACTTGTGTATTTCGTGTGAAAAACGGTTAGTGTATGTCGTGTGATAAATGGTTTGTGAATTTCGTGTGATAAATGGTTTGTGAATTTCGTGTGAAGTAGGTATAACTGAACCGCGATGAGAATACGTTTGAGTTAGCTGTCACCCCATACTAATCTTGACGTAAAATACAGTCAACGCCATAAATATGTATACACTTTTGCACCCTATTGTAATAAGATTCATAAGTGTATAGGTCATATTTTAGGCGTTGACTGTACATATATGTATGCGAAATCGGTCAACTCTAATCCCATTCTAATCGCGATTCAGTAATAGTCGGATATAGAAAAATGTTGTTTGTAATTATAATTTTGTTATTCCGTTTATTTTATTGATCATGTTTCTTTGAAATTCTCTGGCTTTATCATATGTATGTAAAAAAATCGTACTGTTTTGAAAAATAGGTAACGGTTCAGTTTCTTACCGGTTACAATATTCTCAGTGTGTAGTGTACCTAGTGTTAGAACCGGTGGTAAATTTTTTGGCAGTCATAAGTACATTAAAATGTGCCTAAATTGAAGAATAGAATAACCATGCAGATAGATAAAGGTTTTTTTTATGTAGGTACATATGAAATGGAATGAAATAGGTACGTTTATTTCAAGCAACTAGTGGCCCATAGATAAATACCTTAAATATACATAACATATTATACCTAAACTAAAACTATTATTTTGGTGACACGGCGGTTTTCTGCTGTGTCACCTGTTCCGTTGTAGTATTTGGCAACGTCCCCCGGAACCACCGAAACACTACACCCTTCGGCCAGAAGCCCGCGCTCTCGATGGTCTCCAGGCTCTCCAGCAGCGGCCGCGGTACGCGCACAACAAACGAGCTGAAGTGCACGTAATGGTGCGATCGCACACATAATGTTCGGAGTGCTTTTAAACGCATTGCATTTGAACAGTAACAACCACAAATGCATCTAAATTTTAATCTACACAAATGATATTCCGTCGAACATAAACAAGGTCCCCCACGCGCTCTGGCGTGACATATATTATGACAAATGTGCGCCATCATTCACACGGTGACATGGTACCTTTTTCAACATTGAGGTAGGCAAAGGAGCTATGGGGGTTCAGATCACTACTGCTAGATTGAGCGTAGAAAAAGACTCATTGACAACTTCGCAAAGAAATTAATTAGCATAGGTAAAGTAATAGAGTCAAGGTGCCGTATTATAATTTTAAAATACTTAAACAATACTACAAAAACACAATTTATCTCAAACAGTCTCAAACTCCAACACACAACAAATAATCAAACAATATTGTAGTTGTATTGAAGTTGCATTGGAATAATTTTCAAGCAAATTTCAATATTTCTGATTGAGACGTTAAGGCGCTACCTGTATTGTCTTGTTAATACACTGGAGTTGTATTAAAGTTGGATCGTTTCTAAAAGTGTTTTAAAGTTAGAATACGGCCCACGGTACAGGCCTATAACCGCGAACCACTTCGTTCATCGAATCGTCTATTGGCATCACTCTCTTTCGTATATGCAAGAGCGATAGAGACGGGACCATCGTTTTGTCGATTATCGAACTTCGCGGTAGGCCCTCTGATTACGAATGAAACTTCGAAACGTTTATAAATTTAAAAAAGTTATTTTGGTCTCGGTCTTCACGTCTTCAGGTGTATTTTTAATAATTTTTATGCGCGATCGCTCATCTCAGTTACGTACACAATCTCAATTCTCATGGTACGAGAGTACGCATGTAAATTATAAATAACAACTTAATGTTTCAGGCGTTAAAGATAAGTAGTTTTAGTATAAAATGTTTTGTAACGGAGAATTTTACAATTACAGAATCGCCTAAGTAACCCGGTTGTATTTATATTGTAGATAAGATGCTGAGTCTTACGGAAGGTAGTCTATGCACGTATGAGGGTTTATAATTTTGGATGAAAAAGGTATTATAATCATAAAAAATAAACACGTATTAAGTTGTTTTTCTTCTAGTCGCTCCATAATAAACGTTTTTAACGCAAATTAAAGGCTTTTTACGATTCATTTGGAGTTTTGCCGACTCATTGTTATTAATGGACAGTACCAATACAAAGTTACAAACCCACTTATTTTGGGGCGTAACTATAATTAGGGTACTTATTTTTATATTATTACACATCGATCGCCTTAACTAAAGAATCAAACGATTAAACTGAGTACCTATAAAATTTTATAGAACTTCTTCCGCGCGAACGAAGGTTAGAGCGTAGGTATCACACTTGCGATTTGTGAGCGGGTTATGTATGGGAGCGAACACGCGAACACGCCGCGAGTTCGCCGCGTACGAGTTTTGTATAGAAACAAAGAATACTATATAGAAATCGCTTTCAAATCGCTCAAGTGTGATAAAGCCTTTAGTTTGGAGGTCGCTAGGAACAAATACCTAGTCTATTTAAAATGTATTTTGTATTAAATCTAGCGCTGAAGAAAATTGAATACTTTTGATATTCGCACTAAATTCCCAGTCTAGACTAAAAAAACGATCAAAGATTTTCTTCAAAATCACTAAAACCGCTTTGAAACATTGCTCATTTACATTTAATAATATACCTAAGCTGCTAGTTTATTAACCGACTTCAAAAAAGGAGGTTTTTTTATCATCATTTTTTTATGTGAATCGTGAACCGATTTTCAATTTTTTTTTAATCGAATGGGTATAACCCCTAGATGGTCCCATTGTCACCAAGTCGGGGTTTGATGATGAGATCCTGGAGAAATCGAGGGAACTCTTCAACTATTATAGGCACACTTATTCGCTATGTGCGAAGTCCATGGTTGGGTGTAACGAGAACGATCGCAGTGCTCAATGTGACAAGAAATGAAACTGCAAATCCCCCGTCTGCTGTCAAAATAGTGAATCAGCCAGTTACATTTCATATAAGCAAGGAATACAACCTATTTATCTCTCTCTCTTCCTAGTCGAATCCTCATGTCTGAGGGTCGTGACCACCATAAGTCGCTCTATGTTGTATTGCTCTCCATTCTGGTCGATTCCTTGCCTTCTTAAAGGAACCCTGGATCCCGACGCGTGTAACTACTACTGCGTGTACTATTTATAAAAAAGGATAAAAAGATTTTGACCACCTGCCCAAGAGATGGCGCCACAATCATGCACACAGCGAATAGTGATGTCACAATTTTTTACAGCAACTCGGCCACTTGCTCTTGGAATAGCGGATCCTAAGTGAAGTCGGTTCTTTTTTTGTTTAAAATTATTATTCCCAATCTACTTATCTGGAGAAGCAATCATTTTATTATATGAGGATATTTTAGTTCTACCTATATATGTCATCAATCATCATTCTCCTAGCGTCTGTCCCGGCTTATTGCCACGATTCTATTGAGCCCGGGGCCCCACAAATTGGCCTTAATGATTTCATTATTTCTTCCTAAAACTAAGAATTTAATGCTACTTAAGAATTTAGTAATTTAATATCATTTGACTCTACACATAGTGTTGTGTTCCTGCTGGTGAGTAAGATTGCCAAAGAGCTCAAAGAGGAAGCGTGTGTTACCGCAAGGGACCCTCTTGTTCCTTGTCGTCAACACAGTGAATCCTCCTGTTTGTAAAGGGTCGACAACGCGCATATGACACCTCTGGAGTTCCAGTTCCATGCGCTACGGTAACTGCTTACCTTCAGACGGGCCGTATGCTTGATTGCCGTCCTGGTATAAAAAAAATTAAGCTATTTTTTTGAAAGCACGTTTCTTTGATTCCATTTGTCCTTCAACCCTTGATTTATACAAACCCAGATAGCCAGGTCGTCATTAGGGCCGGCAATGATAAAAATTACGCAATACGTCACTGCCTGCGGGCCCCTGATTAATGCGCTGCGGAACCGCGGCGCGCGGCGGGACCCCCAAATTCGCTTTTGTATTTATTGCTTATCCATTTTATTGCGATCAACCTTTTTCGTGTTTACTGCTGTAGAATTTGGAACTGTTAGAATTGGGGTCTAATCTTTAATAGGCGCATAGGATTTTAAACTTTCGTGAGACTTACTAACACTTTAATCACTTCCAAACACTTCATACGGCTGTACTCACTTGTATGTAGTCACTACGCGCGACATGTTTCGGAGAGCTTAGGTTTCTATCCTCAATCACTAACTCAACCGACCCGTGACACGCCGCTGCGGAGCCGCGCTATCCACAAAAAATAAGCTACGCTGTACTTACTAGCCGTATGAAGTGAATATAAGGCGCATATGATTAAAAAATTTGGTATGATACGTAACGTGCGTGAAGTGAACCCCCCCCTGTTTATTGACGCGAAGTGCAAATTACAGACATTAATTGCCGAACTAGTCCACTAGATGGCAGGCGTTTGTACGTACTATAGTATGTGAGTCAAGTGGAGGCGCATTCTACTGGCGTGAAATAGTTTTAGTTTTCGATTTAGACCACAAGATGGCAGACGCTCCAATGCGCACGGTGTCTGGATTTGAGACGATCGCTCATTATACTAATTACACTTTTAGTCTGCATGTCCCAAGATCGAATCATAACAATAACTAAACCAGTAAAATAATTAAAAAAAAACCGACTTCACTTAGGATCCGCTATTCCAAGAGGAAGTGGCCGAGTTGCTGTAAAAAATAGTGAAATCACTATAGGTGTCCCTATATTAGTTGAAGAGTTCCCTCGATTTCTCCAGGATCCCATCATCAGACCCCGACTTGGTGACAATGGGACTATCTAGGGGTTATACCCGTTCGATAAAAAAATATATTTGAAAATCGTTTCACGATTCACGGAGATATCGAGTAACATACCTACATACAAAAAAAAAATTCAGACGAATTGAGAACCTCCTCCTTTTTGAAGTCGGTTAAAAAAGGTATTTATTAATGAAAAAGCGGGTAGTTTCGAGACATTAAAGAACATTAACACAGCCGTAGTAGTCTAATCCCGCCGCATGGCGATCACGTACCGCGGCGCGAGCAAACTCCGTAAAACCACCGGCCAGGGTTGCCACACTCCCAAATTGTCGATTGTTCGGAGTTCGCCCCGCAAACGGGAAAGTTTGCTACGGAAGTCATTGTTCACAGTGGAGTTAGCTATCTCATTTGGTTTAAAGGATATTGGTGGTTCAATGTGTCGATGGAGTTGGTTTTTGTTAAAGAACGTAGATAATTGTCTTTTAAACTCGTAATGAGTGTTATAAATTGAAGGTGAATAAAAACTTATCTACTCATAATGTATGTATTGTTCATACAAAACACCATGCACAACGTCGAGTTACTCAAAATTATTTTTATGTCACTTTGGGCGCTCATTTACCGCCCTAGGGCGCAGCGACAAATCTCACTTCACACCCAGGAGAAGACATAAAATTATGTACGCACCACGGGCGGTAATAAGGAAGGCCTCAGATCGCTTGTTTATGGCCCTTACCTTCGGTTCGGACCACAAATGCCAGCGATCAGAGGCCTTCTTTATTTTATCTCCCTAGGTACGTAATGTACTATTACACCATCTCATCTGTAATGCCGTAATAGTTAGATGTGTAAGGAGGAACCACTTCACGTGACTGTTATTTTTTTTTTTTTATTATTAGCCTGTTAAGGTGTCCCACTGCTGGGCAATATCTTAACAAATTAAAAAATAAAACCAATGCTGAAAAAAAGCATCTAGAATGTGAGTACGGTAGATACCCGAAGCCTCTGCCAAAGATAATATATATCTGCGTACTAAAATCTAAAAATCCGATGCATAAATTCTTGACAGTGACGGAATCGACAGTCATCGCCTAAGCAGTTCAATAGCAAAAGCAATTTTTCAGCCAGCCAGAATATATTTGCAACAGGCAACCCTAGCCGAGATTGCAACGAATGCGTTCAGAAATTCCGAGCGACGCCACTTCATACCCACTCGCGGTAAGTGCATTCTGTGAACGCGACCATTTTTAAATGAGGATCTTCCATTCCAAATTCGAATTTTGGAGACGGGTAATAGATTTTTGGCCAGGACTTCCGCTAAATGTTGCGAAGAGCTTAAGAGAGAGATGAAAGAGATGTTGATGAGTTAAGGGTAAACCATGAAAAAAGTAACTTTTGAGGTATGAATACATATTACCATACAAGTCTGGTTATATTTTATTTATTTAAACTTTATTGCACAATGTAATAAAGAGCAAACGGCGGACTTAATGCCGGGTATTCTCTACCCAGCCAACCATCGGAGCAAACAGTAGTGAGGTGTGGAAAATCAATGGCGTTTGCACACAAGCTAGTAAAATCATTCTAATATTAATTTACAAGTATGTCATTGCATGTCTACATGTATTTCTTAATTTAAATTAATCTAAAAAGGCTCTAAAGTACCAACTAAAGTATGTAACTTTCATAAACCTAAGGGAAGAGCGGAGCCTCCCAACACAGGCTTTCCTTTGCTTACTGGGTGGCTCCATCCCCTGTATCATGACCATGTACGCTTTTATGAAATAAAGAATTTTGTATTTTGTATTTTGTATTTGTATTTGTTTTCTTTCAGTCCTAGAGTACAATATATACTAATATTGAGTTTTGGGGGTTAAAATTGTATTTTCGGTTTATTTTATATTATAACAATATCTGTTAGTATTAAATGGTGTAGGATGCAACTCAGTTGTGTTACTTGAATCGTAGCATTATAACTGTGTGTATGATTGTGGTGCCATCTGTTGGGCCTGGACTCAATTTTTTTTTCTTATTTATGAATGACACGTACTCCAGTTGATCTAGTTGAGGTGACATAGGTGATGTCAAATATTTTGAAATTTGATATTGACAAGAGCCCTGGGAAGCAGTGGTGGCGCGTCCCTAGAACTCGCTTCCCACCGGCTTGCCTATTTTTTGCCACTGCTGGGCAGTTTAATTTCTTATCACATTGTGCACTGCGATTGTTCACGTTACCCACCATGCACTTCAATACAAGTAACATTGCTCCTGTTTGTTAATCTCTCTATTCTGTAAACAGTTTATATTGGGGTAATCTAGTCTATGGTCCAGCTAGACGTCGAGTTGCAAGTAGAAATTGCATGCGATTGGCCGAATTTAAATTGAGTCGTACATTTGTGATATGGTTAGTTTGAGGCTAGTTGTGTCTGGAATAAGACGAAGTTGCATTTAGGTTTCTAAGTTAAGAGTCGCCAGGACGCTCGCCTTCCCATACAAACGTAGTTCAGCTCTCATTTTAAAACGACATGCTTTAGAACCACGAAATTTGGCATGGGCATTCTAATAGTACAGATCTATGTCGGTAATTCGTCTTCGTTGGTAAACATTGTAATACAAAGAAAATACAGCCAGATACAGATTTACATACAAAACTTATTTTTGCTGTGTTTTATTTGTATTACAATATTTAGCAACGAAAACAAATTACCGACATAGATCTTTACTATTAGAATGCCTGTGCCAAATTTCGTGGTTCTAAAGCATGTCGTTATAAAATGAGAGCTGCACTAAGTTTGTATGGGGACGCGAGTTCACGCGAGCGTCCTGGCGACTCTTAAAGTCTTGGGTCTACTACAACTCGGTTCAGAAGACAAAAGCTAAATTCTGTCACTCTCTTTTTAAGCGCGATTACCGCGAATAAAAGGGAAACACTGTAGGCACGATTAGTATGGGAGCTTATCTATAAAACTACGATTTACTTGTATGTTAAATATAAAATACTGATATTTTTGTATTAGCGTGTTGGAATTTTGTGTTTAATTACAGACGTATAAGTCATAGAACTAAAGACATACAACTATTTAAAGACGTAACTTCGGAATTGTTTTCTATCGAGCCGAATTCGACCAATCCTGTATCGAACTTAATACAGTTCTTCAAAATATAATGCATTTTTTTTCCAAAACAGTTATTCCTAAAAGAACTGTTTAAGTAACCTCAGTTTCAAGGTCATCGGCTGTTGTCAACCTCTTAATGTTTTTAGTGATTTGAAACTACCCTCTTTCCTACAATATTTAATTTTACATCTGTAATGTACTAGAATGTATGCAATGTAAACAGTACGAGTAATGTATTTATGTCAGATCAATGTATCACATCTACAGAGTGTTTCCTGTAATACGAGCAATAAATTAAAACGTAGATTCTACTCCTCAAACAACAACATTTTTGTTCAACAACTTTTAAAAAAGATGTATTTTGTAGATTGCCTCTTTTTCATACAAACTAAATAGTATTTTCAATGTACGTTAAAATCCGTCTACTTGACATTGCTTGTCACCCTACAGACATAATCAATGTCGGAATACATCGCGTGTTCGGAAAAACTTTAAAGTGTCCTAATCAAACCATAAGTTATTTTTAAAAGTGGCTGAACAAACGTCGTCTGGTTTGAGGAGTAGAATCTACGTTTTAATTTATTGCTCCTATTACAGGAAACACCCGGTATACATGTAACTTCTAAAGCTTCCCAGCTCTATATCTTATAAAATTCTTATTAGCCGTATCTAAGGTAGGGAGTGACCCTCCAGGGGTGCCAAGTGCTATACTTTAACGTATAACTAAATAATAGCTGCTATTTGATTAGGACTTATCAGGGGCCGGCCCTACTGTGGGGGACAAACGCATTTCCAAATGAGATTTCGACAATTTCGTACAAAATAAAACTTGATATTTAATGAAACTTTATTATTGAAGAAGACTTGAAGAGGTTTGAGCTATGTTATTATTTGTTACATTTTCCTTTATGTATGTTTATATTTATATTCAAAATCATTATTCAAATATTAAAGCTGTGAAGAATTCGGTCGTCACTACCTTGCAGACACACTTATGGTAGTACAGTAAGATTTTTTTTAAGATGTCGGAATTGTGGGTAGGAATCCCTAGTAAGATTCCAACATCTTAAAATACTACTTACCTTACATACAACGCCAAAAACATGTATACAATTTTGAACCTTATTACATTGGAGTGAAAGATCCAAAATTCTATAATTATTTTTGGCGTTGACTGTACCTAGCTTTCGCCGCTTAGTCAACTAGCGCTTACCAGTTCTTATAAACGAAAATATGTCATATACAAAGGAAAAAGTGACTGCTGATGCCTAAGACACTCGACTGACAGAAGAAAGTTAGGCATCCACCATTCTAGAAATAAATGACAGTCTTACAACAGTTATAACTCTAAGGCATCGTCCTAATAGAACGCGAATGGGCGATCATCGTAAGTTCGCGCGAATTTTAGTCGTACGAACGCACGATCAAACATATTGAACTCGAATAGGTGTCGACTGTCGACAATTGCACAATCGCGCGATTGTCAGTTTGGACACCTATTCGAGTTCAATATCGAACGTTCGCACAAGAAAAATTCGCGCGAACCTACTATGATCGCCCATTCGCGTTCTACGAGTATTAGAACGATGCCTAATCATCATTTTTGCACATTCGTCGTGCAAGACATAATTACAGGCGACTGTACCGTAGGTGTTAAAGTTTATATTATACAAAGATTTCTACGTAATGTACACGGAATGTACGCCACGAGCTTCAATTAAACTAGAACTTACTTACTAAACCTCGTATTTAACATGCCCATGTTATTGTAAAAGTTACTTTAGCTTATGTGAATAAAGTACATAGTTTCAAAAGTATATTTTGCGGTAGTCGAGTCGGCGCAGCGGGGTGCGAACGAAATTAAACCGCAGGGGTCGATTTTTAAAGCTAACACCTGTTTTAATTTTGTCGCACACTTTTGATTCACTTAGAATTATCGTGAATGAAGTCAACATTACCCTACTTTTTATTATATTGTGCACACGTACCTGTAGTTTATTTTTTTAAGATGTTGGAATCTTACTATAGAGTTCTACCTGCAATTCCGACATCTTAAAAAATTCATATTATGCACACCGTACACGTCAGTTGTAATCAGAGACTATAGAGATATAGACGACCACAGCCTAAGAACTTTTTGAAGCTCATGTCGATTGCGCCATCTATTTCAAAGCCACCTGTGGTCGTCTATATCTCTATAGTCTCTGGTTGTAATTAAGAACTATTTTGCGTCCATTTTTGATGATTAAAGGCATAGTGCTTTCACACATAGAATCAGTCTTTTCATAGGCGTAATAAGCTGACTTATAACGAATGAACCAACGAAATAAGGGAATGGAAAAAGTCAGTTCCATAATTTTAACGTACAAGTCAGCCGTAGTAGCTAAGCGGGTAGGGTGTTCAAAATGAGCTAGACACGACTTTATTGTTAAGAGAATAAGAGCGTGTGTAGGATATTTTGAACAGCCTACCCGCTTAGCTACTTCTGCTGCTGACTGTACAAGCAACTAAAGCGGTCCTGCAAACAAAATAAAATCCAATATAATATTACCCTTGTTTTTTCAAATGTTGCAACAATAATCCGCAACTTATAAAGTATGAATATTATTGCTCGTGGAACCCTCTGGACAAACACAACTGAATGGCCAAATAAATTCATATTTCCGATACTAATCCTATTGCAAATAGCGTAAAAGATTGGTACATATTAGTTCGGTAAAGGGGAAGCAAAGTGTGCAACTAATACATATGAGTATGTTTGATATAAGGAATGTACATAATACACCCCTTGGTAAAACAGGCCGATAAGTTATTGAGATATATCGTCACTACTTTGAAAAAACACTGGTATCTCATACTTCTTCTCTAAGTTGAAACGCAGTAACTCTATATGCATCGCAAACTAGTTACCACATTTGTCTTTTGAGTGACAGAACAAGATACAAGTTTGTTTCAAAGTATAGTGACGATGTGTATGTCAAGGAAATAGTGTTGGCATCCGCTTAGTGTACCCCTTTTCATTAAATTGTCGAAAGGGCCTCTGCGCGTTGGCTTCGGCTCCGCATACGCCTCCCAAAGGTCCGGAACACCATTGTAACGTGGTCGGGAAAGACATACAAATTGTTTGTAAACATTATATAATATTCTACGCAAACTTGTACTTGCATCCCTGAGGAGTTAAACGCAAACGCTTCTATCACTTACTGGAATCCAAACCACCAAAGATTCCAAGTATAAGTTCCATCTTAGCACCAAAGGACGAGCTAAGTTCCAGTCTCAGTCAATTATGCAGTTCCAACACGAACCCGATCTGATCCCGCTAAATACCTAAGTTATTCAGACTTGGGGAAGTCGAGCATCGATTTGTGAAGCGGGACCAATCATGCATCGGAATACGTACAGTCGCCATCAAATATATCGGAGCGGCCAGGGCACTCAAAAATATCGGAACATGCACTATATCGCCTTGAAAATAGAGGCATTGTTCAGATGTTAGCCATGTCAGATATGACACAATAGTGAGAGCGACGAAACCCCTGTCGTTAGTTTGCTATACTATGCTTATGTCTAGTTCCGGACATCTGGCAGCTGTTAAGTGGTGGAGGTCAAAAAATACAAAAAAAATGTATACAAATAATTATATTATTTCATTGCGATAAGTTTCTGATGGGGGAAAGTAGTCCAACTCCAAAACGACGTATAACATAGTTTCTGTTTCCAAAATAATACGCAATATCTTTTTTAGTTTTTTCTAATTTGAAAAAATAAGCCTTGTCCTCTAAGTATAAGTAAAACAACTTCAGCAGTTTTATCTATTTCGGTATTACTTACCATTATCCAATAAAAAAATTTGCTAGTCTGTTACTCTGACCTCCACCAATTAAAAGCTGCCAGATGCCCGGATCTAGCAATAAGGACCGTATTGCAATCTTACCACACGGGTTTCGTTGCTCTCATTATTGTGTCATATCTGACGTGGCCAGCTCTTAGTCCAATATATTCATGTCTGTTGGCGCCCGCCGACATCTGAGAACAAATCCTCTTATGAAATGTAAAAAACTCTGGCTTCAAGTTTCAAAAGCTATTGTAGTCTACTCAATGTACTCTAATATAACTTCTACAACTAGGACCAATCTTGACACCTCGTGTGATTTATTAAACTGATTAAACAGTGTGGACATTCACAGGACATAATTTTATTTCGACAGTCCGGAAAAAAACAATCCGATGCAACAACGGTACCGATTAACCCACATTAATCAATGTTGGAATTGCATTAGACAGCTGAGAAGACCTATTTTAATTGTATTTTGCATAGGACCATGCAATTTTTAAATCCATTAAAACGACTGGCGAATTGAGACTTTTTTTGTTAGCAAGTAGCCTATTTAAATATATAGAAAATCTGTGAATCAATGTTGATAATATTTTTATTTTTCAGGTAAGATGGGGAAGGCTGATGCTTGGGTGGATCAGGTACCCGCCAGAGAATATCTAATATAAGCTCATCAAATATGGAAATGAGGCTAGTTTGACACAAGACATGTAACTCACGAATTATTGCTGTAAATACCTACCTTCGTATCTAAATAGGTTGATATAAGCTTAGACTTAAATATATAGTAGACGGTCATAGTCTAAAAACTTTTTGAGGCTCCAAATATTTAGCGCCATCTAGTTCAGAGCCACCTAAACAGAGCCAATATGTATGAGATAAAATCAGCGCCACCTAGTAACGACTAGTGTACTACTAGTACGTTATTCGTTACTAGGTGGCGCTGATTTTATCTCATACATATTGGCTCTGTTTAGGTGGCTCTGAACTAGATGGCGCTAAATATTTGGAGCCTCAAAAAGTTCATAGACTATGGCCGTCTACTATATAGGTATTTAAGTATATGATATAAGTATAGTTAAAACGATCGCCTTACCTAGTAACATACCGTTTGGAATATTCCTATTCGTATATTATTGTTAGAAAGTCGTGAGGTACAGGAAAGGATTTTTTGAAATTTAATTTCTAAAGGGGTGAAAAGGGGGTTGAAAGTTCTTTACGTCTTCTACGTGGGCGAAACTGCGGGCGGAGACTAGTCATGATATCTAATTGTAATTGAAACACGTTTTGAAGTAGCATATTTACTTCACGTTTATAGAAGTTTTACTGTCTCTGAATTCTTCAGGAATTCTCAAGGTATTCTATAAACTCTACACATCCAATCACAGTTGGAATATTCCAAAGTCTTCGTATATTCTAGACTTGTGTGTCAAACTATTTTAATAACGTACGACTTTGAATTCTTTTATGAGAATATAAAGTTATATCGTCCTTTATAACAGCTGGGAGTAATAAAAACTTATTAATGGCTCTAAGTGAGTTCCAAAGTAATATTTGCGAAATGTTTCTAGAAATTGCTTGTTTAGTACAATTATAATATACCTCTCTGAATTAACAACCAAAGTCTAAGCTAAGCTGGTGTGCTTTGACTTTATGTCCTCATAAATATTATATTCTACCTCGATCCTACCCACAGATAACCTCAACCACTAGATTGATCGTAAGTACAACTCGGGGTCACCAGACATAGGTGCTCCCGTACTAATTTTGTATGAGAACGCGACCGCTTATTTCAGTTGAGTTACCGTTTTTGATCATTACTCATATGAATTAAAAATATCCACAAAAATCTAGTTACAGGGGTGATCCTGGATTGTTATACTACAAATTGGTGTAGAATGCTATTGAGGTGTGCTGTTCGGATCGTAGAAATTTACGAATAAAATTGCGCTTATGTGTGGTGACCTCGTGCTCCCTGTAAAAGTTTAATGATGAGGTGTCTGTGTAGTCTGTGATCCTACCACAAATCATTTGAAGACACGACAGTTAGTTTTCTGTAAAAATGTTGAAAGGAGAAATACCGGCAATATTGTTTTTCTTAATAATACAACAGTTCTGAGTCGAGTGAAGAACCTATATCCCATAGTTGCGGGTTAAAAACTGACCTGAGGCAATGTATTTTTCTTTTATTTGAATAAAACAATACCTAGTGTCTTACAGTCTACGTGATCGAATCAGAAATGAGGAGATCCGTAGACGAACTAAAGTTACCGACATAGCCCACAGGATTAGCAAGCTGAAGTGGCAATGGGCAGGCCACATTGCACGCAGAGCAGATGGCCGATGGGGTCGAAAAGTGCTCGAGTGGAGACCACGGACTAGCAAGCGCAGCGTAGGACGTCCACTCACAAGATGGACAGACGACTTTATAAAGGTCGCCGGAAGACGCTGGATGCAAGTCGCTTCCGACCGATACTTATGGAGGTCCAAAGGGGAGGCCTATGTTCAGCAGTACGGCTTATGGCTGAGATGATGATGATTATGATGATGATGAGTACCTAGTGTACGGGGTTTTGTAAGACTAGACAACGCGTGTGTAGCATCTCTGGAATTCCAACGCTCTAATACCATTATGAAGTCTGAATGCTTGATTTCCACCGTCGTGGTGATTTAAAAACAAACTGAAATTGGGTACATAAAACAAACTCGAACTGATGCAGTTTATTATTTTCCACATACTCGATACCACTGAATTTGTGACATTCGTTAAAAATAGACATTTACCATTCCGATTCACATTTTACACGACCACGATAAATTTAGTCGCGGCAGTAGCGATAAATTCCCTATTTAAATATGAATGACAGCTCAGCGGTTGAAATTTGAATAGCACGCAATTAAAGGAAAAATAATATTTTCTGTTATGCGGGGTATTAATAAATACGAGATGGTTGGTGTCATGTCATAGTTCGCGGAAAGGATTTTATATTTTAACTTTCATTGGTAATTAAATGTTACGAAATGTATGCCAATATAGGATGTTTTTTCAATAATTAGCCATATCCTATGGCTATGGCTATGGGCCTATGGGGGCCTTAGAGTCCAATTTAATAATGCGTTCCGGATGTTGATGGGGCTGCCCCGTTACTGTAGCGCATCGGGGATGTTCGCAGCGGCGCGCGTGGACTGTTTCTACTCGACCATGCGTGCACGCGCAGCATCCCTGGTGCGGCGGGTGCGCAGCAGCCCCAACAACATTCTGCGAATGATAGCGGACAGGGTTGACTGCCCCTACATGTCGCACTGCGAGGGACTTCATGCCCCTATCAGTGTTGTCCTTTTTTAAAATTATAAGGCTTATCTGAGTGTATTAACCCCTTAGCATGTAAGTCTTACTAATGTGATATGTGTCAATGGTTACACGAAATAAAAATATTCATTCATTCATTCATTCATTCATTCATTCATTCATATTGTGCTAGGTGATTTGGTAGGCCATACTAAACAACTTATACTATGGGGCCAACTCCGAAATCTCAAATTTTTTTGGCTGTGTCATACATTTCAGCCGATCTGACGTTAACGTTTTGTATGGGGACGCCACATATTTATTTAAAATACCTAGTTAATATAATTTGTGGTTGTTTTTCTTGTCATATTCAAACCCTTAACTGTGAGCCAAATATCCTCAATAACAGGGTCGATGATGCTACCCAAATACCCACAACTCCTCAATATCTTGATCTCCACATAATCGGTACAGTAATACAGTCACAAATATCTGAACAACGCCTCTAGTATCTTGGCGATAAAGTGCATGTTTAGATAATTACACATGCATTATGAGCGGATCCAGTTACTCAAGGTTAGGGAACATACCCAAAGTACGTGACCCATTTTTTCAGTTTTTGACAGAACCTAAGACTCCCCCCCCTCCCCCCTGTGACCTAGAGTAGTATTTTGACGACCCTCTCCCCCCCCCCCCCTAAACGGGTCACGTAGTTTGGGTACGTTTCCTTATCACGATATAAAAGTCCAGGGAAAAATACCAAAATTTCTCAATTAGGCTCGCAATATCAAGACAAATATGGTGTACCTCAAGGCTACCTAGGCCTGCAATTTAAACTCAATCTTTTATATGACATTAGTGATAATTTTATCAGAAGCCTTGATATCGGTTTTTTTGGTTGGAATCAATCAGCATAACATAACGGGCCCGTAATGGCGTACCAAAAGGAGAGATAACCCGATGGCCTCGTTATAATTCAAGCGAAATTATACGTGTCCTTATATAATGCTTCCTTTTTATGGATTCCTATTGATTTTGCGGAGGCGGTGTATCGGGGGTTTCTCTTTCATGCAGGCATTATGTACGCGCTTTGTTACGTAACTTACGTACAAATTAGGATTTACTGAAATGAAAACCTACAAATTAAAATAACTAATCACCAAAATTGTCAAGAACTTGAAATTAACATACCATCTAGTCAAATAGCCCACAGCCCACCCCGCGCCGTTCCTGACGTAAATGTTCCCAAATCGCTTCCAGCATTACCACGCTGAATCGCAATAATATTTGAACATTACAGCATTAATATTTGTC
The DNA here is from genome assembly GCA_911728535.1 of Pammene fasciana. Taxonomy (NCBI): domain Eukaryota; kingdom Metazoa; phylum Arthropoda; class Insecta; order Lepidoptera; family Tortricidae; genus Pammene; species Pammene fasciana. Next base: position 28,348,998 of record OU452273.1, on the reverse strand, counting down.
GTATCGTTGGAGCATGAAACATAAAATGACCATTGATTTGATTGATTTGGCCACTCCAAACAACGAAAAATCAAGCTTATACTTTAAAGTTTAAACTCTGTATCCCACTTCTGAACAATTCAATAAATATGCTGAAACGTTAGCTGGAATAGTTGGAAGAGATATCATAAAAAATAAGTTCAACGCTTTCTTCAATTCCGCCATGAAATTTGCCACGGATTGTCCATTGCTTTGCCGACATTGCCGGAATTTAAATCTTTCTGCGACTACCGACGGTTTTGGTTGCAAATAATTAGCCATTATTTTAATCACTTCAGCATATTTATATTCACATGGTTTCTTCGGGCTGCACAGATTCACCATGAGTTCATATGCAGGATCTCCTATGCCACTTATTAACGTAGGCAGCTTCATGTCGTCCGCTACCTTATTCACCAAAAAGTACATTTCTAGCCGATCACAATATGTTTGCCAATTTCCACCATCTAGATCGAAACACGCGACTTTTCCTATTATTCCCACGGTTTGTGCCATCTTCCACGCTAAATAATTTTAATCCCTCGTCAGCCAATGCAATATATAGGATTTGTGGCTAAGTAAAACACCCGCTTGGTTGATAGATTTATTCGGACTGACGGTCACACACGAATATGTATCTACCTACATAAGTAAGTACATATATAACACTTTGTACCTAATTTAGATACTGTCGCGTCACACTTGTGCTAACCGTGCTTTATTGTAACGTTTTCAAGCAAAAGGTACAGATTGTTGGTTGTTAATGGAGTTTATTTCTAAATTAATTACTATCGCAGTAATGCCTTATTGACAATCGACAATGATGTACCTTTTTCTTGAAAACGCACATTTGTTTAGTTTCTACGAGTACTTCTTTTTATTATTATATTAATACATTTAAGGTACAGTCAGCAGCAGAAGTAGCTAAGGCGGCAGCGTGTTCAAAATGATCTAAACACACTCTTATTCTTTTAACAATAAAGTCGTGTCCGGCTCATTTTGAACACCCTACCCGCTTAGCTACTTTTGCTATTGACCGTGCAATACATTGCGATAAAATAATTTCTTCTGCTCCAGACACATTTTCCTATTCAATCAAACCGGCTATCAATCAATTACGTTACAGCATTACATCCGCAACATAAGCGATTATTCGTCCGTCAAATGGGCCGTAAGCCTGAACAAATCTACGACTAATACCGTGCGAATCGTACAAGCACTCAAGAGCCTGCCGATTGATTACTTGAGTGACACACGGACAGATAAGTGGAGCTTCAAGCTTTTGATAGATAAAGGATTAGTCTTATAGAGAAATATCGTTGGAGAAATGGACGCCTTTGTTCGTTCATCGTCATCATCATTATCTCAGCCATAAGACGTCCACTGCTGAACATAGGCCTCCCCTTTGGACCTCCATAAGTATCGGTCGGAAGCGACTTGCATCCAGCGTCTTCCGGCGACTTTTATAAGGTCGTCTGTCCATTTTGTGAGTGGACGTCCTACGCTGCGCTTGCTAGTCCGTGGTCTCCACTCGAGCACTTTTCGACCCCATCTGCCATCTGCTCTGCGTGCAATGTGTCCTTTGTCCGTTGCCAAGGACTATTTCTAAGCATTGTGCCATAATATTATCTTAGTTTTGTTACTATCTTAATTACATCATCATCATCATCTCAGCCATAAGACGTCCACTGCTGAACATAGGCCTCCCCTTTGGACCTCCATAAGTATCGGTCGGAAGCGACTTGAATCCAGCGTCTTCCGGCGACCTTTATAAGGTCGTCTGTCCATCTTGTGGGTGGACGTCCTTAATTACATAATGTCATATAATTATTAAACGGTAAAATAAAGAAAGATACTTGTGTTTGGGTTGGGTATTGGGCACTTCTTTAAGGTTGTCGCACACCAAAATGCCTTACCGGATCAGCACCGCCTCAACTCGAGATCAAAGTTCACTGGGTGGCGAGCTAAATAAAAAATGGAAACAGCTACGAGAAGTACAGCACATCCCTACACATTTCTATTACAATTACAGTTGATTTTCAACGTCTTTTTAAAAATGAGGTAGGCACGTTTTGTATTTCAAACTACAGAATGGCCAAAAAAACTAAATTCCTGTTGGCTGTAAGGTTTTAGGACGCTACCAATCCTCCCTAGATGGTTTTGGAACCTCTAAAGATTTGATTTTTCGATTTTTGTATGGCTATTGAGCGTCGGCGGCGGCGGCGGCCTCAGATCGATTTGATTTCTAGACTTTTGTTTGGCCGTTGAGCGACGACGGTGAGAAGTGGCCATACAAAAATCCAAAAATCTAATCGACCTACGAGGTTCCAAAACTATCTAGGGAGGATTGGTTGCGTCCCAAAACCATACAGGCAACGGGAATATAGTTATTTTTTGGTCACTCTGTATAAAGCTCTCCTATTTAGGTACGCCACGCATTGCTTGTCAGACGATTGTTTTTATTCAGGGACTAGGTTGATACTGATATGTACATTTAACAAAACTGAAACTCCACATATTTGCTCGCTATCTCGACTCGTTATACGTACAGGAATAATATATTTAGTACCTCCCTTATTTATAGAGGAGCGTAGCAAGCAATAACGTGTCGACAGCAAAACACGTGCCTGAACACGCCTAATAATATATTCACAGACTCGAACTTAGTCCTAAGAAATAAGGTTCACTATTGTTCGGATATTTTTGAAACCGTACGCTGTGTATTTGCGGTAGCGACCTTTGAACTAAATTGAATTCGAGGCTTCTAAGACTTATGTTAACGCCATTTTGGTGCGTGATTTTACATTATTGTTTTACATATAAGATCAATTCAATTAAGAGTGTCTTACCTAAATATTAATAATTTTGTAATTTAATATTAATGCACTGATATTTAATAAAGAACGGGATACACAATCAGCCTTTTTTTGTGTGTATTCTATTAATGTGTATTCTGCTAGATGTGACATGTAGAACAAATTTTGTGCGTCATGTTTGGCGCTTGAGAGCAGAGTTGTGACAGAATCAAAGAGTAATAGTCTAGATTTGTAGTGAATTTCACTAGACAACTTTTGGGACTACAAAAATCTAAGGGATGTCATCTCCTGTTACTCAATGCCCCACAATATGTATTTAAGAACGACTCATACAACAGTTTATCGGTCGGTTTTATATGCCTTTAGTCAGTGAAAACACTGACCGAAACTTTAAATCTTGTTTGAAACTGTACATCAACTAAATCTACTTATTAAGGATATAAAATAAAAGCAAAAATGTTTGCTTACGTTGTATACAACATGTAATACTTACTACTCAAAAATATACCTGTTACTCAGTCATCTGGAATCGATAAGTTTTTCAGATACGATAATATTTCGTTGTAAGTACATTGATGTTACCACCAAGAAAATGTTGCAATATTTGCAACAAAATTAAGATTCAACGAGGGTGACAGCCCCTGTCCGAAGATGGCAAAGAAATATTTAACAATTCATAACAAGTCAGGGAACTTTCGGAGACAGATGACAATGATTACATCAGTTACTTTAGAAATAAACATTACATAAAAGATTGTAATCAAAAGTACCTAGTAACCTGTCACGTCTGAAAATATGAATTCATTTAATATAGGAAAAACTTATATCCAAGATTGTATGCCTTGGTAATAGAATCTTGGGTACATTTATATTCGTGCATCATCATCATCATATATTCAAGAGCTAGGCTCTTGTCGGTGGAGCAATTTCCATGCCTGTCTGTCATTTGCCTTCTCCTTTACAGCCTGATAGGACACGACGTTTATTTTTTCCTTTACTTGATCCATGTATGCTCTCCTTGGCTTTCCTGACTTCCTTTCTGCTTCAACTCTACCTTCTATGATGTTTCTTATAAACTCATCGTGCCGTAGCAGGTGTCCAAGCATCTTCCCTCTCCTGTTATCTATGGTCTTCAACATACTTCCCTTCTCTTTTACCATACTTAAAACTTCTTGATTGGTTTTCTTTTCGTTCCAGCTTTTTCATTTGTTACAATTAATGTAAATACTATCCATATTTTCAGACGTGACTGTACGTACATTTTATGAAGAGTACTGTCAAAAAGTTATAATCAAAATGGAATCACGCAATTCACGCATTAGTTATGTGACAATAATAGTCATAAGGTGTGTCTTTTCGTATTAGCTTATTATTATAATATAGATATAGATAGCAAGTTAGTACCCTTAACCTGATTTTGAAATGAAACTGTTGTTACCTATGATTGCAACTTTTTAAATAACAGAATAATAATTTTGTAATAAAAAAAAATTACTACTTGTAATAATGGTATCTTAAAAAAATACTTAAAAATTCGAAATAAATCACCAAATAATAATTTGGTAATATTCAATCAATTGACTGAGGATAGAGTCAATATTGTTGTCACTAAGTTAGGTTAAGTATAGTTTTTAAGTTCTGGTTGCACTGAAAATCAGCGTTGTGGCTACCCTGTCAGCCTCATGCTGTTTTGCATGCTGCATGCATTTTGATGTAAATTATTTTTTTTGTATAAAACTCTATGTTATAAATCTTGAACACATGCTGATTACTAGCGCAAAAGCATGCCACTATTGAGCAATTTGCTACTTAGTAGCATATGTGTATAAACATAAGCAATATAAGCATACTCATTTCGAGTTTGCTCAAAATTCGACGGTCGTTCGATTTTTGGGCATGCTTTTTTTAGCATGTGTACGAGTAACAGTCGCATAATTGTTATGCTTTCTCTTTGCACCAAATAAAATTTTCTTTTTTCATAATCTTCAGTAGCGACTAGTAGACTTCTCGTAATTTATTTACCATCTGGATTCTCCAAAATGACAACATCTTGTGCTTTTCTTTTCCCTTCGCATGACCATCCGATTTCAGCCAAACCCCACTCAGACAATAAAAACTCTATACCCTTTTCACTTACCGCGCAGCGCCAATCCTGGGAAAGGGCTCTTGAAACCTGTCCCATTGTGGCGTCCCGTACGTGTGTTGCGGCCTTAGTGATTGATGACCCAGTGTGTACTCGGCTTTACGTCCGAGGTTAAGGCGACTAAAACGCCTTTGGGTAGAATTGTGCCAGTTTAGCCGGAGGTGTTTTTTAGACTGTTTGGTTTATAATTTGTGATATTTAGACAGAAAGAACTGGCGGTAAGACGTCCGACTTTAAATCGGAGGTCTCGGGTTCAAAACCCGGCTCGTACCAGTCGCTTTTCGGTGAAGGAAAACATCTCGAGGAAACCGGATCTAATTCCAATAAGGTCTAATTTCCCCTCTGGAAGATCAGACGGTAGTCTCTTTCGTAAGAACTAGTGCATTCGCCAATTCATAGGATTAGATTTCTAAACGGAACCCAGGCTCAATTGAGCCGTGGCAAAAACTCGGATTCAGAGGTTGACGATGTTTAGCGCGGCAAGAACGTGGGAATTTAAATTCTTTTTTTTTTTTACTAAGAATACATGTTGTGTTACACAAATAGGAAAAGAATACGAAATATACATTTTTAAAGTAGCTAAGCCACGTATTGTTTTCCGCTTTTATGGGCGATAAAAATAATGCTATAAGGTTCTCGACAAAGGGTCGTCAGGTCGTTACATTCTGATATAAATTTTACGATAATAAAAAATACAGGGGTGGTAACCCTACGAAATATGAATATAAATCCGATGTGCGTGTTTCTCAATGGATAAAATGCAATCGGGAATATTAATGTAATTAACAGAATATCAGAGCAATGTATCTTTGTTAAAATGATGAGGGTGGTGCGTGGAATGGGCGGATATTTTGTATAATTTAATAAAATTATTATGTTTTCCTTAATGACTTGTATTAATTAATCGTGTTTGTAATCATATGTGACGCAGTTAAATGAAATCTAAATGCGGCAACGCCTATAAGAAGATTAGCGTAAAAGTAACCCATAAACTTATACCTACTCATATACTTATTATATTGTATGTGACATGTTTTTTGCTTTCCTCTTCTGCATAAACAATAAAAATGTGACGTTTTCAAGTAAAAGATACATGATTGTCGGTCGCCAATAAGGCGTTACTGCCATAAAAAATCACTTAGAAATATACTCTAATTAACCGACAATGATGTACCTTTTACTTCAACTGTCACACACTTCACATATACTTACAGTCCGTGAGCTTTAAGAAGAACCTTCGGGAATCGGCGATGATACACGAAGATAATATTGCTGTTCTGCTTTTTCATGTGTCACTGGTGATTGATACACGACGTCTCTTTCTACAACCCGAAGGTTCTTTTTAGAGCTCACGGACCGTACTCAACTGTCCATCTATAACATAGGGCAGATGCCCCGGTTTTGGCCACTTTAAGGAGAGTTTGACTGTTCAGATGTCCGTCATTTTGTGTCAATAAGGAATTATGACACTTATTATGTGCATAATCACTGAGAATTAATTACTATATTTATATGAATCTCCGCTGTTAAGATTCTGTCATTGCATCTAATTTTTTATTTAATGAAATGTCAGAGAGGGGCCCAGGAGCCACTTTTGGCCAGTTTTGACCCAGTTGTGGCCACACCTATTGTGCCAGTTTTGGCCACATTTAAAAATATGAATGTTTCCAATTATATATCATAAAATATTAATATCAGACGGTAAGTTTACATTTCAGTACAACTTACCGTCTGCTAAAACTGAACAAAAAAACCTGCCACGTGCGTGTCGGCCCACGCATAATGGAGGGTTCTGTATAAAGTAGTTTTTTGAGCATAACTCAAAAATAGGTAAACCGACAATGTTCCAAAAGACCGCAGCACCTACTACAAAATGGAAAAAAAATACACATATTTCCTTACTAACTTAAGTATTCATCGTTAGGATTGGAACAAATGTGTTTTTTTAACCGATTTCAAAAATGGAGGTTATTCTCAGTTTGACCCGTATATTTGTTGACGATTATCTCGCGTTTGGCTGTACCGAATTGGATGCGGTTTTCAAAAAAGTATTAGTTACACTCTGGAGAAGGTTTAAGTATAGACAAAGGGGTCATTCATTTATTACGTAAGTCAATTTTTGCCACTTTTTGACCCCCTTCCGCCCTACGTAAGAAAAAATCCTCCTATTGTAAGTAGAAGTAAGGCATGGTCAATCCCCTCCCCGCCTAAATTGTCTTGCGTAATAAATTAATGGCACCCAAAAGGATATCCGTGACGTCGTCCGCGTTGATCCGTTATTAAGCGATATATTATTAGTTCAACTCGACCGATTTTTAACCGCATTAATAACTATAATACTAGTAGCAAAGCAAAGTAATATTCATCTTCTCCTTTCTCTTCTTCTGCTTCATCTTCTTATCATCATCATCTTCTTATTAATCTTCTGCATACTTAGTCTTCATCTGTATCTTCTTAATCGCAGTTTTCTGCATATTCTTTATCTTGATCTTCATCATTATCTAATTCTTCGTATTCTTCTTCTTTACCTTCATCAACATTTTCACATTTTTCATCGTCTTCTTTATTATCTTATTCTTGTTCTTCATTCTGAACCTCATTTATTACTCATTATCTTCTTCGACGTCATCATCATTATATTCTTCTTCTTCACCTTCACCTCCTTCACCTTCTTCGTCGACTTTTTCATCAACTTCTATTTCATCTTCTTCTTCGTATTTTTCTGATGAAAAAAGATGAAAAAAATACGAAATGTAGATTAAATAGAAAGTAGATGAAGTAAAAGGCGATGAAGAAGGTGGCGTTGAAGAAGAAGAATATAATGATGATAACGACGACGAAGATGATAAAGAAGGAGATGAGGATGGAGAAAATGAGGAATAAAGAGATGATAAAGAAGAAGACGATGAAAAATATGAAGATGTTGATGAAGGTAAAGAAGAAGAATACGAAGACTTAGATAAAGATGTTGAATAAGATGTTGGAGTTGCAGAAGATTAATAAGAAGAAGATGATGATAAAGAAGAAGAAGAAAAGGAAGGAGAAGATGATAAAGATTTTTAAGCTAATTTGAATTTATTTTTGTATTAAGCAGAACGTCTGCTAACGAAACCACAATGTTTAGAAATAAAGGAAAAGTAGAAAAATCCACTGCCTCAGGCGAGACCACGCTCTCGCCTGCTGCTGCTACTGGTCATGCTCTGTCTCGCCTGAGGCAGTGGATTTTTCTACTTTTCCTTTATTTCTAAACATTGTAATTTGAATTTTGCGTATAGTAATTAATGCGGTTAAAAATCGGTCGAGTTGAACTATATCAACACAAGAGGAAGGTGGTCAAAACTGGCAAAAATTGTCTTACGTAATAAATTGATGACCCCTTTGTCTAATAAACCCTCTCCAGAGTGTAACAAAGACTTTTCTGAAAACAGCATCAAATTCGGTACAGTCAAACGCGAGATAATCGTGAACAAACATACATACAAACAAACATACGGGTCAAGCTGAGAACCTCCTTTTATTTAAGTCGGTTAAAAATATACTGTTATGTATGCCAAAAAGACGTATACGATTTTCCATGAGGGCGTCTATAATCCATTTGGTCTTAACCCAACGCACTTGAATAATGTTTTTATAGTAATGCGAACATTTGCGAACATATTGGAGAAAAGACAATTGTAATAATATTAAAATTTAGGACCAATACTAGGTGGCCAAAACTGGGTTAGTATGTGAGCCAGTTATGGTCATAGACATGGCCACAATTGGTGAAATCACGAAATCAAGGTGCCAGTTTTGGCCATTAGGCATACCTCAATTTCTGAAAGGCGCGCCAAGAAAGTAACCTAACATATCCTTAGACAACACTTTTGACATGTACATTAAACAATAAGATCATAGAAATACAAAAGGGTTTCCAAAATAATGGCAGATTACGGAGCTTCCAACCTTATTGTGTTGGTTAACAAATAGCATGTACCACGCAACCTGACACAACATAACTCCTGACAACTGAATGACAACTGACACATGACAGATGACAGTGTCATCTGTATTGCCATAATTTTCTCTTGTGTTTAGTATAAGCCATAGACTTATAAAGTTGTCTATACCTTAGTTAACCCAATTCAAAGTTGAAACTGGCCAAAACCGGCACAGTGGCCACAACCGGGGCATCTGCCCTATCTATATATATAAAAGAAGAAGCTGACTGACTGACTGACTGACTGACTGACTGACTGACATATCAACGCACAGCCCAAACCGCTGGTTCTAGAGATTCCAAATTTGGCACGTAGGTGCCTTATAAGGTCTAGGGGTGCACTAAGAAAGGATTTTTCAAAATTCACCCCGTAAGGGGGTAAAATGGGGGTCCAAAGTTTGTATGGAGAAACAAGATTAGTTTGACTATATTATTTGAAACTTCACCGAATTATTCCTAACAATAAATGAGTAAATACGTGTGTCAGCTTTTTTGAAAATTCAACCCCTTTAAGGAGGAAATGGGGGTGAAAAAATCTGAAAATCAATATGGGTATCGTTTCTATAGTTTATCGGGTCGCTGATTAAGAAAACAACAACTATTTTATTGTACAACGTGGCAGGCGTGAAATATCATCCCCCAGGGGATGAAATAGGGGTCCAAAGTTTGTATGGGGAAACAAGATTAGTTTGACTATCGTATTTGAAACTTCACCGAAGTATTTCTAACAATAAATGAGTAAACACGTGTTTCAGTTTTTTTGAAAATTCAACCCCTTTAAGCGGGAAATGGGGGTGAAAAAATATAAAATCAATATGGGTATCGTTTCTATGATTTATCGGGTCGCTGATTAAGAAAACAACAACCATTTTATTGTACAACGTGGCAGGCGTGAAACATCATCCCCCAGGGGATGAAATAGGGGTCCAAAGTTTGTATGGGGAAACAAGATTAGTTTGACTATCGAATTTGAAACTTCACCGAAGTATTCCTAACAATAAATGAGTAAACACGTGTTTCAGTTTTTTTGAAAATTCAACCCCTTTAAGGGGGAAATGGGGGTGAAAAAATCAATAAATCAATATGGGTATCGTTTCTATGGTTTATCGGGTCGCTGATTAAGAACACAACAACCATTTTATTATACAACGTGGCAGGCGTGAAATATCATCCCCCAGGGGTTGAAATGGGGGTCCAAAGTTTGTATGGGGAAACAAGATTAGTTTGACTATCTAATTTGAAACTTCACCGAAATATTCCTAACAATAAATGAGTAAACACGTGTTTCAGCTTTTTTGAAAATTCAACCTCTTTAAGGGGGAAATGGGGGTGAAAAAATATAAAATCAATATGGGTATCGTTTCTATGGTTTATCGGGTCGCTGATTACGAAAAAAACAATGATTTTATAATACAACGTGGTGGGCGTGAAATATCATCCCCCTGTTAGGGTGCGATAGGGTTGAAATGGCTAAATATCAATATGGGTGTCGATTTATGGTATTTTGGGACGTTAATTACGAAAATGGCATCGATTTTGAAATTTTGGTATAGAAATAGTTTTAATCCCGGGAAAAGACATAGATTAGGGCAGCCCTTAAGGGGCTGAAAAGGTGATTGGAATGGAATGTTGTATGGATAATTTTTAACCGTTGAACTGATTTAAATGAAACATGGTATAATAGATAGTTTAAATTTCGGGAAACGACTAAGGGTAGTTTTCATTGAAAAAAAAGTAACCCTTAAAGGGGTGAAAAGAGGTTTGGAAGTTTCTATGGGATTTGTTGAAATCGGGGTACCGACTCCGATTCGCACTCAGTCGCGATAAATTCTCATGAAATCATTTATTTATTTATTCAAATTATTCGTTACACAGCATTACAGTAAAAACCAAGGCACTGCGAACTACAAACCAAAATATATAATAAAAAAAATATATAAACAAAATATATCATGCTGCACGTCTTTTAAAAAAATGGAATAAAAAAAATGTTCTCTTGAGAAAAACTCTTGAGGCGCAAGTAAGACCCACACTTGCCGGGTTTTTTTTATTTCGTAAAATCATTACTTAAGGGGGTGAAATGGGGGTTGAAAGATTTAATGGGGCTTTTTTAAACGTTGAACCGATTGAGATGAAACTTGGTATAGAGATAGTTTGTGTCCCGAGAAGCGACAAAATAGTATTTATTTCGAAAAACAACTCTTACGGGGTGCAAAGTAAAGGGGTTGGAAGTTTTATAGAGAATTATTTACAGTTGAACCGATTTAGATGAAATTTGGTATAGACATAGTTTGAGTCTCGGAAAACGACATAGGACACTTTTATCCGGAAAATCAACCCTTTTAGAGGTGAAAAGGAGGTTGAAGGTATGTATCGGGAATTGATAACCGCTTAACCTATTTAGATGATTTGGTATGGAGGTAGTTTGAGTTCTGGGGAAGGATACATAATAGTTGTTATCCCAGAAGTCATTCCCTAAGAGGGTAAAAAGGGGGATCTATTACTAATTCCACGCAGAGGAAGTTGCGGGGAAAAACTTTTATTCATTAGAGTAGAAATCTGCATTAATCATAATCTCTTAGTAAATAAGTTACTACAAGGTCGTTGCTGGCGATGGCGTAACAATAAAAGAAATATTGCAACCATTTCATTAAAAAAAATAAGGGAAAGCCTTCATCAAAATGTCATATACCGAAACCTCCAGAAAGTAACAAATACTTTTCCGAAAAGCGCATCTAAATCGGTTCAGCCAAACGCGAGATAATCGCGGACAAACATACATACAATACAGAAATGAGGGTCAAACTGATAATCTCCTTTTTAGTACTTTTAGTACGCGGGCGAAGCCGCGGGCAACTGCTAGTGTAGTATATGTACTATACGCCCCGCAACTGTGGATTAGTGGTGGTATACAGGGTGGTAAAAGAAATGGAACATATATTTTTCATTTTATTATTCAAAGTTCACACGATATTAATAAATTTTCTTTTAATACATTGTGCGTCATATCATAACAGATATGGCTAAGTGTAACGATTACACAACTATGTATGATACTCGCCTACGCTTACGCTTTATTATACGTGGGCGAATCGGACAACACAGAAATACCTTTTTTTGACGTTTGTAGGTGTAACACTGAACATTATTTAAGAGCCGCCCACTTCAATTACAAACAAAATTTAATTCCCCATGTCACCTTAAAAATTACGTTGATGGATGGGAAAGTTAGGAAAACTTTTTCTGCATTCCAAAATTGGAGCATTTTTTAATTTCCGCCCCAGCGCTCTAATTGCACTTTTTCACATTAACCAGCAATCCATTACGGGCAGAATCAATTATGTTACCGTAAAGCCATTACCGAGTGGGAAAAACAACAAATTTGACTCGACTGCAATATTGTTAAGTGCATCATTTACCACACTGCACGGCTGACGTCACATGTGTCACCTCGTGCTAACAAATTTACATACAACATATCAATCTTCCATATCACCAGGGTTCTAAGGTTCACATTCGCATGACGAGCTGCTTCCATGATGGAATATGTCATCAATCATTTGCGAAAGTGTCCGTGAACAAGCAAAACTATTTACGTGAGTGCTTCAGTAAAATTAATTACAGTTGTCTAAACAAATAGAGGAAGAGGGTGTTAAGTTCTGGTTCATTATGTTGCTGGCGAATTATATTTGCGGAAGCTTGAAACTAACTTACTGAAACATAACCCACATTTTAGTTAGGAGTTAGGAGATGTTATATATTGGAGTGTTTCATAAGGCTAGTATTTTAAGGAACAACAAAAATATAACAATAACTTAAGACTTAAGACTCGCCAGGACGCTCGCGTGAACTCGCGTTCCCATACAAACGTAGTTCAGCTCTCATTTTAAAACGACATGCTTTAGAACCACGAAATTAGGCATGGGCATTCTAGTAGTACAGATTTATGTCGGACATTGGTTTACGTTGCTAAAAATTGTAACACAAAGAAAATATAGTAAAAATAATTTTTGTATGTAAATCTGTAACGGCTGTATTTTCTTTGTATTACAATTTTTAGCAACGAAAACGAATGTCCGAGCTAGATCTGTACTACTAGAATGCTTATACCAAATTTCGTGGTTCTCAAGCAAGTCGTTTTAAAATGAGAGCTGAACTACGTTTGAATGGGAAAACGAGCGTCCTGGTGACTCTTAAGGAACAACAAAAATATAACAATAACTTAACGATTATACTGACTTGCGCAGCAATAAAATCTAAATTCACTTCAATCGCTTTGATTTGCGTTCAGATTTTTTTGTTATGGAAATCAGTATTTTCTTATTATTTAGAGTCATATTTGGCATTTCATAAGTCCTGACAAGTACATAATAAAATTTTACGAAAGATTTTACGATGATAAAGCTATTAGTTAAAATTCTAAACTCGACTTATACAGGATAATATAGGAAAATAACCGAAATGCTAGAAGTTTCAATTGTTCAACCCTGATCCATCAAATGTCCGGACAGACCAGACTTCATCGCGTGAAGCGGGTACCAAATCATATCAATTGTTGAATTAAAAGAGGGTCCCCATCCGGAAACACCTAGTAAAGCACGATATTGATTATGTTGCGTGTGCAATACTGCACAGTCATGGAGAGGATACCATCAATTATGAGGGCGTGTAAAAATACAGCCATGCCCATAATTATCATGCCCATTATGGGGTAACTAACAGACATCGTTTCCATGTTCTTTTCACTTACAATATTAAAGATTTATTCTTATATTATTATTTTTTCAAACTCTGTTAATTAAGTATTCTCCTAACGAGGCGACATATTCGTTTATCGAAAAAGCTCCTTAATAAATGAAAAAAAAAAAAAAGATTTATGGTTTTACAATATGTTGAAACAAACGCACGGAAGCATTGTAGCTAATATTAAGCTAATAAAAAACAGTATTTACCATGTAAAAATTTATCAATCAAAGAAATATTTTTGTTTATATCTCCAATTCCAATTTCACTCTGTATAGCTATTAGTTTTTCTCTGATGCAACTCTGGACAACCAGGTTGTCTTCATAATTATTTTATTGACGATTTTATCCTTGGCAAGTTTAATACACGTGTACAGTCAGCGGCATAAATAGCTATATAGGCGAAGTGTTCACAAGTTTATTGGTACGATATTATTCTCAAGTCATTTAACACCTCACCTCGTTAATACTTCTGCTGCGGACTGTACACCCCACCATAATACTTAAGCTCATCCGATATTATAAGCCGGAAACTCATATATCTAAAAGACGAATTATTAATTAGAACTATGAACTAAGTACGTAATTAAGGATTTTAATATACTAATCAAAATTCAATCTCAGCATCAGATTTCACTGTAATTGTTTCACTTTATATTAATCCAATAAAATAATTCTATTACGACTCAACTTTCCTAATAACACTTAAATCTTGTGGTACTAACGACACAATTATTTGACCACAAGTCGACCTTATTACAGTGCCATAAGGCTTACGAAAAGTGAATACTTTCGACGACGGTACAGTCACCGCAAAAGTATCATCCTACACGAAGACCGCAAAATATGTGACACACTCTTATGGCCCTACAAATAAGAGCGTGTCACATGTTTTTACGGCCTTCGTGTAGGAAAATACTCTTGCCGGTGACTGTACAGTGTACACCCGGCGTCACGGGTATCGTATACCGAGCCATATAAAGTTAGTGTTAATCTGAACTTTCGCCGCTGACTGTATTTAGTTGGATTTACTGTATCGCTGTCAGTCTTGGGAATTTATTTAATAAGTTTTGGCGCTGAGATCCAGTTACTTGTTTTGTGTTCACTGTTGCCTCTTAACCTTTTGATCGCCGTCGACTGATATATGAGACAAACTGACAACATGAATAACACCTTCGTAAATTAGGACAGAGTTCAAAATCAAAAGTTAAAATTTTAAGGCGATTAAAACATTAAGAGTCGCCAGGACGCTCGCGTGAACTCGCGTCCCCATATTTATTATTTATTTATTTAACATAAAAAGATACAACTTAAACTAATATGGAGTCCCACAAAACAGTTTTCACGGTTTGACTGTGGGATCGTGCAGTCTCTACTCTCTTATTACTTATATTATAAATTAATAACTATAGGCTACTAAATACTATATAATACAGTTCACAAGATAACTACGTAGCTTTTTACAAAATTTTACTTTAATGGCTTCCTGCCTGATGTCAGCGGGCAAGTTGTTGAGTATATAGGGTAGGCGTTTCTGAAGACATCTATCGCCGAAATAATTATCGACCCTCGGCACGACGAACTTGCCCGCAGACATCGACCTGGTTATACAAGCATTGTTATGGTATAACTGGGTGTGCTCACGTCTGCCATGATTATTAGACATTATTAAATATTTATGCTTAAGGCTTACCGGAAGGATATTGCAAATTTTGAACAATTGTCTATAATCATTTTTATTCTTATCTTTAGTTTTATTATTAACTAACAGTTTAAGGAATATAAACTTAGTTCAGCTCTCATTTTAAAACGACATGCTTTAGAACCACGAAATTTGGCATAGGCATTCTAGTAGTAAAGATCTATGTCGGTAATTTGTTTTCGTTGCTAAATATTGTAATACAAATAAAATACAGCAAAAATAAGTTTTGTATCTGGCTGTATTTTCTTTGTATTACAATTTTTAGCAACGAAGACGAATTACCGACATAGATCTGTGCTACTAGAATGCCCATGCCAAATTTTGTGGTTCTAAAGCATGTCGTTTTATAATGAGAGCTGAACTACGTTTGTATGGGAACGCGAGCGTCCTGGCGACTCTTAATGTTTTAACCGCCTTAAAATTTTAACTTTCAATTTTGAACTCTTAATTCTGCAACTTGTACAACATGCCCAGCAGTGGGATAGGCTGATGGTGACATGCATGGTAACATGATGATAGTAGTTACGGGTTTATCAAAGAACTCTTCTAAAAAGAAGGGTTAAGTATAGGTTTTCGAAGATGGGCAAGGCATCTAACAACTTTGGAGTTTCAGGCAACCATATACTACGGTGACCATCCAAGCGAGCTGAGAGCTTGTTTGCCACCACGTAGTATTGTAAAGTCGACCAATAAAGTGGTCTACAAATTTTGACAAAAGTATCTGCGAGAACTAACTATTTATCGCTAAGGTTGACATTTCTAACGGAGTTTAAAACATGCACGACGTTGTTGTCTCATGACGTTCAAACGAACCTCAACCGTAGGGTGGTAGACCAGTTTTTTGACCGACTGTACCTACTTATGGTTGCCGTTGCCGCAAGGTAACATTACCGCTTACGGACACCGTTATGCGACTGCGCCGTATGGAGAGTCTCACGGGTTTTATTATCTTTGTACGACTGTTAGTCTGACATCTGACGCTGTCGTCAACGGTTTAAATATGATAACGATTATGTACAGTCGACGTCAAAGACGTGTTTACACTTTTGCACGTTATTACAATGGAGTAAGGTGAAAGAGTGTAAACATATCTTTGACGTCGACTGTACCTTATTAAAGGGATCAAAATGTTTCATTGTATATACTGCAGCATTGAAAAACTGACATGAAAACAACATCAGTCGATCAACAAAAATAGGGAAAGAAGTCGGTACACAGTACTAATAAAAGAGAAATATACTATGCTCAGACTCAGACAAAGGAGCACGGTGTCACTAACAATAACGCTATCATTAATCTCAACTTACTAACTATTCGTTCATTAAAAACGATAGATCGATACGATTCAATCAGGACATTGTTTTATAAAAATGTTAGACGATATACTTATTTCTTGAATGTACCTGCAACATTTTAGGTAGGCTGTTTCTGTAAATATGGGCATTTAAATTTTACTTAGGACCATTTACGTGTATCAAATTTTCAGACATACACGGAGAGAAAAAATTTACTACAAATAAGTAAAAAATAGTAATTCCTAGGACAAGTAAACGTTTACTAAAAACAAGTAAACTTTACTAAAAACAAGGAAACGCGTACATGTTTTTAGTAAACGTTTACTTGTTTTAAGTAAATTGTTTACTTGTCCTTGGAATTACTATTTTTTACTTGTTTCTAGTAAAAATTTCTCTCCGTGTACATATAGATCTATTATTGAAAGAAGTTCCTAGGACACGGTTTCTAGCAAAAAAAAAACCGGCGAAATAACCTTATAATTTTTCGGGAGTGCCAAAGTCGTTCAAAATAAACTTTACGTCACTCTGGGCGCTAAGTGAGATATACCGCCCTAGGGCGCAGCGGAAAATCTCACTTCACTCCCAGGAGAAGACGTAATAGTACATTACGTACCTAGGGCGGTAAAATAAAGAACGACTCAGATGGCGGACATTTGTGGCCTGAACCGAAGGTAAGGGCCATAAACAAGCGATCTGGGGCCTTCTTTATTACCGCCCATGGTGCGTACACAATTTTACGTCTTCTCCTGGGTGTAAAGTGAGATTTGCTGCTACGCCCGTGGGCGGCAAATCTCACTTACCGCCCAGAGTGACGTAAAATTATGTACGCACCACGGGCGGTAATAAAGAAGGGCTCAGATCGCTTGTTTATGGCCCTTACCTTCGGTTCGGGCCACAAATACCAGCTATCTGAGCCCTTCTTTATTTTACCGCCCTAGGTACGTAATGTACTATTTCGCACTATCGCCCCTTTTTCTCCACATCACATGGAGCTATAGTGAACCTTGAGTGAAGTAAAACAACAACTAAAAGTCGGAAGTTAAGTCGCCAGTTTTAATTTTCCCCGAGCGAGTAATTTATCAAGCTGATGCCAGGCACAAAAGGATCTGAACCAATCTTGTTCCCAGCTAGAAATACTGAACTAAGTGAATTATAGTTTTTTTGGAATCCTAAGAAAGCTTTAAGAATGTGGTTTAATTAAAATGGGAGGTTTTATTATTTTAAAGGTATTTTAAGCGTTTTTGCTGAACGAATGTAATCCACATTCTTTTGATTTTATAAATGGAATTGAAATGTAAACAGTTTGACATCAACATTTCTGTTTGGAGGACTAATACCAGGATAAATCTTTATTTCCTATTGATGTCATAGAACATTTTTCTTCAATGTGTGTGAAATCCACGAAGGAGAGAATACCTTTGAAAAACTTCTTTTATTTTACTTTTCAGAAATGTAAGTAGTTAATTTGTTTGGCTCCCTCGTGCGTGAGCACATTGTATAAAACATCATCATCATCATCTCAGCCATAAGACGTCCACTGCTGAACATAGGCCTCCCCTTTTAAAGGGGGGGTTTGCCATACGCGCCACGCTTAGCAGGCGGGTTGACGGTTTTTTTTTTGTTTATTGTTGTTTAGGCTTTCGGAAGATGCTGCTGCCCATCTCCCGGTATATTCCCTTAGCAGACTCCTACTGCAACCACGGGACGATATGGTGGGGGTCAATTCTAAGGCCGGGCACCCCACGGCTAAAACATAAAACTGTCTTATTTGGCAGTACTGTCGACAATAAAGTAAGACAATTAAGCTCCAAGCAGGCTCATAATCTCCAATTTCCCTTATAACATTTATTAAATTTCCCACCTTATATTTCGCGATGAAATCGGGAACACCTTACACAGTTCTAAAAGGAAAGCGTTGGCACAATATAAAGATTGGGTTTATAGGGCATCGAGATCGAGTGATGGGAAGGCAGTTTCATTTTTAAAAAGACGTATTTTGTTTGTGAAACCTTGGTGCTTACGCCCTTTTTTACAGGAAGAGGGAGCTGGGAAAAGACGCACTCATAAATTCCTTTACGACAAATAAAAATACGCCCTTCGAATATCGCCGTACGTCGAGTATAAATCATTCAATCCTGCAAAGCCCTTACACTGGCAGGTAGCCCCTTTATACTGGAATGAAACTGATATTATACCCAAGTATTTAAAGGGTCTGACAATTTCTTATTTATTTCTGCTCTTCGAAATTATTTCGAGTTCAAAGTTTCAATGGGGAAGGCTGGTGAAAACTTTTTGTAGAGGGTACTTCCAAATTCCATACAATTAGAGAAAGAGGCACATACAATGAGAGAAAGAGACAGAAAATGAATGGTCCTTAACTAGTATGCAGTCGGAAAGCTTTTCTTAGGCAAAAACCTACCCTATGGCGTTAAGAGTCGCCAGGACGCTCCCGTGAACTTGCGTTCCCATACAAACGTAGTTAAGCTCTCATTTTAAAACGACATGCTTTAGAACCTCGAAATTAGGCATGGACATTCTAGTAGTACAGATCTAGGTCGGACATTCGTTTTCGTTGCTAAAAATTGTAATTCAAAGAAAATATAGCCAGTTACAAATTTACATACAAAACTTATTTTTGCTATAGTTTCTTTGTATTTTCAGATGCTGCTGCCCATCTCCCGGTATATTCCCTTAGCAGACTCCTACTGCAACCACGGGACGATATGGTGGGGGACAATTCTAAGGCCGGGCACCCCACGGCATTTCGCCTACACGGTGTGGTGAAAACACCCCATTTCCATTCCCAGACTGTTAAAACCATAACCCTTTCTTTTATACCGTAGTCGGCTAAAAAGGCTCCTAATGAGCATGACTATATAATGAATTAGGACATATCGCCTACACGGCCCGGTGACTTCTGCAAACGCCCCATTTTCATTCCCAATCGCATTAGGATAAACGGCAGAAATCCGGCTAAGCAGAAAATTACTGGACGTATCAACGAAAAAGGTTCACGAAGGGATTATATTGTTTAAGATACTTCAATATTATTGGGAAATTACAGCTTAGTTTACCAAATGTGGTTAATCTGAATGGGACAGGACGGGAAAATCAATTTTCAGGTTAAGTCGGTCTTTTAGGATTTTTATGATGCGTTAAAATACGTATATGTAGATGAGAAGTTACCTGCACTGCTACTACACCTAGTAACAAATAGCGAACTAGTAGTACACTAGTAGCTACTAGGTCGAGTAGCAGTGCAGGTGACATTTTCTCTTACATTTTCGGTATCTTTAGGCGGCTTTCGGACAGTGCGCCCTCTGTCCGAAAGCCGCCTAAAGATACCGAAAATGTAAGAGGAAATGTCACCTGCACTGCTACTCCACCTAGTAGCTTCTAGTGTACTACTAGTTCGCTTGACTTGAGCTGCAAAAAGTTCTTAGGCTGTGGCCGTCTATATCTCTATAGTTTCTGACTGAGCTGTGCGAGGATATAAAGAAATGAAGTGATTTTGATTTCTGTTCGAGGATAAACAAATGAAGTGATTCTCGCTCATCTCTGGTGGAAACGCCACCTTAACCTGGTACAGTCAGCAGCAGAAGTAGCTAAGCGGGTAGCGTGTTCAAAATGACCTACACACGCTCTTATTCTCTTAACAATAAAGTCGTGTCCGGCTTTTGAACACCCTACCCGCTTAACTACTTTAGCTGCTGGCTGTACAGTACATGATTACATAACACTCATTACAGTATCGGCTTCAACAGCCGTTAAACGTATCCTATGTCAGGTAATAGCCATATTGGCCGTAAACCCATCCTCTGCAAACAGTGGTCAGCTTGCTAAATAGGCAACCTGATATAGGAAGGTGTAGCTTACTATCAGTAGACGGGTTAATGTTGAAGTGTTATGAAAATATCGTTATCTAATGGTTACTGGAAGTCAGTGACAGGATATTAGTAAACATGTCTGACGAATTTAATTTTCAGAAAATTTTATAGAAATCAGAATAGATGTTGTTTTAGGTCACGCATTATTATTTATTTTTTCTACTCCAAATTATAATGTTTAAGTGTCAATTATAGATATGATTATAAAAAAAACAATTACTTTATAAACATTGTTTAAGGTATTCTTTAAGAACATGGCTAATGATGGTCTTATGGATTTTCATACAATCTTATTATAATTCCTCGAGCATGGCACAATCCACCGGGAGATGTCAGTGCTATACTAAATTGTATAGAAGCAGCAACGTTTTAAGGCAGTCTCGAACTCAATTCTTACAGACTTGCTTATTTTGAGAACTCGTAGTAAAAATATTGTATACAATAGAGACATAAATCATTAAGCCTTACTAAATATCTCATGTTTTTGCCGTGGGGTGCCCGGCCTTAGAATTGACCCCCACCACATCGTCCCGTGGTTGCAGTAGGAGTCTGCTAAGGGAATATACCGGGAGATGGGCAGCAGCATCTTCCGAAAGCCTACAAACAAACAAAAAAACTGCGCGCACCAACCCGCCTGCCAAGCGTGGCGCGTATGGCAAACCCCAAGACCCCCCCTCAAGGGGAGGCCTATGTTCAGCAGTGGACGTCTTATGGCTGAGATGATGATGATGATCTCGTGTTTACGGAATATCATTTACTATTTACATACCACATCCTAGGGCAATTGCAATCCCCCTTGTTTTGTATAATACGAGGGTCATAAGCGCGGACCACAAGATTTTTTGGGTAGGAAAGTGCCCCCCCTGAACGAAGTCCTGGATCCGGGCCTGGTGGTGCTAAACCCCAAATCGTTCAATATTCCGTTCATTCAAATAAGTCGTACGTACAGTCAGCGTCAAAAGTAACTACGTAAATGAAGGCGTCAAAAGTCTTTATTTAAAGGCAATAAGGACTTTTGACACCTTCATTTGCGTAGTTACTTTTGACGCTGACTGTACCTAAACGTGTTCTTAATGTCTTTGCAAATGTAATAAGCAGTGTACGCACGATCCTTCCGTCACGTTCTTAAATCAACACTGGTTTTCTTAAAGGTCAAAAAAGCACTCCGAGAAGTGTCGTTGGAACTCGTGAATTATAGATTTGGAGACAAAAAGTTTGATTTACGAATGGCTTGGTAGATTTATGCGTTGGCCGTTTCGCGAATTGAATATATAATGGGGATTTTGTAAGAGCGAGATCAGGTACTGTTGAGGGGAGAGTCGGGTAACGGGACGAAGGGTAAATTGACTTCGCCGGGTTTTAAGATGCAGCTGAGTTAGAAACTTGTTGGTAAGATTTAGCATGACGCGATGGTCGGACATACAAATATTCGAATATATGTATAAATATAAAATATATCAATGCAAGCTAGCTGAAGATTTAGAGAAAGGCGGAAAACAAGAATATACAGTGACTAAAGTCATTGTGATGGTGAGGAAGGTCTGGTATGTTTGGGACCTCAAACAATTTGCAGGTTTGTATTTTTTTTCATTTGTAATGAACATCTGGCCTATAACCGCGAACCACTTTGTTCATCGAATCGTCTATTTGCATCACTCTATTTCGAATAAAGAGCGATAGAGACGGGGCCAACGAATCGTCGATTTTCGAACTTCGCGGTAGGCCCTCTGCTTTCAATTTGTGGTGTGTTCTACTCGATACATAGCTTAAGTAAACTTAAGTAAGGCTAACTTTATTATCAGATTTATTTCAGTTTCCCTTTAAGTGCTCTCAATCACCCCACTCTCCCCCACGTTCGTACTTATCTGCATTGATGAATTGCTACATAATGCAATTTGGTCTACCTACTTACTTGTTACCTTTGCTCCTCTTAGCTCCAATAAGAGAACATGCACCCGTGAATAGGATAATGCAAGGTGTTCCGGACCGTCTCTGACACGACACTTCGTTTTAGAAAGCGTCACGTGATCCTCGGAGGTCACGTGATGTTCTGTATACGGCGTGAAGTGTCGGAAGTGTCGTGTCGGAGACACCGTGCATCATTCTTAATCAAAAAAAATACAACTACATAATGTTTCTTTACCCTCCTAGCCAAGTCGGTAGCAGCGGCGGTAGGTCAAAATTTCTTAGGCAAGCCGGAGCTTAATTCGGCTTATCATTTCTTCATGAGCTGTAGAAAAACTGCTCAGGTGCCTGAAAATTAAGGCAAGCCCACGATAATCGTGTTCTATATGGACGCGTCGCCACTGCTCGCACGCAGAGAAATTGGTGACAAACGGAACTACTAAATCGAATAGTTAAATTATATTACAACATTTCTAGTTTGAAATACTTAAGCCTTGTTATCTTTACGAATAATTATTTAGTCTTACTCTTACTAATCGTATATTTCATTATATTATATTTTTTGTATAGTCAAATCGCGAGTCTTGCTGTCACGGTTGCAAACAGAAGTTCTCGTATTGGTAGCCAGATATTTCTCTGCGTGGCGGTAGTGACTGCCTACGATGCAGGAGGTCCCGGGTTCGAATCCTGGTAAGGGCATTGTTTATTACAGATATTTGTACCTACCTAAGTTATGGACGTTTTTTATGTATTTATGCCGGTGGGAAACGGATGAGATGGTCCAACGCTGCAAAAAGGTCGGCTGGTGGCAGCCTTAACCGTGCAGTTCACATGGCCTATGACCGCACGTTATGGAAACGAGCTACATGTGGTCGCGATCCTCAGCAGTGAGGGAACGAGAAAGAAGATGTATTTATCTATATCTATCTATTACTAGTATATATGTCGTCGTCTAGTACCCACAACCCAAGCCTTAAGAGTCGCCAGGACGCTCGCGTGAACTCGCGTCCCCATACAAACGTAGTTCAGCTCTCATTTTAAAACGACATGCTTTACATTCTAGCAGTACAGATCTATGTCGGTAATTCGTTTTCGTTGCTAAAAATTGTAATACAAAGAAAATTTAGCAAAAATAAGTTGTATATGTAAATCTGTATCTGGCTGTATTTTCTTTGTATTACAATTTTTTGCAACGAAAACAAATTACCGACATAGATCTGTACTACTCGTACTAGAATGCCCATGCCAAATTTCGTGGTTCTAAAGCATGTCGTTTTAAAATGAGAGCTAAACTACGTTTGTATGGGAACGCGAGCGTCCTGGCGACTCTTAACTGAGCCTAATATGGGACTAGGTTGGTTTATGTAATATTGTCTCATAATATTTATTTATTTAGTTATTATTGTACATCAAGTCATGCATGGAAGTATCTATAATCACGGCTAGCCAGTCCAGACGGCCAGTTTTCCTTCACCTGTCCCTGCCCAATCCGAGGTCCTGAATATTTTAAATTTCATTTTATAAATTCACCTTGTTGATGGCACAGCTTATTAATCTTATTATGCATACTGAAGAAACTCTTAGTAGAGCCGGTACTTTTTATGGATATTTTTATACCGTACTTCCAGATAATTTTACTGGGCTGTGAATTTTCTTGTTCCTGGGGTTGTTAAATAAATATAATATCGCAGAGCTTAGGCGTATTATTTGAATAAGTATAATAAAAAGATTTATTGGCCCGACTGGATACAGAATAAAGAAACGCTCAATATTGAGGTTACCTGGTAATTACATTTTGGGGACACTGAATATTAAATGACACCTTATTTTTGTTGATATAAAATAGCAAGGAATTCTCTTTTTCCCGGCCTTTCAAGTAATGTCCTAATTTATTTAAATTTCAATTCTACCACCCAGAATTGCTCTGAGTAGACCCTAATTTCGAAATTAAATTGGCATACTGGCTCTAATTTGGTCTTGTTAAGTATAGTCATATTACATATTCAGTGTCTTCCTTTAAGTCTTTTAAGAGGATGACAACACCCGATGACCTTCAAATTGACTTTACTTAAACAATATTACAGCTATAAGTACTTTTTTTGAAGAAGTAAAAAAATATGTGTTAATACTCATTATATTTAGAAGAACTTTGTTAATTCCGATACACGATTGGACGAAATCGGCTCGATAGAAAATAATTCAAAGTTACATCTTAAAATTATCTTTAAACAGTTGTATATCTTTAGTTTTTTAAATTATACATTTGTAATTAAGGACAAAATTTTGCCATACTAATACTAAAAACTTCATTGCCTTATTTTTCTCAATTAATGCGTAGTTTTTTTTAATTCATCATTTTGCATATCTTTCATGAGCTCCCATACTAATCGCAACGCAGTGTTTCTCTTTCACTCGCGCTAAAAAAGAAAGGGATGGAATTTAGCTGTTGTCATCCTCTTAATTAAGAATATTCACTCGAGATCAAAGAAAGTGGATCATTTTAACAAAATTCCCCTTATACGATGCTCTTTTGTTTACTAAATTTTACAACATACTACATATACTCGGAACTGTAACCCCACAAGAATGAATGAATGAATGAATGAAGTATTTATTATTTAGAACATGTTTTTTTAATGTGTACTTTTTATTTATTTGTTATATTTATGAGAATACGTTACATAATACAATACGTTCGGATATTACGGCTCTCACGCCGGAGAACTCTCCAGCACTTCAAACTAAACTAATTATAATTTTACAGATACGTAACACAATTAAGGATGTGTGCCAAACAAATCTAATTAAGGCGGTGGTTATCGATTAACGAAGTTTAATTACTTATTATCCATATAATCCAACGTATGAATTTTCAATAAACCGCATCATATCTCCGTGACTGTAACTTTCATCCATAATATCTAGGGCATAAGAGTGTTGTTATACGCTTCTTTTATAGGCGTATACGCCATTATTGATAATCAATTTGAATGCGTATGATATTTACCACACAGATTCCGTTTTCCGGAGAATGACACATTCTCTACTGTGGATGCTTCTCGGATTTTATTAATTAATTAGTAAAGTTTAAGGTTGCGGGAACGAGGAAACATGTAGACAATGTGTATTATCGGTGTTTCTCGGTTTATATTACAAATACGTCGGATACCGAATGATATGACGGATATTGTTGATCGGAGTTATTTTCTCATCAGCAGTGTTAGTCAGGTAGAATGTTTACATTCATTTTGTTTTTAACTGAACAATGCTTTGATAATTAAGCAATTAGCTCCTGTGTGGTGGTTTTCTTAGTTTTAAACTTTGCCAATACAAAACTTACATTGAGCTTAGTTGCCCTCGTCCCTAAAAATTGTACGTTCATCGAAATGTCTCGGATTGGAACACGTCTTTTATCTGCAAATAATCTAATAAAACCATTTGCTATGTGGCTATGAATTAATAAGGTAATTGATCCACTTAAACTGACATATTGCAGCTGGCAATACTTAAGCAGTCTTAGAAGACAAATATACTAAGTAACTTGATCTAAATATCCGATGTTTTCACATTATCAATAAGGGCGAATACTTATTAGATCTCTAAAGCATAAACGCCTTACTGACTATCGACCGTAAGTACTATTTTGCTTGAAATCACACATGCACTTATTATTTGTTGCATTTGTGCCTACAACGACGTTTTATAATTGGCGATCTAGTTGCAATCTCGGCTGGCGCCTATGTCAGTGGAGTCTTTGTTAGATACAAGTACTAAGACTAAGTGGGCATTATTTACGACTATTCGTTATCAAGTGACTGCACTATTAGATGAATCATTTTCTGTGATTCAGTTGACGCGATGATCAATATAATAAATCGTTTATAATTGTATAAATAGTTTTGGTTGAATGTCGAAAAATATAGTGATTAGAATTTATTTAATTGTGAATATAGTAACAAAATCTTAATCTTTACGTTCCAAAATAACATTGTAAACAAACTTATTTGTTTATTTCCAACTTATTCTAGCAATAATTTAGGATTAGGTACTCGATTTTATCAGTACTATTGCGAGTAATATTCAAATACACTTGTGTTGTACTTATACTAAATATTACATTTATCAGTATCTTGTATAACCTTCTATCTTATTTGCTTTTGCTGGGCCGGATGGCGGTGTACGAAAAGGACTCAACCGGCCAATGGAAAACTCTAAAACGAGGTATAGAAATGTCCATGGAAGTAAGATAATTAATACTTCGTATTCCGAATGCCATCCTCTGAACTAAATAGGTGTACATGCTCACAGCTCTTTTTTTTTATTTACTTTTTTGTAATTATAATACGATACCAATTATGCCCTTAAAAGGATCACCAGCATTTTTGTTACACCCTGTATATTTCGAGTAAGAGTATTCTTCGCACGAACTTTATTATTTTACCGAGCTGTGACCATGTACACCTATTTAGTTCAGAGGATGGCTTGTATACCTTACTCTAAAAAATGTAACATTTTGGCGCCCAAAGAAACGCACAAATTAGACAAGTCACTATATTGAAGTCACTACCAATATAATGAGACGTTCTGGAATGATTGTAAAGTATAAAGTCCGTGAGCTTTAAGAAGAACCTTCGGGAATCGGCGATGACACACGAAGGTAATATTGCTGTTCTGCTTTTTCATGTGTCTCTGTTGATTGATACCCGACGTCTCTTTCTAAAACCCGAAGGTTCTTTAGAGCTCACAGGCTGTATATAATAAAAGAATAAACTTCGTGCGAAAAATACTTATACTCGAAATATACAGAGTGTTTCTGTAATAGAAGCAATAAATTAAAACGTAGATTCTACTCCTCAAACCAGGAAACGTTTGTTCAGCGACTTTTAAAAATAACGTATGGTTTGATTTTTAGGACACTTTAAAGTTTTTTCGAACACGCAATGTATTCCGAAATTGACTATGTCTGTAGGGTGACAAGCAATGTCAATTAGACGGATTTTAAAGTTCATTGAAAATACTATTTAGTTTGTATGAAAAAGAGACAATCTACAAAATACATATTTTTTTAAAGTTGTTGAACAAAAGTTTTGTAGTTTGAGGAGTAGAATATATGTTTTAATTTATTGCTCCTATTACAGAAACACACTGTATACAGGCCTTGGCCAGAAGTATTAGGCACCAACTCACATTTTGGCGCCCAAGAAACGTACAAAACAGACAAGTCTCAGATTGAAGTCACCACCAATATAAGACCTTCTGGAATTATTGTAAAGTATTTGCATAAACCGATAGTGTCTATCGGGGTTATTGAATCCTTATCGACGGGGTCCGTGAACTGCTCGCTATTGGGGAGTGGCTGTGGTAGATAATTTTATATTGCCATAACTTTATATTGATTTTATATTGGTAGATAATTGTATGTTGCCAGAGTGAAATAGGCGTCGTCGATACTGTGGCTATTATGTTTTCGATTTTAGTTTCTTAAATAGGCTAGATGAATGTTTTTCATGCATGGTATCAATCGATTCGTTTTGTTGCGAGGATCAAATGTCTATATGGGGCCAATTGCCTTAAGTCAACATAAAAGACAGAAAAGATACTTAAAGTCTGAGGTTTGCATTTGTTTCTCAAAACGCTCCTAACACAATGATATAAAGCCATGACGTCACGGCTTCATGTTTGGCCTGTTTAAATTAAAGTATGGAAAAATTATGAAATTGCTATTTTTACAGTGAAATGTTGGGTTTATGTATATGGTTGCCATACAATTTATTTCACAATAAAATGTTAGAATTCGAATGGTATCATTGGTTTTTTAAATTTCGTACTTTCAAAAATCGAAAAAATTTGAAACTTTGAAGCCCGATATCTTTGAACCATTTCAATAGATTTTTTTAATGTTTACTTTATTCGGATATTTTGAATATTTTGCATCCTATCAACTAAATTTCATTGCATAATTCAACATGTGTCATCATCCCTATTACTTTTAGGTCGTGAATATGCAGCTTTTTCAGGCTTACCTATTAAACCGAAAAGAGAACCATTGTTTAAGCTTATCTGTGGCGGTGGATCAAAGATTTTTTAGGCAAGCTGGTGCTGAAATTGGCTTAAAATGATCATGAGCTGTAGGAAAACTGCTCAGGCGCGTGAAACTTAGGCAAGCCGATGGGAGTCGTGTTCTATGGGCACGCTGCCACTGATACATGTACACAGATATGCTGAGAGAAGCTTTTTTGAGCTACCTAATAGCAACTTGAGTTGTGTTGTAAAACTATTTTATTGGGTATTACGAAAATAAAGTTGTTACCACTTACGCAGTTATTGTAATATCTTTTTTAGAGCTTACTAAATATGGTATGTATATCCATACTCTGAAATAGTTATTTGTGCAACAAGAGAGGAAAGTTAGTTTTTCTTGCGAGTGTTGATTTTGAGTCCCGAAGTGAGCGAAAGATTCTATAATTGAATCACGAGCGAAGCGAGTGATTCTAAGTTTGAATCTTGAGCGTACCGAGGGATCTCAAGAACACGAGATGTAAAAAACTTTCCTC
Organism: Pammene fasciana; assembly: GCA_911728535.1. NCBI lineage: Eukaryota > Metazoa > Arthropoda > Insecta > Lepidoptera > Tortricidae > Pammene > Pammene fasciana. The sequence goes on along the minus strand of OU452273.1, from coordinate 28,319,956 downwards.
TCGTGTGACACATACAACTTTTCACCTCAGTAGTGAGAACATATTAAAGTTAAAAAACACATTTATTTACATTCCCGAATGAAAGGCATCATAATTATGACGAAAAGCTTCTAGAAACAAAATTTCACTCCCTGGAGTGATGAAAGTCGCACTTTGGTCACTCCAGGGAGTGAGGAAAGTAGGCTTGTTCGAACTGCTGAGGTGAAAAAGTCATATTCACAACATAAAATCTAAGCAAAACACTTTATAAAAATAGGCTGTAAATAGGCTTCAAACTACATCAAACAGCGTACTTTCACACTATGATGAATAGTATTGACACAAGCAAATGTTCTTTTAGATTGTATATACCTACAAATTCTTTAATTTACAAAAAACGCTTCATAAATAAAAAAAATACGAAGGAGTTTTAATTATAAAGCTCATTCGTTAAGGTTCAATTCAGCTTGTTAATTAACGCGCCCACTTAAACGCGCAAACATTCGTAGTTTTATTGCAATTGCTCATTTCTTAAACATCTTAACTACCACTCACGACTATTTCAAATATCGACTTTACGGTGCAAAGACTAAGACAACTTTTCCAGAATTTAGTCGTGTAAAACACGATGTTCAAGGTAGGTGATAGATTTACATTCAACATTTACACCGGCGGAATTTAATTGATATCGCTCAAGTTTTTTTTTTCTAAAGGGTGATTCAAGACCGTTCTCATCAGCCAGGCGGTACCGAACCGAAGGTACTTTAAAAAAAAACCATTAGACCCTCCTTCAATAGAGATTAAGATTTCTTCTTTTTTGAGACTGCTAAATTCTATGTCCAGAAGGATTATCAGATTTGAAATGTGCTAGAATAAAGATACCTACAGTGCCACCAAAAAAAAAAGAAATTAAAAAGTGGCAACATCGTAGTGTCGTTCCGTTTTTTAGATTGTTTTGAAAGGGACGACACTACGATGTTGCCAGTGCCACTTTTTAATTTCTACTCTTTTTGGTCGGAGTATACATTTACTCCGTACATTATGAGTGACTTTGATTTGCTCAACATTTTTTCTGTATTCGTTTTACCGCTTGTCAGATGCTGCCGTTTGCTGCTGACTGTACTTAAGTATTTGGCTGTTTTGTTTTGTGAAAAAAACCTTAATGTGTCTTAAAACCTCACAACTGCCTCTTATTAATTCAAAGCGTAGCCTCACGTATTTCATAGGCTCACTCAAGAAAGAAACACGATAAAAAGGTATTCCTTCCATCTGGAATTCAAAGGTTGAATCAACCGCACCTAATTGCCTCCAGAACATTTTGTAACACTCGCCGAATATCGCAGCGAAAACCACTATAAGTGGGTCTTCTTATTAGACTTACAGTCAGCGTCAGAAATAGCAGACAAGGTGGTTTAAAGTTAAAGTTTCCGCGACTTTATTGTTTAAGAGTCGCCGGTCGCTCGCGTTCCCATACAAACGTAGTTCATTTATTACTTATTTTTGCTATATTTTCTTTGTATTACAATTTTTAGCAACGAAAACAAATGTCCGACCTAGATCTGTACTACTAGAATGCATTCCAAATTGTATGGTTCTAAAGCTTGTCGTTTTAAAATGAGAGCTGAACTACGTTTGTATGGGAACGCGAGTTCACGCGAGCGTCCTGGCGACTCTTAAGAGAACAGCATTTCGAAGAGCATTATGAACCTCGTCCGCTGCGGTGTGCGTCTAGTTGGTCTGTCAGCAGCAGGAGTAGCGAGGTATTTCTAATATCATTGTCTCGTCCTTATTGTTAAGACAACAGCAGCATGAAGGTCTTTATGCAAACCTCGCCCTATCTACTGCAAGTGAGACTACAGACGGAGTTCCAGTTTTATGTGCGGTTTATCGGATGCGTTTGGTGAGTGACAGAGATAACAGTACCTCCCTCATTATAGGTATTGTTACAGAATGGATTCTAGTTTTCTGGAACCAAAGAAACGTGACCTCAATATACGTAAAGAAATGGATGATTATGATTATGTAAACTACAAGTAGAGACACGTCGTCGCGAATTCCTCTATCACCGAATTCGATGTTTAAAGTTAAATATTTCGTCATAACAAAATTTAATACATGCGGTACTAAATACCCGACTTTTGTAATCGCGAGAAACTGGCATCATGTCTTGTAGATAAGCCAAAATAAAAAGGTCGTACACTGGTTCTTTGACTTCAACCTTTAACTCGCCTTCGTAATCGATTGGAACAACCCCTGACTTCATCCATAACCCCGGAATCCAGGCATAACTTCGCGTATTATCGCATCCCATCAAACGTATCAACTTTCTACCTTAGCCACATAAAAACAGGGTCGAAACTTCTCTGTAAGCTGTTAACACGAGGTCATAAGTCAAGACTGTCCAATGAGTCAGCACTGTAAACATGTGGGCCACTTTTTACGGCCACGGCCATGCATCAGATGGAGGCACAAAAAGGTTTTATTGTCCTGTCACGTTACCGGCCTAAACGATGCTTTATATCTAGTTTGTACGTTTAATGTAATGATGGTAAGTTATAGGAAGGATATTAATGAATTTTTGCCCCGAGAACTTATGGAGGCTTTTCGGTAATGGAAAATATGTTAAGAAAGTAGAATATATTATGCCCATTTTGGTGTAATTGCAACAAGGCTTTGATACTAACTTCTATGCGCGGTCGCTAATTCTCCAGTTGTTCTATCTAGTTTTGATCTGCTGTTGTTATAGGAAACCTATACAACTGTGAGAATGCTCTAAGATAAGGCCAGTAAATATAAAATCAACATCGCATTTTAGCAACTGCGCCTGACGATACTTAAGGATCGGTAAGTATTTCACCTACAGAGCTAGTTCTAGACTCAAACTTAAGAAATTTTAGTCTTCTTAAAACCTTTTCATATAATTTTTAAAATTTGGTTTAGGACTTATATTGAGAATACCAAAAAAGTGTGAAAATTTCGCGGTTTTTCGAGTGCTGCAAAGTTAGCACAGTACTTTCGAAGCTGCAAACTTAGATACACAATGCTGGTAGTGATCCTAACAACATATCAAAAAATCAGAACTAGCCGTTAGGTTTCGATTTTAACGATTTCTGGTGTTAAATATGACGGGGCTAATCCCAGACTTGATAGTCTTCACTCTGCCTCAGTTACTTAGGTATACTTACCTTCAATGTCTGCAGTTTCTCAAGATGGCGAACTAAATCCTCCTCAAGCAAAACTCAAACCCCATATAATTCAGTTCTTATATGCATTCCGTATCCGGTTATATTAAAGAAATCTCAGGCCATCTGTTCGGCCGATACCTGTACGCAATTCAGAAGCAAAACGACACATTTCAAAATAATTCACACGAATATACGTTCTTTATGCTCTGTTGTAGTTATTTTGGTATACACCTGGCTCTGTATTCTGTTTAACCAACCAAGTATTACTTATGATCTCTGATTTAGTTATCACTGTTCTAAATTAGAGTTCGTCCGTTACTGCTATACTGGTTTGTATGCCCTCAAAAAGCAAAAGCTCAGCGGCGGTCAGGTATTTAAGAGCTTTTTTTGCGTTGATTTGTTGTTGTTTTTTTTTGGGTCTTAAGGAGATTTATTTATCTAAATATGTATTATGTATTTATAAAGTTAGTAAATAGTAGAACTATCTGCTCCTTAAGTCGATGTAAAGTGGATTAAGATGTCGCTAGTTAATGAAATTGGAATGCAAGGATAGGAAGTCCTTAATGCGAGGGTCCAACCAAACATCGTTAAAATTAAAATGTTATCAACTTTTTTAACAAATTTATTTAACCGCTGGTATCGTCGCGATTTCCGTTAAATTATTGGATTTAATGTAATTGATTATATTAAAAGCCTCTCCGCGTAATATTAAATATTGTGTTATTTTTAGAATTACATTAAATAAATCTGATTTAAAATGCAGATGTAGCAGCAGAAAAGTAAAATCTGATGATTTTTTATATTTTTGGTCTTAAAGTTGTAATGTAATATATAGGATTTCATAGTCTTGTTTTTAATTTTGTTATATTTTCAAGTACAGCGAACGTAGTAAAACCTACATCGTGAAAAATATAACCATGTTATTATTTTATTATACATATAGTTCAGGGGAATGAGGCCCACCGACTGAGCGGGCCTGACGATATTAGCCTGTCAGTTGTTCGGAGCTGTCAAAGTTTTGTTCTAACTGAGAGGCCGATTTCGTCAAGTGGACTGATAGTCGGTGGGCCCCCTAACAGGCGACCAACGAACAGACTTCGGAGGCTTATTAACACATTCAGCACCGAGAACCCGACTGTCGGGTTCTCGGTGCTGAATGTGTTAAAAGCCATGTTATACTTTACGTTTTTTAGTGTCCTAACTAGCATCCTAATTAGGATCCTAACTTTTTTCAATAGTAAATTTACTTTGTAAATGCGGTGGTTACACTTGACTAAATTTAGGAACTAACTCATTTAGGAAGCTAACAAGGACAAGTGTAATACGGCTTTAAAGGCTGGCATCCATCGGTTACAAAAAAACGTAAAATTCCTCCTTCAAATAAACGTTACATGATTCGTTATCCCAGCAGGCGAATTATAAAACGGAATTCAGTGTGAATAACACGATATACCGCGGTATTTCTCGCGAATTCTCTCTGCTTGAATAGGTATTGCGAATCGTACACTTGTCGAACCAATACTAATAATATATAATCTGAATAATCTTTGTGAACATCTCTTTCACTACAAATCAATTTAATTCATTTTGATTGAGTGATTGATTTCTGCAGCAGGCGGTCGATCGATAGATCATGGAGTCATGTTCGAAGAAAGTCCGGGCTTACGCGAACTTTGAAAGTTGAAATTTCGTTATATGCATCTCTTTCGCACGTATAGGCAAGTGCAGTATAGATAGAGGGAGACCCCGGAATTTAGATTTTCGATGTTCGCAGTAGCCGCATGTAAGTACGCTAAAGAAAAGATGCGTCTGTTTATTTGGAGCTCTCGAAGAAATAGACTCGTGAGTGATGTAAAATGTTTTCGAGAAAGTCTTTCGGAGGAAAATCGGGGAACTTCCAACAATCTCACTATAGTGTGGCCAAAAGCAACGTTCCGATTGAGTTGAAACTCATGAAGCTGGACGTCTTGCTCACTCTCGCCGTCTGCAGTTGCTTTGCGTCGCAGCATACTTGCCGTATTTTATGGCTCTACCGGCACGACGCTTTGACTCTACTATAGCTGAGTTTTAGTATTTACAATTTTTATTGAATGCATAAATATTACCCCAAAATCGTTCTGGAAGTTGATTGGATTTTTTAGTGAACTTTTTTGTTTCGTTTTAGTGATTCAGGCCGTAAAAGTGTACTTAAACTGGTTTACTTGAGTATTTGGTCTGTAAGCTTGTGAATGACCACCCCCTCGGCGTAATTGTGGCATAGCACAGGAAACATTTTGCGAACATACCTTGCAGCTTTATTGAAATAGCACCTTCGGCACATTGCTATAAGGTCTTATTTCCCACCTTATCGCAAACGACTGTTAGGTCGTTTTTCATATAGAATTTTCTACTTAAGTCTAATATTATGTTTCAACAATGCGAGTTTGCATGCAATTTGTTGTGTCTAGAATATGGGTAGTTGAGCGATTTTAATGTACAAAGATAAAATTTGTACACCGTAGATCATGACTAAAAAAATCTTTTAAGAAGATTAGTTTTGATGGACGACTTTTCTTCATTAAGTAATTATAATTAAGCATCACCGAAGAATCAAACTAAAAACTTTCCCCAACAAGCTTCCCCAAAATATATTCAATTATTTGAGAACCTTAAGTACCTAATTTAATTTAATATCAGAACAAAAGGAGCTTATTTTAATTCAAATTTCTGCCACCTCTTTGTGGAGGCACATCAAGGACAGATTCGTAAGAACAACATTGATTTCTAACAAAGTTTAGCTTCCCTATTCTGGAAGTATTAGTAGCAAATTTATTAAAAACGTGTTGTTAACATAAAATACACGTTATGGCCTCCACTCAGCAATGCAGGTGCCGCTACAACTCATCTTCAAAAACACAATTTACCTTCTAACTTTATGAACATCGGAATCCAAAGAAAAACCAAACATATGAGCATACAAACTGTAACATTTATAGTATTACATATCTATCATTAATTTTAATAAATTTATATAAAAAACTTTTAAAAACAAGCTTTTATTTTAATGCTCTAAAAAGAGAAAATAAGCTGTTGAGTCAATCAAACTATTTTTATAGGAACTTTGTACAATTTTATGACATAAAAGCTTGTCGCGAGACTTTCCCGTGTAAAAGAGATTCTTCGTGTAAGAGACAATCTCTTTTACACGGGAAAGTCTCGCGACAAGCTTTTATGTCATAAAATTGTACAAAGTTCCTATAAAAATAGTTTGATTGACTCAAAAGCTTATTTTCTCTTTTTAGAGCATTAAAATAAAAGCTTGTTTTTAAAAGTTTTTTATATAAATTTATTTTCATGTTTTTAGTTTTTAAGAGACATGTTCCGTAGCCTGTTCATTTCGATTAACACATCGTTTCGCTGTGTTGACCGGTTTCTTGCCTGTTAATTTTAGCTAATAGAAATGGTCATTGTGTGTGTTACCTGATATCAAAGTAGGCAATAGGCATCAAGGTAGGCATGCTGAGTTTTTTTTATCATGATAGTGATGAAACGCTTATGATATTTCTAACCTCTAAACCATATCAGGTAATTTAAACATTCTTGAAAAACAAACTTCTTCGTTATATTCCACAAAGAACATTATGTTACGGAAAAATCCCAAATGACACATTACAGTTGCAAAATAATAAGCCTAATTAAGTAAGTAAGTAACACTTTATTGTACATAACACAGTAGATAAATACAGTAAACAAAAGATGTGAAGTACAAAGGCGAACTTATCCCTTTAAGGGATCTCTTCCAGTTAACCTTTGAGTGAATGAGAGTGAAATTGAAATTAGGTAGACATTACAGCAACATGTACAACAAGGTACACAATATATAAACAATATATAATTAAGTTAACATAGACCTCATAATAGTCATAATTTCGAGAAACAGCTACTAAAAACCCAAGCTGACAGTTGTGTCCGAGGTTGAATGAACTTCGCGTCGCTGCACTCGTTCGTTCGATAATAGTTATGCACGTATAATTTTCTTTTGACAATCATTTACTATTTATTTAGACGGTTCTATTCTAACAGAACTGGTGGTCCGCCTCTAATTAAGAACTTGCGATTATAATAAGACCCCTCAACAAATCTGTTTTAGGCCTTCTGATTCCAGAATCCCCTGGTCATTCCAGCTCATTGAAGTCTCTTATTATATACCTCTGATACAACCTCAACAAATTTCATGAAGACCAGAAAAACGTTACTAACATGTTCGCGAAACGAACATCCAAAATTATAAACCCGTCGGATGTCACAGTAGGCCCAAACAGCATGACCCTATGTTGTCCTAAACCAGAGGGCTTACCGCGAAGTTCGAAAATCGACAAAACGATGGTCCCGTCTCTATCGCTCTTACATATACGAAAGAGAGTGATGCCAATAGACGATTCGATGATCGAAGTGGTTCGCGGTTATAGGGCAGGGATCCAGTAGGTACCCCTAGGGTTCAGCATGAAATCTATCTCGTGATACTGGTCCCGACTGCTAACCAGTACAAGTCGAATGAGCCCAACGGCATGAGTCTATGTTGTCCTTAACCCGTGATCCAGTAGGTACCCCCAGGGTTCAACATGAGCTATATTACAAAAACTATTTAAAACGGGATATTTACCATGCGAGTTTGTTATTATGAGATTACCAAACAAATTCACGTGGTAAATATGCCGTTTTAAATAGTTTTTGTAATGTTAATGACCATGTTAGCTTAAAATCGTATATTATGAGCTATATTTTCTGATACCGGTCCCGACTACTCATCAGTACAAATCGAATGAGTCCAAACAGCATGAGTCTATGTTGCCCCAAACCTGAGATCCAGTAGGTGTCCCCAGGGTTCAGCGTGAGCTCCATCTTGTGATACCGGTCCCGACTGCTTACCAGTACAAGTCGAATGAGCCCAACAGCATGAGTCTATGTTGTCCTAAACCCGAGATCCAGTAGGTACCCCCAGGATTCAGCATGAGGTATATTTTGTGATACCGGTCCCGACTACTCATCAGTATAAGTCGAATGAGTCCAAACAGCATGAGTCTATGTTGCCCCAAACCTGAGATCCAGTAGGTGTCCCCAGGGTTCAGCGTGAGCTCCATCTTGTGATACCGGTCCCGACTGCTTACCAGTACAAGTCGAATGAGCCCAACAGCATGAGTCTATGTTGTCCTAAACCCGAGATCCAGTAGGTACCCCCAGGATTCAGCATGAGGTATATTTTGTGATACCGGTCCCGACTACTCATCAGTATAAGTCGAATGAGTCCAAACAGCATGAGTCTATGTTGCCCCAAACCTGAGATCCAGTAGGTGTCCCCAGGGTTCAGCGTGAGCTCCATCTTGTGATACCGGTCCCGACTGCTTACCAGTACAAGTCGAATGAGCCCAACAGCATGAGTCTATGTTGTCCTAAACCCGAGATCCAGTAGGTACCCCCAGGATTCAGCATGAGGTATATTTTGTGATACCGGTCCCGACTACTCATCAGTATAAGTCGAATGAGTCCAAACAGCATGAGTCTATGTTGCCCCAAACCTAAGATCCAGTAGGTGTCCCCAGGGTTCAGCGTGAGCTCCATCTTGTGATACCGGTCCTGACTGCTTACCAGTACAAGTCGAATGAGCCCAACAGCATGAGTCTATGTTGTCCTAAACCCGAGATCCAGTAGGTACCCCCAGGATTCAGCATGAGGTATATTTTGTGATACCGGTCCCGACTACTCATCAGTACAAGTCGAATGAGTCCAAACAGCATGAGCCTATGTTGCCCCAAACCCGAGATCCAGTAGGTACCCCCAGGGTTCAGCATGAGCTCCATCTTGTAATATCGGTCCCAACTCGTTACCAGTACAAGTCGAATGAGCCCAACAGCATGAGTCTATGTTGTCCTAAACCGGAGATCAAGTAGGTACCCCCAGGATTCAGCATGAGGTATATTTTGTGATACCGGTCCCGACTACTCATCAGTATAAGTCGAATGAGTCCAAACAGCATGAGTCTATGTTGCCCCAAACCCGAGATCCAGTAGGTGCCCCCAGGATTCAGCATGAGGTATATTTTGTGATACCGGTCCCGACTACTCATCAGTACAAGTCGAATGAGTCCAAACAGCATGAGTCTATGTTGCCCCAAACCCGAGATCCAGTAGGTACCCCCAGGGTTCAGCATGAGCTCCATCTTGTAATATCGATCCCAACTCGTTACCAGTACAAGTCGAATGAGCCCAACAGCATGAGTCTATGTTGTCCTAAACCGGAGATCCAGTAGGTACCCCCAGGATTCAGCATGAGGTATATTTTGTGATACCGGTCCCGACTACTCATCACCATCAGTATAAGTCGAATGAGTCCAAACAGCATGAGTCTATGTTGCCCCAAACTCGAGATCCAGTAGGTACCCCCAGGGTTCAGCATGAGCTCCATCTTGTAATATCGGTCCCAACTCGTTACCAGTACAAGTCAAATGAGCCCAAACAGTGACTTATTAAGACTATTCTAATTCTAGTATCGATTAGGAGAAATTGGTACCAAATCAGCTTTCGATATTGTGGCTGACTGTACTTTTCTTTAGAAAATCAAGGAGTACTCATCGGGACGATTCTAATAAACCCAAACTCAATCTGGTAGAGGTAGTTTATGGCAGAGTTCTTATGGCCACCTCCTGACTCCATCATCAGACCAGCTCGATGGTACCAAAATATTGTATTGTCATCCAAGTTACGCATGTGTGCTATATTTCAGCTCAATCGGACATCAAGAACTGGTTCAAATCTGCCTCGCCAGATTCTACCTAAACATCTAACACACATATTTATCTACTGACAAACACTGTGAGTTAAATAAAAGCTTGTAATAATAAAAAAAGCGTTAATTTGAATGCGATGCTGCCCCCGACAAAATGAATATTGAATATTGATTAGGAAAAAACCGCCTAGCAAAAATAACGTTTTTCTTAGAATATTCATTCAAATCGCGAAGGTCTTTGTAAGGGCTGTAATAATTGAAATTATGCTAACGAGGTCCAGCATCGGCCGGAGTTCTCTGTTGTTTTGGTTTTCAGATTTATAGAAGGAAAACTTAACACATTGAGAAGTGGTTGCAAATTGAGGGTGTTTAGGCAAGTTTCTGTAATCATCATCTCAGCCATAAGACGTCCACTGCTGAACATAGGCCTCCCCTTTGGACCTCCATAAGTATCGGTCGGAAGCGACTTGCATCCAGCGTCTTCCGGCAACCTTTTTGGGGGGGAGTTTCTATAATAAGGGTAATGAATTTAATATGGCGTTACTTTTAAAGTTTTTAAATCGCAACAATACCTGTACTTATAATATTTAGTTAGATGTACAACCAGGGGCCTATTTCTCAAAAGCTTGGATCTTGACTATCTTATAATACATTCCTTTTCTAGCAAAAGATGTCCAAAAGTGACATCCGCTTGTATTACAAGTAAGTTTTTGAGAAACAGGCCCCTGGTTATTTATTTTGGCAATCACTTGCTGGTGTCCTCGTCATTCTCTTAAGAGCTGGGCTCTTGTCGGTGTAGCTTGATGTAGTAGTCTCCAGCTTTGTCGGTCCGAGGCCAACGACGTTTACATGTTCCTTTATCTGGTTCATATAACTTTTCCTTGGTCTTCCTCTTCTGGTGTCCTATTAAACACAAACTTGACCTGAAGCCATAGTTATTCGTCAGATTTAGCACAACTTTTTTAACTTTATTAATATTATTCGCATACCTCCGTTTCCCTTAGCACTCATGCTATATTATCTACATAAAACTAACAAGAAACTCTTTGTTACAGGTATACGAGTCACCGATGATGCAGAGGTTCGGAATGCCGAACGACTGCGCCGGAGTTTGTTCTCATAAATAAGTATAGTTTATTAGACCTAGGTTGAGTATGCCTTACCTGGGACCTATTACGTGGCCTTGGAATGTAAGGCTTCCTTTTTGACGATTTTCGTAATTTATGCGAAAAAAACCTCACCACATGTTTTAATTTAATATTGCAAAACACATATGTAGTTATACTAAACACGTAGTTATTGATGATTCATTCTTTTACGTCTGCCAAATGCATAAACATGTACACAGATAGAAATAATATTTTAATTCAAAACGCAAAACTCTCTTGCACGCGGTTTCTTAAAGAGAGTAATAAATACCTTAGACCAATAAACATGACTTGAGTTAAAAATATCATGATTTTTAAAAGAAGATTTAAAATTATTTAGTTTTAACTTTACCTATTTTTAAAGCGAATAGTAATGATTTGAGTTAAGATAATAATTATTTACGGCAAAAAAGCACCAACATTTTCCTTTAAGAGTTTTATGTGTTTACGTAAGATCGATTAGTTCTTGGTTTGATGTTTTCAATCTACAGCTAAGAGCCAAAGCTAATTCAAAGAAGTAGCACCAAAAGTTAGATTTGAGATTTTTAAGTTTTTAGGCAAGAGAGATTAGTTTTTGCTTTGATGTTTTCAACTTACAATCAAGAGCCACAGCTATTCCAAAGAAAAAGCACATAATTTTTGCTTTGAAACATTTAAATCTTGGACGTTAGTTACCCTGCGCATCAATAGATGTCTCTGCGTGTAGGTTAGAACACGCGAACGTTTGTTCAACGTAACTTCATGACCCTCGACGCTTTACCCGGGCTTATTTGAGATTCACAATAGCAATCTCAGCTCTAGTTAATACGATTATAAATTGTGAGTATATAAATAATCATAATTTATATTTGTATTATCTACTTTTAGTTAAACTTCCTTTCTTGGGATTAGTCCCGAGAAACACAGTTTCTGCTACTAGCTTTTTAAGTAGTGCACTGAGACACTAAGGCGATTATCACACTGACGACGGATCCGCATGCGGCGCCGGTGTGCGAGCGAGATAGCGCTATACACATGCAGAGCGCTATCTCGCTCGCGCACCGGTGCCGCATGCGGATCCGCGCCAGTGTGATAACCGCCTTAGAAAATGTTATTGTTTGTTTCAAGTAATCGATTTCATACGCCAAGAAATTTTAGATCTTGGTGTGAAAATATCAAATTTTACATCAAGTAACACATGCTCTTGAACTAATGCGTTTTCTTGTTTCCGTGGAGAAATTCAATTCTCAATTTAAACTATGAGTCTTCATCCAAGAAACAAAGTTTCTTGGCTTAAGTTCTTTATGTATTGCACTAAGACACATAAAGTTCAATTTAAAAAAAATACAATACAAAAACAAAATTCAAACGCCCTTCGTGAGAATATTAAGCTATTTTAAAAAGAAGATTTTTATATCTCGGATAAAGTATTGAATTTATTAGGTTAAGTAATAAACTTTGAAACATTTTATATCTTAAAATAAAGAATTTTATTTTTTCCTTATATGGGAAACTGGATATCTCTTGATTCAAATAGGTTTCTTTGGTTGAAGAGATTTTTTCTATCTGTGTAGGCACCGGCTTAAATCACAACAACCAGACCAGACCACCAGACCAGAGCAGGTGGCACAACAGAAAACCGTCGTGTCACCAAAATAATAGTTTTAGTTTATAATGTAGTATGTATGCTAGTCTTTAAGGTATTTCTATGGGCCACTAGTTGCCTGAAAATAAACGTTTTTCATTTCATTTAAATAATATCTAAAAGCACTTTTATTTATAATACTTGTTTATTTTTTATTGTACAATAGTACAAAGTATTACTAGTAAGTGTTTTTTTTCTACATAAATGTTTTATATCATACTCTTAAACAGGTGTGGTCGAACGAACCTTTCAAGATAATTGTTGATTTTCGAAAGTCTTACAAACTGTCAACTCCTAATGGCGGTCCCTGAACCCTTTTAGTTTAAAAATAAAGGGCCGGCGATTATTATAATGGAAATAAGCCTGTCACTCCGATTTGTACTAATAACCACAGCATTCAGAAACACTCGGTAAAAGCTATCTGGACGAGACTTAGACGAAGTGTTATAATGGCCGAGTTATTTTGTTTGAAGATACTAAGACACATTGTTAGTATTTGGCAACTTTAGAACAAGAGAATGGTGTACTTAGACTATTCAACCAACCGGACCGGCCATGTCTGTCATTTTCTATACAAAAAAGTCTGCCTATCTTTGCGGGGGAAGGGAACGTCAAATGTATGCGAAATGTCAAAATAGCCACGTGAGATAAACGTCAGTCTATACAATGAGTATGACCATTGGTCATGTATTTTCGGCGGAGGGAACGCCTGTCAATGGGCCGCTCCGGTTGGTTAAATGTTCTAAGATGGTGTAGAAGGTACTGTTTGTAGGAAATCATAAAATAGAATTTTATTTGCTTTAAATTGCGTGTTAGGCAATCTCAGTCAATGGGACCAACTGTGAACTACTCTCTTTCAAACAAAAAAATAATTTTCCAAATTGGTTAGCCGTCTTCGAATAATCGGTGAACATCCATAAAAAAGAGCATAAAAAAACAAAGATCCCGACGAATTGATAATCTCCTCCTTCGGAATCTTGAAGTCGGTTGAAAATGGTAAATCAAATCGGTAAAATATACCCAAAATGCCTCTTTGTCGTCCCATCATAAAGAAGTCGCTGCCAGATGCCCGCACTCTGCATTTGCTTAAAAAACAATGCCAGATGGCCCCTTCTGAGCTTTATTCAGCTTCTTAGCTTTATTCATGGCTGCTTATAAAGCTCACCTGTTCGCGACATACGGTTGATGTTGGAAACGTGTTTTTGGACCGGCGAAGATGTAAAACATGATAGAGTTTTTAAGTAATAAAATTAGTTTTATGCTCAATAGTGTAATGCTTAATGCGTAGGAAAAGTCAAGTTTAACTACTTGCTACGTAGGTATGTGATGTATTTATAAAATAAAAACTTTCTGCTTATTCCATTATAATTCATTAGATTCTCTTCAATAAAATTTTGATAAAGATGATTTCAGCTCGTTATTTACACATGAATGATCAAATAATGCATAATTATGTAGAATATGGTTACAATGACGTATACAAAAAAAAACATGATTTCCGAATAAACGGATTTTAACGACAGGAGTGTCGAAAATAATTTCAAATTGAAAACCACCCGGATTAAAACTATCTGTCATTCCACTCGTCAACTCGATATAATTGCACTGTAATAAAGCTTAAATTAATATCGGCTCCGTAGGTAAATATGGAACGTATTTTATACTATATCAGTAAGTATTGATTGTACATATAGCTGTAGCTCAAACTTTGATTAATTATTAGGTAATTTTTATAATAAGTAACGCGAAATCATTACCTAAGGGAAAAATAACACACTGATAAAAAGACCAGGACTAAAGAAGAGGTAAAGTTTTCTGATATACGTAGATGACATACTATAATTAACCTAAAGGATATCAGAATCAGAACCTAGGGAGCTCCTATTTATCAAACAAAATACACAAGTCTAAGCGCAAATAGAATATATTAACCTGAATTACTAATACTTGCTTATTCATTCCATCTCGCCCGACTAATTTGTCATCGCCCTAGGAAACATATCCACCTCTCCTTCCAAACCTTATACAACAAATTTCACTATTATACCATTTGAACCCTATGTCATCGGTATTACGTTGCTTTTGCAACGTGGTTGTTGATTAAGATAGGAGGTTTAGGAAACAGATGGGTCATATTTGCGTCCATTTCGGTTCCGTGGATGATACGATCTGCCCGTGCATTTACAAATCAGCAACCGTTTCTCTAGATGCGACCAGTATAAAACATCTTTTTTATACGACCACTGACACCACTGTGACAGACAAGTACTCGTCTGATAGTTTGCGGACATCATCACATCATATGGACGATTACAAAATTGATCTTTCATTTATGTGGTGCATAAAAGCCAAATTTAGCCCACAGTCACACACACAATTTTCGATAGAACTCTGTGAAGCCACTATCAGCAATATGGTACAGGAAAAAAGTAGTGTTAAGTATTGTAACCTCTGCAAGGATAATACAAGAATTCTCCTTAATTTGGTTTGCTCCAGAGTCGAGCCAGATGCTAGTTTTCTGTGCCTTGCCTTGCCTTTCTTACGTTTAACTCAACGGTCATAAAACTTCAAAACACGTCTTTAAGCACATACGGAGCATTCTAGACAAAACCATGCTATAGACTACAAAACCTTTCAAATTAAAAGCTTAAATCCTTGGAAAATTTAATCTTCTCGGGGTCATTCTACACTGGTGACTAGAAACAGTCGATGGCTAAATGTTTGGTGAAAAGCACGTGTCCTTCGACTCCCGTTGGGTCATGCGTCACATTAAACAGGCAGTTTTCTGCTATCCGTCACGGTTATATCGATTTGGGTGCCTTCGTGAATCCTGATGGGGGGTCAGGTTTCCGTATCAAAGTCACTACAATTTGCTGATGCGCGGGTTTCCTTATAACTTTGGTTTGGCTTGTATATGTCGTAAGAACTTCATTCATTCATTAAACTTTGACTTGGCTGTGTGTTTTGTGTTAGGTGTGTGTGTTAGGTGTGTGTGTTTTGTATGTTTCATTATCCTGCACACATGACATTATTTGTTAAGCAGGCGATGATGAATGGAGAGAAATTAATATGAAGACTATTAGTGTTTATTTGATTATTTCTTTGACACAATTTGTGGATCAACCAGCTTGATAGAATTTGTGTAAAATAACAATCAAACGAAGATTACGTAAGGCATAAAACATAAATAAAATGTCAAACATTCCTATGTATTAAGAGGAATCGACTTAGAAAAGGGGAATATCTTAATAAACAATCAAACCTTGTTTAGCTCTCCATTCACAACGGCAATCCATATTAACAAGCCTTTTACTGACGTCTTGAGAGAATTTTAGCGGCCATTTTCCATGGAAAACCGCTCAATATATTTTTTAACACAGTTGCTCAAAAAAGTGCTTTTCTTGTAGTGGTTTAGCGTGCGGAAAGTTTGATATCGCGCACTAGTGCTTTTTACTTTTCCAGCCAATCACAGCTAATGACAGTGACAGACAGCCAATCACAGCGCCGCACCGCACCGCGCGGAGCGTTCGGATACATGTACTAAAGTAACCTCAAAGTGAATAATTGACAATTTTATAATTTTTTCGCAACTGTATTAAAAAACGTCGTTCGATACTCTTGCGTAAATGTCATTCTTCACTCGGCTCGTGGCAAGATATCTCGGTACTCGTGAAGTAATGACATACTTTCCGCACTAATATCGAAATGTACTATTTCCGTGTTATTACGACTATGGGTAACTTTTTAAAGAAAATCCTTGCAGAGTTAAGTATCCTTGTTAAGTTCACTCATATTTTCCGCATAGTTTCATGTGTTTTAATCAGCGCGATGATTAAATAGATTTAATAAAAGAAAAGTCTCATAGATTCCACTGAACATGCATGATTGCATGTCTCCTTGTACACTGAAAAAATTAATCTTACTGAATAATCAGTTAATCTTACTGAATAATCAGTAAGAATAATTAGTAAGGTTAACTGGTTATTCAGTAAGATTAACTGATTATTCAGTAAACTTTACCTTAATCTCAGTTGGCTCCACTGATTATTTTTTTCAGTGTATGTAAGGCAGCTTTTTTAGGCCAGTAACACATTAGCATGTTTACAAACAACCCCACCCCGTTCAGCTCTCAACGGCTCCGCGCCATTAACGAGCCTTTAATTATCGTCTTCCTACTTAAGGGAATTTATAGGGTTCCACAGCAGAGTACAGCCGACGTCAGAGATATGTTTACACTTTTGTACCTTATTACAAATGAATAAGGTGCAAGTGTAAACCTACAATCCGTGAGCTTTAAGAAAAACCTTTGGGAATCGGCGATGACATGCGAAGGTAATATTGCTGTTCTGCTTTTTCGTGTGTCACTGCCGATTGATACCCGACGTATCTTTCTAAAACCCGAAGATTCTTTTTAGAGCTGTTGGACTGTACAGTCAATCTATCAATTTTGTTTTAGATTTGCGTTACACTCTGTTGATTTATTTTAAGGATCGTCAAGACAAAATGTGAAAGTACTTAGATTACTTTTGTATTTGGACAAAGTTTCGAGTTTTTAATCTAGCAGAACCTAACCTTGTTTACTCCAAAACGGGTAAAGCTCTTTAAAAAGTAGCATTGAGTTATAATATGATATAGTACAGCAGTGGTGGGTCAAAATTTTTCTTGGCAGGCCGGTGCTGAATCTGTCTTAAAATTTCTTCATGAGCTGTAGGAAAATTGCTCAGGCGCCTGAAACTTAGGCATGCCGACGGGAATCGAGTTGGATGCACCGCCACTGTAGTACAGGTACTGCCGTGAACAAGATTTACCGAAAGTATGGCTCTTGATGTAACCGGCAGTGGCGGCGCGTCCATAGAACACTATTTCTGTCGGCTTCTCTAATTTTCAGGTACCTGGCCAGTTTTCCTACAGCTCATGAAGAAATTTTAAGCCTAATTAAGCTCCGGCTTGCCTTGGAAAAATGTTGACCCACCGCGACTGGTAACCGGACAGTCTTATCACTGACTAAAGTCTAATTAAATTGACCGATAAACTGCTGTACGAGTCGTTCTTACAGCACTGTTGTGAGTCCATTTTTGGGTTTGTGTATATCACGTTCTTTATTAGAGGACACAGTTCAGGTAAGAAACCATATCAATCCTTTTGCGAAGCAGTCAGATTCGTTTTTTTTTTGTTTCTTTATAGGTTTTTTCAAACGCTCTAGTGACTAAACGGGAAAAGGGACTGAATTTCTTAGGTGTACATTGTCTCAAGCTATTTTGATGTCTTCTTGAAGAACTATGCATTATTGTATATGTAGTCCCGCCGAGTTTCCTGCCGGTCTTTTAATAAGTAATACTTCTCGGGTCAGAGGTGTAGGGTTAGAGCCGGTGGTAGTTTCTTTTTCTCTCTGAAGTTCATAAGTGCATTGTAATGTGCCTAAATTGAAGAATATATATCTTTTATCTTTTTATTACTTACCGGTGTAAATCAGCTATGATCATGTCAGTATCCACATCAGCATGTTTGTAAACAACCACACCCCCTTTAACTCTCAACGGCCCTCCATCATTAACGAGTCTTTAACTATCGTCTAACTTGAGGGGATTTTCAGGGTTCCGCGTCCAAAGTCAACCCAATGTGACGTTTTTAAGCAAAAGGTATATCATAGTTGGTTGTTAATACAGTTTATTTCTAAAATAGAGCGTAAACAGCTGCGACACAGTTTATACTAAGTAATGCAGCTACTTACGATCTCCATTTTTAATATGTACCTATGTTATTATGTTCAATAAAAACCTTTAAAGTGAATTATTATGGCAGTAATGCCTTATTGACAACCGACAACCATGTACCTTTTATTTGAAAATGGCACAATTATGTCTTAGATTTGTTCGTAGTCTTTTATATTACTTGTGTTATGTTTGAAAGGTTTTTGTCAACAAAAACACGGACAGCTGTAACAATTACTGACTGTGAAATTTAAATACTAGCAATTGAATCGAAATACGTTACATTTATTTGTGTGTTTATCACCGATATTTGTTCCGGAGTTATGTTTGTACCTATTGATTTATCTCTATCTTCTTCTTCTTCCTCCTAGCGTTTATCCCGGCTTGGGGTCCGCTTGACAACCTAATCCCATAAATTGGCGTAGACACTAGTTTTTACGAAAGCGACTGCCATCTGACCTTCCAACCCAGAGGGGAAACTAGGCCTTTTTGAGATTAGGTCCGGTTTCCTTACGATGTTTTTCTTCAACGAAAAGCGACTGGTAAATATCAAATGATATTCCGTACATAAGTTCCGAAAAACTCAGTGGTACGAGCCGGGATTTGAAGGGATTGAAAGTCGGACTTCTTACCGCAAGGCTACCAGCGCTTCCTGATCTATCTCTATCTATTGAATATAATAATATCGTCGTCTACCCACAACACAAGCCTTACTGAGTTTACTATGGGACTAGGTTGATTCCTGTCAGGTTTAAGAGACCCGTAATATGTATTATTAATTTCTAAAAGAACCCACCAATCGTTCAAAACTCCCGCTGTACTATTAGTTTCCTAAATAAACCCACTTATAGCATATTCACAGCTGGTTTAATAATAAACCAAACTAGCTGTCGATAAGCGCGTTAGGACAAAAATAACATCCATGTTTGGATTCGATTAGGGCTTTAGTAATTTTAGAACAGTTTAACAACTAACTAATAGTTAAATTTTACGTGAAATTAGTATTAGGTTAGGGTTGGACTGTTAAAAAGGATGTGCAAAACATTATGAAACATTTCTTAAAAAAAAATTACGTTGGCTTGATAGCTCGTAATTTGTTACCCATATCATATGTACTTATGTTACATATTTTTGTATTATTAATAACTATTCATAAAATAAATTTTGCAAAATCCCTAAAACGACAGAACCGATTTTAATGAATATATAAACTCACTCGCCAGATAACCTGCTTTCAAAATAAATAAAAAATCGCGTCAACCGTTTTCACGTTTAGTGTAACGGTGCCCCCCGATTAAAAAATCTGTGATTTTTGGCTGTAAATAAATCAAATTTTTAAGTATATATCAGAGAGTTATAAGTAGGTACAAAATTTTCGAGATTTTCCTCTTTCCTCTCCATTTAACGGGATAAGGAGAGAAAACATTAACCCCGTGGCGGTTATTGCTACTTTGTAGGCTAATTCAGATTTTAAAATCTTGAATTTAAGTTTAAA
Organism: Pammene fasciana; assembly: GCA_911728535.1. Taxonomy (NCBI): domain Eukaryota; kingdom Metazoa; phylum Arthropoda; class Insecta; order Lepidoptera; family Tortricidae; genus Pammene; species Pammene fasciana. Next base: position 28,300,052 of record OU452273.1, on the reverse strand, counting down.
TTATTTTCATGCACTGAAATGTATGTGAGTACAGTCAGTATATATCAAATTTATGTTTAAAATGGACCACAGACGTAACTTTGGTCGATATGTTTTAATTTAACCAAATATAATACAGAGTGTTTCCTGTAACATGAGCAATATATTAAAACGTAGATTTTACTTCTCAAACAATAAAACTTTAGTTCAACAATAATATCTTCTACGGTTGCCGCGATAGTTATTCATGAAATAAAACAACTTTGAACGGATTATATCGCGTATACTGAATTTTAAATTACATCCCGACGTTTCGAACACTTTACAGCGTTCGTGGTCACGGGTCGACTGAGGAAAACATATTTACCCACATCTAAAATTACAATGTACTAAAGACTACCCACATGTATAACATTAAATGCAAACAAATAAAGGTGAGTGTACATGCCAGAAGGGCAAATAAAGCTAGTTCTACAATAGCTAATTATCGATCTACTACAAACTTTAATTAATTAATTTAAAAGGTAGCAAACAAACTGTTAAATTTAGAAATTAATAGGTCTACATTATTTTACAAAATAGAGCAATATATGTTAACACTATCCAACGCTATGGCCTCACAGTCGTGTGTCCTGCTTGCTCTATGATCAAATGAACCACTGGATCCCAAGCCGGTGGTAAAGAAAAGCCATCCTCCCTGTTAAAGTTTGGATATTTCTTTATCTCAATAGCCTCCCGCAGCATCCTGGGAATATATCGTTTCTCCTTGGCGAGGACTAGAGGCTTGTCAAACTTAATTGAGTGATTGGGCTTATCCATGACATGATCGCAGACTGCAGACCTTAGGTCGACGGTGCTTAACATCGGCTACATGTTCCTTCACCCGAGTTTTAGTTCAACAACTTTTAAAAAATATGTATTTTTTAGATTGTCTCTTTTTATACAAACTAAATAGTATTTTCAATGTACGTTAAAATCCGTCCAATTGACATTGCTTGTCAGCCTAGTCACCCTACAGACATAATCAATTTCGGAATACATTGCGTGTTCGAATACCTAATCTTTAAAGTGAAATAAAAATCAAACCATAAGTTATTTTTAAAAGTCGCTCAACAAACATTGTCTGGTTTGAGGAGTAGAATCTACGTTTTAATTTATTGCTCATATTACAGGAAACACCCGGTATATTACAAAAATCGTCACCTGCATTGGCAAAAATTACGTAATAAGTTAATAATTTAATTATTTTTATACAACGTCGGTGCCAAACATGCATACGGCCCACCTGATGGTAAGCAGCTACCGTAGCCTATGGACGCTTGCAACTCCAGAGGTGTCACATGCGCGTTGCCGACCCTTTGAAAACAGGAGGATTCACTGTGTTGACGGGTAAAGGAAATCTTTTAATATCAATTTGAATAAATTTTTATCTTAATATTTTTTAACAATTTGTTCACTTATATTTCTCCTTACTGTGCTTTCTACTGGACCGGGACCCCAAAATTTACGAGTCAATAAAATTTTAAAACACTCAATCTGACAGTCACAACCATGCAACGTTAGGGTTGTGTCACAGCAGCTCCGTAACTAATAAAACAATGATTGACTCTACGGGGAGACGGGTACGTGACTAGAATTTTACGTCCGATTTTATACCCGAGCGTAAAAACGAGGCCTTAACGTGAAAGATTCATGATATGGTGCTGTTGTGTGCGTTCATAGTCATGATACAAACAAAAACATACTTGAAAGACAGGTCTGTAGATTTTTGACAACCCTAATTCTGTAGACCTATAGCATAGAGAGACCCCTTAGTCGTTATTAGTAGCGGCGCGTCCATAGATCACGATTCCCGTCGGCTTGCTAATTTTCCTACAGGTCGTGAAGAAATTTTAAGCCAAATTAAGCTCCGGCTTGCCTAAGAAATCGTTATGACTTCATCGTGTCATACTTTCAGACTAATAACCAGTTTTATAGAATAAACACCTAAGCTTAATAATTTTCTATGCCTCAAGTGATTCTTAAAAGCGTAAATTAAGTGATACTTCTGAAAAAGTTTAGTGTGCTGTCCTGTAACTGTTATATGGGTCGTGCGGTTGTTTGCCACAAAAAAAAACTGCTAAAGTGCTGCTGCTTATGGATGACTGGTAGAGAATGTCTTGAGGCATTAAGTACGCTATTTGTAGTTATTTATCGCGAAATAAAGTTTAATAAAACAAAATCAAATAAAAATTGCAAAAGTGACATTAGCGGGCTTATTTATGTAAATACATATTACTTAGGTACCTCCATCGGCTACATCAATTGTTTCACTTTGAATCTTCTATAGGTACAAACAATGTGACCGGTTGACTTATCTATTTAAAAAAACATTAATAACTACCCCTACTTATTCAATTATAAAGTCATTCCAAAGCTACTCAGATATGTTACTGTCAAGCTTTTTTTTACTTAGGGCTGTCGTAAGTTTAGTCGTAACTAAGTCTGTACCTACACATCGAAGCCCCGACATGTTCAAGCATAAAGTCAATGTTTATTTTATGCTTCATTATTTAGGTCATATGCTGACTCCGTTATTTATATTTTGGCTTGTTTCGGCGCTTTGACATCCCTGACAGGTCACGTTTCGTTCAAATTATATTTAACCGATCTGTAATGGATTTCATTCACATTAAACAAGGTATTTCTGTATATTGGTCACCGATAAATAAAGAACGGGATACATTTTCAGGCCAAAAAATGGCCCCACAATACAGGGCCGTAGCTAGGGCATTAGGGGGCAATGCCCTACCTTAAAAACTATAATCAGTTCAAAATTGTATGAAAATAAAGTAAATGACCTACCTTAAAATTGGCCATACCATACGTTAAATTTGCACTGCCCTATCTTAGGCGGTTATCACACTGCTGCGGATCCGCATGCGGCGCCGGTGCGCGAGCGAGACAGCGCTCTACATGTGTATAGCGCTATCTCGCACGCGCGCCGGCGCCGCATGCGGATCCGTCGCCAGTGTGATAATCGCCTTAACTGCAATAGCTAGGGATACACGCACAGATGTGCCCGCCGGATTTGTCCGACGGATGTGCCCGGCGAAATCCGTCCGTGTATGGCGCGAATCGGACACGGATTTGTCTGCGGACACATCTGAATAGCGCCATACACGAACGGATCTGTCCGCCGGGCATGTCCGTTGGACAAATCCGGCGGGCACATCTGTGCGTGTATCCCTAGCTAATTCTGGCTACGGCCTTGCCACAATAGTGCGATAAATAAGAATGACTCGTACAGCAGTTTCTTAGTCGGTTTTAATATTAGACTAGTCAGTGATGTTTTCGGTAAATCTTGTTTGAGACACCTTAAACTATAACTGGTGATTTAAAGTTTATAGTCGAACGAGCGGGAGTAAGCGAAGCGAGTTCTTACAAACAATTTCTAGCTACTGGGACGTCTCGGCATTTCGATGGCTTTTTGACTTTGAGAGTTTGTTCCGCGATAACTTTAGTAAAGTGTTTCTGATCTTTATGAAAGTTGTTGAGGTTGTAGCAGAGATACATACATTTGAGAGTTCGTTTTTATGAGCAGCAGGCTTATGATGGCAGTAGTTGTCCGCCGATAACTTGATAAAAAGCTGACAACTTGACACATTCACACGGCAAAACATGACAATGTGTCAAGTTGTCAGCTTTTTATCAAGTTATCGGCGGACAACTACTGCCATCATAAGCCTGCTGGATCAATCTGAGGAGATTTTTGATCGATCAAGGGGTTGTGGACTTAGAAGGCGAAAAAAAATCATATGGGTCTTGTTATATTGGTCAACTCGTTTGCAAGTAAATCAGGAGTTCTCAGTCGGACGACTAGTTAAATAAAAAAAGAGCGTGTGTATGTGATTTTGAACATGTCATCACCCACCATTTAAGATATCTTTGCTGCTCAAGATAATCTGAGCCGTTAATGGGTTCTTGGGTGCAATAAAACTTAAAATCTTAATGAATCTTAATGAAACTTTGCAATTATGATATTAATATAATATGCCATCCCTTACGGATTAGGAAAGGGGCTAATCCTTATGGATTTACGAAATAAATATGGATACCGCGCTGAGGGAAAACTGTGACTCCAGCGTGTCAATATAATTTTGCACTTCTCGCTGTTTAGCTACTTCTGTTGCTGATCCACTCTTCCTAAAATAAAATAACTTTAACATTGATAATAACTATTGTTTGTTTACTAACATAATATGTGTCAAAGTTACACGAAATAAACGATTTTGAATTTTGAATTGATTAAAAAAAAGACGATGTGAAGACATCTTAAGGGCGGCCACCGACCATCAGTCTGCCTGACGATACTGGCCTGTCAGTTGTTCGGAGCCGGAAATTTTTTGTTCAAACTGACAGGCCGAGATCGTCAGGCGGATTGCAGCGAAAACCATCGACCTGTCTAACAAGACCTGTAGTTGTAACTGTTGTAAGTAGGCCATTATACTTGTAGTAAGGCAATTGTAATTAAACCCGAATTGAAATTCCCACGTTTCTGCTTACACCCGCTTTGTTTTCATTATCATTAAACACCCCTCTATTTATCTTCGTTAAGGGTTGCATTTGAAGATTACCCTGCTCCGTTTACTAATTTGTTGTTGTTAATGTTCGAATCTTAAAGTTAAGTATGCTGGAAAAAAAACAAGCGAACTACTTCGGCTGCTTCATCATAAACCAAAATTCGACTTTTTTTTGTATGTATGTTACTCGATATCTCCGTGAATCGTGAACCGATTTTCAAATATTTTTTTTAATCGAACGGGTATAACACCTAGATGGTCCCATTGTCACCAAGTCGGGGTCTGATGATGGGATCCTGGAGAAATCGAGGGAACTCTTCAACTATTATAGGCACACCTATCGTGATTTCACTATTTTTTACAGCAACTCGGCCACTTCCTCTTGGAATAGCGAATCCTAAGTGAAGTCGGTTCTTTTTTTGTTTAATATTATTCAGTCTAGCGGTAGTTGAGATGCTAGTGACGAATGTTGAGATCCGCCATCGCACTAAGGTGCAAGACGTGGGATACGCTATTACCAAACTTAAATGGAGTTGGCCAGGCAGGTGGACTAAAATGTTGACGAAGTGGTGGCCGCTTTCAGATGAAAGAAGCCCCTGGCATCTGTTATCTCGTTGGTTAGACGACATTCGGAAGACGGGTCACTTCTGGATGAAATTGGCGTACGCGACAAGTGGCGTACACGAAGAGAGGCCTATGCTTAGCCGTGGGCGATAAAGGGCTGATGATGATGATGAGTCGAGATGCGAATTTAGTTTCTGACAAATAGAGTCATTGTTCTAGTTCAGCGAGCCAGCTAGTTACGATAATTATTTTTTACTAATAACACGGCTTCGCTTACGGTTGTGGAGGAAAAGCTTACGCTAAATGTTACCATACGAAATTTCATGAAATTCTGTGCAGTAGTTTTTGCGTAGTTCGCTAACAAACATATTTCTCCTTACGCGTTTACACATGTGCATGACAATCATTCAATTTTGTCACATTTCTTTGTTACTTCCTTATCTTTGATAAATAGCAAATGTTATATGTACGAAAAATATACTATCCTATTCTTTCCCCTAACTAAAGAAGACAGCTTAACTGAAGTTTGAGAAATCAGACTATCTATTTAACACCAGGTTAATTAACATTTTGTACAGACGATCTTAAAGTATTTGACGCAATTTGTCATTGTCTCTACCTTATTTATGGCGTCATTAGCTGATGGCGAGAGCCCATAACTTACTAGTTATTAGCTACCGAGTTATTCGTAAAACATTTCAAAACGGTATTGGCCCTCTGTACATGAGTGGTATTTAGATTTTAAAATTTTGTTCTACAACTCAGGCTATTAGCAGAATTCACTCAATTACAACGAGTAGTTCAACTTCGAACAAAAAAACTAAGCAGGCCGCGGGCAAAAACAGCTGACGACGCGACTGACGCGACCGAATTAGACATAACGAAGGGGTGTGCTACTGCGGTGCTACCGTTGCGCGAAACATGTTTGGTACAGTCCTGCCTCCGGAGTTTGAATTGCGAACGGGAATTTTTATTTGTTAGTTGATGGGTTATTCTTTATCCTGTACAACACTAGTAAGAAATCCTTGTAGTTCACCAAGAGATCGCTTCACGTTGCCCCCGAAGTTCACCGTCCCTTACCCTTCTCTTTTCTCCGGATCAACCGGATCAAGAAAGAATAATGGTCTGGTCTGGTATGGTCGTTCAATTGGTGCGTGCAAGATACCCAGGTCGGCGTGTTATTTACGCGTACTTATTGGCGCACGCGAGATGCACTGAGAGATCCAGGTCGTATTTAACCTAAGTAAAACTAGTTTAACTATTAAAATAATCGGTACGTGGCTAGAGGTCAGAGTTAAGTTGGACCGATGATACTGCTGTGAATTAGTGAATCGTGAATATCGCTACTCGATCACTGACAAACGCCGTGTAGATTTTCAATATATCCAGTATCCACCATGGTAATGTAGGCTTAGTTGTTTTTTAGGTTTTAAAATTGTATCTCAGAAATACAGTAAACACAAACAGCTGCCTACATAGAATCTAGAAATACTTCCGAACGCAGTTGATATGTCTATAAATAAATACAATAAGAGAAAAAATAAGAAAATGTATTAATACGAGTATGACACGTTTTTTAATCTACTTATTTGACTTCACCATCACGTCGAACTCCACTTGCATGTTTATTACATTTACAAGCGTCGAACGAAATCGTTTACACTGCGATTAGGCCCCGAAATAGGCTCTTTTACACCTCCGATTGATAGCCTCTACGGCATTGTATCCTTGTTAATGATTATTTGCCTATTCACTTCTTAATGTAAATACGAGTAATAGTGTACGTGAATGGCTAGAATCCTTTGATTTAAAGGTATTGTGATATTTATGGTTGTGGTTGGCCGTCTTGACTCTTGATTGTCAAACGTATTCTGGCGTACGTTTTAAAAGCAACCAAGGCCTGATAGAAACGGGTAGCTCATCTGGTTTCTAGCATCCGGCCAGATGAGCTTTCTGACCTAAGTTTTAAACCGTACATGTAGAATCATGTACAGTGATCGGCGAAAAGGATTCCACACCGCGGGAATTCAACTAGACATAGTATTATGGATGCGCCGTTTCGCCCGCGATACCAATTAAACTGCTCGAAAATATACGTGTTTGTATTATGTTTAATACAATGAATCAGTGTCGGTAACTAGTAGTCCGCCCCGAACTCGCTCGTTGACCAGTAAAATAATGGTTTGTTATTTTAATTTTATAGAGATGAAAAAAAAAACAAGAAATAATATGCGAAATAAATAATTTCATTAAAATACTTAATTACAAATGTTTGTGAAAATTACTGTAATTTTATTTTTCTATCCCGCAAATGTCGCGGCATATCCATACTAGCATAATGATTGACGTCATTCACCCCGTGTGGAATCCTGATTCATGTATCACAAAAAAATCTTGGTTTTATACCTACATTTCGGCAGACGAAACTTTGAAATTTTCTATACGCAATAATTTTTTGGGATTTCGAGGTTGGTCGCAAAGAAAAAGTTGTTCAGTATGTATTATTTACCTAATCACCTCGCACAATATTTGGCTAGTTCTTGAAAAAAAAACTGTATACGTGTATTGCTCTGTCTCGTACACATATGTTACGTTGTGTACACAGAAAAACAAATCTGTTTTGTGGTTGTGTATTCCACAGTAAACGTAGTGCAAATATTCTTATTTGATTTGAAGCACCCCACAGTCCGATAAAATAGCAGTAAGTTTTTTCACACAAAGTAAACAAAACTCAAAGATGAAAGGGAAACGGCGAATGAAAGTGAACCGTGACTTTTTCAAGGCAGTCTTTTGTTAAACGAACGATATTTTTTCAGCTAATAAAGGCCGAGTCGGCCACTTTCACAGGCCAGTGAACTAATTCGTGTCTAGACTACGTTTATAAAAGGACTATGTAAACAATAGCCAAATTTTATCTTTTATTCATCTTCTATTAATCAATCATTGATATAAAATAACACTAGCGGAATTATTATATTTCATAATGAAAATGTTTTCTTAAATGTCCTTGGTTTTTCTTGCAAGTGTTGATTTTGAGTCCCGAGTAAGTGAAAGATTCTTGAGCGTAGCGAGGGATATCAAGAACACGAGAATGTAAAAAAACTTTTCTCTCGTGTGACACATACAACTTTTCATCTCACTAGTGAAAACATTATAAAGTTAAAAAAAAACACATTTATTTACATTCCTGAATGAAAGGCATCATCATTATGACGAAAGCTCATAGAAACAGAATTTCACTCCCTGGAGTGATGAAAGTCGCACTTTCGTCACTCCAGGGAGTGAGGAAAGTAGGCTTGTTCGAACTGCTGAGGTGAAAAGTATTATATTAATATCCCCGTGCAATTTTGTATTCAATTAGAATTTAAAACAGTTAAACTTTGCTCGAGCACTAAACTCCTAATTTGCCCATAAGCTTGGCCAGCAAAGCCTCGCCAAATCTACACGTGTTTCCTCTTAGAATAGAAATCAGACGTGGAAAGTCCACAATTAATCCGTACTGCCCATTACGAAGAAATAAGCAACTAAGCCTAGTAAATTGTTTCCCTAAGGACTTCAGAATCCTTCCCAAAGCTATGTTACATAGCTTCGATTTGAGGTACACCTTAAGACGAGCATACAAGTGTTATTATTGTGTTATATTTCGATTGCCAACAGCAAAATATGTTGTTTATTATTTTGCGATCCCCACTCTGCTCTCACGACTCTAACTCTTGGGGATAAGTGCTGAATTCGCGTATTTTTCTGTTTTAGAGCTGCATTTGTTGTAGCTCGGTTTGTGGACGAAGCTGGCCACCGGACCGTGACGACCGTGGGAGCTTTGCCCTTCGCCACTGCCTTAATATTTGCCTATGAACCTAATATAATTATGTGAGAAAGCCGAGCCGGCTAAGTAGGTTTTTGTGTATTTTTATTGCTTTATACGATTACCGGGCGTGGATACAGAAATTCACATTACATTTTTATATATTGCGCGCATAAATCTTGGTTACTAAAATTCTATACGAAAACAAGCTAATGGTAGAGGTTCTACTTTTGACCGTGATTGATTGTAGTTACTTTTTTAAATTTATTTGTTTGATAAAATTACCGTATTAGGTATATATACCTTTTAAAAACCAGTATATGGCAACCGTTTGAGGACATTAGAAATCTGTTACAAAACATTGATTTGAGATATCATGCGAGTCATAGTCACGGATATAATGAACAGAACACTTATAATCGATCTGTATGATATCTATAAACTTACCCGCTTATTCATAAACGTATTGCAAACCTCATTTAACTAAATCATCTTTTGTCCTTATCTGTGACATTGACAGTTGTGTTTGTTAGAAACAGACAAAATACATTTTAACTAAATGAGGTTTGCAACACGTTTATGAATAAGCGGGTTAGAGTTTTCATTGTTAATAATGAACGTCATTACACTAACCTAACCTAACCTATAAGGCTATAATACAATTCGCACATTAACTTTTATCGAATATCAAACGATCAAAGAAAAATATGTTATATTTCCATGACCATTAAGTAAAGCCTCGAATTAAGTCAAGGCACATATTCTCGACACGTTGCCATAAAAACTTTAATTCCCATGATAATTAATCCGCTAGAAGAACCTCCGCTACCATGAGGCTACCATGCATACGCTTTACATAAACATCTACTAACGCGTTATATATACTGTGGGGAAAGCACAAGCGCCCAGAATAGCTCGCCAATTCCGCACAAGGTTCCATTTTAGATAAGATTGCGGACACGCGAATTATGAGATTGGACTCCTAATAGGTAAACAAATAGGAAATACGAACCTAGTGGTAAAAATGTCGCCATTTGTGGAATAAGATGGGTCTAAACCTACAAACCTATATAGAACGTTTTATTTATGTTTATCTACACCCATATCAAATCCTCTATTCTGCGTCATTGCAACCATTATTCTAACATCAGTGTATTTATCTGTGACCGTGGGTAGAAACGTTTGGAAATTCATTACCTACGGTGACGTAATGAAGATTCGGCCTGCTCCCCGACCGCGGACACGCGCCCCTCCCTACCGCCCGCACAATCGAGATGGCCATGGCGGTCATTCTAATGGTTTCCGAACGCGTATTTCATATTTATAATATGTGTGTAGATAAAGTAGTATATAACTGTACGTAATTAGGCCTTATTACGTAACAGTTACATAAACTACCTACTATTAGTTGACTGCAGGGAAGTTTTTCTGATTATAAAGCCTGACCAGAAATATATGACCATTGTTAAGAGGGCGCTTTTTTTCTCATATATATGGTGACAGTTCAGTTTATTAAATTTAGTTCCAATGAAATTCTGCAATATGGCACATGGTCATATATTTATGGTCAGGGTTTACATAACAATTGATATGGCTTAGATAAACAATATTCTATATTAAATGGACTACAACTAAGGGGACTATACTAATAGGGTATACACCAAATATGCTTTGGCTATTATAGTGAATTTATCCTTTCTTTTCTTATCACGTAAATATACGTGTATCAATCGAGACATCGTAATTGCAGAGTTGTTTTTTTAGGTTATGTGTTCGTTACTTCAACTATTGAAGAAAAATTTATTAGAAATGTTGTTTCAGTGGTTACTTGGTTGAATTAAATAATTTGTCAGTTTCTTTAAATATACAACTACATTTTAAGTGATAATCCCATAGAAAAGTGTGATAATAAAACAATATACTGAGAAAACGAAACAGCTAGAAATAAATAAGTTTTTGCTATTTACAACCAAGTGACACGCTTCGCACGGAGCCTGCAAAGTTCGTTGCTGACATCAAAGAAGTCAACTTGGCTAACGTACGTATGCGAAACTATACCATTAAATTAGTTAAAAATAAATAAGAGAATCAGGTAAGGGTTATATTTACTAGGACACTTTTTTGGATTTAATGAGTGATTGGTAAAAATAACCAAGAACAAAATAACCAAGAACATTTAGCAATAATTGCTTGTTTGTCATTAACAAAGCTTTATTCCGTGTTTTAAATATGTTTTGGTTGTATGCAACCAAAAATATCTTAACCGAGCCAAATTGATACTTTGCTTACACTCAATTTTTTCCGTGTACCTTTGAGAAGTGCTTGTTTACATAAGACAAGAATCAGTGATTTTACTATAGTAGCATTTTGCCGCTTTATTCCAACTATTTCAAGTAATGTTTGCTGCACTATGATATGCGTACAAGCTTACACCTAACGTATAAAAAAAACAATAAACAATAACTCACAGTTCTTTCAACCCCTTCATAATTTACGATATTTTTATGGATCAGGAAAACGGTAGCGAAAAAAGCAATTTGTGGAAACATTAAAAAGGAAACATAATCTAATCTACAAGCTTTAAATCTAACCATAAACACTGTGGTATCTTTTATCAGGGCTTTGATAGCGCGCCCTTTCTCACTGATAATAAAGTCAAAGGAGCCGCTTTAAGGACCTTTAAACCACTTTTCTATTACTAGACACGTTTATACAATGGTGTCTATTTTTTGGCGATTTGATTCTTGATTTTGCGAATGATTTAATAATTTGCAGTTTTGATTTAATAATGAGTGTTTTCGATTCTTTCACCAGATGGCGACACCGTGGCGAGAGATCCAGTTGTCATAATCCACCAATCATGTTTAATCACACTTTTTGATTGGTGGATTTTGACAGTTGCTGTCAAAAAGATCTCTCGTCACAATGCCGCCACATGGATTTCAGGAAACCCTCATTGTTTTGAAATTGAAAGGTAAAAATGCAAATAAGTCACTGAAAGTTCATTAAATTCTAAAAACCACAATTAATACTTACCATTTTATACTTACCTACAGACCGTAACTAAGCAGATAAATTTATATCTTAAAATTTGTTTCTATAAAGAAATTGGAAATATTGTACTGTCGCCGGGTACTCAAATAATTTTAAACAAAAAAAGAACCGACTTCACTTAGGATCCGCTATTTCGAGAGGAAGTGGCCGAGTTGCTGTAAAAAATAGTGAAATCACTATAGGTGTGCCTATAATAGTTGAAGAGTTCCCTCGATTTCTCCAGGATCCCATCATCAGATCCCGACTTGGTGACAATGGGACCATCTAGGGGTTATACCTGTTCGATTCAAAAAAAAATTTTGAAAATCGGTTCACGATTCACGGAGATATGGAGTAACATATTGTAAAGTCATTCAAATCACTCAATTTAAAGAAAACTGAGGACTTATGGGGAATATCAGTTGTAGTCATCAGCAATATCATAGACGACATAGCGCCTTACTTAGCCATCATTTATAACAATTCAGTTTCACAAGGTGTTTTTCCAGATCTAATGAAATGTAGTAAAGTCATACCTCTATTTAAATCGGGTGATTCTAGTGATCTAAATAATTTCCGACCGATATCGATACTTCCTGTACTAAGTAAAGTCTTTGAAAAGATAATGTTAAATGATCTACTGGGGCACTTCAACAGACATGGACTGCTTACAAGCAATCAGTTTGGTTTCACAAAGGGACGTTCCACAACCGACGCTGCTGCAGAACTCATTAAACATATTTTCAATGCTTGGCGAGACAAACGTTATGATGCAATTGGTATATTCTGTGACCTTTCAAAAGCTTTTGATTGTGTAGATCATAGAACGCTCATTCTTAAATTAGAACACTATGGTCTTTCAGAAAATGCCCTGAGTCTCATGTCTTCTTACCTTAGCAATAGAACACAAACAGTTGTTGTAAATAAAACCCAGTCTAAAGGGACTTTAGTAAAATTAGGAGTGCCACAGGGTTCCATTCTGGGCCCATTCCTGTTTTTGGTTTATATAAATGATTTACCTTGTGTAGTACAAAACCTTTGTGGTATGATTTTGTTTGCCGATGATACATCTTTAATTTTCAAAGTTGAACGGCAATCCAATGATTTATCTGTAATTAACAATACACTAGCTGGCGTACTAAACTGGTTTACTACTAACAATCTGTTACTTAATGCTAAGAAAACTAAATGTATTCGATTTGTTTTGCCAAACGTGGCACCAATGGACACTAATATAGTTATAAATGGTGAATGTTTAGATATAGTAGATAAAACTGTGTTCCTTGGTTCAACGTTGGACAAAAATTTACAATGGAGTCCTCATATAAAAAAACTCGCTCTTAGACTAAGTTCAGCCGCTCATGCCGTTAGAAAAATTAGACAACTGACTAATATTGAGACAGCTCGCTTAGTTTATTATAGTTATTTTCATAGTGTAATGTCATATGGAATTCTGGTTTGGGGCAAAGCAGCTGACATACAGACTATTTTTGTTTTACAGAAAAGAGCCATTCGCTTTATGTATAACTTAAAGGCAGGTACATCAATTAGAGAATTATTTAAAAAAATTAATATTTTAACTCTTGCGTCCCAATATATCTATGATAATATTATTTTTGTTGTAAAGAATATACACACATTCAAGAAGAATTCTGACATCCACAGCTATAACACTAGAAATAAAAACAAGCTTGCTACCAGACGATGTCGTGTCCGCAAAGCATATAAGTCATTTTTTGGCCAGGGTATTCATATTTATAACAAGTTACCCGTCGATGTTTTGAATCTATCATTTCCCGCTCTTAAGAAATACTTGAAAAAAACTTTAATGTCAAAGGGTTACTACAGGGTCGAGGACTATATGACAGACATATATGCATGGCCCAAACCAGAATCTATAAAATCATCTAACATTTAGAGGACACAGTTCAAGTAAGAAAGAATATCAAACGTATTGCGAAGCAGTCAGATTTGGATTTTATTTTTATTTTTCATTTTAATTACACAATAGGCAGGTACATGTCTGTCTCTCAAGCTGTTTTGATATGCCTTCTTGATGAACTACGCATTATTGTATATAGTATCTTTAATGTATTTGTAGTACTGTTTTGAAAAAATAAGTCCCGCCGAGTTTCTTGCCGGTAATAAGTAATACTTCTCGGGTCAGAGGTGTAGGGTTAGAACCGGTGGTAGTTTCTTTTCTCTCTGACGTTCATAAGTGCATTGTAATGTGCCTAAATTGAAGAATAAATATCTTTTATCTTTTATCTTTTTTATCATACATACAAAAAAAAAAAAAAAAATATGATAAAAAAAAAAACAGTCGAATTGAGAACCTCCTCCTTTTTTGAAGTCGGTTAAAAAATCTGAATGAAATGCAATCTATCGCCTTGGCAATAGAGGCGATGTTCAGATATTTGTGACCACCTTGGCCGCTCCGATATATCTGATGGCGACTGTACAGTCAGCAGCTAAAGTAGCTAAGCTGGTAGGGTGTTCAAAATGACCTACACACGCTCTTATATTCTTAAGTCGTGTCCAGCTCACTTTTTAACACCCTACCGACTTACTACTTCTGCTGCTGACTGTACTGTGTTACCTAATGTTTTAGTAAAACATTACTTTTTTCGAATTTCAACCGTAGCGTAGGCGATAAGTGCCTGTCATTGTGAAAGCTTTAATTAGAGTGGACCATTAGCGGCCCGAAAAATACGTTTATAGAGAGAGAATACATAATCAACTTTGATGGAATGATTAATATTCCAGCATAGAAGCGCTGGTAGCCTTGCGGTAAGACGTCCGACTTTCAATCCGGAGGTCTCGGGTTCAAACCCCGGCTCGTACCACTGAGTTTTCCGGAACTTATGTACGGAATATCATTTGATATTTACCAGTCGCTTTTCGGTGAAGGAAAACATCGTAAGGAAACCGGACCTAATCCCAAAAAGACCTAGTTTCCCCTCGGGGTTGGAAGGTCAGATGGCAGTCGCTTTCGTAAAAACTAGTGTCTACGCCAATTCATGGGATTAGGTTGTCAAGCGGACCCCAAGCCGGGATAAACGCTAGGAGGAAGAAGAAGATTAATATTCGTGGCCGATGGCTAGGAAGCGTTTTTGAAGAAATATTTGATCGGATGAACATATTTATAGTTAAAATGAATACCCATAACTAAATTTGTTTTCCAAAAAGAGTTTTTCGATTGGCTATCCGTAAATTATCCCTAATGGGGCCCACCCATTATCAGTCGGCCTGACGATATTGGCCTGTCAGTTGTTCGGAGCTGTCAATTTTTTGTTCCAACTGACAGGCCGATATCGTCAGGCGTAGTGATAGTCGGTGGGCCGTCTAAGGGCCTACTACTATTGGTCTTTTATTTATTTAAACTTTATAGCACTAAATACATAAATTATATTTATATGGCAGACTTATTACGTAAGGTATTCTCTACCAGCAGTTAACCAGAGAAAGGTAAATGTGGTGCAAAGAGAAAAATAGGAGTATTCTATAGAGTTCAGAGATTTGTTTTAGTCTTTGAGGCTTTACTTTATGAAGAATTCTTTAAGCCTTTATAAGGCAGAGGGATAATATTTACCACCATTATTTGAACTTTATTTCAAAGTGATAGGGTTCAATTACGCGTAATTTCTGACACTATTCTGCCCGTAAAAGGGTTAAATCCACCTCAAAAACAAGTGGAAAGGCCAAAAAGGCTACGTTACCTTTTAACATAGTCACTCATAAGCAAAGAAAAAAGGTTTACAAACATTGTTTCTTCTAAAAACGCTTCAAAACAAACACCTCTGCACTTCCATCCTTTATTTTGTACAATGAACTACAAAAATGTATCCACTTATTCACCTTATTACGTTGTAGTAAAGTTCAAAAGTGGATACATCTTGTTGTAGTGTACCCGTTGGATTAAAAACTAATTTCATAATCACAGTGACCACTAACGACGGTACGAGTAAAAAGGACTTCGTGCAGCCATCGCCGTCGTTTAAGGCACGTGGCACACTTGAATATTCAAATTGGCCAGCACAATAGATTTATTTATTTATTTATTTAAACTTTATTGCACAATAAAAAGAGTACAAACGGCGAACTTAATGCCAAAAGGCATTCTCTACCAGTTAACCGTCGGGCCAAACAGAGATAAAAAGAAGGTAATAGGTGCGGGAAATTATTACAAACGTAGATTATAGGGATGGAGTATTTTTAACAGGGAAAAATACTAGGGATTCGTGTTTCGTGTGACACTTTTGTAAATATGCTTGTGAGAATAATGTTTAGGAAAATCCGCACACGAAGCGTCGTTGAAGCTAATCGTATTCGTAATCATAAATCGACGCTCCGTGTGCGGACTTTGAACATGTACATTGTACAGTCAACGCCTTACTAGGTATACACTTTTGAACCTTATTCCGCTGTAATAACGTTCAAAAGTGTATACCTAGTGAGGCGTTGTGTGTACGTGCTCGTACCGCTCTCGTCTAAAGCCAGCCACCGACTATCAGTCCGCCTGCAGTCCGCCTGACGATCTCGACACTGACAGGCCGATATCGTCAGGATGGTCGGTGTCAGTGCCACTGATAGTCGGTGGCCGCCCTAACGCGCGTCTAGCGATACGCTTTCGCTACGCCGCCGTATGCTGCAGGCCTAAATTAATTTTGAAGATATTATACAGGTGGCTCATATTTTTTTTAAATTGAAATTCATGAGAGTTGAGTCTTACGCAGAGCGTACGGTAAAATACTTTATACTGGAACAGGTACCAAATACTCTTAGTACCGTTCCGTCTCCCCTCGAGACCGGGGCGCCAAAGGAAGTCCAACAAAGGGCCTCAGAGAAAAAACCCAGTTCCGGTGTCAGACTGTCAGGAGCAAGCGAGACATGAATAGCTTCAGAATAGCCCACCTTAACTATAAAAATACTTAATGAACCTGTCTGGATTGCAAGCTTAGCTATATTTGTATGGAGGATTAGAATAGGTTGGCGGTTGAAAATCCATTGTTAATAACTAATTAAATTTGTGTTTGTTAACCAAATTGGTAATTTAGGGACAACAATATTTAAAACGCGGTATTCGTAGGTTAGTATACTTACGTATCATTATCATCATCATCATCGCCATAAGACGTCCACTGCTGAACATAGGCTTCCCCTTTAAATACATATAGGTATGTTAATATATAGTTTGACAGAAGGTACTCATGACGTACTAAATATGTACAAAACATGGTGACACTTAAAATAAATTAAATTGAGGAGTTCCCTATAGGGATATCAAAAGATATAATCAAATACTTAAAATAAACAAGGTCTTTCATGTTTTTGTTTTTAATTATATTTTTAACAGTTTTTCATACAAGACTGATTTAATAATCTGACATTAAAAGGTAAGAAGTTCTAGTATACGAAACACTGACGAACTAGTTTGAGAGTTCCAGAGATTACTTAGCTTGAAAAGAGCTAAGTTCACCCCAACTAAGTTTGGTTTTAGTCTTAAGTCCTATGAAGGTCAAGAAGGGTTACGTAGTTTAGTTAATTCTGTTTCTTTGCCTGTTTTAATTCTAAGGAAACTAAACATGCCTTCAAACGCAATTAGTATGAAATATAAAAAACAAAACCGACCAAGAGCATGTCGGGCCATGCACAGATCTTCTGTTTTAAAAGAAAAAAGGATGTTTTGTTTTTATACATACATAAAATCACGCCTATATCCCAAAAGGGGTAGGCAGAGATCACGGATTTCCATTTGCTACGATCAACGTAGCAGAACGGCTCTCCGTGAGCCGCTTGGCGTACTGCAATGCCGCCATGCGGATGATTATTAAATGAATCACCACAGCGTTCCCGCGAGTAGTAGGAATCAGAGGTTCCCTTATTCCTTATCCCTTAGTCGCCTCTTACGACACCCGCGGGAAGAGACGGGGTGGCACTATTCTAAAGCCGGGGCCACACAGGGTGGTATTCTTTTTATACTTACAAACAAATTGAATCATGCAGTATATTTGTGCGAAAAGTGAAATCTAACGTTCAGAATTAAAACACGCCGTTCTTAATCGAAAATCTGTCGCAAGGTTAAACTCTCAATTATACTAATGAATTGTGGTTACCCTTGAATATAAGGTTCGTGATACAGTTACATTAATTATGTGACACAATGGCCGCGCAAATTGTCCCCCGGGGGCTGCGTCCTATACGTCCTAGCGGTCACAGGACGTCAGTACCACAGGTTGACTAAATTCGGATCGGGTTAAATAAGCCCAATTGGGGTATTTCACGAGCGGTCATGTACAAACGCCTGTTTCTTTCTGCTTATTAGAGTTTTTGAGGTAAAAACTTCTTTAGCCGCGTTGGCAACTTTTTGGTAGGGAAAATCTTATGGGTTCGCGTCACCGACACCGTTTGGTTGAAGTCCAAAGTTAAAAATAAAAATTTAATTAATTTATTTCCTAAAATAATTTTTTTTTGTTTTCACTTCTATCGGCAGTCCCTATAACTGCCATTTTTTTATTTGTGTTTAAAATGAGGACTTTGGGCCATTTTTAGCCTACCAATTTCTAGAGAACAACGGTAAATTTTCTCTTGGAATAGTGGGATTGCTTGTACTTGTTCTCGATACCGGATTATCTTCTTACACGAGCTTTGATAATCCCTGTTTATGGGTTCCAATTCTGGCTCACATTTCTGTGTGTAAAATATTATTCGAAATCGCGTTTTCGGTAAGGGAAACATTATGAGGAATCACGAGTTCGGCATTAGGTGTATCGCTCGTATTTATTTGAAGGTACTAGGTATATCCTACTTTTGTACAGTCCTTCATAGTTATTTTTTTTTTTCATTTGTAATGGAGATCTGTACACAATTTCGAGGGGTTACAGTTCATAGTCAAACCCGATAACTAACCCTTCGATTTATGGTATGCTTGCTAGGTAGTCAAGCTCATCTACTTTGATGGTACAGCTTGGATAAAATAAAATAAGTAATATACGGATAACAAAAAGAGATATGCGATCAGATAAAAAAAAATGTTAGTGAAGAAGATCAAGTCTAAATCAAGTCATTTTTAGGCATCATTTAAGTTTTTTTGTCTAATGTCTAAACGATACTGAAATTTTATTTATTAATCCTACTGTAGTCAGGCCCTCTGTTACACCCTTAGGTGAACTTTGGATAGCATTTACGTGTTAAGGCCTAACACGAGAGGTTTAAGCCTATAGTGCGATCATTTAAGCGTGACACTTTTGGAAGGCCTTCGGCTTTGTTGAGCTTTTAACAAAACCCATACATATTTTATATATACATCGCTTACATACACCATTAGTCAAGTTAGAAGTTAAAGGATACATTAAAAAAGTATTACGATAGATATGCTATTAAATTAAATTAATAAAACATAAAATACTTGGAGTTCAAAGCGAGTAAACATTCGCTTAAAATCACACGCGTAAAATCAAAACGCGCGTCTTAAAAATATCACCGATAATTTTCTATTTCATATTCCACACATCAAAGCCAGTTAAATCTTGCGTGCCATTTTCCAATTTATACGATAATTGTGTTTCAGGGTCTCATCTTTGCGGTGAAAGATGAAAATATG
The DNA here is from genome assembly GCA_911728535.1 of Pammene fasciana. Classification (NCBI taxonomy): domain Eukaryota; kingdom Metazoa; phylum Arthropoda; class Insecta; order Lepidoptera; family Tortricidae; genus Pammene; species Pammene fasciana. The sequence continues at coordinate 28,280,506 of OU452273.1, read as the reverse complement.
ATGCGGCACAAAAGAGGGATTAATTTCATATTTTCCGGCTTCACAAGAGTATTTTATTTATAGCTAATAGGATGGTCGAGGATAAATAGGAATTTTTACATGCACAAGGAAGTCTTTAAAGAAAAATAAACAGATATCGGGTTAACGTTTCCTATGAAGTTTATAATCCTTTGAAATATAAAAGGTTGATTGGGCGATTGGTGGATTACATGATCCTTAGATAATAAATATTACAAACGTTTAAGTAACTCTATCTGTCTGATCTGACTATTTGTGAAGAGTGATAGTTTTGATAGCAGAAATCATTTCTTAAAGAGCAGAAAGTAAGCGGAGTTTCCTATGGAAATACTAACTCAACAAAGACAAAATCTGGTTCGAAGCTGGTCTTCGATAAGTCGTTCTAGACCTTTACCAACGAACAACTAAGCTTGTATGCCAAAATTATGGACTTATAATGCTTCAAATTCACGCCGGTAATGAGACAAATTATAGCCCAAATCAGCGTGTAACGGATTAATTACAGTACAGAGAACGCTTCTGTAATCAAGGCATACATAATGAACGCAATACTCTGATTACGCCAGGCCTAGAGCATATTACCGAATGTTCCGCGCCAAAACGGAGTTCCGAATAGATCTGTAACTACGTGTATACAAAATATACCACAACAATATTTATGCTGAGATTTTTCCAGGTAGATGATTGATTAGACCCGGGAATTAGATACGTACTACCCGGGAAAAATTGTAAACCAATATATTTATTTAAATACCAAATATCGATAGGTGCCTTTCAGAAAGTATGTTACTTTTATGCTTGAAACTGTTATGTAGTGTTTGTTCAATAACTAATTGATAAGAAATTTACATATTTTTTTTATTAAAAAAATATAAGTAATAGGTATGATAATTTAAATTAAATATCGTAGTTGAAATAAAATATAGGTTTCTGTTTTAAATCCTTACCATCTACAGATCTAGTGCGTAATAGTTTTCCATCGTGTTCCATCTCGAAAAAGTTCGTCTTTATCGTGCTCTCTCAATTAACTTTAGTAGATGGATAGAAGCTGATTGAGAGAGCATGATAAAAACTTTTACGAGAAAATACGGCGGAAAACTATTATGCACTACACTTGTATCTCATTTCATTGCTCTTTTCACCATTTTTAGTAAGTACCTGGAAGTTCCCTGGTATACAAGATGTTCCCGCTTACCCGATAAAGTCCGGGAAATATGTAAACCCCATCGTGCTGATCCTACTGTTTTCCAATATGCCTAGAACATCAAAGCACAGGAAACATTTGGCCCAATTCCCCTATGAAAGCGTTTTTGTAAGGAAATGAGTTGTTCTTAAGCAATTCTTCTTTGAAATTGTACCGCGGGAAATTGCGCATGAATCGGTTTTTGTACTTTGGTGGAATATTATTAGATGGGATTATCGATACAGAATTTTCCTTTGGTTATTAAAGAACGGTAAGAATTAAAGATTATTCCTAGGAGTCTTTACGAGTACGAGTATACTTCTATGGTTATGAAATTATGGAATGACGTACTTGACATTAATTTAGAGAGTGTGTTAACTACTATATTTAATTTTTAAATGACTCGGATTTAAAGGTACACTCCGTTTTTGGCCGTTTAGATACCATTCTACATAAAGCAAGCGCTATATACAACGTGTTACGTTATGGACTGAAACCCTGAATACTGTTTGTTCAGCATCGAGAGTGGAATCGATTGCAACAATGTTTTTTTTGTTTCTACATGTTTACCATTGTATCATGAAGTTAGGAGATAGAGGTTGAATATTTATTATATTTAATAATAGCTAGTATCTTGAAATTTGTTTTTTCGCTGTACGAAGTTTCATGTAGGTTGTCATTGTCAAAGTTTTGTTTTATTACCATATTATGTTTGTAGTTTGATAGTTTGACAGAATAAATGTAGAGTTAATAATCGAATTGCACGGAAAACTAAAAATACGAATATCTTTAAAATCAATAACCGACTAAATAATAAATACTCTAGATCCTTAGTAATAATAAAAATCAGTTGGGGTGTCTGGGATTTTCAGACGCTCAAGTAACACGTGGTATGACCGACACAGATTTTATAAAAAAATACCCTAAAATGTCAACAATATTTCGTGCGTAGGCATAAAATGGAAATGTACCCTTTATATGACCTAAACCCTCGGCCCAGACGTCCATTTTATAGATAACGTTCCCCGATTTACTCCAATAATGCTACTATCAATTAGCCTTCAGCCCACAGATATTTACAAAAAATATCTACTACTTCGAATTAGAACCAGAATATGTCAGACCTCTGTTTACCTAAGTTTTTGAAGAAGCTCTAGTTTGAATAATACCAGACATATGCTAGCCGTCAAGTACTAAGCGTTTTTGTGAATACAGGCAGCGTACGATAATACTCGTTCAATCATTAGCTTTTTAGGTCCTATACGATAGTTTTCTATCCATCAAGCGGTTTGACGGCCCCACAAAAACCTCTTTGTGACTAAAACGTTTATTATACTACAAAAGGGGTCGTAAGGTGTTCACGTAATTGTTGGACTGGTAAAATGATGTTTTAATGCAAGTCATTTTAATGTACGGTACGGAAATTGACGGTAAGTATATGTTTGGAAATGTTTCGGCAGCTCTTTGTTGTTTGAAGGTAAACCTTAGTTTAACCTTAGTTACAACTTGGCTCCTGTTTATTGTATAATAACTAGCTCTTTCACCCACATCTGCATGAACTTAGCAATGACAAAATATTATATATATATAATAGATATTTGTTCCTGAGTTCTTTATTCTTTATTATATAGTTATGGATGTTTTAGGTATTTAAGTATTTATCTATATCTATCTATTATATTTATCGTCGCCTAGTACCCACAACACAAGCCTTATTGAGCTTACTGTGGGACTAGGTTGATTTGTGTAAGATTGTCCTAATATTTATTTATTATTTATTTATTATGAAACTGTAGTACGTCACAACTTTTAAAGTCGACTGAGAGCTAACGTGGAGTTAGCTCACCGAAGGAAGCCCACTAACTGCTCGATAGGGGAAATAATTCGTGTATAGCAGAATTTTGGTGAATTTGTAGATGAAGGTGTCTTACACAATATACTAAAAGTACTCGTGGATAGGGGCGCCGCTAACGGGGAGAGGGGGGTGCAAAGGTCCCTTTTTTTGGTTTTTCGTAAATAACTCAGTAGCGGTGGCTCATACGAAAAAATGTTCTTCTACTTAATTAATCCGCAAATAATTTTCTACAAAAATGGTTCTTTACACTTTTTTGCTAGGATTAATGTATAATGAGATTTCGAGGAAATACGATAATCACTTTTTGAAACTTTCGTAGCTGTTATTTACGAAACTATTAGTTTTGTCTAAAAATTGTTTTAGAAAACCCATATTTATATTAAAAGACCTATCCAACGACACCCCACATATTAGGGGTGGATTAAAAAACAGAATTTACCCCCCACTTCATGTGTTCGGGAGGTACCCTAAAAAATAATCTTTTTTCAGATTTTGTTTTAAAACTTTGTCTGCGTGTTCAAAACACATACTTATACGAAGTTTAAGTATTCTAGTACTAACCATCACTGCGCAAAGCCGTGAACGGATAGACGGGGACCAACGGACAGCGAAACTATAAGGGTAGGAAGTTGATTGCAGGCGTCCATAGGCTACGGGAATTGCTTACCATCAGACGGGTCGTATGCTTGTTTGCCACCGTCGTGGCATAAAAAATAAAAAGTGAAAAAATACCCTCTTCAACCTGCTCAGTTATGGTTAGTACTAGAATAGTTAAACTTCGTATGAGTATGTGTTTTGAACACGCAGACAAAGTTTTAAAACAAAATCTGAAAAAATATTATTTTTTAGGGTACCTCCCGAACAAATGAAGTGGGGGGGTAAATTCTTTTTTTTACTCCACTCCTAATGTGTGGGGTGTCGTTGGATAGGTCTTTTAATATAAACATGGGTTTTCTAAAACAATTTTTAGACAAAACTAATAGTTTCGTAAATGATAGCTCCGAAAGTTTCAAAAAGTGATTATCGTATTTCCTCGAAATCTCATTATACATTGATCCCAGCAAAAAAGTGTAAAGAACCTTTTTTATATTAAATTATATATGGATTAATTAAGTAGAAGAACATTTTTTCGTATGAGCCACCGCTTCTGAGTTATTTACGAAAAGCCAAAAAAAGGGATCTTTACACCCCCCTCTCCCCGTTAGCGGCGCCCCTAACCACGAGTACTTTTAGTATATTGTGTGAGACACCTTTATCTACAACTATACCAAAATTCAGCTATACACGAATTATTTCCCCTAAGTTTTCCTTCGTTTGGCGGGCTAAGTAGACAGGCTCTAGTACAGTTACACCCTAGTACCTGAGTCTTATATAGTACCATATACCAGGGGAACATCTTTCATGTGTTAAAAACCCCTTAGTGCCGATGATAAGGATATTTAACGAGTTACACGCCTTGGTTAGTGAGGGATTACTGAATTAATTTTGTAGATTTCGCTCTTTCGTAAACGATTATCTACGTATTTTCTGTGTAGGTACTACTTCAGCTGCTGACAACGTTAGGATAATCAAACTATCAAACTAAGTGAATACAAATCAAACTATTTCAAAAATGCCCGACAAAACTAAAATTATGTGATAGGCGATTAAGGGCTTATCAAAGTTTTTTTAAAGGCAAATCAAATTTAGGCTGCACAAGGGTGTAACATATTTCCTGTACACGACTTTAGCTGTTGACTGTATTTGAAGCAGCAATTCCACTTGGACCCATAACCCGCAATGTAAAGATAATCTCGTCTAAGCGTGCGTGTAAAATATTTCACGGCGGAGATATGCTAATGTTTTGATATTATTCAGCCGATGGAGATTATTCCGGGCTGTTTACATAACAATTAAACCCATTAACTCTAGGGATGTCGGAGCTCAAGGTAACATATAAGCTGTTTAAATGTCTTACAAACAAACAATAACACAAATTCAGTAGTTCTCTTTAAGAAAAAATATCCCATTTGCATCTAATTTTTGCGCCCTAAAATTGGATTCGATCATTATAAAACTTGTAGTTTTATTACTGTTTTGTCTAGCGACAATCCCTTTGGGTACCGCATTCTGAGTAGAAAATAAACATAAAATAAAATGATAGATTCGGACGGAACACGTTGTATAAAAAAACTGACTAGGCTTACAATACCCGCATTAGTTCGTGATGAAGTGGCAACCCTAGTCCTAACCGACAGTCGTGTTTAACTCCGATAACGGCAGATAACCAAAGTTTAAGATTATGTCACAGCCCGCTGATACTGACTTGTGCGTGCTAAGCGAACTACTGCCTCACTTGTGTACAACACTATTCCATAATTAGTCGTTTTACAAAATGCATAAGCGTTATAAACAGATTTATGACCAACTAGGCTAAAAAAACCGCTTGTATGCCGTGCTGAAGTGACAACCCTAACCCACAGTGGTGCTTAACTCTGATAACAGCAGATAACAGTAGTTTAAGATTATGTCACAGCGCGTTGAATACCGACTTGTGCGTGCCAAGGAAATTAGTGCCTTGCTTTTGAACCACACTTTGATTCTTAAATCATTGAATAAACTGACTTATCGCTCATTGCCTGTCAGCAGATGTTCTGACTTTTAACCGGAGAGTCTTTAAATCAGGCTATATATTTTTCTCATTTCACGGCAGAAAACCAGTTTTGCGTGCTCAAACTAGTGCCCACTTGTGTACCATTTACATTCTTAATAATTACCTTTAGATAAGAAATTACGTCCGTAAAAAACATCTACAAATTCGGCTCTTTTCTCTCTTGATGATATGACGATTAATTGAATACTCTGTGTTTTTGTTTTGTTATTGTAATAATCAAGTTTACTTTAGTACGTCAGTATCAAGTATTTATTTACAATTTTACGTTTACTATAGATACTTAATTATGATGTAAAAGTGTAACCACGTCAAGACCCTATAACTTCTATTCGTGTTTGTTTCAATTTCTTCCTTCATAAATGTTTAATGTTTTTGCGTTTTTTAGACTTTATAGACTTCTTTCAACGTTCTTTCTTTTGAATAAAAAAACATGATGAAAAATTTAACTAGCTCAACTGCCAAAAAGGTGTACTTATTTAATACTGCAGCGGCTGCAGACATTTCGTCCTAACCTAATAATGCACCGAATCCCCGTACTAAGAAGTGGGAGCACTCCATCTATTATCAAATTTGCAAGACGGACGTTCACTTGATACTCTCGGCACTCCAGTGCCTCCGTACAAAGCCCCTGCTAAATACAGCACAATGGGCAAGAACACCTTAATAGCACAATAGCATTTGTAGAGCTGTATGGTGAAGCGAGCTGGATAAACCTGTTGTAAAAGGGCTTTTTGTCTGCAGCTTAAATCGGATCGAGATATGTTTTTGATGTGTATTTGTGATATTTATGTCTAACGCCCGGCAATACTTGACGTAAACCGCAGTAGAAATCACCATTGTTGGGTCCAGATTAAGTGTAAATTTTTTGGGTGTGTTGATTTAAACCGCAATGGCGGCTCCAAAAACAATAGCAATAAAAAATCTATACTTATACACATAAGGTAAACGTCCAAGTCCTCGTCACTGCACCAATACATGTCATGTTTAAAGTTCGTCAGACAGCAGGCTATTGATCTTACTTCCGTGATGTTGAATCAAAGTATTAAAGTCTTTTCCGGTTGAAACCCTTGCCAAATTGACAGGCCCTCTGCACATGGCGTCGTAGCGTAAGCGTATCGTAATACGCGCGTAAGACGAGAGTGATACGAGCACATATCTGTTCAAATAAGTTCGCACACGAAGCGACATTGAAGCGAATCGTAATATACGGATTTCTTTGAACGTGCATGAGCTCGTATCGCTCTCGTCTTACGCGCGTATTACGATACGATTACTACTGTACAAAGGGCCATAATTGCCACATATTGTTACTATCCGTAATAGTTAACATTCTGAAGTAACATCCGCTAACTTGTAACCCTAATCCCATAGAACCAAGATACGTTTAGCCGCAATCGCATTGTTGCTAAGACAATCTGAACGGCTATTGTTCGGAATATGTTCTACTCTTCATTGGTTTGTCTTCCGTCTGTTGAACTAGCTTACAAAGCGATGTGATGTTAGGGTTTAGCACAAGTGTACTATCTCTCTTTACTTTAAGTACGAGTATATTCGGTATATGTCGCTTAAACCAAATGAAAGACTTCTGAAAGAGCTCTTGATGCCTACTCGCAAACAATATTTTTTTGAACGTGATAGAAAACTGTGAAACGCGCCTATTGTGAGAGCTAGGTTTTTTTTAGCAGAGATACCACGTACCACGTGTAACATGAAATAACATGAAGGTTTAAAACTTTGAAGGTCTAAAGTTGGGTAATAAATAACTTACGGGTAAAAGCGAATAGGTATGAAATTACTTAGGATTTTATAGCAAGATTACATAAGCGTATATTAACCTTTTTTTTTCTTTACAGTTCGAGACCACACATCACACCACGTCACAAGATTAAGACACTCCAGACATCTCCAAGGGACGCCCAATATATACACAGCATCCGTGAGTTACTTTCCCCCCCCGTGCTAAAAGTCTATCATTACGTTACCCTTCTAACACCCAACAAGCTTGATTAAATAGTGATTTATATTTATTTACGCTTATTTATTATTTATGATGATAATAGATGTATTTCGCATGTCTTGGTCATTTTAAAGTCTGAATGTATTTCTGATAAATTAATTTCATGTTTGTTGAATATTTTAACGCCAGCGAGGATATTATGTGAGTAAATCTGTATATTAAATTATACTGTTTCTTAGCAACCTAATTGATCGTCTATATACACGTATTGTATTTACTAGTGACACGCTGAAATATATTTTAACACTTTTATAATGCTAACCCCATGTGTCTTAATACACGTAGGTATGTATGTATTTAATAAGCATTAGAATTAATATAACATTCCTAATATAATATACTTAAGCTCATTTTTGTGTTACTTGATGTTTTAGCGACACTGAGAGTGGAAATTTTAAAATAAAACGTATTAGTTAGTACCTTATTTTTCCTAATTATCTAAATGTAATTCATCAAAAACCGACTTATATCTAAAACTAGGTACTAGTCTTTATTTCTTCTTTGAATGAGATACACTTCTACTCGTAATCGTGACATACAGTCGCCTACAAAAAATGTATCGATTTTTGGACTTTATTATTATAACGCAATAAGGTAAAAAAATGGATACATTTCTTTGTAGCCGACTGTACACCGTATGTCTTCATGGACACCTCAAAATGTGTAATATTCATGTAAATTTGCACTCTTGCTAGTTATTTGATGCTCAAAGAAAATGTATACCTAGTCTTATGCCTCCATATAAAAATGACATTAAAATGAGCTTTTCAACTTTATGCTTTCTACCTCAAGCTATTTTCCAAGTTAGCTGTACAAATATAAAACTAACATTCTAATTCCCCACTGACTGAGGAAATTGGATCATAATTTGAAAATAACTTACTTAACTCAAGTTATTTTTGTCGAACCGTTACCTAAATTTCCCGAGGCTTTTTTTAATTCAATTTAAGTTTCAAAAGAAACAGGCCTGTTCCAAGGCGATAAAAGGCTGTTTCTATTAGACCCATAATGAGAGTATTAAATGAAAAAAGTCATTAATTTCAACCCTAGAGACCAAAGTAGCTCGTCGCTTTGGTACTAGTTATTCATTCATTTTAACTACAAAAGAGTTGATAGTTAAAATCGTGGTAATAATTAATAGTTACCGCCTTTTATAATTAAGTACGCGTCAAGAATTCCTAACGTTTTGTACGGTGAAGGGTGTTTAGAAAAGTAAGTTCCTTATTTTTGGATGATGTTTTCTTTTTAACTGAATAATGAGTTCTATTAATTTAGTGACGTAAAACGGTATTCATATAAACGACTTTTTCAATGTAGCTACTTATTATTAGTATTGTAAGTACAACATGTATGAATCCATTTTCACAAACTTTGTATAGAAAACTAAAGACAGTTTTCTTCTGATTCCGCAAATCAGACTTTTTAAAGTTTCTTTTTCTAAAAGTGCCCTTTTAAAAATAATATTTATGTTACAGCTAATGGATGAATTAATGCTATTAAATTTCATATTAATAACTTTATTAACATGATTGACTTCCATGCTCACGCAACCGATATCTATTGGATTACTTTATACATAAAATAATTACCCTTTAATTTCGTTTGTGTGTTCGTACATCGTTTTAATCGACATAATACTTTAAATAATTATGAAATTATTTTGTGAAATTCTCTAGGACTTGCAACACGGATATTTTTGTTTGGGCAAGCATAGACTTCCAGTATTCTGCCTTGCTAAGTCAAAAAGTGCTATCCCCAAAAATCTAAAATGGAATTCGGAGCTATAAAATTTAGGCCATATATTTGCCTAGAATTTTTATCTGAGATTCGGCTATGAAGGGCAGTATTGCTTTCACAATAACCATCAGTGTTGCAAGCTCTAAAATCTATTGACTACAAAAATGAACTCTTCTCAAATTCGCATTAAATGTGATATTTCAGAAATCGTATATATTCTCGATTTATACTCACCGAAAAGTGCTTAAATAATAAATTAATTCCCTATTCTGGCGAAAACAAAGGAATAATTCACTCCGCCTAACATCACTTCTATTAAAATTTGATCCTCATTAAATAATTTAATCTATATTGATTATCATGAAATAATAATAAATAAATAGTAATCACGGTGATGCTCAAATAGTAAGTAAGTGATCTAAAACTAGATTCCATATAGTCCGGATCTATTTGATCCTTACTTTATTTTACTCGTAGAAAAACAACTTACTTTAAGGAGACATTAACAAACTTGAGATTCTTAAAATAAAATAATAATAGAATTATCTAAATAGAAATAGATTAAGAGTTTTGTTTGTTAAACCTTTATCTTTTGAATGCAATAAACAGTTTAAATTTTTTTTTTTTTTAATTTGTCTGAAAGTAAGATTTAAGTCGAATAGAGGAAAAGTTCATTTCAAAATCACAATTATGGTAGTAATTTTTAAGATGTCCGAATCTTACTAGATATTTCTAACTACAATTTGGACATTAAAAAGATCTTACTATACCATAACTAACCATTAACTACTTATATGACGTGTCGAGCTCTGATCACTTGCAGTTCGCCGGAACGTCACCCAAGCTGGCGGTGAAGGACAACCACAAACCGCTGTTCACCGAGTGCCTCACCTACCGACCCACTGTGCAGGAGGAGCAGCCGCAAGGGACCTATGTTTTTACGGTAAGGATCCTCAAGGTCTCATAAGATGTCGAGCGCTGACTATTTTTCGTTAGGAACGTCTCGAAAGCTGGTGGTGATTGACAACCACAAACCGCTGTTCACCGAGTGACTCACCTACCGACCCTTTGTGTAGGACAAGCAGCCACAAGAAGGGACGTATGTATTTACGGTAAGAATCCTTAAGTCTCATAACGGACTCTGTCCGCTTTGGTCTGGAACTCCAAGATGGCGGTAAAGGACAATCATAAACTGCTGTTCACCAAGTGCCTCACCTATCGATTCGCTGTGTAGGACGAACAAGGGATCTATGTTTTTACAGTAAGAATTCTCAAGGTCTCGTGATGAGCTCTGACCGATTTCAGTTTGAAACTCCCAATGTGGCAGTGAAGGCTGTTCCATAAACCGCTGTTCACCGAGTGCCTCACCTACCGACCCGCTTTGCAGGAGGAGCAGCCGCAACGGACCTACGTTTTTACGGTAAGAATCCTTAAGATAATCGAGCATAGCACGCTTTCAGTTCGGATCTTCCAAGCTGGCGGCTAAGGACACCCGAGTTCTACCGGTCTATTGTAGTGTGAAAGAGAAATTTTATGACCTCAGTCGCCACTTAATTCTGCGGACACTATAATAAATTAATGTTGGTTGACTATAAATTATTAATGACTTCTGTGGCAACTTTGAAACACGTGGAAGTGAAAATCACGGATACTCGTGCCGGAATTATTTAATTTACCCTCTTAAAGTTCGTAACCTTTACCCGGATTACAGTAATAGTACCAATTGTGGGAGCATCATAACACTGCCCCGCTAAGTTCCAACAGCCATTGTAACCTCATTCCATTGTCGACCGTATTCCCGCTAAACAACGTTCGAATTCAAACAGGTTTTCTCATGCTTAAGACTTTTATGGGTGTTGAGGTCGAATAGATCTTGTAGAGTTATTTCTGAAGTTATTTTTAAGACATTGTTATTATTCGCAAAATCAAAGAATTCTTATAAAATAAGACAAATTGACGTCAGCTCTGAAATAGTCCAAGCTAGTTTTAACTAATGTTAATATTTATGGATTGCAGGTGCATGCCGAAGATCGGGATCCTCCAGAAATGGGGGGTACTGTCACATACAAGTTCGTCTCCACTCCTGGCGAGAAGGAGAGGTTCCATGTCGACCCCGAGACCGGGAGGATTACTACAGCAGATGTCAGTATATTTCTATTTAAATTGATGGCTTTACTTTGCCTTGAACATAAAACATATAAATTGATATACTCCTGTACTGTAGAGATAAAATTATATAGAAAAAATATATTACTAAGCTAAACTGGCGCCAATATACTTTTTTTGGAAGAGGTATGTTTAACCAAACTAATAAGATGTTATGTACTTATATGTATAAATAGCATTTTTCATCGGAACCTCTGCTATTTTAATAAAATCTGTATTTATATGTAAATAATTTAGAGTATTCCATGTAACATTTTTCTGTTACAATTATTGCTTCTTCAATAATTTATTTAGTCCACTATTCATAGCGACATGTAAGTTAGATAAAATTAATTTATACTTTCACATTTGAAACTTTTCTGTCTATTGTAATGAAATTCTTTTGCTAAACAATTTAATATAATCTCTTTTGTTAACTATATTCAAGGGCAAAGGTAGGTGAAGCAATTATTAAAAATTGCATGCAAGTCTTTGAATAGTTTTATAAGTTTCAAAATGCTGCAGGTATTTGATCGGGATGAACCGTCCAGGGAGAAAGAAGCGTATATCACTGTACGAGCTAGTGACAATGGGCAGCCTCAGTTGGATGACGCTTGCACCATCAAAATAGTCATCGAAGATATCAATGATAACCAGCCAGTGTTCGACAAAGTTGTAAGTATCATTGATCTTTTAAAGTTAGTAGTAGTACTATAAACGTAGGTTAAATCGCTAAGATCTTTCTATGCTAAAATTCTTGTATGTTTCCCGTTCATTTAATGCAGCATTGTGCCGGAAAGGAACTTCTTATAACCATCGAAAAGCATAGTAAAGCATCCTAGCATACTAATACAGGCATTTACAAAATTTATAGGTCTTGCATTCCAGGAATGGATGTAACACATTTGTTTCAAGTCATTACAGTGATTATATATTTCATGTGACTAACCAGATATTTGTCAGCCCAACATAGTTGTCCAGACTGTACTAACACTTGCCCATTTTCCAAAGGTCTTCCGTGGAGATGTCTGGAAGGTTTGTCCAAATGAACAGAAATTACTGAAAGCGAGAGTTCCAAGCACCAACTGTTAATCTTTGACACTTGATATCTTGTACATCATTTGTTACCATCTCCCATAGAATTAGTATCTAATCTAATAGACCATTCAAATTATCTTTGAATTTCCTATGCGTTTTTGGTAACATTTGACCTGTGAAATGGATTTGAAAATGATCTTTTCTACTTGCATGTGGCTGCATGTTGATTTAGGACCATAAGCCGCTCAAGGCGATTTTGGTAATCATTTTGTGTATAGTGTGTTTAAATACACTTTCTTTGCACATTTGTAGTTGGTGTGTTTTCTTTAGCTAGGCTGCTCTTTCCCCCTAGGCGCATTTTATCACACTGCACGATTATTATTATTTTGGATAAAAGAAACTTTCTCTAAGCTTCGGGCATGCTTCGCGTAGAACATGTCTAAGTGAAGACCTTACACTGTGTGGAAATTTGCACAGTTTGATCATAGTTAAGTTTTAGCGACTTTTGAAATTCTTGATCAACACTTTGGATTGATTCGCTAGTTGTCTTAGTATGGATCAAATATTAACTTGTTTTTCTATGTACAGTCATATTCGGAATCCGTGCCTCAAGACCTGCCGAGCGGGCGCGAGGTGATGAGGATATCGGCGACGGACATCGACGATGGGAACAACTCCATCGTCCACTACAGTCTCGACACCAACTCGCCGGACCAAGCTTATTTCTATATAGACCCCGACAACGGAGTCATATTCTTAAACAAGACTATTGATGTAAGTATCATTCATGTTAAATTGGTAAGATGATATCAGCTCATCGAGGTACTTATAAGATTGGGTTATTAAAACAAAGTATTACATATGCATACATACTACCAATCAGTTAAGAGACTTGTTAGGTAACCCCTTTCGTTGCTATGACAACTATTATGATTTACAACACAGTGCCAAAGTGCAAAAATCGTCGCCGTACGAATGCCAAAAAGCATTTTTCTATATAATTTAAATTGATATCATGACATTTTTTCAGATAACTGCTCTCATAGCCAGTCGTGTTTAGTGACCCTTAAAAAAGTGTAGACATTTTAAATAAAGAATTTTACACTAAATTATGCTTTTGTCACGAACACCTTTATGCAGAAAATATAAACGAGTAAAGTTTTTAACGAAAATACTTTTTTTTACAAATTCCAACATACACTTTCAAACGTGCCTTTGCCAAATGGGTTTTTGAATGGAAACATATTCTATATTGAAAAACTTAAACCTATCTTGTACGCCCGAAGCAATTTATAAAATAAGTCTACATCGGCGTCCGACTAAAATAAATATTCAATTCCAAGTTGAGACACACCGGTAATAATTCAAAACTTGTCTCTACAGAAAGTGCCTGGCTACAAATTCAAGTTGAGCGCAATAGTGAAGGACATGGGAGAACAACCGCAGCAGAGTTCCATTACTTTGGACATTCAAGTCGTGGAATCTAACAAGAAAAGTCCCTCCTTCATAGAAGTTCCTGATGGGCCGATAAGACTAAAAGAAAATTACGCAGATTTCAATGCGCATATAGCTACAGTTAGAGCAGTGTGAGTATTTAATTGTACCTTTATTCGAGTTTTGTTTGTATTTCAGCTGCTTCTGTTATAAGTATAGTACGATTTTTTAGAGATGTCGGAAGTATCGGTAGAAATCTTTAGTAATATTCCGACATCTTAAAAAAATACCACCTTAGTTACACGTGTTTGTTCCAGTGTAGATAGCCGTAAATATAAATTGAGAGGTGTCGTAACGATTCAGTAGGTGTACGTACATAGTGTGTCAGTAGTGTCAGTACTTATTTAGAACGACGCTTCAAATTTTTATATTGGTTACCTACAAAACTAACAATTACGATTATTTTATAATTATTTCACTCCGGGCTTTAACGAGTATTCTTGAACAAAGTGAAATTTGTTAAAAAACGCATTTCATTTCGTGAACAAGAAATATTGGTGGCCGTTTTAAGAGTTATACGCGCAAAAACACAAGTATAAAACAAAATAAGCTTTTAATTGTAGAACTTGTCAATTCAAATAAAAACTTGCAAATCACTGACTTTTATACGACATCTCCGTTAAGTTAATCTCTGTACGTTTTACGTCAACTTTTTATATCCCCGCTTCAACTCGACCCACAGACTTAACCGTTTATAGACGGAGCATTCAGTAATGTAGATGTAAACCAGATGTCGTGCTCTTCGCCCTGAATACAAACAGCTTAATTGTGTTGTGGGCTACCCTGGGCGGTTTTGAATATGTAACCTCTATATTTCGCCCTCCCAATTATATTAAGGCCCTTTGTCAATTATAATAACTAAGGGTGTTAGTGTGCACGTGTTTCTGGTTGTTAATTGGTTGAAAGACGTGAGATTTTATTGATTAAGACGCAGGTAATTGTTTTTGATGGTAAACTAAAATTCTCACGTCCCTATTTTATTCATAAATATTCTGTAAAATATTTGATAAATTTTTTTGTTCGCAGTTCAAATATTCCCGAAGAGAAGAAGCTTTTGTTCGAGCTTGTAATGGGTCAGACTGAACAGACAAACAAATGGCACACATTTGTTTTAGAATCTGAAGCGGAGACAGCTTATATTAAGCTGGGGAACCATTTAGATTTCGAAAAAATTACAGATTACACTTTAACTGTTAGAGTACAGGTAAATATTGTTTATTTTTTTTTTATTTTTTTTCAATATTTTTTGATACATCAGCATTACCTATAAACCTTATCCATGCATGCTTTACTCCACTGAGTCTACTCCGGTGGAAAAAAAAAATATTGTAAAATCATAAGAAGCCATGTTATCAGGATAAACCGACGTATTAAACACCGTCTATTAGTAAAAGATGATTAATCTTAATTATTGTTTCCGTTTTTCTTTTCTAGAATAATTATAACTTAGCAGCAGAAACTATCATACAAATAGAAGTAGAAGATGTCAACGATAATATTCCTATATTTAGCGAAGTAAGATCAGGAAGTGTTCTAGAAAACGAACCTCCAGGAACACCCGTCATGCAAGTCAGAGCCTTCGACGCTGACGGCACTTCAGCAAATAACCAAGTGACGTACGAACTTGCTGATCCTTCAGACCCTTTTTCTATTGATAGTATCACTGGTAACATCACCACGCTTAAAGAGTTCGATAGAGAAGAACAAACATACTACAACATCAAGATTATTGCCACAGACAATTCTGAATCTGCTCTGATTCCTGGGAAACACAATTCTGGACAACAAGTGTTCAGGATAGAGATAGCGGATAAAAATGACAATCCACCTCATTTTACACAGGATACTTATATTGCGGAGTCGATAGCAGAAAACGCTAATATAAATGTGTTGGTGACGCAAGTTATGACCGTAGACAAAGATTCAGGTGAGTTATTGACAAAGTTTCTTAACAACATAAATTAGTGTTTGAGAACGATTTTCCAATACCGATATATGCAACATATATTATTTCGTCGAGAAATTAATTGCAATTTTTTTTCCTTTCAGCTTCTAATGTCTCCTACAGCATCGTCGCTGGTAACACCTACGATGCATTTGTTATCAGTCCCATCACAGGCGAAATAAGAGTCAACAACAAACTAGACTACGAAAACATCACGACTTACAGTCTAGATATCCGCGCTTTTGACGGCCTGTACGAAGACTATGCCAAAGTTATTATTAATATCGAAAACTTGAACGATAACCCGCCTATCTTCGTAGCGAATTACTCGAAGACTATCGAAGAAGAAAAATTGTATGAAGGATGTATGGTTAAGGTTAGTATTGTGTTTATAGATCACGTAAAATATGGTATTATAAAAAAAATGCGACATACAGTTACTTCATAAATATGTATTCCACAGGTTGAAGCATACGATCCCGATATCAAAGACCGCAACGCACCGCAAAACATCCATTATTCTTTAGTGAAACATGAACAAAAGGAATTTCTTCAAATCGACAATGATGGATGCCTCAGACTGACCAAGCCTCTAGACCGAGACCCTCCTACCGGGTATTCTACGTGGCAGGTCCTTATAGTGGCCGCTGATCAGGGAGGCAAACTCGGATCAGATAGCTTGAGATCGACCACAGAAGTCATTCTGCAGTTGACGGACATCAACGACAACGCACCGTTCCTGACTAATGTAAGTACAATCATTAAGTTATCCAAAATCTGCATCATAAAACTCAACGAATTCTATCAGGATAAAGAAACATCCGTGATTTATCGGACGGACGATACTAATTGATCCATCAATATCGGCATTCAATCCGCTTTTACCTCTTATTCGCTTAAGAACATGAAACTTCACTCGTTCAACCCGCTTTATAGACCATTTTAAAAGAATTGCTATCAATAAATTTCAATGGAGCCATCAGGGCTGAACCCTCTTGTGGAAGGATTTTAGTGCGTGTACATTTAGCCAGGTTTACGAGAGCTCTGTAAAAAATTGGGAATGAGCTATTCCTTAGCATTGAATTAGTACTAGTCCTTGGAGTTCGACTAAGAATTCGCATTCAATGCTTTTCTATCGAAGATCTTAAACTACAGAAGTTAAGATTGCAGTTCGTATGGCCGGTATTTGGGTCACGTTTGTTTGAACAGTCACTCAGCTTACCTTTACTATAAGACAAAAGGGACAAAAACCCGACCTCAAGTCATCTTACACCGTTCCCCACGCTTTCAAATTCTCGGGTTTCACGATTAAAAGCGATTGTTCGAACGTTGTTGGGGTCTGTCAATTTTTTATGCAAATTTGTCCGTCGATAGGGATTTGGTTTCACGCTTCTGTAAGGTCGACTTAAAGGTATTTTGGTCGCTTAACTTCATCCGGGGATAAGGAAGGAAAATAACGGGAATCTGTCAATAGGGAGTCCGTTTTCCTTATTCCCTAAAGAATGGTGTTATATTTCGATAAACTTCCAACCGTGCCAAAACTCCACACTTCGCTCTCTTCGCAGGCAAATCAATAATTGATTACGAGATTTAATTTCGTTACTAAAATGCGCATTCACTGAGAAGCTAAGCTAGTTTAGCAAAAGGCCGTATGTGTATATGTTTTTTAAAGTTTGTATGTTGTTTTGTGGGCCAACTACACTGTATAGCCGATTAAGAGCGACGTTATCTGGTTCACGGGCTAACGAAGCCGAATCAGAGTAGTTTCGCGTGCTCCCCTAATATCTGAATTTCGGATAAATTTCAACCAACGTGTTATACAGCTTTGGGATGATTTATAGGCCTGAATTTGCAATAGATTTCCGAATAGACTCGTTTGCGAAATCACGTTGAGTTTTTCAATTTATTATAATGTGTGTATGTATGTAAACACTTTATTGTACATAAAAATACAGTAACAATACAAACATAAGAAAAGAAAAACAAAAATATGGGGGCTCCAAAATTTTAATATGCTGTTATATAGAGCAGTTTGTTTTATTGCATAATATAACTAAGTAAAACAAACTACAATAAGATCATGCAAATTCATGGTAATAGTTCGTAAATAAAACAAAGTTTGTTTTTGTTAGTTCTAGGTTACGGCTGGAACAGTTTTAACCTAGTCATGGCACTAGAAGTCTAGACATTTTTATCGTAGCTGTGTCCATACATAAATAATCAACATAGGTGACCCCACATTCTAGGTTCATTTTATTAGGTACCTTTAATTTATGAGCGCTCGATAAGGATAATTCTAATCGAATGGGTCACACAAGCTTATTTGTATATTTAACTAACCGACAGGGGTTCGCAATTGGACAGATTGTTATTATCGTGTAATATTTTAAAATGTGATACGATCGAAATTTCAGTGTTTCCAGATTTCATTTCAATCAGGTTTTAGTCTAGTTATACAGAACCCTTACTGTATTCGTTTCACTAACGTAACGTAAAGATTGCGTTTGCGTTAGGTCTTAATTTGTATGGGATTTTTACACAGCAGACCAAGCGGAACGTATCGAAAACTAAACCACCGAGTGGAGATGCTTCTGTAGATACTCGGTGATTTAGTTTTCGATACAAATTAAAAACCTAACAAATAAATAAATAAATAATATTGTAAATTAAGACCTAACTCAAACGCAATTTTTACGTTACGTTAGTGAAACGAATACACTAAGGGTTCAGTAATATTGTTGTTATAATAGTACATTATGATACAAGTGTGCTAAATTGATCATTACATATGAGGCGCTATTGTGCGCACGAACGAAGTGAGTGTGCACAAGGAAGCCGAGCTATGTAATGATCAGGCACACGCGTTTCATACGACGTTTTTCAACACACTTGCGAGGAAAAAACAGAAAACTGTAAGTAATAACTTTTGATAAATACATTGATTTTCAGAATGCTTACAGGATAGCGGTACCTACTGACTTTGTTAATTAAATTAACTAACTTGTTTTTTGATATTATTGACTGGATCTATTTCTCTGGAACTCTTTTTCGAAGCATTTCATAAAATCCAACACTTCACATTTATTGTCAAATAAGTTAGAATGTTTCCTTACATGTATTTCTCACTCGATTTTTATGACAACATTTTACTAGTCTGTAGGAATGACATTTTGAAAACATATCCGGACCCGGAGGTTAAATGAACACTAAAGTTGGTTTTTTACTCATTTAAAGTATAAATTGTTTAAATTAATAATAATAAAACACAACTAGAAATATCTAACAAATAAACTGTAACTTCAAGTAAACTTTTAATATGGCGCCCATTTTTTTGCATTCACGCGCACCTTGAGGCAAAGGTTTATGACAAACAGCCAATACTAAAACATAATTTGTGTTTAAAACATAATCTATTGTGTATTATGAGATTTATGAGTAAAATAATTACTAGAAATGATTATTTTTCACAATTAGGATTTTATAATTTGTATTTTCTCGTAAATGTGTACTATTTTTACTTTTTTGCCATGCAAACTCCTAATCAGTTTAGAAAAAATAAAAATAATACCCGTCTAAATTTAATCGCCTCTGTCTGCGCACATAAGACTTGGTACTAGAATACCAACGTCACTTGATGGGATTTATTACATTATAGCACTAGTTATATAATTATCGTGAAAAGCACGCGTGTTTAATATCTAGGATTATGAGCCTAAAAGCGGTGGAATAAGTACCTCGTTACAAGCAAGTGTGTTGAAATAGTAGTTTATGTAACTGTTACGTAATAGGGGTCCTTAAAACACGAGTGTGGTTTTATGAAACGAACGAAGTGAGTTTCATAATAAGATCACACGAGTGTTTTAAGGCCTAATTACGTACAGTTGCATACACTGCTTTATCTACACACATATTATAAACCCGAAATGATGATTGAATGACTGCAATTGCACGGATTGCACGCCATCGCCATGACCAACTCGATTGTGTCGGCGGCCGGGCGGCGCATGCCCGCACCCAGATTTTCATAATGATATCGAATTTTTGCTTATTATTTGATAATAATAACATCGTTACAGATAACACATTTGTTCTAACTACTAATTTTTACTTTAAGAAGACGTTCGGAACGTAATTAAGGTATCGGTTACCGATACTAAAATGTAAACATTAAGATGCAGCCACAGATACTCATATCTAAATATAGGGCGTTTGCTCATCAATCCTGACCATAAAATAGACATATTAGGGTATGGATGTAGATAAACGATCTTTTCTTATTTCCTTTCTGTTTAGAGCTTGCCAACACAAGTCACTATTACGAGTGACATTTTATAGATTCATAATGTAACGTCACGTATGTGTGTCTGTCCGTCGGTAAATCCCTATGACGAGGGTTGGAAAATGGAAAATTTGGTGTTGACACACTATATTTGCAGTGGACGTTAAAATATTATGTTATTGACATGTCCATTTTATATTATTCTGAAACTTACTTTTCACGAACGATTTAAGAAAGCTTTTTGATTTTACCCTTCTAAACATATTGAATATTATTTAATCGGAGAAAATTAAGTATCGAGTATTCAAATTTGTAGATATCTATAGGTAGAGTTCGACCATGTTAAGTTTGAATTTGAACCGACTTGGAAAACAAAAACTGTAAACATCAAATTCTTACTAATATTATGGGACTCATAATTACACTGCCAAGTCAATGCATATTTAGTTGCCTAAGAGTGACTCAAATTTAAATTTGAACCCATGAATATTGTTTGATTTCTCTACGAAGCTAAAACCATTGGGTTTTACCCACTTTTTTAATGTTTCAGTTTCATATACAATTTGAAACTCGCAAAAAACATCATCAAAAGTAACGATAAGTTCTGTTTCATTTGTCTTAAACTACTATAAATCAAATTGTAAATACCTGTTAATAACTTAATTTCGCAACTAAGTTTTCTTCAATAATTTCTAGATTACCCATTTCAATGTAATAGACTCTTCAACTACCACAACCTTGTCAATAGATATTATTCATGTCTTGAACTCGTTTCTGGAACAAAATAGACTCTAGTTAAGGCTTAATTTGCATGAACACGTCCCAAATACGCGAAACGACGTTTTATAAAGCCATGAAACGCGAAAATTGACGAAAATCACCTTCAGTATCAATTGAGCTGGTGCTGTGGAGGCGGTTATTCCAGAGTAGATTTATATGAATACAGTAGTCCATTGAATTTAAACTTCCGTGAGACATACTGACTCTCTAAATAAAATAGAGGGTTTCAATAACTAGCCATATTGTGAGAGGTGATTAGGTAAGTCATACTGATGAATTTTTTCTATGGGACCAACCCCAAATTTCAATTTAAAAAAATTCGTCTCCCCATAGAAAACGTCGACGTCTGATCAGCCGCAATGTATGAAACAGCCTTTTTTGTGATTTCGTCCCATAGTATAAGTTAACTGTCCTAATAATAGATTACTCTCCTAGTCCCTACACTGTAAAATTTCGATATCGCAGGAACAAATCATCGGCGAAACTGACGTGATTTGCCTTCGTAAAGTTAAAGCCGCTATTCCGATCAGGAAGTGGAGGTTTGATAACGAATAACATTCATACCGCTGTAGCTAGTATCTATTGCAACAATATGAATTCTCATCTTAAAATCCGTCGAAAGCAAAAAAAAACACGAAAGTCTATCTACCCGACTTTTTTTAAATCCCAGGTTTATATTTCCTGTAATCTTTTGTATATATAGTAATCTTCTTTGATGCGATCCGCGCCTTATCTACTTGGTGTAACAAAAATGCTGGTGATCCTTTTAAGGGCATAATTGGTATCGTATTCTAATTATGAAATCTAAGAAAAAATTGCGTTAGGTCTTAATTTGTGTGGGATTTTTAACACAGCACACCAAGCAGAACGTATCGAAACTATATCACCGAGTAGAGATACTTCTATAGATACTCGGTGATAGTACAAACGATTATACTAAGGGTACAGTTTCGTTGGAAATTCCGCGGTCGTATAGCTTGTCGCGGCCCAGTGATAATGTAATTTCCATACAAAGTGCTCGTCTGTTTACTGACGTTTTGACCGAACTGTGTAGTCAGTGTCATGATAGTATCTCGGGACTAATAGGCGGGTTGAATTAAGCTGCTGCGGTAGAAGCTTCAATTAGAATTTTGGCTTAAACTTTAACCCTAGGGCAGCGGTCTCAAAAAAGACCACCTGTAACATCATCTTTTTGTATTTTTTTTCTTGTACAGAATTTTTAGGACTATAGATTGGCGATGAGGCTAGAATCGAGGATTTTTTTCAGTCTTGCCCGTTAAAGGGTTAAGAGTATTAGAAGTGAGTTATTTGGTAATATTTGGTATATTTCGTATCGGTAATTTGACTTGCCATGTTATTAAAAGTTTAACAGAAGAAGAACACCTAAAACTAGTCATTTTAGTTTATGAAGCAATAACTCTTTGGCTATTAATTTGTAAGTACTCAAGTAGGTACTTACTTAATAAACTGGAAGAAAATATATTGGAATGAATTTTAATTGAAAGAATTATACTTTTACATACTACAATTACGTGCATTTCACCGAAATGAAAAAAGAAGTATTTTTTGTTCAGTACAGTTAACGCTAAAAATATGTGTACACTTTATGACCTAACTCCTTTGTAATAAGGTTCGCAAATGTATACTTATTTTGATCGTTAACTGTACTCTAAGTATAATGCACATTTATAGCTAAATACGACAGATGTTTGGCGAAATTAAGATATGCATAATGTTCTAATTAATACACTATATACGCTGGGGTATAATTCTAACAGTTAGTTAATACTCGCGGGTACTATCATGCTTACTTAACAGCAGGTTAAGTAAATTGCGATATATTGTACGGTCACGGACTTTTAGGGCATTTAGGGTTCAGTTTACATTGGACATTACATAGAGTAAGTATTAAACAAAAAAATAGCTTGAAACGTAAATGGCGCAAAAATTTAAATCCGTGATCTAAAGTACAGTTAGGGCCGGTTGCACAAAACCGTTAACGTTATCGTTAAACAAATCGTGTATGAAATTTTGACAGATTTCTATGGGATAACATAATAACTAAAACTGTATACATATTTTTGATATCTTTGAGATTATGATACCCAACATGCCACTAGCGACAGTTTCACAAAATGGCGTTACATAAAATTCAGCCGCAAAAAAATAAAACCCTACAATATTCTCCCCGTTAGCTCAGGTTTTCCTATTGACATAATTTCCATTTTATCAGGTATCGCCTAGGGCATTACCCAGTTGTCGCCTTATTCCGCCAATACACTATCACGGATTAGAAAATGTTATAACAGATGTACCACTCATAGAAAATAAGTTTTAGAATAAAGTAGTAGCGAAAAAACGTCTCCTAATTAAATTATCTGATACCGCTTCGTCCTGAAAGTCATTTTGATTAATGATTAAAGATTTTTATTATTGCACATAAGCAGTACAGATATGATCCAAATCGCTTAAGTGATAACTATTTTATAATTATTGCCTAAGGTTTTCAACTAAATAATAATTTAAAACAAAAAAAGAACCGACTTCACTTAGGATCTGCTATTCCAAGAGGAAGTGGCCGAGTTGCTGTAAAAAATAGTGAAATCACTATAGGTGTGCCTATAATAGTTGAAGAGTTCCCTCGATTTCTCCTGGATCCCATCATCAGACCCTGACTTGGTGACAATGGGACCATCTAGGGGTTATACCTGTTCAATTAAAAAAAAATTTTGTAAATCGGTTCACGATTCACGGAGATATGGAGTAACATACATACAAAAAAAAATGATTATAAAAAAAAAAATCAGTCGAATTGAGAACCTCCTCCTTTTTTGAAGTCGGTTAACAAATATATAGCCTTAGCAAAAAAATAATATTCATCTGAATAGCAAGGGATAGTCGAATTAAAATTGATAGAATGCAAGAATCTTATAGAATATAGGTTACAATAGCAACAATGGATTGACTTTAAATGTATGTACAGTCAGCATCAAATATATTCTAACAGCAATAGTAGCCAAATAGTTCGTCACATCACACCATACAAAATATATGGTGTGACGAACTATTTGATCACTTTGGCTGTTACAATATATTTGATGCTGACTGTACTTATTGTGAAACATGCTGTGTGAAGTAAATCTTTTTCGACAACTCTTAACAATATTTCTATTTCAGTTTGCTAAAAATAACTAACGGCCTGCTTGAATCTGCATTTAGTTATTTTTAACTTTTGATGATTTTTGGTAACCATTGGCGTATCTTTAAAACATTAGGTAATCTTGTGTTGTGTCGATTTCTTATTTGGGGCCTTCTCCAAGCGGACTCTGATGTAGGAAGGGTAGCTTAATTTCCATCCCGGCTCTAAATGGAATACATTTGAATGTAACATGGAAATAACTTCGGCTGGATAAAGAAAACATGCGTGTTTTTTTAAATAAATGTTCGATGAACCGAATGCGGACATGGTAATGAAATTGTTGTTTACTTTGCTTCTAGCTGATTACGTATTTAAATCAGCGTTTTTTTTACCTTTAATATTTAAAGTGTATTTTTGCACGAGACCATAAAGATGGTTCTAGGTAGTATAATATTTTATCTACACCCATATCATAAACCCTCCATGATGCGTTCAAAAATCGCACGCTATAACCACCATAAAAATAGATTGTTTCGTTAGAAGTTAAAACAAATGTCTTATCTGTAACGATGTTATTATTATCAAATAATAAGCAAAAATTCGATAGCATTATGAAAATCCGGGATGCTCCGACCCGCCGGCACGCGGCCCGCCGACCGCCGGCACAATCGAGTTGGCCATGGCGATGGCGTGCAATCCGTGCAATGGCAGTCATTCAATCATCATTTCGGGTTTATATAATATGTGTGTAGATAAAGCAGTGTATGCAACTGTACGTTATCAGGCCTTAAAACACTGTTGTGATCTTATTATGAACACTCGTGTTTTAAGGACCCCTATTACGTAACGTGAATGAACATATAATGAGAACAAGTTATTTTGGCTTGTATCTAAACATTGATATGAAAATGAACACTCGGATTTTGAGTATTTTAGAAACCTAAGATAAACAAAAAAACGTCATTGTCAGTTTAATCATGTTACCATACATTGGAAAATAGCACACAATAAATGGCATTTAATATACATTCATAAAAATCATCAAGTCCCCCATAGGCCAAGGTCGTATTGGGACCCCCGTTTTCAGCTTTCGCGGCTAACGCCGTACTCAAGTAATTTGATTTGTTCTCTGTTTTACTGTGAACTGAGAACTCGCGATTTACTTTCAAACGAGTTGACCAATATAACAAGACCCATATGAAGATTTTTTTCGCCTCCTATGTCCACAACCTTAGTCGATCCAGCTCTTAAACGAACTCTCAAATGTTATGTATCTCTGCTACAACCCCAACAAATTTCATAAAGATCAGAAAAACGTTACTAAACCTATCGTCGAACAAATTCCCAAAATCAAAAAGCCATCGAAATGCTGACACGTCTCAGTAGCCAGAAGTTGTTTGTAAGAACTCGCTTCGCTCACGCTCCGCTCGTTCGATTAAAAACAGTCCCATGCTCCTTCTAGTAAATGTACCAACACGTAGGCAAGATTATTAGATTAAACCGCAGCTTACTCTCGGAGTGCGCGCTCGGATAAAGATTCCCTTTTAGTGAGAATCCGCTCTAAATCGTTGTCTACCTACTTCATAGGCTAAGAGCTGGCCACGTCAGATATGGCATAATAATGAACCAACGAAACCTGTCTAATTAGTTGGCTACACTATTCTTATTCAGGTACTGAAAAAAAATTTTTGTTACCAAACTTCGTGTACACACAACGCCTTACTAGGTATACACTTTTGAACGTTATTACAGCGGAATAAGGTTCAAAAGTGTATACCTAGTGAGGCGTTGTGTGTACTAGTAACTTAAGTATTGGGACTTCAGAACTAAGGCTTATTACTTACCAATGTGTTTTGTTACGTATACTTACGTAAACTTTATAATCAAATTAACTTTATTAACTCCTTACCACATTTTGGTTATTCGTGAAATAGCCGAAGTAGTTCGCTTGTTTTTTTTTCAGTGAAGCTCAGAATGACCCGCAAAAAAATTTGTTGGAAAAAATAATACCAAAATCGGTAAATGCTGTCGATGTAGTTTCACTTATAGAGAATAGGGTCTAAAATATACATGAGAACAAAAAAATCGTGTATTATTGCAGAAATAAAAGCAGTAGGCGACGAATTGTGAATTTAATTATAACAGAACAGAACAGAAACTCCTGGAAATGATATTACCTAATGAATTACATAAATTCCCATAATAGGTACAGTATCAAACCCAAAACTCTAGGATTTGCATTCTTTTACCTCCAATGAACGGCTGCCAGATGTCCGGATCTAGAAATAAGGATAGTATAACAAACTAACTAGGGTTTCGTTGCTCTCATTATTGTGTCATATCATATCTGACGTAGCCAGCTCTCCGTCTAACAGAAACGTTGGGTCCCATGCTCATTATTGTGTCATATCTGACGTAGCCAGCTCTTCGCCTATCAGAAACATTGGGTCCCATGGCTATTTCCGTCTCGAGTCAAATGGGATACTCTTTATGCAACCTTAATAACGATTTTTACTGTTTTTATTACGAGAGCGTGTCTGGTAACATCATTATTTGAGATTTTGTCGATAAGAAAATTGATTTTGCTGTATCTACGTAGAATATTAATAAAATGACCCATGTAATAAAAATCGTCATCGGTGGACCTTCACTTATTCGAATAGGTTTTCCAATATCTCTACTCTAGGCATTTTCTTTCCACTGAGTAATTTATTGTTTCTTTCTGTACCCTCACCATCCAATCACTGAACCTCAGGCCTTCAGCCTAGGGATCAAACTATACTAGCTCTAAAGCTTGTGCAAAACTATTTGTGAATTTATAGGTCTCCCTCTACATAAATTTCAGTTTTTCGACTCGACCGTCGACGTATCAGATTTGTTGCGTGATTTTTTCGGCTTTCAAAGTTTGAAAGAGATCGGCGATTTGATCGATTTGGTCAATTGATGAATGGATCGGGTGTCGAGTGGGTACGGAAAATATAACAGGTCTGAAATTCATTGAATGTATATTCCTTTATTACTTATATGTAGGTAAGCAGGTTGAATAGTACATTGTTTATTAAGGCCGGTAAACAAGAATTTACGAACAAGTGTGAATTGAAGCCCGAAACCGAAAGCGAGGGCTTAATTCACACTTGTTCGTAATTCCTGTACCGTCCGTGGTACACACAATGTTTTTCATCACACTTGTGAGGAAAAAACAAAAATTCTGCCTAATTTCGTACTTTTATTGAGTGGCAACAAGTGGCAGTTTATTGTAGGTACGTTATCGTGACCGTGCCCGATTCAATAGGCACTTGTTAAGGCTAAATAAACTGAATTGTTTTCAACCGACTTCAAGATTTCGCTTTTTTTATCCGACTGCGCGACGCAAAGGACGGTAATGTTTTTACGTATGTTCACCGATTATCCGAAGACGGCTGGACCGATTTAAAAAAAATCTTTTTTTGTTTGAAAGAGTATATTCCATTGTCACCAGGTCCAGATCTTATGATGGGATCCTGGAGAAATCGAGGGAACTCTTTAACTATTATAGGCACACCTATAGTGATTTCACTATTTTTTACAGGAACTCTGGCACTTCCTCTTGGCATAGCGGATCCTGAGTGAAGTCGGTTCTTTTTTTGTTTAAAAATATTAAAGGCTCTTGTTAACTAATATCTGCCATTTCAGACGGAACCCGTCATCTGGTACGAGAACGAGCCCCCGGGCGAGGTGGTGACCCTGACCGCGAAGGACTACGACTCAAACGAGAACGGACCCCCGTTCACGTTCGCGCTTAACGATTCCGCTTCTTCGTTGGACATACGGTCCAAATTCCAGATTCAAGGTGAGTGTAGCCTATAATAGAGTCAAAAGCATTGTGACGGTACGGCATTAAAATAAACTGAGACAAGAAGCCAACACACACAGCGAGAGTGAGCGAGACGTATAGCTTAATGAGTTTCGTTTCGATTGGATGGGAACGTTGCTTTTGGCGCAACTATACCTATAGCTACTCACGCCCGCCGCCCGTACCTCCCTCAATCCCCTTAGTCGTCATGCCTGTGTACAATACAACCTGGGTATAGGTGATTTTTACTGAACCAGTAAGCCCTGTTGTCACTCACATCAGGTGAGTAAGCCTGTAAAAAAAAATTTAAATACTCCACTTTGACTTGGCTGTGTTTCCATATTTGAATTTTGACAATTAAAAACATAATTATGTTAATTAAAATAAGCGATTCGATCGCCTTCATTTAGAGGAATTGGCTATTTAATTTGATTATTTTTTAGTGGCAATACTCCTCAAAAATCTACTTCGACTATAACCAAAATATATAAACGATTATCTCCCATATCTTCGTGTTTCAAATGTGCTTTGAAAAACTGAACTAGAGAGCAAAAATTTTTAGAGAAACCTGTAAAAATGTATGACTCAGCACGCTCCCAATATATTCTCCGGAGCTCGAATCAGTGTAAATAAACACATCTTTTCATTCGTGTAACCGAACACGATTGGAGGGCAACGGGGCACGGATAGTGCAACGGTCAGACGTTACTCAACCACAGAAATATCTACACGTTACAGCACCTTATTACTGTGGAATAAGGTTGCAAAACGTATAGATCTTTTTGGACTTGTCAGCGTCCCCTGAGGAGCGCAAACTCGTGAAAGATTTATGGATAAACTAGAACAACAATCACTTTTGAAAGAAAACGTCGCGAATATATATTATTACTATATATTTTACAGCGTAATATAATACTTACTGCATAATGATGAAAATGCTTTGCATACGATATAGGATAATTAATTCAATATCCATAGTTGTTCACGTTTTTTGCGCATAAATCCCGACATTGAGAGTGATATCTTAGCGAAAAAAATAATAGTATTTTATACAATCGTGACATAATAAACAGCTTTACAATCGAGTACCGTGTTTAGGCCACGAAGCTTGTTGTGTGGCCTAAGTAAGGTACGAGATTGAAAAGCTCAATTATGCCACTATTGTATACAATACTTGTTCTACGAGTACTCAAATTAGGCAAGTCGGTTAGAATAGAGTTCAATAAATGCGTAACAATCTGCTGCCTTTATATGTAACTTCCATCTGACATCTCCCGGTGATTGTGTCGAGCGCCGCCCGACCGCGCCAGCGTGGCCGGGCGGCGCTCGACACCTGAGAGAACTAAAATATTGTATGGTAGTAATTATTTAAGATGTCGGAATTTTACTAGGGATTTCTACCTACAATTTCGACACCTTAAATAAAACGTACTATATGAAAATCCATTTTTCTCAAAAATGTCCCGCAAGGTTGACTTTTACGGTTTAATATCAGGCGGTGAAGTGCTTCGTTTATGGTCAGTTAAAAATTTAAAAAGTTACGGAAATTGCAGTCTCGATTTCGATCCGTAAATTTCCAATACAAATTCCATTATTGTCGAGGTACATACTTTTTTTAAAAGTAGTAACGGCTATAGAACTAGGTGGAACAGTTCCTAAACAGCCAAAATAGAGAACGAGTTACAATTATTTATAATGTTGGTACCGCGTGTTTTTAGCTGTCTCAAATAGATTGGCGTTGTTCGGCAGAAAAATACACTTCTATTGAATATTAAAAAAAAGTAAAAGGCGGTAAAGCAAATGTTTTTACTTTTTCTATGAAAATTTTATAAGTAAACGAAATACTAATAGTAGTAATAGTGAAAGTATTTATTTAAAGAAAATGAGTTCCACTTCATGTGACGAGAATATGGAATATACGCCTCCAGAATTAAGAGCAGAGGCGAATTCTGCAATGAATAACTTGTTTCCAGCGAAATCTAAGGACAAATATATGAAGGCATACGAGGATTTTATGAAATGGCGAGAAGTAAAGCAAGCCTCATCATTTTCTGAAACTGTTTTCCTGGCATACTTCAACGAACTATCTAAAACAAAAATGCCATCTACTCTGTGGGCAAAATACTCAATGTTAAAGTTCACAATCAATATAAAAATTTATTTCGATTGACATACCTACTTATTTTTATTTTATTGCACCATTTTTGAGAAAAGCACTATATTTGACTCGGCGTGAAGAGCCATTGCCGGCTTCGTATTAACTTAAACGGACTCCCGTTCCGGTCGTCCGTTTA
Organism: Pammene fasciana; assembly: GCA_911728535.1. Taxonomy (NCBI): domain Eukaryota; kingdom Metazoa; phylum Arthropoda; class Insecta; order Lepidoptera; family Tortricidae; genus Pammene; species Pammene fasciana. Next base: position 28,250,097 of record OU452273.1, on the reverse strand, counting down.
AACATAATACTCAGCCCGCAATGGGCTACTTCACCTCCTCGACAATAATGTACTATTAGTTTTGTCGACAAAACTAAAATAGGCGACACCTGAGAGAACTGTTCTCTCAGGTGTCGAGCGCCGCACGACCGCGACAGCGTGGCCGGGCGGCGTACGACATTAATATAGACGCAGCAGATTGTTACGCATTTATTGAACTCTATTCTAACCGACTTGCCTAATTTGAGTGCTCGTAGAAAAAGTATTGTATACAATAGTGACATAATTGAGCTTTTCAATCTCGTAGTACCTTACTTAGGCCACTCAGCAAGCTTCGTGGCCTAAACACGGTACTCGATTGTAAAGCTCTTTATTATGTCACGATTGTATAAAATACTATTACTCTATCTAGTCCTGAAATAATAATTTTTATTAGTGACAAAATTAATTAAAAACGTAGATTCTACTTCTCAAACTAAACAACGTTTGTTTAGCGACTTTTATAGTTTACCTAGTACATTTTAAAGTTTACCTGAACCCGCAATGTATTGCGAAATTGATTATGTCTGTAGGGTGACGACAAGATTGACTAGCAATGTCAATTAGACTGATTTTAATGTTCATGGAAAATAATATTTGTATGAAAAAGAGACAATCTAAAAACTACATATTTTTTTAAAGTTGTTGAACAATCGTTTTATTGTTTAAGGAGTACATTCTATAATTTATTGCTCGTGTTACAGGATACACACTGTTATTTATGTAATATTCTAAAGTGCCTAATAAAAGTGTGAAACCCTCAAACCCCTTAAACCCCCCCCCCCCCCCCCCTTACTTGAAGCCCTCAAAGTTATTTTCTTATTTGAAAGTGTAAAGCAATGTGCATTCAACGTATCAACTCCCGGGAGCTGCAGCGCATGAATTTTAATATAGTAACAACGTTCCCAGGATTTTACTCGCAATTTCATATGTATTATATTTATATACATTAAAACAACTCGCGAACATTGAATTACAATAAGTGTTAGTTTAAGTCAATTTGCAAAAAAAATACTGACTTTTGTTTTTGCCGTTAGTGGCCATGGCATTCCGTTAACAAAAAAAAAGATAGTTTATGTTACACAGAGAAAAAAAATTACGAATTACAAACCTATTTTTTATTGGAAATATTAAACTCTATTAATTTTTACATTTTTTTTTCTACGCGATAGAAAAGAATTAAAAAGAAAAAAATAATAAAATAAAGGAAATTTTATTTATTATTTGTTAAATTAATATTCTTTACTCGGAATAACAGAATTGTACAAATTCTATAAACTTTCCTTGAGTTAATACATGGTGTACGACTGTACGTATTAGATCCAGTACGTAAAAATTACAGTACAGATAAAACAGTATTGTTTTTGGAAAAAGAACATTTTTTTTGGTGTTAGTAAATACTAAATAGTGAAACGGGTTTATAACCGTTAATGTACAATGTCCTTGTCCTGGGATTCACTATTTTTTACTAAGGATTAATATTTTTACTTGCCTTTACAAACAAAATAAAAAACGTCGTTCGATACACGTGCGTAAATGTCATTCTTCACTCGTACCGAGTCTCGTGACCGGTACTCGCGAAGTAATGACATACTTTCCGCACTAGCATCGAAATGTACTCTTGTATTTTGGTAATTGTCCGAGCTACGGTTCGAACCTTAGGTTAGAAATTCTCTCGCCAATTCTCTAAAAGACATAATGCCATTACTAAACGAGTTAAAACCCAGTCTTTCCGCTTGCTCATTACCTTGTTTTACAGAGAACTCCCGAAATCGAGTTTCGATGAATTAGTCTAGTTAGAATGCAATAAATGCCGCTCGGCCTAGCTCTAACTTTATTTGCGAAGTGCCGATCCAATTTTAGTCGCTTTTAGGGCTACCAGGCTTCAGGAATTTTCCTGGAGTACCATTTTTTTTATAACTAGTAGTCCGCTTGTGAACTCGCGATTTCCTTACAAATGAGATGACCAATGTGTATGACAAGACCCTAATGACGATTTTTTCGCGCCTTCTAACTCTACACGGAGAGAAATTTTTACTAGAAACAAGTAAAAAATAGTAATTCCCAGGACAAGTAAATAATTTACTAAAAACAAGTAAATGTTCACTAAAAACAAGTAGACGCTTCCCTGTTTTTAGTAAAGTTTACTTGTTTTTAGTAAACGTGTACTTGTTTTTAGTAAAAGTTTCCTTGTTTTTAGTAAACGTTTACTTGTCCTGGGAATGACTATTTTTTACTTATTTCTAGTAAATTTTTTTTCTCCGTGTATGCTGCACATTATACGAACTCTTAATTTTACGTATCTCTGCTACAAACCCCAACAAATTTCATAAAGATTAGACTTTTTATTAAATAATTTAGACGTAAGTTTAAAAAATTATATTAAGTTTTTTTTATACCGAGTTGATAGAAAGGATTTCTATCAATTAATTGGAAATGCGAAATTGTCAAAAGTATGCATAAAAGTTGTTGAAACGTCTTAATTAGACCAGTAGAAAAAGTTGTTCATTCGTTTTATTTCTTACAAATCAGTATTTTTGCCAGAACTTTAAAGCGGCTACCGCGACATGGAAAATCGAATTTCGTTATCACCCTTTCTATCTCACTTCACTTGCTATATTCCAGTCGAAAATATGCAGAGCATCAGAACTTGAATTTTCAATGTTCGGGGATGACCCTCAGTTCTTTTATGTGTCCATTGATTTATTAAGTAATTTACTGAATGGTCTATTTAGTACTAATTTTATGCGCGATGTTTGGCGGTTGACAGCTGTCACTTGCTTTGCTTAGCATCATGTCAGTGGTTCATGAGCGAATGTATGGACTAACTGCCGGTCACTTAAACTCAAGGCGAAATAGTACATTACGTACCTAGGGCGGTAAAATAAAGAAGGGCTCAGATCGCTGGCATTTGTGGCCCGAACCGAAGGTACGGGCCATAAACAAGCGATCTGAGGCCTGTCTTATTACCGCCCGTGGTGCGTATATAGTTTTACGTCTTCTCCTGGGTGTGAAGTGAGATTTTCCGCTGTGCCCTAGGGCGGTAAATCTCACTTAGCGCCCAAAGTGACGTAAAAAATCTTAGGCATGCCATCTCCTGTTATTATACTCAATATATGTGTCAGGCAGCCCTAGTATCGGATTCAGAGACTGGCGTGTTAATCAAGAAAACTGTCACCCGTCTGCGGAAATTGCCCGTGGCGAACGATGTAAAAATATTGTTCCATATTTAAAATAGAACTTTTCAAAACGTTTACCTTTTTCGGGTTTGATGGTCCGTTATGGGCTTTGATTGGAAAGTTTATTTTTTTAGTTAGAGCGTGCGTGCGTTGTAGATATTAGGTTTGGGGTCGGAATAACTCGAGAGCACTTTTTTCGCTTATCTAGTAGTTTCAGAGGCAATATTTTCGTCTGAAACTGTTATGAATACATTTAATGTGACAAAAAACACGTATCCATGACTTCACTTCTTGGTAATATATAGAGTCGTAGCTATATATTTTTGTCACATTAAACGTACCCATATTTTCAGACTGTACTTAGGCGATAGTGTCAGGCAGAAACAAAAGTGATGAAATGTGATTGTATCTAATCTGATATATAATTCTTAAATACATACTCATACCAATGTCTATTATCACAACTCAAGGTTTATGGAGCTCACTGAGGGAAAAGTTAAGTCCAAAAAATCCCCCCATAATGATTAGAAATAATAGAAAAGTCCACTGCCTCAGGCGAGATTCGAACTCCCGACTCTGGGAAACATGCCCATCGCTCGGACCAACTGAGCTACTGAGACTTACCTAAAGGCTGCGAATTTATCCACCATATCCTTTATTGTATATGCGTCTTAGGGTGACGCCTAGCGACATCTGTCGAAGAAGTCTTACACTCCTTAAACGGCCTTCGTTAGCAAACGTTCTGCTTAAAAAAAAATCCTCCATAATATTTATGCAAAACACATTGAAATTGCAGGAAACAAACTCTGGACGCTGGTATCATTCGACCGCGAGGAACGCAAGGAGTACAGAATACCAGTCGCCATCACGGACTCGGGGACCCCCAGGATGACGGGGGTGTCCATACTGCACGTGGTCATCGGGGACAAGAACGACAACCCCATGGCGTCGGGGCACAGCAACATCTTCGTTTACAACTATAGGGTGAGTGTCCATACTGTCCATATCAACATTAGTCGAAAGTATTCATACCAGGGATGTCACGAATGTCATTTTCCTCACATTCGCATATGCGAATGCGAATGCGAATATTCAGGATACGAATGTCCGAATGCTAATGCGAATACGAATGTTACGGAGTAGATTCAAAAAAGTTAATCTTGATGCTTATCATTTTTGCTTCCATAGTTAAATACAGAACATGATATGTAACGGAGTCCTATATTATTGATCAAAAGGAGACAAGTGATACCGTCGTTGTCACTTCCTGTGTATGAACAAGCATATGACCATCGGCTGGGTTAACGCGGTCAAAACAGGATGCGTACTGTCCACATTCGCATTCGGAAAATATTCGCATCATTTCATGCGAATGCTGATACGAATGTCAAAAATTATGCGAATATTCGCATTATACGAATGCGAATGCGAATAATCGTGACATCCCTAATTCATACGCCGCCATGGGCGCCAGCATGCGAGTATCTGTCAGTCCCACCATTAGTGTAAAATTTTGTTTCTTTTTCGAAATTTTTTGACCAGGATTTGTTGCGTAATCTAGTTCAAGTTGCTTTAAATCTACATCCAGAAATCCCACATCAAACCGACGTAGATATCTCAATAAAAAGCAAAACTATCACGTTAACATAGTTATTACCTTATATCGCGCTACGACACCCAAAGCCTGCTAGAAATGAACAGCCCAGACTCGGAAGATTGGCAAAGCTCTTGGGACGCTATATTTTCTTACACAAAGGCCCGTTCAATATCACGTGAGCCTTGGATTACTTGTCATGCAGATTTTGATGCGGTGTACAGAATACTTACTTATGCAATGATGATAGTTCATTAATGGACTTATTGTTTTGGCAGATTATGAATATTTAAAATACTATTCCCCATTTTTTTTTATGTTGTTACCTACATTACTCTACTTATTTATTTGGTGAGGTTTATTTATTTATTTAAACTTTATTGCATAATAAAACAGAGTACAAAGGGCGGACTTAATGCCAGAGGGCATTCTCTACCAATCAATCAATTTATTCTAGGTTTCAATGTAGGTTGAAACCTCACCAAATTGGGAGGTTTTTTTTTTGTGTAAAATCGGACAGCACTTAAAAAAATTATATATACGAATATCAAATTCTGTATTTCTCAGACATACATATTATGGATTTTTTTCCGTTTTAAGCATCGATAGCCAATAGTTACATGGATACAGTTTTCAAAGAATTTGGGCTCAAAATTAATATAAATAAAACTAAAATCCTCATCACCTCAAAATACAAAACACAACAGAAATCTTCTAAAAACGCCTCAAAAAAAGAAAGAAAATTTAAGCCAATCAAGTTAAATAATATTACTATAGAACAAGTTCCACAAATTAAATATCTTGGTAGTATTATTACTGATGACTCCAAATGTACAAAAGAAATTGTCACAAGGATAGCGATGGCAAAGAAAGCTTTCAATGCGAAAAAATGTCTATTGAAATCCAGAATATCAAGTCACATTCGTAAAAGGCTCATAAAAGTGTACATCTGGAGCGTAGCCCTATACGGTTGCGAAACGTGGACTATGAGGCAACGTGATAGGGAGAGGTTAGAGGCTTTTGAGATGTGGTGTTGGCGTCGCATGGAAAAGGTCAGCTGGAAAGAAAAGAAAACCAATGAAGAAGTTTTAAGTATGGTAAAAGAGAAGAGAAGTTTGTTGAGAACCATAGATAACAGGAGAGGGAAGATGCTTGGACACCTGCTGCGGCACGATGAGTTTATAAGAAATATCATAGAAGGTAGAGTTGAGGCAGAAAGGAAGCCAGGAAAGCCAAGGAGAGCATACATGGATCAAGTAAAGGAAGAAATAAACGTCGTGTCCTATCAGGCTGTAAAGGAGAAGGCAAATGACAGACAGGCATGGAAATTGCTCCACCGACAAGAGCCTGGCTCTTAAATATATGATGATGATGATGATGAGCCAATAGTTATTTGTGCAACAAGAGAGGAAAGTTGGTTTTTCTTGCGAGTGTTGATTTTGAGTCCCGAGTAAGCGTTCTATAATTGAATCACGAGCGAAGCGAGGGATTTTAGGTTTGAACCTTGAGCGTAGCGAGGAATCTCAAGAACACGAGATGTAAAAAAAAATTCTTCTCGTGTGACACATACAACTTTTCACCTCATTAGTGAGAACATATTAAAGTTAAAAAAAACACATTTATTTACATTCCCGAATGAAAGGCATCATCATTGTGACGAAAACCTTCTAGAAACAAAATTTCACTCCCTGGAGTGACGAAAGTAGCAACTTTCCTCACTCCCTGGAGTGATGAAAGTTGCACTTTCGTCACTCCAGGGAGTGAGGAAAATAGGCTTGTTCGAACTGCTGAGGTGAAAAAAGCTTTTTTTCCTGATTGTTTAACCATCCAGTACCTATTTTTTTTTCCTAAAGTTATCAACTCATTTTTATGCATCACTAAAAAACCCGTATCGTTTATTTTTTATATCCAACATCATCCATTGTGAATAATTTTAACGAACTGAATTCACGAATAATAATGATATTCTCCGCGTATTGGAAAAATGGATGTGATTTTTAATTCTGAACTATTTCCTTCGACGCTGACAGACGGAAATGTACTTCAGTGAAATATACAGCTGGCGGTATTACGTGAGTATTCTTAATCTTTTGCATATCTGCATTTCTATGTTGTGATTTTGAACCCTGGATTGCTGATTTTAATTTATATTTTGTAGTTAAAGAATCGACAAATAAATAGTTACCTCATTTTGAAATCTTAATATTTTGTCACATCTATAAAGTTCAGCTTCGTTAACATTTTTGGTAGTGAACTTGCGTAATCTGGTTTGGTTGGAGTTCAAATCTCGGTAAGGGCATTTTTTGTGTGTTTACCACGAATTTTTGATACTGAGTTATGTATGTTTCCTATGTAGGTATCTTATAAATCTTAAATTGTATTTCGCCTATTACTCAAAGCTTGGCTTAGTTTGGTGCTAGCTCAATCTGTATCAGTTTGTCTCAAAAACAAACTATCTTTACAAACTTGTGTTTAGTCACTACGCGCGACATGTTTCGGAGAGCTTAGGTCTCCATTCTCAATCCATGCAGTGATAATAGTGTTAATATGTCTCACGAAAGTTTAAATTCAATATATCTTTACAAAATCAAAAGCTACTCGTAATCCAGGGTTATTTTGTCGTGCTAGTTGCTACTTGCTAAAATTGTGCTGTTTTTGCTAAATTCTTTTTCTTTTGAATTTGTACTGGACGGTATAAACTTTCTAATTTGTTTAGCTTAACATTTTGTTACGAAACTCGTTGTAATTAGATGATGAAGTTTCCTTTCTTCATGTTAATTTGCTAGAAATGTTTGGGGCTAAACGATTTTATGTTTTTATTGTTTACGAAATTGGCCTTAATTTTTAGCGTTGTTTTGAAGGTTTGCTTAGATTAAGCTTCATACATAATTTGGTATTTACTCGTAAAGTAAAAAAAACATCGAAGACATGTCAAAGATAAATTTGATGTTGATTAGCTGTTTCCCTAGGAGTTAATCTCGTATCGAATTTGTAGCTGAGCTTAAACTTTGGACCTTCACATCAAAATCAGGGGTCCCGTACAATATGTTATTACTTTCTAATAAATGACTCCTGATTTTGAAAAAATTGTGCGCGTCGAGAACAAGATGTTAATTTTTTACCATGGAAATTTTTGGTCCTTCACGTTAAAATCAGCCTTAACCCTCCGGTTACACTAAAATAATACACTGGTGGTAATACTAAAAAAAATATTCATCGTGACGCACTCTATCCAGTAAAAAATTAACAACTTTTTCTCGTCGTGCACATTATTTTACACTTTAGTGCTGAGAGAACACCATACTATTGACGGAAGAATTTTTAATGTTTCTTTTTTCAATCTGCATAACTCAGCTTTTTTTTTAAATTTTTGTCTCCATATTTCATGCGACATATCCAAAATCACATTAGAGTAATTTCAAGCTTATTACCGACCCGCAACGAATGCTAGTAAAATTATTTTAATTAGCACAAACGGCAGTTCCATAAGTAATTATTAATAAAATCCTATTACCCATCATCAGCCCAGTTCAATAAAACTATGCTCAGTTCAGTAATGACAGCAGTCATTCCAAGCCCTTTGGACATAAGTTGTTTCTCAGTGGATGCAAAATTCAATTTCAATTACTTAACGCCTCAGTAAGTTTATTTTAATTTGCTATAGTTTAACTATGGCTCTTAATTTGAATGTATTTTTAATCTATATTGAATTTTATTGAACGAAATGTTAATCGGATTCGTTTGGAATTTCAAATTGCTTTTTATTGGAATGTTGAATTTCCTAGCAGAGTTTGGGTTTTTAAACAGTTTGATTATACTCGTTTACCTATATTTCAATTCAATAGAAATGGTAAATCATGTAAACAAACCACTTTATATTCATTGCTTCACAATTACGAACTTTTTTAGGAACTATTCTATTATCAATTTATACACACAAACACTATATTTACATTCAATATTAGTAAAAAGTATTTGTTAATATTAGTAATGATATATCCGTAGAATTTAATTTCATAATTTGGTTGTGTCAAGTGTCAGCCATATTTTGTTCACATATTTGTCATTTATATTGACAGTAGTTGAGGTATAGTTTAACTATATGCTTTTATAGTTGCATGTAGTCGACATTGGTTGGTTTTTTTTTTCAAAATAGAGCAAAGATCGGAGTTTGCTACTCGACATTTCAAGTTGCTTGAAATTAAAAATATAATTGCCTTCTAGCAGCTTTGGTTGGTAACGTTACTAAATTTAAACTTGGCATCTAAGTCGTTTGTTGTCATTAGTAGTGCTGGCAAAGCCTCTTGAGTATAATTATACCTAATTTAAAACCGATGCAAACAAATTATTTTATCAATTGGTTGCAGCGATAGAATTAACATATGTAATGAATTCAAATAAGTCTATAGTCACTGAATCTAGGCCTGTAATTTGATTTTATAATATACTTAATATTAGGAATATTATCAACGATAAACATAAGTTCTCACTAAGCAAACGATCATAATCTTAACAGCCAATAAAATCCGCAATTCACAGTTTAATTAATATAATCAAGTAATCACCAATCCCAATTCGCCAATTCGGTTTTTAACGGGCAACCCGTGTGTTATACTAACTCGGCAATAAGCCCGTAAAGCCATCGTAAAGCAACCAAGTTACGGTTGCCGTAAACCGGCTAATTCGCGAAAACTGTACAACAATGAAAAATCGTAAAAATTTCGCGGCGTTCGTGTCTCGCGCCGTTATCGTAATTCATACGTGGCGAAATAATGACTTCATGAAACGCTCGAAATGAATAGGATACTTATAGTGTACTTTATAGAACCCGAAGTCCAAGGCTCATTATCATAAATATCTACGTTGTTAAATATGTTAGTGTGTAAAAATTTTGTACAGTCACGTCTGAAAATATGGATACATTTCATGCGACAAAAATATGTAGCCACGTAGTCTTGGATACATCTCTTTGTCGGATTAAATGTTTCCAAATTTTCAGACCGTACGTTGGTACCACATTGATATTAAAGTAGCCTATGTACAGTCACCCGCAACAATGTCGTCCTCGATATACAAGACACACAGTTCAAGTAAGAAAGAATATCAAACGTATTGCGAAGCAGTCAGATTTGGATTTTATTTTTATTTTTCATTTTAATTACACAATAGGCAGGTACATGTCTGTCTCTCAAGCTGTTTTGATATGCCTTCTTGAAGAACTACGCATTATTGTATATAGTATCTTTAATGTATTTGTAGTACTGTTTTGAAAAAATAAGTCCCGCCGAGTTTCTTGCCGGTAATAAGTAATACTTCTCGGGTCAGAGGTGTAGGGTTAGAACCGGTGGTAGTTTCTTTTCTCTCTGACGTTTATAAGTGCATTGTAATGTGCCTAAATTGAAGAATAAATATCTTTTATCTTTATCTTTTATCTTTTTATCATAGGCCACAATAATAATATGTGAGATTTTTATGCGGCCTTCGTTGAGGAAGATATTATTGCTGGTGACTCTACAGCTCAATTATAGGAGTGACACATGTGCGTGTCCTTTATCTACCTCTACATGAGTGATATCTTAATTCTTAACCGAAACATTCAAGATGACAACAACTAGATTCAGACAAACATGAACAAGATTCAGTCTACCTGAAAGCGACAGCGACAAATCGTATTAGTAAAATGTAAAAAATGGGTCATACTCCTGTCGCGGCAAGTCTTAGGCTGTTAAGTTAATATTCCTTAATAGTGTTTTATAATAATATATGAGCATTAAAATGTTAATTCCGCCTTAATGAAAGTGGGTTTAGTACGGTGCGTGCGTAAACAGGGATTATGGGGAAGTCACTTTTTACTGCCTCGCCCTGATTCTGACTTCCTACACGTGATGAATTCTCTGGATGCGGCATTTTATCGTGATTTATAGGGCACGTGTCTGGGTACCTGATGAAATTGGCGGAAAGAACAAATATTATACAAAGTCATGAAATGCTAGAAAAAGCTTCGGATCAAAAGTTCGCAACTTATTTCAAGTGTGTGACAAATAAATACTTATTGCTGGCACTTATATTTATTTAAATGATCGTAAGTTTTGGGCTATGCACGGAAAAAAAAGCTTCCGGGATATTCTCAATCTAAGACATTATTATATTATGTTGAAAATATTTCCCCGTGACAAGCATTTATTTCCTTTAACGAAAATAAATTAAAGTTTTAAATATAACGAAGCGAATATATTCTTACAGATTTTCTAGTTTTCTTTTACCTAAGATAATACTTGTTTGATTAAAGTACAATCTCTCTTATTTACTCAATATACTCTTGAAACAATACATTTTTGTATTTCTATTTTAAGAAAACGTGGTTTTATTCAGCGAAGAATCATATTTTTGGTAAAGGAAATAAATACTTGTCACGAGGAAATATTTTCAAGAAAATAATAATGTCTTGGATTGAGAATATCCCGGAAGCTTTTTTTTCCGTGTGGACTCAGGACATGCCACAACTGATAAAAATAATATTTTAATAAGTCTCGGTAGCTTAGTTAATAGCGGTTTGTTAGTGCCCCAAGACCGCATGTTAAAACTACCGAAACACGTCTATGCTAAGTACAATAATAGTACGTTTAAAAATAATCGATTGAATAAATTCTAGAACTCTTAGTGGAACTATTCGTTTTACTAACGTAACGTAACGATTGCGTTAGGTCTTAATTTATATGGGATTTTTAAAACAGCAGATCTATTGAAAACTAAATCACCGAGTATCTATAGAAGTACATAATATATCTACTTGGCGGTTTAGTTTTCGATACGTTCCGCTTGGTGTGTTGTGTTAAAAATCCCATACAAATTAAGAGCTAACACAACGCAATCGTTACGTTACGTTAGTGAAACGAATACGAAGGGTTCTGGTCGATTAAGCCCCCTAACGATTTCATAAAAAATGTGCGAAGTTCCTTTATAATAGCTGTCAATAACTCGTTTTAAAACTCTTTATTGAGCAACTGAAACTCAATTGTCGCGCTCGTGTCAGCTTCCACAATACCGCATGTTCCAATTCGTAGACGGAGTCGCTTGAATTGCTCGGCTCTTAATGAAGCGACTCGCCGCAAATACTAGTACAGTGCTGCGTTTGCAGGGGATTAGTGCAGTAACTGTCTGCCAGCAGTTGTCGATTTTGAAGTTATCAAGATTCACTGGGAACAACTTGCTGCAGTGAAGTAGGCAGAGTAGCATATGATTATGATAAATGGATGCAAGTAACTTATTGGCGATTAACACCTCCAATCGTGCAATACCGAATATCAATAATTTAAATTTAGTCATGAAACCGTGGTTCTAAGTTACTTGTATATAGTTATTAAGTGTGTTTATAATCCTAGATTATGTATTTAATGCTTTAAGCTTTAGAATAGAGTAATTAACTCTATTCTAAAGCTTAAAGCATTAAATACATACGTGGCACTAAATTAAGTGATTCATATAATCATTATCGCCTCTATTAACTTCCTTTATAAAGTCTGTCCGGAAATAGAAGTGTTTTGTACGAGCTCCCATATAAATCACGAAACATCTCTTTTCGGGCAAACTCTAATATCTATTGGTTTTGACCAATATAAATAACAGTAGTGTTAATGACTACCTTGAGTATGAGTAACAGTCATGTTTAAAAGAAAGAAAGAAAATACATTTATTTACGTTATACCAGTCAAAATGACACAAGAAATGGTATATGAAAAAAAGGACCCCCACTTAGCGTAATGCCACGGCAAACCGCGGTGCTGATTTTCGGAGGGGAACTTATAGCTAACTTATGACATGACTAATGATAGTAACTAACGCAAGTACTACTAGTTTGACTTAAACGGGTCTTCACTCCTTTAGCCGTATTCGTTTTAACGACAGGCTTACGCGGAACTAAACCCGGCATTATAATGTGTCCAAAAGTTCCGGAAACTTTTCTCTCCGGATCCAGAGATTGGGCTAAAGGGCACAAATTAATTGGATGCTATGTGCAAAGTTGAACCAAAAGGCTTGTTTCATTGTCATTGCTTCTCGCGCTCTAGCGAATCAAATAATTAATCCAACCAGTGTAACTATGACTTCGGAGGCCGTGACAACAAAGCGTAGTCAAAAATCGCACTTAAACTGGTTAGCTTCAGGGTTAAAATCGCTTGTAGCCAGCAGCGATTATAATACATATATGATTTGTTTGCGAATAACTCTGAATGACTGTTGAGATTCAAATGCGTTCCATTTAGATACGAATGTGACATACTTTGGAAATACCATTTTAAATGTCATAACTTGAGGATTCTTTGACGCACCGACGTTTGAAGGATCGAGGACAGAAATAAGTTTTCTTAGTCTTAAATGAAATGTCATGTTTATTACACATTTTTACCGTTGTATGCATGTATCCGTGTTACCGTTGTAAGCCTACAAACAATAAAGAAAAAAAAATGCGCGCGCCAACCCGCCTGGCAAGCGTGGCGCGTATGGCAACCCCAGGCCTATGTTCAGCAGTGGACGTCTTATAGTCCAGGCATTTTATTTTCACTTGTATGGGAAAAATGACAAATTTGGAAATAATTCATAACAGCAGAAGTATTTAGTTGTATGGCTTAAAAGTCATGTTAATCATTGCCTAGACAGAAAATCCTACGAAAATTTGAACGAAATGGAAAAATCGTCATTTAATTAATTTATAAATAATCGGCTAAATAAATAAATATTTTATTATTTATTATGGTTCCTTAAGACAGGTTATTTATGGATGACGGAAAATCAGACAAAAAAAAAGAAACGCTTCGTATATATTTTGATGAATATTTACTTCCTGATGGAAAGTTTGTAGGATTTTTCGTTCAGTCATCTTAGAATGACATTTTAAAACTATATAAATAAAAAAATCGCTGTTATAAATTAATGTTTGAAAAAAACGTATCTTTACCAGAGTATTATGGCTGAGATGATGTAATGATGATGATGCATGTAGGTAAATTGTAAAATTAGAAATTTTAAATAATTTATAAATAAAACATTTAAACAAAAGTACCTACACATTATTAAAGGCGACGTTGTTATTAATTACCGTGCTACTTCGTAACCCGTCATCATTTTAGTGGGTTTACCTATATGTTGACTTGAATAACTATTCAAGTCATATTACGAATATTTTTAGTTGAAATTACTAGCAGAACCGTGAGATAAATCGCATAGATTATAAGCTACCATGGACGCATTTGCAATAAAGTTAATCAAAATAACTTAAAATGTAACTATATTTTAAGTTATTTTGATTAACTTTAAATCAAAATATAACTATAAATATAACTATATTTTAAGTTATTTTGATTAACTTTATTGCAAATGCGTCGATGGTAGCTTATAATCTATGAGATTTATCTCACGGTTCTGCTAGTAATTTCAGCTAAAAATATTCGTAATTTTGTTTACGAGTAGCTTTCTGGTATTTGTTTCACTATTTTCTAATTTAATTTGTTTACGCTATGTTATTTCACTTAGGTATACAGTTTTCCTAATGTTATATACATATATATTTTATACTTTACAGACATCATATCTAAAGTTTTTTTCTTTCTCAGGGCGAAGCACCAGACACAGAAATCGGCCGCGTGTACGTCTTGGACCCGGACGACTGGGACCTTCCCGACAAGCGTTTCATGTGGCTGCCATCATACGAGCAAAGAAGCCCGTACTTCGACGTCCATAGCAACACCGGCATGATTACCATGAAGACTGGCACGCCGAACGGCACTTACATGCTAAAGTTCAATGTAAGTACCTATAAGTATTTCTCAGAGCGACTAGACACAGAAATCGGTCGCGTCTACGTCCTAGACTCCGACGACTGGGACCTTCTCGACAGGCGTTTCATGTGGCTGCCCGTACTTCGACGTCCATAGCAACACGAGCATGATCGTGAGCACGGGCACCGGCATTGCCTAAGAAAATTTACCGAAAAAGAGATGGTGGATGTATTATGTAGCGACTGGTAGGAGGAAAGAGATGGACGCCTTTGTCTACCAGAGAGGCACAAACTAGGCTATTAAAAAGTCTTCAGAGGACGCCATAGGCTGCGTAAACTGTCACATAAAAAAAAACTTGCCATATTCCAGAGAAATAAGTAAGCCAATTTACTTTATATATCATTTAAAATTATAATTATGCCTGGCTTTTGCTCAAGTCAGAACTAGCGTGAAAAATCAAGTAGCGCCTAGAATTTCTCCAAACTTGTGTGTACCATAGCTTTGACTTAAATTAGGCAGCGCTACGTAGTTTTGGACTGAAGCAATGCAGACTAAACTCAATCCCGTATGTATTTGGTCATTTCCATATCAAGTGCGACTGCCGGTCTTACGCCTAACAATTAACTAGGCGTTGCCGGTACGACGTGCAGGAGGTTAGGTGAAACGGTGTGAAATGATAGTATGTGTGCTACGGTGGCATTTTCTGTAAAAAATGTGAGCCGTTTTGTAAAGTCAGGTCAACGCATTTTGGCATACTTAGCTGTTTTACATTTTTAGCTTTACTACCTGTATGGATTTGCCAATTTACTGAACTCGACTCAATTCACTCATAAGTTTTTCATTAAATCACGTGCAGGGCAGCTCAGTACTATGATCATCGTAAATAAAATTGATTGAAACATGTCGAGCAAAAATCGACCAAAATCACGTGAGTGACCCATTATAAAGAAGTTCGTGAAAGAAGAATTTGTTATTAAGTTCTTAAAGATTTTTAATATGTTGACCCCCTTATTCATAAACTTCTACTAAAGTTAAGTGGCCTCTGATAATCGTTTGTCCCTTTCCGTCCAACCTATATGAGGGAAAGGGACAAACGATTATCAGCGATCTCTTTAGTGGCCGTTTATGAATATGGGGAGAAGAGTCTCACGAGAGTTTTATCGTTGCATATTGTTTAAATTTTTATCAGAAGTGTAATGAAACGTCAACTAAAACAATCCCTTTCATCTGTCAATACACTGCAATGTTGTCTATTTCCACACAACATGTATAATGCCTTTCGTGTTGAATGTTTGTGAATTGATTCAAACCTAATACTGGACGGAGCTTTAATACGCTGTGCATTCACTACTCAGGAGACTGACGTTCCTTTGAGGCTACGGTTTTGATTAATTCTGCTGCAACCGGCAATACAGCACAAAGACGTGGATGAACCTCCTAAATGTAGGGTTCAAAGCTAAACTGAACCTAAAGAATATATACAGTAAAACTCGCTTAAGACGTTGAAGGGACCCGGCACCCGGCTAAAACGCGTCTTACGGCCCGGCCACGACATTGGTCTAAGGCGACCGGTGGCAAGCGATTTCTGTCTTCATTGCGCGGTCGAGTCGCTCGCTGCATATTGGTTAGTTGATGGGTCGCGCAATGAAGACAGAAATCGCTTGCCGCCGGTCGCCTTAGACCAATATCGGGGCCGGGCCGTTAATGTGGAGGTCCGCGCTTCGCGCCGCGACAGAGACAAGCGACCGAGACAGAAGACCGCGACCGTCACTTGACGGTAAACAAGATATAAGCGGCAGTTCGCGAGCGAGACAGAGACAGTTTGTCTCCTGTCCTGTCAAGTGACGGTCGCGGTCTCCGGTCGCGCTCTTTTGTCTCGGTCGCTTGTCTCTGTCGCGGCGCGAACCTCCACCTTTAGGCTGGAAAGCGTATTAAACGTGATCGTATTAAGCGGGTTCTGTAATAGTAGATCATGTACCCAGGTTCTGGCCACTTTAAGATAGTTTGTCTATTCGGCGTCCGTTTTTATCAAATGACAGAAAAGAGCTCGGGAGGTACGTCTGGCCGCTTCAATCAATCAATCAATTTTTAAGAAAATTGCTAGTAACATAGGAACCACTTGGCACTTCGTTAAAACTAAGTAGGCCATCTTAAACAAAACTACCAATCAATGTGAATACTACAATCATGTAGGTTCAGTTATACTAGTACCTTACTCGCGGTTGAATCTATAGGTTTTATGAATATAACCAAATTGTCATCCCATATTTTTGATGACGTTTTGCCTGTTTGTGTATCGTCTTTAATTCTATGCTAATCCTATTCTTTTTTACCAGGTGACGGAAGAGAACGAGCCAATCGTCCCGTTCCACTGGGTGGAGGCCACCGTCAATGTGACCATCAAGGAGATACCGGAGGAGGCCGTGGACAAGTCTGGGTCAATTCGCTTCATCAATGTGACAGCTGAGGAGTTCATCGTTGACGAGGGGGATGTGAGTAACAAATTCTAGTCAAAAAAAGGGTAAACCGATGCGAATAGAATCGGAGGGCGAAATTGACCAAGTTAAACTTGGACCATAAATAAACCTTCTTGTCCTGCTACGGCGGTCGCCGCCGGGGAGTGCGGGCAGGTCAAGTCAAACGCGGGACGGTGGTTCTTCTCTTCTTAACTTGATCAGTTTCGCCCTGCGATCCGATTTGCCTCGGGCTACCCCAGTTCCAGAAAAACGACTAAGGTTAAAAGTCAAACTTTTAATGTATCGTTACTTTTTATCTAATTCTCGAATAAAATATATTTATTATGTAAAAAAATTGCATGTATTAGTAGAGGTTACTACGTATTATTTTAATGGTAAAGCCATCCACATATTAGGTAATTTCAGTATTTTGTTTTACATTATGTATATAGCGCTTTAACTGCGCACTAGATACTCATAATAATTTGCATACAGATAGTTTTTAGGACGGAGTGGCATACTTGTATATTCCCGCGTGACTGGAATATTCGACACAGATGCAGTCAAGGCCAAAAGTTCCATGGGCTAAAATATCTTGGTTCCTTGTGACATGTCACCAGCAAATTATATAGCATTAAACTGTGGAGATTCTTGGCATTGCCTGTGTGCGACGGGAAATACGGGCCCAGCTTAATGCCTCGGAAAAGCAGTGGTGATAGTGTCTTTTCCCGGCCATTTTTAGGTTATATTTGCTGCTTCCAGGTGTAGATTAGTGACATGACAGCTTTACATTGATTTAGCTATTGTAACAATACATAGACAAATAAATAAAAGCATGAATACATACGTAAGAGCTCTGTTGGTCTTGTTTGAGTAAAGAAATAATCGACAAAGTTACGGTAAGGATACATGAATAATTCGGTATTCTAATGCTATTATTCAAAATTTAGCCGTATAATGAATGACCGATGCTATGAGCTGTCAGTAGGTAACATCGGTCATATGGTTACACAGTTAAATTAAAAACAATAGCAAGTGGCTCAACAATCTCGGTTCACGACCGTACAATAGTTAACAGATCATATGATTGCTGATTGCTACGAATGCTGAAATGTATGCAGATAACATTTTTATTTGATGTTATCCCAACGCAAACTAAATGCTTGCAAGATTCATTATTTTCAAATAAGAGAAGAAGTTCACTAAAATCACATTACGTAGAGTTAACCTGTATGCAACCAGGCTTGCACTCATTAATTGTCTTAATTCGACTCATAACTTGAACCAGTTCTAATGTTCAACCGTCTGGGACACATTCCAATTGAAAACAAATGACTGTGGAATTGCCGCATGCAACTTTATCCTGGCATTATGCCACAGAATTCATGCTAGATTTACGATTTTTCACTACCATTCATAAATGATAATTAATTTTAGAACATATTTTCTAGGGGTGCTTGCTAGTATACGAGCAACACCGAGATCGACGTGAGATTGGGAGATTTATGCGAAATTTTTCGAACATTAATTATACATTTTCGGTCCTGTATAATTTATAAGGAATCCTTACACGTGTAAAACCAGCCTTTTGTGAGCTACAAAATAATTACTTTTAAATACCAAGGTGCCAATACTTCTTAATTAATTTATAATTCACATTTTCAAAAAATTCTTTCACGTGCTGAACTAATAGATCTAAAGACTTATGAGATAATGATTTCCTTGAATTTTCCGTTGCCGTTATGAAATATAATGAAGCAAAAAGCCCGTCAAAAAGATTTTCTCTTCAAGAAATCTGAATATTCAAATTTGGCAACGGCAGGATGGCGTTTTGGGGGATATATATAGAATAAAAACTTATCGAATTGTGTCGAAATGCTGTCTGGTTGCGCGTATTGAGGCAAGGTTATGCAGATAGAAACGTGTGCTCACTGCAGAATATCTCACAATAGGTCCCACATATGCGAGACCACATTATTATGCTCATCATTTCATTTTAGTTACTTACGTCCACTTCAGTTGGTTATTTGTTAAATGCTTAGGTGCATAACCCCATTCGATATCAATGAAGAGCAATGTTTCAATTGGGTCGCGATGAACATTTTTTAGTTATTAAATTGGCTATAGTTCCTCAACCCACCAACGGAGGCAACAGAGCTGCAGCTGACCTTCACGAGGCTTAATTATAGATCGTCCTTAAAAACTTCACAAGTTATCGCCAGGGACGTAATGACCAACGAAATTTGTTCCTGGCTTACGGTCTATTAGATATCATGACTGTAGTGTCCATGTCATTGAGCACTGATGACGTAGGTAGTCTCGTGTTCACGGGCGAAGTGGGGGGCAGCAGGCAGTCACGCCAGGGTCGTGAGCGAGTGCGGACGTGTTGACCCCAGAGCTGGTGACATAGCGAGCCTTATGCACGTCTATCCTTTGCTAGATCACGTAAGACACTACAATGACTAATTACATCACGCCGTCACTTGTTTTTACTTGTCACCCACCTTGCGGAGTGCAAGGCCTGGATTAGGTTCACCAGAGTTGCAGAGTATGAAGAATTTGAATAAGCCTCATCCACTAATTTACTTAAAATTACCCCAAAGTTGAAAGTTATGAATAAAAGTGGTGTCTGTGACGTAGTGATGTAAATACACTAGATACTTTGTTTTTTTCTACCATGGATTACATCTTTAGAATAGTGCCACCCCGTCTCTTCACGCTGGTGTCGTAAAAGGCGACTAAGGGATAAGGGGACCTCTGATCTCTACTACTCGTGGGAACGCTATGGTGATTCATTTAATTAATCATCCGTATGGCGGCGATGCGGTTCGCCACCCATCACGTCTCGTTCTTCACGGGGGCGAGAAACGGCTCACGGAGAGCCGTTTTGCTACTGATCGTAGCAAATGGAAATCCGTGATCTCTGCCTACCCATTTTGGGAGATAGGCGTGATTGTATGTATGTATGTATGATTACATGTTTCAATGTTTACACTGGTTATATTGCCCATATGCTGCATCTATCCGTGAGTAGTGCTAGTTGGTGCGCACCCAATTCGCAGGCACTCGGGCGTCTCATTCGATCCCACTCGAGGCTGAAGTGTCAAATGTTGGATATCCATCGCTTGTAGCGAAAGGGATTCCTCTATTTTTAGCATAAGAGTAATATCTCACCGTCGAGGAATTCAATTTGCGATATGGCTTCTGACGATGTTCGGCAAAAATGCCGATCGGCCTTTTCTTATTTACTTAGGCATAGTTTTATCCGAGTCTTTGAAGCGGCCGATTTAGGTTCATAGCCGTTTAATACAGTGGATAGGTAAATAGTTTTGGGTTTATTCGCTTTGCCTTATAAAGTCTTGACGTGTTTTAGAAGCAGAAATCCGCGTATAAGTAGGGAGCTAAGTTGTGGAGTACCTTTCGTGCTTACTTATATATTGAGTCGTAAGCAAGTAAAATATTCCAAAATTGTGCGCCTTTCCGCATAAAAAATGTTTATTGTCTAAGAAGTTTTTTTTCATTACTCTTACATGCATAAATATAATAACTGTATCTACAGGGATCAAGCAAAAAGGACAAGCTGCACCACCGCCTAGCGAAGCTCTACAACACATCCCTCGACAACGTGGACGTTTTCACGGTTTTCAACAAACCGACCGTGAAGGATGCGTTCCTGGACGTGAGGTTCTCGGCGCACGGCTCGCCGTACTACCCGCCCGAGAAGCTGGATAGCATGGTCACCACGATACAGGAGGAGGTGAGTGTGGACACCCTACAATCCCTACATCTCATGACTCTCATGTTCAATATACAACAAGGAATGAGTTCCTGGACGTGAGGTTCTCGGCGCACGGCTGGACATACTACTCGCCCGGGACACTGGATAGAATGGTCACTACGATACAGGAGGAGGTGAGTGTGGACACCCTGCAACAAAGAATGCGTTCTTGGACGTGATGTTCCTAGCGCACGGCTCGAATGGATACAGGAGGTGTGTGTGGACACCCTACTACCTCATGTTCAATATGTCTACAACGAATGCTGCTGGACGTCAGGTTTTCGGCGAAAAGTTAGCTAATATCACACCAAAACACAAGAGGCGGCTCCGGATATATGTACTACAAACAGCAATCGTATGCCAGTTATGTAACTGACAAAACTAGTTTGTAAGTACTTTATTACGAGAGACTGAGGACACCTCAGTCTCAAAAGAAAAAAAATAAGGAAATAGGTACCTAGTCAATTAAACTTGAAATTGATTACGGTACGTCACGACCTATTATTTTCTACCTTCTGTCCTTGGTGATTCATCATCATAATGAGATTAATTAATTACAAAAATATTGTATATTAATTCTAAACAAAGCAGCTGTGACCGAGTTCCCTAAGTATTTAATTTTAATCACAAATTGACGTGGAATAGCATCTGCGTCCACAAAAAATGCCATAATTTTGTGTAACTTAATTTTTCCTTTAAAAGTATTCAACGAATACTCAGAGAAATATAGATATTTATGATTAAGTTTCCGCTTGTGTTGTCACAACAACAATACAGGCTATCGAATTGGTCTGATACTGGAATATCTAAATTACTTTATATATTTTTCCCCACCTAAATACGAAATATTCCGTTTCAACTCTTGAATAAAGTCAAACGTTTTATTTATGTTATTTATTAGCTGATTATTTTTCCTCGACTTTATTTCGGTTCCTTGAGATTGTAATATTTGTAACTAAAATGTTAGTTTAGGAATCCATCTCTTTAAATAATTAAGTATAGTAAGATTTTTCTAAGATGTCCGAATAAAACAATTTTTACGCTATTATGATCACCAAAAATATATTATTTAGCTGATACTTACAATATGTGTTTACCAGACAAATGTATTCCTTAGCTAACAAAACTAACCTCAAAATTGTTCACAGCTGGAGAAAGAGCTGAACGCCAGAATCTACATGATCAACATCGACGAGTGCATGATCGAGAAGGTGGAATGTGAGGACTCCTGCCGCAACGTGCTGATGAAGAACAACGTCCCCCTGTCCGTGTACACGAACACTAGCAGCTTCGTCGGCGTGTCCGCGAGGGTGGAACCCGAGTGCACGTGTGAGGTGGAGAGCAGGATCGTGTGTTTGAATGGAGGTGAGTTAAAGATAGCGTTATTATCCGTGTACACGAACACTAGCAGCTTCGTCGGCGTGTCCGCGAGGGTGGAACCCGAGTGCACGTGTGAGGTGGAGAGCAGGATCGTGCGTTTTAATGGAGGTGAGTTAAAGATAGCGTTATTATCCGTGTACACGAACACTAGCAGCTTCGTCGGCGTGTCCGCGAGGGTGGAACCCGAGTGCACGTGTGAGGTGGAGAGCAGGATCGTGTGTTTGAATGGAGGTGAGTTTTATTAAAGGTAGCATTTTTGTCCGTGTACACGAATACTCGCAGCTTCGTCGGCGTGTCCAAGAGGGTCGAGCTGGAGTGCACTTGTGAAGTGGAGAGTAGGATCGTGTGTTTGAATGGAGGTGAGTTAAAAGATAGCGTTATTGTCCGTGTACACGAATACTCGCAGCTTCACCCACGAGATTCAGGTAAATGTGCTTAGCACGCTTAACCATTTACCCCTTAAAGCTAGATCTCCCTTTTACATAAAATAGCGTTATTTCTTTTCAACGAGTAACGAAACTAGCAAACAGCTGTCAATAAAATCAAAAGTAAATTTCACTTCAGAGGCAAACATAAATAAAGATCGTAAGCAACCAGATTTTACACCTAAAACTCGTTTCCCGATAATGCACGTCAGTACAATGTTGAAGCATTAAAATGGTTACTCTGTTGTGTAAACCCTTCACAAAAGGACCGCTGTTCACGTGAGTCTGACAGTGACAATAATAGACTACAATCGGATTTGACGTATCGTGGACACTGGAAAGCTCTAGTCTATGTTTAGGTACAGTCAGCGACAAAAGTTGCCGAATGAAATAAGATTTAATAAGTAACTAGACAACAATGGCGGTGAACAAATTTTTTCTTAGGCAAGCCGAAGCTGAATATGGCTTAAAAATTCTTCATTAGCAATAGGAAAACTCAGAGGTGGCCTGAGTAGCGATTGCAATCCGGATTATTCGAAGTTCGAAAATCCGGATTTTAGAGCGTTTGAAAATCCGTTATTAAAACCGGATTTTGCAAAGAAAAAACCGGTTTTTCGGATTGTTTCCCGCTAGTACTAATTCACTTAAAGTCGTTCTCTTCTTTCATAGTCCCTTCTTGGGATTGGGATTATGAGTCGGCTTTCCATCCAATTAAGGATCCTTGGCGGTATCTATACGCCGCCCGTAACTACGGGCGAGCTTTCTTGCCTATGTAGGCGCGGCTTCTGGTGTCTTGACGTTTGATTGTCAGAGCTGAGTTCGGGTGGCCTCTCTGCGGCTTAGTGGCTTTGATGGCCTTTCAGCGGCGTTATGGTTCCTTGGAGTACCAGGCGGGTTCCTTGTTTACTCTTGCTGCTGTTGCGCCAGCTCCCTGGGGAGCTAGCGCGGCTTGCGGCTGTCTGGTGGGCTGCGCGTGTAGCGGCGCTATGCCCTGAAGATGCTGGTGTCGGGAGTGGTCGACGCGTTCGAACATGCAGTTCGAAAGGTGACTCACGAAGGCGTCTAGGCTCTGCCATTTGAGTCCGCGTTGGATATCTACGTTGCGCACGAAGCGGGGAGCTTTGAGGATGGCGCTGAGGGTTTGGTTCTCCTGCGCACGCAGTCTCTTCTTATGAGTTTCAGCCGTCATGGCGTACCAGGCGGGAGCTGCGTATGGCAGGCGGGACCTTATGTAGGTTTTGTAGATCCCCAGCTTTGTGCGGCGGGGGAGGCTGCTGCAGAGCACTGGGCGGAGTTGAGTACACTCGAACTTGACGCGCAGAAACGTGACGCCCAGGTATTTCACCGAGTGAGACCATTCGATGGCTTGGCCGAGCATCTTTAGCGAAGGCGGAAGAAGAGTTCTACCGGTAATCATAGCCAGTGTCTTCGCCACGTTGACGGTGACGCTGACGGTCAGACTCCACCTGGCCAGCCAGTCGGGGATGGCATCAAGGTTCCTCTGGAGTTTCTTTGCAGCGTGCGGGGCGCTCGTTCGTGGACGTAGCAAAAAGTTTGACATCCCCGATGACTGGGAGGTCCTCCGTGTATAGGCAGTACAGGGCTGGAAAGAGTAGGCCGCTGCCTTGTGGTCGTTTGTTTCTTTTTAGGGTTCTGTAGACAAATGACAAAAAACGGAACCCTTAGAGATTCGTCATGTCTGTCTGTCTGTCTGTCCGTCCGTACACTGCCATTTTACTCGGAAACTATAAGACGTATCATGATTGATGTGCATCATCGCATCGTATAACATGATGCACATCAATCGATAGGTCTTTAAAAATAACATTGAAGTTTTTTTAAAAAAACAAAAGTTGATATATTCAGAAATAATGACTCCGAAAGTGTAAAAAATTGTGCCCCCCCCCCCCCCTGTAACTTTTGAACCGTAAGTCCAAAAATTATGGAAGAACTCAAGAAGATACACCTTTAAATATTCTTTCAACGAAAATTATTTTGAGCATTATCGGTTAAGGCGTTTTTGAGTTATCTCCAAAAAACAACGTACTTAGGCAGATACGACCTTGCGATAATAATTTATTCGATAGTAGCTACGGCTGGTTTTTATAAATAATGGTACGGAACCCTTCATGCGCGAGTCCGACTCGCACTTGGCCGGTTTTTACTAGCACTGGATATGCCTTCCTAAAAACCGGATTAAATCCGAAGTTCGGATTTCGGTTGAACCAAAATCCGAAAATCCGGATTTGAGAAAATGTGTCCGGTTTTGCAATCACTAGGCCTGAGGGGGTGGTGAACCGGGCAGTCGCCCGGGGCCTCGCACTTGCAATGGCCTCCCAACAACCCGGACAAATTTTTACAAGGGCGTCACAGAGCAGATTTTTTGCTAAGGCCGCCCCTGAGGAAACTGTCCAGGTGCGTGAAAATTAGGTAAGCCGGCGGAAGTCGAGTTCTATGGACGCGCCATCAGTGCTAGATAAGTAACTGAACATCACCTCAAATAAGTGTAAGTAACTTATGCAATATTTATGTGTCTAGTTACTATTGTAATCTTACTTCGTTCGGCAAATTTCGTTGCTGACTGTACGCTGTATTATTTTATAGTTAGCGAACATTAAAGTTAATCGTTTTGTATAAACTAGCTAGACTGACGGCGGGTGGCATAATTTTAAAGCACTTAGTTAAACAGAGCGAAAGCTGTCATCACATAAATAACTCACATTTTCAAATTAAAAACAAAATTAAGCACAATTTTTAACAAGTACCTAGGTGTTGTAATATTCTAAAATATTAATCAGTGTCAGGGAATCTACTATAACAGTACTTATAACCCAAAACAGCAGTTCCATCTCTCTCAAAAATAAACCCCAACTATCCTCGGCTATAATGTTTGCAGTAACACTTAACTATTGACATCCGTGAACCTGCGATATAGAGAGAAGTGCACTCCAGTACACAATGCTCGTAAAATACAATCCGTTGTCAATGGTTCAGGCTTAATGATTGTTGATTTTTGTTTGGATAGCTGGCTCAAATGTAGCAGCAGCGGTGATTTGTATTGATGTGTGGATGAATTGAGCATAGACCTTCGTTTACAACTTTTTTCACGTGAAATCTAATTCGTAATTTTGACGTTCTGAACGTAACTTAGATCCATCAGCAATGCAAGTAATTTTAAGAATGAAAACTTAAGCTTTTAGTTCACATATAGACAGGAATTTAAGACATAAAAAAACAATGCAATCTGTTTCGGAGCGTCTGAATTAACACAAGGTAATTTAGTGTGTTTGTTTAACGTGCACGCCGTGTTGGACGCTCCGCTATTCGCCCCGCTCAGTTCGGCATAACGTGCGCCTTGCGGATAGCGTTTCGTCAAGCTTCCAAGGGATTTAATCGGCGCGGCGTTCACTGCGAACACTCCCATATGTTTTCATGTATTTGCTATGGATGCGGCGCCAGAGGCGAAGTCGATCGCGGCCGCTAAGTTTGCACTCTTAGACAATCAATATTTTCTTACTTTTGGAATTGCACGGTATTGAAAAATATTTTTTTTTCTTTTAATACCTGGTCATTAATACATTAAAGGCTTTGTTAAATTTTTATCAAAGCCGATTAGCATCGCTCGCCCGCGTTAGGCAATCAAATTTATTTCGGCACTCACTCTAGCCTAATTGACGAGTGATGCCACTCATATTGAGTGCACAGCATAAATTAAATTAGACCGATCGATAACAGACAGTAATAAATAAAGTATTTTCACTATTTTTATATTTTCTATCGGTCACTAATAAACCGTGAAAACTGGTAGAACAATATACGGAATGGTTTAATTTTTTATGTGTTCCTGACGACAAATATATGACAATAGTGAAATGAAAAAACATAATTTTCTTACAAACAACTTCTGGCTACTGGGACGTCTCGGCATTTCGGTGGCTTTTTGATTTTGAGAGTTTGTTCCGCGATAACTTTAGTAACGTTTTTAGCTACCTCTATTGTTGACTGTACAGTCCCCGGCAAGGCAGCAACAATATGTGACACGCTCTTTTGTGAGGCCATAAGAGCGTGTTACTTATTTTTATGGCCTTCGTGTAGGAAGATACTAAAAAACGATTTTAAACTTGTTTTTTAAATAACGCCGTCGAATATTGTTTTGGTTTGAATCGATCCGATTGGTTTTTTAAAATAGTAACATTTATCTAATAAATTCCCTCATCCACAGGCACACCGTTCGCCGATAAATGCGAATGCCCCGAAGGCCTCACCGGGCCCCGTTGCGAGCAGACCTCCATCGGTTTCCATGGCGACGGCTGGGCCATGTACCCACCACCCCCGGCCTGCCATGAGGGCCACATGACCCTCACTGTGACCTCACACACCAGCAACAGTTTGGTCTTCTATCTGGGGCCGTTGAAATACAACCCGCTGCTAGATGTTCAAGGTAAGAAAGTTTACGTAATGAACATATGTCGTTATCCAGGTGCAACTACGATTTGACAGAACTCAAAGATTATGATAAACAAAAAATAACAGAAGTGCCAGTAGTATCAAATACGTTTGTACCTACGAGATCAAAATTATTCAATTTTTTTCCTAATATCGTACTAGACTTGATAAATATCATCAGACCCCGACTTGGTGCCAACGGGACCATCTAGGGGATATACCCATTCATCATCATCATCATCATCATCTCAGCCATAAGACGTCCACTGCTGAACATAGGCCTCCCCTTTAGACCTCCATAAGTTTCGGTCGGAAGCGACTTGCATCCAGCGTCTTCCGGCGACCTTTATAAGGTCGTCTGTCCATCTTGTGGGTGGACGTCCTACGCTGCGCTTGCTAGTCCGTGGTCTCCACTCGAGCACTTTTCGACTCTATCGGCCATCTGCTGACCCATTCGATTAAAAAGAAATTTTGAAAATCGGTACACGATTCACGGAGATATCGAGTAACATACATACAAAAAAATAATAATGATAAAAAACATCTGTCGAATTGAGAACCTCCTCCTTTTTTGAAGTCGGTTAAAAAGATTAGCCACGCAGTCCTAACGGCAACCTCTTCTGTCACCTGTTATAATTCGAAACATTTTTCATTCTTGATCGATTTATGTAGACTTGTAGATAAACGATTATTTTAGACTTAGGAACAATTGGCTCCTCCTAAAGTCACGGTTACTCGTTATTATCATAAAAAAATGTGAAACGAAATTTCAACTCAAAAAGGCGCACTTTAAGGAACGTAGAAAAGGCGCAAGATTGAGAAGAGCTTGATTGATCATTTCCAGCAAAAACATTGTAGAAACGTAGGTAGAAATACTCTGTTTATATCAAACGGACACTCTGTTGTATACATTCTTCAACACATTTGTTTTTGCACCTGCGATAACGACGTATGGTAATGAAGTGACCTCTAGGGCTTGCAACTACGGAATTGGTTTGTATGGCCAATTCCGGGGTTAGCCCATACAAACAATTCCGGAGTTGCAAGCCCTAGTGCAGCGATTGGCCTTTGGCGGACTATATAGATAGACTGCAAGCTACTGTCTATATTGGTAAATCGCTACGATTTTCTATGTATTCAATATTATAAAGCCATAAAGTTTATATGAAACAAAACCTGGTAGTTTTAAATTGCGTTAGCCATCATTTAACGCTGCGGTCTAAAAGTAAGTCTGGGAAAAAGTTTAGCAAACTAAAATTATGCATCACTTCTAATTTCCGTATATCCGACAACGTTTTCCAATTGAGACTTCATCCGCGCAAAAATAAGTTAGCAATGTTTTTTAACCTCATTGCTGTATTATTTTGGACCTTGTAGATAAAGCTTCAAAGTTTATTTTAGCGAACCTTCGCATACTAAAGAACTCTTGACGGAACAATGCATGCTCCCTGTATTACGCTGGTAAATTCATCCTAACGACTATTCAAAATTGAAATAACGAAACGGCCACTTTTCTGTTTGAGTTTTATAATGAGCGATATTTCATTGTTGGTCGTTCAAGTAGCTCCGACATGGACAATATGGACATGTGTGCTATATTTTATGTGTAAAAATACGTCTTTATAATTGATACTACTTAGAGCGTTATCAGTATCACATTTGCGATTTGCGAGAGAGTTTTTTATGGGAGCGCACACGCCGCGAGTTCGCCGCGTACGAGTTTTGTACCTATAGAAATCGCTTTCAAAACGCTCAAGTGTGAAGTGCCCTTATTAAAACAGTTTTAAAGATTATTTCGCATTGGTTTCTTAGTATATGATCGATAATAGTATTTGATACAATGGTGACATGCTCTAAATGTTCAGTCGAGTACCGTGTTTAAATAGTTCTTGGTCAATTGCATAGTGGACGCATATTTAGAGTGGTCTTACTCAAGCAATTGTGGTTGTAATATTTAGTAATTTAGATAAAAAGATCATTTTGCGACTACCTATATGATTATTAAGTAGTTTTCATAAATTGGCTGTTAGTATCGCTATACGCTATATATAACTAGCATAACATTTGCGTAGGGTTCTGAACGTACACCGTCAAGTGCTGACACTTTGCCTGGCTTGAAAAACATGGTTTTCTTCACCAAACAGCTATTTATATCTTATTCCTGAGATGGTCACCTTTCTCCCATCAGGATTAAGATATAAAAAGCTGTTTGGTGCGGAAAACCATGTTTTCAAGCCAAGCAAAGTTGTTCATCGTAGGCAAAGTTGTAGCACTTTATCTTTCGATACTGTTTGTATAAACATTATAGGAAGTCCTCGTGTGTACATTACGCATTAACTTTGATCGCCTCTAATGTATTCCCCTAATGATACGTCGCTACGTGAATTACTATATTTGTATGAAGTTAATCATCCTTCGATACCTTTAAAATTTTTGGATGACAGGGTTTGATTAATGTCGTGTCAGTCTTCACTACAATTACGTTGTACGTAAATAATATCCAAATGGAGCTTCTATCAATCAGACTAAGACATACATGTTTAGAAAGTATGAAGGTATAATTAATGTATAATTGTGTTTTCACTCGCTAAGAGTGAAATCAAACAAAACGGCTAAACTTTATCAAAAACCGGCTCTGTCTCAATAATAAATAACGAATAAACACAAACAGTCTCTGTTTGTGTTTATTTATGCTAAAAAATTACAGTTTTAAACTTAATAGGCATGTACAGTAAGTATTTGATGGAGGGAATTACAGAAGCGGACGGCTTAATATAATGTTGGAAACATATTTTGTACGTCGCGGTACTATCAAAGTATAGAATATATGGTAAAAATGAAGCATCTTCTTCATCATTACATTCACTAAATTAGATGTAACTTGAGAATTTTTAACAAAAAATTTAACATTTATTTACATTTTTATTCTATTCAAAACAGTCTGACTTATTTAAATGCAAATTTGGATTCTCCTGACATATGCCCCCGATTATGTTTTTTCTACAACATTACGTAAATAACGTTAGCCAATAGCCTTCTCAAGTTAATCTCGCATTTAACGGCTTTTTTTGCAGTTTGGCAATGTTTCTTGCAACGCAAAGAATCGCCGGCGGATGCCAAATTGCCAATCCGGTTAAGTGAAAAGTACATATAGTAACGAGGCCAATAGATCAGAGCCGGACTGAAGCCCATCACAGACGAAGCTATAATATATATTAAAATACCGTAAGATACTGAGATTTATATTATCGTATAGCTCGGCACCAGACACAGCAAAAATATCAAAAGAGAGAAAAATATATCGGTTGTACGTCACGCCAGAGAAGGAAGGCAATATACCCAAAATATATCGTAAAATATCGAGCTATAATATATATTATAGCTCCGTGTGTGGACTCTGTCAAATAGTAGGTACGGTAAAATATATCGTAAGATACCGAGCTATAATAATTATATAAACAGCTCCGTCTGTGATGGGCTTGAGGCTACAGACACCGAATTCAAAAGACGTTTATGTTTGAAGGTGGATCAAGTGTTTCTTGTCGATAGAGCAAGCGCAGCGGAGCAAAGTGTTTACAGCCAACTTCACATAACGAAACTGTCAGCTCACTGGGACGTACGCGCATTTCGCTGGCGTTTTGGTTTTGAATGTTTTTCTGATCTTTATGAAAGGTGGGGTTTTAGTAGAGATAAATATAATTTGAGAGTTCTTAAATAAGCAGGATCGATCAAGGGGTTTACGGAGGTAGAAGGCGTAAAAGTGTTTTTCATAACGAGCTTTTGACTCGTTGGCAAGTAAGTTGCTAGTTCCCACTGTTCCCAGTTCGAGGCGGACTATAAGTTCGTATTCGTGTCTTTTACAACTGACAGTGACAATTGGCGGAATCGTATGGCGGTACCGTGAGCGAAGTTTTACGAGCGACCTAATAGAGGTGCAGATCAAGCGTCGCGCCAGTTCAATGCAGCATCTGTTAGAAAATATAATTGTTGACATATGGTGTATTGAGATACTTGTCACCCGCGCTTTTATCCAGTGCAGCGAGTGAATATTAATCTGTATCCACGGGTTATTTGCTCCATCTATTTGAGGTGGTCTGTGAAGGGAACATCCAGTTAATTTGTGTCGCGCCGTTTCTCTCCCATTTACTTTTATATACATCGATACCAAGTTATGGATATATCTTTCCGATACCACTGATTAGGTAGATATTAGGTCCCTTTTTCTATCTTCTCGGAAATGTAATTCAATTTCCACAAATATTCTTCGTCCAATTGTGTACTAGAGCTAATGTTAGTGGTTTCCCTTTCGGCTTCAAAGACGGTTTCGTAGTTTTTTTATACAATTTTGTTTCCCTGTTGTATGTGTACCCGTCTCTAAAAAGGTAATTAAAAAGAATCTGCTGAAAATATAATTTGAAATCCTTTAAGGTACATTGTTTGGAGTGTCCGTATAATCAAATCTGTTTTGGTATTCCGTCGTAGACAGATCTTATTTGCAGAAACCCGAGGCTCAAAGGGTGTTAATTATAATGTCAGACACAAACAATACTATCCGATTTCATAAAGCCGCCCTAAATTGATTGTATCCACGTAAAAATTACACCTAAACTAAACTGGCTGAATATTTAATAGCTATAAATTCATCAGATATTCTGCGTACAAAGCCGTTATGTATAATAGAGAACGCTCTATTTTATAGAATTATTATTAATTACGAACAAACAATGCCCCAACGAGCCCAAACAAGAATGTACTAAGTAATTGTACAGAATATTCCAGAACCATATAGAGCAATAATACTCGAACACGCGATCGCGCTCCATAAATCATAACACCCCGTGCACGGCTGTCAGTCATTATGGAATCATTAAAAAATCATTATTGCCGTAACGGTGAACTAGGCTCACGTAGTACCTCAACTTGTACAAGCGGATTACAAAGTTTCTTTTGCGTAGGAGAAACAAATTGCCAATCGAATTTGAAACTAATTTACGCTCATTTACATCTAGAAAGAGAACTACAATGCAATGCTAGCGGCACTGTTGATTAGCTCGCATCTTCAATGAAGCCTTGTGATTGGTCGATCGGATTGCAATCATCGCTGTAACCCCGCTAATAGAGAGTACAGTACAACTACAAAAATAAAATGTACAGAATACGAAGGGACCATTGTGGAGGCCCGGAAATCATTATTCAAGTTCTTAAGCCAATCCGTGACGTATTCATTGTTGGCGGCAACATTGTGATTTACTCGAATCCTAGTTAACGACATAGTAACTTAATGAACTTAGTTGCCGAAGTGTTATCGAAGGAGTTGCTAGTTTTCAGGAATTATCACAAACGAGGATCGGTTGTAAATTGGTAGAAATGCTTTGAATTACCTTTTAGTTGTTCGTTGGCGTTTCTACAACTGTGCTATTGTTTTATGTTGACTTGGGTACAACATTGTATAAGACAAGGTAGGTAGTTTTACTGTAAGTTTACGTTGATTAAAAAATTGCATTATAAAACATAAATAAATACCTACATATTATTAAGTACTTGTGTGTACCTAACCTGAGGTCTGATCGGAAACTCCAAAGTCTCAAAACCAAAAATGACAAGTTTGTCAAAACCTTGTAACTTGTACCAAGCGGATGTCACTTTTCGACATATTTTGCTAGAAAGGGACTTACGCTTGTATTACAAGTTTTTTCTTCTTCTAATGGACTTTAGGCAATATTGCCAATATCAAGTATAAAGAGGCGGGAAACAAGAGCTTGTAAGATTCAATCTCTAGTTACACTGCCTGGTACAACGTCTTCAATCGAAGCGTGATAGCTACTCCCTACAAAAGGCACGAGAGGCCCGACCCCGGAGGCCACAGGTTATTCTCAATCAAACAATGGTTACACAAGTTTTAAGACTAATTCTTCATTAGCTGCACACTTGTTCTTTAGATTACCGCATAATAAGCTATTAATATTACACACTGAACCACAAAAATGAACAAAAAACAAAAAACAATTCTCAAAACGTCGCCGCCATGATGAACTCAACCCATAGAGTCCGTATTACAAATTACAAGCTTTTGAAAAATACTTAATCAGTCACCAAGTAGTGGTCAAATTTAATTTAAGCAGCATAAAAGTAATTATAAAAACTATGTTAGTAGTGTAGTTTTAAGTGCTCATAAAGTTTAAACTGAAAATTAGACAGTAAACAGGAGAGTTGTTAAGTCGTTAGGTACTTACCGTTTTGTTTCTAAAGCCTCGCTTAAACGAGTACTCTGTATTCAGTATTTTCAACAAAGCATTCTATCGATTTTTTTAGTGTTTTGTGAACCATCTGAATAGTATGCAATACTTTATAGTTATGCATCTATAAAATGGGACTAGAAGTTAGATCCTGCCGACTGCGCCAAGAAAAAAAAAGATGTTTTGAAATATATTTTACTAACAAACAAATTGATTAACATATTGAAAACTGTAAATCGTATGTAAAGTCCAGCGTACCTATGTTTCTAAATTAAAGGAAATTCACACTTGTCAGGTATACAAATACGGACTTACATAAAAACTGCATTACATACTTTCAGTTATATTGTAACAAAATAGTCGCTCCTTATTCTTATAAATATCGGATAACACAGAAAACCTCTCTATGTTCCACACGGTGTTGCTTTTACACTCAGATAACTTAGTTTATCAAGGGAATTGAGTGGCTTGCCGGACTGTCGACTAGACCACTCGCCTAGTGTAAACACGGCTTAAGAAGTTCCAGTGTGGCATGACAAGCCATAGATCACTTAGTGTAAGCTGCACCAAGTCACCCTAAAAATGTTAGCAATTAAAAAAAAAATGCGAAAAAAATACTGCCTCGGACGGGACACGCTCTCGCGGCTCCAGGATACCAGCCCTTCGTTCTATCAACTGAGTTACATACCTGTTGGCTGAAATGTTTTCCACTATTATACGACATGATTCGTTAAATTTTACTGTATGGATATTTTCATAGAAGTCTGTTAAGTAAACCGTCAAGTCTTGGTGCAATTGGCTCTTTTACTTGATAGAACATTTAAGGCAGCTTGCCAAACCATTATTACGTACTCGTAACATTAAATACTCTTTATTGCACGCCACAAAATAAGGAACACACAAAATAAAAGTTACAAAAAAAGTAAAGTAGCGGATTAACAATTGGCGGTCTCATCGCTAAAAAGCGATCTCTGCCAGATAAGCTTTACTTTTGTGAATTACAAATTACAAAAAAGCACACCAATAACTTCTAAAACTAGATTGGTCTTCATATTTTAAAAGCTTAGCGCGGTGTCTAAAGGAGTTAGTCGATGCGACAAGTTAAAGTATTTTTATTTTTATAAACTTGAGCTCGGAAACTTAATTTTCTAGTGGACTTGTCGCAATTTGCGGCGTTTGAGGACGCCATGAAATGGCGGATTTATGTTATGATTGGCTGTATTCCAGACGCTTTTTTTATACGATTATGATTAAACGTACTCCTAACCAATTACGGGGTTTTTTCAATAACTAGCCATATTGTGAGAGGTGATTAGGTGAGTCATACTGAACTTTCTATGGGGCCAACCCCGAAATCGCAAAAAATATTTTGGCCTCCCAATAGAAAATGTAGACGTCTGATTGGCCAAAATCCAAGAAACAGCCAAACAAATCTTTAGGAGTACGGAGTTAGTCCCATAGTAAAAATTGTTTAGTTTGTCCTACTAAATCACCTCGCACCTTATTGTAAAAACACCCTGTATGAGGAACGTGCATTCACAAAACAAGGATCTGAATTAAAATACAAAATAATTATTTATACCTACGCTATAAAATATTTAGCTATTTTCATTTTTAGGTCTTTTATTATAGTAGTTAATGTAACTGTTACGTAATAGGGGTCCTTAAAACACGAGTGTGGTTTTATGAAACGAACGAAGTGAGTTTCATAATAAGATCACACGAGTGTTTTAAGGACCCCTATTACGTACAGTTGCATACACTGCTTTATCTACACACATATTATAAACCCTAAATGATGAATGAATGACTGCCATTGCACGGATTGCACCGCCATCGCCATGGCCAACTCGATTGTGCCGGTGGTCGGAGGGGCGCGTGCCGGCGATCGGGGAGCAGGCCAGATTTTCATAATGATATCGAATTTTTGATTATTATTTGATAATAAT
Source organism: Pammene fasciana (assembly GCA_911728535.1). Taxonomy (NCBI): domain Eukaryota; kingdom Metazoa; phylum Arthropoda; class Insecta; order Lepidoptera; family Tortricidae; genus Pammene; species Pammene fasciana. The sequence goes on along the minus strand of OU452273.1, from coordinate 28,214,863 downwards.
AACATCGTTACAGATAAGACATTTGTTCTAACTTCTAACAGTCTATTTTTATGGTGGTCATAACGTGCGGTTTTTAACGCATCATAACGCATCATGGAGGGTTTATGATATGGGTGTAGATAAAGTACTTTATTGGTACCCCAGAATAAACTGATAGATAAGTTTTAACTAAGGCCTAGTTAAATAGTCGAACGAGCGGGAGCGTAAGCGAAGTGAGTTCTTACAAACAATTTCTGGCTACTGGGACGTTTCGGTATTTTGAGAGTTTGTTCGACGATAACTTTAGTAACGTTTGAATCTTTATGAAATTTGTTGGGGTTGTAGCGGAGATACATAAAATTTGAGAGTTCTTTTATGAGCTGGATCGCTCAAGGGATTCTGGGACTTACAAGGCGAAAAAAAATCTTCATATGGGTCTTGTAATATTGGTCAACTCGTTTGCAAGTATCGCGAGTTCTCAGTTCGAGGCGGACTACTAGTATTCAACTAACATTATTAGTTTGTTGTTCTATAAACGTTAACTTGATATCAGTCGAATATCGGTCGAAAACCGGGCCTCACTGATAACAATACGAGCATTTAGCTTAGCCGTACTCGATTACACTGATTTCTCCAATACCTATACACAAGAGGACAAAACAACTGGAAATCGTATAAAGGATGCATATTCTCGTATTGCACTATTCAGCATTGAAATGTCTTTAACAATGCATGCGCAGTACTGCAGAAATGTATACAGAATAGCTCATTTAGATCGGTCAGTATGGGAAAGTCTGAAACTATAAGATATACAGTGACTTGCGGCCATATTGTCGAGCAAGGTGGTTTGGTTTCGGGAAAAACTTCTTATTTTATGTTCATTTTCGTGATTAAATGTGTAATATATAGCTTATTCTGCAGTGATTTAACGAACTAGTGAGCAACTAATGAAGAATTAGTCTCGAAACATGTGTAACCCCTGTTTGAGTTAGATACCTATCCGTTAGTCCACGTGCTTTTTGTAGGGATTAGCTATCTCCTTATAAAAAGCCTAACCTCACCGTACAACGTCCAGCTCTTGGAGCGAAATTTTAATTAATGAACCGTACACTTGTCGTATCTACTTCGACATTGGCAAAATTGTCCCAATATTGTGGATAGAATGTCATATTTTAAAAATTGAATTGAAGATATACAGTCCGTGAGCTCTTAAAAGAACCTTCGGGTTTTAGAAAGAGACGTCAGGTATCGATCAACAGTGACACATGAAAAAGCAGAACAGCAATATTACCTTCGTGTGTCATCGCCGATTCCCGAAGGTTCTTAAAGCTCAAGGACTGTACGAAGATCTGTTCTTAGCAACCATGTCATCGATTTTAATAACAAGAAAAACTGCGTTCATACATCATTTTCTATGTGCGTATGTATTATTCCCTAGTTTTCAATTAGCTTAAGTAGGTGCCTTTCCGCGGTATAATGCCTGTTACAATATTTTTTTGTAACATTATCTTGTTTCAAAAAGATCTAATCCACAGAAGTTCGTTATTCGAATTGAAACCTTGCAAAAAGAAGTCATATGGTTGAATATTTTTAAAGCAGAGAAGAGTAACCGACAATTTGGTAAAAAAAACTTCCTTAGACGATGATTGTTTTCTAACCAGTAATATTCTTTTCAGACTTTTTGTCCCTGGAGCTAGTCGACGGCTACCCAATCCTCCTGGTCAACTACGGCTCCGGCACCACAAGGCTCAACAACAGCGTTGTCCACGTGGCCGACGGCAAACCCCATCTCATAGAGATCGTCCTGATGAAGAGCTCCATAGAAATGTTCGTGGACAGGTGCAAGCTGTCCACGTGCATGAGCCTAGCGGCGCCTATTGCGCCCCGGGAGATACTTAATGGTAAGTAGGCTACCTAATCATTTTAGTTACGTCTCCGATGTTACAAGGTTCAACAACGGCGTCGTCCACGTGGCCGACGGCAAGCTCTATCTTATAAAAATCGTCCTGATGAAGGGCTCCCTAGAGATGTTCAGCTGTCAGCTTGCACCTGTCCACGTGCATGAGCCGAGCGGCGCCTATTCAGCCCCAAGAGATAAATACTTAATGGTAAGTAGGCTAATCATCTTAGTTACAGTTTCGAAACCACTAGGCACAACAACTACACGTGGCCGACGGCATACCTCATCTCATAAATACCTCACGAAGAGCTCCACAGAGCGGTGCCTATTGTACCTCGGGAGATACTTAATGGTAAGTAGACTACCTAATCATCTCGTCTACCTAATGCTCTTACCCAATCAACTGCGTTGTCCACGTGGCCGACGAGAAGACTCGCGTTATATAATAGAAATCGTATTTTATTCTTGTCTTTATATGAGTTATAGAATAAAGATAATTTAGTTAGTAATAAACATCAAGTGTTTACGTAGTGGAAGCTCAAGTTTCATTTCTCCTTTGAGTATAAGAACCTGAATCATTACAACTTAATAATTAACAAATACCGTATGTTGTGCTATGTACTTAAAATGTTTTTAGTAGCAGTACCGTTTGTGAAATATAATAAAGATATATCGATTTCTGATTTGAAAAATAACTAGGTACTGGCGCAAACACGAAATGTTATTTTCTCTTATTTTCAGCACCATTCTGTTTGACTTGAATGTTTGTTTATATGTCCAATCTATACCTAAATAAATAACCTAAATAAAAATCAAATACTAGCAAAATATAACTTATTTATTTTATAAACATATTTACTTACTATATTTTAAAACGGAATAATTTATTACATACCTAGTTAGTTCACCATTCCGTATGCGTCCATAATAAGTCCACAACTCCACATGCAAAGAAAATAAAAAAAGTATTACCATTTTTCCGTAATTTTCCTACCGGCAACTACTCGTAACAGCGATTTTACTTAACTAATGAGTAGTTTATACGTATCTGGGGCGACGGTGTTTTTTGCCCGTTTCCATTATTGCTGGATTATACAGGGTCGCCAGAAATCTGATAAAACCTTTTTTATGCAGAATTAACGAGGCCGGTTAAATGGGCAAAAGGCTCCGGGTTTATGGGCCGGTGCTCCTCTTGAAATTTTATAGTATTGACTGAGGTTTTTATGATCGTTACACATGGCAGTGAGAATTTCTGTTACAGATATTTTATTAAAATTACCGTCTTCGTCTTCACATTTGCATGCATTATTGCAACACAAGATTATTTTGTTTTCGCTCGGATCGTCGTATTTTACAGAAACTGACAATTATAGAAACCCGAACTTTGTAGTGTTATTATCAAAAAAACTTTAATTTACAACAGTACCGTCAACTGCTACAAATTTGCATACGATGCTCAACTTTGCCTGGCTTTAAAAACATGGTTTTCTTCACCAAATATCTCTATGTTATTCCTGAGATGTGTCTTGTCTTGTCCGCCTTTATTTTATCTCAGTAATAAAATATGATTAACTGTTTGGTGAAGAAAACCTTGTTTTTCAAGCCAGGTAAAGTTGAGCATTGTAAGAAAAGTTGTAGCAGTTGACGGTAGTTGAAAACAATAGCCCTGTCCGTGTAAACTTGGTTTCCCGACAGTATATTTTGCCTACTTGAACTCTTTAACTTCAGCTGGCTAGCCTGTGTTAACTTTCTGCTGTTGCTTTTTGCCAAAAGTTGAGCGCGCATACATTATGCCATTCGGAATACATTTTAATGTTTTAGCGCTGTCGAAATTTTATACAGCTATTCGGTAGATGCTATGTTCGCTAGGGAAAAACTTCTATGTTTTCATGCAAAGAGGCTTTAAATAAATATTCAGGTATACAAAAAGTTATTATGCTTGAAACATAGTATTGTTTTAAAAGTTGTAGCACCACGTAACTGAATATATTTACGTCCGTGTGAAAATGTAGCATTTTATTTAAAGTTGTATATTCCACTTTTTTGTTTAATTCGGAACATTTTAGGTGATTTCGACTCAGAATCGCGAGCTGTTTCGATTTGAGTAGGACACGAAAAGTGTCCCAAAATATTCCTACATTTTTTGTTGCTACCATTCCGTTACCGCCATAAAAGTGTATGGGAAAATGGCAACGGAATGGATAAATAAACTTTGGACACATTTTTTGTCCTAATAAAATCGAAAGAGATCGAGATTCTGAGTCGAAATCACCTAAAAATTTCCAAATTGAAAAAAAGAGAAATATACAACTTAAAATGCCCTAAATACAGATAGCAAATACAACTGTGAGAGTTAGTTTGAAATAATATTTATATTAGTCGCCCATTTAGCGCTAATCACGACACCTTGTCGTCACGTCTATGACGATCATAATGAATGTGTTAAGAAACTTCTTAAATCTTTACAGCAGAGTATGCTACATTTCAAGGATACCGTATAACGTATTTGTGTTCTACAGTGAATGGACCCCTTCAGTTGGGCGGAGCTACCATCGACTTCCGACATTTGGGACACCAATTTGGCTGGCAGCACATCCCTACAAACCAGCACTTCATTGGCTGCATCAGCAACTTCACGTACAATGATTACGTAAGTACACATTTGTTAGAATACTGAAAATATGCATGCGTCGTCCATAAAAATCTGTTTAGCTGTAACCAGCAGCTAAAACAGTCAATGGTTGATAAATAGGTAATAATATAATTTTAAACAAAAAATAACTACTTCACTTACACACCACATTTCAAAAAGCAAATGTCCGGGCTACTGTAAAAAATACGTGAATCACTACAGGTGTGCTTATAATATTTAAAGAGTTCCCTCGATTTATCCAAGATCCCACCATCAGATCCTGACCGAAGTATGCGGTAGTCCGTCTACACCAGTGGCGGCAATTCAAAAGTTTTCTTAGGCAAGCCGAAGCTTAATTTGGTTTTAAATTTCTTCACGAGCTGTAGGAAAACTGCTAAAATGCCTGTAAATTAGGCAAACCGACAGGAATCATGTTCTATGGACGCGCCGCCACTGGTCTACACAATCTCAATGCGACCAATAGTGAACTTATACTCTTACAAATCTTTTCAGCCGTCTCGGACTAACGTTAAACATACATAAAAAATACGCAAATATAATACGCAAATAGGTTCTCTGCCTTTTCGCCGAAAATCATATTGCCAAATTTCACTTGCCAACCAACTTTTCGCAAAAGTTTCATTTGGCCAAATTTCATTCCCCAACTTTACATAATCCAACCTAACCTAACCCAACCTAGTAGGCAATTTTCATTTCCCAACTATGGGGTTGGGAAATGAAATGGTTGCGAAATAATTATTTGGTAAAAGTTATTCGGCCAAATGAAACTTCTGCGAAAAGTTGGTTGGCAAGTGAAATTCGGCAATACAATTTTCGGCGAAAAGGCAGGATACCACGCAAATATAATAAGTAGCAAAAACCAAGATCCCGACAAATTCAAGTGTCTCGAAATCTTTAAGTCGGTTGAAAAGGCGTGTTTTTCTTTAACCTAGATTCTATAATGTAGATAACCAACAAACTCAACCAGTACATTTTATGCACAGAAAGTATTTTTAAATGAAGTATCTTTTGTTACGGATGTTGCGAGGACTACATAGTAGAAATTTTCTTAACTTAGCATTATATTACTTAGTATGTCTTTCCCGACCACGGAACAATGGTGTTCCGGACCTTTGGGAGGCGTATGCGGAGCCGAAGCCAACGCGCAGAGGCCTTTTCGACAATTTAATGAAAAGTGAGGGGTACACTAAGCGGATGCTGCCCCTGCCCGTGTCATGGAACGCACGCAGAGACAGCACCCACCATGGTGTAAGGACTATTGAGAATTAATGGAGTCTAAAATGTACTAGGTTATTGGGTGAAGAGTATGGACTGATTAATGGGCTATTGGATGAAGAACCGGACGCCTGCCTAATAAAACGGTATCCCGGTTTTATTTCCGGCAGATATTACTTAGTATTATTATTAGCATTGCTCTTTTAAGTTCGCAAAAGACTACAATAAAGTTATTGTTAGTATACTCTCTATAAGCTCATATTTTGATAATGATATTGTTAAATTACGAGACGTTCGCAGCATTCTATAGTATTTTATCTACACCCATATCATAAACCCTCCATGATGCGTTCAAAAACCGCACGTTATGACCACCATAAAAAGAGACTGTTTTGTTAGAAGTTAGAACAAATGTCTTATCTGTAACTATGTTATTATTATCAAATAATAAGCAAAAATTCGATATCATTATGAAAATCCGGCCTGCTCCCCGACCGACGGCGCGCTCCTCCGACCGCCGGCACGCGCCATTGCGGTGCAATCTGTGAAATGGCAGCCATTTTAACAGTTTTAGAACGCGTCATTTAGGGTTTATAATATGTATGTAGATAAAGCAGTGTATGCAACTGTACGTAATTAGGCCTTAAAACACTCGTGTGATCTTATTATGAAACTCACTTCGTTCGTTTCATAAAACCACACTCGTTACGTAACAGTTACACAAACTACTATAACAGCGTTCTGTGCAGATTCAGCAAAATATTCCAAGTTGCCGTTGAGGATGTTTTGAACAAAATTAATTACTTTCAAAAGCTATTACCTGAGTATAGTGGCACAAAACTTGTTACTTTGCAAAGTCTATCATGAATGCGTCTATTCGATGCTCACCAAACTATTATGGCAATACGAGTTATTATGATGATACGGCCTCCTAGCCTAGTCGGTAGTGACCCTGCCTATGAAGCAGGAGGTCCCGGTTTCGAATCCTGGTCAGGGCATTTATTTGTGTGTTTATCACTGATGTTTGCTCGTGAGTTATGGATGTTTTCTTTGTATTTATCTATATCTATGTATTATATATATCGTCGCTTAGTAACCACACCACAAGCCTTACTGAGCTTGCTGTGGGACTAGGTTGATTTGTGTAAGAATGTCCCATAATATTTATTTATTAGTTATATGTCAGCTTTTTAAAATACTTTTGTTTATATTTTATTTTTGATAGTTTCACGATTTTCGAATATTACAAATAAGGTGAATATACTGAATATTATAAAATCACTCTGACCGACGACATACAGCCTTGGCCAGAAGTGTTGAGCACCAATGCGATTTTCATACAAAACTGGAAAGTTTAGTCCATCGTTTCCATCTTTGTTTAAGTTATTTTGTCAATTAATTTAAACTAATAGGCATGTTTTGTTGAAGTTAGTAGTAACTGCATAGAATATTTGCAATATGTCGCACCGACTTAAATTTATATTTTTGGTACCTTCTGTTTTCATATTTTTTAAGTACCTTCAAAGTGTTATTAAGTGAAGTTTTCTATATTTATAAATAAAATATAACATTTACCGTTACCGTACATTGTTAGGATAGGGAAATAATGCTTAACATCAAAATTGTAAACAAAAAACACCTATGCTCAACACTTCTGGCCAAGGCTGTAAGTTTAAAGTATGCAGATTTATATATTATAGACATTTCATATCTACTCATAAGTTGTTAATAATTTCATTACTATGCGAAGTATTTAAAAATATATAAAAAAGGGGCTTATGAACACTTTAGTACACAATTCTATACAATAAACATTAAATTTGGTACACTTGCCACCAGATATATCGTAGCGGCTAAGGTGGTCACAAATCTGACCAACGCCTCTATTGTCAAGGCGATAAAGTGCATCATCAGCAAGACAGTGAAGGACTTTGGCACTGTTATCCAGATCCAGAGGAATTCAAAGCACTGCCCTTGAGCTCCATCATCAGTACTAGGGAATAACTACACAAAAGATGCCTCTGGGTCGAAGTGTATTCATATGGGCCCTCGAATTCAATAAGATAAGATAAGCATGTTCAGACATTTTTGAGTACCTTAGCCGCTCCGCTTTGACGGCGACTGTAACTACCTAGGTATAAAATATGCTTAGAAAGTTTCTTCTTCTCCATTCCTCAAGTGCCCCATATATTTTGTGTTACGGCGGGAACTAAGTGCGCTAAGAATCTTACATTAATGTTCGTGCCTACCGCGGAGTGCTTACATAATTTAATTAAGGTTTATTAATTCACATGATTTATTCAGCGGTTTTCTTATTATTGTCGTAATAACACAGCTTGTATTTATGTAGCTAAAAACTCTTGAATAATGGCAACTGGCTGCTTGTAATTCGATTTTCTTTGTTCAAGTAAGGTATAAAAGCATGCTGACAATTATATAAATAATTAAATAAAGGTTAGGACAATTTTACACAAATCAACCTAGTCCCACAGTAAGCTCAATAAGGCTTGTGTTGTGGGTATTAGGCGACGATGTATATAATAGGTATAGATATAGATAAATACTTAAATACATAGAAAACATCCATAACTCAGGAGCAAATATCTGTGATAAACACACAAATAAATGCCCTGACCAGGATGCGAACCCGGGAACTCCTGCTTCATAGGCAGGGTCACTACCAACTAGGCTAGGAGGCCGTGTATGCACAAAATGTATAACGATCTTTATTAGAACGATTAAACACAGACAAAATTTATAACGATTATTAATATCATTATCCTAGAAATACCAATTAATTTGATGGGTAATTTATTTAGATTACTTTTTAAGTTTATTATATTAGTGAACCAATTCAAATAGCTGGTTCTGTTCGAATAAAAAAAAAATACTTACATACATACTCAATATAATTTCAGCTTTAACTATGCTAGTCGTTAATCTTACTAGGTTAACGAGAGTTCAACAGTTGTAAAATTACACGTGTAATTAAAATAAATAATCAAGTGCAACTCGCACGCATTTTACTAGTAGGAATATACTATTGTAAGAATGGACCTAAAATAATAAAAATGAAAAACTAATACAAAATGTTACCCTAATATGAATAGGTTGAATCGAACACTAGGTTGTAGGAATTGTAGGAACACTACAGACCTTTTGATACTACTACTAAAAAGCTTTAAAAAATTGCCAAGCCAAATACGTTAGTATCAATATCTAGAGGAAGATAAACTAAATTTTTGAGATTTCAGAGTTGGCCTCATAGTAAAAGTTGTTTAGTATGGCCTTCCAAATCACCTCGCACAATATGGCTAGTAATTGAAAGAACAGCCTGTATATCATAGCAGAGACTATAGAGATATATACCACCACAGCCGAAGAACTTTTTGAAGCCCAAATCAAAAGATAAAAGATATTTATTCTTCAATTTAGGCACATTACAATGCACTTATTATGAACGTCAGAGAGAAAAAGAAACTACCACCGGTTCTAACCCTACACCTCTGACCCGAGAAGTATTACTTATTACCGGCAAGAAACTCGGCGGGATTTCTTTTTTCAAAACAGTAATACTAATACATTAAAGATACTATATACAATAATGCGTAGTTCTTCAAGAAGGCATATCAAAACAGCTTGAGAGACAGACATGTACCTGCCTATTGTGTAAATAAAATGAAAAATAAAAATAAAATCCAATCTGACTGCTTCGCAATACGTTTGGTATTCCTTCTTACCTGAACTGTGTCCTCTAAATGCTAGATGATTTTATAGATTCTGGTCAATTGTGCCATCTATGTCAAAGCCACCTAAAAATGCCGAAAATGTAAGAAAAATGTCACCTGCACTGCTACTCCACCTAGTAACAAATAGCGTACTAGTAGTACACTAGTAGCTGCTAGGCGGAGTAGCAGTGCAGGTGACATTTCTCTTACATTTTCGGCATCTTTAAGTGGCTTTGACATAGATGGCGCAATTGACAGGAGCTTCAAAAACTTCTTAGGCTGTGGTGGTCTATATCTCTATAACCTCTGATCATAGTACATTGCAAACACTTTATGTTTGGCTAAATATTACTCTTATTTAACGCCATTTTCAGGGTTTTCCATGCCAATCAGCAACCAGGGACAAAACTTCAAGCTAAACCTCGTTAGTTTAGAAATAAAACAGAAACCATTATAAATATGCAAATGTGCTAATGTCAAGTTGCGAAACAACACATCGCCATTAAACCCTAGTGTATTAGCATTTTCACATCATTAATCAGAGTGAGAATGTTGTGTGTTTTGTGAAATCCCCGTTTGTTTTGCGTAAATCTACTTAGTTTGGTAAATAAAATTAATGAAGCGCGTGTTATACTACAATAATTATAAACTCACGTTTGATTAGTTGACATGTAGTTAAAAGATAAGTGTGAATAAGATGTATTTTTATCAACTGATTTCAAGATTTCGAAGGAGGAGGTTCTCAATTAGTCAGAATCTCTTTTTTTATGAGACGTTCGCCGCATTTTATAGTATTTAAAACACAGTTCTGTACATATTCAGCAAAATATTCAAGTTGCCGTTTAGGCTGTTTTGAACAAAATGAATTACTACACAGCAGAGTTAGTCCCATTGTCACCAGGTACGGATCTGATGATGGGATCCTGAGAAAAGCGGAATCTAAATAAAGTCGGTTATTTTTGGTTAAAAATTATTTATATATATATTTCATTTGTTGTTTTGATTTTAAACAACACGTGTTTACGGTTACTACTGAAAATATAGATACATTTAATGTTATAATATAAATACATGTATCCAAAACTGTACACCTTGGTAATAGAACATTCTTGCAGTCTTCTTTGCCTCTGGTTCGCAGTTGCTACTCAAATGTGTACGTCAGGCTGTGTGCGTCCCGCGGGCAAAAATAAGCGACGTGCTATGTGCTAAAATCTAGAATGATTTGATATTATTTACGCCTAGTTTAGAATTTCGAATATGAATTGAAGAATGTTGAAAATAGGTTACTAGTCTTTAAAGTTATCCTTAAGGGTTAGCCACACATGAGCGCGATTCTGGCGTTGCGTGAGCGGGGCGCGATGCTGACGTCCGAATGTAATGTATGCCTTATGTCGTTACATTACGCATAACTTGCTTGATTGCTAATAAAAAGCCTTTATCCTGTAGCCCAGTGACTAAACGTGATTTTGTCCACAGTACTACAACCTCGGCGAGCCGTCCGTCCACCGCAAGGCCGACCCAGGCTGCCAGCTCAGCGTCTCGACGGCGGTCACCTTCGGCATCGACACCAACTTCCTGGTGGCCATCTTGGTGTGCATAGCCATCTTAGTCAGTGAGTATCCCTGTCTAGTATTTTTTTTTCTTAACGCTTAACCTGCGTCTTATCGCGAAAATTATCGTGTTTAATGTCGCTTGAACATGTGAAAATAATATTGTGAATTACTCCATAATTAGGTATCGCGTTAAGAAGCAAGTCGTCGCTACTTTGAAAAAATCTTGTATCTGGTTCTGTCACTCAAAAGAAAAATGTCGTAACTACGTATGCGATGCATATAGACTTACTGCATTTCAACTTAGAGAAGAAGTGTGAGATACGAGTTTTTTTTTAGTAGTGACAAAGTGCAGGCCCGGCCTAATGGGTACGTCTGTTTGGCTTATTATTATGTATTTTATCGGATGTTAAACTATGAAAAGAGTTTTTTTGTAACCAATTGTGCCACATTAATTTACGCCATTTTACTCCGTGATGATGTTTTCCTAAGGCTCACCTGAATGCAATATGCATTTTTGCCTACCTGACCGCTCTAGGAAGGTAATGGTCCTAGAAAAAACTAAGTCTATTGCTACCACTGTACTTGTTTAAATATAGTTTTCCATAAAAGGGTTTTAAAATAAAATAATTAACTCCACAAAGAACACACGGCTCTAACACTCCAAAGTCATAAAATATCGCGTGAAATACACCAGGTTAAATAACAAGCAAAGTAATTTATTTTACAAGCCGAAGTGAAAATAAATCAAGTGCTCGCTTTCTTATTTTAAAACTAGCAAATTCATTTTAAACGAGGAATTTATTCCATGACCATTTTTCTGTTAAAAAGTGGAGAGAACAATCATATTTTATTTTTAGACTACGGAAAAACAATAGTTTCCATGTAGCGTTATTTATCCTTAGAACTCGTGTACTTATTTATACAAACCAACTACCATGAATCATACTTTTCTTTCACTTAGATACCTTATTAAAATGACATGTTGTTTAACATTATTTTATACACAAAAAATCTGTGACATTAGTAAATTTAAAAAAGCACTCAAGGAACACTTGACCAAAAAGGCTTATTACTCCAATGACGAATTTCTTGCCGACAATCCACTTTATTAATTTTAATACCTAATATCAAATCTGACATCCTGTAAAAATTTCGCTCTATGACAATTGTTTTTTATTATATTTCAATCCTAATGACTCATAAATAATAATAGTAATAATGTGTAAAACCTATGACATATTAATTCCTTGTTTTTGTTATGTTATTAATACCTAGTAAATTTGTGAACTATTCTATGAACTAGTGACTCTTTTATGTATGAAATTTTTAAATGTTGCATGTGTGCATAATTTCAAAATTAACTTCGTATGCCCTTTAGGCACGACATAGTGATACGAACCCTGTTTTTTTCCACCTACTGCAATGTAATGTTGTATAACCTGTGATCGACGAATAAATCATTTGTATTTGTATTTGTATTTGTACACAAATTCAATGCTAAACTACTGTATTAAGTATTACTTGCACTGCTACTTGAAACATGCAGATCAAAAGCCGATTCCCTATTAATAAAGGTGTCAATTTTTTTTTCAGCATAAACATCCCTATTACTTTATCAGAGACTATAGAGATATCTCTATAGTCTCTGATAAAGTTGACGACCACAGCTTAAGAACTTTTTGAAGCTCAAGTCGATTACGCCCTTTGTCCGAAAGCCGCCTAAAGATACCGAATTTGTAAGAGAAATGTCAGCAGCACTGCTACTCCACCTAGTAACAAATAGCGTACTAGTAGTACACTAGTAGCTACTAGGTGGAGTAGCAGTGCAGGTGACATTTCTTCTTACAAAGTCGGTATCTTTAGGCGGCTTTCGGACAGAGGGCGCCATCAACTTGAGCTTCAAAAAGTTCTTACGCTGTGGTCGTCTATATCTCTATAGTCTCTGACTTTATAAATATATTTAAAAAAATACGAGATAATTTTTCGTCAAATTCGATTCGATCTTGGTTTCACCACTAACCATTTTCTCTTCTTCCCAGTTCTACTGCTAGCAGTAGTCGTCCACCGTCGTCGAGCTGACGCCTGGGCCGAGAAGGAACTCGACGACATTAGGGAGAATATCATCGCCTATGAGGATGAAGGCGGCGGCGAGGGTGATGCTGGCTACGACCTTCACGTCCTCAGACAGATGTATGATGGTCCACCACCGGAGGATGGCACGTTCATGCATGCACCAGGTATTTACAATAATTTCATTAATTAATTAGACGCTTTGACAATAAATTTTTGGGAGAAAGATAATTCTTTACTGGATCTATCCTACAATGAACGGGATTAGGTTGGCAAGCGGACCCTGGGCTCAAAAATGTGCCGAGGTAAAAATCCAGGACAAACGCTACCCGCTAGGTAGAAGGGCGACCTATCCTAGAACATGACTAGTGCCATATTAAGTAGACCGCATAAAGTTGCTATACTTATTCCACTAACATAAATGGTACCTAGAGATAGCCATTTGGCATGTAGGTCCGTCATTTGCACATACATTTTATACATACACACATACATACAATCACGCGTATCTCCCAAAAGGGGTAGGCAGAGATCACGGATTTCCATTTGCTACGATTAGTAGCAAAACGGCTCTTCGTGAGCCGCTTCTCGTCCCCGTGAAAAACGAGATGTGATGGGTGGCGAGCCGCTTCGCCGCCATACGGATGATTATTAATTAAAAGAATCACCATAGCGTTCCCACAAGTAGTAGGGATCAGAGGTCCCCTTATCCCTTAGTCGCCTCTTACGACACTCGCGGGAATTTAAGAGACGGGGGTGGCATTATTCTAAAGCTGGGGCCACACAGCTACACTACATTTTATATTGTGCTGTAAAGTTTGAATAAATAGATCCGGTTGGTATTTTTTTTATACCTTAAGACCATAGTACAACCAAGCCTCGACAATCCTCTTAGTGCATTTCTAATCAAGTCACGTCACTCAAACCAGTTTTTGCGTTCTACTTACGACTCGACTTAAGCCGTAACTTCCCCATGGCAAACTTGAAGTGGGTTAAGAACCATCAATCAGATTTACGGATTACCTGCAGTAGATTTAAGAATAAAAAAACCCGGTGCCCCGTGTTATTTCTTAATTAAAACTTTCTGCCCGGCCCGGAAAGATTAACTTTACCTCCCTGTAAGAGTTAAAACAACTATTACAATATACCAAGTTAACAGAGTGAAGTAGTAATTTAACGAGTGTTTCTAGAAATCACAAAGGTTTTCGCTTTTAACAGAATATGCTGAAAGGTAAAGAATTAGCTGTAATTTAAGTGTTCTCTTAAGGATTATTATTTTAATTTTAATTGCTTTGGTGCGATTTATATTAACGTTTATAACATTTCACTATTTCAGCTTTGTTTTCTTTGTAAACATTTGTATTAGATTGAAATGCGTTTCGTTTGTAGGCTGTTCGTGTCTAAAATTAGATGCTATTTTGTTTACAAGTTGCGCTTACCTTTACTGAAGGTTTAAGTGGTAGCAAACAAAAATATTAATTCAGTTTGCCAGCTTTATAATAAGATTTTCAAGTTTATATTTGAAGTTATGTACTTGAAAAAACTGAATTTCGTAAAAAAACGTACATTGCATGAAACACTTTGCACGGAAAGTAAAATAAATGCAAAGTTTCACATAAGTAGTAAAATTTCGGTAATTTCAAACATTTTTGTTATAAAAGCTTTCTGAAAATCCCGGGATCTTTTCTGACATATTAGAAACTTTTCAAAACATACACATCTTAACACTATTCTAATGTAAAATTTTCTTGCAGGTGTAGTAGGCGCAGCACCCGACATCTCCGGCTTCCTCGACGACAAGAAGTCCGTGCTGGACCGCGACCCCGACATCAACCCGTACGACGACGTGCGACACTACGCGTACGAGGGAGACGGCAACACTAGCGGCTCGCTCTCGTCCTTGGCCAGCTGTAAGTAATCTCAACATTACAGTACAAGCCCGTGCTGGACCGCGACCCCGACATCAACCCGTACGACGACGTGCGACACTACGCGTACGAGGGAGACGGCAACACTAGCGGCTCGCTCTCGTCCCTGGCCAGCTGTAAGTAACCTCAACATTACAGAACAAGTCCGTGCTGAACCGTGACCCCGACAC
Source organism: Pammene fasciana (assembly GCA_911728535.1). Taxonomy (NCBI): domain Eukaryota; kingdom Metazoa; phylum Arthropoda; class Insecta; order Lepidoptera; family Tortricidae; genus Pammene; species Pammene fasciana. The sequence continues at coordinate 28,199,667 of OU452273.1, read as the reverse complement.
CAACCCGTACGACGACGTGCGACACTACGCGTACGAGGGAGACGGCAACACTAGCGGCTCGCTCTCGTCCTTGGCCAGCTGTAAGTAATCTCAACATTACAGAACAAGTCCGTGCTGGACCGCGACCCCGACATCAACCCGTACGACGACGTGCGACACTACGCGTACGAGGGAGACGGCAACACTAGCGGCTCTCTCTCGTCTCTGGCCAGCTGTAAGTATCCTCAAGATTACAGGACATGTCGTGCTGGACCGCGACCCCGACATTAACCCGCACGACGACGTGCGACACTACACGTACGAGGGAGATGGTAACACTAGCGGCTCGCTCTAAGCTAGCTGTAAGTACCAATTTTCCAGAGTCTGCCCAAAGGGTCCCCTGATAGTTTTATTAGGTAAAAAAGACAGGATTCACAGCCTCGTTATTTAAATAAAATCAATATTAAAAAGGGTTATGTATGTCTAGAGCCATCAAAGTATTGCTTAAATTGATATAAAATATTTTAAGCGAAAACTCTAAACTTGGTGGAGATCATGGGGTGGCCAGCTATCAATTTTAGAACTGTAGAAATAAAACGTATATTTCCAACAGGTACGGACGACGGCGACCTAAAATTCAACTATTTGTCGACGTTCGGGCCACGCTTCCGAAAACTAGCCGACATGTACGGTGAGTCTGACGACGAGCGAGCGCCCCACGAGGAGTCCTGGTGCTAGCAGCACGCCTGGCTCGTGTAGCCACCAAAAACCACCCTTATATGACTCTTGCACAAGGCCCAGCCCTGTGAGTGAATAGACCAAGCTTCGAGATGCCTTATCGCTTCACGGCGTTTGATTTCGACACCGTAGCCTGTGTTCCAAGTGAAATTTAAGTGTTATCTGGACCCACCGTCGGAATAAGTTTCCTGTTTAGAGCAGAAATTGATCGATCTATAGGTTAAAAGAGCCTGTGATAATTAATGCGATTTATTTTACAAGCACAGGAACTAAAGAGTTCCGTTATGAGTAAAGCAATGACTATAAGATTAGCTAATATTATGCCATTTTTTGATTTATATTTTTTTACTTCTTCACGTGGTTTTATAATTCGATTGATATCTGAGCTCAAGCTTAATTTAACTCGTAATCATCTCATTCATCTGTAAACATAATATCTTGAAATATAATATACTTAGCAAGTTGCGAAATTATTAATATTCTTGGAACTTTAAACAACATAAAGCTTCATCAAAGAATCCTGACAGCTCAGATATAAATTGAATTGTAACCTACAAACTTAACATCCCATATTGAAATACCTTTGCGTAACATCACTTAAGAATATTCAAAACATTAGACATGTTAAATATGTTTTTAAGAAAATGACTGATTTGTAAAGTTGTTTAGGCATCGTTGTAGATACGCCTAAATTATTTCATGTAGGTACGGTAATTTTTATATAAATTAAACTTAAGTACGTACAGCTTTGTTAAGAGTAAGTAATTTTAGTGTTTGTAAGTACTGCTATATATTATGTTCAATTGTTCATTACTTTTGTATGGTTGTAAATTATTGAATTGAAGAGAGAACTCTCGTGACTGGCAGTATTTAGGCCATTGCAGCTATTTAAGTATGAATTTAAAGTTAAGTGCCATTTTTTTTCACTTTTTGTACGTTATGATTTTGACCATTATGACTTGGTCACTTTGATTACTCCGATTTGACATTTACTATTTCAAGAAGTGACATGTTTCTGTTTGTATTAGTACTTTTTGTTCTCGATGTACGGCCTAAAAGGACGAAAAAAATTCTAGCGTAATTTACTATAGTTTCTTTCTCTCTCCGCTTACGTACAATTCGTACTACAAGACAGAGAAAGAGATTACTGTAATTTAATACAAAGCTTTGAGTTATCAATGTGAAAATGTCACACCTAAGTGGTCGCTTTGTGAATCATTTAAGGGCTAGTCTGTTTTTCATAAATATCCTAGAATATGATTGAGAATTCTCTCAGTGGTGCTGATAAAGGCTCTATTGCTTATCTTAAATGACATCGTTAGTTTACTAACGATTTCAGCCAGTAATTATTACAAGATTGCTGTAACTTAACTCTATTGAACATAAAACTGATTTATAATCAGTATCAAGATGGTTAGAGCTATACCTAATTTATCTATGCAACTTGATAATCTGTAGTCGTTTAAAATTTACAATACGTAACAATCTTTACTCTCTTACAGGTTTTGTATTTTTTTAAATAAATATGTAAAAAAAAAAAAAAGATATTTATTCTTCAATTTAGGCACATTACAATGCACTTATGAACGTCAGAGAGAAAAGAAACTACCACCGGTTCTAACACTACACCTCTAACCCGAGAAGTATTACTTATTACCGGCAAGAAACTCGGCGGGACTTATTTTTATTGTTAATTTGGATTTACTGTAAAGTCGCCATTAGGTATATCGAAGCCAACGTGGTCACAAATATCTGAACAACGTCTCTATTGTCAAGACGATAAAGTGCATGTTCAGATACTTTTGAGTACCTTGGCCGCTTCGATATATTTGAGGGCGACTGTACCTATGGTAAACTAAAAGATCATTTTATGAACACTACAATATTTTAGGATGTTGGAGTTATGAGACACAGGCTAGACCTTAACTAAACGTTTCTTTGTATGAAATACGTCCATTTATGTTAGTGTTAAGTTTCTTTTTATATTCTTTATACTATGACGTAATTTTATTTCATTGGAGGCAAACTTGTTTTTTGTCACTTATTTATATAATGTGTTTGTATCATAAACGTCCAGTTTTCTATGTGGTGCATTTGAATAAAGAAATAAGAATGTTTTTGGGTTTCTCGTTAAAATACCTATTAAGACCTAATTTCTTGCAAAAAAACCTGTATATTAAGCTTGTGCGGTTTCTTTTGACTCATTATCGCGTTTGAATTTATTGTGATAGTCGTTCCCAGTAACTGCATCATTTGCCCCCCTTTTAAAGCAATATTTGTGAAACATGACTGGCTACATATCTATTAGTTGCCAACTTTGATGACAAACATGCGAGTTTAACAAGCGACGAAACTGCAGTACATATTGTCAGTTGTACTAACTAGTAACTACAGGGTTGGGCAGAGTAACTGTCCTAGTTTAAAAGTTGTATAAAAGTTTAAAAACAATATAATATGAGATGTTATGTTATTAATTATATTAAACACACTCTATATATTCCACATTAATTGATATGTTTTATTCTCTCTTCCTTAGCTTGTATAATTTTAAGCATCTTGCCATAAAAGGAATTTCACGCGGCACGCAAGTCCTCTTCTGCTTAGTCGTCCCATATTTGACTACCCGACCCTAGAATAAACCCAATAACTAGCCTTATGTCATCTTAATAAAGCTCTGCATATATCCTCATACCGAAATATCGATAGTTAATTAGTTTTCTAAGGATACGTATAGCGTACTTTGTAATGTAAAGAGTCAGCCTCAAATTCCGACTAATGTGGTACATTTCACCATGAAGTTATACCCTGACTGCCTGGCTTTTTGGAATCATCTTATGGCTAATATATCCTCCAGGATATCTCTTAATAAGACACTATACACTCCATTAGTCTGTCGCTTGTCGATCTCCTGTAATTAAAACGTATTTTCTTTGCATAATGGCTGCCGTGCCGCGTGAAATTCCTTTTATGGCAAGATGCTTAAAATTATACAAGCTAAGGAAGAGAGAATAAAACATATCAATTAATGTGGAATATATAGAGTGTGTTAAATATAATTAATAACATAACATCTCATATTATATTGTTTTTAAACTTGTATACAACTTTTAAACTAGGACAGTTACTCTGCCCAACCCTGTATATACAGTTCACACAAGTTAAACATACGATGGTGTTTCTGAGGCCGCTATCTAACTTTGGTCATGATTCTGCAAACATGGTTCTGCATCTCGCATTACATGCAAAGGCGGAGATCAAATTCCAAGCTTAATAAACAAGGATATTTTAGTTTCGACATATTGAAATGAACTAGTGATATATACTAGATAAGTGCGTGTAAATAATGTACATTAAATATGCCCATAATATTGAATGTTCCGTGATTATCCTTAACTTTTATATGGCTAAATATAGGCAAATATACAAGGTGTCTTAAAATTATGCATATCAACGAATATAGGCGAGTGTAAGGGTAATTCTCGGTACTTTTGTAACTCCTTTAAGTTGGTTTTGAAATAACATCTTTGTATGTATTATTGATTTGGGATCTTCAATTTTGTTTTTACGATTCGTTTTCGTTTTTAGAAAGGGATACTTATATGGCGAATAAAAATGGCAGCTATAGTCGAGTTTAAGGGTCATTTCTATTTACGAATTCATATTTTTTTACTTTAATTATGCACAATTAAATATTGTGCCTTTATGTAACGATTTTCATTTAAATTTAACTGGAAGAGTTATCACATGTCAGAACAATTTAGTTTAAAAGGAATACCTTTTTAAATAACTACACAACTTATGTTAATTTCACAAACATACTTAAATATTATCCTTTTCGTTAGCAATAAAGTACATTTAAAATATATGAAAGCAATAAACTAAAGCGGCCTAAACGTTGACAGCTGTTCGTAAGACATATAAATTCTACTCAACATTTTGTGACCTTTTTAGTCAGTTTTTAGTAACCTTTTTAGTCAGTTTTAGTAATCTTTTTAGTCAGTTTTTAATAACAGCTGCTTTGCACTTATAGATTATTCCTCTGTGAGCTTTATAAGTTATGATTATAAATGAATATAGTAAGCGTATCAATAAATATGTTGTTTCAGCAAATAAAATACCCAGAAATTAAGATAGTATATAACTTACTTTTAAATTAAACGAGATTAGAAACAATTTATTTAACACCCAAATCATTAATAGGTATACAAATTGACCCATGACAAACATTTTAATATTATTTATCGTAAAACTGTGCTTAACCTCGTAAAATATCAAACTGAAATAATAAAAATATTATTGCTCTTCAGCTTATAATGTACAAATTTGTTACGTCAATACCCGTTAGTATTATTTAATTTGTTTCAGTCCATATATCGCGTAGATTTAAGAAAATAAATAGAATTCTATTTCCTACATTCCATTATGATGGCAAACATCGCACGATGTTGGTTGTTGGCGTATTTACTGATAGTTTATTGGATCAATTATTCGTACTTAGAATAAAATCGCGGATGATCATTTTTGACTTCTCTTTTTATAAAAAAAAAATGATCACCCTCGAACATAATAACACACTGCCATTGTTATTAAAAATAAACATGTCATTTTTAATCCCATGGCGATATTTTATTGTCAAAAGGTACCTCTTGACTTGCTTTTATTTCAACTTAGGGACATGGGATTAAATAGTGACTTATTGGTAATTTTAACTCTACTGTAAGTGAGTGAAGTCCGTGTGTACGTGTAAGAATTTATATATAGTAAGCTATGGCGATTTTGATGTGATGCTCTGTTTTCTATCAATAATTATAAAGTACGTGTTATAGTGCAATAATTTGTACATAATTATTGCTGACAGAATGAAGACAGGAATGTCAGAGCGGGACGTTTTCTGGTCACTTTTCCATCGTAAAGTACTAATTTTATTATTGTTGTCATAGTTTACTAAAACAATTCTAGTTTTTTTATACTTAGTTTCAATGTAGTTCATTGGGTGACCAGAACAGGTATGTTTATTTTGTCAAATGGCAAAGCATAGTGAGTGAAAAGAACGCCTAAAGAAATGATTGTATTTAAAGAAAGTCTATTGTAGGGAGTTAGGGGAGGTCGACTGAACGATTGTCATATTAAATTGAATAAGTTTAGTTGTTAAGGACCTAATATTTTTAAATTGTTTATATAGAAATAAAAATATTCAATTGAGCATTGAAATAAAGTGACTACATTGAGTATAAATGTCTTTTTATTGCTTAAATTTGTTCATAAGTCATAAACAATAACAAAAAGAACCACTTGTTGTAAGGTAAGGTATTCAAATTTTAATCAAAATATCTAACAATCTATAATGTCTAATAATATCTATACAAGGTGTACCAAAAATACTGGTGATCCGTTTAAAGGCATATTTGGCATTGTAATGCGAGTAACAAACCTTAGGAGGAAAAATTTTTATACGCGAATTTCTTTTTTGTTTGGGACGCATCGACCCAGCCCGCCAACCCTTCATAGGCTCCATATAAAACCAAATTTTTTTTCTTACTTTTTCATAATTTAGTAGGGTTTTGTCTCAGTACAAATGCGAAAAAAATTGTGCGCATCGAGAAAAAGTTGTGAATTTTTGACCATAGATAGAGTGAGCAAAGATGAATATTTTTTAGTATTGGAGCGGAACTGAAATGATACCACACAACCCCTAGCAGTTTTAACCAGAAAGTAATAACTTATTGCACGGGGCCCCTGATTTTGACGTGAAGGTCCAAAAAAATGTCGGACCTCCAATACAAAAAATATTTATCGTGGGCCATTCTATCCGTGGTCAAAAAATCACAACTTTTTCTCGATGCGCACAATTTTTACAAATTCGAGCTCAGCTAATTTGAATACGATACCAAGTTTGCCCGTAAATTCACCAGTATTTTTGTTACAGCCTGTATATTGTTTGTGTACAAAGTGCTGCTACTACTACTATTTACTAGGTACTATTAAACAATTTTGAACATATCTAATACATTTGATGAAAATACTTTTCAATAACTCTGAGCTACACATTTAATTAGGTAGGTTAAACTAGACAAAATCGCTACAGGTATATAATCCAAATTTGCACGGCTTTTGTAGTGCAAATTAATCTAGTAAACAAAGCAATCATTATTCAACAACACAACAAATAATTTGTTCTGAAGCCGAGTGACCTAATTTTACCAAAATATTTACGAAATTATACGTCGAATTTCCAACTTTTGCTTTTAATCAACCCTAGCTCGGGTTTTGGCGCTTAAAATTCGGTTTACACTTTCATTGCTGTCAACGAACGCTTTGCGAGATTGTTGAGATGTTGTCTCGTTTCGCCAGCAATTTATATTAACAAACTTTGAGTTCAATACCTCTCTCCCTTTGCAGGTATTTTGCTGTGCATGTTACATCATAAAATCTAGAGTTTGTCCGGAAAGAGAAGTGTCGTGGTTTACCTATGTACCCGGTGTAACATCATCATCATCATCATCATCATCATCATCATCATCATCTACATCTCAGCCATGAGACGCACACTGCTGAACATAGGCCTCCCCTTTATCATTAAGGGGGGTTTGCCATACGCGCCACGCTTGGCAGGCGGGTTGGCGCGCGCAGTTTTTTTGTTTATTGTTTGTAGGCTTTCGGAAGATGCTGCTGCCCATCTCCCGGTATTTTCCCTTAGTAGACTCCTACTGCAACCACACCAGTAACATGAGGAAACCGAATAATTTTAACAGCGTATTCCTGATCATAATTGAAGACTAATATGTCATACACACTTTCCTAAAATTTGCCTAGTTTCCGAGTTACGATCAATTAAAATAAAACACATTTCTCATTGTTACTCAGCGAAACACGATTTTTAGATGGCGATTTCACCAGTATGGGGCGTAGTCTAAAGACATCTTTTATTGACAGATGTCAAAGTGACAATAAACATTTTGTATAAACTATTTCTTATAAAAAAAATGTAGAAATTCATTTAAACCGATAATTTTACCTATGAGACTTAGTTATTATAGTTTGGCCAGAGTTTGTTCCACTTCAAGCATAGACAGGGAGAATCATACTGTCTTTGTCTAATGCTACTACTTTCACTACTAAAAAGGGATGGGTATAGCATGTTACTCTGACTGTTACTGCGCTTTTGGTTTGCCAGACTATATGTACAAAAGCATTAAAAAAAACGAAAAAAAAATTTTTTTTTTGGCGTTTTTGACATAGTCATATAATGTTTTTTTATTCTATTGACCTCAGAAATGCGTGGTTAAAATTTTGCTGTTTCCTCATCTTACACTTATATGGGTGTTCATACATTCTACGGCACTTTTCTTTCGGAACAAACGATGTGACATTACGGTTTTGTTGTACTTATCGTTTCACGCAAACATAGCTAAGAGCGTTATCACACTTGCGATTTGCGAGCGAGTTTTGTATGGGAGTGAATACGCCGCGAGTTCGCCGCGTACGAGATTTGTATAGAAATCGCTTTCAAATCGCTCAAGTGCGATAAGCCCCTAAGGTAGTATTTTTAATTCTTTTAGTACTTATACTAATAAGATAAACTCTGTGTATCTCAAGAATTTTCTCCTCCACGAGACAGGCATTGTAGTGTGGAGGTCAGTAAAAACTGTAATCGTATTTATTTAATATTTAATTTTTCTCCCAAAAACCGATTTTGTTTTTTTGATTTTGAATTCAGTACTTACAATCATCTGACAACTCCTGCCATACATTGTAAACTACTTTTTTCTACTCGTCGACTTTAATCTGTGTATTAGGTTTTTATAGACTAGACTTAAACCTTACACATTTAAATGTTGGATAGTCTATGGCACTTCCGGGATCATTAAATAAATTTATTAAACAACCCGCCCCTAAACTAAAATAATTTTGAAAAGAGAATGTCATTCACATCTAGGTAAAATGTGTAGAGTTTATACGGAAAGAAAAGTGTCATGGTTTATATGGGAGCTCATACATTGTACGACACTTTTCTTTTCGGACAGACTCAACTTTATAATTTCCGAACGTACTTAATCTGTCAAATTTTCTTCTACTTAAACTTGCTTCTACGTTGTGATTGGATTATAAAAAGACCAATCACAACTACACCGACATCTTGGAAGTAAGTTTAGACACAGTTTATTCTATCCATCTCTTTCTACTACGCACACAATCATATGTATATCTCTTTTCGGTGGTGTCTGTACCACCGAAAAGAGATATACATATATAGTATTTTATACAATAGTGACATAATTAAGCTTTTCAATCTCGTACCTTAATTAGGCCACTCAGCAAGCTTCGTGGCCTAAACGCGGTACTCGACTGAAAAACTCTTGATTATGTCACTATTGTATAAAATACTATATATGACAAGAGCTGTTAGATTAACTACTCAATTAAAATTCTACTTCAAATATATTTTCATTTAGAATACATTTTAAAACTCTTTTGTTTACACGGGAGCGATTATATTTTGTCTCTTGAAATAGCCGATAGCTCATAGTTTACTCGCTCGCGGTGGGACCAGTGCCTTATGGATAAAAAAAAGATTCCCATAATCTGGTCAGCCAACACGAACATCTAGTCATACGGTCAGATATGCTCCGAGATGTGTCCGCAGATATACCAGATATAGGTATTTTACCTATATATCAACAGGTGACCCTCGCGGAAGTTTGGTTTGGGACCCCGACCCGAGCGGACGCATCCCAGAGCCCGTAAAACAATAGACGTCTGACACCAGATGTTACTACAAATCCACCGTCCGCAGAGCCTTAAGTGCGCATACGCAAGCTAAGTCAGCGTGGCCGAACCCTACTTAGTGGCAATTTTGTGAACACTGTGCGTAGTAACCCCAGTATCGTACGGTCGTTAATGTTATTCAAATAGTTATTTAATTTAGTGAGTGTTGTATTTTGAAGTGCTCGTGGTTAGTGGTCACGCCACCAGGGTTGAGAACGCTTCGGCTTCCCGGCAATCAAGTGCAAAGACGTGGTGACGGCCACTTCTGCGTTCTCCACAAGCAAACTCGGTGAGCCCGTTCCTTTTCCTAGCCCATACCACAGATATCTCGTATGAGGACCGAGACCACCCTAGTACTACAGTGGCCTATTTACTCTACCTTACCTAGTTACTAATCTTCCGCGGCTCTCGCCTCAACACTACATAGTGACCTGACAAACCTAACTCGACAACCTACCAAATATCTACTGATCTCTTTACATAGTCGAATTTACCTAACTTATGCAAATCCTCTACACCTACAACCATATGCATGCATCTTGTCCCTGTTTGATTGTCTAAACAGTAAATATATTACGACGTACCTCGAGCATATGCCGACCATACCTCATTTACATGGTCATACTTATACGTGGTCTATGTTTATACGTTTTCCCGACTTCGCGAAAAATAATTTAGTGAATTGCACTCATATATCATTGTGTGATTTGTGCATGTACCAGCCAGTGAAGTGCGTGTACGGATGATCCCGCCTCACGCTTCCAGGCAGTGCCTAAACGTGGGCTAAAATCGGTAGCCTCGGTAACTAGACGAGTAGCCCTCTAAACATGTTCCATGATAATATGTGCTATTTGTGGTAAACGGAATATAGCTTGGCCCTTAGGTACCTACACAATAATGATAGCAGTATTATGCTTAGGGCACAAAGTCTGTCGAAAGCAAAACTTTTTAACGTGAATAACATGCGTGCGCGCACTGTCATGCTTACCAAAACTTACTTATTAAGTAACCAAATATTGTAATCGGATTTCACTTGCATATGTTTCTGCTTGTGTTACAAAATTAGTAATAGGCATGGTTATTTATTGGATTACGAATATAAACGACTAAATAACTACCTACAAATTTATACAAAAAAGCACCGCGTAATTTATTTAAGTAGAGTTAATAATTCTGTGTGTTAATAATCACAATAACCAACGTTCGGGTTGGGTTGAAGGACAGGTAGACGTAGACACATTATTTTGTCCCTTACCAATTATAGGTACATTTGAGAATGTTCATGTAAAGATCTGTAATGCAATTACGTTACAATAGCAGACACCAAGTTAGCGGGCTGCGATCCTAAACGCTGCGAGCGAAGGACGCCACAATCACCACACGTGCACAAGTTCAAAAACAAGCCGGAAAACCAGGAACATCTACAGAGCAGATTGCAGTCACAGTTACAATAGAATATCACAAACAAAACAAAAATGACTAAAACAAACAAGTTGTAAGCTTAAAGAGAAAGATTAAAGGGAACATTGTGCAATTAACTCAGCCATTGAAATTTCTACTGGAAGTACAACTAAAAAAAAAGGTTGTTTGTGCTTTATGGACGTGCCCACTCGATTCCGAAACATGTGCGGAATACCTCCTGCGAAGACAATATACAGCAAAAGGCCATAAACTCGACCGTTTATCGGCTCAGAGTTAGGGCTCCAATGGCGGAAACAAAAAAAGCTTCGTCACTTATACGATTTTGAATATTTAGAAAAGCATAGAAATTAAAACTTGATTAGATATTCCACAACAAAGTAAAGAAATGAAACATGAACAATATCGTATATAGCCAATTCAGATGCATCACGTTTGAAAGAAGCTGGAAATAGTTATTTGTTATACAAGGGGTGAAAGTTGTATTTTACGTGCGAGTGTTATTTGAAACACGATCTAGCGAAAGGATTCTATTATTGACCACGAGCGAAGCGAGTGGTTCAAAAATAGAATCCTGAGCGTAGCGAGTGCTTTAATACACGAGACGTAAAATAACTTTCACCCGTGTATAACACAAAACTTTTCACCTCACTACAGCGAGGAAAATAACAAAAAGGATGCATTTTGCTCGGTTTCCCGTAATTCCTCAGGTGTTTAATACTTCTTCATCACTCGAATCACTAATTTTTATAAAACAACCTAGAAAAACATGCGAATATTTAACGTTTTTTTTTTTTTTTTTTTTCTTTTATGGACTTTAGGCGGTATTGCCTGTAGCCAATGTCAAGTATAAAAAGGCGGGAAATAAGAGCTTGTAAGATTCAATCTTTAGGTACAATGCATGGTACAATGTCTTCAATCGATAAGTATTTTGTTTAATCAAATAAGTTTTAGGCAACGTTGTTCGGTAGAAGTGGCATAAGCCTTGTTAGTTGCTATTTGTAGAGTGATAGCTCCCTACAAATGGCTCGAGGAGGCTACAGGTTGTTCTGAACCAATCAATGGTTACACGCCTTTTAAGACTAATTCTTCATTATCCGCACACTTGTTCGTTAGATCACCGCACAATAAGCTATCTATATTACACACTGAACCACGAAAATGAACAAAAGACAAATAATTAATCCTAACGAGCTGCGACCATGATGAGCTCAACCCATAGACCTCAATTTAACGTTGATATGATGGATGAATTGAAATGAAAAGTTTTGACGTAAAAGGTTCTATTAAATGTCAGATGCGTTTTGTTCGTACGTAGACTTATTCGGCTGTCAGAACAATTTATCCGTTTTTACAAAAAGAATGAAGATTTAATGTTGAATGCTGATATTTATGAATTAAAATAAAGTTGTAAGAGTGTATTAAGTGTTTTTACTCGATGCAATTCATTAATTGCGATGTTAAAAATTCTGCACTTTTAACGTTTTACGTTTTGTTAGCTGTCAAATGTCACTTAAGCCACTTGTCACTTATGTCAAAACTCTTTCACCACATGTGGATAAAAAGCGATTTTCACAATAGATATTAAACAAACAAAAAGGGCTTTCCGAGCTAGTGAGGTGAAAAAACTACTTGCTTTAATTGCAAAGTTCCTTATTTTGTGCTTATTTACTTATGTCTTCAGCAAGTAAAGAGTAACTATACTCTGTACTTTTAGGTATTTAAAAAAACGTAAACAAACCATTAAAAGGGTAATTTATTGGGCATAGGTTTTGGTTCCTGTTAAATTTTCAATTTTAAAAAATAACAGGTTACAGATTCGTTCCATCCTATTTCAGCAACCTGTAGTTACGCTGGATTTTATGATATATATACACATATATAAATTTACCCAATTATTTATATCACATTAAATGATTAATAATTTTTTATAGTAAATTGCCTCATAAAAAACACCCAATTTTGCAGATGTGCAAAACGCAAGGTTATAGTTATGAGGATAAAATACGACTAGATTACAGAGTACCGTTTTTAGTGTAGCAACACGTACCTTGTGTCACTTTTTAACCGACTTCAATTCCATTGAGGAAGGAGGTTCTGCATTCGGTTTGGTGTTTTTTTTTTATGTATGTTCACCGATTACTCCGAGACCCGTGGTCCGATTTGAGTAATTCTTTTTTTGTTTGAAAGGATCTACATCCAAGGTGGTCCCATATTAATATGGTGCTGTTCTGATGATGGGATCCATGAGGAATTGAGGGAACTCCTCAATTTTTAAAGGCACATGTATGGTGATTTGGGTGTTTTCTTAAGCAACTCAAGCATTTTCTCAAGAAAACCATCATTTCGATGCAGTGGACCTGATGATGATGATTGTTTTGATGATAATGATGAAGATTTTTTTATGCAGGATGTTCAGCGATTACTCCGAGACCCGTGATCCAATTTGAATAATTCTTCTTTTGTTTGAAAGGAACTACCTCGAAAATGGTCCCACATTTACCTGGTGCTGTTCTGATGATGGATCCATGAGCAATTGAGGGAACTCCTCAATTTCTAAAGGCACGTGTATGGTGATTTGAGTGTTTTCTTAAGCTACTCAAGCATTTTCTCACGAAAACCGCCAATATGATGGAGTGGTCCTGATGAAGATGATTGTTTTCGTGATAATGATGAAGATTGTTTTATGTAGGATGTTCAGCGATTACTCCGAGACCCGTGGTCCGATTTGGACAATTCCTTTTTTTTTGTTTGATAGGAACTACTTCGAAGATGGTCCCACATTAACCTGGTGCTGTTCTGATGATGGGATCCGTGAAGAATTGAGAGAACTCCTCAATTTTTAAAGGCACATGTATGTTGATTTGGGTGCTTTCTTAAGCAACTCGAGCATTCCCTCTTGAAAACCACCAATTTGATAGAGAGGACCTAATGATGAAGTCCACATATGATACGTGGACCCTTCCTTAGATAGAATGGGTGTATTATGAAGTTTTTTATATATCTTTACCGATTGTTCCGAGACTTTTTGTCCAATTTTGATAAATATATAACCATCAAAATGGAAAAATAAAAACTTTTTACAAAAAAAAGATAAACCGACTTCAAAAAGGATAAAATGAATCATTATAATTATTTATATGCGTTACCGACTGATATGTTTGAAGTCGGTGCCAAGCCACAAATTACAAAACCGGTCAAATCAGCTTTAAGTGTGAACATTACAAAACATCGGTACTAATAATGCAAAGGTGAATGCGATTTCATGTGTTACATTTTCATGTCTAAACTACTAGTCCTATTTTGATGAATAGCGACAACGATATATATATTCTGATACACGTCTGCTTTGTCAATAATCAGAAAAAGGCGGCAAATAGAAAAAAAATGTAGACGCGTAAGATTGACCTTCCATATAAAATTTGAATATCGTGCCTTTTTACTGACACGGCGTGTGTATGGTACATGTGAGTATAGAAAAAATAAACTATCAATTGAATTCCTTTTTACTTCGGATTAAACCTTAGATGAAGAAGGATAAATAATTCAAATCGAACCACGGGCTTCGTTCGACATACGGATAGTCCCAACAATGTGTTAACAAACAAACATAGGACGCATGATTATACTTTCTGTACCTACTTGCCTTACAGTTAACGCATGGTCGAAAGGAATGTATATCTACGTGCGATTCATACCGTATTAGATTAGTTATGTAGTAAAAATAACAATTCACTGAACACATCGCCTCGTTCGTATTAACTCTTCCAAATTTGGCTTGGCACCGACTTCAAACATATCAGTTGGTAACGCATATAAATAATTATAATGATTCATTTTATCCTTTTTGAAGTCGGTTTATCTTTTTTTTTGTAAATGTATGCAGGTTTCTTCACGGTGTTTTCTTTCATCAAAGTCAAAGACCGACTGATAAACTCAGTGGTACGGTCGGGGTTCGAATCTTCCGGATTGAAAGACATCTTACCACAGTTACCACCAGGCTACCAGTGCTTATGGGTAAGATGTCTTTCAATAGTACATTAATTACTTTAAATAATATACGTAATTATAATATTTAAGGTTATTAACATAGGTAATAATTATATCACTCGAAAAAGGTTCTTAACCCCTGAATCTGTCATTTTTGACAGCTGCTGTTTGTTTACGTTTTTTTAAATACCTAAAAGTACAGAGTATAAGTGATCGTCAACCACACACCATTCCACATAGGAATCGAATAATGAATTGTGCGTGTAACTTATAGTGTAGCCAATTTTAATAAGCAATATAATACTTATGATACTTGTTTCTGTGAAGTGATCCAATATTTAGTGCCAAGTGTTAAACTGTGTTATACTCATTATTTTTTTTACGGTAGATTATAGGTGTGAACTTTGGTTCGTGATGTTGTAGTTATAACTATAATGAAGTTACATATCTCAGTGCTTCAAGTATCTCGGTGCACGCCGTCTTCAATGCTGATATATACGGTGGGCTAGTGTGTATGTTATAACAACCAAGGAACCTAGGCGGTAAATTAATCAAGTTCAAGTCACGAGAAATAGGTACCTACCACCTAGGCACACGCACTACAGCAGCGGACAACAGATGAGCGGCAATAAGACCTGACGTAACAAAGCCATCCGTAATGCTGAATTACTGAATTCAAAAATATTGTATAAAATCGAGTGCCGTACAGCAAGATTAATGTATATAGGTAATGCGGCTTGAAGTCTATTTATCTCATCTTCAACAGATCGCAGCTAAGGAAAAACGAACGTACATACGAGTAATATACTAAAGGACATGTTAGGCGTATGCAAACAACCTCTCAATCAAAAATAGACACACGAGATCCTGGAAGGCAAGACGATAACAAAAAAAAACTACCATGGACAATGCTAACCATGCAGAAATGCGACCATGGACACATTTTCGGACGACTTAACTGCACCTGCTATATACAGCCAAAAAGTGGTAGCTCAAATAGACATAGATCCCTGAAGCAGGATATCACACGTTACACAGACTAAAGACCGCCGTACGGGAAATCCATTGCTCAAAACAGGGAAAAGTGAACCAAGTGTATAAGCAATCGGAACAGACACGGAATATAAACCAAGGGAAATATACGAAAACGAGACCGCAAATGATCAGAACGTCGAGTCGTCATTGAAAAAAACGTTACAAGCACATTCATAAAATATCGCAGTCTTTTTCCTGTCGTACATATTTACACACTTATCTATTTATTTTTTCCCTACTCTGGGTACGATGCTGGTATTCGGCCTGGTTCTTACTTTCCTATCTATCCTCTCCTGACTGCACAAGCCCTACACACCCATCCTGTATTTTTGACTCGCCGGTGCCTCGGGCAGGAGGGTCTGCTGAACATGCCGGGGTGGCTGACGACGGAAAGATCACAAGAAAAGGCGCGGATACACGTCCTATTTCGGAGTGGGCTAATCTGGACGGAGGTTGTTAACCTGCCGTACTATACACCGCCGACCGATGGGCCTGAACCGTACCAGTACGTGCATCTGAGCATTGTCGCTGAGTCTCTCCGTCCCTCCCTCCCTTGTATGACCACGCCTCTGAGTCCTTGCAGCAGAACTGCTGGCTGGCCGAGTCAGTTAACGGTAACGGTAACGGTATATCAACAGGTGACCCTCGCGCGGGCAGCTTTCTCGCACAAAGGATTGCCATTGCAATACAGCGCGGGCATGCTGCCTGCGTGATGGGAACCCTACCGAAGGGCCCCGGTTTAGTGGTAAGTTTTTAGTATTTTATTTTTAAGTTAGGTTTTTAGTTTTAGTTAGTTTATTTTAATAGTAGTTTTAATTTTATACATTATTATGTTATTTAAGTTTTATTATGAATAAACTTAGTTTTACCTATACGTTCCCGCATGGTTCCCGCTATGGAATTGTGAGCTGATTTGTTGACCGGACACATCTGCCAGGTAGATCAGATGGGCAAATCTGTAAAGTACTTATACATTGTGTAAACTAATACGGGCGATAAATTAAACTAGACATAGAACTCATTAGTGTAATCATCAATTAAGATGTTTTTTTAAGTTACACTTAACTGTGACCCAATAATTATTTTTTGAATTTTTTATCAGTAACAACGTACTGTAAACATGGTATAACTGTTAACGTTTAACGCGAATGTTTGCATTACATTGCGGGTCGAATTATTTTGTAAGTATGGATAAAAATTTAACTGCAATTCTAAGTAAAAGTTACATAATTACATTTCTTATGTTCTATACTAATCACCGTTAAGAGATTCGTATTAGATTTACACACTGTATAGGTATAGTTGAATTATCGAGAGCGTGGAATTGCATATGTAGTGGTTGTACCGTGTTGTGCCTCTTTGTGTGCGGATTCAAATATAGAATGCCTGTACACAAACAATACTACTACATATGCAATTCCACGCTCTCGATAATTCATCTATAGCTCATAATGCTAGTTGTAATGAAAGCACGAGGCCTATTCTACTTAATTTTAAAATATGTTTAAAATTGTAACTGTATTTGTTATTGTTATCTTATTATGGCTATGACACGGCACGACTTGCATTTTATTATCGCGCGCAAGATGCCAAATGAAATGTGGGAGGCGATTTTTGAGATTCGAGCGCTCGAATCTGACATTTAAAACTCTGAATAAAACGATGAAATGATAGTTTAGAAATAACAGGAATAGGAATTTAAAGACATGATTATTTAAACTATTAATTTCATGCGTCACTTATGGCGACTAACTTTTGCGTGCGATTATTTTCGACCTTAACTTTTTTGAATTCGATCGATTCGACCGGCTATTGCGCGAGCCAATGAGCGATCGTTTCCAGATCATTAAGATTTTAAAATTTAATATTCAAAATGAAAAAAGAAAATGAAAAAATGAAAAATAATTTATTGGTCACAATCATTGTGTTTCGAAATTGAGAAATTCAAAACACGCGTGAAACCTCCGAAGTCATCTAATGTTGCCAGTAACATATAATTAGATATTACCTATCGCTAACCCAATATTATAGGGTTCTATGTTTCACTTTTATCGAATTGAAATTAGAACGAAGTGTAAATTTAACTACTTACCCTAAATATGTTATACTGAACCCTATAATATTGGGCCAGCGTTATGTCAAATTAAATACTAACCGGTTATTACAACAGTACTACTTATCTTATATTACTATCTTATTTAATGGTTCGTCTTTTCCCATTGACATCAGATTAAACCTATAGATAAATAAACTATAAGTTTACTTACAGCTGAAATAATTGCCAGCCAATTAGTCGGAGAAGATTATCCGACGATGTGAATAATTTGTGCTCAAGCTATGTACCGTTTATTATGTGGTTTCCTCATAACGAGCGCCTTATTCCCGAACGCTTACCTATTTCACGCATCAAAATGGAATCAAAAACGGTCGATTTCACGGTTTGATATTTTTTAGACACAATACAATAACAATACAATATTATTTATTGTTCACTTGGCAAATTTATCCGGGCATATGGCAGCTTTTAATGGGTGGAGGTCAGAGTGACAGATCAACAAAGTTTTTCAGTTGAAATTAAAAGTAATACCAGAATAGATAAGAACTGTCGTGGAGCACTTCGTCCATAAATAGATAGCGTATAATGTGGAGTTTAAGGAAGTAAGTGAACATATCGAACAAGTGGGACCTTTTTGTCTGCACATTTAACTTAACTCAATATTGCCGCCGTTCCAAACTTTGTCTGAATTAACTAAATATTGTGAGCTGCTGTAAAAATGCACTAATAATAAATTTATGATAAAGTAAACATGATTGGATATGGCAGCTAGACTAGACCACCACGGTGCCGCCACCTGGTGTAAAATTTCCGGAAATCATCATTAAACATAGGTGAAATACTATAGTACATTTCGATATTAGTGCGGAAATAGGCGAGTGGCAAGACTCGGGACGAGTGAAGAATGACATTTACGCACGATTATCGAACGACGTTTTTTAATACGTTGCGAAAAAATTATAAAATTGTCAATTATTCACTTTGAGGTTACTTTAGTACATGTATCCGAACGCTCCGCGCGGTGCGGTGCGGCGCTGTGATTGGCTGTCTGTCACTGCCATTAGCTGTGATTGGCTGGAAAAGTAAAAAGCACTAGTGCGCGATATCAAACTTTCCGCACGCTAAACCACTACAAGAAAAGCACTTTTTTGAGCAACTGTATTAAAAGTGTTTTTTTTTAAACTGGGCGATAATGATGTTGGATAGTTGAGCAGTTTTTCTACAGTCAATGAAAACAAGAAAACCAAACTGGCACCAGCCTGCTTAAGAAATACCTATTCTGACTCGACGCTGCATATGTTTAATTTAATAAGTTTACTGTATTTTGGTATCCGAATATGGCAACAGATGTCAGATAAGCTCATCTACAATAATTATGTCGGAAGCCTTCTGATAATTAGATACGAGTAAGTACCTACTAGTATATAGTGAATTATGTATTAAGTAACTACTTATTTTGACGAAATATAACTGAGTCCGTTTCCTTCGTTAGTTAAACTAGAATAAAGATTTGTAAAATTGGACCATATAGACGGAGAGCTGGCCACGTCAGATATGACACAATAATGAGAGCGACGAAACCCCTCTCGTTAGTTTGCTATACTATGCTTATTTCTAGATCCGGACATCTGGCAGCTGTAAAGTGGTGGAGGTCAAAGAATGCAAATAACTCGAAGAAAACAAATCCTAGATTTCTGGATTTGATCCAATATTATGAAAAATTATGTAATTAATTAGATTGTATCATATCCAAAAGTTTCGACTGGGGGAAGTAGTGCCAAATGATGTATAATGTATTTTTTGGTTACTCGCCTACTGTTTTTGTTTCCGCAATAATACACAATGTTTTTTGTTCTAATGTTAAAATATAGGCCCTGTTCTCTATAAATGACACAACTTCAGCAGTTTTTATCTGTTTTGGTGTTACTTTTTTCCAACTTAAAAACTTTGTTGGTCTGTCACTCTGATCTCCACCCATTAAAAGCTGCCAGATGCCCGGATCTAGCAATAAGGATGGTTACGCAATCTAACTGGACTGGTTACAAAACTCTCATTATTGTGTCATATCTGACGTGGCCAGCTCTTAGACAATAGTCATGATATATTTCAGTCCATAAAAAAAAAAACTTAAAACAAAAAAATCGTTTAGTTTCGTACTATTTATGCTAGTGGTGGGTTACAACACTTAAAATGCAATTTGCAGCGTTTTCTCATAAAACAGGCGTCAACGGCTCGGGACATTTTTTTTTCACGAAACAGGTACAAGTATGACGCTCCCATACATTGTTAACAGCCTAGTGCAAACTTTGCGTAAACCGACTCTAACCTATATTTTAACATTCCAGTCTAATTTTCACACAATTACATTCATTAAGCCGACGGGCACGCGTGGTCCTCATAAAGAAACTCCCGCATACCGCCTCTGCTTTACCTAAGAAACATAATGGAATTTACATAAATATTCCTGGGTTCCAGGGATGCCACATACCGTTATTTTTAGCTATTTTCGCTGATTGTTGCCAAAGGTTTCATTTGTTCAACAAGTTGCCTGTAGAATTGAGATCTATTTTAAATGCCAACGCCTTCAAGTCTGAACTGAAACGGTTTCTTTTGAAAAAACGTTATTATTCTGTGTCTGAATTCGCGGAACCTAATGCTATTGTATGTACCTAATTATAATTATAAAAAAAAAAAGATTTATTCATGTCAAATCAAGCTGTTATACACGTATAAATTGAACTGTTTATTTGGAAATGTATTTATTTATTTATTGAATTGTTTTGACATTGAATATTTGGACATTATTAATTTTGTATTCTATAATTTTATCATAGACTAGGTAAATTATGTTTTTTTCTGTTGTATATTTCTTCTGATTTATCTTGGTTGTTAGGTTAAGTTCTATGTTAAGTTAAGATTATTGTAATATTCAACACAATATGTATTGTATGGAATAAACAAAAATGAAAAAAATGAAAGGTTAACGCTACAGGGAAAGAAAAAAAAAAACAACTATACTAGGAAAACTACTTTACTATATCTTGAATTCAATAGAACTATGTAAGTATTTGAACATTAATACGCACAAATCCTACTTATACCAGAGACTATAGGGATATAGACGACCACAGCCTAAGAACTTTTTGAAGCGTATGTAAATTGCGTCATATATGTCAAAGCCACCTAATGATACCGAATATGTAAGAGAAATGTCACCTGCACTGCTACTCCACCTAGTAGCTACTAGTGTACGACTAGTACGCTATTTGTTACTAGAGTAGCTGTGTAGGTGACATTTCTCTTACATTTTCGGTATATTTAGGGGTCTTTGACATAGATGGCGCAATTAACTTGAGCTTCAAAAAGTTCTTAGGCTGTGGCGGTCTATATCTCTATAGTCTCTGTTTATACTATGTGAACAATCGTCCCAGAATTCATTAGATTTTCTCGTTCAGATTACCTACAGTATTTTGGTATCAAATGGTCTTGGACGAGATTGTATGTGCGTGTTCACGCTCTTTTTTGGGCCTGTCCAAGCTGAGTACCGTAAAATGGGGTGACTTTAGGAAATTTTTAGAGCTACTTTGATAGATTTCAAATGGTCATAAAAGCGGAATTATTTACAATTTTCTCAATCAATATTGGTAAATGGCTAGAATATTATACATTCTTACATTTCACTACACGTCTAGAGATTGAAAATCCATACTTTACCGATTAAGTCGATTTTTTCAAAGTCGCCCCTGTATTTTTAAAGTCACCCCGTTTCACGGTACCTGAAAACCAAAATTCGATGTTCCCGTAAAATTTTTACAGGTTGTATTTCGGTAGATTTTTTGGATTTTTTTTAATGGTGAAAATTGGCTTAAAGGACTGAAGCGCTATCATGGTCTATGGTGCTCTAAGCTATTGTGAGATCGCTAACATATTGTATACTTAGTACAACTCATAAAGCCAGTACTTAGGTAAATATCCTTTTTAAAATCATCATCATCATCAATGTTGTCATTTGATAAATAACAACATTGTCCATATTTTATTTGTGAAAAGCGTATTTTTAAAACAATTCTTTGCCATTCATTGTGTATCAAGAAAAACGTCTGCTAACAAAACCACAATAGGTTAATGCTAGGTGTCACCCTAAGACGCATTATAAAAATATGGTAGAGACATTCACATTCACAACCATCAGGTAAGCTTCAGTAGATCAGTTGGTCAGAGCGATGGGCATTTTCTACTTTCCTTTATTTCTAAACATTGCCATTTTCTTTTTCGTCACCAGGCAACATCGCCCTTAGGGCGAGTTATATGAATATGACACGCGTCACATACTTGTTTAATATAATTTGAGACACGCAGAGACAGGAATCACAAACAATTTGTTCCGGCCACTCTTTGTGAGACTTCATTTCCAAGCTAACGGCTTTTGTGAAATATATTCATTTTGTGCTTTGGAATTTTCAATGGGCTCTCCTTTCATGTGTGTAATTGAGTCGTTGTGGAAAGGTCGTATCTTGCGGCTGTTTTGAATAAAGTACGTAGGTACAGTTAGTTAATTGTTGACAGTTGGAAATCAATGTAGTACAGTCACCGGCAATAGTATCTTCCTACACGAAGGTTGCAAAAATATGTGACATGCTCTTATTTGTGGGGCCATAAGAGCGTGTCACATATTTTTGCGGCCTTCGAGTAAGAAGATACCTACAATTGCCGGTGACTGTACAGCAGTGGCGGCGCGTCCATAGAACACGATTCCCGTCGGCTTGCCTAAGTTTCAGGCGCCTGAGCAGTTTTCCTACAGCTCATGAAGAAATTTTAAGTCTAATTCGGCACCGGCTGGCCTAAGAAAAATGTTGACCCTCCGCCACTGCTGTACAGCCATCTTTTCTAAGGCATTCTGTCACAGTTTATTTGATTACTTGATTATTGTGATATAGGGTCCAAAACGTTTTAGTGTTAGTTTTAGTTCTGTATAGACATTATAAAATAAATGGACTTTAAAACCTAATTTCCTTGTTAAATTCTTATTAAATATGTAAGTAGGTGCAAATCTTCTTTTTTTTAGAATCCGTATGGCAAAAGCACTACGATGTACCCAAGTCATTAACTTTTATGTTGTACACAGAAAAGTTGCCCGATTTCCTTAATTTCGTCCAATAAGGAATTAGATGAGGAAATAGATTTAGTTTTACTCGTCGGTGTAATGGAACTAGGTTTCTAGGTGCTCTTGTTTTAAGTCTGTGCGAATATTACGAGTAGACTAGGTTACGAGATTAGGGTGAGAGGTCTAGACAGCAATCCATCTTGATAATTTATAGTGCCATATATGTGTGCTGATTTACAAAGATGTTAAAAGGTAAAAATACACGATATTTTTTAGTTTAGATACTAAAGTATTTAGAAAATAGGAAAAACAAAATCAGCTGATGCAGAATGGATATCGAACAGAATATCGTTGCATTATACTTTACCTACAGGATGATTTCGGATAGTAGAAGAGCCCATGATACTGAACGTAGTTCGATAAGTTTCTTAGATCCTGAACTTAAATTAAGTATATTTTTCAAAGATGTGTCTTAATTCTGGAGCTCCAGTTCTGAGATAATCGATAGTTATTTTTTATCTTTCTGATTACATAAACCTACATTAAATTATTTTTGTACCCTGAGACACCGCATTATTGATGCACCTGTGTGTCATCTAGGAAACTTAGTTTAGCTAGTTTAACTAGGTTTAGTGTCGTGGGCTTATACTAGGAGTCGTGGAGCAAGAGCACTAGACACGACCCAGAACTGAATGTAATTAATCAGTCATTAATATTTAACAACAATTTTTTTAAATAATTTTTCATAATATATGTCTACGATCTGCATACTAACACAAGAGAATTATTAAGTATATCGCATACGGTGGACGTTGGACAGTCAGTACAAAAGAGGAAAATTTCCACTGTAAGCATATTATTCACCATGTCGCTAAGGGCATATATCCCGTACTCGGTCGGTCACTACAAAAAGATTTCCCAAAGCCCATAAATTATTGGAGCACTCGGACGGAGCCATAAACAAAGTGCGCGATCGAGTGTTACCAAGTTTTAAATTAACACCCGAATTTCCACGGAGATATATGGGATAATTGTTGGCAATACCGCAAGTCAAGCCTTTCAATGAGACTGTAAAATAAAAATAAAAATATAATGATGATAATGATAACAAAGTAAACAAGTTCATAACTGTATCACCCTTAGAGCATTCAACCCGAGAGTGGCCATGACCATGTTCTATACAAAAAAAGTCTGCCGACTTTTGTGGTTGAGGGGAACGTCAAATGTATGGCTATTCGTACCTAACGTACTCGTAAGTCCAACTAGCCACGTTAGATAGATAGACGGCAGTCCATACAATAAACATGACCACTGGTCATAAGTTTTGGTAGAGGGGTACGCCTGTCAATGACTACGTGAATGTTTCGTGTCACCTTATGATGACGCCTGGCCGAGTTAACTAGTTTGATTTATAATGCCATACAAATATGATTCGTTCCCTTTGAAGACCAACGAACGATATAAGGTCCAGTTATTATACTTTATGATTATGACAATGACAAACGTCAGTCAGCGCTTTTGAAGAGTGCAGCCCGTGGAGCATACAGATTTAACAAGCTACGAGTTCCGACTACATTATGTAAAATATAATCTCTAGGTATTTTAGAGGTCTATTCAATTCTTTTTTTACCATGACGGTGGCCAACAAGCATATTGTCCGCCTGATGGTAAGAAGATACCATAAGCCTATGGACGCTGGCAACTCCAGAGGTATTGTGTGCATTTATTTTTGGGTTGGATTTAATTTGGTATTGAGCAGGCTTGACTTCCGTAACCGTTTTGGAGCTTACTTTGGAGGTCCTGGGTTTGAATCTCGGTAATGGAATTTATTTCGGGTTGATTTTCTTTTGTTATTTATTTTGTAATTAGTGAGTTTTGCTTGTCACCTGTCGTTATAACGTCGCCTAGTACCTATAGTACAATATTTGTTTCGTTTGGTGCCAATTGATCTTCTATAAATTGCCCTCATTACTAGCATAGATGAATTATCGAGAGCGTGGAATTGCATATGTAGTAGTATTGTTTGTGTACAGGCATTCTATATTTGAATCCGCACACAAAGAGGCACAACACGGTACAACCACTACATATGCAATTCCACGCTCTCGATAATTCAACTATACCTACTGCAAACATTTGGCTTACCGTAATCGCAATCTCCATGGATAGCGACAAGAATTACATGACCCAGCCACGATTGGTCGTGTACAATTGCGCCCCTTGAATTAAACCTTTACCGCTAGCAGGTCTTCTAGAGTCTAACAGGTCTGTATTTCATACAGAAGTCTGTATGAAATACTATTATATTATTCTGTGGTTTTAGTCACATTGGCAAACAGATGTAGTTTTTACATAGGATATTTTATATTTTTCCTTTTTGGTAGATATTTAATTGTGTGACTCGATGTAGACTCGACTACCTTCATTCAATCACGTTGAAATATTAAATTCAAATAAAAACAGATTTTAGGTTCGCGAATATTCAGGCTTACTTTACTTATACAACTGTATGTGATTTTACAATGATGAAAATTGCACATTCACGTCTAAATACTATTCGCATCGGACCATTATCCTAGTGTATAGTAGTCTAAGAGCTGGCCACGTCAAATATGACACAATAATGAGAGCAACAAAACCCGTCTGTTTAGATTGATGTACTATTCTTATTGCTAGATCCGAGCATCTGGCAGCTTTTAATGGGTGGACGTCAGAGTTATAGACTAGAAAAAAATTTGAATCGGAAAATAGGTAAAAACTGCCGAAGTTGTCTCAGTTATAGAAGACAGGACGTAGATTTTCAAATCAGAACAAAAAACATTGAATATTATTGCAGAAACATAAACAGTAGGCGAAAAACTATCAATTACCTACGTTATACGGTCGTTTGGCACTATTCCTCAAACAGAAACCATTAGCAATTATATAATCTCTTCTTCTTCTTCTTCCTCCTAGCGTTTATCCCGGCTTGGGGTCCGCTTGACAACCTAATCCCATAAATTGGCGTAGACACTAGTTTTTACGAAAGCGACTGCCATCTGACCTTTCAACCCAGAGGGGAAACTAGGCCTTTTTGGGATTAGGTCCGGTTTCCTTACGATGTTTTCCTTCACCGAAAAGCGACTGGTAAATATCAAATGATATTCCGTACATAAGTTCCGAAAAACTCAGTGGTACGAGCCGGGGTTTGAACCCGAGACCTCCGGATTGAAAGTCGGACGTCTTTACCGCAAGGCTACCAGCGCTCTAAGCAATTATATAATCTAATTATTTATATTATTTCTCATAATATTGCATCAAAATCAGAACTCTAGGATTATTTTTCATGAATTGGTTTGCATTCTTTTACCTCCACCACTTTACAGCTGCCAAATGTCCAGATCTATAAATAAGCATAGTGTAATATCTGACGTGGCCAGCTCTCCGTCTACAGTGCGCTAACTGTACCCTCCAATCCACATGAACTACGGCCACTATTTCCCGAGAAACCACCTATTTTCCCCATTTTCGCGGAAACAATGGAACTCTAGTACTAAAACGTTGCAAAAGTAGCGGTACAGAGCTGTTAGATACCCTTTTGTTTACTTGAATGTAGGTGCTAACCGTATTAATCACAATTAAGGCGAACATGCACGCTAGTTTTAGCTTTTTAGCATAAACACGTGCTTATGATGGGCCGCGGTTAGGTGTTATGATTATGAAGGGAAATAAGTGGGAAAATAAATAAGTATTTGGCAACTAACGCAGTATTTGATAGTATGTGAGTCAATATACGGATTAGCATATAGTGTATTATAAACTTATATGGATGCCATATAGGAAGAAGTGACCTAGGCCTCCAGGGTCCAAGGTTGGGATCGAACCAACGTCTTCTTGACCAAAATACGACAAGAAGATTGCATATGCTTCTGTGACCCAGGTGGCCAAGTAAAGGCATCTGCCGCGAATGCAGAAGACGCTGGTTCGATCCCAGCCTTGGGCCTAGGTCACTTTTTCCTTTGTATATGACATCTATATAAGTTTATAATTTATATTATAGTAGTGTGACTATTTAAAATAAACAAATCAAAATATTTAGGTATTAAAAATAATTTGATTTGTTCTTCAGTCATAAAATGTATTTTAAAAACATATTAATAGATATTTACTGTGCTGCTCTGTTGCACTGGCCAGGCGAATTTCGTCGAAATATATGAGAGAATTTCCTCTACTGACTAAGTTTACTGTATGTATTATTCGTTTTTTATTGTAATTTAGTTAATTTGAAATTTAAGATATTAAAAGAAATACCTTTCAATAAAACTATCACGTTTCACTTAAAATTGCACGCTTGCTGATCTAATTGTTATTTTATGTTTAATTTTATGTGTCTACTTGTCTTAAATTAATTTTAAATTTTAATTCTAATGTTATTATTAATTAATATTTCACTAACATTTATGGATCAATGTAGATCTGAAATAAATGAATTTTATTATTTTTTTTAATAATTGTTTGGTTTTTTTAATTGCAATGCTTTAGTTCCAGTACAAATTCAGCCTAAAAATACTTTACGGCGCATATGTATATCCATTCCGGCAACTAACACATCTTTGTAATATTTACATAACATTCCATTTTGGCTTCTAGACGCCGAGAAATCACGAAACAATCAAGCTGAGATTAACCATCTAACATTGTAAGGGCTTCTTGTACTAAAGCAATTAATTATTGGATCTGATTCTACGGAATCACTTTTGTCTTTGGAGTCGAAGGATAAACGGCATTACGATTCTGCTGTGAAGTTAGTTACAGTATTTTTTCTACTCGTCGACTTTAATCTGTGTATATGGATTTTATAGACCAGACTTAAACCTTACACATTTAAATGTTGGATAGTCTATGGCACTTCCGGGATCATTAAATAGATTTATTAAACAACCCGCCCCTAAACTAAAATAATTTTGAAAAGAGAATGTCATTCACATCTCGGCAAAATGTGTAGAGTTTGTCCGGAAAGAAAAGTGTCATGATTTATATGGGAGGTCATACATTGTACGACACTTTTCTTTTCGGACAGACTCAACTTTATAATTTCCGAACGTACTTAATCTGTCAAATTTTCTTCTACTTAAACTTGCTTCTACGTTGTGATTGGATTATAAAAAGACCAATCACAACTACACCGACATTTTGGAAGTAAGTTTAGACACAGTTTATTCTATCCATCTCTTTCTACTACGCACACAATCATATGTATATCTCTTTTCGGTGGTGTCTGTACCGCCGAATAAGCCCAGATACAATACAATACTTCCGGTTTGAAAAATAGTGTTTGACGTTTGATTGGGAAAAATTTAGAAAGAATGAAAGAAAATCAATTCTTACCTTAATACTCGTAGAAAAAGTATTGTATACAATAGTGACATAATTAAGGTTTTCAATCTCGTACCTTAATTAGGCCACTCAGCAAGCTTCGTGGCCTGAACGCGGTACTCGACTGAAAAGCTCGCATGTCACTATTGTATAAAATACTATTGTGCAACAGTTACATAATAAGGGTTCTTAAAGTCGAGGGTCGAAGCTACAAAATGAGGCGAAGCCGAATTTTGTAAAAACAGACCCGAGAATTTTAAGAACTAATTATGTACTGTTGCATACAATAGTTTATTATTAAATTAGCATAATTATATATTACGGATCACAAGTATTTTATAATAATACTAATTAAATAATACAGCATATTAGGAGACTACTAATAAAAATAATAATTATGTGCTAAACCTATAACGCTTTAATTTAAGTACTTAGTACCTAGTTACTTCTAGAAACGAAACATAATGAGAAACATAATAACTGATGATTCGCATTCAATACTTAGTATACATATGTACATTTAATAAATAACTTGATTTATTTATTTTAAGTAGATACACTACTATATCCATTACCAAAACGTACCATTTTAATATATTATGTGATGTGATAATTCCGAATTATAAATGGACTAATTTAAAAAAAAAATGTAATTTTTAGTTGTCGGTATTGTCGTGTAACTTAGATTAAGTATGTACTTTGACGATACAAAAGTGATTGTAAAATCCTACTTGAATAAATGATTTTTTACTTTTACTTTACTTTACCCAGCCCTGATGGGCACCGGAGGCCTAAGTCACTTTTATCTTTGTGTATGACATGTATATAAGTTAATATTATACATAAGTTTTCTTCCAGTAAGTTAGCGGTTACGTAGTAAATTTAGTTAAATTAGTTGGTAAATTTATCACCGAGACGGAAGCGCGGAGTCGGGTAGCTCCCCAGTTAGTCATTTCACGGGTGATAGTGTTATGTTTACTAATTAGCTTATATAAGTACGTGCAATGTACAGCAATGTACACATTTCGAGCATGTACTGCCAGGAATGAATATACAGACTATACAGAGCGCATCAACAGCCAGACAGAAGTAGCAATGACAATATTACTCGTAGGTATTTTCGATATCTAGCTAAGGCGACGGTATCCCGTTCAGTTTTCGAAAAAAATAGCAATAATAATATACTATGAAATTAAGAAAGGTCTTCTAAAGACCATTTTCACATCGCGGCACAGGCTCTAGTGGCTGCCCTTACAAACTGTTTGAAAATATCCTCTCATTATACATATACATATAACCATATACATATAATTATAGCCGTGTGGTGCCGGCTTAGAATAGCACTACCCCATTGCATCCTGTGGGTGTCATAAGAGGCGACTAAGGGACTATGACCGGAGGGCGGGCAGCAGCGCACTCCGTGTAACAAAGCCATCCTACTGCGATCGCCAACCCGCATGCCAAGCGTGGCGATTATGGCATTTCCCCCCCATGAATGTTAAAAATAAGCCCAGGCCCCTAGTGCCCGGCAGTCCTGCGCTTCCTGGCTCCGGTAGCGGCCAGAGAAACAGGGCAAGGGGTGCTAAAAATCACCGGTACCTATCCGGCTACCACACCAAACAACAACTGGCCCTGGCAACATATAACACGCGTACACTGCGGACCGACGAAAAGATATTGGAACTAGAGGAAGGATTGAGCAAGTTGCGATGGGACATAGTAGGGTTATCGGAAGTCCGAAGAGAGGGGGAGGACACGATAACTCTCAAATCCGGCAACTTGCTCTATTTCCGGGAGGGCGATCAACAGTCCCAAGGAGGTGTCGGGTTCCTCGTCCACAAGTCCCTCGTGAACAACGTGGTGAAGATCGAGAGTGTGTCGAGCAGGGTAGCGTACCTTATACTCAGAGTATCAAAAAGGTACTCGTTGAAGGTTATACAGGTTTACGCACCGACCTCGGCACACTCCGACGACGAGGTGGAGGCTATGTATGAGGACATATCTAGAGCCATGCATAGTTCCAAAACCTACTTCACCGTTGTGATGGGGGACTTCAACGCGAAACTGGGCAAGAGAGACGGTGACGAGCTGAAAGTGGGGCAATTTGGAATTGGGAAGCGGAATCATCGGGGACATTTGCTGGCCGGCTTCCTGGAGAAGGAGGGACTCTTTATGATGAACTCCTTCTTCAGGAAACGTGAGCACAGGAAATGGACCTGGATGAGCCCCGACGGTGCAACAAAAAATGAGATTGACTTCATCATGTCGACGAAGAAGCATATATTCAATGATGTATCTGTGATCAACACAGTCAAAACTGGGAGTGATCACCGATTGGTAAGAGGCACATTGAATATATGTATCAAGCTAGAGCGCTCTCGACTGGTGAAGTCTACGCTCCGTCCAGCACCTACCGAATACCAAAATCCCGAGAGCTTTCAGCTGGAACTTCAAAACCGTTTCGATTGCCTAGGTGGCGATGTGGACGAATATAACGACGGGTTCGTAGAAGCTGTCCATTTCACTGGGTCCAAGTTCTTTAGAACGAAACGCACCAGTAGGACTAAGAGGCTCTCTAACTCTACTCAGAATCTCATGAAGGAGAGGAACGAAATGGTTCTAAAATCTTCAGTTGATGCGATACAACTCCGGCAGCTTAATAGACGGATCTCCAAGTCCATTACCTGCGATCTTCGCTTATTTAATACGAACCGTATTCACGAAGCTATCGAGCGGAACAAGGGCTGTAAAGTATTTTCAAGAGATCTGTCTATTGGGCAAAGCCAGCTCGCTAAATTACGGACTGAAGATGGTAGAATGGTTTCATCTAAACCCGAGCTACTGAGAGAGATAGAGCGCTTTTATGGGCAGTTATATAGATCAACTCGTGGACCCGAAGTTAGCCTGGCGAATGACCATAGAGCTAGGCTTACCCGACACTATACCGATGACATCCCGGACATCAGCTTGTACGAGATCAGAATGGCCCTGAAGCAGCTCAAAAATAACAAGGCGCCAGGTGAAGATGGAATTACAGCCGAACTCCTGAAGGCGGGTGGAAAACCGGTCCTTATGGCCCTTCAGAAGCTGTTTAATTCCGTCTTACTTGAAGGGAGAACGCCAAAGGCATGGAACAGAGGGGTGGTGGTGTTGTTCTTCAAAAAAGGTGATAGCACCTTGCTGAAGAACTACCGACCCATCACACTTCTGAGCCATGTCTATAAGCTGTTTTCTAGAGTCATTACAAATCGACTCTCGTACAGGTTAGACGACTTCCAGCCTCCCGAACAAGCCGGTTTCCGAAGAGGGTTCAGTACCGTAGACCACATTCATACGCTGCGTCAGGTTATACAGAAGACTGAGGAGTATAACCTGCCCCTCTGTTTAGCGTTTGTGGACTACGAGAAAGCCTTCGATTCGATCGAGACTTGGGCTGTACTACAGGCTCTCCAGAGGTGCCAAGTGGACTACCGTTATATCGAGGTAATGAAGTGTTTGTACGAGAACGCCTCTATGTCAGTCCGACTCCAGGACCAGAACTCGAGATCCATACCGCTGCAGCGGGGAGTCAGGCAAGGAGATGTAATTTCTCCAAAACTGTTCACCGCTGCCCTGGAGGACATTTTCAAGGGTTTGGACTGGGGAAGGCTTGGCATCAACATCAACGGCGAGTACATCACTCATCTTCGATTTGCCGACGATATCGTAGTCCTGGCTGAGACCATGGAGGACTTAAGTACGATGCTCGACGACCTCAGTAAAGGCTCTGAGTGGGTTGGTCTAAGGATGAACATGGATAAGACGAAAGTCATGTCTAACGCCCATGTAGTACCAACCCCTATTACAGTCGGAGACTTTACGCTCGAAGTTGTAGACGATTATGTATACCTCGGACAGACAGTCCAGCTAGGTAGGTCCAATTTCGAGAAAGAGGTCAATCGTCGAATCCGTCTCGGTTGGGCAGCGTTTGGGAAGCTGAAACATATCTTTTCGTCCAATATTCCGCAGTGTCTCAAGACGAAAGTCTTTGACCAGTGTGTGTTGCCAGTGATGACCTATGGCTCTGAAACGTGGTCGCTCACAATGGGCCTCATTAAAAAGCTTAAAGTCACCCAAAGAGCAATGGAGAGGGCTATGTTAGGAGTTTCTTTGCGTGACCGTATCAGAAACGATACTATCCGTAGCAGAACCAAAGTAACCGGCATAGCCCGTCGGATCGGACTTAAGTGGCAATGGGCAGGGCACATTGCACGGAGAACCGATGGCCATTGGGGCACTAAGGTTCTCGAATGGCGACCATACACCGGAAGGCGAAGAGTTGGTAGGCCCCCTACAAGGTGGACTGATGACCTGGTGAAGGTCGTTGGAGTCCGCTGGATGCGGGTGGCTCAGGACCGGTCATTGTGGCGTTCAGTGGGGGAGGCCTATGTCCAGCAGTGGACGTCTTTCGGCTGAAATGATGATGATGATGATGATATCATTATAATTATGATATACAGGAGAAAACCATTATCTTCACATCAAACCTGACTATATGTCCTTTCAGATCATGCCACATCCACTCTCCCAAGTACTTTGATTTCATCACAAAACTTGCACAATAACACCTCAATTTTATGCATCCCGTCACCTTAATAGTAAGTTAAGCTGGTTTTGCTCTTTTTGTATATTTTTTGCTTAAATTCACTTTAGCTCGAAATACCACTGTAAATCTATACATCTATACATATAATAAAGCTGAAGAGGGTCGGTAAGTCTGTACATGGAAGATATTCGAAAAAAAGTTGGCTGGGGATACTTAGAATCGATAACAGAACACGTTCCAACAGTTTTTAGAATTTTTGTCTGTTTGTCTGTTTATCTGTTTGTCTGTTTATTTGACCGCGCATCACGTGAAAACGGCTTAACGGATTTTGATAAAATTTTGTGCAGAGATAGCTTGAGTACCGGGAAAGGACATAGGATAGTTTTTATCCCGAAAATCAACCCTGGAGGGGGTGAAAAGGGGGTTGAAAGTTTGTATGGGGAATCAATAACCGTTGAACGCTGGGGATATTTAGTTTGAGCTCTGGGGAAGGATATTGAATAATTGATATCCAGAATTCATTCCTTAATTACTAATTCCTCGCAGACGAAGTCGCGGGCAAAAGCTAGTGTGAAGTAAAAACATAGTTTATGTGAAGTCCCCAGCCCGCTATGGGCAGCTTGGGTACTAGTACAGTCGCCATCAAAAACATCGGAGCTGACACGGTTGTCAAAAATATTTGAACATGCACCTTGACAATAGAGGCGTTATTCAGATATTTTTGACCACCTTGGCCGCTCCGATATATCTGAATGGACACTGTACAAGCATAGCCCGACCGACGTCTCTCTTGCATGAGAGGATGCATGTGTCCAGCAGTGGGACGTAAATAGGGTAATAATTATGGCCTATTTCCCCCCTGGGTCGGAAGGTCAGGAGCAGTCTGGCGACTGCGCTTTCGTAAAAACTAGTGCTTACGCCAATTCATGAGATTAGATTAACAAACGGACCCTAGGTTCAATTGAACCGTGGAAAAAGGCGGGGTAAACGCTAGGAGGATCAATAAAAATATGTATTTTTTTATACCGTGTTAAAATAATCCATTTTAATCGAATAAGCTAAAGCCCAAAACATGGTGAACTTGGGGGGCTGTTCGGAAATGGGACGTTAATATTAAAATAACTTAAAATTTAAATTTCGCGTGAAAACGTTAATAAATTCATTATGGCGTCCAAAAATAGGTGGCGAAGCTTTAATCAGTTTATACCTGCCATTTTCAGTCATGCCTGTAA
The DNA here is from genome assembly GCA_911728535.1 of Pammene fasciana. Lineage (NCBI taxonomy): Eukaryota > Metazoa > Arthropoda > Insecta > Lepidoptera > Tortricidae > Pammene > Pammene fasciana. The sequence continues at coordinate 28,165,408 of OU452273.1, read as the reverse complement.
TTTTAATAAGTAACTAATTGTATTAATAATCTTCAAAATGTCAATTATTAAACTTATTTTTAAAATAAAATACATCGTTCACATTAAATACAGTTTTTAATCTGAATAGAGAATCCGAGTACTTAGTTTTAGTTCAATTTAATAATAGAAAATAAGCATGACGCTAATCTACATTGATTTCGGACGTTCTCTGAATCAATTTATCGAATTGATACACTAATGTTTTAACATTCGATTGAAAAAAAATATATAAAAAACTTCTTTCTCAAAATTGGTCAATATTCCTAAATAGAAGCTCTATAAAACCGGTTCTGTATAGAGTGTATAGAGGATATTTTCAGAGACCATGGACTTTTTTTACATTGAGGAAAAGTAAGTTTATTGACGTGTAAATCCAATCTCAATTACATATTAAATATGTAAACTAAATAAAAATACAAATATTATATTATCCTAAACATAAACAACTAACTTAACCTTCGTTAGACATATTAAATAAATAAATTAAATAAATAAATATTAGGACAATCTTACACAAATCACCTAGTTCCATAGTAAGCTCAATAAGGCTTGTGTTGTGGGTATTAACACTATTATCACTGCATGCGGCTGCTTGAAGCTGGAAACCTAAACTATCCGAAACATGTCGAACATAGTGAGTAAACACAAGTGAGTACAGCCGCATGCAATGATAATAGAGCTAAAGTTTAACCTTTTCGACGCCATGTCAAACGCAAAACCTACCACTCAGACGCCACGACATCTAAATGTCAAAAATGAAGTTAAACTTTATGTGTGTGCATGCAGGTCTATTTTGCTCTGTGGTCGGTGACCGATATATCGGTCTTTGGCGTTGGACCTGTGGTGCCGATATATACGTCTTTGGCGTGGAAAAGGTCAACGCTAACTATTTCTAAGCTAGGGCTGATAGGTATCCGGCGTTAACGTGTCAAAAATGCTGCCCGCGTTGCCTCGTTCTATTTCGAGCGATATACATAGGTATGTTGCACCAAGTATGCATTGACTAAAACAATGAACATAGCAAATGTCGTTTCGAAGTCTCACTTTTCAGGCGAGTAAAGGAAACTTTCAAATTCTAATAACTTAATCAATTTTAAGTTCGCATCTAATGAAAATGATTCTTATAAGTCTACTTTTCATACAATTTTATGTACTTACACCAAACAGTTGATCAGATATTTCCGTGTATAATTAGGTACTTATAAGTTTGCCGTGACAGCAGTGCCAATATTCGGGTTTGGGTTAGATAGATACTAAGCAAAATTGTGGTATTCCATGGAAAAAGGAACAACTTTGTCGATATGGAGTTACTAGTACATTAAAAAAGTAAACATTATGAAGTGAAATAATAAAGTGTCCTTGTAAATCGACAAAGTGGTCCCTTTCACTAAACTCGTCCACAAATAATAGCTACAAATGTCACCAAAAACATATAATTGTTTCGTAATTATTTTTATTTCACCACCAGTTTCGCAAAACTGAAATAATCACAATATTTATTAACATAAACTAAGTTTATAAACATCCATCTATAAATAATCTACTCGTTCATTAAAATGTCCAAATAAATTTTATAAGTATTGATTTTCCATTGTACAGAGTAAACAATAGCCTATAAATGGCTAAACCCAACACTGCCAATAAAGAGTAAAGTTGAGCTCAACTATATTAAAATGAACATTTATACTTTGATGAGACTCGAATGGTGTAGCGCGGCTACTTCAGTAACGTCGCTCGAAGGGTATCCGAGCAAAACTCGACATAAAAAATTGTAGATATAGGTATGTGTAATTTATAGAACAAGGCTAAGCCAGATATATGATAACATGTACATAGTTTAAACATACCTGTATTAAGTATTACATTTAGATAATTATGCAGCAATACCTACTTGAGTCCGTACAGTCGCCATTAGATAATAATAACGAATACTTATGAAATAAAAACCTACTTATGTATGTTGTTCTATGTTATTTGTTGTCTTATAGGTAAATAATAAAAAAAAAACTTATATGCTTACCTGACGATTAGTAACTTACGTGTGGAAATTGATCTACATTGACAATTGGACATCGTACGCCAAGTAATAGTGAGAACGAAGGCACTCTGTCATTTCTCTCACCTAATATATTATCACCTAATATATTATGACATTGACGTTTTCGAGAACGAGTATCGAGTGTTCTATCTGTGCATCTTGCTTGTAACATAGTAGTGTAAACGAGAAGACAAATAAAAAATTCGTTACTCGTTAACGAAAAACTTCAACGTCAAACTCATGGTAGCCGTACTGGCATATGATTAATCCATAGCAACGGCGGACCTGAAGTAGTCCTGTTACACCGACTGGTCAACGGAGTTCCTTCGGGATTAAAGTTTTAATTAAGGGATTTTCTGTTCCACAACCATTGTCCTGAGCCGGTGTAATGGTGTAAAAAGACATTCCCGAAATTAGCGGACGGATCCGGCCCAACTGGATTTCATTTTAAGAGTTCTCAACTTGAAGAGGTAATTCATATGTGGCAACTTTGTGACGGTGGGATTGTATTTTTAAAGTTATAACAGGGATATGTTAATGTGGGTGTGGAAGGGCCATGGTGGGGAATATGACTTCGATGCGTAATCAAAGTTTTAAAATATGATATTTAGCTAATTGTGATAGGATCATAGCAAGATGTGACGCTATAGTTTAATAATTTAGCATTCGTGTTTCTATATTCTCCAGCCAGCAGTTTTCTCAATGCATCTTATAAAAAAAAGTTGCTGACAAATAAGACATACCTACTTAGATTTAATAGATTCTGTCATCAGCACCTTGCTGCAGTGTGCGAAGAGAAAAAAGGTTGTCTGTAAAGTCGGTACATGGATGATAATTTTGCGTGACAACGAGCCCGTAACGTTGCCATCGAGATCTGTCCACAGCGTGACACTTTTTCGTGCGTACTACCGGTGTTCGTCGATTTATAAGACGTCATCACATCAAAAATGTAACCATTTAGGTTGTCTGTTCATCGTTCATAGGAACTACGCATGAAGAACTACGCATTATTGTATATAGTATCTTTAATGTATTTATTAGTATTACTGTTTTGAAAAAATAAGTCCCGCCGAGTTTCTTGCCGGTAATAAGTAATACTTCTCGGGTCAGAGGTGTAGGGTTAGAACCGGTGGTAGTTTCTTTTCTCTCTGACGTTCATAAGTGCATTGTAATGTGCCTAAATTGAAGAATAAATATCTTTTATCTTTATCTTTTTTATCTTTTAACAGTAAGCTAAAAGGGATCGTAAATGAAACTCGCCAAACATTTCCTTAATTAAACAAACAAATAACCAACTTCTAAATTCTATAACACAAATAACCCGGCATAAACTATTAACTATTACAGAAACCCCGCAATATCCGCCCAACTATGAATCTAAAGTCCATAGAAATCGTGGATTAACTTATCCTTTTCATTGAAACAAGAATCGCCCGAGGCTGCTAAAATGTGCTAAATTCTAATATAATATGCAAATAAGCCGGAGCGCCGCTGCAGTTAGGATGGAATTACATTTAGTCGACTGTACACTGGCCAGATGACTTTTAACCAGAGAAAGAAAAGCCATAGAAGCAGAGACTATAGACAGCCACAGTCTAAGAACTTTTTGAAGATCATGTCTGAAAGCGCCATCTATAATAGCGGTATAAAAAAAAACTAGCTTTACTACGGTAAGCTACTTTTTCCTAGATGTCGCTGCGACGCAATGTTATTTTTTTCCTATTTTTATATTGCCTGTCAGCAACATCTCAACATAGTACAGTTGAACAAATGTGGTTGACCTTGAGCCTTAATGGGAGGAAAATAATTATTGGCACAGCGTATCGACCTCCAAGGATGGACGTGGACTTGTTTTTCGATGCTATCTCTGATACAATTAGTTCCTTCCATAAACATGACCATATTATATTATTGGGAGATTTTAATATAAATGTATTGAACAATGATATGAAATTTACTAAATTAAATACTTTACTAGCTAGTTTCAGCCTTGCACAGATAGTTACTGAGCCTACTCACTTCACTGAATCAAGTCAAACCCTCATTGATGTAGTCTGCACCGATCTACAAGCTAAAAGTGTTGGTGTTGAATATGTCGGCTCTCTTTATGGGCATTGTCTTCAGCTGCCCATGCTGCGAGTTTCATCTTAAGCGCTACAAGCTAAAGCCGCTCTCTATCACCTATAGACCAATTAATAACATCAATCCTACCTATTTTGACAGGGACTTGCAGAATATTAGATGGGATCTAGTGCCCATAGACAGTGCCAATGACATGGTTAACGCGTTTAATCAATGTGTTATATCATTATTTAACCTGCATGCACCTATTAAGACGATTGTGGTTAGGACTGCCCAGCCCCCATGGATTACTGACACCATCAAGCTCATGATGCAGCTGCGTGATAGAGCAGCAGCAGATTATCACAAAACGGGGTCAGTAGGTAAAAAACAATACTACAAGGATATGAAATCCACTGTTGCGCAAGCCCTGTATCATGAGAAGGTAGCCTATTTCAAACAAAATATTAACAACAAGTTGAGAGATCCTACATCATTATGGAAAAACCTCAGGTCTACCCTTCTTCCAAAGGATGAGGTAGAACTACCAACTACTTTTAGAGATCCTGATTTAATTAACAAACATTTCTCGAATTTACCTAGTGCTTCACCTGTCTCTATATCACAATTGTCTTACTTTGAATTCCATAGCTTTAATGAATCAGTCTTTCAGTTACAGCCAGTCAAGTCAGACGCCATTATTAAGATTATTAGGGGCCTAAAGTCTAATGCGGAGGGATGTGACAGTATAAGTTTGAAAATGTTACTTATGACTATGCCATTTACGCTTGACATAATTACAAAGATAATAAACACTTCATTAATAACATCTACATTTCCTGAAACTTGGAAAGTAGCACTTGTGCGTCCTCTGCCTAAAGTTACTAACCCACTACATTTTAAAGACCTCAGACCAGTCAGTATCCTCCCATGTCTGTCGAAAGTAGTGGAAAAAGTTGTATGTTTGCAGATGACAGAATACATTGAAAGGAATAACATTTTGCCTGATGCTCAGTCAGGTTTTAGGAAGGGTAGAGACACTGTCACGGCCCTGCTTGACGTCACTGATAACCTACTACATGCTCAGGATCAGGGAATTTGTTCTATTTTAGTACTTCTCGACTTTTCTAGAGCATTCGATTGCATAGATATTGGGTTGCTACTTTCAAAGTTGAGTTACTACGGTTTTGACAGTGGTGCAATAAAGTGGTTCAACAGTTACCTTACGAATAGATCTCAGTATGTAAAACTGTCTTTGCCTGATGGATCCTCTTGCCATTCAAACAAATTGGAGCTCACTCATGGTGTCCCCCAGGGTTCCATACTCGGACCTATCTTATTTATTTTATACTCTGCCGATATAATAATGCATATAAAAAGTTGCAAATTCCACATATATGCAGATGATATACAGGTCTATATCTCATTTAACCAGTCCGAGGTTGATAGCGCTATAGATAAACTTAATTCAGATCTGTCGATGATAGCTGCCTGGGCCAAGAACAATGGTTTGTTGCTTAACCCGTCCAAAACTAAATACCTAATATTTGGCAGCCAGCAGCAATTGTCTAGACTTAGGCCATCGGTGCAGGTTACATTAATGGACGAGCCTGTTGAGCGAGTCTGGGAAGCGCGTAATTTAGGCCTTTTGATGGACCACGAGCTACGTTATGAGAAACACATCCTAAACTCGGTGAGAGGCTGTTTTTACAAATTAAAAGTGCTGTACAAAATTAGACCATTCTTAAGTGAAACTTTGCGAATCCAATTAGTGGAAACACTTGTCATGTCAAAACTAAACTATATGGACATGGTATATGGTCCGCGCCTACTCTCTAAAACTAAGCGTCTCATTCAAAGAGTGCAAAACGCTTGTGCAAGATTTTGTTTCAACATCCCACCTAGGGCTCATGTCACCCCATTTTTGAACAAAAGTAATACCTTGAAGATGCTACACCGACGCAAGCTGCATCTGGCATGTCTTCTCTTCGGTGTTGTAAATTATCAGGTCCCAAAATATCTGTTTGAGAAATTGTCATTTCGTAAGCCACGCGGTATGCGACAATGTGGGTTACAACTCCTATCGCAACGACACTCTTCAGCCGCTTTCCGAGGTAGTTTCAGATATCTGGCTACCAAATGTTGGAATAATTTGCCGCCGCCGGTCCGGTCCTTGAAAAGTAAATATAGTTTTAAGCTTAGTATAAAGAAGTATTTTTATGAGCATCAACAGAGACAAGAGAATCTGATACATGACACAAGTTGCTTTTAATCTCTTTCTACTTGCTGTGTTCAACATACCTGTTGTTTTATGTCCCATAGGCTTTCAGCGGCACTGTGACATCTTTCTAGTTTTAATTTATCGATATCTCATATCTCCGTTTTAACAGGTACCTAGAAAGATGACATTGTAATTAGGAATAAATTTGTGTATAGGAGAACAAACCGCGTTTCTTGTTAATCTTTAGCTTTTTATGTATTTACCTGTCGTTTATGTCCCTAAATCCCGGTGAGTCCTGTTATATTCACATATCACTATTGTTTTCTTTCTTGTTTTTCTTCTACTGTGCCTCCTATTGTCATATGTGTTCTATTTTATCTATTTGTTATGTAATTTTTCCTCCATGTCCGTGACCTACTTTTTAAGTACAGATATTTTACTACGGAATGCAACATGGCGGCAATAGTAGTATGTTCTTGTCATTCTTGTCAATAAGCCGTGTACGGTGTTTTAGCTATTAGGCGTTTTTCTGCTAGTTTAAGTTGATTAGTGTTTGTTTAAAGTTGTAGCTTAATGTTTAGTTAATTTTTTGAATTAGTGTGACCCGTCTTATTTTCCTTTCCTTGTGTAAGCGTGTGTGATCGCGCCGTCTTTATGCCGTGTCGTCAAAATGGTTGCAACGGAAGACCAGCGCTGGCCTTGCCAGCATTAACGCTGAGTTGCAACCATTTCGTGACAAAGTGCGTGTATTTTTCTGTTTGTTTCCTTTGTATATGTTTGTCATGAATAAATGTTTCTTTCTTTCTTTCTTTCTTTCTTTCAACATCTAGAAACGAGTAGCGTACCGTAGTAAAGCTAGACTTTCAGACATGAGCTTCGAAACTTCTTAGACTACAGTCCGCTCTATTACATAAGTTACGGTATGATAGAAGTAATTAACGCTTTAGGGTATATTACCATAACAATTGATAATCCTATATATGTAGGTAGGTTTGGCTCATACAAAATCAAATCGATTGATATCTATGGATGGCATCGATCGATTGGTGTGGTAGAACTTTTAAAATTACCCTACATAAAGTCCCGGGTCCCGTATACAATAAAGCATGCCTTCCGCGCATGATATTTTATTTAAGGCAATCAAAACTGTGATTGACCAATCATAACTTTTTTTTTAATGGGAGGGAAATTGCCGCTTGGGTAATATTCAAAGAGTCCGAATGGATGACTATTAGGAGAATTTCAGTTCCAAGTTTGGGAGCTAAATGTACTATGTTAGGTATATCTATATATTTTCTGTCGCTGGTTGTAGCTTAACGAAATGTATGAGGATGACGCTCTGACTGTAAACAGTCTGTTATCTTACATGGAGTTAATTGGAAGTATTTGTTAAGACGTCCGTAAACGCTAGCTATGTAAATCGGATAATATTTAAAAAATAGTGTTTTTAACTGAAAAATTAAGTTACATCAAAGATCGGAGTATGCGGCAGAGTACTCGTATTATAGGAATACATACTATTTTATCCTTCATTTAGCAATAATCACATGCTGCGTATAGTGATTAGGCAACCTCAGGGCATGCTATGCTATCAAAACAAATGTCGGATGTGCCATACAATTTCCATTTTCATACAATCTTTAACCAAGCTACGAGTCAGATGCAAATGGCTAGTAATGGATGCACAAGCTGAGGCGAACCAATATGCCTGTATAACGTATAACAACGTTAATATTTAATGTACTACAGATTCCTAGAAATATCAGTACAGGTACAGGGCTTAAGGCTATAGCTATTCCTGAAATATGAATGCAAATAGGTCTACCACTGAATTTTAGTGATTGGTAGTTATTTATTCATATGCTAGTTTATTCATAATCAACCATCCACGTCTTTAAACTACTACCAATAATGGAATTGTCAAATATCGTAGGCGGTAACCGGTCTTTATTTTACCAGCCCCCTGCGTGCCCCCGTCCCCGGCGGCGGCGTGGCCCCGGCTTTAGAATAGTGCCACCCCGTCTCTTCTTGCGGGTGTCGTAAGAGGCGACTAAGGGATAAGGGATAAGAAATCCTCTGATCCCTACTGCTCGTGAGAACGCTGTGGTGATTTATTTAATTAATAGTCATCCGCATGGCGGCGATGCGGTTCGCCACCCATCACGTCTCGTTCTTCACGGGGGCGAGAAGTGGCTCACGGAGAGCCGTTCTGCTGCATTGATCGTAGCAAATGGAAATCCGTGATCTCTGCCTACCCCTTTTGCGCGTGATTGTATGTATGTATGTATGTATTTTACCAGAAGTTTTAGACCACTTAGAGATTGATGCTAAGATCAACGTGTTGTTGAAACCTATCTTTTTTTGTAATTGGACGCAACGAATTAATTGCAGCCAAATTATAATAAGACGAATTTCGGTTAAGTACTTCCCTGTGGAAATTGGTAAGCGTGATTTATATTTGAATCATCAGGCATTGAATTATTTGGAACTGGCTTAGCTTTGTCAACGTGTCAAAACTGGGAAGCGATTTTTGAATCTTGCGCTCGAATCTGACGACGAATCTACAATTAACTCCCAAAAATTGTTTTGATACACAGTTTTATTGCTGACTGTACCTAGTTGCATTGTCATGTAAACTACGGAAGTATATCAAATTTCAGCTCAATCAGACACCGGGAAGTGGTTGAAATTTAACTTACAAGATTTGATGCAAATAAACAAATATACGTGAAGCTAAATAAAACTGTGTAAAAAAATAACAACGATAGGAATTTGAAATCATGATTTTTAAACTATTAATTTCATGAGAATAATGGTGAATAACTTATGTGTATGATTATATTCGAGCTTCATTTCTTTGAATTTGAGCGCTCATATAAATAGGTACATATTATTAATAATTAGCCATGATTCTTGAGAAACCAGCAAGCACTTTTTGCCCCTCCAAAATTGTACTTACCTGAATAACAGTACCAAAAATAAATCCTTTTACCAATTGGGTTTAGGTCTGATTTATTAATGCTTCGCCCGCCTATTCACTATTACTATACCCTTTTATTCATAAATGTCTTACAAGCCACATTTAGTTAACTTATGACTGTTTCTAGCTAGTGTTTGGCTAACCAAATTTTGTTGACAGACATTTCGTTGTTGTATCACCAATTGTCTATGAATTTAAAAAAAGCTAAAAGTCAGTTGTCAATACATGTCATTCAGTCAAATCTTGTTCAAATCAAATGTGTGTTTACAAGGAATATATTAAATTATGACTATATACCGAGTGAGGTCTGCATACTATTTAAGCTCGTAAGTAATTACGACAATGTGCGAAGTCGAGGTGAAGCTTTTTATAACGAAAAACTGCAATGTTTACATGTAGTAAACAAAAGTAGGTTGGTGCTCTATACATATTTTGATACTTTAGTACGAGTTGTCACATTTGTCTATAACTTTCATCATTGGCCCTTTAGTCTCTAGCAGACGATTCATGGTGTAAAATTAGGGAGACACCGTTTTTGGTGGCTGAATAGCCCGATGCGAGAGCGGCATTTCTTGCCGCAGGCCCGACAAGAGAAATTTGCAGCAGTTGGTGCTGACTCGGTTTCATGTCGTTTTTTCCTTTTGTCAGCGAGTGCCACGAACCAGGACTCATCGCACAACTTACGACCCTCCACAACACATTTCCGCCACTCCGTCCGTTTCTCTGCGGTTTCCTCCCATTTTCGGTGGTCAATGTGAAAGGCAATCATATCCCTCTTGGCACAGTCTTTAAAACGAAGCAATGGCCGCCCAACGCTTCTTTTTGCATTCGCTACTGCGCCAAGAAGAACACGACGTGGCAGTCGAGAGGGTTCCATTCTGTGCACATGCCCTAGCCAACGCAGTCGTCTCTGCTTGAGAAACGCGGTTAAGCTAGGCAGCTGTGCAATTTCTAGGACCCTTTCGTTTGTCACCCTGTCTTGCCAGGATATTCCCAAAATCTTGCGTAGGCATCGCATGTAAAAAGAGTTTATACGACGTTCGACTTTTGCATACGTCGTCCAGGTTTCAGCTCCGTACAAGAGTATGCTTAAAATGGAAGCCTGAAAGACTAACATTTTGGTCTTTATTGTAAGATGTTTGTTTTGCCATACTCGAGTACTAAGCTTCCCAAACGTGGTCGCCGCTTTACCGATACGAATGTTGACCTCCGCTTCGAGCGAAAGGTTGTTCGTTACGGTCGATCCTAGGTAGCAAAAACTGTCAACTACTTCTAACAGCGTGCCATTGAGGGAAATAGATGGAGCCTCGGAGGTACCTTGTGCTAACACAACGGTCTTCTTCGTGTTTATGGACATGGCAAACAGGGAACAGGCCTGAGAGAACTGACTCACCATGGACTGGAGTTTACATTCGGAGTTAGCAACGAAGACTGCGTCATCGGCATAGAGAAGACTGTCGACGAAAAGATTCTCGCGGTTTTTTCTTGACTTTAGGAGAGATATGTTAAACATTTTTCCGTCGGCCCTCGTGTGTAGATGGATACCCTGCTGGTTATCGCTGAAAGCAGTACGTAGTATAAGCGAGAAGTATATACCAAACAGGGTAGGAGCCAAGACACAGCCCTGTCGCACACCTCTGGAGACGTCGAACTGTGCTGATGACGCACTGTTAAAAACTACTGTGCCCTTCATACCCTCGTGGAAGGATACAACCAGCCTCAGAAGCTTTGGTGGACACCCAATGCTCTCGAGTGCTATGTATAAGCCCTCCCGGCTGACTGTATCGAACGCCTTATTAAGGTCGACAAAAGCCATAACCAGGGGGGTATTTTGTTCACGACACTTCTCCTGCATTTGACGAAGTGTGAAAATCATATCCACTGTGGAACGCTCGGAGCGGAAGCCACACTGCGACTCAGGATAAACTCGTTCTGCAAGCTTTTGGAGTCTTGAAAGAACGACTTGACCAAAAAGCTTGCCAACTATGCTCAATAGGGAGATACCGCGGTAATTGTTGCAGTCGCCGCGGTCACCTTTACAATACAATACAAATACTCTTTATTGAACACCTCAAAAACAAACAAAACCAGTACAGGAGAAAAAAATAAAAAAAAATTAAATTAGAGGTAAACAACAGGCGGTCTTATCGCTAAAAAGCGATTTCTTCCAGACAACCTTTAAGTAGCGGAAATTCATTAAATAAACTAAAACAGTAGGTGTTGCAAAACAGTGAAGAAAGCCTAGTTACAGAAAAAATAAATAATAATAATAACACAAAACAATTTATAATTAAATTCATAACTATATTAAAATACACTACAAAATAAATAAACGAATAAATAAATAAATAAAAATATACACACATACATATACATACACCTATACACATATACTTTACCTTTGTATAGCGTGGTAATATTGGCATCACGCATATCCTGGGGCACATTCCCCGCTTCCCAGCATTTGCACAGCAGATTGTACACGAGTGGTCGCACGCATTCGAGTTTTATTATTTCGGCTTGGGTGAGGAAGAGGAGCTCTGGAAAATATCAATAAAATTAAAACATTCGCAGTTTGGAACGTAAGGAGTTACTAACTGAAAACCTTATTTAGAAGAAATCTGTGGAGTGACTAGTCAGCAGTAATTTTATAAAAAAAAATATATAATAAGTTTATAAAAATGAGCGGCCAACGTGTCGACGAAATATCTATACATACTTAACCCATCAGACCTAAATCTAACCTAAAGTAACGTAATTCAATGATCACATAGACCACAGTATGGGAAGGAAGGTATCAGTATCGGAGCAGCCAAGGTACTCAAACATCTGAACATGCACTTTATCGCCTTGGTAATAGAGGGGCTGTTCCGACATTCGTGACCACCTTAGCCACTCCGACATATCTGATGGCGACTGTACTTATGTAATTTTTTGGTGATGGTTTAATATTATGGCATTATCGAGCTAGGTCCTATTTACACTATACATTTCATTGATCGCCTTGTTACTATGGTATATGGTGAGAAAGTGTAAACATATATGTATTTGTTGTTGAGTGTACTTTACGTGGTGGTAGAATTAATGTAATCTGGTTTTAATGAGTGCACATCAACGTATATTTTATTAACTTATTTCCTTAGGTACCTTACATATGCAAAGAAAATCAAAAATATTTTCTAGTATCAAAACTATAAATCCTTCTATACTAAGTGATACCAGCCCAAGATTATTTGAAATTCCCGCCAAAAGATTGTGTAAAATTTCAGTGGTCAAACTCTAACACACTGTTAATGTGACAGATAAGGATCAACGATTAGTATTAGTTGAATGAGGCTTGTAAGATATTTATGTATTAACGAGTTTGTATGTAACACTTCGAAGAACTAGTCGTTTTAAATAGAGGTGAGAGCTAAGACGTCACTAGCAGTAAGTGCTAAGCTTTGATAAGGTATAAAAGTAAAGTATGCATATTTTTGTCGTCAACATGATGATATGAGTGAGATATGATATGAAATAGATTCAAGTTATTAATGAAAAAAGGAACAAAGCAAAAACATTTTTACTCACTTTTACACGCCTACTTATTTGCCAAATGAACAGAAAATTTTCTCCTCACGATGCACAGGATGTTTTTTCAATAAGAAGCCATTTTGTGCGTGGTGATTTGGTAGGTCAGATAAACAACTTTTACTATGGGAGCAACTCTTTTCTTGGTAGTTTCATACATTTCGGTCGATAAAACTGACGTTTTCTATGAGGAGGCCAACATTTTTTTGGGGTTTCGGGGTTGGTTGGTTCCATGGAAAAAGTTGTAAAGTAATGATTTATCTAAATATCTAATCACCTCTCACAATATGGCTAGGTATTAAAAAACATCCTGTATTTTCAGTTTTATTCTTCACGTATACGTACTTTGAATATCGTATTTTAGTAAATCGCGTCTACTGAATGCGTAACAGAAATGAAATATTCTATATTTGCGATCCGAATTTTATTAAGCTTTCTGAACCAAAAATAGCTTTACAAAGCAGAATTGTATTTTATCGAAAATATTGGATGAAAACGTAGGTAGCAAAAGTTCTATAGGTAAAATAATTTGAGAAAAAATCGGCGATGCGACAGGAGCGCGAAATTTGTCAAGTGCGAAATTTCTCGCTTGAATATGAAAAGGGGTGCATTACTATCGCTATTGCTAACCGAGAAGTCGCTTCAAACTTATTAGGTTTAGGTAGACAATTGGCTTATGTGTACGTTAGTGTCGCCTACTTGGCTGCTATAAAACACATGCAGTAGGTAGGTACCGGTTGAAATATATACGTTAAACATTTGAGCTTATTTCTTGATCATCACCTTTATTTCGCCACTATCAACTTGATACAGATGCCCTTAGTGGTAGTTAAGTCAACAAGTTGGAACACAGTCTTCCTTGTATAAAACATTGTTGCCGTTGTGTTTTTACGAGAATACATTTCCTTGTGTTAGGTAAATACGCTTATAATAAGTCCGTCAATTGTTGGTGAAATTGTTACCTACCACTTTAACACCACGGAAGAGCTCTTTAATCTTGATTTTAGACAATGTAATAAAAAAACGTGTAAATTAAATTTTACTGAATTCGATGATAAAATCAAAACAGGTCTGGTTTTAAGGTCTATTCAATGTTAAATGGAAATTATTTTCGATTTGTTCTCAAAATGACTACACAACGCTTAACTTTTACGTCGGCGTTTGTCATTTTAATAAATATTACGCACGAGCCACATAACAAACCTAACTACCTATTTAACCTCTATAAAAAAATGACTGTCATATGTTTTATCGTCCTAACCTTTATAGACTTTTCCTTTTTAACCTTAACCCTTTTTTAACCTTTTTCTCACATACGATTTTCATGCGATCATGCGCAAAAAATTACGTCTCAGATGGGTCGCATAAGGTAGGTAGAGTTAAAACAGCATTCTGAAAGTAATTGCTGATAGATTCAATTGCCCCATAATTTGGCATTGGCAGGTTAGTACTACTTTGACTGAGGTACGTCAAATAGGTACAAAGTGTAGATTTAAGTATTTAATTTTGTTGTAACCTAACCTAACCTAACCTAACCTAACCTAACATAGCTATTAAGTAAATCAATGTGGACTCATGAGTATGGAATAAAATATTTGAAATTGAGTTTATACACTAGACACGGCGTCTCAAAGGGTTCAAACAAGCCAATTTTACAGTCAACACGATCTTATTTCCGATTCAGCATTCCAAGTAGCCGTTAACAGGGCCTCACTGACAATTAGAGAGCCAACACAGTCCTTTGTCGAAAGTCTAGGGCCCCCATCATTGTGTTTGCGTTTGCGCCGACTGACGAGTGTCATTCGGTCACTTCGGTTCGGATCTCTAGTTAGTACCTAATTCCCGAAGCAATACTAGTATGTATTGATGTCAGTTTTTGCCTTGCTTTAAAAAGTATTTATAAATGATTGGATATAAATTAACTGGAACATATAATTTGTTATAGACATAAAAGATAATCCATCATTGTGTTTGCGTTTGCGCCGATTGACGAGTGTCATTCGGTCACTTCGGTTCGGATTCGGTTCGGTTCTATTTAGGTACCTAATTCCCGAAGCAATATGTATTTATCTATTGATGTTAGTTTTTGCCTCGTAAGGTTTAAAAAGTATTTATAGACGTTTGGACAGAAATGAACTAGAACATATCATTTGTTATAGACAGAGGATAAAAGATCATTCCTAAGTTTCAAATAAAATTTGTGAAAAAATATACCATGTGAAAATTTGTTCAGGTTGTTCAAGGTTTACCGAAAAACACACAAAAACAACCCTTCTCAACTACAATAAGATTCAATTTGGTAAAATTCATAAGAAGTTGTTACTTCGGCAAAAAGAGTCGCTGCGACGCTATTTACTTAATCCAATGATTAATTTATGTCGTGTTATCATGATCCTACCATAATAGCACATTTGCTTATTGTGGAAGTGGAACCTAACAACTCCATAAACTATCGCTGTAGGTATGTCCACATTTACAGATTTCATAAAAATAGCTAATAAAAAAACGCCACAATTTTCGGAAGATAAACATATAAGAAAAGTTATGAGGTCAAGCAGCGGGTTGACCTGGACGTATTTCTGAACTGACCAGAAATTACCGTAAATCGAGAGAATTGGAATTCTAAGCGGAGTAATTTGCCGAGCAGTGGGACACATTATAATGTTTAGAAATAAAGGAAAAGTAGAAAAATCCACTGCCTCAGGCGAGACTCGAACTTGCGACACTGGGAAACATGCCCATCGTTCTGACCAACTGAGCTACTGAGACTTACCTGATGGTTCCGAATTTCTCCACCATATCCTTTATCCATTATACCCAAAAAAAGCGCTGATTTCCAAACTCAACTGGTTCTCCTTTAGCAATGGTCTCGGCAACCATAGTGAACCGTTCCAGGGTTCCCAAAATGCGTCAAAGGTTTGATTAGTTTTACTGCAGACACTTTGAGCGGCAAACAACGCAGCCGGCCGCACAGTTGTGGAGATTGGCTTCAGCTTCTGTGTTCTAGAATTTACCTAGATATAGTTTTGTTTAAACAAACATCGAAACATAACCGTCGCGTGCTACAACTTTGCTTACGATGCACAGCTTTGCCTGGCTTGAAAGACATGGTTATTCTTCACCAAACACCCATTTTTATATTATATACCTCAGATGGTCGCCTTTCTCCCAGGTATATGATATAAATAGCTATTTGGGGAAGAAAACCATGTTTTTCAAGCCAGGCAGACGGTACCTTAAAAAATAAGCGTCTTATGCTATACAATAAAAAAAACGAATTTGAGTTTAAATTTTTTTCTTTCTATCATGTAGAGTCGCCACCAGATATATCGGAGTGGCCAAGGTGGTCATAAATATCTGAACAACGCCTCTATTACTAAGGCGATAAAGTGCATGTTCAGATATTTTGAGATTTTTGAGTACCTTGGCCGCTCCGATATATCTGATGGCGACTGTACCATCGGGTTCATAATTGCATACCCAATTTATGAATGGATTTATTGATAAATTGGGTATTCAGTTATAAACCCGATGGTACATTGTAATCTACCAGGTACCCACACGAGCCTTAATGATACTTCTGTGGGACTCGGTCAATTTATGTTAGATTTTCCTTTAATTATTATTTTTTCTATATCTATTAGTATTCATTTAAAAATTGCGACAAATTACGGCTTATCGTTGCGAAGTCACATCATAGAAATGTGCACTAAAACTAATATTTTCCTTTCCATTTTCTCACTTTTCTCCAAGTAAACTTTTCAACGCCGGAATGAAGGCACCTGTCACAGCAGTAGAGCAGCCGGGCCCAATATTGGGGGATTGTTTTCTTCAATACCACTCAGCATTTGTTGCCAATACATATAAATTCGCCTTAAGTTATGACGATGACAGACAACCCTCGCTTAAATTAAACCTACGAACTATGTTTTGTGGTAGACCTTTGCCACAAATGAATACCAATAAAGTTGGGTTATTTTCACCAAAGGAGGATCACATTGAGAGTCGCCAGGACGCTCGCGTTCCCATACAAACGTAGTTCAGCTCTCATTTTGAAACGACATGCTTTAGAACCACGAAATTTGGCATGGGCATTCTAATAGCACAGATCTAGGTCGGACATTCGTTTTCGTTGCTAAAAATTGTAATACAAAGAAAATACAGCCAATAGAACTGAAAGAACAAATCAAATTATTTGGAAGTTGGTTAACGCGTCTGCCGCGAATGCAGAAGACGCTGGTTCGAATCCAGCCTTGGGCACCGAAGTTTATAAAATACAGCCAGTTACAGATTTACATACAAAACTTATTTTTGATATATTTTCTTTTTATTAAAATTTTTAGCAACGACAACGAATGTCCGACCTAGATCTGTAGGTACTCACTAGAATCTAGAATGCCCATGCCAATCTTTCTAAAGCATGTTGTTTTAAAATGAGAGCTGAACTACGTTTGTATGGTGACGCGAGTTCACGCGAGCGTCCTGGCAACTCTTAAAACAACAGCAACAAATTGAAATGGACTAAGGGCCACGTCAGATATGACACAATAATGAGAACAACGAAACCCGTCTAGTAAGATTGCAGCTATCCTTATTGCCAGATCCGGGCATCTGGCAGCTTTTAATGGGTGGAGGTCAGAGTCGTAGATTAGCAAAATCTTTGGATTGGATAATACTATAATAGTACTACCAAAATAGGTAAACACTTCCGAAGTTGTCTCAGTTATAGAGGACAGGGCGTATATTTTCACATTAGAACAAAAAAACATTGCATATTATCGCGGAAACCCAAACAATAGGCAATAAACTATGACTACAACCGTATCACTTAAATAGTAGAACCTTTATCAATTTATTTCATACACGGCTTTACGAGTACACTTACATACCCACGCACATGAACTGAACACTCCATCGTATTTTCTCATAGCAAATAAAACAGATATTTAAACAGAGTTAAACAAATGAAACTCGTACAAAAGTACGCAAAAGAAACTCGACAGTATATCTCAAGCTATAAACTTAAATGATTATTGTTCATAGCAAACTTTAATCTGAGATAAACACTATCTAAGAGAATTGCACTCACAGTTACTGTGTACACCGCGGCAAAAAATCACATTTAAAAAGTATTTTAATTAATGGAGACCGGAGTGAAATGAAATTCCTTCTTGTTGAAAAAAGAAAGCTGAGATAATAGTTTGTTCAGTGAGACCGCACTTTTGGGGTTCCGTTTGCCAAATTCACGTAGAACCTTTAGACCTCTGTTTCAATAGTTAAAAAATTAACTTTAATTGCTGAACAAGTTCACTAGCAATGTCTAACTCACTAGTTTTAACTACTAGCTTCAAAAAGGTATGGGCACCATAAGTGAAAACTTCTTTAACCGCGTTGAGCAATTTTTGATAGGGAGAAATCTTATGAGTTCGCGTCACCGACACCGTCACGAAAACAAAAACGCATCACAAGATTTTCCTTGGGTTGAAAGGCTTGTTCGATATTTAAACTTATAGTCGTTCAAATTAAGTTTAATTTTGTAAATAGTATTTTTCTCTTATGCTTTTAATATATGGTGCTTGGAGAGGACAATATTGATGTTGATAATTAATAATTATAATTCAAACATTGTAAAATTTCAAGTTTTAATACTGAAAGTTTTCACTTCTAACGGCAGTCCCTATAACTGCCATTATCCTTTTTTTTTAATTTTAAATTGATTTTGAAAATGTAAGAACAAATTACACCAAGAAGGCACATACTACGTAAATTCCTTATTATTTCGATATAACAAAAGGTTCTTATAAAATAAAAGTCAATCATCAATCATCATTTCTTTACACTGATATTTTTTTTTTACGCGACTGCCAATTTTTTTTTGGTTTTAAGAGGAGGACTGAGTAATTTTGCGCTTAGCAGATTAAAATTCTCTCTTAAAATATTTGACTTACATGTTAGATACCTTCAAGAATTATTAAAGACTAACTAATAAATGAACTATGATGATTGATGATATGATGGTAAATTAATGATTTAGTTTATTGTGGAAGGAGTTTTCGATTAACATTATAGATTTTCTTATTTTTCCAAAAACTGCAGTTATAAAGAGCGTTACATCTCGCGTACGAGAACCACTAGTGGGCGTGGTTTCCGAGAATTTATGTATGACCTTAAGCTTAGAAGAAATATTTTTTTATTATTTATTCATGAACAATTATTAGATAGTGTTTGAAATAGACGGAACCGCTACATTTTTATCCCATCTGCGAATAACTGAAACTTTCTCCGGGTATCTTTATAGGATCACAAAGTCCTTTAAATAATTGAAGTGGCCGACGCAGCCTCCTCTAATCATTGCGATTCCTTTCAAAATGTCACAGTTTATTTGGAGTAATTTAAGAAAATTGTAGGATTATAGAATTACTACTGAATAACCAACCAATATCTCTAATCAGACTTAATAAAATAAAATACCCTGAATTTCGCCGATATTTTGTGATGTGTTTTCTGTATTGATAGATGCCTCTTTTTTTTTTCATCATCATCATCTCAGCCATAAAACGTCCACTGCTGAACATAGGCCTTCCCTTTAAGGGGAGGGGTTTGCCATACGCGCCACGCTTGGCAGGCGGGTTGGCGCGCGCAGTTTTTTTTTTTGGTTATTGTTGTTTAGGCTTTCGGAAGATGCTGCTGCCCATCTCCCGGTATATTCCCTTAGCAGACTCCTACTGCAACCACGGGACGATATGGTGGGGGACAATTCTAAGGCCGGGCACCCCACGGCATATTTTTTTATTGCAGTCTATTTATAATAGTTTGTGTGAGTTATTAATATCCGTAATATCAATGAAAATTTATATTAGAACGCCATTAAGAGAAGTTATGATAGTCCGTACAATGTAGACAGTAGATTTTCTATTATTTTAAACCAACTTTACATTTGCATATACATGCCTTGTTTACGTGCAATGTCGCCTGCATGTCTCCAAAGTGACAGTAAAATACAGGGTGCACTCATAAATTTGTGAAGATATTGCAACGTGTCACCTACAAACGCCGGAGACGAAAATACGTTACGAATTTTCAAGAATTTCAGTACGCTTACCATGAGTTATGACATTGACGTTTTTGAGAACGAGTATCGAGTGTTCTATCTGTGCATCTTGCTTGTAACATATTAGTGTAAACGAGATGCACAGATAGAAAATTCGTTACTCGTTAACGAAAAGTGAAAGTGTCAAACTCATGGTAGACGTACTGTTATAGTTGAATTATCGAGAGCGTGGAATTGCATATGTAGTAGTATTGTTTGTGTACATGCATTCTATATTTGAATCCGCACACAAAGAGGCACAACACGGTACAACCACTACATATGCAATTCCACGCTCTCGATAATTCAACTATAACAGTACGTCTACCATGAGTTTGACACTTTCACTTTTCGTTAACGAGTAACGAATTTTCTACTATATGTTCAAGTTAATAATGATTTAGGCATGCGCGTTTAGTCTATCCTTATTGTGACGGAGAGAAGAGAACATAAAAGTTCTGCAGTGGTTAAATATAAATTGAAAAATCTAATTTTATGTGTGAAAACAATGATTTTGGCTATAGTAGGGGCTCCCTCAACCACTTTTAGCTGGCGCCTTTGGTGGGGAGGTTGTTTGGTTGGTGGTCGGTGGACAGTTTTAATTGATTGGTGGATTATGAATTCGATCATTTTTCAAGTTGATGCTTTGATTGTGCTAATACAAAATCTTACAGTAATCTTTAGGAATTTTCTTAATCTAACGAATTTAATATTACTGTTGAGGTTATTGTATGAAGGCAATATTAAATTTCAACTTCATCATCCATTAAGTCAGATTATCATACTGCGTCATCAGTTTTACGTCAATAGCCTCCTGTTTCATGGGCCCATTATTAACCCATTCAGTGCCCATGACGACACGTTGTCGTTACGTCTCTACAAAGCGGGAAACCCATGTTATCGGCTATGGCGTAGCGCTACGCGCGTAGCATGGCCGTGAGTGTGTTAAGAAGATTTGTGAAGAACACTGAATATTATGTATTTAACCAATGTTCTGTATCGAGAGCGACATAACCGTTGTGATCGCGGAGAAATACCAAACGGCGGAATTTTTAAAACCTTCGTATAAGCAGTTTAGTCCCGTTTTTCTGTTCATGAATAACACAGTACATACACACACACATAAATACATATAAGTATATTCTCGATATGGTACCCTCTCCAATTTATGGTCGTAGTATCTAATTCGAGAGAACAACACTTCAAATCGAATAAAAAATATCCACTAAATGAATATATATTTCGAATTACGTACAAAGCATAAACAATAAAAGATATTACAGATGATATTGCTGTCTAATTATTTTATTTCAGTCGCCGGCGTAGTGCGAAGAAGCCGAAATTGAATTTAATATAACGCTTTTTTGCGCCTTTAATTATATCTAAGATTGCTTATCACAAATATTGCCAGGCTTAGCCTGGGGTCTTACTATAAATAACCGTTAAATAATACGGTGCTATACTAACATGTAAGCCTGTAACAGTGGCAAGGTGTTATACCTACACAGGTACTAAAGGTAACCGGGTGTAATCCGGAGCTAACTCTTTATTCTGAGATGATAGCAAGCCGTAAGTTTAGTACTCAATAATCATCCATGCATCATTTCTGATAGTCCTGATATATAGTTAAATAGACAAAACTTATCGCCAATATCGCTCCCGTAGACATAGACAAAGATGGCGTCAAACTCGACAAAGCGCCATCAATTTTGTCCCGTGGCAAGTGCGGCGTGTAGATGCATTACAATATAAAACTTTGTTACAAAAGTCCTCAGATTTTTCAACGTCTATCGCTTGCTTGAAAGCATGGAGATTGTCAGTATACGCTTTCAAGGCATTTTAAGCATTCCTTGGCTGTCATGGGAGGCCAAATACGTCACGATTTAAGACTTTTAACCTTTTCCACGCCAAAGACGTATATATCGGCACCGCAGGTCCAACGCCAAAGACCGATATATCGGTCACCGACCACAGAGCAAAATAGACCTACATGCACACGCATAAAGTTTAACTTCAGTTTTGACATTTAGATGTCGTGGCGTCTGAGTGGTAGCTTTTGCGTTTGACATGGCGTCGAAAAGGTTAAAGGCTGGGCCATGACTTTGTGCGCCAGCGAGCGGCCTTCGGGGCGGCGGCCATGATAAAGAGACACTGCGCTCTGCCTCCTCGTTCTCACCTAAGTTGGCCGCTCGCCGCTAGTATCTAGTAACTAGTAATCTAAGTAACTATCTCAAGTAGTAACTAGGCTGTGAGAGTGCTCCTTGGAGTCCAAAGGTTCGCAATTTTTGACCTGCGAATGCAATTGGGTTAAGAACTCAGCTCCTAAAAGAATTCCTTTTTTTTTTTATTGGTATTCAGGACAACAACAGCCATAAATATAACTATAATATAACAGTCGTTACATAGAAGAAAAAGGCCAATAACAGTCATCCGTTATTTAACAATATCTATGTCTCATAACTGAAACATTTAAAAATAATAAACTTTTTGTGACAAATGCTCAAAACAGTAAAGGTACATACCGAAAATAAAGAAAATATAACTATTTAAGTTTAATTTTATACACAACAAAGACGCTGCATTGCTTGAAAGAAAAAAAATACAAAACAAATAACAAGACACCAATGAGATTTCTTAAAAAAGTAAGTTAGCATACTAATAACTATAAAACACCACATATGATACTTAAAACATCACAGATGATTAGAGAAAGCTAACAACTTAAGTAAAATACAATGTGAATGTAAACATAACAGATTACCTTAGTACACAGAAGCACCATTATATCACCAAATAACTACCATTTACAGATATTAATATAGGAACGAGTGCGAACATCACAAACAAATTATTAACTTCTAAGATATTTCTTTTAATGTTACATTATAAGTATTATTTTAATTATTGAAAACAGAACATACATCGTTTTTAAATTTATTTTTAGATCCTACGAATGGATCAGCTGTATTAAATTCAGAGTTATACAAATAAGGAATACGTGATAATACGGCGTTTTTTCTTAGATCCACTAAAATATTAAGAAAATAATGTCTCTGCACGTAGGTTTAAGTGACCGCTTCTGTCGAAGATAATATAGTGCGTCTAGACGTATTACGTAAAGTGCTAATAAAATATGAAAATGATTAAGA
This sequence comes from Pammene fasciana, assembly GCA_911728535.1. Lineage (NCBI taxonomy): Eukaryota > Metazoa > Arthropoda > Insecta > Lepidoptera > Tortricidae > Pammene > Pammene fasciana. Next base: position 28,142,278 of record OU452273.1, on the reverse strand, counting down.
AATAAATCGAAAGAGTTACTGTACTCATTCATCTCATCACTCGTAATATTTGGGGCTTAGGTTTAAAATCTAATATTAATATTATGTTTCATATCACCTCACTGTCGATATTAGCTATTAGATATGTACATAATCATATGAAAAAAAGTTTTAGTATTAACCTTTCATTATAATGTGCATTATATGGGTTCAAAATTGCATGACCAATTTATCAATTAATTAATTCATAAATTGGTAATGCAATTCTGAACCCGATGATACCTTGTGGCTTTCTTATGGTAAAACGGCTATTAGACATTGCAACCTGTAGGGCCCAATCTGTCAGGTTGGAAGGTGTAATAAAAGGTAGGGCCCGTAGGGAGCTGAAGGAGGGGTAGGGAGAGGCAGGGTACACAACAGATTGGGCCCTGCAGGTTGCAATGTCTAATAGCCGTTTAAGTATTATTTGACAAAATGTACCTGCCTAAATCTTACCCCCTTATTCATAAACGTCTACTAACTAAAGTTAAGAGGCCTCTGATAATCGTTTGTCCCTTTCCATCCAACCTATACGAGGGAAAGGGACAAACGATGATCAGCGATCTTTTAACTTTAGTGGCCGTTTATGAATAAGGGGGTTAATGTGTAGAAGCATACATTTGTTATGCATGTTGTCAGTCTACTATGATTTTTGTCAGCCATTTCATTTATCGCCTTCAAATATCAATTTCTCTTTCCCATCTACAAAATACAACCACGAAAGTTTTATGTCCGAAGGTGGTCCGAAGTTATGCCTCTTAATAAATATTTCGGTGCTGAGAAAAGACGCATTGGATCAAATATAAATCTGGAACATCTAAACTATCTAAAGGTTAATATTTATACTCGTACACATGTGTTGAAGTAAAACTGTATGGACATAAAAGTGCATTGGTAGAGTCTGTCCGGAAAGAAAAGTGCCGTAGATTGTATGGGCTCCCGTATAAACCACGACACTTTTTTATCTGGACAAACCACAGATAACCTCAACCACTAGATAGATCTCCTGGATAGATCCCCTAGAGCAGTACAACTCCAGGTCACCCACACATGGTGTTCATAGTGAGAGCGCGACCGCTTATTTCAGTTGAGTTAACGTTTTTGATCATTACTCATGTGAATTAAAAATATCCACATAAATCAAGTTACAGGAGGTGAACTTTGATTATTAAACCAACCGGATGCGAGACGTGCTCTCATTTATATCGGAAAAAGTCTGCCGTTTTTTGCGGGGGAGGGGAACGTCAAATGTATGCGAAACGTCAAAATAGCCACGTCAAATAAACGTCAGTCCATACAATGAGTATGACCACTGGTCATACTCATTCGGCGGAGAGGAACGCCTGTCAATGGCTACTCCGCTTGGTTTAAAGCTCTAAGGAGGTGAACCTGGATTATTATAGACTACAAATTGGTGTAGAATACTATTGAGATGTGCTGTTCGAATCGTAGAAATTAAAGAATCAAATTGCGCTTATGTGCGGTGACTTCGTGCTCCCTGTAAAAGCTTAATGATGAGGTGTCTGTGTAGTCTGTGGGATAAACTCAATACGCTGCGGATTTAGCTTATCTAGCTTCTACACAAGTCCATTAATAACACATGGATAAAGAAAGCTGATACTAAACTCGTCGCCGCGCGGGGAAAATAGCGCAAAGCCCCGACTCATACGGCCCGAGTGCACTTGGGGTATTTCCTTAGAGCATCGAACCAACCGGAGCGGTCATTGACAGGCGTTCCCCTCTGCAGAAAATAAACGACCAGTCAGGTCATACTTATTGTATGGACTGACGTTTATCTGACGTGGCTATTTTGACGTTACGTAATGCATTTGACATTCCCCTCCCCCGAAAAAATCGACAGACTTTTTAGACATGGCCGGTCCGGTTGGTTGAATAGTCTAAGGATATTTCAGAACTATTAATTATGAAATCTATCGTACGAATGTTTTATGAAACCCTGGCTACTGAGCGATGACTTGTTGAGGAGTGTGTCTTCCAAACGGGAGGTTGCAGGTTTTAAGTCCAGCTTGAACCAAGGTGTTTCTCGGAAGTTGTGTTGGAAAAATGTTTTTATATCAACTTTTCTGGGAAGAAAAAAGGGGAAATATGTATAAATTAAATAAAACGAGTGTGTGAACCAAAGCTATGAGTTGCTTCTGTCATGTCATCTCATCACGAATCTGAAAAAGACGTAAAACGCTAGAAGCGTTTTGTTCGTGAACAGCCGCAGTCATTGATCTTAAAGGCGCGTCCAAATCCATAGGTACTAATATAATAAATGCGAAAGCGTGTCTGTCTGTCTGTTACTCCTTCACGCTTAAACCGCTGAACTGATTTAGATGAAATTTGACATGAAGTTAGTATGAGTCCCGAAAAAGAACATAATTTAGTTTTTATCCCAGAAATCATCCCTTAAGGGGGTGAAAAGGGGGATGGAAGCTTGTATGGAATTGTTGCTTACAGTTGACTTAAAATAGCAAATGCGCTAAATTAATGCTTTTAGATTTTACAAAGAGTTTTATTAATTCGTTACGGCAAATGTTAATTTGGAGCAGACGAAGTCGCGGGCAATAGCTAGTGTCTCATAAAAGGCACTGTCTTAACATAGTCTGAGGGTTTTATTGCTTATTACAGTCCTTCGCAGCGCAAATTGGATAAGTTAGACGCAGGGGAAAGTGAAGATAATTAGGTAATCGGAATAACACCTCGGCTCGGTACACAGGAAAACGTTGATTTTTCCTTCTTGACAAGACTTTTCCGAGAAAATCACATTTCAGCACCTCGGCTGATCAAGGTAGCTGTAGAAATGTCCTAAACTGACATGTCGAATCAATAGGTATCAGTGGCTGCGGGTCAAACTTAGGCAAGCCGGTGCTGAATTTGGCTTGAAATTTCTTCAAAAGCTGTAGGAAAACTGCTCAGGCGACTGAAACTTAGGCAAGCCGACGGGAATCGTGTTCTATGGACGCGCCGCCACTGATAGGTATACAAGGAAAAGAAAAAGAGTTAACTTTTTATGAAATTTCTGTATGAAATGACTCGTTTACATATACCTACACAGAACATATAGCGCATACATGTACGTTATGATTCATAAAAGGAAAAATTGATTATTTTCTTTCAACATTCTTGTAAAATTTAACAAAGGCAACGGGTTAGAATATAGAATTTCTTTATTTGCTAAAATACACCTTAATAATTAATAATAATTATGCCTTAATTATGTTCACATAATTTTTTTCGTAAGTACCTAATTGGTATCGCAAGTAAACCATTCAAATTCTATCTATTCCTCAATCTATAGTTTCTTTTTTTTTGGGCACTCGTATCAATTTTAATTTTCGATTTAAAAGGGAAACTGGGTCCCAGGAGGATAGTGTAAATATTATAAATCCCAAGCGAATCATACATAGATGCCACTCTCTAAAATTCTTTTCTCTCTCACTCTCAGTAACTAAAGGCAAGGCAGCAGTATCTTAAATGATAACCTCGTGCACTTACAGTGCAGGTGCAATGGGACGTGACGTCATCATTAGCCGGCGCTCGCGGGCAATGGCTAATTTGCATTTCGAAGAGAGGTATTGGGATAGAGGCGGAACTAGATTCATATTTGCTAGGTTATGTTACTTTGATACATGTCGGGTCCATAAATTTTCCATAAAAAAATATTAGTCAGTTTTGTCACGGACCATACAGAATGAATGGGAAAATGCGTCACAAAAAGTTCAAAAATATGAAATACTTTTTTTATTATTTAAATCTATTGTCCTTGTGATTCTGAGTAGAAATAACTCAAAATTTGTCAAGGTTTTAAAAAAAAAAGTAAATGGTACCTACACTTTCTTTTGAAAATGCCCATAAACGAAAGAAAACTGTAAAGTTGAGTTTTGTACCTTACACTGACGCTGATTCCTTCACCGAATAGAGACAGGTAAAGATCAAGTATAAATATAGTTAACCAATGTAAAGACCATTTCAAATAAAATAAAAATGACATTTTCCGTATTTCACCGTTAAAAAGACTTAGGTAATTATTGAACACTAAGAAAGTTTCAACCAACAAGTGCCTTAGAGTGTAGTGTTCACTAAGTGTAGAACGTTGTGTTCTCGAGCGGTTGCTCTTTGCCACACGTAGCGCACTTTAATTACCGACTCTGTAGGTGTCGAACAAGTGCCCGATTAATTATATTAAATTGTGTGATTTTATCCAAGGTACCGGTAAATCAGGACAGTTTTTAATTTAAAAGAGTTTATATTCACGTAATATGAATACTTTAAGAAAACTAGATTTTTATTATATGATAGCTTAAACTTCTATTTAATATTTATAATAAACGCGCACTTTACGACGTATATTATCCTATAGTTAACACAATGTTTTTTTTATTTAAATAGTCTTTTAAAATACACCTACGAAAGAAAGTTCCAACCACCCACAAGTGCCCTAGAACGTAGTGTTCACTAAGTGTAGAACGTTGTGTTCTCGAGCGGTTGCTCTTTGCCACACGTAGCGCACTTAATTACCAACTCTGTAGGTGGCGAACAAGTGCCCGGTTAATTATATTAAATCGTGTGATTTTATCCGAGCTGGCGGTAAATCACGAAATTTATTCATTTAAAAGAGTTATGTGCGTGTGAGAATAATTAATAAGGGAAACTAGGTTCGATAGCTCAGGTAACTAGGTACTTTTAGAACTTGGAATTGTAAACGCACATACGGTCACGGACTTTAATTGTTGAGCCATGTAGGGTTCACTTTACATTGGACATTTCATAGAATGAGTACTAAAAGAAAGTAGCTTGAACCGTAACTGTACCTTTTTTATGGGTTTAATATTTTGACCGTCAAAGACGTCAAATCACGCGCATGTGAATAGGCCAGGGATCGGCAACCTTTTAGCAGCCAAGGGCCACATAGAAGCTAATGAAATTGGCCGGGGCCGCACTTTGTTAATAATTGGTGACTATATTAGGTAATGTACCACATTGTCGGTTGTCAATAACGATGACTTCTAATAGGACGCTCGTGGGTCTGTTGCTGACCGCTGAAATAGATGATAGGTAATAATAGGTATCTACTCTCTAATATTTTAGTATTTTTTAACCACAGACTACACAGACACGACACCTCATCATTAAGCTTTTACAGGGAGCACGAGGTCACCACACATCAGCGCAATTTTATTCGTAAATTTCTACGATTCGAACAGCACATCTCAATAGTATTATACACCAATTTGTAGTCCCATAATCCAGGTTCGCCCCCTGTAACTTAATTGTTGTGGATATTTTTAATTCGCTTGAGCAATAATCAAAAACGTTAACTCAACTGAAATAAGCGGTTGCGCTCTCATACAAAATTAGTACGGGAGCACAGATACGTGGTGACACCGAGTTGTACTTATGATCTATTTAGTGGTTGAGGTTATGTGTTTTTAACACTTAAAAAAATTTGATCAGGTATTATACTTCTTTTTGCCCTGTAATGTCTCTCAACATAGCACAAGCAGCAAATAACAGTTAAACCAAAGCCAAGACCGAGCCAAGGAAAATGAAAGCCGACAAGTAATAATGGAACGATAGAGCAGATTTCAGCGGACGCCTGAGACTGCAGCGTTTTATTTAATATCACGTGAGACGGGCCTTGCACGTCAGGACGCGACGCTCCAAACTAAACTGAAATCCCGGCAAAGACGGGGATAGGGCTGTTCCTGGAAAATCCGCCAAATATGCTGCAATTGTAGGTGAAAAGTTGAAAACAGAATTTTTCGAGTCATTTCTACACTTTTCCGTGGACATCCACGGCACAATAAAACTCTATGGTTTTATTCATAACATAAATATCGTCTATGGTCAATATATGAAAAGAACCATATAGTTATACCGTGCCGTGGCACGTCACGATAAAGTATAAAAGCGACCATTCGAGTATTTCAGGGTATAGCATACGGTAGTGAACCTTTACAGTACACATTAGAGATGCAACGGATAGTGGTTTGGCCGGATACCGGATACCGGATATTCGGCCGGCGGTACTATACCTACAATTTGAGTATCGCAGGTGCGCGTCGTGCAGGTTTTGACCTGTTTCGTAGTGAACGTTCGCGCGGACACATTCCTAGGAATTCTAGGCAACAAAACTAGTTTTATTATGTCAGTACGGAGTAACTTCTTTCAAAAGTACACACGCGCTCGCGTATTTTTGTGTAAAAAAAATTGTTTGTATGACTAGAGGGCGACTCTGACTACATCCGGTATCCGGCCGGATAGTACGAAGATATCCGGTATCCGGCCGGATACTAAAATAAGGGCCGGTTAGGCCGGATACCGGATAGTAACCGGATATTCGGTGCATCTCTAGTACACATTGTAGGGAGCCGCAGACATTGTGTATTTCTAGGAAATGCATGGGCTTATGATTGTAGAGTGACCGAAAGTAACACTGTAATTTAGATAATCTTATCCGTGCTAGTACAGTTGCCATAAGTTAGATCGGAGCGGCCAAGATCGTCACAATTATCTCAACAACGCCTCTTTTGCCGAGACGATAAAAGCCATGTTCAGATATTTTTGACCATCTTGAGTACTCTGATATGACTGTCTAAAGGTGACTGTACACTGTATTGCTTTCTATTTGTGTTGTAATTTCTTCCACCCGACATGCATCGTATTCAACGGCACTCCCGGGAACAGCCCCAGTCCGGGAATCATTTGTTATTGTCCCGGGACGTATCATAGCGTCGGACCGGGCTTGCGGCGACTCGGGGATTAATTTGGAGGAAAATTGTTATTGCGGACGATTTATTTGGAAGATCGTTTCTTTTAGCCTCCGGTTCAGCTGTGTGACACTTTGAACCAGTCGTATGTAATATTAACTTCGTTACTATAACAATTATAAGGTTTTTATGTTTCTTAGATAAATATGTTTGCGAATTTATTGTATTTTGTTCAACTTTATCTCTTTCATGACGAGAGATTAGGTTATTGTTATTCTTTTCTACCATCCCTGAATGATAGGTAGGTACACCCGCGATCAGATATGTCGGTGCAGCCAAGGTGGTCACAAATATCTTAACAACGCCTCTTCAGATATGTTACGCATGTTCAGATATTTTTGAGTACCTTGGCCGCTCTGATATATTTGATGCTGACTGTACATACCATACTGCCTGTCCCAGATGGAATTTGATACAGGATACGTCATTTATAGGTATGCACCATGAGCTGAGTATATATGACTGAGCCGCACTATTGGTTACACTGGTACTGTGGGTTAAGTAACATCTAGACGGTTGCCAACACTGCCGACGGTCGAAGGCCACCCTGACCTTGGTTGGTAATTCATAAAATTTTGATGGCAACAACTGTCTACACGGTTCGTCCCAACCAAGGTCGCTCTGTCAGAAGGGCTTTGTGTATGCCGCTTTAGCTTTTCAGAGAACCTCAGGATCCATACAAAACATCTAAACGATTGAGAGAATCCTAGTAATGCAATTGCAACTCTACGGTCCCCCTTTGTAAGCACCCAGCACCCACCCGAAACATTTAATCCCAACGTTAATCACAAACGTATGCATCCAAAATGCTTGAAATTGTATTCGGATTTAATAAAGGGAATTATCACGAGCTTACCGCAGCCGGGACATTTGGACAGGTTCCAGATTCAAACCAGGTACATGTATCAAAACTAGACCTTAATACTTATGTAATAAGAGTGCGCGAAACGCGACTACTACTTATATACTGAAATAGTGCTTGCAAGGCACCAATAATAAGCTGCAGGAAATTGTATGTTAATTTTGCAATTCGGAAACTGTTTGCTGCTTAAAATACGCTGAGGCGTGCTGTCTCGGTTTTAATATAGTGGTTCTCGTAAATAATTGTGGTATTAAGAGTGGCCAAACTTAATGCAGTTGCTAGACTTTTCCATGAGGACCTGTAAACCGCATTAAATTGTTTGGCAATTTCTATTCGAAGTGACCCGATTTCTGTGTCTTCGAATAGGTACAGTCGGCTAAAAATGTGGTCCACCACCCTACGGTTGAGGTTCGTTTGAACGTCATGAGACAACGTGGTCGTGCTTGTTTTAAACTCCGTTAGAAAAGTCAACCTTAGCGATCGTTACATCTCGCAGAAACTTTTGTCTTTTGTCAAGACTGGTAGACCACTTTCTTGGCCCACTCTACACGGAAAAAAAGCTTCCGGGATATTCTCAATCTAAGACATTATTTTATTATGTTGAAAATATTTCCTCGTGACAAGTATTTATTTCCTTTAACGAAAATAAAATAAAGTTTTAAATATAACGAAGCGAATATATTCTGACAGATTTTCTAGTTTTATTTTACCTGAGATAATACTTGTTTGATTAAAGTACAATCTCTCTTATTTACTCAATATACTCTTGAAACAATACATTTTTGTATTTCTATTTTAAGAACGCGTGGTTTTATTAAGCGAAGAATCATATTTTTGGTTAAGGAAATAAATACTTGTCACGAGGAAATATTTCCAAGATAATAATAATGTCTTGGATTGAGAATATCCCGGAAGCTTTTTTTCCGTGTACAGTACAGACAATAAACAAAGATCTACTACGGTGTATCTTATCTACCTAGCTTTACATTAAACTCTTTTAGAAACCTCAAACGTTTATACAAACTCAAGCAGCGGAAATTCCCTACTTAGTTCGAACTTTCCCAAATTCAGGTGAGAATTATACTGGAAATCAGAGTATTACAAGTTTCCCCAGGGCCCCAGCCAACTAAGCTATTTCTTGATGTCTGATTTCTGATGTAAATTGCTTATTACATCCCCATGTAGTCTCTCGGGGAGTTGCCGATACCTCGATACGGGTTATATACGTATTTAAAATCGATTTCTGTTGTAAATTAGAAGAGCATTTTGTCCTTAAGAGGTCGGTTTATTGCGGATACAGGTAGCTTCAAGCTTGGTTGTTTTCTATGAATAAGTAAGTTCAACATAAATGTTGTATTAAACTTATTGTATGTTATAAAACTCTTGACTCGAACATTTAAAATGGCCAAAAAATGTAAAACGATATTCGACCGAAATGACTTAAGTAATCCGGTTTAAATATTTATTACTTAATTAATAGACTCTGAAGCTACATCTATGCATACTGGACGTAATAAACAAATACAACCTATACAGGGTGTAACAAAAATACTGATGACCCTTGATAATTGGCATCGTATTACTACGAGTAAGAAAGAATAGGAGATTTTTGCTTTGCTGAGATGTGATCTCAGCCGGCCCTGCAACCAATATTTTTTTTCGCATGAATTTTTTTTCTTAGTTTTTCTTAATTAGAATATGATACCAATTATGCCTTTATTTGCCAGCATTTTGTTACACATTGTATACATGTATGCTGCATGTAGTAAATAAAATACAAATAATTTAAAGCAGATTATTTGGAGTAACACTAAATAATTTAACGCCAAATGTAAGTGAAATTATCCGAATGCGCTTTATATGGAAAAATATAATTATGAAATGAAAATAATTTATTTAAATCCAAATATAAAATATGATAATCTAAAAAAATTGCAAAAAATAAGTTATAAAATTTTCTATTAAATTGAACTGAATTGCTATCTACACGTTTACGATTGAAGGTATACTTCCAGTTTTGGTCTCTTGTGTGGCCACGGCGCACTCGTTGTAAGATGGCGGGTCATCGGGCTGCGCCGGCGCTGCCTTCTCCGCGCGCACGACCTTTATGTAGTTGTACATCACCAGCAGGAACGAGATGGCTACACCTGGATCACAGAAATAGGTATTGAGGACTAAATATGCAACGGATTGTTTTACCAGATACCAGGTACCGGATATCCGGCGGACCCGTAGGCCGAATAGTAAAATTGAGGACGGATACCGGGTAGTCGCTGGATAGGCCGGATCAAATAACAGTGAAATGGGTCCAAACATGCAGAACTGACCAAAAATGTAATCTCATAATACATCTAGAAATTTTGTGCCCAAATTTAGCGGTTGACAGCTGTCAGTTGCTTGGCATCATAACAGTGGTCCAAGAGCGAATCAAGAGCAAATTATGGACTTTAAGTGCTGTGCCGGTCACTTAAACTCACGGCGAAAATACATTCTTACGGATGTCAAGATTGTCAAGTCTGTTATTCCAAGATTTTCATATAAATTCTACGTCTGTGCTGACTCGTAGATTTATAAAAATTCAGTGCCTTAGCAAATTAAACTTGCACTTACAAATGTCAGCGATCTTAATGATCCAATAGGAGTTGTAAAGGGTCTCAGAGTACAGGGCGAACTGGAGCGGCGAGTACGTGAACGTCAGCAGCTGTACCGTTGTCTTGATCGCAGACAGACTGAAGAACATACGCATGGTGTCTGCGTCTTTCTGCCAAAAAAAAAACAAGCAATTGTTAAACCGGGATAAACGCAAGGATGATGAATGAAAATGATGACATGTAGTAAAAAAATACAGTATGGCTTACGAAAAATATCAGCCGTGGATTAGCTTAGCATGGCCCGTGACTTCGCTTTTCGTTCTTTGGATATTTTTGGTTGCGATTTCGATTTTAAAAGGTTCAAATTCATATCATCCCCAAAAATTCGGGGCTTCTATTGACTTTCAATAAATTTTATTTAGTTGGTAGTTTACGTACATGAATTTAATTCAACGTTGAAGTAAACAATTTATCATTTCACATTCTGTACAAAGACAACCAGTAATGCCCATTAGTATGTACTGAACATTGTATCACATTGAAAAATGTATTAAGTAAATCCGATATATTTGACGGCGACTGTACGACATAGCGGGGATAAACCGTTACTCAAAGAAACTACAACTTATAGAAGGAAATGTTGAAGGCCTAAATGTGGCCTTTTCATATGTCACAGTAGAAAAAATGTCCCTTACAATACAACGCTACGTAATGTTAGTAGAACAAATGTGTTAATGAAAGTCTAACATTCTACCGCCAGTCCACCAGCGCTTTTCGTGTCATCGTTGTTAAAGCGTATTATTTTCATCATATCAATATTTTCATAGGCATGTATGTCACAGCTAGAAAGAGGTGGTATAACACAAAATATTAGGCTTTTAAAGGAATATTAAAATACTTTTTAATGTGTTAGTTATGTTGGAGATAGATTATGTATTTTAAATAAGAATACGGCACCTTTCCTGTCTCAAGGTAAACTATGAAGGCAAAATATTGGATAGACTTGCTCTTTTATTATTCTACTTCCATTCAAATTGATATTTCTATACTATCAAGCACCGTTTCAATAGCAAGGGGCCGTAAGCACAATATCCTATCCCTGACGATGGTCCCTAGGGACACAGCTCGTCATCTTTATAGCAGCTCGGGATCATTGTTGTCCCAACGAAAGATGTTCAGGTAAAATTTACTTTATTTAGGCGGTAAACGGTGGGGCTTTTGTGTACTTTAGAAAAAATGTTGCATATGTAAGGTTATTTCAAGAAAAACTGGCCAAGTGCGAGTCGGAGTCACGCACGAAGGGTTCCTTACCATTATCTATAAAAACGGCAAGAAAATCATGTCTGTTGTATGAGAGTCTCCTTAATTTTTTTATTTATTCCGTATTAAATTTAGTGTTGTTGTTACAGCGGCAATAGAAATACGTCATCTTTGAAAGTACCTACCCGTTAATTTGTCACATACGTTGTTTACATAAATACTATCTAATTAAGAATAACAATACAACTTTGTAAATTTACCATATGTACTTTCGTAAGTAAATAGGTTTTTACCAACATATTTAAGTTCTTGAAATTAAGTGAAAAGATTAAATTACCGCTTCGTTTGAATGCTGCTTATTGTTTTTGTTGTGCATCGATAACGTGCGCATTTTAACTTAAGGCGAGGATTAGATAAGAAGGAGAACTCAGAATAGTTTATTTTGAAAATAGTTTGTAAGCTCTCTGTCTATCCGTCTGTCACAGTCAATTTGCACTGAAACTGCACGACCGATTGAGGAGCACGAATTTGGGACATACATATAGGTATAGATAAGTTAGTGATCCAAAAATGCGTGTGTATTTTTGTAACGTAAATCAATGAATTCAAAACATGCGGGCACTTATGGGATGAAAAAAAATTGCAGACAGACGCCTTTTTGTTGCATGTACTTATAAATGAAAATTTTTATTAGACAAATAACAAAGTATTTTTCAAATACTTATTAATTTTCTCGCAATACGCCTAAAAAGTTACTTTTAACTTTGAGCTCGAAGTTAATTTATTTAACTTTGGGACCAAAATTTATCAATTTAATCTGTGCGGTGACCACTAATTATGTTCAAAATAGTAATTAGGTATATTATTAGTAGTATAAATGCAGGACCCGCCTGCCACAAATCTTAAACATTTAATATTAAGTTGAAAATATAGTTACAATATTAGCTAGGGATACACGCACAGATCTGCCTGCCAGATTTGTCCGGCGGATATACCCGGAGGACAGATCCGTCCAATTATGGCGCTATTCAGATGTGTCCGCAGACAAATCCGTGTCCAATTCGCGTCATACATGGACGATCTGTCCGCTGGGCATATCCGCCAGACAAATCCAGCGGGCAGATCTGTGCATCTCTAGTTATTATTAGATGTCAATCGTGAGAATGCAGAACGTTTTACGTGAAAACCAATCACGCATTCACAATTTCAAAGTCAGAATCTTCATTACTCATACCAATCGACATTCGTGACTAATCACGACTGCATTCATGGAAACAATACCTGGTAACTGATGTTATTACTACATGGGTAACGGCTAATGCAAATAATACCGGGTGTACAATCCAAATGGGTCAGTATGGAGAAGTCGGAAACTATGAGAGATAGCGAGATCTGTTCTTAGGAACCATGACGTTGATTTTAGATTAAATAATAATTACATTCAAACTTTTTTATTAACTCTCATACATAACCGGGAATCAAACCTGGTCAAAATCAATGTGTATAAAATCGTGATATACGGAAGACGTCAAAAATATGTTTACACTGTTGCATCTTACTCCTTTGTAATGAGGTTCAAAAGAGTAAACATAATTATTTTTGACATCAACTGTACAACACCACTAGCTTCCACCTCAGTCACACTACACGAATGAAGATATTGATGAGGGCTATCAGGTACAGGTATAATATACATAGGTATGGGCTGTTGCCCGGGGGGCTCTGGGCCCCCAAGCTATCATAATCCTATGGACCAGGGGAAACGGATAGAACAAACAGGTTCGATCTTGAAACTAGAAATAGTCACTAAGCACTCACCTTATGTAGCGCCGTTATGTTCAACAACACCAGCCTCAGCCACACCACATGAATGAGGATAATGATGAGGTCTATTAGGTACATGTGCACCATGCCGGGGTAACGGCGCGGGGGGCCCTGGGCCCCCAGGCTATCATAATACCCATGGACCAGGGGAAACCGATAGAACAAATAGGTTCGATATTGAAACTAGAAATGGTTTATCAGAACTAAGTACTCACCTTATGTAGCACCGTAATGTACAAGACCACCAGCCTCAGCCACACCACATGAATGAGGATATTGATGTCATGAGGTCTATCAAGTACAGGTGCACCATGCCGGGGTAACAGTGAGGGGGGCCCTGGGCCACCAGGCTATCATAATACCCATGGACCAGAGGAAACAGATAGAACCGGTGGGTTCGATCTCGAAACTAGAAATAGTTTATCAGCATTAAGTATATACTCACCTTATGTAGCGCCGTTATGTACAACAACACCAGCCTCAGCCACACCACATGAATGAGGATATTGATGAGGTCTATCAGGTACAGGTGCACCATGCCGGGGTAACAGCGCGGGGGGCCCTGGGCTCCCAGGCTATCATAATAGCCATGGACCAGAGGGAAGGGGTAGAACGCATGGGTCCCGATGTTGATTACCACTAGGAAGGGCTCTAGCCATGACCAGTTTATGCTGTGGAGCTGAAAAAAGGTTGCAAGTTGAATTGATTGTAAAATGAAAAAAAAAATCAAGGCATTGGCATTTTTGCCACATTTTAAAGTGAAACTTTTATTCCATCGCCTCAAATTTTAAAGCCTCTCTTCTGCATGTCGCGCGTTACAAGCTGTAACGCGGATTCTCGTTTATAGTAAGGTGAGGCTTATTTCATAAGCAATTAGGTTCATGTCATGTTGGCAGTCAACCACGGTATACAAATCTATATTTCGCGTCTTAGCGTAACTGCAACGGTGGCACTGTGGTATTGGCATGAGACTTACGATCGAATGGGCAAGGGATCAAACCCCGTGGGACGAATGATTATTTTCTAAATTTTAGAAACATAATATTGAATTACATGTCATTCCAGCTCTGTACGTCTAGCATGACAAACCAATTGGGCACCAATTTCTAAGCGCCATGCTAACATAGTAAAGTTTCACTTGCATCGTGGCTTTGTAAAACCACACAATGTTTATTTTTTTCGCAATGATAGTAAGTATTTATTTATTTAAACTTTAATCCACAAAATACAATATGTACAAATGGCGGACTGAATGCCATTAAGTACCATTATTAAATTATTACCTATAGTTACGATTCAGTTAAAGTAGATAGTTTATGTGGAGCTAGTAGCCTCGTTATCAGAACTTAGTGACACTTTTTACTGTTAGTTCGCTCAGATTAGGAAAATTGTATAGATAGATAAAAAGAGACAGATAGAATAGGTACAGTCGCCATCAGATATATCGGAGCGGCCAAGGTGGTCACAAATATCTGAACAACGCCTCTATTGTCAAGGCGATAAAGTGCGTGTTCAGATATTTTTGAGTACCGTGGCTGCTCCGATATATTTGATGGCGACTGTACCTAGATCAAAGCTGGATTGGGTATGAAAACAACTGAAATATCTTTAGAACTATTAATTTTCGTTATAAATATTTATTAATTTTGGTCTTCGTTCATCCGTACCAAACACGACATCGTATATTTTTCCACAATACAGGGTGAAATCTGGGTCGTCATTATCACATGGTAGTAAATAATTGACCAAAACAGAATGAAATAAATTATTTTTAATTTTCAAGTAAAATTAGGTAATCCTAACCTATGGAAATCATGGTCACCCTATTAGTTTTGACATACTCTGTACTTATGGAAAACCATTGAGTAGGGTGACCAAATTGTACGTAAAATTTTATGTTTCCACTTATCATCTGAAAAATAAATATCAATATAGGTAAAGCAGCAGCATCTACGGCACCATGCCGCGGGGGGACTGGTTATTTTAGTATAATATATTTATTTAAGATTAGTTTTTATTTATACTTAAGTTTATTGTTTACTGTTATATTAATATATGAAATAAATATGTTTTAACATATAAGTTATATAGGTAAAAAAAGTTAACACCATTAGGTTCGTCTTTCGGTTCTGTATCCTGCCTTGATCGCTTGCTACATGACCCCGATGTCACTCTGTATATGACGAGTAACTATAGAGATATATGTAAAAATATATTTTTTATAACATTAACGTACCGTATTTAAGTCCACATCACATGAGAAGAAACTGGTTACTGTTGACAATATGAAGAGGTGGCATCCTAAATCCACTGTACTGGCAATCTATAAAAAAATGTTATGTATAAATGTCTGACATGCCATCCATAATCGTGAATTATCTGTATTTGTGATTAAACTGCAGAAAGTCAATACTACATCTACAACACAAATAATAATCTTTTTTTTCTTAGATATAGTCTGATTATACAGCAAATCTATTATTTTAGTCAACTACGAAAGTTATTTAAAGAAATAACACACTTCACATAAAATTTGTTTTACCTACATACGCACCAAATTTAAATAGCCGATGAGGTAGCATTTTAAGCGCAAGTACTGCTCATGGTACCACAGTTCACGCCAAACCACCATTTTCCCTGTAAAAAAGAGCACATGTAACTCAAATGTTCAAATTAAAGTCGGCAAAACACAACACTGCCTTACCAAGCATGAGAGCCGTAGTGCAAATATTTTTGGATCGAACTATTGAATTCCCTCTTGTTATTTTCTAGAAGTTTGGATGATCTTTCCAACATTTTTTCGGTCTCTCTGAAAAATAATTCAATGATTCGATCCAGAAATATTGGTACTACTCGAATAAGAAATGTATGTTTTATATAATAAATGTAACTCAGGCGACTCCAGTGTCTTCGCTGCTATAATGCCACCACCTGTCCGTACGCTACATATTATTCGTTACAAGTTACAAAATAATTTAAAGTTTTTTTTTAAATAATTTACTAGAATGAAAATACTAGAAACTTTAATAAATACATTTGCGTAAGTATCCTTCACCGGCCATGGTGTATCAGTTTGGAATAGAATTCAAATTTATGCGTTTACTCCCTTTGCCACATAATCATAAAGGTTCATAAAGGTATAGACTATAGTAAAAGAAACATAGTCTTTCAATAATTGGATATACTTAGGTACTCTAAAAGTCGTTCCACCTTGACCGGATGGCCTATTGATAATGGCAATGGAGTGCTTGATCAATTTATATTTATTATAAAAATAAGAATAATATATTTACGTCCTGGTCTAATAATATTTATTTCAAATAGCATTGTGCGTAAACATATGTTATGTTCTTATGTTAAAAACGGATTATTGTTAAGAAGATTATGAATGTTTAGACTATTGTTGTTTATAAATAAAATATTATTACCAAAAAGAAAACAGACATGATGTCATGTTAAATATAATTTCCGATTTGTTAATAAATAAAATAAATAGATAAAATTAACTTAAATAAACTATCGAGGGTATTCTTATTCGACCGGTTCCGCCGTGACCGGGTGGTGTAGTGGTCAGCGCGTCAGCCGCGATAGCTGAAGACGCCAGTTCGAATCTGGCCTCGGACACCGGAGGACTTGGTAAATTTTTCTGAAGTATCATCATCATCATCATCATCTCAGCCATAAGACGTCCACTGCTGAACATAGGCATAGGCATGGGGAAGTATATGACATCTATTTCAATTTTTATATAAACTAAACAATATGACACTTTTCCCGATGACCGTTAAATTATTATGTTTGCAAAGCCTAACAAGTTCCTTTTTAGCCCTCGCCATGTTGCGGATTTTCAATGGAACTAATTAATTTTAATGGCAATGATTTTTTTGACAACAGACGTTGAAAGTCATTGAATGTCACCGATGTAAACAAATCGAAAATAATTGCAATCAAAATGCCTAAAAGAATTAATTTAATGAAATACATGCGACAGAAATAGGATGAGGGATTCAGTAGCATTCCATTAAACAATGTTGTGGAATTAGTTGTTGACATGACGGGTACTGACATTCATAGTGCGGTTGTAATAAACAGAGATGGGCATTAATCGATTAATCTTTTAGTTAACTAATCAATCGATTAAAAATATCAATCGTCATTTTTTAATCGCGATTAATTTAGTTGCGATTAAATTAGTTGTGAGAATGTTCGACTAACAACTAAATAAAACCTTTATTCATAAAAAACACATTAAATTAACATTTTACATTATAGCTTACAAATATACGATCATAATTAACTACTAAGTAAGATAGAATATGCCTATTGCCTACATAAAATACAACTAAAATATGAACTAAAATTATCTGGCATTATCCTATTATCTCGTTATCTACACAACAACTAAATACACAACACAACTACAACAAAACTACAACTAAATTAGTTTTAGTTTCAATCGACTAAATCTCACGATTAAATCTATATTAAAACTACGTAGTCGCCCGTTTTTGCATTTTATATCTTGCAATACAAAAAGAATTACCTAAAATTATGTATACACGTTTTATTTGAAATGCTTGAATGACAATGTAATATTATGGGCCATAATATTATTATAACGATATATTGGTATTGGTAACGACAAATAGCCGTTAAGATGTCCTAATCAGTCTGTCAACAGCCATACCGAGGTTTTCTATTCAATTTGCTTCTAACATTAGTCGCGAGAAAATAGTATAACTAATTAGTCGATTACAAAATTTAGTTGTCCGAAATCAATCGGCAACTAATTTAGTTGCAACTAAATTAGTTGCACACTATACAACTAAGATTGATCAATCGTTGTTTTCAATCGTCTGTCACAATTAATTCTTGTAATCTTAATCGTTAATCGTTAGTCGATTACATTTTGCCCATCTCTGGTAATAAACTGGTTAGTTTGGTACTAAACATACTTCTACAATTCACAAGTATATAATTGTATATCTCACTCGCTCTTGCACGATGCCAATACACGCTGTCCCGACTATTCATGACGTACCTACACGTATTGTTGCTATATCTAAGCTATCTGTAGCGACACTATATCAGGGCTAAAAAGGAACTTGATAGGCTTTAAACCATCTTATTCTTGCCTTGACACTTATTGGTTTAGAATAAAGTAAGCATTTTAACGATCGAACATCAGATAGCCGAAAGTTTGCAAACGTTTGTGTAGTAAACTGATATTAATGGACGAAAATTACACTTTAGCCAGGAGAAAATCTGCCTAACTCTACTACTCATAGGGTACTCTCATACCCTTCAACCCCCTTTTCATTACTTAAAATATCCCCTTCATTTTGAAATAAATTGTAGGTAAGGTACCTATCCGTTTTTTCATGCGGAGGAGGGTTATAATCTTTCATGTATTTTTTTTCCAAATGCATTCAGAACAAATAAAAATCAATTTTTGAATTAGATTTGATATGCAAAAAGTGATTGAGATATTTAAATTTTGCTCTCTTAACACTAAAAATAATGACACCAAAGACAATAAAAAGTAGGTTATAAAAATCGAACTCACAATAATTTATTCATAATAGTTGTAGTAAAAATATCAAGGACTCATTAAACTATGGCGTGCTGTGTACCTATATGTCACGATTAGTGCTTATCGCGAACTATAGGTATACATGGACAAATCAACAGACAACAAGAGCATCTATCATTCAATTTTATACACCAAGAGTAGGTTAAAACCGATTTCTCTCAGTTGCTTAAAGGTTAGCTGGAAGAGGTACCTTAAAAGGATAAGCTCGCCTTTGTAGACACTTACATGGATGTCATATACAAAGGAAAAAGTGACCTAGGCCACTGGTGCCCAGTTACTACTACTTACTGAGTACAGTCAACGCCATAAATATGGATACAATTTTGCACCTTACTTCATGGGCTAAAAAAAGGACCATTACAACCCCCTCCCCGTTAGCGGCGCCCCAATCCACCGGTACTTTTAATATATTGTGTAAGACACCTTTACTTCACCAAAAACAAATATTTGGTTGGGCGGGCTATATTGAGCCATGGCTGGTAGACAAATTGGGAAAAACTCGAGAAGGTTGATAAAGTGCCGATTTAAATTTCAACTTAAACAATTTACCAAAATAAGCCTCGAGGTCCTTAGAAGAAAAGGAGAATACCTACCATTCTCTTAATATTTCTGAATTTCATTGCGTCATATGGATAATATTTAATTCTGTATATCTATATTACTATACGTTAACGGTAAAATAGAAATAATGTTAACAGTATTACGGGGCATGTATATAATTAGGATATTAAGTGCTAATGCATGAGCTCTTACTTTCAACTAGCAAATAGCCGATTGCATACATTATACGTACGTTATTGCATGCAGGACAAATTGCAAAATTACTGTTAAAAAACGTATAGGTACTAGACATGAAAGAGCAAAATGATCAAGAATGATTGCTAAAACAAAGGATGATCAACTTTTAAAAAAATCCGAGGGCTTGGTTATGAAACGAGTATAGGTATCATGTTTTCTTTCATTCTTATTCATATTTACACACATGGACACTGTGCATTTGCACACTAAATATATAGATTTTGCTATAGGAATGACCAAAAATCAGTATAATTTTGTTGTACAGTAAAAATACAAATATTTTGAAACTGTTTGATAATTATATTAAGTATGATTTTATTAACAACGCATGTATAGGAACATTTATATGTTTGAAATTTTTTCTCCAGACTCAAGCGTTACAAATATGAAAATAACACAATACACATACCTTGAAAAGTCTAAATCTGGTTAATTACGCTAAATTAGTTTAAAACACACAAAATATGTCAATCACAGCACGGAACTCGATGGCAGTATCAACTAAACTGTCGATGCGTTGAAACGAAGCACTCAATGCAATTTACCTTATGAAAACAAACGAGCATCAAGTAAACTCGACGCTTACTAATTTAAACTCTAACTGTACAGCGTTAAAATTGTAATTGTAGTGGAGTTAATTGCAGTGTTAGTACGTTTGATGTGTGAAATCTATGTGTGTGTAGTTGTAGAAATCGTGTATGTGTGTTTCAGGGAAAGAGCAAGCGTGTGCGCATGAACTGTGGTCATTCTTGAGAATTCAGTGCGCGTTCAGTGTTCTTCAACCACCATTCCGGAATTATCGTTAATATTTTATAATAACATTATTTTTATTTAACTGTTAATTTGATATTTTTACCATGTTTAGTATTATGATATCATTGATATCATTATGGTTATTCAGTATAGGTATCAAATTAAACAATTGGGAAAATAACACCAGATTTTCCTGAAAATCAATTATTTTCGCAGAAAATAATTTAATTACCTCACATTGTTTTTCACTTTTTATTTAATAAATGACATCAATTCAGCTTCATCATTATCTAAACTGACCTACAGCATCCTACAGTAAGTAGTTTCTAATAGTTATGCGGACCTAATGTCTTTGCCATTTTTTACAAAGTCTGTGGACGAGATGCGGCCACTTACAAACTTACCTACTTGTTTTATTTACGGCGATAAAGGATAAGGGAATTTATCGGTAATACCCATTCTCACTCTCATTTTATAATATGTATTTATTTATTCAATTAATTTTGATAAGTAAGGGTTAAGAATAAGGCTATACTTAACTTAGGCTAAATAAACCTTTTTTTTGTCATACAATGTTGTGACACTGGTGACATTGCAATTGCAATATTTGAGAATCGGGCGCTTGACTCTTGAGCGCTGACGGAATTGCAAGCTCTAACTTTGACATTTTAACTTTCAGTCAGATACGATGAAATGGTGGACAAATAACAACAATATGAATTTTAAATCGTTGTCTTTTTAAACTATTCATTTCATGCGAAAATAATAGTGACAACCGTGTGCGACTATTTGTGCGAAATGAAACGAATGACACTAAACTTTTTATATAGACATTTTATATATAATTATGGTCCTTGATAACTACCTACGAGCGCAACGGTAATAGTAAATAAATAATTAAATGAAAACACCATTATGCACTTAATTTTTATAAACGGGCGCCCGGTCCCCGAGCTCAGTTCCACAATCCCGTTGTTTTCAGCTTATTGTAATCATCGACTCTTAATTCATTCAACTGAGCGAGTACAAACTCAACCATTTAAACTAGCCCTTATATCCAAAGACATAAGGTGTAAATAGGAATGTATAATCGTCTACAATTTGCAGGCCGCTCGTCTCTTATACAATATGCACGAGGCCTGGCCTCAAGGCAGATACATAATGCATCGCCGATAGCACACCTGGCAGAAATATCGATCTGGCCATTGGAAATAGTTATCTGGACGTATGTCTGTCGATTTAAATAATCGCTAACAGGCCGGAAGTGTTTCGGGAAATGATAAATGAAAATTCAGTTCATCAGAGTGAAAATTCAGTCATTCAGGGACGTAAAAATGGTAATTTTTAAATCTGACACAGTGGCTGCAATAAAATAAAGAAATTTACATGTAGCGCCTAATGTATTAAGTTTTCTGGTTTTCTTTAATACTTGGGACATGAATTATCAGATAAGGCCGCGTTAAAAATACTAATATTCGTTTAAAGCTGACAATAAGACGCTCGACTTTACGATGATACGCAGTCCTAGATCGTCCCATTGAGTTTGTTGGAACTTATGATACAAAATATAATTTGAAGTTTGTTACTTTTTGATGATGGATAAAATTTTGAGGAAATCGTGCCTTGTCCTAACAAGTCCTAGTTTCCCCTCAGAGTTAGAAAATCAGGTGGCAATCGCTTCCGTTAAAACTAGTGCCTTCGCCAATGCAACACCGAGCTCCAATGAGCAGGGAAAAAGCCGAAACAAACGAGGATGATGACAATATTTATAATAAATCGTTATCTTAGACGCCTCAACTAAGCAAGCATTTCCACGCAGCGCGCCTACTTCCAATAATGATGTTTGATGGCGGATCATTTCGTGCCATTACGACGCCGGCTGAATCCAGGTCGCTTATTACTGACTTGCTATTTATGTGCTTAGCGGACGAGTCGATAATACACTTTGCTTATTATATTTTACCTACAGCAGGTAATTTATGGTCGCAAATATCGCGCGTGGGATTATAACACATTTTCTTATGCAACTGAATATGAGATGAGCGATAGATAAGTAGGTATAGCTTAGGATACATGCACAGGTGTGTCCGCTGGGTTTATCCGGCGGACAGATCCGTCCATGTATTGCGCTATTTAGATGTGTCCGCAGACAAATCCGTGTCTAGTTTGCGCCATACACGAACGGATCTGTCCGCCAAGCATATCCGTTGGACAAATCCGGCGGGCACATCTCTGCGTGTATCCCTAGCTTATTTTTGCCAATTTTAATTCAGTAGTTCCAAAAAACTACATGTTTAAAATAAAAATAAAACATAACCTATAAGACTGACAATACCCAATCCAGATTGCCTGTAAATCCTGAGATAAATCGAGTCAATCAGTAGTTAATCAAATCAGATTTGTTGTTCAAATAAACGTGTGCCATTATACCATTAAATAAAATTAATTGACTATGCATTTAACTAAGTGTTTTATTGAAAATTTATCTACAAGCTAGACAGATTTAATCCAAGTAACGTAGTAAATTAAACGCTGTTTTTGGGCATTCGCCTCTACAAAGGTGAAAAGTACGGAATGGGCATGCAGGCTTCATCCCAAGTTTCAAGCTTTTATAGTTTTACTAGCGATCCGCCCCGGCTTTGCAGGGGTGCAATTATACATAAATATAAACCTTCCTCTTGAATCACTCTATCTAAAAAAAACTTATCAAAATCCGTTGCGTAGTTTTAAGATCTAAGCATACATAGGGACAGATAGCAGGAAGCGAGTTTGTTTTATACTATGTAGTTTTAGTGATAGTTTTTACATATTGGTTCTGTCCTTACTTAGATTACTTTTCTTGGAACCTAAGTGATAATTTGATGACATACAACGATATTAGGTATCTACAGTTTCAGAAGAATACATATCGTCTCACGAATGCTGGTATGTAAAAAGTTAGGGAGTTTTACTTTAATGTTTTCATGGGTTAAACTTAGCCTTTTTCAAGTATTCTTTAGGATAATTAATCAAATGTTTTAAAGGTTTAAGGTTTAATAAATCATCATTGG
Organism: Pammene fasciana; assembly: GCA_911728535.1. NCBI lineage: Eukaryota > Metazoa > Arthropoda > Insecta > Lepidoptera > Tortricidae > Pammene > Pammene fasciana. The sequence continues at coordinate 28,118,753 of OU452273.1, read as the reverse complement.
CCACATCATCTGATGTAGATGTTTGTTGCGGCGCTTGTGAGTTTAAGAATTCCCGCATCTTCGTTGATGGCTATAGAGTCCTATTCAAAGGCTTACCTATCTCAAGATAATAACCTAACATTATTGCGGCTGTACTCACTTGGCGCGGCGCCGCAACGACGGATCATGGATCGGTTCGCCTAGCACTCTTGGTGCTTGATGATGGAGACCTAAGCTCTCCGAAACATGTCGCGCGTAGTGACTAAACACAATTGAGTACAGCCGCATGTAGTGATAATAGTGTTAATGTATCTCACGAAAGTTTCAATTCAATACCTAATAATTTTGCAAAACCCTTTTATGCCAATTCCTGTGCCATTTTGGCACCAATATGTAGGTCAATTTATAGGTGTTCTATACATAACATCATTACGTATATCAGATGTAGGTACAACTGGAACATCCCTAGAATACAAATTGAAAGGATATCGGGATAGCGTCAGATTCCAATTTATATCTTTGTTTTTGTTCAAAGGTTTCCTTTTAAAATTTGTTCGTTTGTAGAACCAGGGTTGCCAACTTGCCACATAAAAACTTCATTCATTTGGTGACGCTGATATCTGTCAATCTGCTGAGGTCTGTGAGTTAAGTTACTCCATTGAACTTTTGAAAAAGATTTATAAATCTTACCTATAAGAAAATTAATTTATCAGGTTTTCGACTTAGTCTTTAAGTAGTAGACTTAAATACGTAATTAACTAAATTAAACCAAAATAACACTAGTATACTGTGGTTTGGCAGAAGTACAGGTATAATTATAAGCTGTTTCGTGAATAAAATAATTACGTCGTTTTCATGATCGTATTAGGTCTGGTTTATCACATTTTAGCCTAAATTCTATAATATATATCTTGCAAATTATTGTAAGAAAAATAGTAGGTAGGTACCTGATAATGTAAAAAAATGTGTTGCCAACCCTAAGCTGAGCTCGCAAAGACGATAAAGGTTTCACGTTAATTCCTAGTAAGCTATCTTCTTTTATGTTTCATTCAATTCTGAAATACGGATCAAATTGTCGTTACTCTGGCTTCACTTAGTCGAAACGCCGCCCTATTTACACTTCGAGAAACTTAAAACATCACTATTTAATAAGATATTGAAGGTAATGAAACACAACACTAAAAAAAAACTCAATAAAAAGTTACAATAGCCATATTTATGTATTTAAATATATCTAACAACCGTTGCTGGTACAGTCGATGTCAAAGATATGTTTACACTTTTGGACCTTACCTACACCTTTGTAATACGGTGCAAAAGTGTAAACATACTGTTGACGTCGACTGTTCGTAATTTTTGCCGAAAACCGCAACCAAATTTGCCAAGCTATTTTCGATATTATGAAATAATGGATTACTGGGTTTTATGCCCTAACTAAAAAGCAAACAACCTCTCAGCCTAAATACAAGACCGTCAACTGTTTAGTCAGAGAAATAGGCTGCTACAATTGGTATACCTATATATAAATTCCCCATTCAATAAAATTTTGCGACTTTCACTTTTCCTATCTGTAAATTTAACTGAAGCCTAAAGAAGTAAAAGAAGGACAAATTATTCAAAAATGATGCGAGGACAAACGGTCAATACTCTTACCACTCCAACAAATTGGCCCCAGAGTTTGATTGACACCACATAACAAAGAGAACGACTGTCGTGGACGCAGAACGACGCCGTGCGTAAAATGTAAATGACGGCAAATGGTGGAGGCATAAGGCTGGTTTACACTAGCCGAGTAGTTAAGTCGCAGATTCACGACAAATGAACGGAACAGATGTAACAACTGCAAATGGTCAGGCAATAGGGCCGGTTTACACTAGCAGAGTTAATAAGTAACAGGTAGACCGTACTGATTGTAGATATGAGTGTAACAGATGAAACGACAGCAACTGGGACAGAAATAGAACCGGTTTACACCAATCATGTGATTAAGTATAAGGTTGACAAACGAGTGTAAGATATGAAATAACAGGAGATGGTCAGGGAATAGTGCTGATTTACACGAGCCGAGTAATTAAATAGCCGATTGGCGAACAAAGATGGCAAGTAATGGAATTACATAAACAAAGGCTGACTTAAGCGCAACCAGTGACTAAGTAGAAGTAGTAACTACTGTCAATTCTAGTTTTTAGGTTTGCAGGCTCGGGGTGTTCTTGCTGAAAATGACGCGACAGTATTTCAAGACAGCAGAGCTAAGACAGTACTACATATGCAGTGATATGCCCTATATTAATAATGACTCCAAATAAATATATGAGTTCAGATTGAACACAATTTTTATATATTTGAATTGTAATTCGTTGACTTTATATACCAGACCCAAGTACCTAGAATTTTATAGTCTGGCAAACCAATAAGTGCAGTAGCAGTGGGTATCATCCCTTTTTAGTAGCGAGGGTACTAGCGTAAGAAAGAGACAGTATGATTCTTCCTGTCTATGCTTGAAGTAAAACAGACCCTGGCCAAACAATAAGTAGTTTATTCGCTAACAATTGTTGAACGTCTCATTTTCCCGGAACTTTCCGTCATAGGTACACGGAGAGAAATTTTTACTAGAAACAAGTAAAAAATAGTAATTCCAAGGACAAGTAAACAATTTACTTAAAACAAGTAAACGTTTACTAAAAACATGTACGCGTTTCCTTGTTTTTAGTAAAGTTTACTTGATTTTAGTAAACGTTTACTTGTTTTTAGTAAAAGTTTCCTTGTTTTTAGTAAACGTTTACTTGTCCTAGGAATTACTATTTTTTACTTATTTGTAGTAAATTTTTTCTCTCCGTGTACCCGTAAAGAAACCGTATCCTCGACTTGCACAGTGTAAACAAAAACAAAACTTTATTGTCCACATTCTTCTCTACTTCCGTATGCGTAACAAATTAACAAGGAATGCATTACTTAGCACTAAATCTGTGCGTTTCGGCTAATACTTGATTACTATGCATGGGATCCGACGCATTAATCAAAGTCCAATAAGTTAAGTCGCGTGGAGGCTAATTGAGCGTGTGATACGATGACTAGATTATACTACTTACAATCCCTTCAAAATACGGCCGTGTTAAGTTAACGTTTATGACCGTTATCATAAAATAAATTACCGTTTGTTTTTTGTTTAGGTGTGACATGAAATGATGTGGCGATTTAATCAATATATTTGAATTAGTGACCTAGCGGACGCGAAGGGAGTATTTTTCACGTTTTGTAGAAAATATTTATGGTATTTAGTAAAGAAAAAACGTTTGATGATTATACGGTAACAGAGTTTTAAAACGGTTAGGGTTAGGTTATCATTATCACCCTCTTGCCACAGTTATCATACTTCTCAGCTCAGGGTCGTTGGCAATTCTTAAAATCTGTCGCCAATACTCCCATAAGTACTAATCTTTCTAAGAAGTTAATGCTTTCTATTCCAAAACGGTATCTGCGTGCATAATTAAATCGGCGTTCTTACGGTATGTTTAAATTCTGCAGCAAAATGGCTAAGCGAACTAAGCAGAATTTTAGGACAGAGGCACAGAGCAAAGAGACTTCATTTAAAAGTTTCCTGCTGACTGTTCAAAGCCATAGAAACGTTACAAAGTTACATCCAATACCGTTGCTGCAAGAGCTTTATGCATTGTTGCCCACAAGATCGGCTCGTGGCACAAAACTTTGTTGACTGGATGTTTGCTCCAGATTACATTTGTACAAAGAGTTGTTGTAAAAGTGGAAACTTTCCAATGGAAAGGTGTGAAAGATGATTAAAAGAATCGGTAGAATTCTCGATCTTCTTGACAGATTTGGAAGAAGATAGGGCACATACATTTTGATAGGACTCGGCAGTTCCTCATTTCTAGTGCCAAGATAATGTTATAAAGCAAAGTTTCATTGATGTACATATTTTGGCTCTATGGACCAAAAAACGTGGTCTTTATTTTCTTCTCGTCTCTCTGGTTCATGTAAGAGCACCTTATAAACTAAGCTTCATGTTGTGACAGCAGTTTATCCTTTGGAGGATACCTAATGCAGGAGATGCATTATTTCTTACAATGTTGATACCATTACCTTCGGCTTCTTGAGGGGCCCAAGTACCCTAAAAGGACTGCGTATTTCCGCTAGTAATTCCCAAGTAAAATGCAAGTAAACCAAATATTCAAGTATTTCGGGTACACGTATTTGTGTTAAGCAAAGGCACCTTAATTGCATTATTCTGTTCTTGTAAAAGCAAAAGAATTTTTCATATATGACTCCGCGTGTGCGAAAAAATGCATATTCATATAGTATGATAAAATGCTGGTTTTACGAAGTTGATTAGTTCAGCGCGCGTTATTTTTTCCGACACACTTTTTTTGCTGAGATGAAAAATATTTCCAAGCTTCTGTGTATTGCTAAGACAAATGCGATTCTGATTTTTCAAAATAAAGATTCAAAAAACAATGGACTGGAATTTATAGTGTTGTTTTAACGTGTTTTTTACAACAAGCGTATTGTACAACTCCGCGCGTACGTACAAGTGCATTGTGCAACTCCGAAATCGATAAAAAAAAATTTTGGTTTCCATAAAAAAAAATCGCTATTTCTGATTTGATCCCACAGTAAAAGATATTCAGCATGGCTTACCTAAATCACCTCGTTTAATATGAACGGTGGTTATTATTACACACTGTAATAACAAATTGACAATAAATATTGATATGCATCTTAGCATGCCTTTTCCACTATCATGATACAGGTCAGAGTTATAAAAACATTTTCGCCTCAGAATATTGTAATTGGACTTTTAATTAATCTTGAAGAATTAACTGTTTAGTATTAAGCCAAGCGTGTTTTCCTCTACCTCATATGCTTGCAATAGTTATTAACTTCTACAAACCATATTGGAAAAGTACCTATAAAATTCATCATCATCAGCTACAGGCCTCCACACACAGTTGAATTCAATGCTTCAATATGAACGTTTCACGCGTTTTTGGAAAATTAGTTTTTTTTTATTTCAAAACGCAATGAACTAAAAATAAATATTTTGCTCAAATAAAAATATCTTATCAATAGAATGTTAATAATTGTTATTAATATTATATAACTGTATATTTGCATGTATACTTGTATACTTCTAGCAAATACATTATTTTGAATTTGAATGGTCCGTTTAAATTTTTGTAAAAGCGACCCCGTAGGTTACCTTTCAAATGTAATCCAAATCATATAACGTAAACAATTTAACACCTATTATAAACGCCTCAAATCGACACGCATAAAACCCGCTCAACTTCCAACGAGGTTAAACAGTAGAACATAACCCTTAAACTAATTAAAACTAGCGGAGTCCCAGTATATACTGCATAAACACAGGTTACGAAGTTATTCCTAGTTCGCAATATGTGCCATAAAATCGCATTTAGTTCCGCGTGTCTATGAAATAGCCAACTAATTCCGTAGTTAAGATGCAGAGAGGATCGGAATTTTAGCTCAAGCTCGTGGGGATTGAGCTAAAGCAGGTGATGGGATTAGAAAATTATGAGGTGAATAAAACTAGTGTTATGCGTTATGCATATTTTGTGTGTTCTTAAGTTTATCCGATTAAATTATTTGTTAAGTAACCGCAGAGACTAGAGATATAGACGACCACAGCCTACGAACTTTTTGAACCTCAAGTGGATTGCGCCCTCTGTCCGAAAGCCGCCTAAAGATACCAAATTTGTAAGAAGAAATGTCACCTGCACTGCTACTACACCTAGTAGCTACTAACAAATAGCGTACTAGTGTACTACTAGTACGCTATTTGTTACTAAGTGGAGTAGCTGTACAGGTGACATTTCTTCTTACAAATTCGGTATCTTTAGGCGGCTTTCGGACAGAGGGCGTAATCGACTTGAACTTCAAAAAGTTCTTAGGCTGTGGTCGTCTATATATCTATAGTCTCTGGTAACAGCATTAATATAGTTAACACGAAAGTATAACGAAAAAATTAAGTTACTATTAGAAAGTAGCTTATTTTTTAATGTAGCATACTGGCCAATAAATTAGTAGTCCATATCAGTAAGCCTAGTAATTTTTCCTTAAGTTTAAATTACCGGCCTTAGCCTGCGGCCACCTGGCAGTGCCATCAATTATTACCGCCGGGCGCTTCTGAAAGACGGACGCCGATCGATATGTCAAATACAATTTACGTGCACTTTTTAACGGGAAAATATCGTGGGATTAGACATTTGCAATGCCTGATGATGGGTAAAACAATCTAATACGGTTTCGTCTTTTCAACCGACTTCAAGATTTCGAAGGAAGAGGTTTTCAATTCGTTGGGATCTTTGTTATTTTTTGCTATTTTTTTAATGTATTTTCACCGATTATTCGAATACGACTGGACCGATATTGAAAATTCTTTTTTTAGTTTGAAAGAGTAAACTTCACAGTTGGTCCTATTGTCACCAGGTCTGGATCTGATTATAGGATCCTGGAGAAATCGAGGCAACTCTTCAACTATTATATTATAGGCACACTCATAGTAATTTCAGTATTTTTACAGCAACTCGGGCATTTCCTCTTGGAAAAGCGGATCCTAAGTGAAGTCGGTTCTTTTTTGTTTAAAATTTAATGTTCGTATACGGGTTGGGCTAAAAAGTTATAAAATGCGGTTATCCTACACCGATTTTGGCCGGCAGTATGATTTTTTGTTATTCCATTAAACGAATGTGACAAAATATTCCGTGAAAGAATCCTCAACAAATGTGACATTGATAAATTAAAAGATCGTGTTTAAGTATGGCGCAAGTTAAAGGTTAAAGCGGGTATAATTATGTAACACAGCACACAATTTACACAAGGATTCTTCAGAGTAACATAGTAACATAACATAACATAAATATTCTTTACCTCACCTCTACACCTCAAATTAAAGAAACAGAGTATTGAAGTTCCAAACAGAAAAGAAGTGGTAAAAAATTGGCGGTCTTATCACTAAAAAGCGATCTCTTCCAGGCAACCTAATATAATCTAAAATATTGTTTGTAAAATAAAACACGCATAGTTTAATTTAATAATGAAAAACCTCAGAAATTCAAATCGATATCAGTTGTTAAAATGCGCCGGACCTCTAATAATAAATAGCTAAAGTGTAGTGCGCAAGTGAAATATTTTTTTCCACCAAAAAAAATCACAGACAATCGTCGAGCAGTTGAATAAATATGTATCTCTGCCTTGATATTCGCTAAGATTTCAGTTGCTCAGGGAAATTACTCTGCCTCTAGGCGTTCTAGGTAGGTACCTATTCTTTCGTCTTTTTATACGCTAGTACAGTCGCCGTCAAATATATCGGAGCGGCCAATGTACTGATCATGCACTTTATCGCCTTGATAATTGGCGTTGTTCAGATATTTGTGACCACCTTGGCCGCTCCGATATATCTGATGGCGACTGTACTATCACCCCAAAAAAGGATTGCTTATTGTTTTTCATCAACTGGTACTGTAAAATTTGTTTTATCGGACTATAAACTCCGCTCTCAGTCCGCTGGTGTCTCATGGCTTGCGCACGCGACACCACCCATGGAACATTCGGCGGTTACACGACACTCTGGCGCAAATTGTGATTGATGTGCGTTGGAGGTGGGAATTGAAGAATTTACACAATATGGATTTTCTGTGTTTTGTTTATTTTCCCGTTGTCAATGCGCATCGCGTTTTTACGGATTTTTCGCGTCATTGGATAAAATCCTGTATTGGCTTTTAATTAGTGTTTTTTTTCGTAAAAAATAATATAAAAATCTTCGATTTTAAATCATTAGGCACTGGTCCCACCGCGAGCTAGTAAGCTATGAGCTATCGGCTATAAACACGAACAAAAAATAAGCACTCCCGTGTAAATAAAAGAGACACGGCGATATTTATAGTTAGGTACTCGCCCAGCGGTGAGCTATAAATATCGCCGTGTCTCTTTTATTTACACGGGAGTGCTTATCTTTTGTTCGTGTTTATAGCCGATAGCTCATAGCTTACTAGTTCGCGGTGGGACCAGTGCCTTAGGTAGTTAACTACAATAACTACTCACACAGGCGCGGTCCCAGGGGGGGGGGGGGTCACATGGGACATGACCCCCCCCCAAAATCCTACATTTCTAATAGAAAAAATTTTTACAGACCCCCTCAAAAATTTGAAAAAAAAAATCTACATTAGTGTCCCCCCCCAAAATTTTCGTCTGCGACCGCGCCTGTACTCACAATGGTTAGGTACACTTTGCGACTCTAAAATGCCAGTACGCGTAAAAGGAAACATATACAAACGAGCAGTCCGCCCAGCTTTATTGTATGGCTCAGAATGCTGGTCGATGCGCAAGGAAGAGGAGCAAAGGGTTCACTGTACCGAAATGAGAATGCTAAGATGGGCCGGCGGCGTGGCCTTGATGGACAAAGTTAGAAACGACCATATTCGTGGAACCTTCAACCTAGCTCCAATATTAGGGCCATAGATAAGTCGAATTCTGCTACTCGATGAGGTAGGGTTGCCTGCAGCCTACTCTTGATCTATTTCATCTCATTGTTGTTAGACAGATGGATGTATTAAAATTACTTCGGGAGTCTAAACGCAATCAATAACAGGAAGTCATGATTGAAAGGGACCTTGTCAATATCCCCGAATGTTTCACAGACGATTCTCTGTTAACACGAAAACAGAAAATTCTGATTCCCCACAAGTAGGTACAGTCGACCAAATGCGGTTTACCGCCCTACGGTTGAGGTTCGTTTGAGCGTCATGAAACAACATGGCCGTGCATGTTTTAAACTCCGTTAGAAATGTCAACCTTAGCGATCGTTAGATCTCGCAGAAACTTTTGTCAAAACTGGTAGACCACTTTCTTGGTCGACTGTACGGCGCTACGGCTTAAAATATAGTTCCCAATGATAAGTGTCCTTCAAAGGTCACACATTCTAGAAACTAAAGTAAAAATAAAGGTCCTTCAGTAAATATAATAAAGCCCGCCGTCCCGGGCAATCATAGACAAAAGCCGTTGTTTTTTCAGCCGAGTGAGGCTGGCACAGGCAGTATCGTTATCAGCCGAGAGCGTTCCCCTGTTTCTCCGCGGGTCACTTCTCTACTTATGGCCGGCCGTGGTCCAACTTATGAGAGGAAATAGAGGTACCTATTATGTGTTACAGTGGCTGCGAGTCAAAAAAATTCTTAGGCAAGCCGAAGCTTAATTTAGCTTAAAATCTTCATTAGCTGTAAAAGAACTGCTCAGGTGCCTGAAAATGCAACTGTACTGTTGCTTTACTTGAACCGTTTACTGCAGTTTTTATATTATCTCATACCTAAGCATAGGATACATGCACAGAGCTGTCCGCTGGATTTGTCTGGCGGATGTGCCTTTCACTGATGAGTGTGCGGACAGATACCACCATATATCGACAGGCCTGTCCTCCAGGCATATCCATCAGACAGATCCGGTGATAAGATCTGTGCGAGTATCGCTATCTTTTTAGCTTAAGACTACAACATTTTTTTACAGTTGCTCACAAAGTGGCTTTTTATAGTGGTACAGCATGCGGAAAATTCGATTACGAAATCACAATTCAGATACGGAAAAACATTCACAACTCTACTGTTATACAATTTAACAAATGTAAAAATCCATATTGCTTATAATTCGTGTTCAGCCGGTGTCTTATGTCTTAGCCCACCTGATATCTTTGTAAGTGGCAACAAGCTTCTGGCGATGACGCGGCGACGGCTCAGTAAAGAAAGCCATGCAACACGTGAACGTCTTCAAGCGGAATATGCTGCACTGTCACTGCAACTGCACTGTCACTGCAACTGCACTGGTGCTTTATTTTAAGTTTTAAATGCAAGTGTATTCACCTTTAGTCACAGAATTCACCTCATTTAAACGTTTTTTACAGAATGTAGGGAAAAAAAGAAATAAAAAACACGAGTTACAGTTGAAAATTGGACTGTTTTAATTGCTCTTTTAATAATTAACCAATGCCTTGTTTGATAATAATTAAGTACCGTAAAATGGGGTGAGTAGGGATGAAATCGAAGGTCAAATCTGGATAAAGTTTATTGATTGATATACAAAAAAAGGGTTCCGGATATATGAATTTTAATTTGTCAATGAGTTTGTGTAGTTCCATTTCATATTTTTAAGGATATACCCAAAATCCCACCTCACCCCATTGTTGGGTGACTTTGGAGTAGGATGGTATTTCACACTAATGCGAGTTTTGAAAATTATTAGATCTACACTTTTGGATAATTAAACTTACACTAGCTTAATTTGTAACAAGAATATATTATTTTAGTAGCCGTAGCTTATAAAAACCACCTCAGCCTTCAGTCATCCCTACTCTCCCCATTCATGACCCGAGTGCCCCCGCTATCCCTACTCACTCCATTTTACGCTATCATTATAAGTTTAAGATCCAATAATTTTTTTTTGTTAAAAAACCTGATGGCTTCAAAAATGTACTAGGCACTTAACTGCTGAAAATTCAAATTTTCTCAAATAGGATTTTTGTAATGAATTTTCATTGGAATCAACGCTTAATCTCAATGGTTTACGGTAAAATTCTTACGAGTCGTATTCGTCAATCGAGCGATATTAAATTCCCCGAGGTTTATCAGAAAAAAGTTCAATAAAGTCTAGTACCAGCCGACGGATGCTAGGAAAAACGATAGATTATATTTGCCAAGCTACGTAGTTAAAATCGAGGGTTTCCTTCCCACACCACCACCAGCACCTTCCCACGGATCGATACTTTCAAAATCAAATATCAGTGAACTAATACTCTTTTGAACTGAAAGAACAAATCAAATTATTTTTAACCGACTTCAATTCCATTGAGGAAGGCGGTTCTGCATTCGGTTTGGTGTTTTTTTTTTTTATGTATGTTCACCGATTACTCCGAGACCCGTGGCCCGATTTGAGTAATTCTTTTTTTGTTTGAAAGGATCTACATCCAAGGTGGTCCCATATTAATATGGTGCTGATCTGATGATGGGATCCGGGAGGAATTGAGGGAACTCCTCAATTTTTAAAGGCATATGTATGGTGATTTGGGTGTTTTCTTAAGCAACTCAAGCATTTTCTCACGAAAACCACCATTTCGATGCAGTAGACCTGATGATGATGATTGTTTTGATGATAATGGTGAAGATTTTTTTATGCAGGGTTTTCAGCGATTACTCCGAGACCCGTGGTCCAATTTGAATAATTATTTTTTTGTTTGAAAGGAACTACCTTGAAGATGGTCCCACATTTATCTGGTGCTGTTCTGATGATGGGATTCATGAGCAATTGAGGGAACTCCTCAATTTTTAAAGGCACGTGTATAGTGATTTGGGTGTTTTCTTAAGCTACTCAAGCATTTTCTCACGAAAACCACCAATTTGATGGAGTGGACCTGATGATGATGATTGTTTTGATTTTTGATGATAATGATGAAGATTTTTTAAATGTAGGATGTTCAGCGATTATTCCGAGACCCGTGATCATATTTGAATAATTATTCTTTTGTTTGAAAGGAACTACCTCGAAAATGGTCCCACATTTACCTGGTGCTGTTCTGATGATGGATCCATGAGCAATTGAGGGAACTCCTCAATTTTTAAAGGCACGTGTATAGTGATTTGGGTATTTTCTTAAGCTACTCAAATATTTTAAATAAATAAATAAATATTTGGGGACAATCTTACACAAATCAACCTAACCCCAAAATTAAGCAAAGCTTGTACTATGGATGGTAGGCGACGATATACATACTTAGATATATAAATAAATACTTACGAAACCACCAAAACTACCAATTTGATGGAGTGGACCTGATGATGATGATTGTTTTGATGATGATGATGAAGATTTTTTAAATGTAGGATGTTCAGCGATTGCTCCGAGACCCGTGGTCCGATTTGAATAATTATTTTTTTGTTTGATAGGAACTACTTCGTAGATGGTCCCACATTAACCTGGTGCTGTTCTGATGATGGGATCCGTGAGGAATTGAGAGAACTCCTCAATTTTTAAAGGCACATGTATGTTGATTTGGGTGCTTTCTTAAGCAACTCGAGCATTCCCTCTTGAAAACCACCAATTTGATAGAGAGGGCCTAATGATGAAGTCCACATATGATACGTGGACTTTTCCTTAGATAGAATGGGTGTATTATGAACTTTTTTTTATATCTTTACCGATTATTCCGAGACTTTTTGTCCAATTTTGATAAATATATAACCACTAAAAAAGGAAAAATAAAAACTTTTTACAAAAAAAAGATAAACCGACTTCAAAAAGGATAAAATGAATCATTATATTATTTATATGCGTTACCAACTGATATGTTTGAAGTCGGTGCCAAGCCACAAATTACAAAACCGGTCAAATCAGCTTTAAGTGTGAACATCACAAAACATCGGTACTAATAATGCAAAGGTGAATGCGATTTCATGTGTTACATTTTCATGTCTAAACTACTAATTCTATTTTGATGAATAGCGACAACGATATATATATTCTGATACACGTCTGCTTTGTCAATAATCAGAAAAAGGCGGCAAATAGAAAAAAAATGTAGACGCGTAAGATTGGCCTTCCATATAAAATTTGAATATCTTGCCTTTTTACTGACACGGCGTGTGTACTGGGTACATGTGAGTATAGAAAAAATAATTTAGCAATTGTATTCCTTTATACTTCGGATTAAACCTTACACGAAGAAGGATAAATAATTCAAACCGAACCACGGGCTTCGTTCGACATACGGATAGTCCCAACAATGTGTTAACAAACAAACATAGAATAGAATAGAATAGAATAATAGAATAGAAGAACTTTATTTGCTCTCACGTTGGTGTTACAGAATAACAATAAACATGATACCCTAATAGGGTATTGCAAATGTAAACTTAAACTATATTACTATAGGTACTTAAAACTACAGATATATCCTGGTAATGAGATCACAACCTAAATCTAATTATATTTTCATACACTGCATTACATTTTAAGATTCACTAGAGTCAAAGAACTCTAGCGTTGAATAGAAACATTTCTCTATTAAGTATTTCTTTAACTTGTAAACAAATTTTGTATATTTTTGCTCTTGTGTGATATCTTTTGGCAGGTGGTTAAAAATTCGTATGGTCATCATATGAGGGCTCTTATTGCTCATCTGCAAGTTACTTGACGGTAACGCCAGTTTGTCTCTGTGTCTTAGGTTTTGGGTACATTGCTGACGATCTTTATCTTTATCATAGGACGATCCATACTTTCATGGTCCTATGTTCATGTGGTATGGTCGAAACGAATGTATATCTACGTGCGATTCATACCGTATTAGATTAGTTATATCCTAAAAATAACAATTCACTGAACAAATCGCCTCGTTCGTAATATACTCTTCCAAATTTGGCTTGGCACCGACTTCAAACATATCAGTTGGTAACGCATATAAATAATATAATGATTCATTTTATCCTTTTTGAAGTCGGTTTATCTTTTTTTTGTAAAAAGTTTTTTTAATGAATATTTTTGATTTGTTTATTTTAAAGTAGTCATGGAGGTTATGACTCATAATGTTGTACCTTAGATGATTGGCCAAATGCGCGTTAGCATTTACAAAGATTGCATATAAACGGGAAATTCGACCGGTGCTTTCGTGGCCAGGTGGCGAAGTTGGTTAACGCGTCTACCGCGAGTGCAGAAGACGCTGGTTCGAATCCAGCCTTGGGCACCGGAGGCGTTGGTCACTTTTTCCTTTGTATATGACATCTATACAAGTTTATAATTAATACTCTTTTGACACAAACATGTTAAACAATAACTAATTCATGTAATTTCGTATTAGATTAAACTACACTGTACATTATCTGATGCGTTTATAGTACGAGCCGAGACCGTAAAATCTGCTACGTTACATGATACCAAAGATAAGCCCCCTGGCACATGTTCATATAAGTGATGCTGTGTTCCGAAAAAGTAGTAAAACAATTGGCCGAAAGCACCATAAAGTACCACTTCCGGTTAAAAAAATGGAAACTACGGCATTTGATATTAAGATGATTCTTGCGGCAACAATTAGTATTTTGTATTTAGGTACAGAAAAAAACCCAGTCTGCCAGTTCCTGCATGGCCGGAAGCGCCCGGTAGACTAGTAAGGGAACGTACCCATACTACGTAACCAATGGGTCTTACAGTTTTTGACCCACTCGGTGACAATCTGTAGTATTTACCTACACTAAATACTTACAACCTGTTATAAAATTATACAATCAGTTTTAAACTATACTAAACCATTTTCACTACTTACTTCCTGTTTTTTCAGGATCGAAAACGACGTTCAGTATTAAAGATTTTTTAAACATTTAGTAGATACCTAAGTACAGTCGCCATCAAATATATCGGAGCGCACAGGGTACTCAAAATTATCTGAACATGCACTTTATCGCCTTGACAATAGAGGCGTTGTTCAGATATTTGTGACCACCTTGGCCGCTTCGACATATCTGATGGCGAATGTCAATACATTGGGTTGTTATTCTTCAGGAGCGTTAGGTTTGAACGGATCGCAATCTCATAGGTACATTCGAAGTAAAAAATATGTTTTCACTTTTGCACCTTAGTACAAAGAAAAAGATGCAAACATATCTTTGGCGCCGACTGTAGGTAGGTACAAATGAATTTGTCCTGACGTTTTGAACAAGACTTTACGTGAACTAAACTGCATTTATACATTTATTCATACAGTGAAATTCTCTGATTTTAGCTAAAACTTATTATTAATGTAATTCTGTCCTGTCTTGACTGTCCCAAGCAGTCTGCGAGAGAGGAAATTGGTTCCTACGCGCGCTGGCAACTATCTTGGGCACCTGAGCCGAGACGGCATTGTGTTCAGAATGTTCAGATATCCTTATAGCTTAAACTAGAGAGTATTATTTATTTATTTATAATTTAAATTAGTTACACAGTATAACAGTTAAAAACTAAGGCACTGCGAAACTACAGAATAAAACTATGTACAATATTAAAGTAGTGAAAATTAAAAACAAATAAGCAGTAGGCATACACAAATCAAACAGTAGACGGTCGTACATCCATCTTTTCGCAAAACCTCAAACATTCATCACGCACTACATTCCACCTGCCGGCAAACAGATCACACACAGGTGCTGATGCTAAGAGCCCATTCAGAAGGTGCAAGGTGCGGACCAGAGGGGATTGCTCACGAAACACAATATGTATTAAATAGAGGGAGTCTAAGAACTTCTTGACGCTCCAAGTCTAAAGCGCCATCTGAACGAGAACAAACCAAAGTTACCGTATAATGTAGTGAGACCGTCTACCACTCACTAGTAATTGATTGAAAAGTTTTAAGTTTCTCTATTTAATAAATACTCTCTGCTTAAACGAAGTATAAGTCAGAAACTTATAGGTTTTAGATTATTTTAAGCTAAAATATTGTAAAGATGGCGATTCGCCAAGGGAACCGTGGGTTCCTTTAGTTTGAGTGGAATGCACCTAAAAACAAGCCTGCACTACCGAATACTAGTATAATATTTATGCCTTCCTTTGCGGGCCGTATATTTATTTTAACAGCGAGCGCCAAATGAATCTAATAAAATGTAGTCCATAAATACGGATAATATCCTATTAAATAGCCAACAGGGCATTAAGTAAAATGAGACGATAAAACAAAGTACGCTTCGGAATTTTAATTTGGACAATCTGATAAGCCGATTAGGCCGACAGAAAAGCTCTTTAGTAATTAAAAAGTCAAATTAAAGAGAAAACACAAACTCGGGAAGTTCTAATCCTCGTTATCAGTCTAAATAAGTTGAGCTCTTTGACAATCTGGGTCCGTCTTGACTTTTAAAATCGTTTAATTTTGAGCTTCCGGTTACTTTGGATCGCCAATTTGATTTTTATCTTTAAATTATGATATTTTGCTGGTTTCAACTGAAAGATCAAAATTTCAATAGCTAGGGATACACGCAAAGGTCCGCATTTGTCCGGCGGATATGCCCGGCGGACAGATTCGTCCATGTATGGCGTTATTCAGTTCGCCATTTTTGCCAAGCACATCCGCAAGACAAATCTGACGGGCAGATCTTTGCGTATATTAAGTTTAAGTGAGTTGGAGTAAGTCTAACAAAACATTAAAAGTATATATCTTAATGTTTAATAGCCTTACCCTATGGCTCGCCTTTAGTAGTTGCATCTTCTATTCGCATTGATACTTTCAAGAGAATCACTGTGGAAAAAGGTACAGTGATATAAATCATCTCCTTCAAGCAGAAAACTCTGAAGAGTCGGTCATCCGTACGATGTTTATATCCCTGCATGACTCCAATTAGTTACTGTTTTATTATTGAAACGATAGACTGACTTTTTTAGAGAACATTTTCTGAAGCGACACCAATATCGAATGCGCAGATCTATATTTTAAATCTAACTTCTTTAGAGACAAGAAATCTCAAAAACAATATGGCCCGTAATGAATCAGTTACACAAATTTACTCATCCGGTCCTAACGGCAAAGGTTTGCAAGCTAGCAGTGGCGGCGCACCCATAGAACACGATTCCCGTCGGCTTTTCTAATTTTCAGGCACCTGAGCAGTTTTCCTGCAACTCATGAAGACATTTTAAGCCAAATTTAGCTTAGGTTTGTCAAAGAAAGCTTTTGACCCACCGCCACATGGAAGCTAGTTTCTATCAATAGTTCTCACGGTGGCCCAAAGCAGAACTATTCGCATAATTTGGAGAACAGTTCGCATAATAACGTAGATATTTCCAGCAAAGCCAGAAAACCCGGGCTTCCGTGAATCACACTTTAACACCGTACTTTCACTAAAATGCTTAGCCGAGTCTGCTCCGTGTCCGGAACTTCGATGATAAACACTAAGTTTTAGCCGCCGTTACAGTTCTGAAAACTATATCGTTGGAAGCATAAATACGTAGGGACACATAGCTGTATCGGATGGAAAACAAATGATGAAAAGCAAAAAATATCATAAAAAATAAAACTTGGAAAATTATCATAATTTGTTACGTGTTTTTAAAGTGGTGCACTCCACTCATACAATAGTTTGTTATTAAACCAAATACAAACTTTGAAAACATTGAAAAAAAAAATCAACCCAGTAGGACTGGCTGACAGGGCTGGGTTGTTTTTTTGTTTCAATGTTTTAAATTTTATTAATTAAATTAAATAACAAACTATTGGAAAATTATCAGTCAAATGTTTTTTATAACCGACAAATCAAAATTGTCATAATATTTATTTATTTTTAAAACAACTATACATATATTTTTCAACTATACTATTTAAAGGAATAATTTCGTGAGGAAAATTGGCAATAATCCGCCTACTGTACCCTTATTATTATTTTTGCAATGAAGTTTAAATAAATAAAATAAAATAGATAGTCATTCAAATATATTTTCATATATGTAGTTATTCATTACCTGCGGGTAAAGAGGCTCAAGACCTCGTCAGTATTTTTTTTAAATAAATGAGTATAAATTACTTCGGAGTATCAGTTTTAATCAAAAATCCTTTTTTTTGCAAAAATGTTATCGCTTGAATACAATTCAGTGTGTTTATCCAGAGAGACAGCCGTGCCTCCCACGCATCTGGTGTAGTTCAGTCTTAAATGCTCTTTAAGGCACTTAGTTAAAGAATGGCAAAACTTCAGAGACAATGGCAGCAAAAATTGCTATTTCTTGTGGTAATTCAGGAACGGATAATGCGTTGTTTGCCTTTATACGGTTAGGGGACAGCTAAGGTAACGGAGTCAGTATATTAACTAGCACTAACACAATAACCGAACAAACACAATTAACAAATTCTCTATTTGAGGGTTTTTTGTACCATGATGCCACGAGTAAGTGTTTGGCTTGCTTGATGACTAATAAAAATGTAAACAAAATAGGTACTATCCGATTCAAAGCTTTATCATTATTAGGCACTTACTGCGCGGGCCCTTTAATTGCATGAATCGATTGCGCTCTTTAATTTATTATAATTATTAATCCGAAGGTCTCGGTTTCAAACCCTGGCTCGTTCCTCTGAATTTTTTGGAACTTATATACGAAATATCATTTCTTATTTGTCAGGCACTTTTCGGTGAAGGAAATCATCGTAAGGAAACCGGATCTAATGCCAACAAGGCCTAGTTTTCCCTCTAGGTTGGAAGGTCAGATGGCAGTCGCTTTCGTAAAAAATAAGTGCGTACGCCGATTCCCGGGATTCATCTGCAATAGAGCAAAAATTTGGGACAACTAGGAGAAACAGAGATTGCGCTCTCTAAACTTAACAAACTTCCTGTTTCGTGAAGACCGTTATGTTTTCATCTTAGATATAAGTAAGCGACTATCGTAATGTTTTTATGTACGCTCATCGCAACTCACTGCACTCTCAATTCATATTTAGGTTAACGTTTTAAATATAGCCCAAACCTTCTTGTAGACAAGGCGCCGTCCAGCACGCCTAGCACATGACTGATGCGACAGTATCTCGCGCGCGAGATAGACTACCCGTCTCTTTCTAATTGACACAGTCAGAAAAGGATGGATAGACTATCTCGCGCGCGAGATACTGACGTGTCAATCATGTGCTAGGCGTGCAGGGTTATGAATAAGGGGGTTTATCTACCCATCTTCATTTCATTTTTTTCTGCTGCTGCGAAAATTTTCGTGTGCTAGTTGGTTGCAGTCTTGATCTAATCGCTACTTCTCATGTTAGGCTTACAAAGTGTTCTCGAGTCATCAACTCTGTTAATACAAGGCATTCGATCGATAGGTCTCCACGTCAAACGACATGGCTTAAGAAAGTTAGAATAAGCTCTTGGCAAATTTTATATTTAAGAGTTATCGTACTGTTTACGCAACCTGTGTCTCACACTGCACTCAGCTTTTACGGGGTCCCGGGGGCTCACAGTCGACAAGGATGGAAGTTGCGCATTTTCGTATTAAAGTTTGTTTACGCTCACTCCGCTGTTTCTCCGGATTTTATTTAGTGCTCTCTAAGTGTTATCTTGACAGAAAAACTATGCGAATATGAATAATCTGCTACCTAGTCACGTCGACCCAATGGTCGCTCGGGTAGAGGCTCTTTGAAGGTCTACCCGCAACCAGTAAGCGAAGATGTAAAGACCGCAGAAAATCATTGAATATTTGTTATGGTTCCTTAGGTACCCTTAGGGAAGGTAAAACACTAGTTCATATTTATTCAGCTTTTACGCGCTAGAATCTTGTGTAGAGTAGCGTGGAAGTCCTGAAAGCTTTCAGCCTCATTTTGATATTATTAGGGGCGGTTTCCAAAAGTCCTTTTTAATAATACTCCATGACACATAATAGTACATTACGTACCTAGGGCGGTAAAATAAAGAACGGCTCAGATCGCGGACATTTGGGGCCCGAACCGAAGGTAAGGGCCATAAACAAGCAATCTGAGGCCTTCTTTATTACCGCCCGTGGTACGTACACAATTTTGCGTCTTCAACTGGGTGTGAAGTGAGATTTGTTGCTACGCCCGTGGGCGGCAAATCTCACTTACCGCCCAGAGTGACGTAAAGAACATAATATATGTTTCAAATTGTAATTGGTTGTGATATTTTGTCAGTTTCTTAATATCTATACTGTTTTAAATATTTATATTGCTCACACTACATAAACAGTGTTCCATATTATCTCGCATTTGCGTATCCGAACCGAAGTTCAACTGCAAATCTCAATCATTAGCAATAACTAGCACAAGTGCAGTAGTGCAGTGCACTAACGGCCCCGCAAATACCCATTACCGTCCTGTTGCATTACCGCCATCTTTGTACATGTGCATTCTCTTAGCTGTTGCAGTAGAGTTTTCCCACGGAGACAATGCAGTATTTAGGTCAAACATGGTTTACTCGACACGTTCGAAACGTCAGGAAAATAATTGTATGCGATTAAGTGCCTTTTTTATCAAAATAATGAGTAAAAATCGTGTGACTTTAAATCAATAAACATGGTTTAGTTCAGGAAGTTCTAATTTTCTTCTGAGATGAATTTAAAAAATCAATATGTTTTGTACCCTACATAAACTATACCTGCTGACCCTGAAAAGTATGACTTCAGTTACAATTTTTTTTTTATATTAAAATTTGTACCAAGTCGTTGACTGAAACTATAACTTAAGTAGGTAATATTTGTCAAAATCAAATATCTAAAATGTCATGTAGAACAGTATGTGAATATTTTTTAAAGCACCGTATGCACTAGTGCTTGGTTTAAAAATGAGTTAGAGTTAAAGTAGACAAACACCCGCGTCGGCGTCGGTTAAGCCGCCGCTTGATGGCCGATAAAATCTAAACAGTTCATAGACAATCGCGTTAACGCTAGTCGTATTAACACCAATATTTCAAATTGTACTGAAATACATACTCATTTTGATGCCATTTCATCGATTGAACTCATTACTCAGAGATCAGCAACCGTACCTGTTTATTTAAAATAAAATTGCAATGCTTACTACTTTAAATTAGTTTAACTGAAGTTCGCATACATGCATATAGATACTTTGTTATTGATTGACCCGAGTTTTCATCAAAATTACTGGAAACAGTTGAATATGGGCAGGGAGCTTAGTTATACATATATCATAATTTATGTTTTACGGGTTATTATGTTGGTTAATTTTCTTCCAAAAGCGGAAAAGCAGTTCTCATACTATTATGAAGTGGGAGCAAGACAGTGATCAGATATGAAGTGCTATACATGTATATAGCTTTGATGCAGCCGCAAAATAGGTGGATTTGAACCAACCGGGCAGCAATGGCTATTTACTTAAAAAGTATACCTCAAATTTAAAAGTACTGTCATCTTTATCTAAGTTTAATCTCTTTAAAAACAACTAAAAATATTTTAACCCGATAACCTCAAGACATTTATCTCATGTCGAATCGTACGTGGCGCAGCGGGCGTGCTCCCGGAATTAGCTCGCTGTTCCCAATCCTCCCGGACCGGCGTCCGGCACGTACCGGCTGGTCTGTAGGATGCCTTATTGCTATAGCCTTAAGGATTGGTTACTTTGTTACTTCTTGGACGGGGTTGTTAAGGAGCGCGTTGTTTGAATGGTTACAATGTGCAGTCTAAAAGTACATTGTTATATTATAAGTTATAATTTTTTAAATGTGTGAAAAATGTTTAACTGAGTTTGTTCAATAAACGCGATAAACAAGGCTAAATTATAGTAATGAAACTAATGAAGAAGTAATTCAAGTTATGAATTTGTAGTTATATAATGTATTTTTACTTCTCATGCTCGTAAAGTTTCACTTTATGCTGGGTATAGGCGGACTAAAACTCAATTTTATGCACAAGTGCATAAAAAATTGCCATTGTCAAAATAGCCTTAGAAGAAGTAAATTTTTGAGAAGAGAAAAAGAAGTGAGTTTTAGTCCGCCTATACCCAGCATAAAGTGAAACTTTACGAGCATGAGAAGTAAAAAAATATAAACACTTATGAAAGAAATTCCTATTCTTTTTATTTCCTCACAATCGAAGTAAAAAGTAGAGTGTATAACTCGTCCATAAAACCCATTTTACGGTCGTACTTTATATCCATCCTCGCTCGCAAGCTCGCTCGTATGGATAAACGCCTCGCGTAAAATGGTGCGTTTTATGCACTTGTTGTACAATCTACTATTTTGTTCATCTTTTTAGCTCTAGTGAAAAGTTTTATTTTTATTGGTTACAGCATGATTGCTTTCTACCGACGAATATTAAGATGAAATTCAGTATGGAAATATATAGTTTGATTCCCAGGAATAAATAAAACAATAGTTTGTATCTTGGAAATTATCACCCAAAGGGTTGAGAAGGAGGTTTAAAACTTTAGAAATGCTAAAATTATGAAATCACGGATAGACGATATTAAGATATAAAATAATCTAGTTTATTTTATAATCTAAAACTGGATCGTATTTTGACCTTTCTACGGAGCATCTCGTGAACTCGATGGAAATCTTGACTGCTTGGCGTTGGCTATAAGAGTAAAATTAGCTATATTATAAAAAAACATCCGCGTAATTTATATATCGCTTATAGAGCTAGTTTTTGTTTATTCTAATAATAAATTAACAGTCCGCCTCGAACGGAGAACTCGCGATTTACTTGCTAACGAGTTGATCAATATAACAAGATCCATATAAAGATTTTTTTCGCCTTTCTAAGTCCACAAAGAAGAAGAAGAAGTGGAATCTATTCTTCATTTCCTGCTACCCAAAGGTTGTCTGGAAGAGATCGCTCTTTAGCGATAAGACCGCCTGTTGTTACCTAATTTTAAGTTTATTGTAATATTTCTTTTATTACTCTTGTATTTTGGTGCAATAAAGAATATTTCGTTGGTCGTACTTGGTCGATTGAGCTCATAAACGAACTCCCAAAATGAATGTATCTTCGCTACAACCCCAACAGATTTCATAAAGATCAGAAAAACGTTACAAAAGTTATCGTCGAGCAAATTGTCAAAATCAATAAGCCATCTAAATGCCGAGACGTCCCAGTAGCCAGAAGTTGTTTGTAAGAACTCGCTTCGCTTCCGCTCCCGCTCGTTCGATAAATAATCCAGGCAAGTTTACCTTAAACACAAATATTTTAAAATCATAAAGACCACTACTATATCGGGGCCCACTTTCATCTGTTTAATGGATTTCCTTTTCGAGGAGCTTTAAAATGCATTACTCAAAAGCAAAGTGCAGATGTGGCTTTCTTGGTTAAAGGACTCTTGATCTCATTTAATAGTATAATATGAAATAATATATAAATATAATGGATAAACTTCTAATAATATAATATAATTATGTAGGAAATTGTGTCATATAAACGGTGCATAGACTAGCTACCGGCAGAGACTACAGAGATATAGACGACCACAGCCTAAGAACTTTTTGAAGCTCATGTCAATTACGCCATCTATGTCAAAGCCACCTAATGATACCGAAAATGTAAGAGAAATGTCACCTGGGGGGGTCATTTTTGAGATACGAGCACTCGAAAGTGACATTTAAAACTCCGAATAAACCGATGAAATTATGGTTTAAAAATAAAAGCGATAGAAATTTAAAATGATGATTATTTAAACTATTAATTCCATGCGAAAAAATTGGCGACAAACTTTTGTGTGCGATTATTTTCGAGCTTGAATTTTTGAATTCGAGCGTCCGGCTGTCAAAAATCGGCTCCCTGCTCTGCTACTCCACCTAGTAGCTACTAGTGTACTACTAGTACGCTATTTGTTACTAGGTGGAGTAGCAGTGCAGTTGACATTTCTCTTACATATTCGGTATCATTAGGTGGCTTTGACATAGATGGCGTAATTGACATGAGCTTCAAAAAGTTCTTAGGCTGTGGTCGTCTATATAGTCTCTGCTACCGGCTATAAACTTGTGGTAGTAATTGTAATTAGTGAGTTTTATTTGTCACCCCACGAATACGTGCGTTGATTTCAAAGCCTGTTCTTGAACGTATCTATGCCATAGAATTATATTAATGACTAGCTTTTGCCCGCGACTTCGTCTGCGTGGAATTAGTAATCCCCCGTTAAGGTATGAATTCTGGATATCAAATATTCTATATCCTTCCCCAGAGCTAAAACTATCTCCAGCATTCAACGGTTATCAACCCGCTTTTCAGCCCTTCTAGGGTTGATTTTCGGGATGAAAACTATCCTATGTCGTTTCCTGGGACTTAAATTATCTCCATACTAATTTTCATCTAAATCTGCTCAGCGGTTAAAAATTCTTCATACAAACTTTCAACCCCCTTTTCACCCCCTCCAGGGTTGATTTTCGGTATGAAAACTATCCTATGTCCTTTCCCGGGACTCAAACTATCTCTATACAAAATTTCATCAAAATCCGTTCAGCCGTTTTCACGTGATGCGCGGTCAAATAAACAGACAAACAGATAAACAGATAAACAGACAAACAGACAAAAATTCTAAAAACTGTTGGAACGTGTTCTGTTATCGATTCTAAGTATCCCCAGCCAACTTTTTTCGAATATCTTCCATGTACAGACTTACGACCCCCTTCAGCTTTATTATATGTATAGATAATAGAAATACGTACTTACGTAAAATTCATGTTCGTACGGGACAACGGTGAACTTTTCCGCGGGATGCTCCTGGCGGGCTAGCCTATCCTCGTAAGGCCCAAGGTCCTACTTGTAGTACTTATTGTCTTCGATGAAATTTGAATCATCCATTCTAGTTCCATAGAGTTGCATTTGTTTTGTAGCGTTCGATTTTGAAACAAAATAAAATCGACTCTGTTTCTTTGTGTTCTTGGTTTAAATTTCAGTGGCAAGTTTTCGATTTTTCATTTGTATGGCTGGGCCGCAGGAGGATATCTTACGTGTCGCTTGTCACTTCATACTTCGAGTCGCGCTTGAAGTATGGAGATGCCGTTACAGTTGTCGCCAAACTCTATATGACGCTATCCCATATGGTTAGGCTAATACACTCGAGAGCAAAAGTTTCGGGTCAGTAGCATTTTCTTGAATATCTAAAAAGCTATTAATTTTAAAGATATGAAAGTTTACGTTACTGACCCGAAATTTTTGCTCTCGAGTGTTGATTAATTTTAGGACTGACTACATACCCCGTTAAAAAGTTTTGCGCCTAGACTTGGTAAATCTATATATGCCGAAAGTGTCATCATCTTCTAACATCAATAGTAGGTAACCTAGCCTTATAACAATAAATAAACCTTGTTGTTTCTGCGAACGGTCTCATAGCGAAGAGTCTCGACCAACATCTTGAGAGACTTTCGCTACGGGGTTGTGGTTGGATCAAGGGTCAGATACAGAAGGCGGTAATTCTGGACACGGCGCGCATAGTCCGAAGGTTCCTCACTCTGCGGCCCTAACCACCGGCAGCCTGGGCCTTGCTCCGTTGCCGGCGGCACCCTAGGTTAGGTTTTTTATAATGTTTTTATTGTTTTTGTATGTTTTTGATGTATTTTTGTAGTTTACTTTTGTAAAAATATTATAAAACAACCTAACTTAAGAATGAAAATAAATAAAGAAAAATAAACCTTACATCATAAAATAAATTCCACATCAGGGATAATCGCTCAGAAATCTTAAGAAAGGCTCGCATTCTGTACCCTCTAAGCATCTTCACAACAATCATAGATCACTTAGCACAATAGGTGCTGTATTTACACGTTACTTGACCCTTCCATTAGCAAGGCAAGGTTTTGCCATTTCGACAATGGCCGAGAATAATAGGGAACCACATAATGCTGAGTGTGCCCTGAGCCTGAGTGTATGGCCGAAAGTACTATTTATTTTGTGATAATTGCCTTAACTCCTTGAGAGCAAGGCTTATGACAGGTCTTGAGTGGCTAAGAGTATAAGCTGTCCTTACAAGCAATATTTTCTTGTTATAAAAAGTGGCTGTGGCGTAATTTTGGTCTGACCTTTTCACAACCTACGAATTTAGCCACATTTATTTATTTGTAGGACTTCTTACGCTGTGTCTTATTTGATTGATTGATCTTGATTTTTCTTGTTATTATTAAACCTACAGAGAAGTAACGTATCTAAAAACAAAGGAAATAAAGCATTTAAAGTGGCGTATCTAAAAAAAAAAAATATTCCAACTATCGCAAGCTTTTCGACATAAATACTTATTAAGAGTCTTATAACTTAGTTTTTCTAGCTACCGCGCTAGAAGCTCTCAAAATAAAATTCGTCAAACTATCGAAGTTTTCACTAGACGGTTATAAGGCTAAGTAACGGAACAGATAAGTTGCGAAGTGTTTAAGTC
The DNA here is from genome assembly GCA_911728535.1 of Pammene fasciana. NCBI lineage: Eukaryota > Metazoa > Arthropoda > Insecta > Lepidoptera > Tortricidae > Pammene > Pammene fasciana. Next base: position 28,092,943 of record OU452273.1, on the reverse strand, counting down.
GTTCTCTTAGCCGCAGCTGTCTTTGCTTATACTGCACCCAACTCATTTAAAAAGTTAACACAACTTCTGGACTGAAGCCGCATTTTCACGTTCAAAATCTTGAATTTTTCACGTTCAAAATCTTGACTGGATTTGACATTGTCACTTTTGAATGGCTTCTATTCTACCCGACACTTGTACAATCCATAACAAGTATAACAACACATTTGGAAACTCACTCAAACTTTTATCGTACCTATTCTACGGATGACAACGAATTCCAAATTCAAATTGCCGGCTGATTCAGGCTTTATTTTTTAATTATCTTTATGATGCTAACTACATTATTTAACACAATTCGCAGTGCTTCTCGCTAATAAATGCGATCTCGATGCCAAATGACAGGAGGCGCTATTTAAGTATCCACGCACCAACAACGGCAACAGCCACCCAATGTTTTGAATCTATTGTTAGAATCCGCCTTCTGGTTTTGGTTCTACGTGGTTGGACAGGATTATTAACAAGTTCCAACACCGAAACAAAGAAATCTTTTTAGTTGTGTTAAAATACTAAATTCTAAAGTAACATTGAAAATAAGCAAACTAACAATCCTTACTTACTTACTTGCTGCAGTGGCGCAGCGACCCAAAGTGAATCTTGGCCTCCGATACTAAAGATCGCCAGGCTTCTGTGTTCACAGCCGTCTCTGTCCAGTCAACGGTGCCCAGCGCGATGAGGTCCTTCAGCACCTCGTCTTTCCAGCGGTACCTAGGACGCCCAGATGGTCTTCGACAAGTCAGCTGGCCAGTGTATGCTCTCCAGACAGCACGATCTTCACTCATACAAACTAATAATAATATCAAAAATCTGCATAGTGTACCCCTCACTTTTCTTTTCATTAAATTGTCGAAAGGGCCTCTGCGCGTTGGCTTTGGCTCCGCATACGCCTCCCAAAGGTCCGGAACACCATTTTTCCGACAAATAATAAATATCAAATTAATATCAATAATAATAGAAATAACGTTTTAGTTACTCAGTTTAAGTTAGATTTTTATTGTAAGTACCTACTTTTAAGTTGTTATAAGCGGTAACTGTAAATATAGCTGTGTGAAAATATACAAAAAAAATGGTCAGCTTCGATTCATTTCAATTTCAATTGCAATTCCGATTAAGTCTCTTTGAGGCGTTAAAAGGGTGCAATAATGTGAAAATTGTTTCAGTAAGTACTGAAATTCTATGTCACGGTAGCATAATGACGTAAGTGAATCTATCTATGGAGGAATTAGGGCTGTTTTATTTTAGTGAGCCATTGAAATTATGAATATTACGGTCACTCAGCCAGTCGATTGAAGTTGATAAGGAAAATTGAGAGAATGATTGGTTCTATAGACGGCAGTAAATCATTACGAGTACTAAGTATAGAGTATGGTCCGACCGATAAAAAAGGGTAATATTTTAATATTATATTAAGCGTATAAAGGTTGTTTTTTCAATAACTAGCCATATTGTGCGAGGTGATTTTGTAGTAACTAAACAACTTTTATTATGGGGCCAACTCCGAAATCCCAAAAAAAAATTTGTGTTAAATTAGCGTATTAAAACCCCTTGTTCACTCTCTTAGGGGTTGAATTCTAAAGATATTTTCATAGTGGACCTCTAATATTTGAAGATTAGTGTACTTGCTTTTTTAAGGCTAGTATTTAAATGCCGAACAAAAAAATATAACCTAAATATTATACTGACTTACAAACACGGAAAAAATTACAAATTCGCATCAAAACATTGCCTTGCAGTGCATTCAAATTATTTGCTGCGCAAGTCAGTATTTTTCATCCATTTTTTAAAGTCATATTTTCTACAGTTTTACTGTGCGTTGTCTGTTAGGATAAATCTCTCTTTTTATACATATAAATGATGAATAGATACCTACTTATACTTAGGTAAGGTGCGTTGGGGTAAGATAGAAAGGTATTTTTTAGGGGTAAGATAAAAAGTAGTCTGTAATGCTCGGGAATAAGGTAAGTTCGCCTAATAAGGACCAGGTTTTTGTAAATCTTTATAAATCTGATTTAAGAAGTATTTTAAATTAAATAACATATGAAATGTATAAATTGTCTATATTTGAAGTAAAAACATTAAGTAAAAATCATGTATCGAAAGTAGATTAAGGACAATAACTGTTTTTAAAAAGCTTGTATTTGGACCTTATTAGGAATGGGTGTTCTCAATAAGGCTCATTTCTGTTCCGTACATAATTCCGAAACTATAGAATATTTTTTGTTAATTGTTACAATTGTTTTTGTCGTTCCCGATTGATTAATCCAAAAAATTATATGAATTGTAGTGCTGGTCCTTAAAAAGTCTACAGAAACTTAAACGCAGAATAATAGATTTGATTTATGTCTTTTAATAAAACACAGTTTTGTATTGTATTGATATTTACTAAGTTAAACTATTTTAAGCATAAAACAACATAATTTGAAACATTTTCAGTCATTAGCCCTTGGACCTTATTAAGTCTTTAGAAATGATATGAATAAGATCCGGTCCTCATTTGGTGACAAGGGGGTGGTCCTTGTTAGGCACTTCGCCATCCCGGAGTAAACCAATGTAAATTGACAAAAAAATTGTTCTTTCAATAACCTTATCTTCACAATCCACGCCTAAATGTTACTTATTCCTTTTCATGTGTTAATTTCTTGCGAAAAAGAAACAGGATTATTTGAATGAATCGAATAACACCAACAAATTATATAAAACGACCCACGTGCCGTGACGTGGACTGCATCCATAGGCATATTGACAGAATGGCGGCGTAAAACCCAAGTAATGCCAATGCACTTCAATGATTGGTTAATGAGGAGCGTCGGCGCGAGACATGATTTCAATTTAGTATCGGGAACGGGATTTTTGAACTAGTGGCTCTTATTAGGAACCGGTTCTTATTAGGCGAACATACCTTATGGACGATTTTTTGTCTTACCCCTAAAAAAATACCTTTCTATCTTATCCCAACGCACCTTACATATTATTTTCATCAACATACATATTATCAAATCGAGCTCAAGAGTTTAAATGTATTTGCGGGTGTTACATAATTAAATACAATTACTTACCAGGGTCTGAAACATATTATCATACATTGAGGTTTGGTCCCAATAACCACAAATTCCGATTGAGTATAGTTACCAAATACGTTAACGGTCGGCAGCCCGCAATTTTTCAACTTTGTCCCTTTAGAAACCTCAATTCACTTTGATACTGATAAATTGATATATAAAGTTACAAATCAGTAGCAAACAAGGTATATCAATCTCAAATCTTGTCAATAATTATTATAAGGTTAGGAGGCAAGTCTTGATGTTTCAAAGTGTTCATTTGATGTAATATTCAGAAAAAAATTGGTACATATAACCACCTAAGTAAATACCCACTTAAACTGCTTTTCATAATTCAATTCAATTTTTAAAATATGGCATTCTGTCCACAATATTGGGACAATTTTGCCAATGTCGAAGTAGATACGACAAGTGTACGGTTAATTAATTAAAATTTCGCTCCAAGAGCTGGACGTTGTACGGTGAGGTTAGGCTTTTTATAAGGAGATAGCTACTCCCTACAAACAGCACGTGGACTAACGGATATCTAACTCAAACAGGGGTTACACATGTTTCGAGACTAATTCTTCATTAGTTGCTCACTAGTTCGTTAAATCACTGCAGAATAAGCTATTACACATTGAATCACGAAAATGAACATAAAATAAGAAGTTTTTCCCGAAACCAAACCACCTTGCTCGACAAGATGGCCGCAAGTACTTTTCATAATTAAATTCCATCAAATCTACCATGAAATGTCACTGTCACAATGATATCTGTCAACGTTAGTATGACGGATCAGATGTCACCAACCTCTTTGTGATAATATAAAATATAAATTATAATTATCTAACTGAAGGTAAAGAACGTACTTAATAAAATCCCTTTTTGTATGGAATATGGAAGTTACGCCAAAATATAGACTCCAGTTATTATACCTTTAATAAAACGCAGCCACCGACATAAATACAGTGCTTTCGTTAAACGTGTCGCCTATATTTCGACTCTTACAAGTTTTTTTATATAAGTAATATAAGTATGTAGTAAATATTTATTCACAATACATACAAAATTACTTTCAAAGGTATCGTCTTTAAGCACAAACTTAACACGATATTAGTTTCAACAAAAAGAAACAACACGAACTTAACGAAAAACTTAACAGGAAACAAAAACTCAACAAAAGGAAATCACAACGACGAGATAGGAAAATATTCGAGCGCTGAAAACAGACGTCAGATGCCGAATGACGTGACAACTTGACTTGAAAAGTTAGTGTCATAGCCGCCATAAATATTACACTACCGTCTAGGTACTTGTCGTTTATGAATTTACGTTTTAAGGTTTATACCTTAAATATACGCCCTTGGTGTGGCAGGCGGTAGGCTGCCGACCGTCATGTCATTTAGATTTGAATTTTGATTAATTGTAACAAAATCAAAATTCCAACAACGTATAAATGGCTTATGCTACTTAAAGAGGATAATGTTATTGTATTAAAACGGAACCAAATGTTGTTTAGACCTGAAGTAATACCATTTCAATACGAACTTTTCTACCTCAAAATAGTTATAATTCAATATTAATTAATGGGACTGCTTTTTTTATAACACTGATTATTTAAAATAAGCATTTAAATATTGTGTTTAAAATTAGTAGTAAATTATTTATTTATGTGCATTCTTCCTCCGATAATATACTTACTAATAATAAAACGTTTCATTTTACTGGCAACACAGTGGTAGATTTGATGGAATTTAATTATGAAAAGCAGTTTAGAAATATCAATAGTTAACATCCAAAGAATCCTCGTACAAAATTCCACAATATATTTAAAACAGTAAACCAATAAAAAAACATCAAAACAACAACTTCTATTAGGTCTCAGGAGGTTAACGTTCCATAAAAAATGCAAAACAAAACGGAAAAAAAAGGTGAAGTTATTAGTATCTACATACATCTTAACTATGCAACACTGGCTATCTCTAAGTAAACGAATGAGGTGTCCTTGTAAGAACAAGTGGCTCTCACTAAACTCGTCCACATATCTACATAACTTAGAATCACCAGAGATTCCTAAACATTCAAAAGCCTAAGTAAATACACGAAAAACATGCAAATATTATCAATCGGGGGTCGTGCGGGATCGAAAACTGAGTAATAAGCCTAATCCGATTCTGCGGGCCGCACGTGCCCGGGAATATTAATAGCAGGGATAAACTAATTACCACGGCCTTAGCTACAGCCTATGTACCTATTACAGTATGTCCACGAACCTATAGTATAACATTAAATAACACGGTTACACTCACGGCACTTTAGTCACGACGACTTTAGTTAGACAAATAATCTTACGGTCCGCACCTATGGCCCCCGTAGCGTAGTATACAAAACTTGCATGTCAGGGGGGGGGGCGGGCAATTGGACCTGTTGCCCCCCCCCCCCCTTCTCGGATCCGCGCCTGTGCCCGCGACGTTGTCTGGGATGATTTCGGGGATAAAGTTATATTGTATTCCCCAGAACTCAAACTATCCCCATAACAAGTTTCATCTAAATGGGTTGAACGCTTTTGTTTTCTAGTACAGTACTAGCTTTTGCCCGCGACTTTGTTTGGGATGATTTTGGTGATAATTCTTTATTCTTCTTCAGAACTCAATTCCTCATACCAAATTTCATCTAAAATGGTTTTAATTCCCCATACAAATTTCCACCCTTAAGGGATAATATCTGGGGCAAAAACTATCCATTTCCTTCTGTAAAACCGGATCAGCGATTAAAGCGTGAAGAGGTAACACTAGACGGACACATAGACACACTTTTGCATTTATAATATTAGTATGTGTACTATGAGTAGGTAGCCTTGAGGCATTAAGTCCGCCATTTGTACTTATTTTTTACTGTGCAATAAAGTTTCAATAAATAAATAAATATGAGTAGATAAACGTTACAGAATTATCTTTAGGTTATAAAATAAGGTTAGAAGTTATACCCCTTTTTTTAATAGCCAGGTTTAGTGTTCCACTGCTGGGCAAAGCCACCTTTTTTTCTCCACTCGACCCGTTCATTTGAATTTTGCCACCAGTCTGTGCAAAAAATACGTCCAAGTCATCCCGCTATCTCCTTTTCGGTCTGCCTGTACCCCATGTTTCGTCAGGGGCCCTTTGAGTTATGTTAGAGTATAACCTACTAGTACCTTAAGTAAAAAAATATTGTCTGTACCAACCGTTTTAGTCTAAAGTGTCCCAGGATTTGGTCTAACGTGAGATTCCTTTTCACGGTTACGAGCCCCATCATACACGCTATAATTGTTATTCTTATGTTATGTTATATGTTTAAGTAGCACTTTGGTTTAAGTGTTATCGGTATGCAGACTCCTTCATTTGCATTTTATAACACTTTTAATGTTCAACCCTTAATTTTTGGATCGTGCAAGAATTACCTTAATAGTACGAAGAATTTGACTGAAATAAAATCATAAGTCACTTTCAGAAAATGTACGTACTGCTGGTGCCGTAGTCTAATTTTAAAATACATTAAAAACACATTAAAAACACAATCTATCTCAAACACAACTCTAACACACAATAAATAATCAACCAACATTGAAGTTGCATCGGAATATTTTTCAAACAAATTCTGATATTTCTATTTTTTTTGCAGTTGCTAATGTTTCTACTCATATCTAAAGTTTTCTATTTTCGTAATGAAACCGAAAAACTTAAGAAAACATAAAGGCCAGATGTGATTTTATGGGGAAGCAACCGATTCTAAGTAAACCGGATCAAACAAGATACAAAATATATGATTCTCTGCTGGTACCTATTGCGTTATAGGTATTTTCGCAGAAACAAAAATATTTCCCAACGTATTACAATCAATCATTCAATTTTTACCGTAAAATCAAATTTCAGAACGTCCGCGAGTGTGGGTATAAATCCCACCGACAGCGACATGGCAATTAAATAGCAGAATGAAATATTGGGACAGATTACCTACATTATAGGTAGATGGAGCATAGGTTATAAGACAATCGGGTTGGCCGGTCGAAAGTATTAACAGATGGCGCCAGCAAAGCTTGTAGGTACCTGTCAGGGTAATTAGTAGAGTTTTGTCTCAGTACAAATGCGAAAAAAATTGTGCGCATCGAGAAAAAGTTGTGAATTTTTGACCATAGATAGAGTGAGCAAAGATGAATATTTTTTTGTATTGGCGGTCTGTAAAATTTTTGGACCTTCACGTCAAAATCAGGGGTCCCGTGCAATATGTTATTACTCTCTGGTTAAGACTGCTAGAGGTTGTTTGGTATCGTTTCCGTGTAAAACAGACATGCAGAATTCATTTCTGATATTAAAAATGTAAAATTTCGTATTAAAAAAAAAGTTGTGCCGCGAGGAAAAACACAATTTTATTTTAATTTTTTTAGGACGTCATATAACTAATATATATCCTTTATTTCAAATAATAAAAAATATTGTAAAAAAGCATATTTAATATAGATTATAGAAACATATACATGTTATACACCTTTAATACAAAAAACTTCTGGGTTTTTTTTTACTTAAGTTGAGGAACGGAAAACAGACGTCGCATCGTTTGAATTGTGACGGTTTATGTTAAAGTTAAGGAGGAAAAATATGTTTTTATTTATTGTATTTTTTTATTTCTGCATTTTGTGAAGTTATTATGAATAAAATTTACTAATAACAAGCAATACATGCATTTTAAGGTCAATACGCTACGGATGTTCACGTTCACATTGAATATCGATACTTACTATGGAGAAAACATATACACCACGAAGCAAACATTTTTTTTCGCGTAGTTTTTGTATACTATAAGCCTAAAAATTGTATATATTTAGAAACTACATTAAATATGCTCCTTTATAATATTTTTTATTATTAGAAAAAAAAAATATATATATTAGTTATATGACGTTCTAAAAAAAAATAAAAAATTGTGTTTTTCCTCGCCACACAACTTTTTTTTTAATAAGAAATTTTACATTTTTAATATCACAAATGAATTCCGCATGTCTGTTTTACACGGAAATGATACCACACAACCCCTAGCAGCCTTAACCATAGAGTAATAACGTATTTCACAGGACCCCTGATTTTGACGTGAAGGTCCAAGAATTTTACGGACCTCCAATACTAAAAAATATTTATCGTGGGCCATTCTATCCATGGTCAAAAATTCACAACTTTTTCTCGATGCGCACAATTTTTACAAATTCGAGCTCTGCTAAATAGTGTCAAATTCTGTTTTATTTTTTTACGGCGCGTTTGTAACTAATGGGACTTTGCACACCGAATTTTTAAACGCAATGGCGCGCTTTTTTACGGCGCGTTTGTTTCGATGCAAAAAAGTGTCATATTTAATTAAGTCAGTAATAACTATAACGAGTCCAACCGCTTCCTTATCTTGCAAAGGAGCGCGGCGGGGGAGTTGTGAGCTGTAACGAAAAGGATGATGGAAGATGATTTCAACCATAACTTTATTTTCGAGGCGTAAAAAAAAAAAATTCAAAATTTTATCACCGCCAAAAAAATTTTGAGGCTGGATTTTTTTTGTGTAAGTACATCTTCCATAGGTACCGTAACCTCGGGGTACTTTAGCCCTGGAGGGTAACTTTGGCCTTTGGAATTTACTTGGTTCAGGCTTCATAAAAGAATTGAATTAATGGCAAATTGCCATGAGGCTGATTAAAACTAACCGATAACGTATTTATCTTTTTTATTAGACTCTTCTATATGTGATTTTTATATGGGCCAAAGTATCCTGAATTTGGCCAAAGTACCCCGAGGTGACGGTACACGTGGAATAAAACAAAAGATTACGCAAAATAAAACTAGCATGTGTGACAGTGGATGGAACCGTATTTACCAAAGGAAGCTTAAAGAACTGTTACAATTTCTAAGAGGATTATCCTTCTTTCAAGATCTCAAGTTCTTGAGGGGGATACTAAGATCACGGAACCACCTGTGTGTTCGTATAGTAATCTGTTGTTTAGCTATGTAAAGGGTGTAAGGTAATATAATATACAAACAAAAAGTATAATTGGATTTGATTAGCTCCCCGGATAGCTTGGAGGGAATTATCATGACGGGAAAAGTTGAAGGCACGAGACATAAAGGCCCTCCCCTTGCAAGATGGTGTGCCCAAATTACTGCACTCAAGCAATTAAAACTACACGAAGCCATGCGCGAAGCGAGGGATAGAAGCCTGTGGAGGAAACTAGTCTTCAACAGAAGAACATGATGTCACGATCCTCAGTTCTGACGGAACGGCTGATGATGATGAGACTGACTATTAGCTAATCTATATAGAATAAAAAAAAATCGAGTAGACTTTGAACGAACTTCAATCAAATCAAACAAGACTATATGAAAGGTACACGGAACGAACATGTCTAGTCACTTTGACAACATTTTGAGTTATAGCGGTTTTAAAGTTTGGAACGATTCAATTAACCAAACTTTCGTAACTAGATGGTTTTTATGAATTAAAAAGTGGATTTATGTTAAAAATTCCAGCTGTTACAGAAGTTGTTGCTAATGGTTCATTGCAAGCTCCACATTTTGATACGAAAATCTCAATTTACGAAAAAAGGGACTAGACATGTTCTTTCCGTGTACCTTTCATATAAGGTAGTATTATCGAAGTAATCAGTAAATATATAACTATAGGTACGATTACGAATGTCAATGAGATTTCTTCAAAATAAATGATTTTAAAAATTAGTGCATAGCTCAATAGCTTTTTCCGTGTTTAATAAGTCATATAAATATCCACATTCTTTTAACTATATTTATTGCCAATAATCCTTAATTAACTAAAAAGACGGACTTCCTCATTTCGTTCAGCCATTATCTAGTTATTCCACGGTAACAATGTTTAGCGGCACCTTTGTTGTTTTATAATGGACTATTATATAACAGCGATATAACAATATGTGTGGTGCCTGCGTGCTCCTTGAATAACGCATTATTAACTTGATCCTGGCCTATTCCATTTAACGTACCTGGTATTAATTAAGTAGGTATACCGTGTGTGGCCTACAAACACGAGAAAAAAATTAAAACGTATTTTACTCCTCAAACTAAACAACGTTCGTTCAGCGCCTTTAAAAATTATGTACGGTTTGATTTTTAGTACATTTTAAAGTTTAACTGAACACGCAATGTACTGCGAAATTGCTTATGTCTGTAGTGACAAGACTGACAAGCAATGTCAAGTAGACGAATTTTAATTTACTTTAAAAATAATATTTAGTTTGTATGAAAAAGAGACAATCTAAAATATACATATTTTTTTTAAGTTGTTGAACGATTGTTTTATTGTTTAAGGAGTGCAATCTATTTTTTAATTGTTTGCTCATGTTACAGGCACACACTGTATACAGCTCTGTTCGCCCAGTGGTTTTTGCGTCCGATTTTCTATGCGCATGTGATGAATTTTTTTACGCATTTAATGAGCTCGAATGCTGGTTAAAACCAATGATTTTTTTGAAATTATGCGGTTTAAACTGAAATTAAACTATACGTATATTAATTTTACCATCATTACTACTAATTTAAACGTTCGTACTCGTACGACAACATCTGATCGCCCGGAAAGTATGAAACAGAAAAAAAAATCACGCCTATTGGTCCCACAGTTAAAGATTTTCAGTATGGCTTACCTAATCACCTCACCGAACGGTGTTTAATATTTCACCCTATATAAAATAAAATATTTTTTTCCCCGAAACCCGATTCTATGTATGTAGATACTGAAATATGAATGTGTTGAACCATACACAAGCTTATAGACTACAATTCACTATTGTGTGTGGATTTAAATACAAACAGATATATTTTTAAACGATTGCATTGCTATCTGCACGTTGTTTTATGAGTTTATTTATTTATCATTAAAAAAAACATTTATTTCAGACTAAGGTCCATAACATATCATTGACATTTTGTTAGTACAAAGGTAATCTTATAAAAAACTAGTGCTAGTACGGCACAAAAAGATAAACTATATACTAAATATACTAAAAACTAAACAATTACTGCATGCAGTCTCTGCCAACGAACGAGCATCGATTAACAACAACAACAACAACGATTTAGCATCTCTCCTGATTTTAGTGTTCCCTACATAACATATCTGATTACTGACCACAAATACTTAGATTTAGCCTAACTACTGGTACATTTCACTAGACCATTGCGATCGTCCTAAATTAATTAACTCTTTCCGTACCTCAGTTCACTACGCGCTACGCTCATAGCCTATTTCAGCGTTTTCCCGCTTTGTAGCGGAAATCCACTACACACAGAGAGCCCGCCTAGCGGGTTCCTAGAGCGGAAACTAAGCAAGTAGGTCTCTTAAGTAACTAGGAAGTTTGTGAAACACTAATTGGCCCAACGTAATTGCAATATATCTAATTATCTAATTAAGCACTACATGTTAATCAAGATACACAGGCCATTACGCAGGTGTGCAGCATTAGATCTCATTAGGAATTAAGCATACAAGACATTGGCATGCAGCCCGGCCATTCTTTGCTGGGGCAATTAGTCTGAATTAACGCAAGGAATACCTCCTTAAGACTCCGCATGAAGCTAAGTGGGTCAACACGTGGTTCCTATTATACTCGTTAAAACTTCACTTAGAACCGTAGGATCCAAGCAAGCGCATGCTTCATAAGAAGAAACACGGAGTTACTAGCTAGCCCAAACAGCGTAAAATCAAGCAGCTAAGGAATAACTCAGCACAGAGATGGAATAAAGCTAAAGCCGTCGCCGACCGGACTACTAATCACACTATATATATTATTCTATAACCGCCTAGTTCTACTCATCATCATCATCATCGTCTCAGCCATAAGACGTCCACTGCTGAACATATGCCTCCCCTTTGATAAAGGGGGGGTTTGCCATACGCGCCACGCTTGGCAGGCGGGTTGGGGTAGTTCTACTCATATAACTTGTTTTTATGGATATACCTATATAATGTACATTATTACAAGAGGCGCATAAGTACGAAGCCGTGATTTTAAAAGTTAATCGCTTTCTGATATCGCTCACAGTTAGAGAATTGATTCCAACAAATATTTAATCGAGAATAACCAATTGCAATAATTTACAAATAAATCTACCTGCCGGTAATTTGTACGCAATTTTTTACCGAATTTTATTCCCTGTGCACCGGATCTCGTTCTTAGATACCTACACAGCAACGTACCTTCCGAAAATAAACGCTTCCGCTCCCATATTACAATTATTTAGACAGCCAAAATGTTTACGAAGCTGGAGGTCCGAGTTCGAATTCTGGTATTCATTTGGGTTAAATACTTTTTCCTGAGTTATGGACGTTTCTATATAATTATGTTTTTATCTATTTAAGAGGATGATAAGAGCTAAATTCCCTCCCTATCTTTTTCAGCGCGAGTGAAAGAGAAACACTGCATTACGATTAGTATGGGAGCTCATTGCAAATTTTGGAAAAAGGTGGATTAAAAAAAACTGCATTAATTGAGAAATATAAGGCAACGAAGTTTTTAGTATTAGTGTGGTGGAATTTTGTCCTTAATTACAGACATATAAGCCAAGAAACTAAAGACGTGCAATTGTTAAAAGCCAATTTTAAGATGTAACTTTGGAATTATTTTCTATCGAGCCGATTTCGTCCAATCGTGTATTGGAATTAACGAAGTCCTTTTAAATATAATGAATATTAACATATGTTTTTTTTACTTTTCCAAAACAAGTAGTTATAGCTATATGACTGTTTAAGTAAAGTCAATTTGAAGGTCATCGGGTGTTGTCAGCCTCTTAACTGTGTATCGTCGCTTAGAACCTATAGTAATAGGTACAAGCTTTGTGATTAGATCTAGATTCAGCTGTGTAAGATTGTCCCCAAATATTTTTTTATTAACTTCATTTATTTGACAACAGAGACTAGTGGAAATCCAGGAGGCCTTAGCTCAGCAGTGGGACACTCCGACAGGCTATTCATTTATGCTGTATCTAGTAAGAAAGTGATCAATGGAATTAAGGACAAAACCTACTTGTTGCGAACGTGTCTTCCATACGTCTTCTAGAGTACTTCCCATTTGTTTAACTTTTAATGGAACTTAATGCTTAAGTGGATAGTAGAAGAATTAAAAAAGAAAGTTATTCGAAGTTTTTCCTATAATATTTATTTATATGTGTATACATAATAGTAATACTATTGTAAATAATAGGCACCTAACTGTAGACTAATGATGACGCAGAATTGTATTGACAAATATGGATTCTGAATACAGAGATTAATTACGTCGTACATACTAAATCAATATTTACCAATCGTACCCAATCAATATTTAAATCAGTAGTATTCATATGGTAATATTTTGATACAAAAGAACAAAATATTCGGATATTAAACTATCAATGCAGACGAGGAAAATGAATATTTCCTTTATTCATATTAGGTATTTACTCTATTGACATGATGCAACAGAAAAGACTCAGAGGAGAAGGCAATGCAACCCGGGTTTTTTGAAAAACCCGGGTTGCAATCCATATCCACGTGTCAGTTTAACATGTTGCATAGGGGATTTAGGCATTAAAAATACAAATCTCACAAGTACTATTAGATGAGATATACAAAATAAGACCCCAGTTAACCGCATAGTTTCGAACCGCTAGTTTATTTCAATTTGAACCCGTAGGTATACGCAGAGGGAAATTAATAACGCCGCTTTTTAATAAACGCGTTTATAACACAGAGGATTTATTTTATTACGAAACGGTTGATTAAAATGATTCGTGGTTTAATAAAAGTATTTTATGGTACATGTGTTGAAATATAATATGCAATGATGTATATGATGAATCGGTGCAATTTATTTTGACTTCGTCAACGCTATAGACGTCGAAATAAAATTAATGATTTAATATTTTTACATTACCTACGGTTTTTTTGAAGATCATTTAATAGCTAGGGATACATGCACAGATAAGCCCGCCGTATTTGTCCGACGGATGTGCCCGGCGGACAAATCCGTGCGTGTATGGCGTGAATTGGACACGGTTTTGTTTGCGGACACATCTGAATAGCGCCATACATGAACGGATCTGTCCGCCGGGCATATCCGTCTGACAAATCCGGCGGACACATCTGTGCGTGTATCCCTAGCTAATATATTTTTCCAATAACAAATCAATACATTTGTAAGAGAACCATCCTTCATTTGATTTTAAAAAAGCTCCCAACTCAAACAATTCCTCTTAAACGGTCTCAATATTAGAACACATTACGAGCATCCTCATCCTCACTTATTCTTAGACAATGAAAAATAATATTTCCTCGATCGAGTACAGCGGACGGTTTTAAAGCGACGAAGTCACGTACCAGAAAACCGTATTTGTCCCGCAAACACGCTCGCAATAAACTGTTAACTCCGATACGTACCGTATTTGCGGTACATTTTCCCAACTTAATCCTTATTCGAGTATTTTAACCGAGTAAGGTAGTATCGACGTACCGGTTTCGTATACTTATTGGTTTTTCGTTTGAAATGTGACGTTGGTTTATATTTTTATGTACTTCACTGAAAACTCACGTCTGAAATAATATATTTAAGTATAAGTTACGGTTTAAGTTTATTAAAATAGTTTCCTTTTATCATAATTCGAGGTAGATTTTATGTTTCAACAGCGCAAAATTCATTATTCTTACTCAGGTTTAAACTAAAGTCGAGTTCTTAGTATTTATGTTGTTTCTAAATTTATTGTTGTTGACAAAATACTAGGTGAACACGTTTGATAAGCCTCAGAATAGGATATAAAATAGGAATGTCACATAATATATTAAGAGTCTAGTAAACTTTTTTTTCTATTTCGTTCAACGTTTGATACTATTTTGCAGTAACTAACAAAACTCCGAAGTCCGCCATTTGTACATTTTTCTGTTCTGTAAAAAAAAACTTAATAAAATGTTTGCATTAAAATGTGTGTGAGGAGAGGCATTTGCGCAGCAGTGGGACACCTTACCAGGCTAAGAAAAATAAAATAAAAAAATAAAATGTGAAATCTCAAGGCGGTGTGCATCAAATTTCAATTTGCTTAAAACAGGGAAAACTGTTCCCGCTCAGGTGTAACGTAACGTTACAAATCCGCAAACGTCCAGACAGTGGAAGAATTGAGGCTATTATATTGTTTGCGCCTCGACGATTGCTTTGCGGAACTTGGGGTTCGAATAGAAATCGATGGAACTAGTAAACTGACGAGTTCTTTTATAAAGCTTTGCTCAAACTGTATAAAATTTCATTTTCTCTTATACCACGTCACTGGCACACTAACATACAATTTCCGTAGCCTAATATGGATGCTTGTAACTCCAGAAGTATCTCATGCGTTTTTTTTTTTTATTAGAAGACCAACAGCTTTAACATACAATATAGACGTATAACTAAGATACAATAATGTAGCCAATAACAGGTCTCCCTAATGGATACAAAATTACGGATTGCTTACATACTAGAATGTAGATACATTTAGCATTACATAGTGCGTGCGTGCGCGCGCGCGCGCGCGCGTGAGTGTGTGTGTGTGTGTGTGAGTGTGTGTGTGTGTGTGTGTGTGCGTGTGTGTGTGTGTGTGTGTGTGTGTGTGTTCGTGTGTGTGTGTGTGTGTGTGTGTGTGTGTGTGTGTGTGTGTGTGTGTGTGCGTGCGTGTGTGCGTGTGTGTGTGCGAGTTGCAATTTAGTATAAAGGAGGATTCACCGTGTTTTCAGTTAAAGGTACAAGGGTTGAGCTGTCCAATTCAACCTTCCTGTATCCACCGATTAAAAGTTCGCCCGTATTGGATTTACACACTGTATATTCACACAAAGCGGCACATCGAAAAATATACACAAGGTGTAACAAAAATGCTGGTGATCCTTTTAAGGGCATAATTGGTATCGTATTCTATTTAATTATGAAAAACTAAGAAAAACAATCGCACAAAAATATTGTTTTTTATGGAGGGCTGGCCGGCTGGGACCTTAAGTCCCGTACAAAAAAAAATTTTTCTCGCGACCAAAATGTTTTACTTTATTTCTAGTTATGCCCTTAAATGGATCACCAGTATGTTTGTTACATCCTGTATTATGCGTTAATACATTTTGATGGAATCGACTTCAAGAAAGCCAAATCGTGTGACTGCCCAATCTCCGTTTCTGTCCGACTCGACTCAGACAATCGATGTGTTACTGGAGTTCGATTTTTGAATCTCACCGGGTGACTTATTTCATACTAAATAGTCATCGGCTGCATACAAAAAAAGTCACCGGTGAGATTCAAAAATCGAACTCCTGAATCAATTCTAATTCGATTGATTTCGAACGTAGCCCGGAGGCCGAGACTGGCCATGCTATCGTGAGACTGGCATGTTGATTGAACTGTAAATATCAATTCAGTTAACACGCTCATACTGACTACTGGCCGACTAACGTAAAGTCAGCTTCGGAAGTATCTAAGCGGGCGAAGTGTTCGAAATTATGTACACGATATCAATTCAGTTAAACGTGCTCATACCGACTACTAGCCGACTAACCTAAAGTCAGTTTCGGAAATATCTAAGCGGGCGAAGTGTTCGAAATTATCTACACTACTACACTACTACTACACATCCTTCTTCCTAGCGTTTATCCCGGCTTGGGGTCCGCTTGACAACCTAATCCCATGAATTGGCATAGACACTAGTTTTTACGAAAGCGACTGCCATCAGACCTTCCAACCCAGAGGGGAAACTAGGCCTTTTTTTGGGATTAGGTCCGATTTCCTTACGATGTTTTCCTTCACCGAAAAGCGACTGGTAAATATCAAATGATATTCCGTACATAAGTTCCGAAAATCTCAGTGGCACGAGCCGGGGTTTGAACCCGAGACCTCCGGATTGAAAGTCGGACGTCTTACCGCAAGGCTACCAGCGCTTCAGACTACTACTACACCGAAACAATTAAATTTATTTACTGGAAAGTAGCTTATTATGGCAACGCTTTGTCTAAACGCCAAGTCAATGCAATAACTAGTCCAACTCTACTTATAAAGTATGCAGCAAAACTGTCACTCTTCTTGTAGTTCGATATAAAAATCACATTCCGTACCCACAGCAGCCTCACTGAGGTTCCTACTGATAAATAACCCAAAGGCACCGGTCCAAATCATAACTAAATCAAATTTTGAGCCATCGGAGTCCCGAAATCCGATACGGTTACGGGAAGACGTGCCGCGGGTACCGATCGGAGACGTGGGAGGATACAAAACTTATGAGATAAATAGAATTAGCGTTACTCTGTTGAGGTTGTTTGGTTTGTAAGACGTTGTTGTATGTTATATCTATGTTTTACCTAACTTGCCTACTTATAGACCAAGAGTAGGTGGTAGGCAAACCTACCTCATCGAGTAGCAGAATTTGGCTTAAGTATGTAGGGTAATGCACTATGGAAAGTTATGTATTTTAGTACTTGGTAGCCCGAGCAAAAGTTGTAGCATTTTGTACAGTCGGCAAAAATATCATTATGAAATCTACCTCGTCGAGAAGAAAATTGAACTTTGTGCCATTCGAAATTACTAATCAACCTGGTTATAATAAATAATGGTAGGCAGGAACTTTCGTTATTCAGGCAAGTTTTATGTTTTATGTACCACGACGGAGGCAAACAAGCATACAACCCTCCTGATGGTAAGCAACTACCGTGCTTATGGACGCCTGCAATTTTAAAAGTGTAATATGCACGTTGCCGGCTCTTTAATGTGGAGAATTCACTATTGAAAGGGACAGAGAGTCCTCCGTCTTCAACATGCACACTGCTTCCTTTTTAGCTTTCTGGTAACCTTACTTACCAGTAGAACACACAACTCTATGAAATAAGATTAGGCTGTACTATCAGCTCTGTGACCACGTTAAAACCACTTCCATTTTGACCCGTGTTCTTGGATTTTGTTTTCGTAGGTCCCTCTGGGGGGTCACTGGGAGTGTTAATTAAAAATGGGAGACTGAACTTTTGAATTTGTCGATTTTTCAAATTTAATTTCCAAAATATCAATCCTAGAAGAAAAATTGTGACGACCAAACTTGTAGAGAATCAAATATCCTACAATTTTTGTTCTCACGCTTTTACCGTAAAATCAAATATGGCCGAGTTATTCAAGAAAAACCGTTTTTCGAATATACACAGGAGGAACCTACTTACGAAAAAAAATCCAAGAACTGATTTTACTTCCGTTTCCTCAAACTTTACAAGTAACTGAACAAGAGAGATGTCTCTCGTCATGCAAAACGTTCTGATCTTCGATTGAATGAACATGCTCCTGAGATAAACCAGTTGCATGTTTGTTTCATGAAACAACACGAAAACCTCATCGTCTTGCATCTTTGAATACGGCTGCCTCATGGCAGAACAAAGTAAATCTTTTTAACTACATTTTCAGGAGAACCAAAGGAGGGTTTTAGTATTTCTCATCTTAACTAATTATAAACAATAATAAGCGCCGTATTCCTTAGATATCAGTTATCTTTTAAACATCAAACCAAACCCTTATATTGACTACCTTATATGTGTACCTTAAAGATATTTTCGTTTACAAATTGCAAGTAGGTACTTATTTTATTTGAGATGTGACCATTCATGATCATGATGTAAACTTATTGAACGTTTTATTCATCAAATAAATGAGTACTATTTAAAATACATATAACTATGTTTAGAAACTATAACCCGTTTTGAGCCATGCCTTGTCCAAAGAACCTCGTCACACTAGTAGCGTTACCTTGCCAGGCACGGTCGCAGACGAAAATTTTGGGGGGGGGGACACTAATGTAGATTTTTTTTTCAAATTTTTGAGGGGGTCTGTAAAAAAAATTTTCTATTAGAAATGTAGGATTTTGGGGGGGGGGGGTCATGTCCCATGTGACCCCCTCCCCCCTGGGACCGTGCCTGTACCTTGCTGTATGCCGATAGAGACCTGTTGGACAAGCCATGACTCCGAACTGGGGTCATTCCCTTTCTCAATTGCAAGTTGATATATATACTGTGGTCATGAAATATTTGATTTATAGTATTTTGACTTCGTGGTTCATGCATTTTTTTTTAATAAATTATGCTGTGTTTATTAAAAAAGGATTGAATTTATTCTGCTAAGAGGCAGCCGAATTGTGTTAGTTTCAGCGGTACTGCAGGTATGCGACTCATTTGAAACTCACTTTTATTGTCTTCCTTTGTCATGAAATTTAAGGCATAAAGCTGAGTGCACACTCCGCACATCGCACTGAAAAAAAGTCAAGCGAACTACATCGGCTATATCATCAATTCATCAATAAGCAAAGGTAAGGAGTTAAAAAAATGAATTTGATTATAACTCAAAGTTTACATACATACATACATACATACAATCAGGCCTATATCCCGAAAGGGGTAGACAGAGATCAAGGATTTCCATTTGCTACGATCAATGCAGCAAAACGGCTCTCCGTGAGCCAATTCTCGCCCCCGTGAAGAACGAGACGTGATGGGTGGCGAACCGCATCGCCGCCCATCACGTACGTATAAATAACAAAGCATTTTGGTAAGTAATAAGCCTTAGTTGGGTCTATTTCAACAGTACTAGTTTTTTGTGTCATTCCGGTGTAATTCGTTATTTACGTTTCTTCGATGTTTCTTTTAATGTCAATCGAGACCTCAGACTGTTATTTGATAAGCCTCTTACAGAGCACTTGATATCTTAAGCCTTTTGAGAATTATCGGAGATTTAAAAAATTTACTCGCACGTGAATGATAAGTATACACAGGAATGATATAACACTCCACCTGAATGACATTTTTCCACCGGAATGAAAAAAATTACTCGCACGTGAATGATAAGTATGCAAAGGAATGATATAACACTCCACCTGAATGACATATCATTCCAGTGTTATTTTCATTCTGGTGGGTATTAAAGTCATTTTACTACACCGAAATCACCGGAATGAAATTGGTGGAATGATAAACCGAGGTGAAATAAAATTATAAAAAAATAACTAAATCACACATTCTTTAACTATCGCGATATTTTAACTCACAAGTACAAAATACACGATCTGTAAATATTTGAAAAATAACAAATATGAAACAAAAAACATATAGCAAACTCCGGAATGATATTTTTTTTGTCCCCGTAACATCGAAATGACATGACCATGTGTGTAGCAGATCTATTAAGCATCATGTCGACATCTTCTTGCGGTGAGAGCCTCCGCACAACTTACTCTCAAAGTGCGCAGGAGGCGGATGGGCGTACGAAGTCAAACTTAGCCAATAAACGTCGATGAAATTTGTCCGCGGTAATAAGGATTATTTTGCCGGACAAATTTCTTTACGCATAATAAGGGGGTTTATTAAAGAGTTAGTAAGCAAGTAATATTTTAAAGGATTCTTTATTGATATGGTATTATAATGAACTAATAAATAATTTGATATCTTGCATAGTTTTAGAGTTATGCGGCATTAAACAAGAATAACTGGGTTCCGGACAACCCACCTGAATGAAAAATTGGGCCTTTATTTTTTTTTCTCAATGATTAAATTATTTAATATTTTAATATTAGTTAATGCCCGAGGTCGATAGCTAAGAGATGTTTCCAAAAAAAAATAGTATTTGACTATTTTGACTTTCTGCACCAGCGTTTTCAGTCTTGCCATCAAATTTTATTGCTTGGGATATTCACCCAGTTCTGATGTTCCAAGACTTAAGTTCATAGTAAACGAAGTTTGGTTGCTGGTAGCAAATTGTTTTTTTTTTCAGTGCGATTAAATTGAGTAAGTAAAATGTGTGTTGGGCTTAAAATGCCTGTCGCTACCGCGCAAAATCATGAATTCGCATCCGAGCCGTTAGCGCTTGTTAGTTGGCAGTTTTGTAACCATAACACACAGTTTAAACCATTGGGATTGCAAGTTTCCGCAGATCTAGCCGTTACCTAGGTTATAGCCCATTCTGCCCATTGCAGCTGTACTGACTTTACATTCACAAAACATTAGTTCTCGGCTTTGAAAATGTTTCTAGTGTAACTTGACCCACAAATTAATGGCTTATACTTATACAATGTGGGCCCGGATTCCTCAATATAGGAAATTTTTACGTTTAATATCTTGGGCTTTATAAATACTTAAGTAGAAGTAAGTTAAAGGTTCAAGGATGATTCACGCTGTAGCGTTCCGCTTCTTATGCGACACTTCTGATCCGACACTTCATTTTGTATAGAGAACATCACGTGACCTTCGAAAATCACGTGATGCTTTGTATATAAAATGAAGTGTCGGAAGCGTTGAAATAGGACGCGGAACGCGTAAGACCCACGAAGATAATAATTTTTATATTTACACGTAGGATTTGTGTTCAAAAATTGTTCCTACTTTATTTTAATACTTTTTTTCTTCGGTTCAGTCCCAGTGAAGGGCGCGAAGTGTTCGGGCGGTTGGATCCGTAGGGACTGTGTTTTTTACTATAATGGATATAAATGTGGCATGGCTACATTGATGATTATGAATTAAATGTGCTGGAGGATGAATGAGCTATAATGAAGTCATTTTTTCATACTATTTTAGGTACGCTTTGTATACCGCGCACGCGCTTGTGGGACGCTGTCAAATATTACACCAGACAAGATGGCGCCAGAGAAAACCGGCGTGTCATCAAAATAAAAGCTTTAGTTATAATATATTATATGTATGCTAGTCTTTAAAGTATTTGTCTATAGGCCACTAGTTGCCTGAAAATAAGAGTATTTGAATACACGGAAAGAACATGTCTAGTCACTTTGACAACATTTTGAGTTATAGCGGTTTTAAAATTAGGAACGATTCTATTTAAACGCAAACTAAAAGACTGGCTTATATCTAAGACGTTTTATAGTTTAAATGAATATTTTTTATGAATAATGTTGTATGGTAATAATTTTCAGACATAATTATTTCTTTATTTTTATTTTTTTATATTAAAACTTGACGACGCATGTGAAACTTTATTTAAGTTTTTAACTATATTTAACTTATTTGCACAAAGTAATGTATACCTACTCGGTTGCTAGTCAAATTTATTAATGCTGCATGCTTTTGGCAGAGTTACATCTTTAGCTTCATATTATTTAAATTAAAGCACAAACCAACCATTGTACGTTCGAAATGGGCAAACTGTTGACACCTACCTATATTGTAAATATATGACATGTTATACCTTTGTACACAGTTTTGACAATAAATTATCTTTATCTTTTCAATTAACCATACTATTTTCATAACTAGATGGTTTTTTTATGAATTAAAAAGTGGATTTATGTTAAAAATTCCAGCTGTTACAGAAGTTGTTGCTAATAGTTCATTGCAACCTCTACAATTTGATACAAAAATCTCGTTTTACAAAAAAAGGAGCTAGACATGTTCTTTCCGTGTACCCTTCATTTCATTTCATTTCATAAACAATATAAGAACGCTATGCTTAGTGAATACCTAGGTTGTTTGCCGTAAAGGCCGGGGCAGACAGATTACCCTATCTTGAATTTCATGTCTTTGTTGCTTTGGCTTGAATTACCCTTTAAATTGAATTAGCTCGGCTTGAAACTTATCATTTCACTTTGACTAGACGATTTGTAAAGCATACGAGGTTAATTCTATTAAGGTTGGCATGTAGGTCTTATCATATAATAAAATTAAAAAAATCGTATTGTACTGTAAAAGGTCTTGATAAACTCTTTTGTTGAAATCTTTTCTTTGTTATGAACTAGCTATGTAAGCGTGTCCTTGACAGCAGTATTCAAAGATTGTACTGTACTTAAAACGAGCGTATGTGCGGTTTTTAATAGTATTTTATACAACAGTGACATAATGACGAGTTTTTCAGTCGAGTACCGTGTTAAGGCCGCACAATAGTAGGGTATACAATAGTTTTATATTATAGTAAGAATTGAGTTCAACGAATGACTTACAACTTGCTGATACTATACAATTTAGTAACCTCAATTTCCCGGTGGATTGTGTGTGGAGGAGGACAACGGGCGGTCGGGTAGGAAGCCAACAGTGTTATTATATCCCTAAGAACATCCTTAGCAATCATCTTATAACATCGTTTATAAAGTATACGTTTTGAATACACTTGTCAGTCATCTTATTAGCAAATTAGAATGCAGGAGTAGAAAAAATGTGAGTGTTTAAAAGTTTTAGCTTTGAGCCTATGGTCTTCATTTCCTTATGTGGTTTTTGCGGTGCTCTTATAAACAAAAAAAGCATAAGGAGTCAAAAACACAATATCGTAGCTGACAAAATCTGCAAGGTGGTGAAGTCTGCCGTTGAGCGTTTACTAGATTCAGAACCATGTCACTGAATTAAGCTTCTGAATCCAAAATGGGCTATAACAATTAAAACTATACGTTAATCAATTAATGCTTTAACATGAATAAACAAATACTTCTGGATTTATACGTAAATTGAACGATTAGAGTATAAACCAGAATATTTGTGGAAATAATGTAATTGTATGAAATATGGTAAATATTAGGTAATACAAAAATACTGATATATTTTTTGTAGTTTTCGAGATCTGATATTGAAATTTCCAAGACTTATTTCGCCTTCTAGTGGAACTCCGGTGAACCCACTTCACTTTAAACTTTGCCATTGTTTGCTGTGTCACCTAGTTCCTACGATTAAAAAAAGTATGGATCGCGTCCTCAATCCATTTTGGCTCTCATAAACGGTCCTGATTTTCCCCTGACTGTTATCCCTTCCCTAGCTTTGAATAATACCCAATACGCAGTTTCAAGCTATTCAAAAAAAGGTATGATCAGTCAATCAAAGTTTTCATCGGGTACAATGAAATTGTATACTTCAAACCTAGCGCGGTTAAACTAAAATAAAAACGTCTTGCTATGACGCTTGTACATCGGAGCGTCCAAGGTGGTCAAAAATATTTGAACAACGTCTCTAACAAAGCTATAAAGAGCATGTACATATTTATGCAGAATATATATTTATGAAATGTATGCAGATATTTTTGAGTGCCTTGGCCGCTACGATATATTGGATGACGACTGTATTCCGTTTCCGATGGCATATGGCACACCGCAAAAAAGTAGGGTCATATTGCATAGCCAGCACTTACTTCCATACCATAGACTTAAATATATTATAACTTTTTAAGGCTCCTAGTTGAGAGCGACCTAAAGATAGCCAAAATGTAAGAGGAAATATCAGCTCCATCTAGTAACAACTAGTGTACTACTAGTACGCTATTCGTTACTAGATGAAGGTGACATTTTCCTCTAACATTTTGGGTATCTTTAAGTCGCTTTCAACTAGATGGCGTGATAGACTTAAGCTTCAAAAAGTTCTTAGGTCCATGCTTTTGTCGTTCACCGCCTAGTTCGGGCTGCAGCCTGCATTCGGGCTAAACTTTTTGGCACCTGACATAGTGACGCGGTAAGAATGTGCAATTTATGCCGCGTCATGCCCCGTCCCGTCGTGAGCTACTTTTACAAGCTCCTGATCTTAGAATAATAACACCTAGAAAAGAGCTTACTCCCATCTTAAAGGCCGGCAACGCGCTTGTGACCCCCCTGGTGTTGCGGGCGTCCATGGGCGGTGGTAATTGCTTACCATCGGGCGATTCGTCTGCTCAATCGCCTCTATGTCATAAAAAAAACTACTGCCAGCCGAACGGACGTCACTTTCCCTATAAAAAATTTGGTAATTTATTTTAGATTTATTGGACAAAGAGAAACTTAATTTATAATTAGCGGACCATAAGCCTTTACCAGTCTACGGGTAAAACAGAGAAGATTAAACGAAGTGCAATAAAAAAAATCGAGCTCCTAATAAAATCACTACGTTATAAGAAACATTATTCACAGTATAACCTAACTTATGGTGCCGAGTGCTAGGCATTCAAAAAGGTGCACGAACGGAATTAGGATACTGAGATGGGCAGCACCGTAACTAGACTTGATAAAGTGCTGCTTAACAAAATTATTCCAGGAAATTTCCAAATAGCGGGAGCTAAGAAACTTACTGAACATCGGACACGTTATGAGGCGTGACAATAACTTATAATAAAGCATTGGCTCTCCAGGAGACCAAAGGAGGACCATGATGCCGGCTAGAAGTTCAAGGTGTCAATGGATTTGGTATGGGCCTAACTGATTTCACATACAATCCAGGATAGATGATCTCTGCTTATTAGAACGAGTAGATATGGTATAGAGCAAGGAAGAATAATTATCAATTTATCACAGCCTCCAAATATGTATTGCAGAATCACAGTGCCATTCGATTACTGTACAGCAAAAGAAATGGACGTAGTCGTATTTCGGCCTAGCTTCTTAGGCTGCATTTCCACCAGAGATATAGTGCGATGCGAGGAATAATGTGTTTGTTAATAACAATAATAACCAATCCTAGAGCTGCGTTGTGCGACGATAAACAAATAAAGTGATTCTATTGATTTTCAAAAACTCATTACTCTGGTGGAAACTCAGCCTTAAAAGGTCAGATTTCTTGGAGGTATTATTCTATGCTTCCGGTGAGCATTCATGATCTCATTCTGCACTCATAAATCCGGAGTTGTGAAAGGTTTCTGTAGAAAATATTCGTGAGATACTATGTTATTGCCGAGTATATTCTGCGTAGTCAACAAGTACATACCTATGTACCATTTTAATCATTCTCTCATACACAGTCAGGTTGATTTACATGATGAAAATATGTAGGAGTTAACTATTTCTGTAGCGGACTGTGCCACAACGGTATTGAACATTTTGTATGGCGTTTATAATAGGTACTTTATAGAAAGGGAACACAAATTTATATTCGAAACTTTACAATTTAATTAGCCTTTAAATATTTATTCGTTTTTGTATGTTGGTGGGGTAGAGAGGGAGATATAAAAAGATCTGTAGCCAGGACAGGATAAGTCAGGGTATGTCGAAAATCGTAATTTCCCAGATTGATCCGATGAAAATACTGTTCAAGTGCAAGTCTGACCATGGATTAAAGGATTCTATACTTTCATATAAGACGAAAAAAATTCAGAGCTATCACAACACATTTTATTAATACAGGTGCCTGAGAAATATGACACGATCAATGAAATGCGGAATGCCCTGTAATTATTGCAAATGAAAACATTAAACACAGTAGGTACGGTCGACGTCAAAAATATGTTTACACTTTTGCACCTTACTCCTTTGTAATAAGGTCCAAAAGTCTAAACATATTTTTGACGTCGACTGTACGATCGAGATTGCAAAGTTACCATACGTCTAAGTGGCACCCGTGGTACAGTCGACCAAGAAAGTGGTCCATCAGATTTGTCAAAAGTTTCTGAGAGATCTAACGATCGCTAAGGTTGACATTTCGAACGTAGTTTAAAACATGCACGACCTTGTTGTCTCATGACGTTCAAACGAACCTCAACCATAGGGGATCACATTATTGGTCGACTGTACCCCCTCTCCTGGGGTGTATAATTACTCCCTCATTTCTGCTCCACCTATGTCGTTCCTTTGGTCCTTCCTATGCAACTAGGGAGCCATGTTCACGGATGCATCGTGCGTAAATTGGTTTAACTCTGAAACTTTGTTTGCATACTAGAGAGTATTGAATATTAAATAGTTTTCTTGAAGCTTATGAACAGGAAATCGAATCTTGGGAGATGCTATTTCTAATAACGGTAGTCAGAAATTGTATCAGTAAACCAAAACGAACGAAGTAAGTACAGCCCTTTCTTCAGACTTCAAATAGTTGACTACTACTTTACCCGACATCCCTGGAGGTAATTGAGAAAATTTTGCCGGATCCTTTCCTTTGCCGAGGGGATACTCTTTTAAACACACAGTGCTACTACCTTAAAAGCTAAACCGGTGGCAAAAAACAGTCGCCCGCTATATTGTTAGCGGTTTTGAGCCTAAAGACTCAAATACATCAGCACAATACTTCATAGAGGAAAAAGAGTACGATACCTAATGTAGTCCCTACAACTATCAGGATTCAATTAAAATTTTGCTTATCCCGATTCTCTGATAATACAGTCGCCATCAGATATATCGGAGCGGCCAAGCTGGTCACAAATATCTGAACAACGCCTTTATTGTCAAGGCGATAAAGTGCTTGTTCAGATATTTTTGAGTACCGTGGCCGTTCCGATATATTTGATGGCGATTGTACATCGCGTCGCATTGGAGTCAATTCGATAAATAAACACCAGCACAATGATTTCCTTAAAGTCCTTCAAGATGAAGAACTTCATACCCAAAGTATTTCCCTGACAAACTCCATGCAGTTTCCTGTCGCACAGTGCCGTATCGGTATTCAATTAAAATTTCCCAATCCCGCGTCTCCGATAATACGTCGCGTCGCACCGGACGTGACGTGGCCCGGCCGCAACCAACCGGAAATGGTCCGCCATTTCCGGCGGAAGCTCTCGTCGCATGTGGCGCCACGGTTGTGCTCTTGCGGCGATACGTCCGTTTGGGAGTCATTTCATGCTTGTTGCTTTGGTAATTAATTTGGGATATCCAGCCAGGCATTTTATTGCTTGATCGCTGCTGTATTCTTTATCTGGAAGGTATTTGTATAGTTTCTTATGGATCTTTTTCAAATAAAATCAATATATTCTGAATAAACATGCTTCTAATATAATAAATGCGAAGGTTTATACATTTGCATAATTGGATATTTGTTTCTTTTTGACTTAAAAACGGGGGGATAGACTTGTATGTTGCAAACAGGTACATTTAACCAAGATAATTTTCATCCCGGAAATCATCTCATTGCTACTTTTGATGTTTAATCTCAAGATGTACAGTCGCCATCAAATATATCGGAATGGCCATGGTAGTCGAAATATCTGAACAAGCACCTTATCGCCTTGACAATAAAAGCGTTGTTCAGATATTTGTGACCACCTTGGCCGCTCCGATATATCTAATGACGACTAACTACATGGGTGAAATAAACATGACATCACCGATATTCGTTATTCAATGCAGTTATAAAGAACACAAATAACAATGAATGTATAAAGTAATTCACACTTTGTGAATGAGAATCAACTTTTGTGGCATACGTGTTGTTGAGTTGTTGTTGAGGTATCACTCGTGGCACGACGGGTGCATGCATTTTGTTTGAAGCAAGACAAACACTGAATTAAAACTTTGGCCAGGGGCAGAAGATGACGAAGATTCCGCGGCGGCCTGATATTTACTAAATGCCTGGCAAACAGTTACCGTAACATCTGCAATTTCAGAGGATTGATATGCGCGTTACCCTTTAAAGTAATTCACACTTTGTGAATGAAAATCAAGTTTTGTGGCATACTTGTTGTTGAGTTGGTGTTGAGGCGTCACTCGTGGCACGACGGGTGCATGCATTTTGTTTGAGGCAAGACCAACACTGAATTAAAACTTTGGCCAGGGGAACAAGCACACGGCCCATCTGATGGTAAGCAGTTACCGTAGGACATCTGCAATTTCAGAGGATTGATACCTATGCGCGTTACCCTTTAAAGAGTACCCGCGTTACCATTTTTTGAAGAACCCTATATTGTAATTGCAAAGCCTGAATGTTTTTGATTTCTTTTAATACAAAATCATATTTACCGACTTCTACGAGTACGCGGTGAGGTTACGGGAGGATTTCTTTAACTACTTTACGTATCCGGAACCCGGAACTGAAATCTTTGACAAAAGATGCTCTATCAAACTTTGGGTGCAATCGCGGTTGCGGATGCGGATGCAAATATTCGCAACATCCCTGTAAAAGATCATCTCCGTTGCCTTCTCCACTGCTCGCACTAAACGAATTTGCCTCTGCGCCCGCTTAAACATGTCCCGCGTAGTGATGTGTCTTGGGAACACTTTCCCTGGAATGTTCACAAAAACCTTACCTAATAATGGTGTACCATTTAAGAAAATGATTACCTACTGAAAGATTTGTTTTTAAACGTAAATAATAACCTGGCAGACATGACACAATACCTACACCAAAACATAAGCGAGAATAAAATGACGATGACGTCCGTAAAAAAGGACATTTAAAAAAAACTACGAAATTCTGTTTTTCACACCACCGTAAGGAAAACATATTAAGATCTAAGTTCTTATTTTTATGAAAGCCGAAGTTTAGCCCACGCCGCACTGTGGGCCGAAATGCGGCCCAAAAAATGTATGAGCTCCACCACGTATAAACCACGACACCTCCGTACAGGGGCGGATCCAGGGCAACAGTGGCAATTGCCCCCCCCCGACACGCAAGTTTTGCATACTATGGGGGACATACGGGCGGACCGCAAGATTTTTTGTGAAGGAAGTGCCCCCCCCCCCCCCCCCCTGAACAAAATCCTGGATCCAGGCCTACCTCCGTATTTCAGGAATGTTCTGGGATACGTTCCCGTGGCGCAACACTAGTCGCGGACATCTGAATGCCGCACACGACGCCAACTTCTCACTAACACTCGCACTCGTTAACACTAGAATACTGTTGTATTTAGGGTGTCGCCGCTGAACTTTCATTGCGTTAATGTTTCATTTGATCTATGTAGTGTGGATGGCAGGCGCGAATCCATGATTTCGTTTAGGGGGGGGGAGGCAACTTCCTACACAAAAAAACTTACGGGGCTACCCTTGTATTTGGGCCAACGTTAGACTCCCCCCCTCCCTGTGACTTAGAGTAGTATTTTGACGACCCGCTCCCCCCCCCCCTAAACTGGTCACGTAGTTTGGGTACGTTCCCTTAGTAAATCTAAGACAGCGATCGGCAACCTTTTAGCAGTCAAGGGCCACATAGTAGCTAACGAAAATGACGCGGGCTGCACTTTGTTAATAATTACATACATATTCATATTCATGTACATACATACAATCACGCCTATATCCCAAAAGGGGTAGGCAGAACAGAGATCACGGATTTCCATTTGCTACGATCAATGCAGCAAAACGGCGGCACTCCGTGAACTGAACCACTTCTCGCCCCAGTGAAGAACGAGACGTGATGGGTGGCGAACCGCATCGCCGCCATGCGGATGACTTTGTAAATAATTACTCAATACATAACATATCTATAGCAATTCTGAATATAACCTTTACATACAAAATACACCTAAAACCATAATTAGGTGGACTAAATTGAAAGGAGGGTTCATACATCTGACAGTTGTTTGACAAGTTTTCTATGAAATCTCCTGTCAATTTAGTTCACCTAATTATGGTTTTAAGTGTAGGTAAGCGAGTGGTTTTTGGGCCGCCTATTGCCGACCGCTGATCAGTGATCACGGACGGGCGCAGTTATGCGTTAGATGGATTAAGCGGCTTATTTCTCAAAAATGGTTCTAAAAAATCTTTTGGCAATTTATAATCGCGTACAAGACTGAAAACTCTATAGGAAAGATCGCTAAACTTTATTGATTCACTACACAAAAGTGAAACTATAATGGCCGCGTCACGATCTATCACTCTGAAGGGTCGAATAGGCCCCGCTGAACTGTTATGCGACCCCGCGAAGCGAACAGTTGACTGCGTCCTGAGCGACAGGCCTTACACGCGTGGTCTGATATCCACTTACGGTTATATTCACGTGGATATTCTGAGATCAAGGGCCTTATTCTATAATTCATAAACAAGTTTTTTTTTTTTCAAAAATTAGATTTTAATGCTAAGCTGTTACTGCTAATATCCCTAACTGCTCAAGAAGACAAATGCAACGAGCCCAAACACGGCGGGATTACTAATCTTGAGTAGTTGGGTAGTTCAAATGGCCACATTCCACTTCTATCAGCTCCGGCTGATCTGATGATAATGACACGGACGTCATCATAATATTCCATTGCCATGTGAATACAGATGAGTGCAAAATTTCAGCTTAATCGGGAAGTGATTAGTGACTGAAATTAGTTCAGTATGACTTACATAATCACCTCTCACAATATGGCTAGTTATTAAAAAATACCCTGTTTCTATGTAGATATGTTGTGTAGTCTGACTAGTCAATGGTTGTTGTTGTTGTTGTTTATCCTAGGGCACCCCGGAGGTGCATAGGGACCGCACAAGATCCTTCCACGCCTTTCTGTCCTGAGCAACCATCTTGGCCTCTCTCCAGTTCATTCCTACGGCTCGTAGCTCGCTCTCAATGCTCCTCCGCCACGTGTGTACAGGGCGTCCGCTGGCTCGCTTACTATCCTAGTCAATGGATGTATGTGATAAGAACCCTATTTATAGTCAAATTGATAGAAATTATACTACCCTTTGGATAAAATAAACAAGACCCTGCTCGGCTCAGCCGTCAGGTGGCGATGACAACGGCTGCGGTTGTGTACACACACCTTTGTGTCATATCTACTAATTGCAGAGTCAGAGGCTCAGACGAACCAGTATTCAATTATATCATAAATCTGACGCGCTTTTGAATCTTTCACGACCAGTTTACGTCGGTTACTAGCATTATATATAATCAAATCTACGCCCACTGCTTCAAGGAACAACGAACGGTCTTAAACTGTTTTTCCTTTCTAGTAGAAGAATCCCAACGTTGCATATTCCGTCAACTACCTACGTAATCGCAACTCAAGAACATTTGCCCCCTAACAACCAGTTTACACTTTTGCACTTTTCTTCTTTGCAAGGTATAAAAGTTTAAATATATTTTTGACGTCGACTGTACCCTGCCTACTGCCACTTAATCTAGCTCTGAGTGTTCACAGCACCGTTGGCTCTCTTCTCTTTCGATCTCTCTCGAAAACTTTCGGTATAATTTGTTCCTTTTTATTCTTCTCATTGCGAATTTTTTCGAATTTGAGCTCTAGTTACACTGATTTACTAACAAATTTCACTGGCCTGTGCTCGCGAGACTGATGGGAATATAGGGTACCCGCGTCACCCATCATGTGTACCCGCCGTGAAATTATGACGCAACTAATGCTTAAAGTGATGGAACTTTTTTCATATCCTACTGCGGAGTTTTTGTGTAAACACATTGTGCGGGCACGTGAGTTATGGCTGGCTGGAGCATGAATATTGCAAAACCGCTCACAGATATTGTACACTATTGCTGAATTTATTTGGTAGAGTTTCGGCCACGATAGTTCAAATATTTCGTTTCGTTATAAGCTCTGATAAAAAATTGCATTTATTGTACCACGGGCGGTGTACTGCGGCGAGATTTTATTGAGTCGATTGTATGTACATTCAGACACCAGCAAGCCGCTGGTGTCGGAATGTACATATTAAGGGCTCCTTAGTTAAAGTTGCAGGGCGACATTATATAAAATATTTAATAACGGGATGAAAAAGATATGAAGCCTAATAGCGTGGCGATAAGATTTCCAATTCGACTTTCAATCCGGAAGTCTTTGTTTCAAACCCAGGCTCGTATATGTCACGGAGTTTTATGATCATTTGATATTTACCAGCTGCTTTTGGTGAAGGATAACATCGAATGGAAACCGGACCTAATCCCAATAAAGCCTAGTTTCGCCTCTGGATCAGGTCAGGTGACAGTCTTGTGTCTACGCCAATTTATGGTACTAGGTTCCCAAGCAGACCCCAGGCTCAATTGCGCCGTGGAAAAGCCGGGACAAATACTAGGAGGATCAATAATGCGATAGAGGGACATGGCCTCCTACGATTGTTTACTCTGTGACTCTATAACAGTATGTCAGGCTATACTTGTAATTTTCAATATTTTCGTACAATATTGAACTATTACATTATTAGACAAAATTTACACTAAATCACAATTTTTTTACCGAATATCAACATGTAGCATAATAATCGAATCATTTTTAAAAATAACATTGAGGTTTGTTCGAACATTTTTTGACGAAGTTATTATTTTCAAAAATTGTGTGTTTTGAATTATAAATAAAAAATATTAAAAATTCAAGAAGATACTCCTCCTATTTGAAATGAAATTAAGGCGTTTTGCCTTTTTACGTAAGATCCAGTTTCTGGGAATTCCTGCTGATTCGAACATGGCTCTGACAGCTTCATAAAGGTGGGCTGTCTCGAATTTAACTGAATTTCCGCCCCGGCTCTCTATTAAATTGAGCTACGAAAAGTGAAATTAATAAAACTAGAAGTTGAAAATAAGTGGAATATAATCTGTTATTAAATAAGTACAAACTTTGAAAACATTTTACATATGCAAACTTAATGGTGTACGTAGGTATATGTATAAATAAGTGTTCCGGACTTTAGTATTTTAGTTCCTATTTTATTTTTGGGTCGTTCCATTTCATAACTTTGACGATAAACAGGAAATCCCACCTCACCCCGTAGTCCTTCGTAATTGGGGTGAGCTTGGTTTTCATTAGTGATGATGATAAATTAGACGTGTTGTGTACAAAATGTCCTTTTCACCAGAGTCCCGGTAATATAAGCAGGATGTCCGCTGCTGAGGCCGCTATGACGTCAACTCTGCACTAGAGTGCATGTCGAGGGGATTGCACTCCGTCTAGAATAGCAAGCGAGCGACGCAAACGGGCGATCAGAAATAGCTTATTGATAAAATCTGATGGTTTATCAGGTACCAGAGCTTCTAAAAGTTGTCTCTGTTAAAATTATGTGACTTTTCAATTAAATAAAATCGGGACTTCATTGCGCACACTTACTTTTATTTCGCCTGACATGTTAAACGTGATGAGACGTTTGTGATCACAGGCCGACTAACGAGGACCTTCACTTACTGGTGATTGGAGATAATCAAGTCCTGTTTTTTATTATTAAACTGAAACTTTTATTCCATCGCCTCAAATATTTAAGCCTGCCTTCTGCATGTCGCGCGTTTTAAGTAATGAGTGACCATCTTGTGAGTTTAATTAAATTATGTAATCTATAAACATTAGTCATGTAAAATGTTACCACTTGCGGAAGAGCGGTGTCTCATAACATAAGTATTATCAATACTTAATAATTTTAAACAAAAAAAAGAACCGATTTCACTCAGGATTCACTATTCCAAATCGGTCTAACCGTCTTCGAATAATCGGTCGAAAAAAAATAAAGATTCCGACGAATTGAGAACCTCCTCCTTCGAAATCTTGAAATCGGTTGAAAAAAGACACTAGCTTGTTGTTAAGTAATTTTAAATAGCTGATTAATAAAAATGCAAAACTCGTTTGTTTCATGTAATTACGAATGTATGGAAATATCAATTGATTATCTAATTTATCTATAGAGTCTGAGCCTGTACAATGTACGTATCTAGATCGCGTTAGAGCCAAATAAGATGTGTACAAAATGCTCTTTTTAGTTCAGTATTAATAAATATCCTTCTTTCTATATTTTTATATCAGATATTTGGTGTCCCTCTAGCAGAACTATTTGTATCTGAACAAAGACAGAGTCGCTCAAAGTTAAACCAATATGAATTATTCAATATTCGAGGCCGTGGGGTGCCCGGCCTTAGAATAGTCCCCCACCATATCGTCCCGTGGTTGCAGTAGGAGTCTGCTAAGGGAATATACCGGGAGATGGGCAGCAGCATCTTCCGAAAGCCTAAACAACAATAAACAAAAAAAAAACTGCGCGCGCCAACCCGCCTGCCAAGCGTGGCACGTATGGCAAACCCCCCTAAAGGGGAGGCCTATGTTCAGCAGTGGACGTCTTATGGCTCAGATGATGATGAATTATTCAATAAAGTACATACATTAATGAACTGCTAATTTCCATAATCCTATTGATTAGACCTTTGACTTTCAACCACATTAATTCGTAGTCTCGTAGCCTTAAACTTTTCATTAATTATTCAGCATTAATTAATATTGAAACTAGATGCCAAAAACATCAACTGGAATTTCTCAAGCCCCTGGAGAGCCTGAATAATCTTGGCACTAATCGATTTAAGTTTCTACTTTGTGGTTTACGGACAAATATAATAACATTTGGTAATCAATAATTAAGTTAGAAGCACTTATGAATTGAAA
Source organism: Pammene fasciana (assembly GCA_911728535.1). Classification (NCBI taxonomy): domain Eukaryota; kingdom Metazoa; phylum Arthropoda; class Insecta; order Lepidoptera; family Tortricidae; genus Pammene; species Pammene fasciana. The sequence goes on along the minus strand of OU452273.1, from coordinate 28,057,894 downwards.
TTACAAATTTTAATTGCCAATTTCGATAGTAAAACCTATTTCAGTTTTTTTAATGAATATTAGTATCTATAATTAAAGATAATGGCAGGCACATACACTAGACGCTCACTACTCAGCCACAGCCTTAGGTTAACTTCAAAAGTAGCTAAACGTGTCAGACGTTCAAAATGATCTTGGTAAAATCATTTTCCTAATCGAAAAAGAGCGCGTGAAGGTCATTTTGAACACATCACTCTCTAAGCTACTTCTGCTCACTTTAAACTAAGGATGCTTGATTAATCGCCCGTCTGCTTTGGTTAGGAGATGATGAAAAGCTCGCGACCGACGCAAATGTGCTGCTATGTCACCTTGTGGGGACTACATTATCATAATATACTAGGTTCCTACATTGTCCTCTACTCACTTTAAACTAAGGATGCTTGATTAATCGCCCGTCTACTTTGTTTAGGAGATGATGACTCTTCATTGATGAAAAGTCCGCTTCCGAGGCAAATGTGCTGCTATGTCACCGGGTGCGTCCCATAAGATATAACTACAAAATATATAATTTCATATTAATAACGTTCACAAGATATAATGAACGTTTGCTATAACAACAAAATCTATATTTTTATTAGGAATAACGGTCAATTAATATAACACTCATTTTGTATAATAACTTATCATATAACACTCAAATACTCTAAATTTGTTTAATATAACATACATAACGTATATCGATCATAAGATATACTATCTTTTAGTATAATAATTACAAAATATAATAGCGTATGATATACTAAATAGGTTATAAACTCCATTCCAACCTTTTTCCCCAAAGTGTAATGTTTTCACGGATTTCAAACTAAATCAATAGGTAGAATAGGTAGGTTAGGTTCGTTAGGTAGCTTCAGATGCCCGAAGGGCAAAACGCCCGGAAATAGGAGCCCCGCGAAGCGGGGCTCCGTCTAGTTAAGTTGAGGATTCAACATTTTGAGAATTTTAGAATAGCTAATTAGACTAGCTGCTACTTAAAAAATCGTGTAGACCAGTTGCTTTTAGGCGAGTTGATATGTACACGAGCTGCGATTTAGACAACCCGTTATTCTATACGAGCATTATGTATTTTGGTGTTAGATGTATTGAATATTATACATTATAAATCTAAGGTATTATGAACGTTATACATTATGACCGCTATATACAACGATATTATACTTAAACAACGTTATACTTAACAAAATTAGATATTTTGATGTTATATCAAACGTTCATTATAGACTTTGAACGGTATACAAAACAAGCTTATGCAATATGAGCGTATATAATATGAATATTATACAATAAGTTCTTATATCTTTTATTACATACCCATGTCACCTTGCGGAGACTACATTATCATATCATACATTATCATACCTTCATTATCCTCTATTCACACTTGAAACTACCGATGCTTGATTAATCGCCCGTCTGCTTTGGTTAGGAGATGATGAAAATCCTGCGTCCGAGGCAAATGTGCTACTATGTCATCTTGCGGGGACTACATTATCATACTAGGTACCTACATTGTCCTCTACCACTTTAAACTACGGATGCTTGATTAATCGCCTGTCTGCTTTGGTTAGGAGATGATGAGAAGCCCGCGTCCGAGGCAAATGTGCTACTAGTGTCACCTTGCGGGGACTACATTATCATACTAGGTACCTTCATTGTCCTCTACTCACTTTAAACTAAGGATGTTTGATTAATCGCCCGTCTGCTTTGGTTAGGAGATGATGAAAAGCTCGCGTCCGACGCAAATGTGCTGCTATGTCACCTTGCGAGAACTACATTATCATACTAGGTACATTCATTATCCTCTATTCACACTTTAAACTACGGATGCTTGATTAATCGCCCGTCTGCTTTGGTTAGGAGATGATGAGAAGCCCGCGTCCGAGGCAAATGTGCTACTATGTCACCTTGCGGGGACTGCATTATCATACTAGGTACCTTCATTGTCCTCTACTCACTTTAAACTAAGGATGTTTGATTAATCGCCCGTCTGCTTTGGTTAGGAGATGATGAGAAGCCCGCGTCCGAGGCAAATGTGCTACTAGTGTCACCTTGCGGGGACTGCATTATCATACTAGGTACCTTCATTGTCCTCTTCTCACTTTAAACTAAGGATGTTTGATTAATCGCCCGTCTGCTTTGGTTAGGAGATGATGAGAAGCCCGCGTCCGAGGCAAATGTGCTACTATGTCACCTTGCGGGGACTACATTATCATACTAGGTACCCTCATTGTCCTCTACTCACTTTAAACTAAGGATGTTTGATTAATCGCCCGTCTACTTTGGTTAGGAGATGATGAGAAGCCCGCGTCCGAGGCAAATGTGCTACTATGTCACCTTGCGGGGACTGCATTATCATACTAGGTACCTTCATTGTCCTCTACTCACTTTAAACTAAGGATGTTTGATTAATCGCCCGTCTGCTTTGGTTAGGAGATGATGAGAAGCCCGCGTCCGAGGCAAATGTGCTACTAGTGTCACCTTGCGGGGACTGCATTATCATACTAGGTACCTTCATTGTCCTCTACTCACTTTAAACTAAGGATGTTTGATTAATCGCCCGTCTACTTTGGTTAGGAGATGATGAGAAGCCCGCGTCCGAGGCAAATGTGCTACTAGTGTCACCTTGCGGGGACTGCATTATCATACTAGGTACCTTCATTGTCCTCTACTCACTTTAAACTAAGGATGTTTGATTAATCGCCCGTCTACTTTGGTTAGGAGATGATGAGAATCCCGCGTCCGAGGCAAATGTGCTACTATGTCACCTTGCGGGGACTACATTATCATACTACCTGCATTGTCCTCTACTCACAGTGCCATGTAAATCTAGCCTTTTAATCCGATTTCAAGCAGGAACGTTTTCCATTGTCCACTTTTTTCAATAAGTAGATTAAGAAGGTACTGGGTAGGGTCGTAAAACCTAAGTATTTACTTAAATCTTTAATTTGAGTAGGTACCTACTTCTATTTAAATTGAGAGAGGCAACCGTAAAATACAACTAAAATGACTATATGGGTATTGTAAAAATATGATTTATAAATTTTCTATTGTATACGATTTATAGGTAGGTACGAAAGGCACCTTTTATCAAACAATAATTTTACGATAATCTTGTGAATTTTAACCATTTTTAATGGGGCCATAAACCATTAAGTTAGTGTTCAAAACATTTTTTGGCGGAATTAAAGATCCGAAGTGCGTGCTTCGCGAAATCATAAAAGGAGAGTTATTTGCGTACAGGGACGAAAACCACTAAAATGTATCATCACAGATAAAACAATTATATAACAGATATTCCACTCCGTATATCAATAAATAAAGAAATATCTGTAAGAAGTTATAAACACCATAAACGAAGCTAGTATATAGAAAACATACAAAGTGAGTCTGCGACACATCAGTGATGCTCTGTAAATATTTATCATTTTGTAATTTATATTAATTTGAAGGCGCTTTTACGATTACTACTTACGCGGTAGTCCGTAGCATAAAGTAAATCAAAATTAGGCTCACGACGTACAATTAGCTATCCTTTCTACTTATTCACAGACTTCTGACTATGGGAAGTGTTGTAAAACTTGTAGTAAAAAAGTTTTAAACTTGGACATGTATACCGTGAGTACTTCTTTTTTTTACTACTTTCGACATAAGATTTTGTGGAAAAACCACAAATTGCAAACGTCTATTATATAATGACTTATATAATGACTGCAGATGTCTATTATATAATGAAAAAATCAACCGTGGAGAACTCTGGAGCATGACAGGAATCGAACCCGAGACCTTCGGATTACAGGTCCGACGTGCTTCCATATTACACTACACGGTCCCAGTTCAGCACGGCGAATTTATCCTATACATACATATGTATATAACGGTGATCAAGTCACAGCGACATCTATACCTCATGTTTTATTTTGATGATTTTCTTGTTGTCATTGATTTTGTTTCGCTCTTGTGAGGCAAAATAAACATCGGTTGATTGTTGATTAAAACCTTGTATGGTTGGCAGAAATAATGGCTGGCGAAAGATAGTTAGCATAATTATTTCAAAAGTGTCATATCTTCAGTAGTTATAAGTAATCTGTGATATTTCGTTATAACGCTTTACGCGGTTTTCAGGTATCTTGTGGCCATAAATATTTTATAGCGATACGTCAACCCTCCTTCTACTAAGTTTTATCGGGTGCGGTTGTGAATAATTTCTAATTTGTTTTCGTGTAAAAACGAAAGGGAACATTCCCGACAAACCCTTTTTATTGCTATTGTAGAGTCATGCGAGTTTGGTTCGTCTGTTATTTTAAGGAATAATTCTATACAGGGTGTAACAAAAATACTGGTGATCCGTTTAAGGGCATAATTGGTATCGTATTGCGAGTAAGAAAAAGTAAAAGAAAAAATTTTTGGACGCGAAATTTTTTTTTTTGTATGGGACTAGTCATCCGATCTGGTCCTCCATACAAAACCAAAAAAAAATCTCGCGTAATATTTTTTTTCTTAGTATTTCACAATTAGAATACGATACCAATTATACCCTTAAAAGGATCACCAGTATTTTTGTTACACCTTGTATTCCTCTTTTTATTTGAGTTTGGTTCGTCTGGTATTTTAAGGGTCAAATCCATATTTCTCTTTTTATTTTTAGGTTTGCACGTCTAATAGAGTTTGTTAGGAAAAAGAAGTGTCATGGTTTATATGGGAGTTGGGAGCTCATACATTCTAGGACACTTCCCTTTCGGAACAACTATCAACTATTAAACTTGTATACAACAAATATATAAAATACCATTCAATTTGAACACTGACATGTTCTCAATAGGGTTCAGACTTCAGATGATACTGGTATCATGGCTGGCCATAATAACGAGCTGGGTTCGTGATTGGCTGTTAAGGTTAAAGTTTAATATAGATTAATGTCTTATTTCATTACTGATGAAATTGATCTTAACAGCCATATTATGTTCTCTAAATATTACTAGAACGGAACAGAATAGAAGTTAGACAGTTGTAAATTTGATTTGTAACAGCTTACGTAATCTGGTTAAAGGCATGAAGTTCAGACAAGAGTCACAGGCTCTGTCGTAGAATAACTTACCGTGCTTTGCATCTCGTCTATTCTGTATTAGCTATACAGGGTTTTTTTTAAATAATTAGCCATATGTGAGAGGTGATTACAAGTTTCGTATAGGAGTTTTTTTTTATATCTTAGGTTATCATTCTAAAGTTTTTTCACTTCACATTTTCACTTGCTTTATCATCTGTAAAATGAATAAAAGAAATAGTGCCATATTAAATACGTATAAACACAACCCGCTTTGCTAATACTGCTTCTGACTGTACGCAATATTTAGACTCCAATTAAAGTTATCGATGGCACCAACAAGGTCCTTAAAGTGTCAGATTAATATTCAAGCCCTCATTAACCCACACAAGATTTGACTAATCTGCGATGGCCCAAATTTGATAATTTGAGAGTACCTACTTTCCTCAAAACTGAGTTTCTACTTGAGGGATACTTACGACGTTTCAGGGCAATGGTGGTGTAAAATAGGAAAGATAAGCGTTAATTGCAGTATTTTTTCACTAAGAGCGTTATCACACTTACGATTTGCGAGCGAGTTTTGTTTGGAAGCGAACACGCTGCGAGTTCGCCGCGTACGAGTTTTATACAGAAATCGCTTTCAAATCGCTCAAGTGTGATAAGGCCCTAAATTGGGTGCGTTAGCTTTTTCTCTTCTTCATCTTCAGCGTCACACTCTTGAGTGCTCGTGGCTGTCATGTGTTAGTGGCAAGCTTTACCACCCTAGCTTTAGCTTTAGCTTTTTACCATGTACATATTTTATTTCGGAACGTCAGTTTCGCAATTTGCCTAGCCAGCTTATGCCTTTAAATCACAAGCCGAGCACCTCGCGGCGGCTTAACTTCAATTCCATCCATGATTTTTCGTTATCCTTCTCTCTTCCACATAGCTTGAACATTTATAGTAAGTAAGTAGGTAAGTAAACTGGGGGACTGTAGGCCTCGACTCACTTTGTCTTTCGTATATGGCATCTATTTCAGTTTACATATATGTTCAAGTTCAAGAGTCCATCAGATGCCGAGTAATTATTTGAGCAATCGATGTGCCACATCGACCAGATTTCATCTATTAGGGCAGCCCTTTGCAGTTCATTAGTGATTCCCATTGAATCCAGAAACTTTCAGATTCTTGGGCTGTAATGTGTTGTACAGTCACTGGCAATAGTATCCTCCTACATGGAGGCCGCAAAAATATGTGCTCTTCACAAATAAGAGCGTGACACATATTTTTACGGCCTTCATAGTGATACTGCCGGTGACTGTACCTCAACAGGTTGATCATGTAGCCCTAGATGGGTACTTATTTTATGCATTAGTGGCCCGCAGGATACATCGCTATCGCCTCTCTCTTGTACCAACACTTGAACGTGAAGATTATACCGCGGCTTTGCAGTACGCACGCGACATCCGTCATTGTCACTTCGGTGCCTTGAGGATTTAGCCGAATACGAATCATCCGTCAAACTCTTACAATGCCATTGTGTTATTGCGTGTTATTATGCTAATGTGATATCATTGCCTTCTGAAATATTTGCGAAATGCGAATGAACCAATCTAAAAACGGTCCAACGGTCATGGTCTATAGCAATAGTATGAAAGGTTACGCATTGGAGTCTGATTGTACTTTAATAAAATTTGAGAATGTCCCAAAATAATGTTTGCATGTGGGATTCGTTTTCTTTATATGTCACAGATAACCTCAACCACTAGATACATCATAAGTACAAGGTCAACACACATAGGTGCTCCCGTACTAATAATTTTCTATGAGAGCGTTTATTTCAGTTGAGTTATCGTTTTTGATCATTACTCATGTGAATTAAAAATATCCACAAAAATCAAGTTACAGGGGCGAACCTGGATTGTTATACTACAAATAAATTGATGTAGGATACTATTGAGATGTGCTGTTCGAATCGTAGAAATTTACGAATAAAATTGTGCTTATGCGTGGTGACCCCGTGCTCCCTGTAAAAGGTTAATGGTGAGGTTTCTTGAGGTGTAGTCTGAGTTAATATGTAGGTACACACACAAAAAAAAACCGATGATTAGTTTATGTTGTCTGTGTATTGCTACACGAGTTTTTTGGAATACGAGTATCTGTATCGGATGTTTTCAAATATTCCTTTGAACGCGACAAATACGAGTAGGAATTAGGTATGAAATTGTCGGTAGGTATTGTAACGTTGTGATTTTGATCACTCAATCTTTAATGCGTTTTGAAAGGTCTCTCAAACAGTTTCGTTTTCATAACTAGCAAGTATGTCTCGAACTGGCAACAATATGAATGACAATTAATTAACCAATCAAAACAAAAAGTAATTAGTGGGGTTGCTAATTAAAAATAAAGTAAATGTTTATAAACTTACATGTATTTCGAATATTTGAATAAAACATTGTTATAAATAGCAACAATAGTCAAAATATCAATAGAAAGAGACTTTTGATTTTTATGTCTAATATAAAGATAAATAATTAAATGGTTAATTAGTGTCATAATTAAATTTGTTTGGATGCTGACATCCCCAGCATCAGGTCGTATGGAGGTAACTTCCTTGATTGTTCCCAGCCGAGATAGGCTATTTTTTTCGGTACAATATCTAGCCAAGTCCATCGTCACATGTAGTGATTGTTTTTGATAAAAGGATAGCGGGGATCCTTGCCACGGAGGCAGAATAGCTGATGGATTGAAGTATTTGTCGCGGCTGCTGTAAGTAGAGAATAGTGTTGCTTCAATTCCTTTCATCATTGGTGTCCATGGTACTGTTCTGACCTCATCATTCCTTTCCAGTCTGCTGGTGGGGATTCCTGAGGGCAGGGAGGGAAGCCTGCAGCAATGAATTAGATACACGTTTCGTATCTCCTGCTGCTGGCGGGGTGTATTTTATTTGTATCCATATTCGTTATCCGTATCCATGTGGTCTTCTTTATAAGGCAGCGTCTCCCGCTTGCCTAATGGCCTTAAGCCACTTCAAGTTTCCGGCTGCCGTGTGAGGTAGGGAAGGAGTCCACCGGCTGCAGCCCAGGGTCCTATGGCGGTGTCGCGGTGAAGGGAAGCTGCTGCTGTTGTCTGGTGCAGGAGCCACGTGTTGGTAGCTCAGTCAATGTCGCCTTGGAAGCTCCCTGGTCCCAGCGGTATGCGTGTGATCTGAGGTTGGTGGAATATTTCCTTTCCTGAAACATAGGGCCATAGTTAATTTAAAGAATCTGTGGTATGATGGCATTGAAACGGTAGGGATTAACACCTGATAGGCACTGTGTAAAATAATATGTAACTTCAACGACCCAACTCTACCATTGAGCTTTAAGCTTTAATGTAAGGTAATTAATATTAATAGCATAAGATTGGTTTTACACAGTAAAGTTGTATACCTTCGCTAAATAAAATATATGAGTCACAAGAAATACTAACCTTTTTATTCAGCACCAATTTAGAATACCCGAATTTGATGGATCTCTCTCTCTCTTAGTACCTTACTTTCGAATTTAATTTTTGTAATCATTAAGATATCATTAAGTACTGCGATAGGCATTTCCACGTTTGTCATAGCCGGCCGGGGAAACCGCTTGTTACAGTATGTAAATAAAATATTTTAGATAAGGATTTCTAACTGTTACGGAATTTTAAGCAATTCATCGCGCATTTTTCACATCTACTCCTAGTATTTTTTATCTAAACTCAACTGTAAGTAAGGTGGCAATTTTTAAAGATGTCGGATTCTAACTGGGGATTTCTACCCATAACCCATAAGTAATTCGGACATCTTTAAAAGTAAATAAACGGCAAGTTACAAAAATCGACCTAAGTAACTAACTATATAACTATTTTTGCGATATTTTTCTGTGAAGCCAAATTATTTAAATCAACGAAAGTCTCAAATAATTGTATTTTTTATTACCAGTAATTAAACTGAACAAAAAAAAAACAATTCATTTAGTTGCGAAAAACGACGTTGACAATTCTAAACTGAAGTCTCTTTATTTTAAACAGCCACATTTCATGCCTCAAATTTTACTCCACAGATTTTCTTTTCAACTGAACCCTTATATTCGTTTCACTAACGTAACGTAACGATTGCGTTTGCGTTAGGTTAGGTCTTAATTTGTATGGGATTTTTAACACAGCAGATCAAGCGGGACGAAATCACCGAGTATCTATAAAAGTAACTCTACTCGAATACACGACGAATCTAGACGAATACACTACGGGTTCAGAATCTTTCACAGCTACCATTAATAACTAAGGTTTGTTAGCTAACGTCAGCACGTTTCACTCTATTGTCAAAATTCCTCGTCCACCGAGCTCAATAATTCACTATGAAAACACTACAAGATAAATGTGTTGCGCAAGCCGGTGGCTAAATATTGAACATGCCAATATTGTTGTTAGGTGCAGCACGCCTAGCACATGATTGACACGTCAGTATCTCGCGCGCGAGATAGTCTATCCGTCCTTTTGTGACTGTGTCAATTAGAAAGAGACGGGTAGTCTATCTCGCGCGTGAGAAACTGTCGCATACTGATGCCTGCATGTGCTAGGCGTGCAGAAATATGTATAATATTTTCACATTGAAAAAATACAAGCACACAAAATATCTTATTTCAAAACGAATTAAAAATAAAAGTACATAATTGTACTTAGTGTAAGGAAGTTCATCAAAATTAAAATTTCTACACCCTGTCGACGTTAAAGAGTAAAGAAGTATTTTCCACTTTGGTAAGCTAATAAAAGCTACCTAGTGTGTCTCTTTTAGAAACTTTTCTCTTCGCTCGTTCGATTAAAAGAAAAATATCAACACAAGGTGCTTATTATTAAATCGAGTTTATAAGACCACAGAACAACTGAACAAAGTTCGCCGCTGTAGAATGACAACAAAATGTTTCGATTTAATCGGTTATAAATTAATTAAACTTTCTAACGAGGCCTCACGCAACAGCCGATTATAACTTGATGAAATCAGAAACTTTGTACGAAGGCGTTGGGTGATCAAACATTAAAAAACTTTATTGGGAAAAATCAAGTAAGTATAATATACATGAAAACAAATTGCGATCTAACCAAATACGTATATAAAAAAAAACATTCTGGTTTCTTGAGACTGACAGGTAATTTAGAGGGTAAACCATTAAACACGAGGTCAAGGGAGAAGTAAATGAATAGGCTTCGGGTGATAAAACATCAGAAGACTTTATTAGAAAAAATCAAGAAGTATAATTTACTTGAAAAAAATTGCCACCTAAAGTTGTATATAAAACACAAATTAAAGACGTATATAAAACAAAAACATTCTGGGTTCTTGAGACTAGAGGAAGAGAGAAGTAAGTAAGTGGGCGGAGTTATAACTAGGGCTTGCAAATTCGGTATTTTTTGTATGACCACTTCCAGAATTCCGGAACCAACAGACTACCTAAATTTATTCATAATAAAACTTAAATAACATAATAATGTATAAAATTAAAACTACTATTAAAATAAACTAACTAAAACTAAAAACCTAACTTAAAAATAAAATACTAAAAACTTACCACTAAACCGGGGCCCTTCGGTAGGGTTCCCATCACGCAGGCAGCATTCCCGCGCTGTATTGCAATGGCAATCCTTTGTGCGAGAAAGCTGCCCGCGCGAGGGTCACCTGTTACCTGTGCGCCGAGACAGCTATATTTGGTGACCTTGAGGCGCTCCCGGGCATCAGCCGCTGCTCCCGCACGTTTGCAGGTTGCTGGGAGGTAGGACGCCGCCAGCGTATCAGTGCACGTGGCACAGACTACCTATATATTTTCTGCGGGTATCATAATATAAATATTATGGGACAATCTTACACAAATCAACCTACTCCCACAGTAAGCTCAATAAGGCTTGTGTTGTGGGTACTAGGCGACGATATATACATAGAATAGATAGCTGTAGATAAATACTTAAATACATAGAAAACATTTTAAACACACAAATAAATGCCCTGCCCAGAGTGCCCAAGATTCGAACGATCTCCTGCTTTATAGGCAGAGTCATTACCGACTAGGCTAGAAGGCCGTTAAATCATCATACCATCATTTGTTGTGTAAGGTATTGTCCTAAAGTGTTAAAGCGACAAACATGACAACATGATGCAACCCATGTAGTGTACGCGATAGATACGGCTAGTGACAGCGACCACTGCATTTGATATCCTTGCAGTCCTGTCGGGTTGATCGTCACGTATGTACGCACACTCCAACATTGAATAATTAATTAGACATTATGTCAGGTACTTGCTCATCAACCTAGCGGTTTGTCCCAACTTTTTATCAAAGCCTAATTGAGCCTGGGGTCTGGTCGATAATTTGATTTCATGAATTGTCTTAGGCCATCTGAGCTTCCAACTCAGAGTGCAGTAATTATGGTTGATTTCTGTGATGATTTCCTATAGTATTTTGTGCAACAGTTACATAATAAGGGTTCTTAAGATTCGAGGGTCGAAGTCGAAGAATTTTAAGACCTAATTATGTACCGTTGCACACAATAGTTTTTCTACGAGTGCTAGGCAAGCCAGTAAGCATTGAGTTCGACGAATGACCTGCTGCCTCTATACAATTGTCTTCAATCTCCCGGCGGATTGTATCGGCGCCCGCCTCGTCTACAGCGGCGGGCGGCGCCGGTGCGGGGCCCAACAAACCCATTATATCCCTAAGAATCGACTTTTGAGTCATATTATGACAACGTTCATAAAGTATATGCTTTGAATTTACATATCAGTCATTTTATTGGCAAATTAGAATGCAGGAGTAGAAAAAAGATATTTCCTTCACCGAAAAGCTACGGATAAATATATTATTACACTGACAAAAATACATTGGTGAGCGTACTGAGATAACGGTAAAGTTTACTGAATAATCTTACTCATTAGTACGCTCCCCTATTTATTTTTGTCAGTGTACGTAGGTTTCGAAAAATCTCCGAATGGACGGTCATACCAGAGCTTCAAGCGCTTAATGAAATATTTTCCGTAATGCCTGCTAATTTACTCGTAGTGATGCAATTTCACACAAAAGTACTATTCAAACTATGCGATAGATTGAAAGCCGGACTTCCGCGAAAGCTGGTGGAGTCACGTCTACTACACAGATGGCTCGTGGCCCCAAGTTCCAATCCCCATTCCCAGTGCTTGAACGAGCGTAGACGATTCTAGTTCTCCACTGAACCACTCTTATCTGATCTTGAGATTCGTAATAACAAGGCGTAGTTTGAGAACACACTTATATTGGAATTAGGGAGGCACGTTAGCGCGTCCTTCGTAAGAATTAAACCTTAGCTTCTCTCCCGATGTTCGTCGCCACTCGCCGTCGGACTAACTTTTGATGTGCTATTTTATAAACATAGCCTGTTGTTCCTTGGACAATATTTAGGTGCATATTTGGTTACATTTTGCTTACAATTGGCAATTTAAAGTTGTCGAATACTGTAAGGTGAATTCTCTGTGCTTTTATAGGTAGTAACTCAAAAAGATCTTGGCCTCCAACAAATACTATGTATAATAAGGACGAAAAAGTCCTAGTTCACAAATATCACTACATGCGGCTGAACTCACTTGAGTCACTTGTGTTTAGTCACTACGCGCGACATGTTTCGGAGAGCTACAAGTGAGTACAGCCGCATGTAGTGATAATAGTGTTAAAATGTCTCACGAAAGTTTAAATTCAATCAGTCCTAATTCATTTATTGTTTCATCTATGGCTACATAGGTATAAGTATTAGTAATATGTATAGATACGTATGTTTTAGTCCATTTTTTTTTCAAATTTAGATCAAAATCCACGGACGATAAATTTCCACTTCAAAACACAAACTCTTTCATGATCCAAAGAAGGAATACAAAATTTCAACGAGATTCGTTTTAAATTAGAGACACCTTCGCCAAATTTTTCCTCATCGCGTAAAATAATCGAGTCTTAACGCAATCAGGCACAAAGGCCCCAACGAGGCATATTTCGGCATTCCAAGGTTATTGTTCCCATCGCTTCATAACAAGTACGTCAGTCAAAAACCAGTATTATTTGATCTTAAATCCTGTTGTCGTGGTTTAAATAGATACGAGTCAAAAAAACTGGAGCAAATTTTATTACCATGTTTAAAGTAATAAGACTATTTTCAGAATTAGTCGGGGAACAAGCTTCATTTATAGTCCAGTAATAGTTGTTTGATCTCAAGATAAAGGCGAATGCAAAATGTGGAAAACAAATGCTACAATCCGGAGGACTGAATCCTGGTTCAGTTTTTTCAGCCGAGGTATCCTAATAACCTTTTCAATCGAAAGTTCAGACGGCAGTTGTTCTCGTATACTTACTGGCTGCGCCAGTTCTTGAGATTTAGTTTTAAAATTAGATCTATCCAAGTGTCGATAAAGATTGGCTTCTTGGCTATGGTCTAAGATCATTTTAAGAGAACTGCTAGCTAGTTAAGAGACATGCTAAAAACGCTTTGATAAGACCTCGTAGAAAAATTTAGTTCCTAATAGCTTATATTAAGTTCTGGTTGCCCTAAAAATCAGCGTTGTTGCTACCCTATTTGCCTGCCACGAGTGTCACGGCGCATACATTTTTGTTTAGTTTTGTATTCTATTCGCATTTATTTTTAAGTATACTAAATAAATAATAGATTTTTCACTTATACTGGCTGTTATGAGGCGAATTCCTACTGATGGGGATATTTTAATAGCCCGGGATTGTTCCCCCCGGCGCCTCTTACATGGCGCCTCGGTTTTTGAAGGAAAAATTGACACATAATGTGGTCCCGGAAAAATTACGTAATGCGTCGCTTTGACGGTAAATTACGGTGTTGACAAGGGCATAGAGTAGAGGGTAAAAAATGTCGATACAACATTTTACCAAAAAAATATGATTTTGTTTAGGGTTTTACGATCTAGTTTGCGTACCTACCTACTCATGTTTAGTATACGTATACTAAATATAGTTAGGTAAGTACCAACTTACAGGTTTTTTCCGTAATAAGTTTCAGATTTACAGTTGCTTAAGAAGCACTCACCTTGAGAAATAAAGTCGAAATTACGGCTTCCAAATAGCTTATATAAAAGTTACAAAACACTGTCATCTTTCATCTATCTTGGAATCATAAAATAATATAAGTTCAAGTTCATGTTATATTAAATTACATAAAGCAATTTGACTAGGAAAACTATTTATCCGCTACAGCGTGACAAGGGTCAGTCCGACAGGTAGACGGACAATTGACGTTACTGCTTATAAAGGTGTCGTTCCATTTCTGACTACAGAAAGCGGCTGCACATTCCACCGCACTCTAAAGTATACCGTAATAATAAGGGCACACATTTCGGATTGAAATTTGCCTATTCCATAAAAAAATATCGAACCATCTTATCAAATTTCACGAGAATCGGTTGAGAACTGTGACTGAACTGAACTCGCTTGGTCAAAGTAGAGGTACAGTATCAAACAAGATTGACCGAAAATATGGTTCGTGAAAATTTGTAACCGCCAAGTCTTATCCCTGACTAAAGTCTAATATAAGTGACCGAGAAACTGCTGTACGAGTCGTTCTTATAGCACTAAGTATTGTGGCGCCATGTTTTGGACTGACAGTGTATCCTGTTTTTTATAACATATCGTCAATCGGTCGTATCGTATAGTATAAGGTCAATAAGGTACGGTTTTATGTAGAGCATGGCAGAACGTTTAATCGCAGTCTACTGTCAGAACTCGCATTACATCTTTATCATGACGAGCAAATCAAGTCTGCCATTTGATATTGTCAGCTGTCACATGTCATTCTGTTGTACTCCGAATATTTCTGACACTGTTTATTATAAGTCGCATCTAGAAGCGTGAAATTTTGCCATGTAGGTATATAGGTATTTATATAACAGGAGAGGTATAGCCGGACCACATTAACTCTTCTGGGTTATATGGCAATACTTATTTGTTTGAAACAGCTCTGACATCTCCAACAAATTGACAGAAGTATTGCCATATAGTCTGGAAGAGTTAATATGGCACAATATTGTCAGCATAACTTGTCTCCTTTTATAAAAGCAAGCATTCAGACTATAGTCCAGGCTAACCAAATAAATAACAAGATAAATAATACCACAAAACATCTGCCGCTCAAACAATAAACAAGGAAATACCGACGCGGCTTAATCTCGAGAACATTCTACGAGAAGCCATTTTGTTCGGCAGGAATTATCGTTACCTCAACTGTGTTATGCAAAGCGTCTGGAGCATTATTCTACTCCCACCAAGCATGGGCGAGTCCAAGTCAGATGAACAATATAAAACTGCTATCTGACTGAATACGCATAAGATCAAGCGCGCTTGTTCCTATAAGTGCGCGTTCGAGGGTCTGCTGCCTTGTGGACTACATACCAGGGATTTCTTCCCACACATTTCACGTATTGACCCTTCGTAAACAGCAGCTTTGTTAGCACTTCGCATTAAAGAGGGGGTTCCATGCTGTCTTCTACAGTTCAACTTTAGTGTGCCGATACAGCTATAAATAAAAGAAGCTCTTCCACCGTGACCGCGCTTTTCCTAGTCATAATTTAATACTGTGATGGTATATCAAACTCATTATATCCCCTGTGTCAGTGAAGTAAATCTGCCTTATGGGCTACAGAAACTAACCAATTGGGTCCACTGAATGGAAGTCGTGACCGCGGTAAACCTCGACAACGATTCCACGACGACCTTGACGCCTTTTATAGGGACTGCTGGAAGATGGGTCAGAATCGGGATACATGAAAGGAGAGAAGGGAGTCATTTGCTCAGCAGTACTCTAACTCATATAAATAAATAAATTTACCACTGTAGGTGCACTGACATCAGTGTAATACGGATCTCAAGGTCTCGTTAAACTGGATGGTCAGATTTTTCGCCTCCAGTCACAACAGTGGGTGCACTCGATCTGGAGTCGCGGGTAACTTTGAGCTTTACTGGATGTGGCACTTTGCTCTAGTTTACTAGTATACTGTAGGAACAATGTTATTTACGCTTTTATAAAAAAAAACTTATCAGAGAGTATAATTAAACTATTTTTCGGTCCCACTTCTGTGTACAGGTAAAAGGGACTGGACCATACTTAGTACCCACACTGGGCTAAAGCGGGTTCGGGACTTTAATTACTTCCTGCATACTGAAGATTTAACGATGTTATCATTCACCAAATAAAACATTATATTTCAGAAAAACTCATCAGTTGGATCTTACAAATTTGTCCAATACAAATATGCCCGGCGGATATGCCCGGCGGACAAATCCGTGCGTGTATGGCGCTATTCAGATGTGTCCGCAGACAAATCCGTGTCCAATTTGCGCCATACACGCACGGATTTATCCGCTGGGCATATCCGTCGAACAAATCCGGCGGGCACATCTGTGCGTGTATCCCTAGCTAATATCGGTTTTTATTATGCAACCAATGCTAGCACAATATTTAATTTTGTACCTCAAACAGGGACTCTCGCTCTCGACACAGCGGACACATTTCGATATTCTGCAATCGATGTAATTCCGCGCCTTCTGATTCAGTGAAATTGGATTTGCAATATTTTCCGAATCGCAGGTAGGTAACTCATCGGGTTAAAAAAAGGAACGAAATTTTTCTCGAACCTGTTCCATCAAAGCTCTTCGTCGAACAAATATCTAGGCTTCGATTTTATTAAATTTCTGGTAGAGATTGCTTTGAAGTTATCAGTCCGGTTGTTTTCAGAATCTGACATTCATGTGTATAATCTATCATTCTATTTTGGAGGAATCTTAGAGAGTCGGTAGGTATGTATCAGATAATTTTGCATACCTATCGTATTTTAATAATGTGTAAGATTTGACGGTATTAGGTATATCTAGAGCTGCTTAAGTAAAAAATCTTTAATTTAAATTTACTACTTATTTTTTACATCATCATAAATTATTTAAGAGCTGGGCTCTTGTCGGTGGAGCAAATTCCATGTATGTCTGTCCTTTGCCTTCTCCTAGACAGCCTGACATGACACGACGTCTATTTTTTCTTTGCCTCGGTCCATATATACTCTTCTTGGCGTCCCTGACTTGCTTTCTGCTTCAACTCTCCCTTCTAGGATGTTCTTAATAAATTAATCATGTCGTAGCAGGTGCTCAGGTGCTTCTCAACCTCTTTTCTTTTATTCTACATAGAACTTCTTCATTGGTGTTCTTCTCTATCCATCTGATCTTCTCCATACGCCGCCAGCACCACATCTCAAACGCCTCCAGCGTCTCTTCATCACGTTGCTTCATTGTCCACGTTACCTATAATGCCTTTATAAGATCAATATGTATTATATAAATCGCGCAACAATCCTCAAAGAAAGACCAGAAAAGCAACTCTCATTGACGAATTGCAAAACACAGCATTTCGGTCTCTCATAATTTGACAGTTAATTCTGTAGCTAAGCCGGAGATATGAAAATTTGTTTATTCGCGTTGATTGCTTAACACTCGTCGGATTTGCATCACAAATAAACCTGGGAGGCTTGGCGGCTTTTTGCCGAAGATTTTCACGTTAAACATGAGAGATATAATTTGTGAATTCTGACAATGGTTCCGCTTGGTTTAAACGGATGGACGCAAGGGGTTCGCAGTCATCTTATTTATTTATTTTTTAGTTATGGTTAGTTCCACTAACGATGTTGATTGACTGACCACTACGTCCAAAAGAGGTATGGGCACTGCGAATATCATCTCGCTTTGTGTGGTGAGCGCACACCTCAGCGTAACTCTTCAGCGTAGCGTTTCTTGCTCAAATATGGAGCAGAGCTTGACTGGGGAAGTACTTACTCCACCTTACAGAAAACCACACCCAAATAACACTAGACTCTACTCATAGTGTCGTGTTCCTGTCGGTAGATGGGCACCAGAGAGTTCTACAAGGATGCAGTGTTTTAACGACTGTCCACTATTCTAAAGGGTCGGCGACTGTAATACCTCTGGAGCTACAGGCGTCCATAGCATAGCAGAGACCGTAGTATACAGGTTTGCCACCGTGTCGTACTATAAAAAAATTGAGGCAGTGAGCATCAAAACTGCCAAAAAGAACATAAATTAAAAATTCCATTTTGTAAAAACGATAAATTCGTTACAGATTTGTTTCTAATTGGAACTCTTTTCTCGATTATCAATTTTGATGCTATTACCGCAAAGTAATTTTTAACATATTTTTTCTACGGAACCCGAAAAACGAGGATAAGTCTGGCGTAGCGCTAAGTCCATTTCGTTCGATCCAACGGCTTCGCCCCAAATCCGGATTGCGGTAATACACTTTCTGTTTATTATTCCAAAGTTCGGTTTTCGGCACGGAGACGAAAGTGTTTAATTACTACTGGCTATCTCAAATCGACTGATTAATATTATATTTTAGGTATTTAACAGATTATAAAAGATAAAACCATATGACTCGGCCATTTAGTCTAAGAGATGTAATAAGGATGTACAGTTCGTGAGCTTTAAGAAGCTTCGGGAATCGGCGATGACACACGAAGGTAATATTGCCGTTCTGCTTTTTCACGTGTCACTGTTGATTGATACCCGACGTCTCTTTCTAAACCCCGAAGGTTCTTCTGGGAGCTCACGGACTGTAAGGCGGTATGACCGAAGTTGTTGTTATTGTATTTTTTTACAGTCTATTCAGTTAATTTAATCTATGAATTTTGTATTCTGTCGAAGTCAACACACTAATTAGCCTGTGGTCAGTGGTATTAATTGACTTCTCTTTAATGAAAATGTCTCATGACACCTCACGATAATCCGAATTAGGATTCTCTCGTTCATAGAAGATTATAAGAGAAACTATTATCATATAATATAACTTTGTAACAATGTTGACAATTTATACAGTGTGTGGCCCAAAACACGAGCGAAAAATTCAAACGTAGATTGTACTCCTCAAACAATAAAACTATTGTTCAACAACTTTAAAAAAATATGTAGTTTTTAGATTGTCTCTTTTTCATACAAACTAAATATTATTTTCTAATTGACATTGCTTTTCAGTCTTGTCATCCTACAGACATAATCAAATTTCGCAATATATTGCGTGTTCAGGTAAACTTTAAAATGTACTAAAAATCAAACCGTAAGTTATTTTTGAAAGTCGCTGAACAAACGTTGCTCAGTTTGAGGAGTAGAATCTACGTTTCAATCCTTCGCCCGTGTTATGGGCCACACACTGTATAATGTATATAGCCAAGGTCGTTAACATTACCAGTCGCCTTAAACTTTAAGACCAATCAGCGACCCCAGAGGAATATAGCACTTTGCTTAATTTGGCCGTGAGTCTCAGAATCGGAGTTATCTTTTAACTATTAAGATAAATTAAGTCAAGTTCTCACTTAAGCCATCTAAAGTTTATCAACTAGTAATGTTTGTACATTATTTAATAGCTAAGCAATCCTTTTTAGGGTTCCGTACCTCAAAAGGAAAAAACGGAACCCTTATAGGATCACTTTGTTGTCCGTCTGTCTGTCTGTCTTTCTGTCTGTCTGCCTGTCTGTCTGTCTGTCAAGACCATTTTTCTCAGGAACGCGTGGAGGTATCAAGCTGAAATGTATACCAAATACTCAGGTCTATTGTCCCTTAAAGCTGTGAAAAAATCAAACTTAAAAGCCAACGCAATCAAAAGATACAGTCGTTTATGCTGCAAATTTTAGAGTTTTCGGCACTCGTTTATATAACGACGGTGGCATGCATACGGCCTGCCTGATGGTAAGCAGCTACCGAAGCCTATGGGCGCCTGCAACTCGAGAGGTGTTACATGCGCGCTGCCAACCCTTTAAAATTGAATAGGCATTGACTGTGTTGACAGCTAAAGGGAGAAAATGGTCCCACGTCGTCAGCACATTGCATCCTCCTTGATAATGTGTAAATTCCATATCATCATCATCATCATCATCATCTCAGCCATAAGACGTCCACTGCTGAACATAGGCCTCCCCTTTGGACCTCCATAAGTATCGGTCGGAAGCGACTTGCATCCAGCGTCTTCCGGCGACCTTTATAAGAACCTTTTTAACCTCCATAACCTTTTACCTTCCCTTACCTTCAAAACCTTACCTTTTTATATTCCATATAATATTAATAAAATATTGAATAAAAATAATAAATAAAACATTGAAAAGGCGGATTAAAACCAGCGTTACGCGGTTGTATGCAATGGCTGACGCAACATATGCTGAGACCGCTCCTTTTGTCATAGTTATTAATGCTATTTCTATAAGTATCAGTGGTGGCGGGTCCATAGAACAAGATTCTCGTCGGTTTTTATAATTTTCAGGCACCTGATTAGTATCCCTAAAGCTCATGAAGAAAATTTAAGCTAAATTCAGCTCCGGTTTGCCTACGAAAATGTTTGACCCGCCGCCACTGATATAGCTACTTTTGTAATTTACTTGATAATTTTGCCTGTAATTTTTTATTGTTAATTATTTTTATGCGCTACGATGACGTCTAACCACGTCGACCTTAGGTGCCCGTGATATTTATTATTTACAAAATACCAAAAGATTGTGACTGAAAAAAGCACAATGTATTCCTATTTTCGACCTAATTTCTTATTCTGTTAATATTCACTTTGTTAACTAACTCATAACGGCGTCATGCTTCGACACGCAATTCTTCAAATGTCAGTCATGGCCAGTACAGACTGACTTGTTAGATTATTTCTGTTATCATAGATTCTTATAACGCACTGGGTTCATGTTATGATGGTTAGCCTTAAATGTCACGCCCTTGCGTGTCCTGATTAAACTTGTGCTGTCATTCAAATCGCCTCATAAGTCTCAGGAGATCCAGCGTAAGTGATTTCCAATTACGCTTAGATTTAGTGGCGCCTAATGCCGCGTTTGCAAAAAAATTGCACCGAGCGTTTTTTTTGTAAACGTTTCCGCGATCGAGTTTTTCACTAGAGGGCAGAGGCGAGAGGTCTTTTTGACACTTAGGGCCGGTTGCACCAAACCGTCTGTGAACGTAAACGTAATCGTAAAAAAAATCTTGTATGAAAAGTTTGACATTTTTCTATGGGATGACAGCTCCGTCGCCATATTTAACGTTGATGAGTCTGTTAATTGTGCGTGGTGCAACTCATAGACCCGACTCGGAAATAATAATACCAAGATTGAACGCCATCCCGTTTAATCTTGGTATTATTACACTTTCCATAGATATGACAGAGAAGGCGCTATTATCGTTGGTCCTTATCATAGACTCACCCTTGTGATTATTGCTTTCAAAAGGCCCTAAGTACAATGGAAACCTTTGTCTCCCTTCACCGCTCTTTGAAGGGTAACAATGAAACCGACTAAATTATGTAGGTTAGTTGCGGTATGCTATCAGCCATCTAGAAACGTGTTTTAAAATCAGTCGCGTTCCGTGTATTCTGGCCTTAAGGGTGGGTTGCGTATGCGGTATCTAGTTAAATTCTTGCTTTGAGTTTTGACAGCAGCTGTCAATCAAAAATATTAAACATGATTGGTGAATTATGACAGCTACCTCTTCCCACGGTGCTGATCTAGTGAAAATCTCGATTGCCGAAACCCTCATTTGCCGCTCAGTTTCGTGAAAGTGGCAATGGGAGTCCAAGAGCTTGTGTCAAACTTTGTTTCACGCTTTTTATTATTTTTAATAAATTGATCATACTGTATTACGTATTATCGACGTCAAAAATATCTTTACACTTTTAGGGCTTAGTTATTTGTAATAAGGTGCAAAAGTATAAACATATTTTTGACGTCGACTGTACAATTGAAATCAAATTTGCCACCAATTTAAACCAAGAGATATTTGTTTTTATTATCTTAGTACAGTCACCGGCAATAGTATCTTCCTACATGAAGGCCGCAAAAATATGTGACACGCTCTTATCTGTAGGGCCATAAGAGCGTGTCACATGTTTTTGCGGCCTTCATGTAGGAAGATACTATTGCCGGTGACTGTACCTAAAGTTCGTCCGATAATACACGGTGCCCGTGAGCATTGCGAGAGATTTTAACCACGAATTCCTGAGGTCATAAGGAGTAAAAAATGTTATATGAAGTTAGGTCGATTTCGCCAAAAAGAAAAAATTTTTTTTTGCTTTTTTTTTCGATTTTATAATGCTTTGGAACATAAAAAAATTAATGTTATTGATAAAACTAACGGCTAAAATAAATTGGTACATTTTTATTCGTAAAATATTGTTTACGCAAAGTATTCCTTGGCCTTTTGATATCTGTCAATAAGGATGCCTAGACTAGACCCCATAAAGAGTCAAATCGCCATCACTGTTTGTACTGAGTTACAATAATAAATATTTTTCAGTTTAATTGGCAGTAACTCTGAAACGAGGCGAAACCCAGAAAAGTTTATACGACATTTAAATCTCCAATTATGATCAGGAATACACTGTTAAAATCTCTCGCAATCCTCACGAGCACCGTGTATAATATGAAACTCAAACAGTATTTTAACATATTCATTAGTAAGTTTTGTAAGTAATCACGTATTTTGAAGGACATGATGTCGAGGCCACGCTTAACTGGTTTTATCGAAGCGAGATGGACAAGCGATAAGAATTCCAACCCTTGTCTGTCCATCATAGGAAACGAACAAATTATTCATGGGAATGAGGGTGAATAGATAGATAATCGGGAGGCGCTGACGCCCTTTGCACGTCTACGCAGAGAATTGACACCGCGGGTACCGCGTTACTTGTTTCACCGCGAAACCAAAGCAAAATAAAGGCGGCCACCGACTATCAGTCCGTCTGCAGTCCACCTGACGATCTCGGCCTGTCAGTTAAAACAAAAATTTGCCGGCTCCGAACAACTGACAGGCCGATATCGTCAGGCGGACTGCAGGCGGACTGATAGTCGGTGGCCACCCTAAGAGCTCTTGATCTTGATCGGCCCGCTAGGGTTTCGCGGCGAAACGTTTTATGTAGTGCGGTAATGACGGTACCGCGCAGTCGATTCCGATGCAAATATGTGAAGTAGGAGGGTAGTTACGTTTTCCATTCTAAATGCCTTAATTTTAGTTACGCAAAATTTTTATTCAAGCCCTTTCATCCGCACCAGGAACAAGATAAGAAAGCTAACACTTACATTCAATAGATCTAGAAATTGATATAGGTTAGACCGTAAGACGCCCGTCTTTGAATCCGAGCCTTCAAAATAATCAATCTCAGCTCAATGAGAATATGACGTTTATGACAGCAGTTCTGCATAGCCCATGCAAAGTTAACGTGACTGGACTCTAGTGAACACGCAACACTGCCATGTTCATATCGCAGTGCAAGTTGATCGAGATAAGAGCTAATGAGCCATCCGTCATTGCTGGAATGACAATTATGACGCGTGTAATGGAAGCGACGCGTTTCCCGATATCGCACTAATCTGGCGTCGGATTGTGCAAACTACAAGAGGACGCGACGCGATACGTTTCATCTGCATCACGAGAATTTCGCTATCTCTCTCTCTCTATCGCACTAGCGTTGACGAGCGAAAGGGTAGGTAACGGATTTTCGAAGTTCGCGGTAGGCCTTCTGAAAAGCACTTACTCTTTCTATTTGTCAATCGTAAATATTATGTGCTTTACAGATCTAAAATGGGAGTATGATCAATACTAGTAATCTGATTTTATTTATGATCACAAGCTGAGGAACTATTTACAACATGGAATGTATCCATTGGTTTTGGACATTAATTACGCAGGTGTAGTGAAATGTATTTATGTTTCGATTGATTAAAAATGTCGCGCTTCCCATAAAAATAGAAAAAAACTTATGAGCATTGTTAACAGTAATACGATTGGCTCCGTTGAAATAAATATCTTGGAGTAGTTTAGAGCAGTTTAAATTAATAAGTATTTTTAACCGCCTAAGCTGTTAACCTAACTCCCATTTCGCTACATTATGTCCTAATTGACAACATGTAATGGAGAGCCGAACTTATAATTGGTATATCTTGAATTGGAGCCAATTCAACTCGACCAAGAAATTACTGCGGCTAATGGTCCATAGTTCGCGATAAGTGAGGATTAATCTTCTGTAACTCGGAGTTTGTCCGTGCTTTTGATTATTTATTGATAACTTGGTTAAGGCCGTTCTTCGATTCAGACAAGCCACGCCCATCCATTAGAGACACGTTTATGGCTCCCGTGCATGTTAGAAAGAGATGCAGCGCTCTTAAGGATCAGACTTTTTGACTAAAATACGATAAATAAGCGAATCTATAAAATTTGTCTAATTTTGCTTCTGTGACTTTTTAGATAAACCAGAATACCATATTTTTTACTTAGTTATATTGTGTTATCTCTTATAGTTTACGTAAGCTAAGAAAAATAAGGGGAAACAGGACCCAACTTCGGATTTTTTTCTATCGGGCCAACTTTTAGCAATCGTGTTTCGGCTTGTGCCAAAAACAAGAGTATATAGTCTAATAATGTATATTCGAAAATAAATTCACTCCCTTTTCCCGTTTAGTCACTAGAGCGTTTGAAAAAACCTATAATTTTTCAAAGTAGCCCCTTAATTTGAGGTTTATATGTCCATTATATTGATTAAGAGTTACGATTTTGATACGCATTAATAATGTACAATTGTTACATACTTCATCATCATCATCATCTCAGCCATAAGACGTCCACTGCTGAACATAGGCCTCCCCTTTGGACCTCCATAAGTATCGGTCGGAAGCGACTTGCATCCAGCGTCTGATAATGGAGTGGAACTTATCATTAAAGGGGGGGTTTGCCATACGCGCCACGCTTGGCAGGCGGGTTGGCGCGCGCAGTTTTTTTGTTTATTGTTGTTTAGGCTTTCGGAAGATGCTGCTGCCTATCTCCCGGTATATTCCCTTAGCAGACTCCTACTGCAACCACGGGACGATATGGTTATATGTAGTTAATTTACCTATAATTCTTTACTTTGGTGTTTCATAAGTGGTGACAGTTTAGTGGTTCATCAGTAGCATACGAGTAAATATTTACCGACTAGGTGCATGTTATGTTAATCTTAATTTACTTAGATGAACCAAATCTTTCTTGTCACTTTGTTTCTATTATTAATCGATTGGTCACTTATAAGAATATGGTGGTAGCCGCGATAGGTGAAGACGCCTGTTCGAATCTGGCCTCGGACACCTCAGTTTATACAATAATATGGTGATATTCAAATTAACCAAACATTCAATTAATAGTATTTATAATATAAGCTCTTTCCATAGTGGGCCATCTTCTAATTCGTTACGTGGAAGCTAGCAATATAATATTTCATTTATAAAAATTTTACTGTTGTGCCCTCGCTGACGGGACAAAAAACAAGTAGAATTGGTTCATCCATTTCAACACCAAATACCAACTTCTCACCTAACGTGATGTTAAATTATAATTTTACAAGAGGTAATGCCCGAGGAAGCGCTGGTAGCCTTGCGGTAAGACGTCCGACTTTCAATCCGGAGGTCTCGGGTTCAAACCCCGGTTCAAAAAAAAAATATCATTTGATATTTACCAGTCGCTTTTCGGTGAAGGAAAACATCGTAAGGAAACCGGACCTAATCCCAAAAAGGCCTAGTTTCCCCTCTGGGTTGGAAGGTCTGATGGCAGTCGCTTTCGTAAAAACTAGTGTCTATGCCAATTCATGGGATTAGGTTGTCAAGCGGACCCCAAGCCGGGATAAACGCTAGGAAGAAGAAGAAGAAGAGGTAATGCCCGAGTTGCTGTAAAAAATACTGAAATCACTATAGGTGTACCTATAATAGTTGAAGAGTTCCCTCGATTTCTCCAGGATCCCATCATCAGATCCAGACCTGGTAACAATGGAACCAACTGTGTGTGTCTTTCAAACGAAAAAAAGAAATGTCCGAATCCGTCCAGCCGTCTTCGAATAATCGGTGAACAAACATGAAAAAAATTAAAATAAAATAGCAGAAGAAACAAAGATCCCGACGAATTGATAACCTTCTCTTTCGAAATCTTGAAGTTGAAAATGCTTATAATTTTTCACCTTCCTGCCTCATACACTCTCAGCTCTCAATTCCATCCCAAGACAGTAGTAAGTTACTTACCATGTCGGCAGCAAATTACTGCAGTCTCCAGGTGGATTGCCGCAACCTTTGGCAATATCTCAGTACTGACGTATCCGTAGTGCGCGTAGAAGGTACCAGAGACTATAGAGATATAGACGATCACAGCCTAAGAACTTTTTGAAGCTCAAGTCGATTGCGCCCTCTGTCCGAAAGCCGCCTAAAGATACCGAATTTGTAAGAAGAAATGTCACCTGCACTGCTACTCCACCTAGTTGCTACTAGTGTACTAATAGTACGCTATTTGTTAAGTTCTTAGGCTGTAGTCGTCTAAATCTCTATAGTCTCTGTAGGTACTACGTGTATTGCTCAGTCATAAATTGTTTGCGCAGTCTGATGAGGGGTATTTCGAACATGCATCTATTGTATGCAAGTATTGTCGTGTTTGAGTGATTGTTGTTATTTTAATATCACCTATTCATTACAACGAATATATACCGTCAACTGCTAAAACTTTGCCTACGATGCACTACTTTGCCTTTCTTGAAAAACATGGTTTTCTTCACCAAACAGTTTTTTTATTTATTTATTTATTTACTGCTCCTGAGACGACCGCCTCTCTGTTATCTCAGGAATAAGGTATAAATAACTTTTTGATAAAGAAAAACATCTTTTTCAAGCCAGACAAAGTTGTGCATCGTAGGCAAACTTGTAGCAGTTGACGTTATGATACCTAATCCATATTGAAAGAGCCCTTATTGCGACAAACGCTTACGTCGTAGATTTTCAGATTTTGTTCGAAATGAAATCTAGAGCTTTGTTCGTTCCACTCGCTCGGTTTCCACGTAATTACGATAGAATAAATTAAAAATTCATAAATAAAATGGTTTATACATATTTTGAACAAGTAAATTATCGTAAGTAAATAGGTACCGTCATTATGATTAAGCCAGAATTACATTAGTATGTTACGGTGTTATACCTACGCCAGAATGAGAGACGAATATCAGTATCTCATTCTACCCAATAGCTTACGTACTTACGTAAACAATATTTACAAGTGTCAATTCCAGGTTAAATAGTAAATTGGAAACTAAATATAAAGGTCCCGCCGGGCGAGCCGCGAATGAGCTTCGCAATGAAACTACTGAGAACTGGGACCCACTGGGAATAATGTTATAATTGGAACACGCCGTATGTAGATAATGTATCATTTACATTATTTACTTAATATAAATAATATAAGATTGATGACGTCTGGTTGATGTAACTGGTGACCGAAGAGCTGGCGGTTTCCTCGCACAGCGTATCAACATTGCGATACAACGAGGAAATGCCGCCAGCATCCTTGGTACAATGCCGCAAGGGCCTAGTTTAGATTTGAGCTAGTTATTAATTTAGTTTAGTATTTGTACTGTAGTACCTCTGTATATTTAGTTATGTAAATAAACGTTTTTTAATTTAATAATATAAGTAGCATTATGAGACAATCACCAAGTTTGGTTGGAAAAAGAAAAATTTTGTAGAAGAAGACGCACAGTAAGCTCAATAAGGCAGTATAGTTCTAGCGGTACACCAAAAAACGCTGCAAATAGGTAGATATAGAAAATAAATATAAAAATTACACTAAAATCCGCTCCACGACACGGCATTTCCACGCTGGATTACTATAGCCAGCCTTTTTTTTAGGTTTCAGAACAAAAATATATTTTTTTCCTATAAAAAAGAAAAACGACGTTATAACTCAACTTTTTTTTGTGGCTACTATCGATTCATTATGGTCTAAAGATCAATCGTTCCGATTTTCATGCATCATTTAACCGTATTTCGGGGTGTACTGTAACTGTAAGCAATAATACATTTAAAAAATGCCTTCACTGAAATTCGAACCCTGAACCTTCAGCTCCGTAAGCAGGGCTACTCGGTGCAACTGATATTCGGTTCACTCAACCACGCAAGCTTACAATCATAGAGTAACTTATACAGTAGAGCAGCACAGCCTAAGAACTTTTTGAAGCTCAAGTCAATTGCGCCATCTGTCCGAAAGCCCCCTAAAGGTACCCAAAATATAAGAGGAAATGTCACCTGCACTGCTACTCCACCTAGTAGCTACTAGTGTACTAGTACGCTATTTGTTTGTACTCTATGCTTATAATGTATGCTGGTTGTGTATAGAAGTAGCTCTCGCTGGTTGGTTATAGGGCAATTACGTGACCAAATGACGCGTGCTAGCTCGTGCAAGCTCTACTGGTCATGCGGTTAAGCGTACTTAGTGTTCAATACACCTGGTCCGTTTAGGAACAAATCACAATTTGTCGAATTATTTGATTTGTAATTATTTAGGTAGTATAAGTATGAATAGTACGCATTTCCTTTATTTTTACTCAGAACTTGCGGAATTTGACTTGAGACGTTTGCTGCTCATTACATTAAAATGATTAAAAAATACTGCATATGGACTTTTATGTGGCCATTACTCACCGCCGCCGCTCAATGGCCATATACTGCGCAACATTGTTAAGTCAGTTAAAAATTTTAACTTAAAATAACTTCCCCATAACATTTACGTATATAATAGGGAATATTACGCAAAACTCTGCGTAGGGGGCGGCACTAGCAAAACAAGAGGGCCTACCACGAAACACGAAAATAAAAGTTTCGTTACCTGGTTCTCTGTCACTCTTTACATATTAGAGCGATAGAGAGGCAGAAGTCAAAATTTCGATTCTTTCGTTTCACGATAGGCCCTCTGTAAACAAACCGCCTTGGTGCACAAATGACATATTTATTCGTTATAAATTATCTATGAAAACCTGTAAAAAAACTGTTTAAGGCCTAGTATGTATTAAGAACTTTATGGTTTACCGGTGTGCTAGTGCTGCACTCTGGTGGCAGAACATTGCAGTAATATCCCCTATTTAACCAATAGCTTTAGGCTGTACACTTACCACTTCGTTAGTGTAATGTGTCTCTTCTGCAGACTAAGATTGGCTACTGCAGTCACATGAGGGCGCACGAGCGGGCGGACCAGCTTAGTTCCCGCAGCTAAAGAGCGTTATGCAGTCGCTGTAGCCGAAATCGGCTAGGAAGAAGAAAAGAGAGAGTGTAATGTGGAACTCAACTTGAAATAGACCTATAAATATTCAATAAAAAATATTTTCTCAAAAATGTCCCGCAAGGTTGACTTTTACGGTTTTACTTTATCAGGCGGTGAAGTGCTTCGTTTATGGTCAGTTAAAAATTTTAAAAGTTACGGAAATTGCAGTCTCGATTTCGATCCGTAAATTTCCAATACAAATTCCATTATTGTCGAGGTACATACTTTTTTTTAAAGTAGTAACGGCTATAGAACTAGGTGGAACAGTTCCTAAACAGCCAAAATAGAGAACGAGTTACAATTATTTATAATGTTGGTACCGCGTGTTTTTAGCTGTCTCAAATAGATTGGCGTTGTTCGGCAGATAAATACACTTCTATTGAATATTTAAAAAAAGTAAAGAGCGGTAAAGCAAATGTTTTTTAAATAATTGATTACTTCTTTAAATTGTTAATATTATATGCATGTGTATGTGTTATGTGTTTTATTTTCACGTGTCACATAACTATTTTGTAATATTATACTACATACCTAAGTAATTACTTTGAATATTCTTTGTGTATGATTTTAATTTGTATTATTGCTCTCTAAATTAGCATATGTTCTCTCTGCCTGAGATACAAGATTAGTTCTTAGTTCAGGCGCGTAAAACTATGTACGTAAAATGTAATATAATATGTAAGCACAATGTAAAAATAGCAATATGAACTCCCTGCCGAGGTTATCCCAGAGGGCTACAGTATGAGGTTCTTCAAAAAAGGAGTGTATAGGTTCTTAAAGGGTAGGCAACGCGCATGTGAATCCTCTGGAGTTGCAGGCGTCCATAGGCTACGGTAACTGCTTACCATCAGGCGGGCCGTATGCTTGTTTGCTGCCGTCGTAGTATAAAAAAAAAAAAAAAGGATTTAATAAATAAATAATAATAATAATAATAATAAGGCAGGGCAGCTTGTGGCGAGCTGTTGGAGAGTAGCGACTCCACGTACCTGAGTGCCCCTGGGGTGCCCTGTCGGATGGTGGGACAGGTCTCCTGCCTCTGGCTTGCCTTAGCCGGCTGTCCAGAGTGGGGTCGTTAGAGCTGTGTTCTTGAGGGTAGATGTGGAAACCTAAGTGGCGAGTTGGCTATATGTTTAAAGTCCAGTGACACCTCTCTACCCCCAGCTCCCGCACCGGTGTTGCCCTTGAGCCATCTTTGATGTCGCTTTTTATGGGGGCCCATCTTGCGGATGGCGAGTCACCGTCTGCCGGAAATGAAATTGGATACCGTTTTATTAGGCAGGCGTCCGGTTCTTCATCCAATAGCCCATTAATCAGTCCATTACTTTTCACCCAATAGCCTAGTATATTTTAGACTCCATTAATACTCAATAGTCCTTACACCATGGCGGGTGCTGTCTCTGCGTGCATCCCATAACACGGGCAGGGGCAGCATCCGCTTAGTGTACCCCTCACTTTTCATTAAATTGTCGAAAGGACCTCTGCGCGTTGGCTTCGGCTCCGCATACGCCTCCCAAAGGTCCGGAACACCATTGTTCCGTGGTCGGGAAAGACATACAAATTTATATAATAATAATATTTAATAAAATTTATTTCGATTGACACACCTACTTATTTTCATTTTCTTGCACCATTTTTGAGAAAAGCACTATATTTGACTCGGCGTGAAGAGCCACTGCCGGCTTCGTATTCCTCTTCCCGTTCCGGTCGTCCGGTCCTCAGCCCGCAATGGGCTACTTCACCTCCTCGACAATAATGTACTATTAAGTGCTTAGAATTGTCCCCCACCATATCGTCCCGTGGTTGCAGTAGGAGTCTGCTAAGGGAATATACCGGGAGATGAGCAGCAGCATCTTCCGAAAGCGTAAACAACAATAAACAAAAAAAAACTGCGCGCACCAACCCGCCTGCCAAGCGTGGCGCGTATGGCAACCCCCCCCCCCCCCCCCCTAAAGGGGAAGCCTATGTTCAGCAGTGGACGTCTTGTGGCTGAGATGATGATGATGATGAACTTAATAAGGTACTATTTGACGGGAGTGCTTACGTAATACTTTGTACAAAGTTCAATATTGTATACAAGCAATAAAGGCGTAAGTGCCAGCCGTCAAATGGTTCCTTTTCATGTCCTGTCACGTATAGCACAATAAAAACTTTATAGGTTAACAGCTTGTAAAGGAACAGTGTTATTTTAATTACATAATTTGACCTCTGACCACACACGTTTAGTGAGCTCTGAAATAATAGTCAAATTGACAAGCAAACCGCTAAAAGTCATAAAACAACTCAATTGAAGCGGGATGCTTCAACCGTCCCTTCAGAAGGGTTAAACCGGGCCCTGAAATGCGTATCGAAATACAAGTCGTTCAAAAAGGTTCAGTAAAGTTAAATTATTCTTTGTAGTATTATGTCTTTTTATCACCATACTTGATTATTTGATTTGTACTCGTAATTTATAGACAATATTATTGGCAGAACTGAAAGAACAAATCAAATTATTTTTAATGAATATTTTGATTTGTTTATTTTAAGTAGTCACACTACTATATGTATAAATTATAAACTTGTATAGATGTCATATACAAAGGAAAAAATGACCAACGCCTCCAGCAATGATCCAGCCTTGGGCACCGGAGGCGTTGGTCATTTTTTTCTTTGTATATGACATCTATACAAGTTTATAATATTATTGTCGTTAATATTTATTGATTATGTATTGTGTCAATAATAGTATTGTATAGGAACAATATATTTTTCTACGAGTAGGTACCTACTCTAATTAGACAAGTCGGTTAGAATAGAGTTCGACAAATGCGTTACAATCTGCTGCCTCTATATAATTGAGTAACTTCCATCTCCCGGTGATTGTGCCGACGCCCGCCCGACCGCGGCAGCGTGGCCGGGCGGGCTTCGGCACCCGAGAGAACTAAAATATTGTATGAAAACCCATTTATTAGTTTAGTCCACGATGCTAAAACATGCGACCATCGAAAAGTATGCGCTAGTAGTTCTGTGTACAGTCTTAATTCAAGCATTGCAGTCTTCGAGTAGAAAATAGTACATTACACAACTAGGGTGGTAAAACAAAGAAAGGCCGAGATCGCAGAAGTTTGCGGCCCGAGCTGCAAGCGAGGGACGTAAATATGCGATCGAGGGCTTTCTTTATTACCTCCCGTGTTGTGTACGTCATTTTATGTCTACACTTGGCCAGAAAGCGTCTTTTTCCGTACGCGCAGCGTGCGGAAAAAGCCATTTTATGGCCAGGTGTGGCATAAATGATATTACGAGTCATGCTCGAAACTTTAAACACACACGCGTCCTGGATTTTACTTTAAATTCTAGATGCAATTTTAGAAAAACATTAACTGTACCTATCTACGTATGTGAATGGTTAAAAAAGCAGTAAAATCTTTGTATTTAAACATTTTTATATATGTGATTGAAAGCAAATCTTACTTCCTCGTAATTTGTCGTATAGAATCTGCTTGGAACCTAAAATTAATATGAGTTAGGCATACTTTGTAACATCTTAGCGTTTATTCCGTTTACATCATTAGCGCTTTAGATCCCAGGGTCTGCTTTATTATTGCAAAACCTAAGTATAACCACAATTCAGTCAAATTACTGTCTGCTATACCTACTTGAACTGTGGCACGACCTATTGTTTTAGAATCCCGTTCGACTCAATGCGTTTTTAATTTGGTAAATGTTTATTTTTATCCCGCGAATGGATATTGTTTGCTTAAGTTTTTTGTACACGATCCATTTATTCGATAACAATTATGAATTGTTATTGAGTTCCACAACGTTTATTTTGCATGTTAGTACTCGTATAAATGCAAATAATACAATCGCGCTTTATTTTATTTGTTTTTTTAATTAATCAACAAGGTTTTTTTGTACTGTCAATATGCAGTTACTTATTTTAACCCCTCTATATGTTAAATGTTCCAAAAATCTTTTCTTAGAGTGTCTAAGACTTATGTGGGACCAACGACATTTATGACATGACTAGTTGTGCCCGGTTAGCTACTTCTGTTGCTGACTTTATCACCGTACTAATAGGATATATAGTATTGTATTTTTATACAACCGTGACATAATCAAGAGCTTTTCAGTCGAGTACCGCGTTTAGGCCACGAAGCTAGCTGAGTGGCCTAATTAAGGGACGAGATTGAAAAGCTTAATTAAGTCACTATTGTATACAATACTTTTTTCAAGGCTATTATGTAAGAATTAAGTTCGGCGAATAATTTTCTTCAATTCTTACTAAATTTTTCCCAATCAAACGTCAAACACTATTTTACAAACCGGAAGTACCTAATTGTATCTGTGGTAAAATAGTGTAAAAGCAAATCTCGGGCAAACCATAGCCTATTCGGTGCTACAGACTCCACGGAAAAGAGATAGACATATGATTGAAGAGGCGGATACTTCCAAGATGTCGTTATAGTTGTGGTTGGTCATTTTATAATTCAATTACAACGTAAGTTTAAGTACAAGAAAATTTTACAGATTGTTAAGGCCGTTCCTCGATTCGGACAAGCCACGCCCATCCGTTAGAGACACGTTTATGGCTCCCGTGCACGAAAGAAAGAGATGCAGCGCTCTTAAGGATCAGACTTTTTGGCCAAACTACGATAAATAAGCGAATCTATAAAGTTTTGTCCAATTTTGCTTCTGTGACTTTTTAGATAAACCAGAATACTATATTTTTTACTTAGTTATATTGCTTAATCTTTTATAGTTTACGTAAGCTAAGAAAAATAAGGGGAAAAAGGACCCAACTTTGGATTTTTTTTCTATCGAGGCAACTTTCAGCAATCGTGTTTCGGCTTGTGCCAAAAACAAGAGTATATAGTCTAATAATATATATTCGAAAATAAATTCAGTCCCTTTTCCCGTTTAGTCACTAGAGCGTTTGAAAAAACCTATAATTTTTCAAAGTAGCCCCTTAAATCGTGTCTCCTTAAACAAGTACACAGTTTACCGAGATGTGCAAATTGTGTTTTAGGTTAGTGGCGCGTGGTCTTATAGTCTATTTAATAATATTGTAAGTGCCATAGACTATCCCAACATTTAAATGTGTAAGATTTTAGTTTAGTCTAAAAACTCCTGCTACAGAGATTAAAGTCGATGAGTAGAAAAAAATATTAAGAATACTGAATAAATAAACATAAAGTAGAAAAGAAACGACGCAAACGCATCGAGTAAGGGCATTACCTCCGCACCATTACACCGCCTTATCCTTTGAGGTTCCATACGGACACCTAAATAAACTTGTACTGAATACCTTTTCAGATGGCTGACACAGGGTCTTTTTACAAGTTGTATAATAGTTTATTATGTTCAATAGAAGAATATCATAGAGAATTGGACATAGAAGAAAATAAAGGTGGGGTTTTGTTTATAAAAGAAAGATGTCCTATACAAACGGTATTGTAAATTAATAGCAATATTTCTAGATACATGGCGCTCGTAAGGCTTTTATTGTAAAAAGTGTCGATATCACACACCAACATCTAGATAAGAAATTTATTTTAATTATAAAACACTTCATTTTGGCTCAGCAGTGGAACGTTTTCGTCTCGCACATAATTTGATATCCTGTTTTATTTTGGGAAATTGCTATAATAAAGTGCTATACACAACTTGCACTAACATTGAAAATAAGGACCAGGGAAATGCTTCGGCTATTTCATTAATAACCAAAATTCGGTAAGGACTTAATGAAGTTTATTTGCTTATAATTCAAAGTTTACCTATAAGGAGCAAAACATTTTGGTAAGTAATAAGCCTTCGCTTTGAAGTCCCAAACTTAAGTATGTATCTATGTAAACACTTTATTGTACATAAAAATAGAGTAACAATACAAACATGAGAAAAAACAAAGTTACTAGTAGACGAAGTTTGGTGGCTGGTAAGTGGTAACAATTTTTTTTTAGTGATAATGACTTACGTAGAACTTTTAAAATTGCCAGGTACGTAAGACCCGCAGACAAGTGTGAACTAAATCAACACCCAGGAGTTCATTAGATTAGAGAATAGGACTCCATCAAACTTCAATGAGGAAGTTAGTTAACTAATACTTTCACAGGTGACCGCTCTGTTGCCGCGTATTTGTATGGAGATTGCCCTAACTTTTGGGGTCGAGAGCCGCCACAACGCGTAAACTACGCATTAGCCCGTAAAAGAACAGTAAGTGACAAAGCTAGGAACTCCAAACCTATTTTAATAATATAGCCTAAAAAAATTTTCAGTTCCTTAATAAATTATTATTTTGACAAACACGGGACTTAATCGCGTACATTTACTTCTAATTTTCCTAACGTTTTGAGCGTGTCATAACGCTCGTGGTCGCAGGCAGACTGGCGAGGAATCGTATCAGCATCTCCTAGCCGCGCGGGTTTTCCGGACTACCCGCAAAATAATGAGTGAAAATCGTGTGAGTTTAAATCAGTCCTTAATAAATTAATTTAATAAAAACTAAACATGCTACAAACAAAATGATATTTGCATACGAATTACGTATAAGTTATCTTAATAAGTAGGTACTGTAAGATGTGGATAATCAGAACAATTATTCATACCTTTATCTACACCCATATCATAAACCCTCCATAATGCGTTCAAAACCCGCACGTTATAACCACCATAAAAATTGATTGTTTCGTTAGTAGTTAGAACAAATGTCTTATATGTAACGATGTTATTATTATCAAATAATAAGCAAAAATTCGATATCATTATGAAAATCCGGGTGGGCCCCGCCCGCCGGCATGCGCCGCCCGACCGCCGACACAATCGAGTTGGTCATGGCGATGGCGTGCAATCCGTGCAATTGCAGTCATTCAATCATCATTTCGGGTTTATAATATGTGTGTAGATAAAGCAGTGTATGCAACTGTACGCAATTAGCAGTGATCGGTTATTTGGACTCACCCTCGCGGGATATCAAGTAGAAAAGTTAATATTGATACGACGAAATTATCTCTAAGGAACTTTTTACTCTTACATGGTAACCAGTTGAGACAAAAACTTCTATTCTTTTCCTAATCTCTACACTCGCTCTATTAAGCAAAATATATTAGAACCTCCACAAAGTATTACCTTACATCTATCATGATATTCATGGTGGAAAAAATACTTCAAAATCTTGACATTGACATTTCATTATTTTCTTTGGATTTCAGTTCTAATTATTTGCTTCTAAGGATTGCATAAATAAATAGTACTAGCTGTATAATTTAATACCATAATATTAGGTCACAGGTTATCGTATAAGTGCAAATACATAGATCTTATAGCTCAAAGGCGATCCAATAAATAAGTAGCCACGTTAAGTTCGCTTACTCTGGTTCAATTTCCATTTTATCGACTTGTTTCATGGACTTTGAGATTACCTTTTACGACAACTGTGGCTTACTTACTTAACATTAAGCCCGGATTCCCGGGGCATATCCATACTAACATAATGATTGAGGTCGTTCACCCCATGTCGAATCCAAAAAACCGATCACTGGACTAATTAGGCCTTAAACACTCGTGTGATCTTATTATGAAACTCACTTCGTTCGTTTCATAAAACCACACTCGTGTTTTAAGGGGGCTATTTACGTAACAGTTACATAAACTACTATTATTACCTAAACATGACATCACCGCTGTTTCACCGTTTGGGCCTTTATAAATATCTAAGTCGCACAAAATGTATCACGATTGAAGGATTTACATTTGTAGATGAACTTTATTTTCTTAGTGCAATGAAAATTATCTGACATTTGCAATAAATGCATACCTTTTTCCCACTTATATTCCTACCAAAAAGTGTAGAAATTAAAAAGTGGCTACATCGTAGTGTCGTCCCTTTCAAATCAATCTAAGAAAACGGGACGACACTACGATGTTGCCACTTTTTAATTTCTACACTTTTTGGTCGGAGTATAAAAACGAGTTTCTTTATTCATAAACGTCTCTCAGGGCTCAATGGGGTTGGCAACTGTCAACGGTTTGGCCAGATGGCGCCAGCATAGCTAGGTCCCTTTCACTAGTATTGTCGTATGGGATTTGACTTAAAGACTAGCCCATCCAGGTCAAAAAAAAATTAAAAAAAAAAACAATATTTTGACACTATTTGTAGGACTGACAGGTACCAGCTATGCTGGCGCCATCTGTAAATACTTTCCACCGGCCAACCCCATTAGTTAGTGTTTTGTCCTGATCTGTCACTTTGACAGTTGTTTGTTAGAAATAGACAAAACATCAGTCAACTAATTGAGCACTTATTATGTAAGAGCCCTATATGGTAAGATTTTTAGGCCAATTATTGCCGTACTGTGCTAAAATAGTCTGCTACGGCACCTCCTGTTAATTGCGATCCAGGCCACTGGGAATTACGAGTAGGTACCTACACTAGTTCCGAGTGCTGTAGGTGGGACGGCCGATTAGGCGTGATCTTCATTCAAAAAGGTCTTCCTTACAAGGTATTCCTATGCAGTTACGCCCTTTTGAGCATGGCGATGATACTTGGAGCTTCATTATAAAAAGGTTTTTCTTAGAGGCGTATTCTGCGCTGTTATGCCTTTTTGAGTGGATGGTACTCAGAACTTCGTTGTTAAAAGGGCGTGTTTACAGGAATGTTCCTGGCAGTTCTGCTCTTTTGAATATGGAGATGGCACTCGGAACCAAGTGGTGCTAATTAGGTACTCATCCGCATCTTTATAGGCTTTTGAGGTTAACAAGCTTGTGACGTGAAGAGTAATGTAATGGTGAGTTGCATGCGAAAGTTTTTGAAAATATTCGCTCATATTTCTTACAAAAATATGAGTTTACATGTAAGATAAACACAAAACGTGACGAATTAAGAAATGTGTCTATTTTAAATCTTATTGAATTAAAAGAAAGTAGAGGATACATTATATACTTATATACATTGTGTCAGTCCTGGGAAAAGGGTCCCACTTTGCCAATATGGAGTTATGTGTACTTCCCGAAAGTACACAATATACGCTATCTATTAATAAAATAATTAAGTGACCTTGTAAATCGAAGTGGGCCCTTTGACTAAACTCGACAAAAAATCTTCATCATTATTATCAAAACAATCATCATCATCAGGTCCGCTCTATCAATTTAGTGGTATTCGTGAGAAAATGCTTGAGTAGCTTAAGAAAACACCCAAATCACCATACACGTGCCTTTAAAACTTGAGGAGTTCCCTCAGTTGCTCATGGATTCCAAAATCAGAACAGCACCAGATTAATGTGGGGCTTTTTTCGAGGTAGTTCCTTTCAAACAAAAAAAGAATTATTCAAATCGGGTCTCGGAGTAATTACTGAACATTCTACATTTTTAAAAATCTTCATCGTTATCATCACCAGGTCCATTCCATCAAATTGGTGGTTTTCGCGTGGATATGCTTAAGTTGCTTAAGAAAACAACGAAATCACTATACCTGTGCCTTTAAAAATTGTTCTATAAAAACATACATAGTTTTATATTAAAACTACTAAAAATCTTGTCATAAATGTCACCGCTGTAACGGCTGTGTCTTTGTAAGCATACTCGTATTTATAATTTTATGGAGTACTCAACTGCACTGCACGTTGAAATCTCTGTTTTATAACTTCAGTGTAATTGTGAAATAAAATATGAGTGTTATTACAGTCTCCATAAAATATATCGGAGCGGCCAGGGTACTCCAAATATGTGAACATGCACTTTATCGTCTTGGCAATAGAGGCGTTGTTCTCCCTTGGCTGCTCCGATATATCTGATGGCGACTGTACAGTGAACAACTCCCGATGGATAGGCAATGTTTGAATGTTGTTAGCATTTTGTTTTTTTTTAGTTATAAGTTTAAATTCAGCATACGCAATATAATCCGTTCAAAGTTGTTTTATTTTATAAGTTGTAAGCAGAAATAGAAGTTTTTGTGGCAAAAATGTCAATTAACTAGGGACGTCCTTCCGAGGCTTCCGATATCAAATTTATCGATAACAGTTTCAAAGTGACATTTCAAGTTCACCAAGTAAAGTATAAATTAACCTGTATGTTGATAACTACCTAACGACGTCATTTAAAAGTAATAATGTTACATTTTCACACATATTAGACATTTTAATATTTAAACAAAAAATAATTTTAAAACTAAAACTTAACAGATGTTAAGCGTTTTCTTAAGCGAATAGAACAAAAGAAATGTATGCTGTTTATTGTATAATAATATATACAATTTTCAAATTCAAATTACCTGCAGAACATAAGCCTTTGTCGATAAAATGATATCGTTGGGAAATCCCTATGACATTTTAATTCCTGCCACTAAAACTTCTGTGTCTGGTTATAAGGTTTTATTTATATGTACGCTTGACACTTCTTATTGATTATTTGTGATTTGTGTGGTAAGTACTAAGTACGGCAAGTCGGCACAAAATGTTCCTTCATAATATGACTATCATTTTAATTCAAAGATTTAAGAAATAAGATATATGTCTATGTTTATATTATATCTTCCTAAAAAATGGAAACAAAAACTTCTAACTAAATGCATGATGATTGTTTTTTTTAATTTTCTTTTAGGATATCAACCGCTGAATATTAAGCTTATTTTGCCAACTAGTCACCGACTATAAATGTGGCTGGATAGTTGAAGAGTCAGCGATAAATATATTTTTTTCAAAATATATTATTACATAATACTTTTTGAAGGTTAATCTTGCGATATATTAAGTGCAGTGAAGCAATTTAATATGTATAGATACCTGAAATATTCTTACATCCATAAAGCGATTTTAATGATCCCAAACTCAATAATCGCGATGTTTCATTTTCATTGTATATTTTCAAATAATGGTGGTTGCACCAACAAATTATTTTACAACAGTGCACTAACCAAGCAAACAATCTTAACACGCTCCATGCAAGTCATGCATATTGGGCCCAAGAATGAAAAGGCACCTTTAAGGTTGTCGCATACATGAACATACCCCTTTGCCTGGCTTGTTGTTACGGCTTAACGGAGCCTGGGGTCTGCTTAGCAACCTGATTCAATAGTATGGAGTACCGTCAATTGCTACAACTTTGCCTACGGTGATCAACTTTGCCTGGCTTGAAAAACATGGTTTTCTTCACCAACCAACTATTTATATTTTGTTCCAGAGATGGGAGAAAGGCGGCCGCTTACATCGGGCCGCCACAGTGTTGACCGATTGAACCACTACACTTTATGCATTCATATATAGTTGACGCTGACGGCGACCCGACATGGGGCCGCATTCTAACTTTAAAACACATTTAGAAACGACCCAACTTCAATACCTACAACTTTAATGCATTAACAATGCAATATGGCTGCGCCTAAACGCCTGAATCAGAAATTAGTATTTGTTAGAAAATTATTCCAATGCAACTCCAATACAACTTCAATATGGTTGAATCTTTTTTGTGTGTTGGAGTTATGTGTGAGATGGATTGTTTTTAATGTATTGTTTAAGTATTTAAAAATTGGGATACGGCACGTATGATGGTATTCCGGGTGCCGCGCTGTGACATCTGAGACCATAACGAAAAGCTGGTATTTCCTTCTTGGGATCAATATGCATGAAAGGGATCAATATGTGTTAACATTGCTTACCTAGCAGTTATAAATGAAAATAAAATGAAAAATATTTATTTGGCGCAAAGAGAAACATAGATAGAACACAAAAAAGATAATTTACACCAACCCCCCCCCTTTAATGAAAGAGGGGGCCTATGTTCAGCAGTGGACGCCTTATGGCTGAGATGGTGATGATGATGATGATGACACCAAAATGGTGTATGGTTTATTTAAATTATTAGCTGGTGAAAGGTGTGCAACAATCTTTTCTCTGCCGCTGTAGCGACAGTAATGAGCTCGAATAACGAGTTCAGTTATTTATGCCCCCGCGGCTAACGAGAATGCACTGTACAGTAATAAATAACAATAGGAGCTTGAACTGAATAGATAAGGAAAAAGATAAAAGAGATTAATCCACTCCACTTAGATATTAGACCTGATGTTGAGAGGATATTCAATGTGCAAACAAAATAATAGGTATAATAAAAATAGTAAAGTCACCGTCTGCCGGAAATAAAATTGGATACCGTTTTATTAGGCAGGCGTCCGGTTCTTCATCCAATAGCCCAGTAATCAGTCCATACTATTCACCCAATAGCCTAGTAGATTTTAGACTCCATTAATTCTCAATATTCCTTACACCATGGCGGGTGCTGTCTCTGCGTGCGTCCCATGACACGGGCAGGGGCAGCATCCGCTTAGTGTACCCCTCACTTTTCATTAAATTGTCGAAAGGGCCTCTGCGCGTTGGCTTCGGCTCCGCATACGCCTCCTAAAGGTCCGGAACACCATTGTTCCGTGGTCGGGAAAGACATAAAAAGTAATATAAAATAAATCAAGAAGTACACGGTCTGAAGTCAAATAAAAGCTATTTCAAGCATTAGAATATTAAAGAAGAAAAAATACGTTTTTCAACGTAAAAATAAAACCTAGGTGTGTGCAGCAATAAAAGAGAAAATTGAAAAAGATAGATGTGCTCTTTAAAAATGCCTGTAAATACGTACAATTAATGCCTACTTAGTTAATTCAACTACATGTTAAGTACCCAATAAAAACATGGTCAAGCGTAAACCACTTTCTCATTTATTAGTATTCTACATATTTCATTTTATAAAAAGATTGGTTTGACGATAAGTTGAACGAAGGTAATTGAGTCTATGACACAAATGCGTTTATTTTTAGAAGAACTAAAAATTAAACAGCGTTAGAGTTTGTTTTTTCGTGAATAGTCGCCGTCAATGCGAGGTATGTTCATATTATTGCACCATTTTCAAAAGATACAGATAATTTTATAACTCATTCAAAATACATTTTTAAATGTACTAGAGCTTTGCCACATCACCAAGCCACGTGGTTTAGTTTTTTTAATTATCTACTTGTTAATTTTCTTGTGTATTTGAAACGATGCAGATCTCTAAAAATAATGAGTTCTTTTATCGGCAGTATCTCGCAATAATGACGCTGCGAAGTTCGTTTAGTGCCAGAGTTGTTTCAATGCTCGAAACTTTGTAAGAAACCACTTCCAATGAGTACTGTAGGTAGCTTTCGTGCGCTGTGAATTCTTTGATGGGATAATTTTTTTTTACTAAAAACGTATGGGTAATATCTAAATCAGATGGTATTTAGTTAAAACCAAAGTAGATAACGTTTTTAGAATCATAAACTTAACACATGTTTAATAAAATAAAGGTTAAAAAATGGCAGTTATAGAGACTGCCGATAGAAGTGAAAACTTAGGACTTTTTAATTTAGGAAAAAAGAAGATTTAAATTTTCACTTTTAACTTTGGACTTGCACTTTGGCCTTCACTTCACTTCACTTTATTTTACAATTACACTTTACATTTCATTTTACATGTTTCTCAATCATATGGCTTGTGACGGTGTCGGTGACGCGAACCCATAAGATTTTCCCCTACCAAACGCGGCTAAAGTAATTTTCACTTCAAAAATATTACATTACAATTTGAGTATGGGTCATAGTAACCCTGAATATCAATGATACCCCGTTCAGAATATGCAGCTAAATACCAATGGTCGATTAAGATGTTCAACGTTATTATACAAAATGTTGTTTTCAACGCTTAGCCATATTATACTAGGTGATTCTTAAGATAGGCTAAACATACTCGTATACTATGGGACCAACTTCACTGAGAAAATGAAACGGCTAGAAATAAATAAGTTTTTGCTATTTACAACCGAGTGACTCGCTTCGCATGGAGCCTGCAAAGTTCGTTGCTTAAATCAAAGAAGTCAACTTGGCTAACTTACGTATGTGAAACTACACCATTAAATTAGTTAAAAATAAATAAGGGAATCAGG
The DNA here is from genome assembly GCA_911728535.1 of Pammene fasciana. NCBI lineage: Eukaryota > Metazoa > Arthropoda > Insecta > Lepidoptera > Tortricidae > Pammene > Pammene fasciana. Next base: position 28,014,745 of record OU452273.1, on the reverse strand, counting down.
GAAGGGTTATATTTACTAGGACACTTATTTGGATTTAAATAAGTGCTTGGTAAAAATAACCAAGAATAGTTAGCAATAATTGCTTGTTTGTAATTAACAAAGCTTAATTGCGTGATTTAAATAAGACTTGGTTGTATATAACCAAAAATATTTTAACCGAGCCAAATTGGTACTTTGCTGACACACTATTTTTTCCGTGTTCGAAATTTCGTACCTAATTTTTAGGGTTCCGTAGCCAAAATGGCAAAAACGGAACCCTTATAGTTTCGCCATGTCCGTCCGTCCGTCCGTCCGTCCGTCCGTCCGTCCGCGGTCTAGCTCAGTGACCGTTAGCACTAGAAAGCTGAAATTTGGTTTGAATATGTGCATTAACCAAGCCGACAAAACGGTAGAGGGTGAATATCTCAGCGTTTTTTTTTACGGCGGAGCTGATAATGACAGTGTGGACTAATAGTTTCAAAATGGTATATTTTTTTCTGAAAACCTTACACAAATTATTATCTTAAGCCAAGTCGCAAAATGTTATAAAAGTTATTGATATTTATAAAAATTTTTTTTTTCGCCGCAATTATAATTTTGGTGTAGTGTCCTGAATCCATTTTTCTTGAATAATTTCTAAAGTAGAACCATAACGTCCGTTGATTTAACTAAAACTTCACAAACTTTTACTCGTTATTAGTTTACGTATATTATAAGAAAATAAAAGTGAAGATTAGTACATGAATTCATACTCTAAACTAAGCATTCATTGTTGTCCTGGTAAAATAGTAAATTTTGGTAGTAAATTTTGGAAATGATTTTATTATCGAACGAAACGCAACAAGGCTATCAAACGTATAGTAACCTGTTAATTCGGTTCCACTCCGGCACTGAGCGATGAAGCACGTGTCGTACCTCACTAGATCTGTCCAGCAAACGCATAAGTATCTAATTTTGGTGTATTAAAATACTTTTTAATGCAATTTTGGTGGTGTATCTAACTAATGACCGAAAAGTAGTTGTTTTTGTGTGAACTGTATTTAAAGCATGTTTATAGTTTCTTTTTTAAAATATTCACTTGGAACTGAAGTGAATGATACGGTTTACTTTTAAAATGCACTTTTATGCAATGGTTCTAATTTTGGTGCATCAATTTTGGTGGTTTTGGTGGTAATTTGGAAACCAAAAATGATATTTATGAACCTAAACTAAGTAATTTTGTATTTACTGTCATATATTTATATTTTGTATTCACAGCATTACTGACTAAGTGCATTGATTACCAATTTACCACTATTACCAGTAAAAATATATATAACCAAATACAAAAGCGCCTGGATCTGTCACTGAACGACCTGACTTTAACCTACATTATTTGATCATGTAATGTTTGTCATCTACCCTCAACTGGCTGAAGGAGCCATTTGAGGGTAGATTTTGTTTCATCATCTCAGCCATGAGACGTCCACTGCTGAACATAGGCCTCCCCTAGGGGGGGTTTGCCATACGCGCCACGCTTGGCAGGCGGGTTGGCGCGCGCAGTTTTTTTGTTTATTGTTCGTAGGATTTCGGAAGATGCTGCTGCCCATATCCCGGTATATTCCCTCGGTAGATTTTGTTTACTTTTATTTAAATACCTAAAGATACAGACTATAATTATGTCAGTAGCGTAAGTATTGATTGCGAGTAAACTTATGTTTACTCTTAGAGTCAAAGATCTCAACTGTCGCCAGATTTAAGTTAAAGTGAAGTTGGTACAAATAAAATCTTCTAAACATATAACAAAGCTTGAATAAAGCTGAAGAGGGTCGAAAGTCTTGCTGTACATTGAAGATATTCGAAAACAAGTTGGCTGGGGGTACTTAAAGTCGATAACATAACACGTTCCAACAGTTTTTAGAATTTCTGTCTGTTTATCTGTTTGTCTTTTTGTCTGTTTATTCAACCGCGCATCACGTGAAAACAGTTAAATAGATTTTAATGAAATTTTGTATAGAGATAGTTTGAGTCGCGGGAAATGACGTTTTCATCCCGAAAATCAACCCTAGAGGGGGTGAAAAGAAGGTTGGAAGTTTGTATGGCGAATTATTAATCACTGAACCGACGATTAAAATGAACTGGGTACATAGTTTTTCGGATAAAATCCGGATTGCAATCCCTACTCAAAGTTTGAGCCCCGGGAAATAATATACGTTAGTTTATACCCCAAAATCAACCCTTTAGGGGATTAAAAACGGGGTTGAAAGTTTTTATGGGGAACCAATAACTGTTGAACGCTGGAGATAGTTTGAGCTCTGGGGAATGATATAGAATAGTTGATATCCAGAATTCATTCCTTGGGTTGGGTTGGTTTCCTTCCCCCTGGTTACTAATTCCACTCAGACGAAGTCGCGGGCAAAAGCTAGTATAAAAATATGTAAGATTGTAGTTTAATTGTATTTTTGTAGTATTTCTTACTGAGTTACGTTATTTCTTGCAAGAAAAAGGATTAAGCATTGTTGATTAGCATTTTATACTTTACTTACTGTTTGATTTGATTGTTCAGTTTTTTGTACTTTGTTATAATAATATATTAAAACGGATGATAATACAATTGTCTTAGATTCATTTTCAGTTGATAACTAGTTAAATTTAAATATAAAACTTTCGTGAGACTCTAACATATTAAAAATATTTATAAAATATTTATAATAGTTAAATTTACTTTTAATTTGCAGAAATATCTAACTTTGGTGTGGATATACAATTTTGGTGGCCAGTAAATCTAATTTTGGTGGGTAGACGCAATTTTGGTGGCAACCAAATTATTAAAATCATAATATCTCTAAAACTACTATGTATAATGAAGGGCCATTACTACACAATATCGTTTGTGACTAGTTACGTATTATCGATACATAATTTAGACATAAACTACAAAAATAAAAAATCCCACCAAAATTAGGTAAATTTTGCACCTGTTGAAATTCACCCTAGAATAAAAACGCGAAAAATATATTTTGTTAGGGTACCTCCCGTACCGTGAAGTGGGGGGCGAATTTTTTTTACTTTCCAACCAAGTTGTCTGGGGTATCGTTGGATAGGTCTTTTAAAAAGAATTAGGGTCCTCTAAAACAGTTTTTGGATAAAACTAATACTTTCGGAAATAATAGCTCCCAAAAGTTTAAAACAGGGCGTCCCCCCCATCTAACTTTTGAATCGTGGGTCCTAAAATTTTGAAAAAAATCATGAAACTGAGGCCTAATGGGTACCTTAAATGAAAACTATATTGAAATAAATCGGTTGAGCCGTTTTTGAGTTATCATTCAAAAACCCACAGTGAAAGGACGTAAGTAAAAATGACGTAAGCGCCGCCAAATTTCCCATTACGGAACCCTACACTAAGCATGGCCCGACATGCTCTTGGCCGGTTTTTTTTCGCTGTTACGGCATTTTGATATTTTTGCCGATCAGATTTCTAAGTTTTCTACAGAAGGACAATTTTGTTTTGAGATGAGGTTGGTCCCATAAAAAAGTGGTTCAGTATAGCCTATCTTGCACAATAAGTGTTGAAGATCATGCTGTATATTTGAACCGGTAAATCTTAACCGACCGACGGTGTTATTACGTCACGTAGCTAAATGATCATTTTTGCGGCCATATTTAAGGCTAAACCAAAGCTTATGCAAAGAATTACGTGATTCCATGACTTAGGAAACTTTTTCCCCTTAATCTTATGAAACATTAAATAAAATATTGACAAAGAAAATAATTCCAAATAGGTACGACTTAGGTACAGTCGGCCAAAAATGTGGTCTACCACCCTACGGTTGAGGTTCGTTAGAAAAGTCAACCTTAGCGATCGTTAGATCTCGCCGAAACTTTTGTCAAAACTGGTAGACCACTTTCTTGGTCGACTGTACCTACATCTGCAGTGTGTACCCAAAACATATTTTTGATAGTTACTTGTTTCCTTACTTACTTACTTACTTATTTGGCGCAACGACCCAAAATGAGTCCTGGCCTCCGATACAAGAGCACGCCAATTTGCCCGGCCCTGCGCTATTTCACGCCAGGTTTCACCGGCACCGAGCTCACGAAGATCAGCTCCTACCCTGTCTACCCAGCGATACTTAGGATGACCGACAGGACGGCGTCCAGTCGGTCGACCCAAATATGCTCTTTGCACTGAGCGATCCTCTCCCATCCTCTCGAAGTGGCCGAGCCAGTGACGATGTGCTTTAGTCTCACCAATTATATTAGGTTCGGCCACCAGTTCTTGGATTTCGGCATTTTTGCGGACCCTCAAACTACCATCGTCTGCTTTAATGGGTCCCAGAATCTTTCTTAACAACTACACCTACACCTTGTTTCCTTGTTTAAATAAATATAATAAATGTAAACAAATACGATGTCCTCGCTACAAAGTGGTTTTACGGCTCGCCTTCATCATATTATGTGGTACATTAAATATTTTAACGCCCTGTCCTTCGTTGTGCTTTATGAACTTCAAAGCTTGAGATGGGAAGCAGGGCTGCCAACTGACCATTGTATTAATATAAATAAATATGACATAAAAATTGTTTATTTCAGATATAGATGTCCATAAAATGTTAGTAGTAGAACAGACTTAAAAAGCTATGATTAGTGTTAGGTACAGCCGACGTCAAAGATATGTTTACACTTTTTCACCTTACTCCTTTGTAATTAGGTGCAAAAGTGTAAACATATCTTTGACGTCGACTGTACATAATTCAATGCACAATATTATTCTTATAATGAGAAAAGCAATAACAAAAACAACACGTAGGGCAGATGCCCCGGTTTTGGCCACTTTAAGGAGAGTTTGTCTTTTCAGACGTCCGTCATTTTGTGCCAATTAGGAATTATGACACTCTTGTTGTACTAAGTCAGTGAAAATATATTACTATATTTATATGAATCACCGCTGTTAAGATTCTGACATTATATCTTTTTTTTTTTCTTTAATGAAATGTCAGAAAGGGGTCCAGGAGCCAGTTTTGGCCACTTTTTTCCATGGCCCCTGACAGCTGAATGACAACTTATACATGACAGACGACAGTGCCATCTGTACTGCCATATTTTACTCTTATATTAATCATAAACCATAGACTTGTAAATTTGTCTATACCTTAATAAATTTGAAAATGGCCAAAACCGGCACAGTGGCCACAACCGGGGTATCTGCCCTATTATAACAAATGTTTAACTACATAAGATATTTGTGGACGTTGTACTGGCTTGTGCACATAACATTGCACTGAATACACTATATCCAAAAGTGAAAAAAATTTGTATAAAGAAAATAAGCCAATATTTAAATTTTTACACACGGCATAGTAACAAAAAAAACGGAAATCGGCGTAAAATGTTAAAATGTATTATAATTTTAACCCATATTCTTCTTCTTCGTTTCCTCATGGCTGAGGGTCGCGATCAGACGAGGTCGTCGCTTTAATCACCAAGGGTCTCCAAGCCGCACTATCTTCTACTGTCCGGATGATAGGCTCTTGTATGGAACCTTGGCAGGCCTTCTTCACTATATCGAACCTACTGGTCGGTGGATGGTCACTCCCTCGTCCTCCATCCACGTGGCCAACCACAAAGTTGTCTGGCTTCCGTCTAGTCGCGTGTCCGAAGAACTGGAGGATTCGCTGGTGCCAGTTGGTGTATAAGGGGCACCCATAACCCATATACATCCCGATAAACTTTAAAGATTGAATTAAAAACAGTATGTTTCATTAATTGCAAAGTCCCACATAAAACAATGAAGGCTACGCTTTGTGTCTAGATAGTAGATACTCTGAATTACAATACAGGTACTATCGGCTTCAGAATTGCATCACCAATTTATTAATGAATTCATTGATAAATTGACCTGATAGTACAACACAATAAACACTTGTAAAGAAAAGACGTAAAATATAAAATATTATCATGGGAAATAATACAGAATTTGATATTTATAACATGGTAAATTAAACTCATTTAAGTTATTGCTGATGTTTCCTCCGACTTAAAATATAAAGAAATGAAAATTTATCTATAAACAAAATGGACAGCCCTATTTTCCATATACATTTAATAACAAAGTCTAGGATCCACAACAGCGATAAACAAAGCGCCAACTCGTAAAACACTTACTGAGCTAAGATAACAGAGGTAGGCTCCACTTTACTGCTAGATTACAAGTTTGATTACTAACATTCTTGATGAATTTCATATGCGAAACTGCCAGTTTAGTGTCAGCTTTATAAGGCCTCCTAATATTATAAACGATTCAGAACCTCCATAGAACTCGATTTATCCATCCACCTGAATATGAAGCTACATTATAAGAGTGGACGCTTGAGTTGGGCGTCCAGCGGGACGGCGCGTGCAGCGTGCATGTTAAACAAATGAAACTCATACTGGTGTCCTGAGTCCACGCTGCATAAAGTGTATGGACGCTCGGCCGCCCCGCTGCATGCCCCGCTGCACGCCCCGCTGCACGCCCTGCTGCACGCCCCGCTGCACGCCCCGCTGAACGCTCCGCTTCGAGCGTCCAATCAAGCCTTGCACTAGATGGCTGAATGACCACGCGCTCGAAGATCTAAATAATGAAAATAAAAGATTATGACTTTACAAGAAAGGATACCAAGAGAACAACTCGTTCTAACCGATTATCTTTCTCAATCTCACGGAATTGCTAACTTTCAAAACAATAAGATCTCCAGCACGTCTCGGATAGTGATGTGCTCTTCCTTTCCATCCACATCCTAATATTACCTTGCCCTTTTCATTGTTAAGTACATTCATCCGATAAATCTTTACGAGTATTTGTTGTCATATTAAAAAATGACACATTTACATCATCATCATAAAGACTGCTATAATATCGCAGCCTCATATTTATAAGAGTTTGTGGCGATTGCGAGGATTCTCCTCATTTTCTCATTCAAAACGTTAAACAGTTACTTGATATGATACAATACCAATATTTGTTGTAAGTACTTAGGTATCAATCTAAAAGTAATAGGCACTTGAAATATTTAGAACAATTGGGAATATTCCTACGTGCTTTTGGTAAATGCATATTTGCATAAAATTACAAACGCCACATGATACCAATATAAGTCTTAGAATAGAATTTAATATACTTTATTCGTAGACCCGGACACATACATAATACAAGAGAAAAAAATGGCCTCATTTCAACATGGTGCTAGCAATTGCCAGCGCTGATCTTCTTTTCATAGATTAGGAAACATCATTTATTAAAGCTCAGACAAAAGGAAATAACAGACTTCTGCCATTTTGGAAACAGTATTAAAAAGATAGCATTCCCATTTTGTTCAGGTAACATAAGTACCTAAAATATTAGGTCCTTACATATGAAATTGGCGTTTGGCGAACTGGCAACTTTGGTTCAAAATATGTGGCGTTCGGCTAGGAATTCCAAATTCAAATTTATTTCAAATTTAAGACCATGTATTTCTGTGTTCGAATTACGAAATTTATTTGTTATCGCGTCATTTGTTTTTCTTTCACATCGTTCTGTTCACAATATGGAGAACTTAAAATATCGCTATATTTACGAATATGAGTTTCACCTCGGCACTAGTGCTGCAGAAACGGCTCGTAGGATTAACAATGCGTATGGGGAAGCTACTGCAAAAGAAAATACGGTACGTTATTGGTTCCAACGTTTCCGTTCTGGAAATTTTGACCTACAGAACAAGCCCCGTAGACGGCCGGAGACAGAAGTTGATAACGAAGAATTAAAAGCAATTGTGGAAGCAGATCCATCGCAAACCACGTCAGAGTTAGCGGCAGGCTTCGGTGTGAGTGATAAAACCATTTTGATTCACTTGAAACAAATTGGAAAAGTGAAAAAACTTGAAAAATGGGTACCGCATGAATTGAGCGACGCAAACAAAGAAACACGCGTCGAGTGTTGCGTTTCACTTCTCAACCGGCACAATAATGAAGGCATTTTGAATCGTATCGTTACTTGTGATGAAAAATGGATCCTGTACGACAACCGGAAACGTTCTTCATAATGGCTGAACCCAGGTGAACCAGCTAAATTCTGCCCGAAACGAAAGTTGACTCAGAAAAAGGTACTGGTAAGTGTCTGGTGGACTAGTGCCGGTGTCATCCATTACAGTTTCTTAAGATCTGGGCAAACAATCACGGCTGATGTGTATTGTCAACAATTGCAAACGATGATGGAAAAGCTAGCCATTAAACAACCCAGACTGGTCAATCGATCTAGCCCACTGCTGCTTCAGGACAACGCTCGACCACATACGGCACGTTTGACGGCCGCAAAACTAAGTGAGCTGCGACTAGAATGTCTTCGACACCCACCATACTCCCCGGACCTTGCTCCAACTGATTACCATTTTTTTCGGAATTTGGACAACTTCATGCTAGGAAAAAAATTCAATTCTCACGAGGCTGTCCAAACGGCCTTCAAAGATTTTATTGATTCTCGCTCACACACTTTTTTTAGTAAAGGAATCAATGAACTACCTTCGAGATGGCAAAAGTGCATAGATAGTCATGGTATATACTTTGACTAAATAAAAAAATAGTTTCATAAAAAAAAATCGTTTTCATTTCTGCCATATGAAACGCCAATTTCATATGTAAGGACCTAATAATTCACGAAGAATGTTACCGAGAGATTTTCCTGGATACGGGAATATTGACAAAGTCCCATCACTATCCCCACAGCTGCACGATGTGCAAATTGTGTCTTTTGCATGAATTGAATCGGGGCAGTAATCTGGATCGGGCTGGACGTTATTACTGATAATCTAGACGTCTAGACGTCGAGTAAGCGTTTGACGGAACGCCCCGAGCTGGTTGACATTATAGGTTTTGGAAACTTTTAAAAACTTCAACGGGAATGCTTGACTTAATAAAGGTAAGGGGACGGGATACGCAAACACGTAAAATTGATGTGTTTTTGTGCAAGTTTTTTGATAAAATCAAAGCACTTGGGAGCGTAGATGTGGCATGATCTAAAGGGACATATTGATGCTATGGGCATGGATAAACCCTTTCAATTTATCACTTTGCGGTTCCCAAAATTTATCAGTATCTGGTGGCCTAATAAGTGTGCTACACCAACTTCGTAGACCCGTCGCGATGTTATAAGCAGTGATCGGCGAAAAGGATGCCACACCGCGGGAATTCAACTAGACATAGTATTATGGATGTGCCGTTTCGCCCGCGATACCAATTAAACTGCTCGATAATATACGTGTTTGTATTATGTTTAATACAATGAATCAGTGTCGGTTACGACTTGTAATAACTAGTAGTCCGCCCCGAACTAAGAACTCGCTCGTTGACCAGTAAAATAATGGTTTGTTATTTTAATTTTATAGAGAACAAAAAAACAAAAAATAAAATGCGAAATAAATAATTTTACAAATGTTTGTGAAAATTACTGTAATTTTATTTTTATATCCCGCAAATGCCGCGGCATATCCATACTAGCATAATGATTGACGTCATTCACCCCATGTGGAATCCTTTTCGCCGATCACTGGTTATAAGCATCATAAAAGGCTGAGTTTCCACCAGAGATGAGCGAGGTTACGTTGCGAGTAATGTGTTTGTAAAACACCAATAGTACCACTTCACTTGTTTATCCTCGCACAGGGCAACTCTAGGGTTGATTCTTAATGAAATCCCATCTCACCCTTAAGTCACCCAACTACGGGATGAGGTGGGATTTTTTGTATATCCTTAAAAATATGAAATGGAACTACAAAATATCATTGACAAATTAAAATTCATACACCCGGAACACCATTTTGTATATAAATCAATGTGCCACATATAAAAATAAACTTTTATCCAGGTTTGAACTTCGTTTTCGTCCATACTCACCCCATTTTACGGTACTGTAAGTTGTGATACTTAGCTTTAGGCAAATACTTTGTGGCTTTTAAGCTATACAATGGAATAGCTAATCCAAACAATTATAAAGTTTATTTATTTTTATTACCTAACAATAGCTAGTCGCACAAGTTTGTAGCCATTGTAGACAACGCTGCTAAAAATAACACCTACATTAAACTATTTCAGTGAAATATATTACAGAGTACTAAGAATAGACTTCTAAACCCTATTTCAAAGAATTAACTTCATAGAACCACTTATTATTATAAACACAAATTATAGTCTCAGACAAATTAAATTCAGGTCGATCATTATACAGTCCCGTTAATTAATAGCTACGGTCGTTAGGGCGTCGCGTAAATACCGATAAATGGACTTTAATAAAAGATGGAGAACATCGCCCCAAATATTGGGGTTTAGGGTTACAAACACAATAAACAGCGTTAATAATGTAATCCGATGTATTTAAATGGCAGCATTGGCAGCTTAACTAAATGCCAGATTTGCTGAATATTATATCACACACAAAAATTATAATAATAAATTCCTACCCTCAGTGTAGGTGGTACCCTCACTTTTCATTAAATTGTCGAAAGGGCCTCTGCGCGTTGGCTTCGGCTCCGCATACGCCTCCCAAAGGTCCGGAACACCATTGTTCCGTGGTCGGGAAAGAAATACCTACAACGAGAAATAATTATCATTTAAAACGAAAAAACGACAACTCACCTTGACGATACCCGCGAGAAGGGCGGAAATTAGATGATTAATATAAAAGAAACACATATTATAGAAGAACTGACAACAGAAATATTTTACAGTAGTTTAGGCGTAAAATTCAGCGACATTGAACCATACTACGTACTCGTAAATTCGTTAAACTAAATTTATAAGAACATAGTCCGAAGAAGTATTAAGTAAGTAAGTACTTAACTACACCGAAGTAGGTAACAAAAATGAATAGGTCGCTGAATCCCATACCACTCGGCCATTAGCAATGAATAGCGCAACTTGCAAGTGAAGCAGGTCGTAAAAGTTAGTGCATGAGCTGCATCGAGTGTAATATTAATATGTTTTCCTAAACAGCTGTAAGTAGTAGTGGCTATTCTTGAAACAAGCGCTCTTGAGAGGCACAAAGTAACTTGCTGAGCCGAATGTTTGGTGGTCCGAGGCTAAAGACTAAGGCGTATTTATACCAGGTGCCGTATTCTAATTTTAAAATGTATAAACAATACTTTAACAACACAATCTGTCTTAAGCATAACTCCAACACTCAACCAATTATCAACCAATATTGAAGTTGCATCGCAGTAATTTTCAAGCAAATTCCGTCATTTTTGATTCAGACGTCACAGACGTGTAGGCGTTAGCTGTATTGCGTTGTTATTGCATTGGTTTTGCATTGAAGTTGGATCGTGTCTGAGCGTGTTTTAAAGTTAGAATACGGCCCCAGGTGCCTTTTCGAATTTTAAAATACTTAAACAATATATTAAAAACGCAATCCATCTCAAACATAACTCCAACACACAACAAATAATCAACCAATATTGAAGTTGTATTGGAGTTGCATTGGAATAATTTTCAGCAAATACTGATATTTTTGATTCAGGCGTTTCTTAGGCGCTAGCTGTCAATACAGCTAGCGCCTATACGCAATCGTTGTTAATGCATTGGAGTTGAATTAAAGTTGAATCGTTTCTAAATGTTAGAATATGGCCCAAGGCCTTCATAAGGTAATCCCTCAACACGCCTAATAAGGACGGGTGTGCTTATTGGGCAGCAAGGTTGTTGTCACCTTGCCAAGTATCAAGGGTACAGAATACCCATTTACAAGTGGTTCTAGTTACCCTCGAACGATTCAAGAACGGTTCAATCTCCAATGTTTTTGCAATATGGATAAACGATCATTTAATGTTACGGTCCATATTAAGATACCTACCTTTGTAATGATAAAATTTCAGTATACATCATTAGTTAGTTCGATAATTTGCAAAAGACATGCGAGGTAATTTTTTGTTTGTAGTTCATTTAACTGTAAAGAGACTCGCTTTGCTCATCCATATATTTTACACTTGGCAATGCGGTTTTCCTATGTTGTAAATTATTACCACAATGTAGCATTTGCGTATCTTCATCGGTCCCCAATACCCTCGCTTGGGGTTGGTCGAGACACACATCTATCACTTTTTATGTATTCATCAGAAAGTGACAGATGTCTATCTCGCCCGTAAGAAACTTTCGTTGCATACCTTATGTTAACTGTGCTGAGAAGAAACCAATTCCTATTCCCGTCCTCGGCGGTCAAAGATGACAATACACACGGAAAAAAAAGCTTCCGGGATATTCTCAATCCAAGACATTATATTATCTTGAAAATATTTCCTCGTGACAAGTATTTATTTCCTATACCAACAATATGATTCTTCGCTAAATAAAACCACGTTTTCTTAAAATAGAAATACAAACATGTTAACTGGAAGAGATCCCTTAAAAGGATAAGTTCGCCTTTGTACTTTACATCTTTTGTTTACTGTATTTATCTACTGTGTTACGTACAATAAAGTGTTACTTACTTAAAATGTATTGTTTCAAGAACATATTGAGTAAATAAGAGTAAATTTTACTTTAATCAAACAAGTATTATCTTAGGTAAAAGAAAACTAGAAAATCTGTAAGAATATTATTCGGTTCGTTATATTTAAAACTATACTTTATTTTTGGTAAATAAATAAATACTTGTCACGAGGAAATATTTTTAACATAATATAATAATGTCTTAGATTGAGAATATCCCAAAAGCTTTTTTTTCCACGCACGAGTGTATATATCGGTAAGAACTCGCTGGTCGCTTGTGGATCGGGCGCGCCTCTCAAAGTCGCGCAGTGGCAAACACACTAGTTAGCACTTCGTGCTTGTTCGCCCGCGCCACTCCGGCCATTCCATTACATATTTAAATTCTTTAACCCGCCAAATTCAGCTGTACTGCCGTCTTGCAACAAATTTCTGGTTTATGCGTATGCATTTTGAAATGCGTTTGAATAATAAGAAAAAAGTAATGTAAAAACTTCAAATTAAGATTTGTAATAAATTTCGAAACAGTACAGTTTTTAAAATGATGTTTAATTTCATTACATAGGAGTATATAGAAGTTACATAGAAGCCTAACTTCTAGTTTATAAAAACTTAATAGGTTTGTATTGAAATAGTATGATGATACCACATAATTTGAACTTTGTACTTAAAGTTGATCTCTAATTTAAAATTCCACCAAATAACAAGTTTCAGAAGAATCCACTTCAAAAGATGTCTAAATAGGATCAGGAATCAAATGGAACCTAATTATAATGTTCTAAGCGGCTCCGCTTTGGTGTAACTTTACAGTACCTAACAACACGGCTCAAATATTCCTCAATTTTCGCCTTCACTGTAGTGTATATTAGCCGCAGCTCATCAACTGATACTCAACTCCAACTTTAAAAACTCCACTAACAAATTAAGAAGAATGGTAGAAGTTAAATTAAAATCTGGGCCGGACTCCGGCGAATTTATGCTTGTTGTATACTTTAAGGCCCGACTTGTTTGAAGCCTTTGGTATTTAAGGCTTGTTCCAACCCCTGACATAATAACTTACGGGCAGAGTTATTTTTTAGCGCCGAAAACTTGGTGAAATGATAAAAGTTGGCGAGTTAATGTCGAGTTTCTTGTTTCGTTTCTTTTTAAATGTCTTGCGATGATTATGCTTAATTATAGCCGTGATTCGCACCTTGAACTTGTTAACTGTGTTTTATTATGCCAGCACTGGGTTTTGTCTTCGTTAAGGAAGTAACTATGCTCCTAAATTATTACTTTTTAGCGGGACAAGTGTAATATAATGAAGACTGAGTGAAGGTACCGTGGACTGTATAAAAACTTTATTCTTTCATTATGTCCGTTCCTTACGGGGCCAGTGTAATAAGTTCAACATTGAAAACTAGGTTATTAAATCAATAATTTTAGGTTATTATATTTAAAACAATGAAATCATTTTACTTAATATTTCCAGATTAGTAAGATAACTTTCCGACTGCAGCATGGGGGCGTTAGTCTATTAAAATATTTGCCTTGTTGTCTCGTAACATACCTATTATTTTATTTTGAAGTATATCTTTGTTCCGACATTTTATGCCAACGAGACTGAAGCACGTTTCAAAGATTAATTCCAAGTGCCTACTGAACTAAAATAATTCACGGATCAGCAGACTTGTAGGTCGCCTAAGTTTAGCAACGCTTTAGACGGACTAATCTGTTTGTATGTACACAGTTTCAGTTATGTCGCGGAGATCGCGAAGTCTGTTATTGTGGTATGTATTCTATCTGTCACTCTTAGCGTACTTTGACGGGAACACTGGCTATCGAGGTCGAGTGTTATAGGCTCGAAACACTCCTGTCGGACTGGAAACAGGAATGTGTGTTTTGAGCCTTAGATGACAGCTGAGAAAATATGGCGGGTGACGAGTTGAGACAAGTGAACTGAGGGAGTCTGATTGCGGGTACGTGCTGTGGTGCGTGCAGTGACGTAGGTACAGGAGACTCTTGGTAAGCGAAACATACCTATAATCTATTTGATATGTATAGATATTGCAGTAACCTTGAATTAACGGCTACCTTGAGATAGAGCTGAGTTAAAGAATTGATTGATATTCTTTGTGTGTAGCTCGAGTATGAATGTAAGAAGTGAGGTGGCTACAGGTTATCGGTTTGAGTTACTGGAGGTTCTATTATGGAGGCTGATGGATGAGCTGTAGGGGTTGTTGTGGAGGCTCGTCGACCAGTGGGGACCAGGTGGTCCCCACCTCAGTACTCATCGCATATGAGTTGAGTTGAGAGATTTATGAGAGTATATGAGTTGCGGGATGCACGATGAGTTCTCCTGCGGAGATCCAGTTGTTCCGTGCATCCACCGATATGAGCCACGGGACTTGGAGCCCTTCTAATTTTCCCTGAGAGAGATGAGTTTACATTGATAACAAGAGATACGAGATTGAGAGTAGATGGAATTGAGCGCCCATCGAGTGTTGATTCATGGTCGCTGCTGTAGCTATCATATATTGTGCTTTATATATGTATACATCCATGTAGCCAGGTCATCATTGCATCCCCTAAGAGTAAAACTCCGCTACAAGTTATAATGTAGTAATAATGAGATTAAATACCTATCTAACCTATGAATAGGTTGGATAGAAAAACAGGTTTGTCGTTTAATTATTGATATCGATTGCACATAAAAACGTTTTTCTACTCCTGCATTCTAATTTGCCAATAAAATGACTGACATGTAAATTCAAAGCATATACTTTATGAACGTTGTCATAAGATGACTCAAAAGTCGATTCTTAGGGATATAATGGGTCTGTTACCGAGGCGGGCCCCGCACCGGCGCCGCCCGCCGCTGTAGACGAGGCGGGCGCCGATGCAATCCGCCAGGAGATTGAAGACAACTCTATAGAGGCAGCAGGTCATTCGTCGAACTCAATGCTTACTGGCTTGCCTAGCATTCGGCTTCGCCTCATTTTGTAACTTCGACCCTCGAATCTTAAGAACCCTTATTATGTAACTGTTGCACAAAATACTATTATAAAACCGTTTACAAGATAAAAAGCATTTTTTTTCCACACTTATCAAGTCTCTCCGTCGTGTTAAAACGTTTCCCGTTGTAGAAAAACACAGTAAGTACATATCACATTTATTTCATATGGGAAATTATTTGTGAAATAAAACTATTATTATTTCCTTCGTTTCATTTCATTTTCCCACTCAAAACCGCAGCAACTAATGCAACTGCGCTGCGTCCATTGCATCTTATACGGTCCAATCGCGTTTAATCCGATCCTTTTCGATGAAACTAGGAAAGTTTTCGATTAACCGCCGACGTGACCGAGTGAATGGTTCACAGTCAGCCGCTGATAAACTTCCAGCTCTTGCCAGAGTTTTCATTCATTCATTCATTCAGTTTGCCAGTTGGAGTTTTAAAGTGTGTGAAAAGGAATGTAATGAGTTTTTCAAAAAAAACTAGGTCATGCAAAAAAATGTTTAATTAAACTCGAAAACATATCACTACATAGTATAAAACAAAGTCGCTTCCCGCTTTTCCCGCGCTACGGATTTTGATGCGTATTTTTTTTAAATAGATAAGAGTGATTCAAGAGGAAGGTTTATATGTATAATTTGGCACCCGTGCGAAGCCAGGGCGGGTCGTTTTTTTTATAACCGCTTAGCTACTTTTGCCGCTCCGATATATTTGATGGCGATGGATGGATATAGGTAACAGCACAGGTCCCGTCTTACTATATCTTATGGAATGACCATTAAAATAAAATAAAATACATTTGTATTAACATAATACTGCGATTCCGCACGTAAGTACATTAATTACTAAAATAATTCCGAAACAACCGCTGTTTATTGTAATTGCAAGTAAGTATCGAATTCTGTCGAATTAAGGATTTTAAACTGACAATGAATATTCATTTCTGTGGTAAAGCAAACGCGGGGATCGCGAATTCGGTTCTCATTTTCATGTGTTAATATGTATGAGTGACAGGTGGTTTCTGTTCGATTGTATGGATGTACAGTCAGCAGAAATAGCTAAGCGGGTGGAGTGTTCAAAATGACCTACACGCTCTTATTCTCTTCACAATAAAGTCATGTCAAGCTCATTTTGAACACCCTACCCGCTTAGCTACTTCTGATGCTGACTGTACGCACTTGTCTACGTATAGCCAGAGACTATAAATAATGAATAAATGAATGAATGAATAAATGCTTTATTGCATACCTCAAAAATTACAACACAGTAGAAAAAGATATAATTAACAAAAAAGAGATAATATAGACTGCCACAATCTATTTAGGAACTATTTGCTCTCGTGCAGATGGTGCTTCAGACTTGAGCTTCAAAAAGTTCTTAGACTGTGGCAATCTATATTATTTAAAGCCTTTGGTATTAGAGCAGGCTCCAATGAGATGTTCGTTTGCAAAAATAGCGGACCGCGAAATGTTTTGTGATTCGTCTATCTGCTACCCTCGACATTATAAAAAGCCATGTTGCCGCGCGCGCTCATGGTCCTTTGTCATTCAGTCCACCCCCGCCCCTTTACCGCTGCTCTAGACTCGCCGGGCGCGCTTGTGACGTTGCCAGCTCGTCGATAGGGTAGTGAGAGCTTTGGAGACGAAGCAGTATGCATTAGGCTGCTTTTATAATACTACCCACAGTACTATATGGGGCGATAGTCTGGTGGCACAGAACCTATGTTAAGGAATACCAAAGAGACCTAATGAAGGTACAGAGACTGGCATACCTGATCGATGATAACAGGGGCAATAATAACGACCCCAACACATGCAATGGAGGTAATGCGGGACATGAAATCACTTCATATTGAGGTGGTGGAGAGAGCCGCGGAGCAGTGGTACAGAATAAAAGAATGGAGAGGGAGCTGCCAGGATAAAAGACATGCACTCATACAAAGAGAGGCGCTGTCAAGAATGGAAATGATACCTTCTTTCTCACAGTCCGGAAAGTGAGATTTCAGCATGATGCCTAGTACTCGTGTCTTTTCTGGTTCCCTGACTAGCCCCCACTCTCAGACTACCCAGTTGACACGATCGTTTCCCAGCCAGCAGTTTTACAACTCGTGCCCCCTCCAAATAGCTGTAAATTTCCTCTGTAAACTTTTTACAGCCCTCCCAGCTAGATTTCTCTCTCAGTTTTGTGTACTTATTTCTAATTTCTCTATATGCATCCCAGCTTTGAGAGTCGTCCTTCCTCAACGCTACCCTCATTGCTCTCCGCGTTCTCTCCTCCAATTTTTGTACCATGTCAGTCAGGCGCGTATACAGAGGGGGGGGAGGGGTATCCCCCCTCCCCCCGACACGGAAGTTTTGCATACTACGGGGGCCATAGTATAGGTGCGGTCCACAAGATTTTTTGTGAAGAAATTTTTTTTTTCGTTATATTTCATCAAAATAAAAGTTATCTATGTATTGGTGTAATGGCTTGTATTTTATTTATGACACATATAGGCACCCATAAGTACTAATTTGCTAATGAAATTCCATAATTGAAACCAAATATCTTTGTAATTTACTAATAAAATTTGTGAGGGTGGGGAGGAGAGGGGGGACCACAAAACTGGCTGGCAACATCTGTTAATTGGATGTCTGGGATCCATACAATATATATCAGAAGTCAGAATGAGGTCCGCAATTTTTGCAAACGGGACTCCACTGAGAGTCCGGTCTATATAGCGTGATAATGAAAGTCTATCTCTTTCTGACGCGCGGAAATAATACTGATGTTAAGTGACGAATATTTTATCACATGGAAAACTCTTCCCATTTTCGGTTTATATATCACTTGGAATAAACGGTTTGTGCAATCACTATAATGAATCAATGCAGAATTTTATATAGACACATCGTGGCATATTGTGCTATCTTATAATTTCTTAATAATATGTAGCACTGATTGGTCTCCATTTTCCAAGTACGACCAGTACTTGCTAGCTTTTATTACGTCAATAATTTTAAACAAAAAAAGAGCCGACTTCACTTAGGTTCCGCTTTCCCAAGAGGAAATGCCCGAGTTGCTGTAAAAAAATACTGAAATCACTATAGGTGTGCCTATAATAGTTGAAGAGTTCCCTCAATTTCTCCAGAATCCCATCATCAGATCCCGACCAATGACCATGATGTGACAATGGGACCAACTGTGAAGTATATTCTTTCAAATAAAAAATGAATTTTCCATATCGGTCCAGCCGTCTTCGAATAATCGGTGAACATACAAAAAACCGCCGTGGGGTGCCCGGCCTTAGAATTGTCCCCCACCATATCATATCGTCCCGTGGTTGCAGTAGGAGTCTGCTAATATACCGGGCGGGAGATGGGCAGCAGCATCATCCGGAAGCCTACAAACAATAAACAAAAATCTGCGCTCGCCAACCCGCCTGCCAAGCGTGGCGCGTATGGCAAACCCCCCCTGGCCTATGTTCAGCAGTGGATGTTCAGCAGTGGACGTCTTATGGCTGAGATGATGATGATACAAAAAAACAACAAAATTGAGAACCTCCTCCTTCGAAAACTTGAAGTCGTTTGAAAAATACCTATTATCCGTCTTGTTTGTAATTAATACAGTAAGAGCGCGAAGGATCATCTAACTAAAACAGTGACAAATTAATTAGGGAGACCGTTCATAGAGTGATGAAGTTCAACACAATTGTACTCAGAGAACACAAATGCTCATGAGTTTAACATTGACGTTTTTCGTTAACGAGTAACGAATTTTCTATCAGTGCATCTCGTTTACACTAATATGTTACAAGAGAAGCACAGATAGAAAACTCGATACTCGTCCTCGAAAACATCAATATCATAACTCATAGTAAGCGTCCAGAGCGGAAAAAACGATCGTTCGGTTGAACACGTGTAGAAATAAGGTAATCGGCAAATTTACGTTATTATGCAGATTTGTATGAAACTTCCCATATAATAAATAATAAAATATAGCGAACGTTTAAACTGCTGAAGTTGAATGCAATTGATCCTTTTAGGTGATGCTCACTAGGAAATACAACCGGTTTTATTTAGTATGAAAAATAACCGATTCTATCATACAAAATAAATCTTAAGCTTATTTTTTATGCTTATAGGTATCTCCTTAACATTAGGTCGAAGAAAACAAAGCTCTACATGTATAAGTCGGTAGACATTAAAACATCAAATATTAAAAAAATTAATTAGGTTAAAACCACAGGAGATTGCACACACTCAGCATATATAATTTTATTACCAAAATTACACGCTAAAAATATCACATTCTTTTTTTGGGTATGTTTTCCACATGGAGTGCGTTTTAATTCATCATACATCCTTGACTTGGCAAATATTTTTATCGCAAGCAAAATACAAGCTTGCCACTAAAAAATTAAGTCTAAATTTATTTCCAACGACGAAAAAAGAAATCTCATGAAGATTGTTCTACGTTTCTTTGAACCAGCGGTGTATTTGTTAGAAAAGATCAAAGAGGTCGAAAATGAGTTTGCCCTGCAAGACGATCCATTTTATTTTACGTCTGAACGGAAAAACGAGTTATAGCTGCAGTTTATATTTAATCTTGTAAAGTATCTAGGTTGCTCGATCACTATTGCGAATATTCCTAATGTAGGTATTTTTATTTAATTTAACTACAGGTTGCAAGCTAATATAATTACTATTAGTAAGGGGGTATTTATAAATAAGTACCTGTATTTTTTTTTGAGTCAGTGGGATTGGACCCTTGACATTTTGCGATGTGTCGGCGGGAAAGGTGTCCATGTGGTAGCACCTAGATGCCGCTTACGGCTGCTGTAAAGCCGATGTAAAATAAATGCAAAAATATGTTCAAGACATTGAAAATTTCGTCAACTTAGTAACTGAACCTATAGCTTAATTGGTAAAGCCAGAGACTATAGAGATATAGACGACCACAGCCTAAGAACTTTTTGAAGCTCAAGTCAATTGCGCCCTCTGTCCGAAAGCCGCCTAAAGATACCGAAATTGTAAGAGAAAATGTCACCTGCACTGCTACTCCACCTAGTAACAAATAGCGTACTAGTAGCTACTAGGTGGAGTAGCAGTGCAGGTGACATTTTCTCTTACAATTTCGGTATTCTTAGGCTGTGGTCGTCTATATCTCTATAGTCTCTGGTAAAGCGATCGAGCCCCGGCAAAGCGTATCGATGCAGGTTGAAGTCATGTTGGGTTGATTATTATTTTTAAGTTTGTTTTTATTTAATAACAAACTTTAGTTTGAGTGAAATGCACCACTTTAAAAACATATAAAAATAATTATGTAGTGACCTCGTTTCTAATACTAGTTATAAACTAAGGGATAATATTAGTTTTTATTAGATGACAGGCGTGAGAGTGGCACATTTGCGACGCGTTTTGGCAATCTGGACTCACCTTTACCTATGTTAAGGCACCATTTCGCCTTACGATTTCGACATAAATAAAAGAAGTTGTCACGATCCTTGATATAAAGAGTAAGCTTTAATAGGATTATGCTTTAATAATAAATGCCAAAATTTCGGAAGCGAAATAAAGTAAGTGAATGACAAGTACCCTCTTCAAATCAGGGACTTTTATCAGCCTCCGGACATCGCAGATTGAGATAAAAGTATTGGATGCGTTGCAAAATTTATGAGTAAAATATGACTTCTTTTATTAAGATGTTATCATTTATAAAACCTTCAAAATTACAAAGCTTTACAAATGTTTTCTTACATAGGAACCTCAGCACTACGCTTAAAAATGGTTTATATTTTAACTGTTATTCATAACATAATAATTTTAAACAAAAAAAGAACCGACTTCACTTAGGATCCGCTATTCCAAGAGGAAGTAGCCGAGTTGCTGTAAAAAATAGTGACTTCACTATAGGTATGCCTATAATAGTTGAAGAGTTCCCTCGATTTCTCCAGGATCCCATCATCAGACCCTGACTTGATGACAATGGGACCATCTAGGGGTTATACCCGTTCGATTAAAAAAATAATTTGAAAGTCGGTTCACAATTCACGGAGATATCGAGTAACATACATACAAGAAAAAACAGTCGAATTGAGAACCTCCTCCTTTTTTGAAGTCGGTTAAAAAGCGCTGTCATTATTCAAATGAGTAGGTTGTATCAGTTGCAGAAGTAAGTAAACATAGGCTGACTGCTAATTCGAGGCATTTCCTTCAAGTAGCTAATACCTACTATAGCCAATATGCGACAAATAAGCAACCGGGGGTCAAAAGTAACTGGTCAATTGTATATTTCAAATTTGTGATCATAAAATGTTGAAACACTTCTGACGCATCTTTAGTCGGTATAGAACAGTAGCTAAGCGAGCTTAAACTGGCTGGTTAGCCACTTTATATCGGTACCTAACCATAATATTTACATTAAGCTTCTTTTCCTCGTCTACGGACTGAACCGAACGATTCGAACGCTCATCAAGCATTGGAATCGGTCTGAGGAGTATTCGAAATTTAAAACCTAAACTTGATTTGTTAATTAATGGTAACATACGGCCTCCATATGCCTCGTAGTGCATTACCATTTTCCGTGCCACGAAGCCGTATTCTAACTTTAAAACATATTTAGAACCGATCCAACTTCAATGCAACTCTAAAGCACAACGCAATACAGCTAGCCCCTAAACGCCGGAATTAGAAATGAATGATTATTTCAGAAATCAGTATTTGCTTGAAAATTATTCCAATGCCTCTCCAATACAACTTCAATACTAGTTTATTATATGTTGTTTGGAGCTATGTTTGTGTTTTTAATGCATTGTTTAAGTATTCTACAATATGGCACACGGTTTGCTATGCTCGTAGCCAATTCTGCAGTTTTCCTTATATGTTACAAAAAACGACTACGAACAGAGAGCGCATAGCGGGTTTTTAGTACTTAATGTGTTTAAAACAAGCCAAATGCCATTAAAGTTGTGGCTCTCAAACGAATCCAAACAGTGAGATATTTGCGGTAATAATAATTTTACGTTCAATTTATTTTATATATGTAGTATATCTATATGTATGTATGTATTTATAGTATATATATAAATATATATATTATGTAAGAAGTCTATTTATATTTATGTATAATTATGATACCAAACTGTGTATCTATACCTATTTCATAGTTAATACCTAGTTAGATCACAATTTATAATACAACTCGTTATTTCGTATCGTACGGTACCCAAGTCTGCCTAGCTCTTTCAAATCTCTCTCAACTGCTCAAAGGTTAACTGGAAGAAATCCCTTAAAGGGATAAGTTCGCCTTTGTACATATTTGCTGTGTTATATATTTCTGTTGTGTTTTCCTGTACAATAAAGTGTTTTACTACTACTACTACTACAAATGCCTTTTAAATTAGACTCCCTGTATAAATTGCGAATGCGAACACTAATAATCTAAAAAGGGAGTTATCTATAACAAGTCAACTTATAATAAACAAGTAAAATACTTTTGATATATAAATATTGCAAGTATCATTGTTTTACCCTTTAACCGCTATCGTCTGATATATGAGACAAAGTGACAACATAAATAACACCTTCGTAAATTATGACTGAGTTCAAAATTTAAAGTTCAATTTAGACGTATTATTTAGTCATCATTATATTCCGACCAGAAAGTGTAGTAATTAAAAAGTGGCAACATCGACTACGATGTTGCCACTTTTTAATTTCTACACTTTTTGGTCGAAATATACGTCTGTATTAGTGAACCGCGATTAGAACAGGAGTTAACAGATCTGCCATATACCTACTTACGTCAAACAAAATTCGTTTGAGTTGACTTGGCCTACCTACCTCAATCGTATTCCCATCGCGGTTCAGTACGGCTACCATGAGTTTGACATTGACATTTTTCGTTAACGAGTAACGAATTTTCTATCAGTGCATCTCGTTTACACTTATATGTTACAAGCTAGATGCACAGATAGAACACTCGATACTCCTTCTCAAAAACATCAACGTCATAACTCATGGTAAGCGTACCGTAATATAAGTACAGTCAGAATTACCTTCACGCGCTCTTATTTTATTAACAACTAGCGACCCACCCCGGCTTTCGCACGGGTGCAATTATACATATAAACCTTCCTCTTGAATCACTCTATCTATTTAAAAAAAACCGCATCAAAATCCATTGCGTAGTTTTAAAGATCTAAGCATACCTACATAGAGACAGACAGCAGGAAGCGACTTTGTTTTATACTATGTAGTGATAAAGTCGTTTCAAGCTCATTTTGAACACCTCAAACGCGTAGCTACTTCTGCTGCTGACTGTACTTCAGCATACACTACACAATCGCTACGCCCGGCGGCACCCACAGCTAATACAAAATAACCCTCAACATGCGTCATTATGAAATTTTAATCACGTCCCCTGGCTTCGTGTAAACTTTTTAATTTTTTGTTGTCAACATTTTATTGTTCGCATGTTGTTAGGGCTCAATTATGCGCCGTAGGGTCCCGGCGGACCTGAAGTGATATTCAACTTTTGGAATCTCAACTTGATTTGATATCATAAGGTGTCATATACCTAACCTTTTTAACCGCCTCTCATCAAAAATTTAACTTTAAAGGATATTGCCGATTTAAGTATAGAGGCTGGGCCCGACCTGGTTTTAGTACAAAAAAGACCTAGTCTGACTTTGTCCCATATTTAATTGTAAAATTCTGTAGCCTAGACATAATAATATCAAAACACTTTTTAATAATGTAAACCCATTCATCGACCAAGGAGGCGATTTTTGGGTTACAAGCGCTCGAATTCAAGATGATTAAGTTCGAAAATAATCGCACACAAAAGTTTGTCGCTATTATTTTCACATTCAATGAATACTTTAAATAATCATGCTTTTAAATTCCTCTCGCTATTATTTTTAAAACAATTTTAGGCAGAGTTTTTTAATGTCAGATTCGAGCGCTCGAATTATGGATGCTTGTATCGAATCTCAAAAATCACCCCAAGGCCGGGTGAAGTCGCTAGGTGCCAGCTAAGCAAGCGGGTAGCGACTTCGCCCTGTCTGGTATCAATTACTAAACGCTAAACTGCGATTAAAATAGGATTGAAATAGCTGTCAATAGTGTCAATCCATATTAATTTTGACATTTTGGCAGAAGTGTATAACAAATCGCGGCTACATAATTCTCGGTAGCTGGCTACTATAGAGCTATAGGCACTATAGCCAAATTTCACACTGACGCAGCGTCCCGCTTCGGTGAACGAGACAGCGCTACACATATGCAGAGCGCTATCTCGTTCCCACACTGGCGCCGCAAACGGAAACCGTAGCTTCTGCAAACAACTCGAATTGTGAACTCGTCCAAGTACTCTCTCTTACCGATATAAATTTTTGCGGCTATTCGAGGCCATTTTAAAACCGCTACAATGCACCGTTACTGCCATGTTTTCACGCTCCAAATATAAATATGGCCGACGTAAGCCGCTTGACGTTTAATTCATCGGACGGCGTTTACGCCTCGGGAATCTCTGGAGGTATTTTAAAAGCGTTAAGTACTCCTTTATGCTAAAAATCGACATCGAGCGCCCGTGACGTGCCTTCCATCAAATCCATAAGTTGTTTTATTTTTGCCGCATTGCATGCATTGGTGGTAAATAAACGTAAAGCTATAGGGCCTCCGGGTGTCAAAATTTAATTGTTTTTCCGATCTCATCATTAGCGTAATATTTTTATTTATAATGTCAGTCTACTCCATCTGTTTTATGTGCCAAATTAACAGAATTGAGTTTAAAAAGTCTGTGATTGATAAGTACCTAGATTCAAAATTTCATGGGCTATTTATGAATGAATTCGTTCACAATGTCCATGCAATTTTGAATCTCACTGTACATGCCTATGTACAGTCAGCAGCAGGTAGCTAAACGGGTGAAAAATTCAAAAATACCTTCACACGTTCTTATTCTTTTGACAATAATGTCTTACCAAGATCATTTTGAATACCTCACCTTAGCTACTTCTGATGCAGACGGTACTTGCTTTCGCTTGAACGATTATCATTTTAAAAGGACAAGCAATGTACACAACGCCTCACTAGGTATACACTTTTGAACGTTATTACAGCGGAATAAGGTTCAAAAGTGTTTACCTAGTGAGACGTTGACTGTACTAGCGGCTGATGACAAAATGACAATAGATTTTTTAATTTTATTAAGCCTATTTTAACAATTTTGACGGATCTTAGCGTGTAGTATGAATTATTTTAATAAAATGTCGCACTGTTTTAATCAACGCATGCTTAATTGAAACCTGCTATTACAATTTTAGTGAAATAACATGCAATAAATTGCGACACGGTAGATGTTGAAACAATTTTTATCATTCATATTAAATATTCAAACTGACCAGTTCGATAAAATATATAAACATACGCCAATTCCGGATTGCGCCATAAAATATAACAACTGTAACACCCATGAAAGTTTTAATTTACTAATTTCAGATTATATCAATAAAAACGGTCAAACATTAATAATGAACTGTGATATTGACTGTACCGGAGCGGTTGACTGTAGAGAATGCCTTGACGCATTAAGTCCGCCATTTGTGCATTTCATGTGCAATACAATTGAAATATATAGGTAAATATCGTAGTCAAACGCCTGCCTATTCTGAATAAAAAAAAAAAAAAAAAAAAAAAAAAAAAATAAATCAAAACAATAACAAAAAAATAATGACCTACAGTTTTTTTTTTCGACTATTTCTTATGAGCGGCCGTTATAAAACGGGCTAGTAAACATCAGAATTTTTATAACAAAACTATACAATTTTCCATGCGAGCTTTCTCAATGCTGGCTTCTCAACAGCGACTGACATTCGCTTGGTGTGGACGCAACCTTATACGATTTTCTTTCTATTCGCTCTTGTAATTAATGCTTACTTGCTTCACGAAAAAACGCCGTGAGGATTTCACGGCTGCTTCAAGTATAAAAGCTGTAAATTGAAGCGTCAAAATCGCAGCTAACTATATACATGATGTCTCATTTAGACCGGTCAGTATAGGAAAGTCTGAAACTATAAGACATACGAAGATCTGTTCATAGAAGATTTTAATAACAAGAAGAACTGCATTCCTACATCATAAAAAAAACTGTACTCAGCTCGGGAATCGAACCCGGATATTATGAAAAAGCATATTTATGCGCGCGATTAGATGCCACCAGACAGCCGCCTGTAATTAATGCACGAGACCATTCCGACAAGCGATACTGTGAACTACTCACCCTTCTCTTTACCTCACCCTTCTCTTTACCTCACCCTTCTCTTTATCTCACCCTTCTCTTTACTAAAAACCCTTTCTTCTATTCACTTCTCTGTATCGCTATTTTTCCTCTTCTACTCGGCAGCCTTCGGCCCTTCAGGCCGCGAGACTGACCTTATCACTACCCCAGACTCGTAACTGGCCCTCAAGGTGGCCAAACAAGTTAGTCATGTTTAAAAAAAAAACTGTGAACTAACGGTTCTGACAAGTGCTGAATATAGTCGGTCCGGTGAACCAACTGTTTATATAAAGCCGGGGAATCGTTATTTATTCGCTTAGTGTGGACGTAGCCTTATCGGATTTTCTATTCGGTCTCTCTAAGGACTGGCTGTCGGTCGCACGCGATTGGTTTCCACCACACACAGTCGCCTAGGGAATGTGCGGGACCATGCCGGCAAGGATGTAAACAAACGATACTGTGAACTGACGGTTCTAACAAGCTCTGAATATTGTCGATCTGGTGAACCAACTATTTATATAAAACCAGGGAATCATTATTTATTTCGCTTATCGTGGACGTAGCCTTATCGGATTTTTTTATTCGCCCTCTCTAAGGGCTGGCTGTCGGCAGTGTCGGCCGCACACGATTAGATTCCAGTGTTTCCACCAGACACAGTCGCCTAGGGAATGCGCGGGACCATTCCGGCAAGTAGGTAAACAAACAATCACGGCCTCCATAGCCTAGTTGGTAGTGACCCTGCCTATGAAGCAGGAGGTCCCGGGTTCGAATCCTGGTAAGGGCATTTATTTGTGTGCTAATCTCAAATATTTGTTCCTGAGTTATGGATGTTTTCTATGTATATAAGTATGTATTTATATATCTAAGTATGTATATCGTCGCCTAGCACCCATAGTACAAGCTATGCTTAGTTTGGGGTTAGGTTGATTTGTGTAAGAGTGTCCCCAAATATTTATTTATTTATTTATTTACAATACTGTGAACTGACGGTTCTAACAAACTCTGAATATTGTCGGTCCGGTGAACCAACTGTCTATATAAACCCGAGGAATCGTTATTTATTCGCTTAGTGTGGAGATTTTCTATTCGTCCTCTAAGGGCTGGCTGTCGGTCGCACGCGATTAGTTTCCACCAGACAGAGTCGCCTAGGGAATGCGCGGGACCATCCGGCGAGGAGGTAAATAAAAGATAACGTGAATAGACACGTGTTGAAGAACTGAATATTGGCAGCTCAGTGAACTATTTAATTGCTTTTTCGACACTTGGGATTCAGCCTAAAGATTTTTTTCTATTGCATTTTTTTTTCAATTAATAACCACCTGCTTTGTAACATTTTGAACTGTTGCATTTGCTTTTGTTTATATCTATAAACGATTATAAAGTAGGGTAGGTACAAAAAAAATAAAAAAAAAATTACCTAAGCCAGTATTTTTTCTTCAATTTGTAAGACCTACAATTACAATATTTTAATTTTTCAATTTATTTGTGTTAGAGTTACTTACTTAATTTAGTACGCAATTTTATGTTCGACTTTGTTCCTAATAATGAATACTTGTTTTAACTTGTCCTAAAACACCTAGGTACCCACTCAAATATTTTGTCTTTCCATTTTCGTCGTCCAACCTTTTATTTAGTTTTTTATTTTTCCATAAAGCGCTACTTATTTCGACGTGCATTATAAAAGTTGTTTGACAAATATTATTTTCTTGGGCACTGGCGCGTGGAATTTGTACGAGAATATTCTAATATTAAAATTTGACTTTGAAATAATGAGTTTTTTATCAGTCATATATATTTGAACGAAACAAAGACTGTCCGCGAAACCGTAAAGTATCTAAAATTAAAAATCTAATTACCTAAAAGTAAAAAAATAATAGTTATGTAGTTGTACAAAGGTATATTTCAAAGAGATAGAAACTGATTTTATGAAACGTACAGTCGTCATCAAATATATCGGAGCGGCCACGGTAAAAAATCTGAACATGCACTTTATCGCCTTGCCAATAGAGGCGTTGTGTATTTGTGACCAACTTGGCCGCTCCGATATATCTGATGGCGACTGTACAAGCCGATGCTTAAACTGTCATTGCTTGAATATAGAGTAAGTATGATATATAAAAATGATGTTGTACAATTAATATCCGCTCTAAAATTTATATTATTAATAAAGTCAGACCAAGTTGCAATGTCTGGGGGCCTACCGCGAATTTCATAAACTGTACGCTTACCATTTATGACATTGACGTTTTCGAGAACGAGTATCGAGTCGAGTGTTCTATCTGTGCATCTTGCTTGTAACATATTAGTGTAACCGAGATGCACCGATAAAAAAATCGTTACTCGTTAACAAAAAATGACAATGTCAAACTCATGGTAGCCGTACGGATACATATAGATGAATTATCGAGAGCGTGGAATTGCATATGTAGTAGTATTGTTTGTTTACAGGCATTCTATATTTGAATCCGCACACAAAGAGGCACAACACGGTACAACCACTACATATGCAATTCCACGCTCTCGATAATTCAACTATACTTATTCGTGTAGAAATAACTCTTTTTTGGCACAGCAATTGCGATAGAGATTGAGACGGTCTTCGAAATTCGATGTTTGAAACCAGGGCCCATATTCGAGAAACGACAACTTTCGTCCAATGATGCTCCGTAAATACATTACAGCTATTATAACAACCGTGGACCATTCTTCGACACATAATCAACCCACACAACACAAATTTCAACGACTCGCATGATTCAGCGTCCAATTGGTTGGTTATCCAGTTCGTAATGTTCGTATCCAACCAATATTTAAAACATTTTCTATCATTAAAAATTTGATAACATTACTTGATTTATTTCAAAAGCAATTCAGCACATGATGTTTTGTCAAATCCGCGTCCAGTAATCAAGTTAACCATTCAAAACGTTAATGTTCCTAATAATGACCAGTTATAACGAATGAAATGCTCATATATTCGAAGATACTAAATTACGTCCGCTTCACGCCCTATAAGGGAAAACGTATAAAAATTGTCATCTCACATTTGTCTTCTGCATCGCTTTAAAAAGCAAACTTTATTTTCATCACATTAAAGTTGGATTTTCAATAATAGTAGTAAAGAGATAAGAGGTTTGGGACGTAACCAGAAGAATTGATGTCTTTCGTTTTATATTCAACTTTCTTACATAACCGTCAGGAACACGGTAAGCAATATTTCTGCCTAATGGGACATTTTTTATAAAAAAAACTAGCCGGAAATGTTCGCTTATTCAGCTAACGCTTCAGTCAATTTTCATATTATCATCGGGATTTTTTCACTTCGCAGGTATAACCGAGATTAGATTTATACCGAGAGGTAAAGATCTGCGGAATAAAATCGCAAAGATAACCACGGAGGTTACTGATATTATTAAAAACAATGTTTTTTTTTCATTCCGTAGAATATATTATATCCATAAACTATAGAGAGAAAAGTCTGTAGATTTCCGTTGGGTTCATTAAATGTTTGTGGATTATAACCTCGTATTTGTAATAAAATAAAAAAAAATCTATTAATCTATTTGTAATTAAATTAAAAAAAACCTCGTAAATAATTTGAAACCTTATTATTGACTACACTTCCGTTATTGAGGCGCTCGTTTATGGCTAAAAAAGCTTACTTTAACACTGCCAATAAAATATTTCCTGAAGCCAATATTTAAAAATCGGACGCATCCATAATTCCCGATGTTTTTCGTATTGACAATCCAGCACGCCAACAACTGGCTCGGAAATTGTCTAAAAAGGGAATGCAATTTATGCAATCGGAATGGACACTTTTTTAGAGCGGGAAGTCAATGCCTATCGTGGTCGCGCCACGGAAATCATATATTATTCACCATCAGCCTGTTACACTTAGGGTTACCACTGAGACGCCACTCGGAGTTATACTTAGGTTTTCTTTCAATGTCCTAATGTAGAATGTAGTAACATTCGGATATGTTACAAAATCTTACAATACAAGTGTTGTCGAAATACTTCTTAGAACTATGGGAGCTACATACTTGGCATCTATTGAAGTCACTAAAATACATCTGCATAAATAATTTGTACAAGCACTACGAGCAAACCAAAACTATCAGAACTAAAATCATTAGTTTACACATCAAACTGTTTGTATTGTAAATACCACAATACAAAGTCAATCAGTTAAATAAATTGAGTAAGCATTGCCACCTAATCAGCAATTAATTAGCTAGACTAGGAAATGATAGTATCTGTATTAAATAATAATAAGTTGCGGTAATCCAATTCTTCTCTGCTGTTCGTCATATGTTTTATAGTTGACTTTCTGGTTGTATAATCGAACAAGCGGAGCGTAAGGGAAGCGAGTTTTTACAAACAACTTCTGGCAGTTCTGGCTACTGGGACGTCTCGGCATTTCGATGGCTTTTTGACTTTGAGTGTTTATTCGAAGATAACTTGAGTAGTGTTTTCTTGATCTTTATTAAGTTGAGGTTGTAGCAGAGATACATATAACTTGAGAGTTCGTATATGAGCAGGATCGATCAAGGGGTTATGGAGCTAAAAGGTGCGAAAAAAATCATTACATGGATCTTGTTATACTGGTCATCTTGTTTGCTAGTAAATCGCGAGTTCTGGGTTCGAGGCGGACTACTAGTTATTTTAACAGGAGCAAAAAAATCGTTACATGAAATACCACTGGCAGGCTGCCAACCCTAGGCCAGTTCGCGTGCCCTATCAAATAGCAGCGAAGTGCAAGGGATTGAAAGAATCGTTTAAACGGGATGACGTATCGGCCGCGCCGCGCCGATTCTAACGCAAATGTTTTATTTTAATAGTACGGGCGGAGACCGTAAGACCGGCTACCTTACGTGGCATGGCACGTGTTCATTAAAAGTAATGCTGAGTTCAGAAAAAATTGTAAAAAAATTAGAATTGGCCGCAAGCACAAAAAAGTACCACTGCCAGTGAAAAAAATGGATGGCATTTACCTACGGCATTTGATATTAAGATGATACTTGTGCTAACAAATAGTAATTTGTATTTAGGTGCAGAAAAACCCAGTCTGCTGCATGGCCGGAAGTGCCCGGCAGACTGATTCAAAAGTGACGTAAATTTTGAGTAAAATTCGTTACTTTTAAACTAGTCTGCTTGCCTGTATTACTATTTATTGGCACAAGTATCATCTTAATATCAAATGCCGTAGGTAATACCATCCATTTTTTAAACCGGAAGTGGTACTTTTTTGTGATTTCGGTCAATTCTGTTATTTTTAAGTATTTTTTCGGAACTCAGCATCACTTTTATGATCATGTGCCATGGGGCTTATCTTTGTATCACGTAACGTAGCAGATCTTACGGTCTCCGCCCGTACTATAACGCAAATGTTTTATTTTCAGCTGCAGCCTTTGAGCGTACGTACCACCGCCCACTCTGTTAACTGCCCCTCGGTGAACCTTATGCCTATTGTAATAAGGTCCACCGATGTACAGTTAGAGTGTTGCTGTTTGTACACGGTGAAATGCGCTGTGTGATCCATAAATATTATATTTCTTTGCGTTTGTGCTTTGTAGCAGTGCAGTAGTGAAATGTTTCTACAGAGTATGAATATTGTTCAGAAATCGCCGCAGGAACAATTATTTTTATTTTTCAACCGACTTCAAGATTACGAAGGAGGAGGTTCTCAATTCATCGGAATCTTTTTTTTGCTATTTTTTTATGTATGATACTCATTAGTAAGTAAGTTTATTGACATCAAAAGGATTACAACTATGTATACATAATTTCTTAACTATAATACATAGGATGCACTGACCAAATATTTTTCGCTGGTGCTTAAAATAGGATAAACCTGTGCTATAAGTACCAGCTACCTTCCATTGACTAAACTTTAGACGTGAATACTTATGCAAAAATAATACAATTATACATACTGGATAAGTTGAGCTATTAAACTAACATACAAGAAAGAGAAAATATTTGTTACAATCGGTAAAAATTCGAAAAACTCCAATAAACGTGTGCGCGCACTCGAGTGTAAGTGTGTGTTGTGTTGTGTTGTGTTGTGTTGTGTTGTGTTGTGTTGTGTGTGTGTGCGTGTGTGTGAGTATACGTGTGCGTGTATGTATTAAAAGTACACTATAATTACAGATTATTCGAATCGTATATCGTATGTTCACCGATTATTCGAAGACGGCTGGATTCGATTTGGAAAATTCTTTTTCACCTCACTAGCTCGGAAAGCCCTTTTTGTTTGTTTAATATCTATTGTGAAAATCGCTTTTTATCCACATGTGTTGAAAGAGTTTTGACATAAGTGACAAGTGGCTTAAGTGACATTTGACAGCTAACAAAACGTAAAACGTTAAAAGTGCAGAATTTTTAACATCGCAATTAATGAATTGCATTGAGTAAAAACACTTAATACAGTGTTACAACTTTATTTTAATTCATAAATATCAGCATTCAACATTAATCTTCATTCTTTTTGTAAAAACGGATAAATTGTTCTGACAGCCGAATAAGTCTACGTACGAACAAAACGCATCTGACATTTAATAAAACCTTTTACGTCAAAACTTTTCAATTCATCCATCATATCAACGTTAAATATTCGCATGTTTTTCTAGGTTGTTTTGTTAAAAATTAGTGATTCGAGTGATGAAGAAGTATTAAACACCTGAGGAATTACGGGAAACCGAGCAAAATGCACCCTTTTTCTTATTTTCCTCGCTGTAGTGAGGTGAAAAGTTTTGTGTTATACACGGGTGAAAGTTATTTTACGTCTCGTGTATTAAAGCACTCGCTACGCTCAGGATTCTATTTTTGAACCACTCGCTTCGCTCGTGGTCAATAATAGAATCCTTTCGCTAGCTCGTGTTTCAAATAACACTCGCACGTAAAATACAACTTTCACCCCTTGTATAACAAATAACTATTTTTGTTTGAAAGAGTATAGGTACTTCACAGCTGGTCTTATTGTCACCAGATCCGGATTTGATGATGGCATCCTGGACAAATCGAGGGAACTCTTCAAGTAGGCCTATAGTGATATTTCAGTATTTTCTCTTGGATAAGCGGAGCCTAAGCCTCTTAGAAATCGGTTCTTTGTTTGTTTAAAATTCTGTGTTAATGACAATAAAAAAAAACATTTTTCGCCTAACGATTAAAGAATACTTTCAGTTGAGGCATTAAGTCTACCAATCATTTGAGGTTTAAATGAATACCCAATATTGAAACTGGAAATACCAAATGCCGTAGAGAAATTTTACCACAACTCCACTATATGTTTTTTTCTATCGAACTGTAATGCTGTATTAATGTTGTATATTTACATATCTGTTCTGTACATTTTATAAATAATTGTTAATTATTCTAAGCCAACTGTTGTTTTTAATTTTTAATTAAGTCATCTCGTAATTCTGATGTTTTCAAGCAAAAGGTCGGTTATCAATAAGGCTTTACTGCCATAATAATTCATATAGAAATAAATTCTATTAACAACGACAATGATGTACCGTCACCTCGGGGTACTTTGGCCAAATTCAGGATACTTTGGCCCATATAAAAATCACATATAGAAGGGTCTGATAAAAAAGATAAAAACGTTATCGGTTACTTTTGATCAACCTCATGGCAATGTACCATTAATTGAAATCTTTTATATAACCGGAACCCAGTAAATTCCAAAGGCCAAAGTTACCCTCCAGGGCTAAAGTACCCCGAGGTTACGGTACCTTTTT
The DNA here is from genome assembly GCA_911728535.1 of Pammene fasciana. Taxonomy (NCBI): domain Eukaryota; kingdom Metazoa; phylum Arthropoda; class Insecta; order Lepidoptera; family Tortricidae; genus Pammene; species Pammene fasciana. Next base: position 27,980,293 of record OU452273.1, on the reverse strand, counting down.
ACTTGAAAACGTCACAATTGTTTGTCGTAAATTATTAAGTAATTGGTGGCAACTGTATTGGTTTATGGTCTATGTAATTTTTTTGTAGCTCTAAAAACTATGTACCGTTTGTGCCCAAATAAACATTAAAACTGTATAATTAAAATTTTGATGCCATTAAAAAAAAGTATCGTTGGTCTTGTGTCGTAACTTCTAAAGTTCAAACACAGAACTCGCCTGTAAAAAAATAAAGTACAGTCACAAGCAATAGTATCTTCCTACATGAAGGCCGCAAAAATATGTGACACGCTCTTATTTGTAGGGCCATAAGAGCGTGTCACATATTTTTGCGCCCTTCGTGTAGGAAGATACTATTTCCGGTGACTGTATATATTCCAACAAGTTTGTTATGAATTCATGTAGGTTGAAAACATCTCGTTAGAGTCACTGGACTGATAGTAAAATTGTTCGCAGATGCGTTATAACTAGTTCTCGGAAAAAGGAAACGTATAAAAGAACCGGTAAATGATGATACACGGTGTTCCACGCAAGCCGAACCAATTTCGTCCAATCGTATATCGGAATTAACAAAGTTCTTCGAAATATAATAAATATTAACATATATTTTTTTTACTTTCCCAAAACAATTATATAGTTATAGCTATATGACTATACAGCGTGTATTTTTGATATTACCTCATACGCTACGCCAAGGGTAGTTAGTATAGACCCTAATAAACATACTTCCATATGTTTTATTAAAATTTTACGACTTTTATGTTTCCATATAAAATATTTCAGCACGCAACGTATCGCTACCTACATGATTACTGCCCTAAAATGGCACATTTGATAATGTGTCAAATAAGTGTATACGCAATACATTGCGTACCGAAGAAATTTAAAAAATCAATTGCTCTATGTGAACTAAGAGTTAACTCAATATTTATTACAATATCGATTTATAATTTCAAAACTTGCGTCTGGCTTCCATTTGAGGTAATAGCAAAAAAACACGCGGTATAAGTAAAGTCAGTTTGAAGGTCATCAGGTGTTGATCCTCTTAAGCCAGGTAACTACGTCGGATGTCAGAGCATCCAAATCCTAGGCTGGGCCTGGGTAGGAAAGAAGAGACCTAACCTATCATTGAGCCACCGTCGTAAATCATGATTTTCATATAATTTTAAACAAAAAAAGAACCGACTTCACTTAGGATCCGCTATTTCAAGAGGAAGTGGCCGAGTTGCTGTAAAAAATAGTGAAATCACTATAGGTGTGCCTATAATAGTTGAAGAGTTCCCTCGATTTCTCCAGGATCCCATCATCACCCTAACTTGGTGACAATGGAACCATCTAGGGGATAATACCCGTTCGATTAAAAAAAAATTTTGAAAATCGGTTCACGATTCACGGAGATAACGAGTAACATACATACAAAAAATAAATAATAATAATGATAAAAAAACAGTCGAATTGGGAACCTCCTCCTTTTTTGAAGTCGGTTAATAATATTTTCAACAGAAAAGAAGACTTGTTCAGATATGCCGAACTCAAAAACCAATATGATGCCAGAGTTGGTCGCGGTTCCTCACATTCAGCGGTTACTCTACGCGCATCCAATTTGTTTCTGATATCATTTTGATAACACAATTTTGGAATAAGCCCAGAAGGGACACCTACGTCACAGAAGTGGGATAATCAACATTGACACAAAGTCGGCAAACAGCATTAGCGTTGTATAGAGATTTACGACACGGGGCATTCCCTAACTTGTCCCTCGTAAATTATTTTATGCTCGGACAAGGATTTCGTTAGACGGAATACATTTTATTATTGGCGTGGGCTGAAAATACTTATTTCGGACAATGTTTTAAAAAGTTTTGTCTTTTTTGTGGAGTTTTATTATTTTCATGAGACTATTAAATTATGGTTTTTACTTAATTGAACGTTATATAATTGCTTTATTTTTCGCCTATGAGAAGAAAAAGAACCTAAATTTTAACCCTAATTAACCAAATGTTTAAATATTCGAATAAACAGCTTCCGATGACATTTTGCCGATATACATGATTACAACCTGGAAAAGGACGTTAAATAGTTTCATCCTCCAACCAACTCCCTAGACCTAGAGATTCTCTAGGAGTTTAGGAGAGAGATAAATGAAATAACTAGGAAGTTTAAAGTACAAATAGTACAGAACTCGCCTGTACGTACTGCAGAGGTTGGTTAGAAACCTCTACATTACTGATCGTTCTATATCAAAATATTCTATATTCAAACTAAAAGTATACACAATAGACAATCATAAATCCCAAGTAGTTGCCATCAAGACACCGCCCATGATGTCACGCGCGCTCGTTCCAATAAAAATCTAAATAAATACATGAAGACCTCAAGCTTTACCCCGGTGTTTTAATGAGCTACACCACCCCACAGTACTATGGGCGAGAGAGGGGTTCGACAGTTGGACGAATTCTAGGTACGCAAAGTCACGGCTGAAAGCTTATAAACTTGAGCTCCATACGTGGAATCGGCCCTTAGTCCTAGACCAACACTTAATCACACTTAACCCTGACTCTACCCGAGTTTTATTCGTCGTAAAGATTTTTACAGCTTCCGATCACCTTGTGTCGCTGGAAGCCATTCCCGATGGGCAATAAACCAGCCTTGACTAGTGATGTTCTGATAACGGGAACGTTCCCAAGGCGTAAATATTCCCGGGATTTTGCCGTTTTTGTATCTCTGCTGGCATGCTTTATCAGTCCTAAGAGTCTCATAAGTACTTTAGATAAGATAAGAGCAAAAACCTTCACAATACACATTCCCTTACAGAGATACTTGTATGGCATACCGTTTATTCTTTGATCTCGAGGATTTTCTCGGGTTTCCGACTGGACTCCTGAAAAACAAATGTTTCTGAGTATGTGTTTAAAGAATTCAAGGAATTTTGCCAAACACCAAATATTTATATGATATTATGCTATTACTGGTTTAGTTTCCTAGATTACTAGGAATAATGGTAAACATTGAGTTACATAAATATATATGTAACTATAAACATAAACAAAATGTGTTTAAAGAAATATGATTAGCTTCATAATAATCGAATCATGTCATCAACAATAAATAAAATTATTATCAACGTAAAAATATTTTCATTATTCCCTTATTTAGAGAATGTTTCTGGGAACATTTGAGAGGATTCTCAGCCCTATTAGTGTAGTTTTCAATGAAGGCCGTCAGAACAATAACGAGGGATCCCGGGTTCGGTTCCCGGTCGGACATCAGCGTGTTTTGATTGGAACGAAGCCTTTTTCGATTGCTGGATATTGTCACCACCATTGCGGGATTACGATCCTGAAATGAGAGGCCTTAAAAATTTTTTTAAGTACGAGTACACCAACATAACCTGATTGTAATCTGACAACCCTTTTCAGTATCAGTAGAAATAACTGGTAGGTACCTGGTAACGTTTACTGAACTAAGCCGTGGACAGAAGAATGAACGGACAGACGGATATGGCGAAACAATCAGGGTTCCTAGTTGACTACGAAACCCTAAATCTATCCTCATCTTATATTTTTCGAGCAATTCTACAAACGCAATAGGTTATTCACTGGAAAAACTATGTTATGGAAAGAACGATTTTTTTTTCCGTATTATGTTTTGTTGATGCTCAATCACACTGAAACATTATCTTATAAACAATCAAATATTTTTTTCACACATTTACCCAAAAAATCCGAGTTCCATCTCCCGGTGGGTGCGTTATACCGGAAAAATATATACATACATAAAAATAAATTTACAATAACACGGGGGACAAAATTACTCATTCATCGCCGTTAATGGCGAAAAAGCAAGTTAGGGGAGCAAATTCTAAATATTGCAATAATCAGTGGTCATTTCCCCTACGCCCAATATGCTACTTTGTTGTTATTACGCTTTTTGATTTATTACTTAGGGCCGAGTTACGAATATTAGATTTTTCTAATAATTGCCCCCGGCTCTATATCGAATTCGGGGGCCTATGATTAAATGCATAAATCTCGTTCGGTATTGTGTGAGTTTGATTTAAAAGGGCGGAGATTCGTATGACCAATAGGAGTAACAACTGTGAATAATATAGGTAAATGCGATTTTTTTGCAATGTAAGAACTTAATGTACGAGTATACATTTTTTGTTTAAATAAACAGTATTTTGCCTTAAAATAAACAATATAAATAAAAATTTAAGAAAACAGAGCAAAGCGGCTTGAAATGTGCTTGAAACATAAGAGTATGTAGCAGTGACGGCGCGTCCACAGAACACGATTCCCGTCGGCTTGCCTAATTTCAGGCGCCTGAGCATTCATCACCTACTTGACTAAGAAAAATGTTGACCCACCGCCACTGGATGTAGGTAACATTTACTTGTATATTTTCGCTCGTTAGAGTTACGCTCGTTATAGGTACTTCGTTTTTTTTCAGATTAGAAAAATCGTGCGATTGTCGTCATGCGATTTTTGGGAAAACGATTTTAAAATTTGCCATTTTGCATCGTATTGGGTTAAGCGTATCACTAATAGTGGAAAAAAGTAGTTTCATTTATATTTTGCCCAGATATATCTGAAAAAAATACAGCTAAAGTGTCGAAAACGACCGTTATTTTTCTAATCTGAAAAAAAACAAGGTATAGGTACTTTGCGTATACTTAATCTGCTGGAAGCTGAGCTTGTTCGGATTATCTATTCACTATTGTATTCAAAATCTCAAGCCGGGAAGGTGCCATAAAGAAGATTCAGAGCGCTAATTATTGCTAATGTATTAACAACTTTACGACTAGGACATTAGATGCAAAATAAACAGAGCAAGTTAAAGCATGCTTTGCGTGGGGCCAGCACGTGCCAGAAGGGCGCGTGCTATAACATCAGGTAAACGGTGCCGCTAGTTGAACATATTTTTCATTTACTGACTAGAGTCATAGAGTTAAAAATTCATTAACATTTTTAACAGTAATTAGTGCCTTGAACCTTTTTTTATGGCACCTTCCCGGTTTGAGGTTTTGAATACAATAGTGAATAGATAATCCGAACAAGCTCAACTTCCAGCCATTGACTTAGTATGTATTCTACTAGACAAGCTATCTAGAACAAAGTTTGTGCGCCACATTTGGCGGTTGACAGCTGTCATTGAATCAGAGATTAGCTTTAGCGAAGCAGACGTGACACTATTATGACAATATTCATATTCTGCCTAAACACATTTTGTAATGAAACGTGATTAAATAATTTTAAGAGAAACTGATTGTTTTTTATTTGTAATATTTATTTTCAATCTTATATCATGTGGTACTTTAGAAAAACACGACCAAGCGCTGTATTTCATTTTGAATGTAATTATTATTTAAGTATATGTACTTATAATATAATTACTTAACCCTTTATATTTACTTAAATTCATATAAATATTTAGTAGCTATAATGTGAGCGATATTTTGATTTTTAAGTTTTAAATTTAAATCATAAATTAGGTAGGTACCATTTTTATGTAATTAACTCTCGCTTCAAATTTCAGCAAAATCGCCCTTGTTATACAATAATCATAATATGTGTTACGAAATAAACATTAAAATGTACCTATCTGGATTTTTTTTGTAATACCACGTTAATATTTATATTGCAATATAAGAATCTAATAAATAATATAGGTACATCATAAGTGTAGGCATATGTGTTACTTCTGCGGCATTAATCTATGCCCCGAGGAACATTGGCAACATGGCGTCGCACCGCGAACAACAATTATTTTAATTTAGTGTTACATCAAACTTTGCGCTTATTTACCGATGGAATGTAATTCCGTGGCTTCTATTACTTTTATTAGAATTATTAGTGCAGTTTTATACTACGCACGAAGCCATTATTTTTAATATTATTATTTTTTAATTTTTGACGCTTGCGTGACATCATGTCTGTGGTCCAAGACAGAATGTCAGGCTGATCACTTAAAGTCGAGTAAATCACTTAAACTCATGGCTGAAAAAAATTGTATGGGATGTCATCTCCTGTTACTGAATGCTTACAGCAGAATAAGTATACCTAGCCCAGTCGTGGTTGGACTATACTTAATTACTATTGTTTAGAGACACCCCACATTAGCGTATTTTGAGCATCGGCGTCTAGTCAGGATGATGGCAAATGGCGTCGCGTCGCCATTGCGTCGAGGTGCATCAAGCAGCAGCCCATCATCATCATAGCTCTGATTAGACGCCGATGCTTGGAAGACGCTATAGTGTGTAGGCGGTCTTACTTCTTCTGTTCAGGTATGGGCTTTTCGAGTCCAGAAAAACAACGTAATTTCCAATAATAAACTTAGATTTTATTTTTACCGATATGCACAGGCAAGAATACAGATAGCAAGAGAACGACATATAAAGTGGCGCCATCTGTCAGCGGCTAGTGGTATAAATATAAATGTGGCCAATGTTACATTTTCTTCTTATTTTAACAACTTCAACAACGAATACGAACCACTAGGATACTCGGAGCAGCTTCAAAGCCAAGCATAACTAATCTTCACACAAAAAGGCTTCTAATAAAAATGCTCACTTTTATCATTAAAGTTTTCGCGCTGCATTTTAACGAGCATTTTAAATTTGTCCCCACATTAATTAACGAACTTTATGTATCGCATCATAAAAAGCGGGTCACGAGTACTGACATTAACTTACGAGTGTAATTGAGTTGTCCGAATCTCGTTTATTTCACGCACAGTGGGCGCCGATAAACAAGCACAAGAAACAAAAGTAAGTCATTCCCGGGAGCACCCAGGGCATCGGCTAGTGACTTTGGGCCAATCAAAACTTGGGCCCCGACACAGACTACCTCGACTACTCGACAGCACAAAAAAGACAATCGCAATCATTATTGACTGAGGAGTCGGGCGTAGCGAGGCGACGAACGAACGTCTCCGTTTTCACTGATACGACGATTTGGCAGATTCATGTCTGTGTATTGGTTGTTTGGTTGGTCAGTGTCGGTCTAGAGGTCGCATTTTTCATCCGATTTCGATGAAACTTGGCATGTACGTTCCTTGATTTAAATATTTGCCAAAAATTGTGGAGCCACTTTTTTGATTGGGGGGAAAATGAGGGGGAAAAGGGGGGAAGTTTGTTGTCGCATTATTGTAGTCTACGGTTCACAGAACCACTAGTCACTAAATCACATTTAGAATAGGACTGAGATAGCTATCAATATAATTTCGACGTAAGTGTAGAAAATCTGTCAAGTCAAATTATATTCTCATCACGGCTACATAATACTAATTAAGTACGGAAGCAGAACCGCTTATTCCAGATATGTCCACGTTTATATATGTGCCTACTCAGATAAATTCAGAATATTTAGGAAAATTAAGTTCTGGAGTGGACCGGCGCTATTTTTAACTTAGCAAACTAACTTTCTCAGTAGCAGTAGAAGAAACTATATTCATCCCTTTTTTTAGTGATACCGAAGTATTGGCGAACGAGGAAGGACAGTATGATTACCAGGGTTAGGAAATTGGGATGCTTTTATACCTAAAGTTAGCAAATTCCCGGAAAAAGTTAAGCAAGTATGGAGACGACTTCTTAAGAAAATGATTATAATTATTCACGTTCCGGGATTTCCGGGATTGTACAAAATGTCACAAGAATGTAATAACCTTGCAAAAATGTTAGCCAGCTAGTATACTATAAACTAGGAATCTAGGATTAGGGATATGAGGTGAGGGGATAACTGCAGTCAGAGGAATATCAGGACCGTTTTTAGGATCCATGTTTGCATTTGGTCATACTCGACGTAACCTCGCGTTAAACGCTTTTCATAATCCTGTGTCTATGTAGTCTGTGGGCCCTGACCTCCCAAGTGGCGATAGCTGATTTGTGCCCGTTTACCGAACTAACTCCAACTTACGATTAGTTCTTGTATTGTTTACTTGAACAACAAACGGTCAATTTGAGTTTGCCTGAGGCATTAACTGGTCCATGATTAATTTAATTCTGTCCGATTTAATCTTAATAGTACCCTTAACAATTGACAACCAAAATTTTAAATAATAGATTCCTCTGGAATAACTGTTTAACGTATTAGTGACAATACGTCTAAGTATTTATCTTACTGAAATATAAGTAATATTTAGGTACCATATTGGCAGAGTAGGTACAAACGAGTAGTCCAACTACAAACAAAAAAACTGTGCGGTCCGCGGGCAAAAACAACTGATGACGCGGGTTACGCGACTGAAATAGACATCATTAAACATGATAAAATAAGGGGTGCCACTGCGGTGCTACTGTTGCGCGAAACATGCTTGGTTTGGTTTGGTACAGCCCTGCGTCCGGAGTTTGAATTGCGAACGTCAATTTTTATTTGTTCGTAGATGGGTTACTGGTCTTAAAGACTACCTTCCTCATACCGTGATATTGGTAGCAAAAAAGTAGGACGTAGCTATGGTTGCCTGCTACCCTAGTGGTCTTATGCTTTAATTAGAAGAAGTATTTACTTTGTCGAGGACTTATAAGGGACCACAGCTTCCCCCGTTACGTAGTAAACACAATGCATACTTAATAATTATTATCGTAAGGAAACATAAATTAAGCTAACTACTTTTAAACTAAATATAAGTTATAACGGCATGCCTCCATCAACGACATTTTGCGGCGTGCCTTTACCAGCGCCGGAACCCCAGCCATACTAGAACCCAGAGGCCTAACTAGACTAGCTAGAGATGACGGTAAGCGCCCTGATGGCATGACCCTGGTTCCCTGGGAGCTGGGACGGCCTCATGCGTGGATACCTTTGCGCCGTCCCATCTCCCAAGAACCTCGCCCATGGCTGGAGCGGCTGCCGAAAAGACCGAGCGCCTCAAGCGGCGCAAATATGCAGCGATCGATTCTAGCTACATGTTTGTGCCGTTTGGGGTGGAGACCCTCGGACACTGGGGACCCGGAGCTCACGCGATCGTTAGGCAACTGGGGAAACGCCTCAAAGATGCTACGGGTGACCAGAGGGCTGGCGCTTTCCTTGCCCAGCGCATAGGAATCGCCATTCAGGGTGGCAACTCCGCCAGCCTTCTGGGCACCCTCCCGTCGGGCTCCGAACTTGAGCCAGTTTTTTATTAGGGTTCCGTAGCCAAATTGGCAAAAACGGAACCCTTATAGTTTCGCCATGTCCGTCCGTCCGTCCGTCCGTCCGTCCGCGGTCTAGCTCAGTGACCGTTAGCACTAGAAAGCTGAAATTTGGTTTGAATATGTGTATGGTGTATGAGATGAGGTTGTGTACTTTCCACTGGGTCTCGTAAATAATAAATGCACAACTTACAGTTCAGCGGTTTAATGTCCGAGTACACAAAGAAAACATACACACAGTCCAGAAGGCACAGAAGGGTAGAAAAGCACAGGCATAAGAAAGTCTTTAAGCGGAAGAAAGTACAGTTCAGAGATAGAAAAGGAAATATAAAAACAAGCAGTAAAAATAAGCACTAGCATTCGCGTAAGGTCAATTCGCTAAGCAAAGCAACATGCGTTCCGCGTCGTAACTGGGCAATGACTGTCAAATGACCTCCGATGCGCGGACGCTGCATCTAGCTACAAGATCAGTTCTAGGTAGCGCGGGGGCGAGGTCGATACGGCCGGTCTATCGATAAACTGGCGTATCGATATCGACAAGTTGGTTTGCATAAACATATGTTTACTAAAGTGACGTATTGTTGATATGTATAAAGTAATGTATATAATCGTGTATATAAGTATGTATATATGTAAAATGTGTATAAGTACCTACACCACCCCCCACCAGAGTCCCTCAGGGACGATAATAGTCTGGAAATCTGATAACGCGCCCTGAGCGGGTTGTTTTATTTTGAGGTAACTGAGGTTCCTCTGGTGTGGGATTGTCATTGACATGGTCTAGGGTAAAAGCTGGCTTGAGCCGATCTATAGATACTGTCACCTCTTTATTATTGAGAAGGATTTTAAAAACTTTGTCTTCTCTGGCGAGTACCTTGTGTGGCCCGGAGTAAGCTGGAGTTAGGGAACCTCTTATAGTGTCATCGCGCAGGAAGACATGACTACAGGTTTCCAGTTCCTTATGGATGAACACTCGGGGCTTACAATGACGTGAAGCAGGAACAGGCCGTAGTTTCTCCATGAAGCCTTTAAGTCTGGCGGAAAAGTCGGATATATCCGAAGTACCACCAGCACTTGACTCCCAGAACTCACCGGGGAGTCTCAAGGGCTCTCCGTAGACTAATTCGGCTGAAGATCCTTGCAGGTCTTCTTTAAAAGAGGTGCGTATTCCCAGCAGGACCCACGGTAACGACTCAGTCCATCTGTCATTTGCATGACAGACGATAGCCGCTTTTAGTTGGCGGTGAAACCGTTCAACTAAACCGTTGCAAGCTGGATGGTATGCTGTCGTCCTTTTATGCTCGAATCCGGCCATCCTAGCCAAGCATTGAAATAGGGCCGACTCAAACTGACGGCCACGGTCAGTTGTAATGCTTGTAGGACAGCCGAATCGAGCAATCCAGGTCGACAGCAGAGCTTTTGCAACGGTTTCTGCCGTGATATCTTCTATCGGTACTGCCTCTGGCCAGCGAGTAAATCGATCTACTGCTGTGAGGCAATACCGATAGCCTTGGGAAAGTGGGAGGGGCCCAACCAGATCTATATGGATCTGCTTAAAGCGAGCGCGCGGTAAATTGAATGTGCCCAGCGGGGAAGTCACGTGGCGGTTGACTTTAGCTCGCTGGCACGGTAAGCAGGAACGCGCCCACTCCCTGCAATCTTTTTTGACCCCTGGCCAGACAAATCGCTCGGAAATTAGTTTAGCCGAAGCGCTACACCCAGGGTGGCTTAAAGAATGCAGGCTATCAAAAACTTGCTTCCGCAGAAACCTGGGTACATAAGGCCTGGTAGCCAGTGTACTGACGTCGCAGTACAAAGGGGTTTGGCTTCCAGGAACATGAAGTTTCCGCAGCTGCAGTGATGAGCCGTTGTTCAGGAGCTGCTGAAGCTCTGGATCAGAGGCTTGGTGTTGGGCTATGACCTCGAGGTTGACTGGTGCTTCTAGTTCCTCAATTCGCGACAATGCATCTGCGACCACGTTGTCTTTGCCACTTATGTGGCGGATGTCCGTCGTGAATTGAGATATGAAGTCCAGGTGCCTATACTGCCTAGGCGAACAGTTACTCTTCCTTTCGTGGAAGGCGAAACTGATGGGCTTGTGGTCAGTATAGACGGTGAAATGGCGAGCCTCGAGCATATGCCTAAAGTGCTTTACAGCCTCATAAATGGCCAGCAACTCTCTGTCGTACGGCGAGTACTTCACTTGAGAGGGGCTGAGCTTTCTGGAAAAGAATGCCAGTGGCTCCCAAGCGTCATTTTTAAATTGCTGGAGTACTGCGCCGAGAGCCTTGTCGGAAGCATCCGTGACCACTGCTAGCTTTGCAGTGCAATCGGGATGCGCCAGCATGGCTGCGTTTGACAAGCTCTCCTTACATGCCTGAAAGGCTTTCAAGGCATCCCCTGAGAGGTTGACTGGGTGTGATCCTTTCACGGAACCTGTCAACAGGGCGTGCAGTGGGGCTTGTATCTCCGCTGCCCGAGGGAGGAACCTCCTATAGAAATTGATCATTCCTAGGAACCCTCGCAGCTGTTTGACGTTAGTCGGAGGTGGGAAGTCCATGACTGCCTGTACCTTTGACTCTAGAGGTCTGCAGCCGCTGCCTGAGATCTGGTATCCTAGGAATGTTACCTCTTGGGCTCCCAGGACACATTTTGATGTATTCACCAGCATGCCGTACTGCTTCAGCCTAGCAAAAATGACTCGCAGGTGCTCCTCGTGCTCCGCCTCGCTCCTGGAATAAATTAAAAAATCGTCCAAGTAGGCGTATACGAAATCTAGGCCCCTGGTAAGCTCGTCGACGAACCGCTGGAACGTTTGACCAGCATTTCGGAGGCCAAACGTCATAAACGGGAACTCATAGAGCCCGAAGGGGGTTGTAATAGCCGTTTTAGGGATGTCATCCGGACTGACAGGTATCTGATTGTAAGCCTTTTCCAAGTCCAGCGTACTAAAAACTTTACAACCGGCTATGTCATATGAAAAGTCATGGATGTGCTTAATCGGATACCTGTCAGGCACGGTGCGAGCGTTGAGACTGCGATAGTCTCCGCAGGGCCGCCATCCATTGCCTTTCTTCGGGGCCAGGTGTAGGGGCGACGACCACGAGCTCTCCGACGGCCTGGCTGTACCGGTGGCTAACATGATCCGGAACTCCTCCTGGGCGATTTTCAGTTTGTCCGGAGCTAGACGACGAGGTGGTAAAGAAACTGGAGGACCTGGTGTGGTGCGTATGTGGTGGACTGTGTTGTGAGGTATGTGTGTGTTATGCTTACCATCTGGTCGAGTTATTTCGGGAAATTCTTCAAGAATTTTGTGATACCGGGACTCGCCAGTTACGACTTTAACAGAAAACACATCTTTACAGTTGGCTGTAGTGCCGATGGCAGCTATTAAAGTTAACATATCAATCAAGCGTTTATTGGGACAATCTACTAACAGTTTATAGTAATTAATGAAGTCTACACCAATAATTGGCTTGTTAACATCAGCAACCACGAAGCGCCATACAAAATTTCTACGTAAGCCAAAGTCTAAACTTAAGGTTAAGTAGCCGTAGGTAGCAATGTCAGAACCGTTTGCAGCACACAGACTATACCCAGTCCTGGGACGACGATCACACAACGCCGACCGTGGATAGACGCAGAGGTCGCTTCCGGTATCGACTAAAAACTGCGTCTTTGAAGTGCGGTCGGTGACGAACAGGCGACCAGTAGACGTCGATGGGCAATCGTCAGTCGCCATTATCGACTGCCCCTTGCGTTTTCCGCCGGCTTGAAGTCGCATGGTCGAACGCACTTCCTGGCCTTGTCTCCAAACTTCCCGTGGTACCAGCAGAGTGGATATTTGCGGTAGTTCGACTGGGATCGTTGCCTGGATGCGTTACGCTTGGTTGAAGATGCGCGCGTCCTGGATCTGCTATTCCTGCCCGATGTAGAGACCTGGAACTGCTGGAACTGCCTCCGAAGCTCAGCGATTTCCCTGGCAAGGTCGCTGGGAACTGAACTTGCAGCTCCGGTACTCACGGCGGCGACCTTAGGCGAACTACATGCCAAGTCGTTGACACGGTCAGCTAGGTCGCAGGTGTCCTCCAGAGAAGCTGAAGCTGGCTGGCCCGCGAGCACCATCTGTACACCATGAGGAAGGCGGGTGGTCCAAATAGATTTGATAAAATCGTCTGGTACTGCTGGTCCTGCAAGATCCTTCAGGTGTCGGAAGAAATGTGACGGCTTGCGGTCTCCGAGCTCCTCATGCATCAGCAACTGCTTGGTCTTCCTCTCGTTCGAGATGCCCAGCCTCTTGATCAGCTCGGTTTTAAGCTTGTCATATTTCTGAGTGGCGGGAGGATTGATAATGAGATCCTTAACTTCGCGTGCGTACTGGTTGTCGAGGTGGGAGATCACATAGTTAAATTTCGTGACATCGCTGGTGATGCCAGAATTCTGGAATTGACCCTCGACTTGCCGGAACCAAATCTCCGGTTCTTCTGCCCAGAACGGTGGCACTTTCACGCCAACCTTAAAAATATTCGTCGTTTCTATCGACTCTATCGACTCTTTCTCCTCACTATTCGATGAAGCGCCTGGGCCGAGTGCATCTTTAAATTCCCCGTCCTTGCTCATGTTTGGGGTCACCATTATGGTGTATGAGATGAGGTTGTGTACTTTCCACTGGGTCTCGTAAATAATAAATGCACAACTTACAGTTCAGCGGTTTAATGTCCGAGTACACAAAGAAAACATACACACAGTCCAGAAGGCACAGAAGGGTAGAAAAGCACAGGCACAAGAAAGTCTTTAAGCGGAAGAAAGTACAGTTCAGAGATAGAAAAGGAAATATAAAAACAAGCAGTAAAAATAAGCACTAGCATTCGCGTAAGGTCAATTCGCTAAGCAAAGCAACATGCGTTCCGCGTCGTAACTGGGCAATGACTGTCAAATGACCTCCGATGCGCGGACGCTGCATCTAGCTACAAGACCAGTTCTAGGTAGCGCGGGGGCGAGGTCGATACGGCCGGTCTATCGATAAACTGGCGTATCGATATCGACAAGTTGGTTTGCATAAACATATGTTTACTAAAGTGACGTATTGTTGATATGTATAAAGTAATGTATATAATCGTGTATATAAGTGTGTATATATGTAAAATGTGTATAAGTACCTACATGTGCATTAACCAAGCCGACAAAACGGTAGAATAAAAACGCGAAAAATATATTTTGTTAGGGTACCTCCCGTACACGTGAAGTGGGGGGCGAAATTTTTTTTCGTTCCAACCCAGTTGTGTGGGGTATTGTTGGATAGGTCTTTCAAAAAGAACAAGGGTCTTTTAAAACAGTTTTTGGATAAAACTAATACTTTCGGAAATAATAGCTCCAAAAGTTTAAAACAGGGCGTCCCCCCCCCCCCCATCTAACTTTTGAATCATGGGTCCTAAAATTTTGAAAAAATTCATGAAACTGAGGCCTAATGAGTACCTTCAATGAAAAGTAAGTAAGTCTTTTATGTTTAATAATTATGTGTTATTTTAGTTTTAGTTTAGTTTTATTTTTAGAATTAACTATTTAGATTTATGTTAGTTTTAGTTACTTTTATTTGTTATCCTATTATAAATTGTCTTTTATGAATAAATGCCATTAAATCCTTATTCGTAGATACTCCAAGTTATAACAAACATTCTAAAACCATTTTTTGTTCAGCCAATTACTAACAAACTATCCATATAGCTTCAGGTTTGTATAAATTTAACAGCAGTGAAACAAGCCCTACTCGTATACATTTGAAACATCAAACTATTCGATTGACCAATTCTTTACGCGCGACAACATTTACTGTAACGACTAATGTGTCGTGAATTTCAGACTATTGATCAATTCATACAAAAGTTAGGTACCTAAAGGAAAAGTAATCCTATATTTGTGGGTATACGACCTATCTAAACTATCACATTTTGTTATTTTTACCGCCTTTGCAACCGCTTGATAATATTTCAAGTCATTCAGTTTTAGGGCTGTTTTGAATGGAACTAGGTATATGTATAGGGTCCCTATACATTAATTCGGTCATTAACTGGCAACGCTCATGTGACACCTTAAATTTTAAACCCAAAGGCACGATGCAGACATTTTCTACAATGGTCACGTACAATTTATGTCGACTCTAGTTTAATCAGTGACTAATAAGAAAAGTTAAACAAAGGAAGTAGGGGAGTCGCAAGTTGGGTAAATTCGCGTCGGTCTTAGGACACAAAAATAGTTAACAGAATTAAGCGGAGCGTGAGCGGAATGCGCGGGTCTAATGAAGCGAGCGAGCGCGACGTTAAAAAATAATATCGGCGATAGACGACCGTAATCCTGGCGGCTGAGACTAGTAAATTATAAAGAAAATAACAAAACAGGTGAAATGCTTTTTTTAAAGGAACTTGAGAAGAAAGGACCATAAGATGCTGCTGATTAGGGGACCAGGCGGCCCGCGGTAACTTCCTCTGTAGACCTATTAGTTTCTCAGGTCTCAAATACTGTTACACTATACTTAGTCCTACTATGAAACTAGGGATCAAATAAATACCGGTATTCTTTTCATACATATTCACTTTTCACGATATTCACTTTCGGTATCCCTATTGTTAATAAATATTATTGAATAATTTTCGTTTAATCTAATGAATCTAATGATGTATTACGTTTACATAAATTACATTTCGTAATATCACTTAAACATTGCGAAAGTTGGGCGCTAAGTATTTTGATTTTTACTAATACCGGTAACCCATGCAGGGATCTGCATTAAACTGATAAGGTTGGTAAAAAGATGCAAGGTGATTATCGACGAGGAGGAAGTACATTAATTATGGGACTAAATTAGTTTGCGAATTTATTAAATTTACCCGACCTATCACACAAAGAAACCTAGTCCGCATTTGATCATTATTATGTTGTCTTATAACATCACCTTAATTAAACTGTAGACTTATAATATGAAGTCGATGTAAAATAAAATATAACACTGTATTTATGATCGCCAATCTTTATTATGGCCCTTTCTCTCCTAGTAGTAAAGTCAGTTTAAAACCACTTTCCTCACTTTCCTGACTTTCTCTTCGAAACTGTCGACTAATTTTTACGCCAAAAGTGCTCATTTTTTAATGCACGAACTGCAAAACTCTGTTTGCTATATGTGCTTTTTGAAATTCGGATGCAGTAATCACCAGGAAGTGACACGTCAAAGTGATGTACAATCAAGCGTTGCATTCCGTTCTGAATTTGAATGTTGCCGCTAAAACGCGCGGCGCGCGCCAATAAATGCAATAAAAAATGAACAACTTTGTCGTTGAACTAAATAATTATTTTTCGTGCCCAAATGGACGATAGCTGATGTACAGGGGGGCAATTTTTGGCAACCGAACGCTCGAATTCAAAAAATTTAAGCTTGAAAATAATCGCACACAAAAGTTTGTCGCCAATTTTTTTGCATGGAATTATATGAAAAATAGATGACCATTTAGGTCATGATTTAAAATTCCCATGGCTCGTATTTTTAAAACATAATTTCATCGTTTTATTCGGAGTTTTAAATGCCACTTTCGAGTGCTCGAATCTCAAAAATCACCCCCCAGAATAGATCTACTGACGTACAGAAGTGTCACTGTCACTGTAACAGAACCTAAATATTTGCATAGGTATTAAATTCCTTCTGTACTAAACAGAGATTGGGACCATGGCTCCATATGAATTGGGAGCCCGTGACATTTTGCTTTTACTGAAACGTAATAGTCAAAGACATCTACGTGATCAGTACGGCTACCATGAGTTTGACGTTGACATTTTTCGTTAACGAGTAACGAATTTTCTATCTGTGCATCTCGTTTACACTAATATGTTACAAGCAAGATGCACAGATAGGACACTCGATACTCGTTCTCGAAAACGCCAATGTCATAACTCATGGTAAGCGTATAGTACTCAAATTTTCTGTCTCATTTTCACCTTACTCTCAGATAGGTGACTATAGTATAGAAAATCCCGTCTTACAGGCATTTAGCGAGTTCCAACAGTAATTCGTTTTTATGGTCAGTGCTGGCAATGAGCAAAGTTTGGGTTGCTACGTCAGATAGTATTGTTAACTTCAGATACAAAACAACGGCTTACTGTTTACATGTAAACTTCTAGCAGAGACTATAGAGATATAGACGACCACAGCCTAAGAACTTTTTGAAGCTCATATCGATTGCGCCATCTATGTCAAAGCTCTCTAAAGATACCAACTAGTAGCCACTAGTGTACTACTAGTACGCTATTTGTTACTAGGTGGAGTAGCTGTGCAAGTGACATTTCTCTTACAATATTCGGTATCTTTAGGGGGCTTTGACATAGATGGCGCAATCGACATGAGCTTCAAAAAGTTCTTAGGCTGTGGTCGTCTATATCTCTATAGTCTCTGCTTCTAGCGATAATGGAATAGTAGTAATATAAATTTAGTGTATTTCATTTGGGTATAAAAGACATGCATGACTGAATATTCGATACACCACGGGACTAGCCATGATGCCAGTGATTTTACCTTTTCTCTTATTCTGTCTGCAATGGCTGACAAGGCAAATTGACAGCACAAGTGAATGTAATTATAGAAGCAGAATTTGCCGGTCTGCTCGTAATTGGAACAGAATCGCTGCATTATCTAATTATTAAGTGCTGATTTGGAACTATAGAATCATTGTGTATGCTCTGTTTAGACACAGAATAAATTGCACTATACGTACAGTATGTTCTCAATACAACAATTTTCCTTCAGATATGGTTAAATGTGGGCTTCTCCTATATGAAAGTACAAAATTCGGCCTTGGATCTAGTACAAAATTACGGACCGCATGTATTGTGGACTTATAAAGGCGATGAAACTGCTTAGTACGTCACGGCTCGTTCCATAGCTAGGGATACACGCACAGATCTGCCCGCCGGATTTGTCTGGCGGATATTCAGGCGGACAGATACGTCCATGTATGGCGCGAATTGGACACGGATTCGTCTGCGGTTTAGCGAAAGCAATCCAGTACCAAAATTGCCGGGTCCGGCCCGATTCGGCACAAATTTTACCGGATCCGATACCGGATTGCAATCCTTACTGCGGACACACCTGAATAGCGCCATACATGGACGGATCAGTCCACCGGGCATATCTGCCGGACAAATCCGGTGGGCACAGATCTGTGCGTGTATCCGACCGTGGTTTTTACGAAGTTTCTAATGTCAAGATTTGTTTTTAATAGGCGTGAAGTAAAATGATTATTGGTAAATCCTTTAATGTTTATTGCTGATTCAACAGTTTGTGTTTGAGATCACTACTAGATTTTTTAACACCGTAGTGTACACCCCCAATCTTATTTAAGTTGCCATTCAATGTTCAACTCGATTTTATCCATGTAAGCAAAGAAATTTCACCAATCTCATGTCCATTGCTCTACCCTATTTAGTATTGTCTATGTAGTCGCCATCAAATATATCGGAGCGGCTCAAAAATATCTGAACATGCACTTTATTGCCTTGACAATAGAGACGTTGTTCAGATGACCTTGGCCGCCTATATCTGATGGCGACTGTACATGTCCACCCTACGGGTAAAATTGTCAGTAAGTACATATATATAAGCTAACTCCAGTTTTTTTTAAATCTTTTTAACCGATTATCGCCTTAAAACACTGAAAAACCCCTCATGCCGTTCCACATTACCGGCTGAACGCAGCTTAATGCCACCAGCGAAACGACACGTGTGCTTTAATAAAAACGTTTCTTTATAATTTCGTTCGTGTGAAAATTCCGAGTGTTTCCTGGGGAAGTGTGAAACTCTAGAACTCATGATAACACAATAAAGGGGATTTTATTTAAGAGGGTCGCGCTTTATGCGGTCGTCATTGTGCCGTATTCTAATTTTAAAATGTATAAACAATACATTAACAACACAATCTGTCTCAAACATAACTCCAACACTCAACCAATAATCAACCAATATTGAAGTTGTATTGTAGTTGCATCGCAGTAATTTTCAAATTGCAAGCAAATTCCGTCATTTTTGATTTAGACGTGTAGGCGTTAGCTGTATTGTGTCGTTATTGCATTGGGTTTGCATTGAAGTTGGATCGTGTATGTGCGTGTTTTAAAGTTAGAATACGGCCCCTGCTGGAAATAACGATGATGCGATAGTGTACCTGTTTGAATAAAGGAATACAGGTGCAAGTATGTATACGTAGAGGGTAATGTAATACTAAGTTTATAACTTAGTTTCAGTATACGAGTATCCCTAATTTTGTGTTACGTAACATTTTAATACAAAGAAAGTAAATGATACAATAGAGAAGATGCAGCTATAATATTTACCTTTTTTTGTAATTAAAACGTTGAAAAAACATAAAAAAAACATTGTGTGGTTTTATGAAACCACGATGCAAGTGAAACTTTACTATGTTAGCATGGCGCTTAGAAATTGGTGCCCAATTGGTACAGTGTTGGAATGACTAATAATCGAAATATGTTTCTAAAATTTAGAAAAAGTAATTCGTACCACGGGGTTTGAACCCTCGCCCATTCGATCGTAAGTCTCATGCCATACCACAGTGCCACCGCTGCAGTTACGCTAAGACGCGAAATATAGATTTGTATACTGCGGTTATCAGCGTTACAGCTTGTAACGCATGTCGCGCGGAAGACAGGCCTAAATTTTTGAGGCGATGGAATAAAAGTTTCACTTTAATAATAGCTATTGTAACGTTTTTACTTAAGTTTATAATAAATTCAAACAATAATTACGATTTGAAGTCATGTGAAACGGAACGTGTTTTAATCCACCAATCAGCGTCTGGTGACATCACTCCTGTTATGACAACTAATGTGGTTGGTCTAATTTGGTGTGATTGTGGCTGTCACTAGTTTTCTTCTATGGGATTTGGCTTAAAGTGCTAGATCTGGGTAAAAAAAACACAGAATTTGACACTACTGGCAGGTTTGACAGGGACGAACAGAGGAAGAACAAATATGGCAAGTGACGTCACAGGAACTGTAGAACCGTTTAGGCGCAAAAATGTTAATTGTCAGTTTGTAATGTAATATTTTGACTATAGATGACAGTATTTTCATTTTTTTATACACTCATGGATAGACAACGAGTGTATTAAATAATGTGCAATTCTTTCAAATGAAAGCATAAATGAAAATATTGCATCTTGCTTATTTAGCGTCTTGCACTATCACCAAAATTTTATTTATTTTACTTGAATAGAATTGCTCTGATTCAAATAGGTACACGTCTTGTCTTAAGTTGCATTATTTTTAGTCTCAATGCCAGGTGTTTACCGTCAGCAATAAATAAAAAATAATTTACAGTCATATTCTCTATCCTTACGCAAATAAAATTTAAAAAATCTCCCCAATTTTTTTATTTACAAATTAATAATTAAAAACGCAGGTGCTCAGGATTAAAAGCTTACCCAAGATCAATATTTCGACACGTCCATTTTAATTGAAAACAAACCGAAATTTAATTATCCCGCACAAACTTGGCAATTATGTGCGTATTCTAAAACAAACTAGTTCAAACCAGACCAATACCGCACGTTCGCGATTTTGAAAGCTAACAAACTAATTCCATAATAATTAGCGCATCGTTGATTAAATATCTTCAAAACTACGTTTACATTCTAGAATCTAGATTATAGGATTTGAGTGACGACGTAAGCTTTAGTTGTTAGCAGTTAGTACACAAAACTAAAATATTAAATTAAAATAATGCTAGTTGCAATATAAAGACTAAGAATAGGTACTTGTACTTACCTTTTCACCGCGTATTGCTCTACATTGCCAAGTCATGCTAGGTAGGGTTGCCAACGGCTTACTCAATAATATTAATCTTAAACCTCCTCCCTCCGTCTTATTTGAGAAAATATAGTTACCTACTGCATCTCTGTACTTTTCTGCACTCAAGAGAATGATGTAACAGAAAATAAGTCTGTTGACGGCATTACAGTTAATTTAAGTAAAAAACCTTCAATGAAATAGAATATAGTAACTACTCCCGCGTGTCGTAAACATGCAATGTCCATGGGCATGTAGTTATTCCTCTAAATATGTGCAGTCGCCATCAAATATATCGGAGCGCTATCGGAGCGATATCTGAATTATGCACTTTATCGCCTTGACAATAAAGATCATGTTCAGATGTTTGTGACCACCTTGGCTGCACCGCTACTCTGATGGCGAATGAGCATGAATATACGAGGAACGACACCGATACACCTTTGCTACGCTACCGTAGCATAAAGTGACGTCACTTGTAGCATATGTAAGGCCGCACACACAAAATCACGCGACCGGCCGCCGCTGCGAGCGCGTGTTTTCGTGTGTGCAGCCTAAAGTCATACTTCGCAAAAAATCTGAGCTTTTATTCTGTACATTTTATCAAGATTTGACGTGTTAACCAGGGATGTCACGAATGTCGTTTTTCTCACATTCGCGAATGCGAATGCGAATGTTAATATTCAGGATACGAATGTCCGAATGCGAAATATGCGAATGCGAATACGAATGTTACGAAGTGTATTCAAAAAAGTTAATCTCGCTCATAATTTTTATGCTTCCATAGTTCATAAATACACAACATGATATGTGATGGAGTCCTATATCAAAAGGAGACAAGTGATACCGTAGTATTCACTTCCTGTGTATGAGCAAGCAGGTGACTATCGGCCGGGTCAACGTGGTCAAAAAAGAATGCGTTCTGCCCACATTCGCATTCGGAAAATATTCGCATCATTTCATGCGAATGCGAATGTTGATACGAATGTCAAAAATGATGCGAATATTCGCATTATACGAATGCGAATGCGAATATTCGTGACATCCCTAGTGTTAACGCGAAAGTTATTACGTTACTTATCACTTTGAAGAATCAACTAAAAACCTCGGTATAACGTTACTAGCAAAACATAGTAATCGCAATGCATATCATTTATAACAGCATTATGTCATGCAGTATCATTGCGTAGCATGGAACACGGGAGCTCCGAAATGGCGTTAAGCTTAAATGCCGTCGCTAACTATCCCTATATTAAAACTAACGGTATGTAAGAGTTTTTACGAGGCTACAGCTGAACAGATGAACCCAGTTAAAGTATAACAGTATCTTGACTTGGAGCATGTATGACTTGAAAGTCTTCGTCGCTCTGTTAAAATAATATATAAGTACATATTTACTTTAAGTACCTACCAACAAAGCCGCAGATAATTTTTCAAGGCCTATGTGAGTGTTACAAGTTACAACCTGGGTAGAACTTGGTCATGAATTACTAGTAAGGTTGGGAGAAGGAAGAAATGAGGGAATGGTTGACCGAGTGAAGTTTAAAAGAGCGAGCGTGACGAGATTATTTTATGAATACAAGACTGGTATTAATTCCAGATATAGTGTAATTCACATTTCACATAATATACATGAGAGTACGAGATAAAAATCAATAACCATACTTCATATTCCATTGCCTGCACGCCTTGTTGAAGCGCGTGCAGCGCAATGTTTTGCAGCCAATTATTATTGCAAACTTAACGACAATATTTATATTATTTATTTATTAGATAAGGTTACAAAATGTAAATTATGAACATGTAACTTAATATTGTTCTAAATTTATAATTCTAAATTTACATTTCAATTACAACCACAATATTTCTCTTTTTGAAAACAATCTGGTGATTGCTTACGGTGTATTACTTGTAGGTCACACTGGACCGCGTAAACTCCAGAACGATAAATAATATCTAACTTCAAACAAATAGTTAATAGTTTATGTTTTTTTTTAGTTGAAATACTGAGTAGATTATTTATACTGCGGCTAAGCTTCGTCGGATAAGCGGCAAATTTACGATACGCTCTCATTTCCACGACAAACATGGCGGACAAGATTTTAATGATATGGACAATTTCGTGCATAATCTATGAATATACGGCTTATGTCCGTGAAAGTTTGCAGTCATTTTCAGGCACCGGATTATTTATGATTTTTTAGATTATCGTAGTGACCTGTAACTATGTCTCACTCATTCATTTTCACTGTCAAGTTGATGCAAACTTAGCGAAGACGAACTCTACAAACTTCGGTATGGATATTATGGTTGCCATTGTATCGTTTATCGTTTCATGCGTTACTCTCCCACGTACATACTTATTCAAAGTTGACGACCACGCCAACAGACTAAAAAACGCGATCGCGACCAATTCAATTAATAGTCAACATTAAAATATTGAAAGTGTTACGAGTATGTTATGTCGGTATTGGCTTTAATTTATTGAATCTAGATAAATATAATGCAAACAGACAACAAAATGATGAGGTCGAGGACAGAGCGAAATGGAGGAAGAAGTATACCTAGGAATGCCGACTTCATCGCCATATGGGATACATTGCTAGAAAGAGAAATAGGTACAATCAGCAGCAGACGTCACTAAGCGTACCTACACACTAGAATTCTCTTAACAATAAAGTTGTGCCAACATTTTAGACTCCATTAACTCTCAATAGTCCTTACACTATGGCGGGTGCTGTCCCTGCGTGCGTCCCATGACACGGGCAGGGGCAGTATCCGCTTAGTGTACCCCTTACTTTTCATTAAATTGTCGAAAGGGCCTCTACTCGTTGGCTTCGGCTCCGCATAAGTACGCCTCCCAAAGGTCCCGAACACATTGTTCCGTGGTCGGGAAAGTTGTGCCAATATTATTTTAAACACTTAACTCACTTAGCTATCTTTTTTTTTTTTTAAAGAGAAACTTAAGTGGTAGGTATACATCTTTTTTCGCCAAACTGAGGACAGTTTGTTGGCGAATAATGCGCTCTAAAATAAAAATATTTTTTTTGTGTTATACCTACTCATACATTATATAAACTTATTTAAGTAGGTACCTAAGTACTAAAAGTTGCTCCTGGCTGTACGAAAACAGACTGGTAACAGTGGTAACCCAACTTTTTTTTTTATTATCGATGTCAGCTGAAAAGTAGAATACTCGTAATAACAACAAGGAAACTTGGATGAATACGTGAACGTTCGATTGGTAGCCTATTGCGGCACACTCGTCTGTATTTTGGACGATAAAAGGGAAAAGGACCCTCGATAGACCCTTCCGCGTCTATCGAATGTCGACGCGATAGTTTTGTATGGAGGTCACTATTAACAGAGCATGCGATAAGCAGGAGGTGGGTTCATATGAAGTTAATTAATCGCCGAACATTAGCAGGATGCTTAAATGTAAGCATCCTGCAAGCAGCAAGCTAAGCGCTGTAAGCCTGGGGGTAAGAAGTCCGACTTTTTAATCCGGAGGTCACAGAAAGCATTTTCGATTTCCAAGGTTGTCGGGTACCGGACAGTGCAGACATCTGGTAGCCTGTTATTGCAGCGAAGCTAGCAGCGCCCACATGGGCAAATATTTTCCTGGCATTCGAGTTAATTATTATTTCGTCAGTCTAGCCTCTAGTGCTTAAACTCGATATTTACCAGTCGATTTTTATCGATGCGCAAATGTAGTTGTTAAGACACCTTCACAAAAATTTCTACAGAATTTTCTATATTTCCAGTATCTACTTTGTGTGATTGTAAGGATAACCCCCTCACGGAAGGGTGCCTAGTGAGTCTGCCAGCGCTTAATTGGATCCGACGAAGATTTCCCAAAGGCAACTGTCAGTTAGCACTCGCTCCGTACAAAACACAACCTGAACAATTATGCAGTTGAGATTTTAGTTAAAGGAGAAAATAATGTTGGAGACCTGCTAGCCTAATATGGTCGGGTTTTTATCGCCTTTCACATTCTAACAAGTATGTAAGTGCGAAAGTGATGGATGACGCGATAGGCAGTAAGATGACAACCATGGATAGCCTTCTGCTATGACACGATAATTTTATTAAAAATGAAGCAAAGATGAAGCCAGGAATGCCAAGGCATGGAATGCCAAGCATGCATGGGTCAAATGAAGCGGCAATAGTAAAAATCGTGTCGTATCAGGCTGTCAAAGGCAAAGGACAGACATCCATAGAAATTGCTTTAGTACTGATGATCGACCTGAATAGTTTTTATCAAAAATGACAACATTTTAGTTTCGCTCGGTCAAGTTCATTGAAAGTGGATATGGGTTTGAACGCAAAATAGATATGTTCACTCGGATAGTTCTGCATGTATTTTTGTGGATCAAAAATATGCCAGTTTACTGCTCCGAATTCGAATGATTTGAAATTGGCTGCATGGAGCGAAAGCTTGTTTAGTCATGCATTTTATTGTACACATTTTGAGTTTTGTTGGTAGGGAAACGTTATACGTTTCGCAGATCGTGAAACTCGAGCGAGACTTAAAAAACACGTCAAAGTCTATTACGCTGTTTTTAATCTCGCGCGGGATATGTCAAAGTAGGTAAAAACCCGTAAAGTATAATTGGTTCCAACTGTATTCTGTTTGTTGGCCATACACATTACAGTCAATTTGACATGTACATTTTTTTAAAGGTAGCAACGCCATCTGCTTGTTTATTTTTTCGTTTATCCTCTTACACAATACAAGTTTATACAAATGTATAGTTCATAATATATAAGTATAAGTACAGTCAGCAGCAGAAGTAGCTAAGCGGGTGAAGTGTTCAGAATTACCGTTACACACTCTTATTCTTAATAATAAAGACGTGTCAAGCGCAGTTTGAATACCTCATCACCCGCTTAGTTACTTCTGCTAGTGACTGTACAGTCGCCATTAGATATATCGGAGCGGTACTCGAAAATATCTGAACATGCAGTTTATCGTCTTGACAATAGAGGTATTGTTCAGATATTTGAGACCTCCTTGGCCGCTCCGATATATCTGATGGCGACTGTACATACCTGTGTACTGTAGGACTCGTAGAATAAAACGCACGTAGTCGACGATAAATATTTACTCTTCTTTTTCTCTTATCAAGGACGAACTTACAATACCACCAGCTCGGATGACTGCTAACACCAGACTGTCTTTTAAATGAACATCGTTCGACTGTCCCAGAATGCGGGAATTCTTAATTTAAAACTAGCATTGTGCCAGCCAGTGCACGAGAAGAAAGGTTGTAAAGGTAGTGAACCTTTACAGTACCTACAGTGTATATACCTACACACATGCACTCGAAAAATATTATCAGTTATCACATGTGTATTAAATATAGTAGGTAAACTATATAACTAAGCCACTGAACTGGTCACTGTTTGAGAGCTACAAAATAAAAGTACTAGTAGGAGTTAAATATACGCACGCGCCTGTTGCTCTGGGCACGCCGGAGTCCCGAAGGGGCTCATTAGGCGATTACAAGTCTAATGTTTTCGATTTTCTGAAAAAAGAAAGCTCGGTTATCTGCCCACGGACAATTTACTGAGGCTAGGGCGGGTAATAGTCGACGACCGTCAAAGGTTTTGAGGTTAAGTTTATTTATTATTTTAATCGAAATGTTTATTTTACGAAGGCACCTTAGTCAACTCCTCAAAGATGCTATCGGTGACCAGAGGGCTGGCGCTTTCCTTGCCAAGTGCATAAAAATTGCCATTCAGCTTGGCCGCCAGCCTTCTGGGCCCCCCTTTCCTCGGGCTCCGAACTTGAGCCAGGTTTTACTTGTAAATATGTCAGCATCATCATCATCTCAGCCATAAGACGTCCACTGCTGAACATAGGCCTCCCCTTTGGACCTCCATAAGTATCGGTCGGAAGCGACTTGCATCCAGCGTCTTCCGGCGACCTTTATAAGGTCGTCTGTCCATCTTGTGGGTGGACGTCCTACGCTGCGCTTGCTAGTCCGTGGTCTCCACTCGAGCACTTTTCGACCCCATCGGCCATGTAAATATGTAAATAAATAAAAATAAAAAAGCCTTTTATTTGCTAATATGTACAGATTTTTAATTAATGTATCAAGTTGTATAATTATGTATAATGAATGTTATTATGTGTGTTTTTAAAATAAATTAACATATCATATTAATTTTATTATTTATCTAGGACGGTTAGGTCCAGTGTACTAATCAATCAACATTACCAACAATTTGGTGCCGTGTTTTGAATATACACTTTATATTGTTTGCACTATGGTTAAGCTTAATTATCGAACGCATAAGGACCATCAGTCAAGTATAAACTGCCTTTTTAATACCTGTAACGCCATTTTACTCATTACCTCGAATCGATACTCGTCCAACCTTACCCCGTCTCTCGCGGCGGCTCGTTATGTCTTTCGAGGGGCGCGTTATATTTGAGCAGAAAAGAAATACCGAAAATTGGCCTAATCTACACCTCGCGCGATAATCTTCGCTCCGGCACGCAAATTTGCGAAGAAACGCTTTTTCTTCGCCGATCAACCTAATTTGAGACTTGAAAGGACGATGGCGATGAGTTTTAAGTGATTTTGCAATTGTGTGGTATAATATCTAACCTTAGCTATGATAACTATACCGCCGTGTATAACGCTAAGTTAATTTGGATAGGAAGTACTAAAATATAAGTATTACTCGCTTTATACATGGCCAAAGGCACGTATCCATAGGCTGGGTGGGCTGAGGGTAGCCCCAATTTCAAGAGCCGCAGATTCGATTTCATCATGGGCATTGGTTACCTTGGTCACTGTTCTGTCTGTGTTGGTACTTCAGTTTACATTATGATAAGTATGAACATTTGTAAAGGTATCTAGTTATAAAAGTCTCACCTTTTGTTACACTAGCTTTTTCTAAATACCTTTTATATATAATTTAAACTTTCGTGAGAAATTAGGATGTCTCCCGAAAGTTTTACACTATATTCATTTCATACGGCGCCGATAGTAGATAGATAGAGAGCCAGGGTGACGTGTCGCGGATCGGTTCGCCTAGCACAGTGCTTGAGGCTCCACGGAAAAAAAAGCTTCCGGGATATTCTCTATCCAAGACATTATTATTATCTTGGAAATATTTCCTCGTGACAAGTATTTATTTCCTTTACCAAAAATATGATTCTTCGCTTAATAAAACCACGTTTTCTTAAAATAGAAATACAAAAATGTATTCCGTGTGGAAACCTACTTAAGCTACCTGAAATATGTCGCGCGTAGTGACAAATTCAAGAGAGTACAGCCGTATGAAGTGAATATATCTTTCATATTTGTCCGTAAAAGGTCCGTAGGGCGTACGCCCTAGGCGCAACAATTGGATAACAACCGCCTGGCGACTCGCCAGTAGCATCGGATGAACCCGAGAACACTACGAACAACATTAATCGATCCAATGACCCAATGAAAACGACTTTTACACTAACGGTTGTAGATTTAAAGACTTTGGAGAGTGGAAAACTAGTTGTATATAAAGGAAGTTAGGGAATTAACTACTGTTCCAACTCGCGCCTAAGAAGCGCCGTTGAAAACGACGAAACGAAGGAACATCATACATACATTTTGATATTGGTAGTGGTACCAATGATTAATTATTACCAAATCATTTTGTATGTTTTATATTCCAATCCATATGTACAAATAATTATGACTCATAATTTATACGCCACTTGCACCAAACCGTGCTATATCGTCATCTTCATTCACCCATTCAGTGCTAATGACGACAAATTGTCGTCACGGCTCCAACCAGCTAAAGAACCAAAATGCTGCTTAATATATATATTTTCTTTTAAACAAAATATTGCCGTAAATGCAAAATACAAGATATTTGGCGCCCTTTATTATTTAGTTTGGTGGCAGCTATTCAGCATTATCTTAAAAGTGTAAATAAAATACTTTAGGAGCCTCAAGTGTAATAAAAATCCACTATCACCTTGCTGCAGCAAAATCAGTGCATTTTAAATTTGTGGGCAGTGTACTCTCGAGGAACAAAGTGCAATTCAATTAAAGGTTTTTATAATTAAATAGACCATTAGTGCTTTACAGTCCTACCGTACACACTCTGTATATTTTTATTTTATACAGGTTCATCAGCGTACATTTTTTGTTAAATTCGTGTCGGTCCTTTGAAACTTTTTATTTTTTTAAGCTTCCATAATTTTCTAACTATTATTTATATTCGATTTAACTATAAAATATTAATGGTAATACGAGTATTATATTGAAATTGAGCTGTTGTGATGATATATTCATTAATGTAGATTTTACTTTTTTCTTTATCTATACTTGCCTCTTTACTTACGTTTTGTGAATTATTTTATACTTACAGAATCTATGTTTTTGGAGTAAAATCACGCCACATGACGACCTTACCTCCTATAATATAACCAAACACTAAACCTGTTTCAACTAGGGCTTGCAATTTGGATATCCCGAATAGTAATTTGTATTATACTCAATATCAATATACATATACCTATCCAACTCAAAATCAATTAATAAGGATGTTAGAAATTTTTTCTTGTCTTCTAATAATCAAGAGTACGTATTGTAGAAGTTGTAAATGCACTGTTAAGAGAAAAATATAGTTAATTAGTTAAGTCAGTCCGAACCCTTACTGTAAACAAGTCATAAATGGCTTTAGCAGTTAAGTACATATGAAAATCTGTTTATTTGAATATTTTGAACATTAATAATAAAAAAAAGTATGGAATTACCCGGATATTAGCGATATTATCCGGATAATTGCAAGCCCTAGTTCCAACCAAATATTAAAAATAGTTCTTGACATTGGGGAACCAACCATTTCTCCATTGTATTAAGGGCCTCAAAAGTAAAAAAAAAATTAAGTGACATTTGTTTTCTTCATGTGTATGACACCGGTATTTCAAGTCAAGTCGACTGTACGTGTGGCCTGGAATAGTCGGTACGCGAAGAGAGCGTTTCCCTGTCCCACGATTGTAAAAAGAGATTTTTACGGTCCTCGGGGAGGCGAGGGGGGAGGTCGTATGTTCTTATTTGTGCCTGAACGTGACCGCAGCTTTGCATTTTACTTAAATGTGCTAGAATTTAATGAACATTTTAATTACTCAGAAAATAGTGCTCTTATTTTAAAGAGGGATTGTTGTCTTTAAATAATTTATCTGTTAACATGTTTTTCGTTCAGCTAGTTTAAGATTTTTTGTAATTATTAAGGCAGTACAACCTCCACCCGAGACTTCTTACACATAGGGGTCATGAAAGCTTTAATTTCTACAAAGGTCAAATTCCAAAAACTTTTAGCATTTGAAGATTATGCTGTGCTTCGTTTGTCACTCGTGTGCACCTAAAATTTTATACTCAAAATGCGACTAGGAGAAAAAGAGATCTGACTTAATTTCTGTAAGGTAACTAAATTAAATTCTTAGAAAGGGCATTTTTGCCTAGTTGATAACGATGAGGTACAGTACGTACACCTCAAGGCATGTATTCTAACTAAAATACGTTTAAAATATAGTATATACGAGTGACATCAAATCATAGCCAAAAAACGTTTAGATAGACAGTTAAACATAATAATATATTCTATCCGAGTTTGATAGGTACCTTGAAACAATTTAGTGTAAACGGCTAAATCAGATTTTGATTTTATATGATTTTAATGCAACTCTAATAATAACTCCAATATAGTATTGCATAATTGCATATGCCTTGGAGTTATAGTGGAATTAGATTATATTTTAAGTCATAGTAAACCCAGGCATCGTTTCCGTAATTTCAATAATTGTAATTAAAGCTATCAGCTCTCAAAAATAGTAAGCACATAGAAGTAAAATTATGGATAAGAATTTTTAAGCAAATCAAATTATTGATTGCATATAGTTGAGAAATTCGACCGGTACCGCCGTGACCGGGTGGTGTAGTGGTCAGCGCGTCAGCCGCGATAGCTGAAGACGCCAGTTCGAATCTGGCCTCGGACACCGGAGGACTTGGTCTCTTTTTCTTAAGTATATGACATCTACCTATTTCAGTTTATGGATAAGAACTTAAGAGTCGCCAGGACGCTCGCGTGAACTCGCGTCCCCATACAAACGTAGTTCAGCCCTCATTTTAAAACGACATGCTTTAGAACCACGAAATTTGGCATGGGCATTTTAGCATTACAGATCTATGTCGGTAATTCATTTTCGTTGCTAAAAATTGTAATACAAAGAAAATATAGCAAAAATAAGTTTCGTATATAAATCTGTATCTGGCTGTATTTTCTTTGTATTACAATTTTACGAAAATGAATTACCGACATAGATCTGTACTACTAGAATGCTCATGCCAAATTTCGTGGTTCTAAAGCATGTCGTTTTAAAATGAGAGCTAAACTACGTTTGTATGGGAACGCGAGCGTCCTGGCGACTCTTAGGGCCAGCTGCACCAACCACTTTTGACGGACTCATCAGCGTCAACCGGCAGATTACTATGAAAATTTCCATACAATAAAATTTAGCGTACGTTTTAACGGTGACAGATAGTTTGGTGCAACCGAGCCTTAACTATAACCAGTAAATGTAAACAAATCGAAATTGTTTATATTTTATTAAACGAAACTCAACAATAACTTCACAAATAAAGGACGATGCGTTGTTACTATTTAATGGAACATGCACCTTACAACTAAACCAAAAAGGTATTAATATTACACATCCTGAGTTCAATATCTAAAAATTAAATAAATTACTAAAGTAGATAAATAAATTAGTGCGGGTACAAAAGCGCTTAGCCATTTTTCGTCTTTAATAAAAATGGAAAGTCACAAGTGTACAAACTACGGTATCTACAGATGAGGAAGGAAGAGTTAATGTTGCCGGGGTTCACTTCCGTGCCCCCATATCCATTATTTAAGTAGCAAGGGTCGTTTCCACGAAAGAATCACGGGATCCACTTGAAAATCTATATGTAAAGAATTGACCTTACATTGATTACTGAATTGAAACTGCAGGAAACGATAAAGTATCAACTGAAGCCCAGCCTTAAGCAGCGGAGGCCTAGGTCACTTTTTCCTTTGTACATGACATCTAATATATGTTAATAATGATAAAGAATCATGTTAGATCATACAAACTTAAATTTATAACCTAAGTACCTATTGCAGTTGTTGATCTTGATTGAAATAGATGCGTTGGAAAATTTATCTTTAGACATCTAATTGTGATTGGTTTTTCATTGTAAAATATCCAAGATTCACTCGAAGAAACGACACTTAATCTAACCACGTATAAAAACCTACGTAATCAATAGAAATAAATTAGTTGAAAATGAAGCTGAAATGCATTCGTAGTTACAATAAGGTAAAAAATAGCTAACTAGCGAAAAGCTAGTCTAGGTTAGCGAGGACTCGTATCACATTGCGTACAGCGCAGATTAGACAAGGACAATCATATCGACACTTCCCACTATCGATCCTGCTCGCACTTAAAAAGAGACAGCATTAGATTAAACAAAAGTCTTAAAACAATTTTTAAGTAAGTACATCTAATTAGACTAGATAGCTCAGAATCAAATCTGAATTTCCCTTTGTTAACTTATTCTTGTAATTAAACTTTTGAATAAATTCATAAAGAATATTCATGACTTTTGAACAAAGAAAGCTGTAAAAACCAATTTCAATTACAATAATTGGAAGCGATAGTAGAAAATATGAAATCTGTACATGTAACGGTTAATTAACGGCAAGCATACGTTACGTATTTATTAAAGACCGTGTCATAATCATTAAAGAAGAGAAAATTAAGTAGAGTAGCGAGTAACAGATAAAAAGTCTATCAGAGGTTACCTTACATCTAAATTTACACCGTCGGTCGTTTCGATTTGTACATCTTACATTTAAACTATAAGCACGTGGCATATTTCGTAACATAAGCGTCCGACATACAACCAATTTGAATGCGTTACTTTTACAACGCGGCAAATGTTTTCTTTTCAAGTATTTACATGCTTAACCGACCGTTAGGAGATATTCTCTCGAACTATTGCCTCGGTTGAAATACAATGCTTTCAGCGATATCGCTCGACGTTACTGCTGACCGCCATACATTGGTTAAAACAAATGTATGTTTTGCTGCAAGCGTCGATCAATATCGCTCAGTGTTTTATCCATGATCCTCGGGAAAACTTCTCGAACGGCCAATTAGCTGTTTCGGTGACAGTTTACGAAATGTGTCACGTAGTCGCAATATGTTTATAATTTACAGTAAATTAACTTAAGGCTAGTCTATTCCTCGGTGCCCGTGATCCACTGCAGGTATTTGAAGGAGCGCGACTGCAGCGGGCTTGCGCGGGAGTCCTGGCCGTAGGTGCGGGGGTGGTGGTAGTTCGACTGCTCTCTGAAACGTACCAACATTATATATGAATAATTTCATCCGTCTATTTCTGGATTAAAATAAGTTCTACGCAATTAAAAATTTGATAGCAAGTAATTTGTTAATGCTTTAATAAATAAATCAGGATAGTTTTAATATAATATGAGAATTTATTAAATTGCCACTATTATCCTTATGGAATTGACACAGACGTACACAAGGAAACCGAGAACGACAAAGACAGCTGATATTGCTATCCTGCTGCCTCATGCTGTCTTGTTTGAAAACAGATTTTGGTAGTGTCACTCGCGTTATACTTGTCTCGGTTCAGGGGGCCGATTTTTGACAGCCGGACGATCGAATTCAAAAAAATCAAGCTCGAAAATAATCGCACACAAAAGTTTGTAGCCAATTTTTTCGGATGGAATTAATAGTTTAAATAATCATTATCTTAAATTTCTATCGCTTTTATTTTTAAAACATAATTTCATCGTTTTATTCAGTGTTTTAAATGCCACTTTCGAGTGCTCGAAACTCAAAAATCACCCCCCTGTTCGGGTAGAATTTGTCCGGAAAGGAGAGTGTCGTACAATAATGCGCTCCCATATAAGCGATGACATTTATTCCAGACAAACTCTAATGAATATTCGTTGTAATTTAATGCAATGAAAGTAGCCAAAATGAAAAAATATTTCAGACTTACCTAGGTTCGGCTGAGGCACGCGCGTGGTAAGCGGGCACACTGGGGTTGTGGTAGCCCTTCGAGTGGGGCGCGTTGGCTGGCGTCAGGGTCTGCCCCTGCACGGGATGGTGCTCTGACAGGATCGGCCCGCTGTAGTTATTCGGGTTGAACCGGTCCACCGACACGCCTCGCGGCCGTTCGGGCGCCGGCGCCTCCGCGCTCTTCACGTACGAACTCATTGGCCTGTTTCTACCCAAAGTGTTACTCTTCGCCCATTCCTGGGATTCAGAGACCAATTCCGATTCAAAACTCCTCTCGCGCCAAGACTGCGGCCGAAGGGTCTGGCTCCAGGACGGTGTAGGTGTATATTTCACGTTCGGGGTTGTTGGCTTTGCGTAGTTAGGCTCGGATTCCCACGGCGGATTCACTGAAGTTTGCTGCGTCTGGTATTGACTCTGAGACGTCTTCTCTGTAAATTCCCTGAGCTCTCTGCGCCACTGCGGCTCCACCGGCTCGGCCGGCTGTTCATTGGTATCATAATAATACTGTGGCGACGGATCCGGCTGAGCTTGGAACTTACTCTCGGCGGGTACGTAGTTAGACTCTGGAACGGTGATGTAACGTCTTTCATATTCGCTATAATAAGTTTTGCGACCGGGCTGTGGAGGAGGTTCTGCGACATTTACGTTTTTAACGAACGACTGATTCGGCGCCGGTGGCACGTAGGCTTTAGGAGGGGGTTTAGAGAACTTGGTTTTAGGCAATGTCGGTGTCCAACCCGGGTGTGTGTTGGGGCTAAATGTACTTGTGGCAGGTGGTGGCTGAGGCACATCTGTTCTTGGCTGGTAAAAGCTTGCCGTAGCAGGAGCTACATAGTGAGGGTCTTGTTCCCATGGGGGAGGAACATAAGAAGAAGAATATTGCTGTGAAGACTTCTGGTAGCTTTGTGTATCATGGGAAGAATATGATTGGTTGGATTGAACATTAATTGAAGGGATAGTGTCAACAGAACCCAGGTTGCTGTTACCCCAGCTTGAGGGCTGAGGTGTGTAAGACGGATAATTGTTCTGTTGGTAGGAGTTTGACACTTTGGAGTAGTCTTGTGTACTTTGAGTGTATGAGGGTTGGTATTGTGGCTGAGGCTGGGGCTGAGTTGGCTGCTGGTTCCACAGTTGACTGGCGGGAGGGGCGGTGGTGGGCGTCACATTATTATAGAGAACATTCTCACTTCTGTTTTGCTGATACCACTGGGAATTGGAGATGGTACTTGGCTTAACATTGCTGACATTGACAACCTCAGACTGGGGTTCTTGAGACCACTTTTGTTGTTGTTCATAAGATTGGTTGGTATATTGATTGCTATAGTTATTTTGGTATACTTCTGAACCTGGCATCTGGCGTTCTGTGCTTAACCTCTCTAATAACAAGCTGTGTCGCCTCTCTGTCTTTGGTGGTTCAGGTGTGTAGACAGGTTGGTAAGGCTTTGATGGCGAAATGGAAACTCTCTCACGATTGGGCGCAAAGTACGTTCTCATTGTTGGAGGTCCCGATTGGGTAATTTCTTCATAAGCTTTATCCAACGTCTTGGTTGTGCGATTGACAGTAACAATATTTTCAACCCTGTTATATTCTGTTTGGGTACTTAATGAACCCGCAGGTGCTGTCGTATTTCTGATAATTTCTGTATTCTCCGTGTGAGTTCTAGACACAGTTTGACCCTCCCCTATTGGTTTAATTTCTACATCTTCCACCTTTTCAAGCGGGATCGATGGTTCTCTTAATGGTACTTTTGGCTCTGGTTGTGGTGCTGCTTGTGCTGGTTTTTCAGGTTTTTCTTCTTTGGGTTCTGGCTTTTCTTCTTTCGGTTCCGGTTTAGGCTCCGGTTTAGGTTCTCGTTTTTCAACAGGAACTGGTTTAGGCGGCTCCTCTGGTTCTGATTCGATTTCTTCTTCTGTATATTCAGATTCTTCATCTTGTTCTTTCGGTTTAGATTCTGGTACTGGATCAGGCTTTGGTTCCGGTTTTTTCGCACTTGCTTTAACCTCTTCCTCGGCTTCTTCATATTCTTCCTCTTCTTCTACATCTTCTTCCTCTTCCTGCTTCTGTGTAACTTCAGGTTGTTTAGTTCCTACGGGTTCTGGTTTTTTGACTACAACAACTTCTTCTTCCTCCTCCTCCTCTTCCTCTTCCTCTTCTTTTTGTTCCTGTTTAGGCTCAGGTTTTTTCTCAGGTACTGTAGCAGGTTTCTGAACAACAGAAACTTTTTGTTCTTCTTCTGCTTCTTCTACTTCTTCTTCTTCTTCTTCCTCTTCTTCTTGTTTTGGTTCTGCTTGTTTCACTTCAACTTTCTCAGCTGCCTTTACGACCACTTTAGTCTCTTTAGCTGGTTCAACCAATTCTTCCTCCTCTTCCTCTTCTTCCTCTTCTTCTTGGTCATTAGATTTTATTTCTACTACTTTTTTAGAGGTCGTGGTTACCGTGCTTTCAGTTTTATTTACAGTAAGTTCTTTGTGGCCATTTTCTTTAACAACCACAGGTTGTGCCTCCTCTATTACCTCTTCTTCAGCTTCTCCTTCTGCTTCTTCTTCAACCTCTTCCTCAGAAAGTTCTTCTTTAGGAATTATTCTAGTTTCCGTTTTAGTTTTGATTGAAGTTTTGCCATCAGTGGTAGTTTTGGTAATTGTCTTGGTCACTTCCTCTGTTGAACCATCTGGTAAACTTTTTTTCATGACCTCAACTTTTGTTTCGACTTTTGTGCCAGATTTTTTAGCTGGCACCTTAACCACCATCTCCGCATCAGCATCGCCGTTTTGGTTCTCATCTTTGTTTTTGACATCTGTTATAGTCTCTTCGACTTTTCTTTCCTTTTTAACTTGCTTTTTAACCACTTTCACGGTTTTCTGAAACATAATAATAAGTATGAAGTTACTTCAGTATGAATATAACATTAAAAAAGCAAGTATGTTTTGTTAAATAATCAAATATTATGTTAAAATACATTATCAAGCTTTATAGCTTCGATTTTATGTGTAATGTAATATTAAGATTATTTTTTACTAAGATAAAAATAGTAGTAAATGCTAAAGGCGATTTAGTTCATTTAATAAGAAAATGTTGTATTATATTATTTTGATAAAGGAAAGTAAACAACTTGAACTCACTATGTTCTTTAACGAAAAGCTTAATTGTAACAACACGTTGTTAATACTTCTATAAATCTTTAACATTGTATACTAAATACGCATAACAGATAAGATAAACACATAAATATATATAAATGTAATATTTATACAGTAATTTTACATCAACCTGATCATCGCTGATGTCCGACAGATCTTCAGCAGTTTTACTTTCTAATGGGCCGTGTACCTTTATATTCACATCATTATCTGGTACTTCCGCTTCGAAATTAGATTTGTTATTTTCATCCATATCAACAACAGTAGTGTCTATTGTTTTTGCTTGCAAAGTGCCCTCATTTGGTAATGTTAGCGGACTGTTTGTGTTTATATTATTATTGAATGATATTGGTTCGATACTTAATTCTGTTATGTTACTAATATCAGAAAATACGGGTATTTGGCATTCATTATTATTATTATTATTTGAGGGTGATTTTGTATCTTCACGATTGCCATATGTGATATTGGAATTGGAATCCAGTGAATTCGTCGCATCAGTTTTTAATTGTTCTTTTGGGCATTTTAATTGAACAGTTTGTTGAGCATCAATTTGTAACTCTTTATTCTCTTGAGTCTGATAAGTCTGATTTGGTGTCGTTGTTAAATATTCTGCCTCATAACACATTTCTGGCAAAGCTGGCGCCGTATATCCGTCACTACCATAGCTTGTCCTCGCGGTGCTATTATTTGGTGAATAACCATATTCAAACATCGATGCAGGTCTGTTGTTGTATGTGTTTGTTTGGGGAAGCTGCGGCGCAGTTTTGTTTATGTTATTCTGAACTTGTTCAATGCGCGCTTGGGGCATAAGTTGAGGGTTCATGAACTGCGGCGCCTGCGGTGCTTTCTGAGATTCACGGCTCGGATTGCTTCTCGATCTAAGTAACGACTTAGGGTTGGCCGGCAACGTAAAACCGGGTGGTAAGACTTGCACTGGCAAGCAACTGAAATTAGGTACAGCCACTGGAGTGGACGGAGTCGGTGGTGACTGGATCTGATTCACCGGCACTTCAGGGACACCTTGGTTCATGGCATTCCTCATTAACCTCTGCGCCATGCGCTCGGATTTGATCTGTGATAGGTCCAGCCCTCCCGGGAGGTAAGAGAATGGCTTCCTTTCCCGGCTCATAGCGCCGTGCAATGCTGACGGCGGATTCATATCGCTGAAATAAGTTTATCCATATTACAATCGAATTTACGTTTATTGCACAGTTTATGGCCAGTATAAATATTCCAGTAAAAATGCCCGAGGCATCGAACGGACGTATACAATGGCATCGATTTGGCAATTTGACAAAACAGTAGAAAATAGATATGAGTTACTCACGAGGTCCGATGTTAACCGCACGATATTATATTTACTTCCTGTGTGCAGGGGGCGGGCGTTATTCCCGCGGCTCACTTGTGACACTGGGGCACTTGTATCGCTTTTCACATGGTCGGTTTATGTGACAGGTCACGTATATTCGAGGCGGAACAGGGAACATGCAGATATGAATGCGGTGAGCGGTTAATTTTAGCGCGGAGTTGTAAACGGGCCGGTACGTTTGAATCCGGGAGGCGCGAGGCGGCGCGTGCGCCGATGGCCGCCTACTGCCGTCTGTGCGGACCCGCCATGTATTTTGGTCGCGGCCCCAATATTAACGGTCGCCTCGTCTACAATTTGTCTTGAGCGAATCGTCACAACAACGACCGATACTTCCGACTTCGCGATTACTGTTTATGCATTTCTGCAGCTCCATTCATACCCGTTCCATCTATCACCTTATCGGCCGTTCAGTCACAATAAAAGTGAGAACATGTGCCCTGCGCGCAAGTTATTTTCGTGCACATTCGGTCTTTAGAAGGTTGGACGTGTTAGTTGCGACTTAAACAGCTGTCGTTTCTGTGTTTTAATTAATTGTCATCACTAAACATCAGACGTTTTTGATATGTCACGATTAAAATATTAACATGTAGATGCAGTTATTTAACCAGCGGCTTAAGCTTATCAAGGTCGTCGAACTCGGCGTTAAACTTTCATAGGTTGAAGACTAAAAGAGACTTTTTAATGTTGCTATTAATCTAGAGTTGAATCGGGAGGTTCAACCACCTTTTTGATGAAGAAATTAGTTGATCGGTAATGGTCGAGCTAACTCTTTATTTAAGCGAGAGCGAGATTTAGTGCGAACAGCGGCGAACTGTTACTCTTGGCTCTTCACCAAACATCTGATTCGATGTTTCCTAGATTCATTGCACATTTAATGTTTGCATTAAAGGCTATTCAGTCTCCACGAGTGTCAGGTTAC
This sequence comes from Pammene fasciana, assembly GCA_911728535.1. Lineage (NCBI taxonomy): Eukaryota > Metazoa > Arthropoda > Insecta > Lepidoptera > Tortricidae > Pammene > Pammene fasciana. Next base: position 27,940,797 of record OU452273.1, on the reverse strand, counting down.
GATTATTTACTACAAAATGTACATACTTTTTTTTTTAATGCGGCGAGAACGTTTTCAAGTAAATAACAATTTTATGTGAATGTTGTGAATCATTGCTGAAAAAGTAATTATGTTTTACTAGTTCAGCAGAATATACATGTATTTTAAAACATTGTTTTCAATTTTCAGTATTTTTTATATTTACCTACAGAAATCACACGAGGTGCCCAAATACACAAGTCATAGAGTGATAAAAAGGAAGAATCGATAGACAATGATCGAAATAAAATACAATGGACAATATATGAACCGAGTAAAATATTATATTACAGTCGTATATTATTCTAGTTTGTGTTTGCAATCGGGAAATTCTTTTTTTGAACAGAATTTCAGTACTTAATCTTTGAATCGCGTAGCTGCAAAGTTCTGTATTAAGTATGTAAATACCCTAAAAATAGCTTACTCAATTTTCCTTCTTTTTAAATATATTTTTAAAAGTGTAATCCAGTGATTTGCAATTTGATCTGCCCCATATATCATATACAATTAATATTTATTATTATTTTTAATGTAATGTTGGGTTTTGTATTGAAGTAATATTCATCCACAGATTTTGTGTCACCTGTAAAGGCGACGTTGTTCTCATAAAGCATTTGTTGAAAGTTTCGTTTTCTTTCTCATGTTTTAATGAAAGAAACTCCGAGCCCTTTGAACTTTCTCCAAATTAAAAATTAACAAAATATATAAATGGGGACATCTGACTTGGAAACATTCATATTTGCGGAGAATAAAGATGTTTTTAACCATTACATTAAGTAGGTTTTGTGCAAACAGATATTGACTTTCTTTCTATTAGCAATAAACGTGATTGACCCTTTTATTTTATAGTTTTAAGTGTTTTACCTATTTATAAGTACATATTAGATTTTTACGGGTTAAGTACCCGCGGTTAATGCAAATTTTAAACCTTTTATGTTTATGTTACTTACTTATTTATTTAATACATCCATTATCCATTCTGGGCGCGTCACTCTAATACTTAGCTAGACGAAATGGCTTAGATATGCATCACACAAACACACACATTGGCAACTACCCCTACAGATACGTTTACCAATACCAATGTAGTGCAGTAATAGTTATACGCGGAAAAAGAATGCGCGTTATTAAATTAGCAATTTCAGGATTATCTAAAGGCACGCTGTGAAAAACATACAACTTACAAATTGATGTAAATTCTAAGGCTCTTTTTGACTGGAAAGCGAAACTATAAAATACCGGTGTCGTTAGTTATCACAACCTTAGTGCGAAGAACGCTTGTGTCATTTACTTACAGACTCAGAGGCGGCGCAACCAGCGTTGCGTCAAAGTTTCTAGGGATTTAAACAGCTTTCACTGTTCGCATAGGCCATGGCCTATGCCATAGGGCATGCCATTGCCATAAACGCAGCGCCGAACGCTCGGCCAGTCGGCGCTATGCGAGCGACCATTCAGTTTGCATCCTCAGTTATGTGTTATGAACTTATGAAGTAAATAGGCAACTACGTAAAGAGAGACCTAAGCCCTCGTACGGGTACACTTACAACGAAAATGGCCAGCTCTATTGCAACATGTGAGCCGAATTTGGTCTTAAATATACCCTTTTGCGGCCTAGCCAGCCATCATAGTCAACCTCTATAAGGTTTGCATTAGGCCGTCACCGAAATCGATGAGGAGTAGGTACTATATATGTGTTATGGCAAAGTTACCTACGCATTCACAAGGTCATAGTTACCTTCATGGTTTCATGCTTGAGTATAAGTAGGTACATTGATTTCTTCCTGACGAATACGTTGCAAAACTTTTTAGACATAAGGCGGTCAAACTGTTAAATTATATTTTGGTCCGAAAATTCACCTCACTCGCACTAGGGCAACCAATTACTTCACGTCAAAAATTCGATTACTTATATTTATTTTATTTTCATAAAACTTAATTCGTTTAATACCTATCTCTATTCCTCTTGCATTAATAAGGTAACAGAAGCGAAGATGAATTTCGAAAAACTTTGCAGTAGGTATAAGGGATGGGCTCGTCGTATTTAATTATTTACAAGATCTCTCAGAGTGGCCTACAAAGATCGGATTAGTCGCCATTTTGATTTTGTCCTTTGATGGTGGGAATTAAGGACAGTTTAGTATAGTGTTCTTTAAGAGGTTTCACGCTTTTCAAGTTGTTTACTTCCTTCTGACGACGCCCTTGAGTAAAATTTTTACGAAGTGCACGAGAAAAAATATTATTAAAAAATTATGGAAACTTTACACATTATACAAGTAGTTATAGGTAATTGGAAAAAAATGTACTTGAAATATGGCGGTCATTGCATAAACTAAAGTTTCTAATTTTTTATAGTAGTTAATGTTTCATTAATTAATCAAAACATGATATACGCAACTTCACAGTGTTTACGAGATCCATTGCATAGCTATTATTATATCTGAAACAATAACTATACAAAATAAACCCTATACCCCAATCGCGTGCAGAATTTATACACATTGATTTTGACCAGGTTCGATTCCCGGTTATGTATGAGAGTTAATAAAAAAGTTTGAATGTAATTATTATTAAATCTAAAATCGACGTCATGGTTCCTAAGAACAGATCTCGCTATCTCTCATAGTTTCCGACTTCTCCATACTGACCCATTTGGATTGCACACCCGGTATACTCGTAGCTACATAAATCAAATTAAACCCCGTGTCAATTTTATACTTACAGTGACTTCCGTCGTCGCGGAATCTCCGTTAGTCGCCATCCTGTTGACAAATAAATATGTTTCAATAAATAATATATAATACAATTTTTTTTATTATAAAACATTATGTTAAGCAAAATGACAAGGAATAAACAATGACGGAAGTTTAACGGTCACATACAATGTGAAATATAAATACATACTATACCATGTTTGTTGTCTAAGCATGTCATAATACTGAGAAAAGCTATGCCGCAAAGCTTATAAGCGTTACGGTATTTATAAGCACAGAACAACGGCAGAATGAAAATGCATCAAGAATGTTTCCATACCCAAATCGATAACTGCAGGCAATATATTGTTAATATACTTATTCTATTTTGATACGTTACGCGGGTATGTGGTAAAGTTCGTTCGCCCCTCGGTACGATAGGTTTATTCTCATAGAAAAAGTTTTATTACCTAATCGCATTACGTTATCTAGTTTGTTTGAACAGATGGTAGTAAAAAGAAATGGAAGATACATCGATTTAATCAGTTACCTAAGTATGAAATGTGTAAGAGGATGCTAAATAAAATAATGCGGTCTCGTCTATGAAAACGTTGGCATTATCAACTAATTAAACTGGTACTTCTACACGACACCGTGACCGCATTAACTTATCGGACTAGTTTTTCAATGCAAAAAAAGTTATTGGGCCAATTTGGAAAAAATATCATGCCTGCCACATAACTCACATAAATACTGCGCTGTTCTGGCAACAAAATAGTGGTGGCTGTTTCTGACGATGTTAGAGTCCAATGTTAAAGCGCTGGATCACATGGACCAGATTAATAAATGAATGGGCACTTAAAAAATGTGCATATATTTAGTTACTAGGTACTTTTATTTTAGCTGTAACATGAGTGGCTTTGCTTTTCAGTGTCAATCTAGTTTAAGTTCTTTTTGTATGGCCTAATTATGGGTACTGACTGCAAATAAAAACTTTTTTTTATATATAAAATAAGCTACAAACATAAATCCTGTACCAAACCCAGGAATAGATCGAAAAAATCTAGATCAATGATCGGCCAGATCGAACGCCCAAGCAGATCCCACATGTCAGGAGCATTAGGCAGCGGTCCAGCAACGAACATTAACCCCTTTATCAAGCTAGCTGGAGATCTGTGTCAATAAAGCTACTAAAGTAAAAATAATATACTGTTTTACAAGGCTTAGTCACACTGTGCGACATGAATATGGTACATTACAGCAGAGGCTGGGAAAACAGGGATTTCCGGCCAAGTAGGTATATAATGAGCAGAGTTTTTGTAATGTGTAAGAGTTATTTTGAATCTTAACCGTACTTTTACAAAATAATGTTGCACTTGTAACCGTTTTATATTGAGTTGACCAAGGCTGATGTCACCCCTTTTTGTCGTATCTAAATAACTTTCACTAGCTATGGAAGCAATTAATAAATTGCGAAAAATTGCGATCTATCAAATATTATTTGCGTAAGTATTGGGGTTGGCCTTTGTCCAATCAAAAGCTATCGTGTCGGAATTACATATCAAACTTATATGAGAACAGATTGTATACAACATGTGAAATCGTAGTTAAAACACTCAAGTTTGGTGTTAAATACCAAACTTAACAACCTGAAGCGCAACAATTAAAAGCAGAGGACATAAACGGCGCCACCATCGCACCGCGGCCGCATTATGCACACGATAGCCAAGAATCTCGGTCGGACTTATGTCACATGAACACAATTTTCCTTTCGAGCGAGCTTCAGGCGTTTGCGTTATTTTGCTCAAGTTACTGCACTCAGAGTAGGTATTTCTCTTGCTAGTAAATTTTATCGGGCATTTAGGTAATGTTTTTAAACGATCTGTCCGCTGTGGGGTGTAGATTTATTTAAAGATACTGGATAGTGATTCACATCTGTTAAAGGTAAACAATTTACACATTACAGAAAATTTAGGCACATGAAACTGACATAATGGCTAAAAACAAAAGGTTAGTTAATGCCTATTTAGCTTTCTTGCCTAGTTCTTATTTTAATTCATTTATGCCAGTATTATTTGAGCCATTTATGTGAATCAATAGAAGTTGTTGAGCACTGGTAGGATACAACTTTTAGCAAAATTACTCAGCCAACCAAGACTAACCAACAAGAAATGTGAACAAGTGCAGACTCCAAATACCTACCTTGTGATAGTATTATCACAAGATATTCGGAGTCTGCACTTGTTCACATTTCCGTGCAATTTTGACCGCCTGGACACGCATCACATTCAAATTCGATTCATTTTAGTGCTTGCATCATTCCACTGGTGTTCTGGCAACCCTGAGGAATAACATGATGACAGAAGTGAATTTATCCACAGATTTTTCTGTTTAAAATGTTGTCCTAAAATATACATTATTTTTCGTAATATTTTTCGCTTCACAGAGTTGGCTCCAATATTCAAATTATTAGTGGCGTTCATTATTAAACTATGTGTATCATTTGGCTTGTACACAACCTGATTTAAAAACCCATTTGACATGCAAATAAATCCAACTCGTGTCTAAATCTCATATAAATCCGGACAGACATCCAGTTCTAATATTAGTTAAGGTCAGACATGTTGCAACGTCACTGACTGGCAGCTATTTATCAACAAGTTTCAAAGAAAAGCTTTCAGCATGCATTCTCTGTTTATCTCTGGAAATAATATTAGGTCATATCTCTGAAACAGAATAGATACGCTGATAAGAGATTTATATATTTATTTAAACTTTATTGCACAAAATACAATGTGAATTAAGTACAAATGGCGGACTTATTATTTTGGCGGAGATTTATTTATTATAGAGAGGGAGATTCAGAAGGCGAACCTTTCAACTGTAATCCAAACGAATAGTAGTGTTCTAAAAGTTATATATTAATTTTTTATTGCGTAACCTCATCAAGTGCTACTATCGTCCAAAAGTTTCACTCAACAGACGATGGACCAAACTGCCAATTTTCACTACGGTACCCTAAGAAATAGTTTTAGTAAAACATACTTTTGGTTATTTTAAGACTTTTACAAGTCGATACTTAGAAAATATTGATCAACAAAATTCACAAAAATGAGACAAAATAACGCCATAAAAGGCCGCGTCGATCCAACAGGGAAAATGACAAAAATCATAATTTTAGATGGCTGAAAACCTTTTCAGAAAACACTCTAATTTCATGGGCAGCAGAACACGACCTTTTTACAAACTTTAATAAACTTGAAACAATGTCAAACGCCGGTAATTTTTTCATGGCCTCTAAATGTTAGGGGGAGTCCGGAAAGTCAACTTGTAAATCTTTTGAAACAACTTTTCGCTTTATTTTTCGAGATATTTTACTTTGTTACAAATAAGTTGTTTTTTCTCTATGAAGGAACATTTATAATGATATTCCTTGTTCGCAGTCTCGTGACGCAAGGGGAGTAGTACAGTCTTTTATCAGTATTTTCACTTGTATGGGAAAAATGTCAAATTTGGAAATAATTCATAATAGCAGAAGTATTTAGTTGTATGGCTTAAAAGTCATGTTAATCATTGTGTAGACAGAAAATCCTACAAAAAATTGACCTTGAAAAATTACTCATTTAATTAATTTCTAAAAAATCGCCTAAATAAATATATCAATATTTTATTATTTATTATGGTTCCTTAAGACACGTTATTTAAAAGTAAAAAAAAAAGAAACACTTCATATATATTTTGATGAATATTTACTTCCCGATAGAAAGGTTGTAGGATTTTTCGTTCAGTCATCTTAGAATGACATTTTAAAACTATATAAACATAAAAATCGCTATTATAAATTAATGTTTGAAAACAAACGTATCTTTACTGGAGTACAGATATTTTTGCTCGATGTTCTGGTCTACAACAACCTACTGTAATGAGGTCTACAACAACCTACAATTTATCCTGATGATTTTATTAGACATAACTATTCGCTAAACGAAAATCGTGTGCCATTTTTATATTTATATATTGGAGCAAATCAAATTAAAACAGCATTTGAACTAAATATAAATAAAATAAAAAATATATATACTATAAGCGCAGTGATGTCCCGATATAAAAAAGTTAAACTTTTTGCATATAACTTTATAGACATTGAAATTTGGCTTCTGGGGTCCATATCAGCTGACAAATTAATTATCATAACGACGCGTCGATTCAAACAAATGAATTGTTACGAGTAATATGGGTAAGTACCGTTATCAAATAAATATAATATTAAAATGAGTAGGTAACTCTACTAGGTACTAGCTATGCATGCTTCTGTGCATCCATCTGGATTGTTTTACATTGCACTTGTACTCCAATTGGTAAATGCAATGGACCTATATTCTATTATGACCTAAATGCTGGAATAATCTACCACCGCCCATTAGAAATAGTAAATCAATAACCACCTTCAAAGTAAAACTTAAAAAATACCTTATCGAACAACAAATAATGTAGCTCTAATTTTAAATATGACTTGACTCATCTGTTACTTGTCTTTTCTAAGTATTGTTGAAGCACCACTGTCTGGTAAAAACCTCCTCCTAGATGACCACTCTTTGTTATCTATTATCTATCTATTCCATGTGTTCCCAAGCTTTTCTTTATGAAGTGACTGTACTATATGCCCACGTTTTGTTCTACTTTAAATTACCTTTAATTACTAGTAACCTAATGTTAATTTTAATTGTTTTGTTTTATTTAATTGTTTTACACATGGTTGTCCTGAAAACCAGCGCCATGGCAAATGTCATGGCAAATGCTGAGCGGCACCCATTTTGGTATAGTATTATTATAACATAAGTTTATTCAAAAATTGTAAATGATTTTAAATATGCCAAATAAAAATTTCTTTATCTTTATCTTTATTAAAACACTGCTGATTTACTTCTAAGTAGACAATAAACAGATGGGGAATATTTTATGACTACATTAGCAGCTGCAAAAAGCCATAAATACAGTTAATTTCATCATTTATTTCCATTGCCAATATAGGTTATAACTTAACACATTCATCGCTATGCAACGCGCGTAGAGCTACGCCTTAGCCGATAACATGGGTTTCCCGCTATGTAGCGAAAATGCTTCGTAGAGCCGTGACGACAACGTGTCGTCATGGGCACTGTATGGGTTGAGCATATTTACTTTACACTCCAAAAGTTAGGTCATATAAATAAATAAAAACCCTAAATCACTCAGGTAGATACTATAATATCTACCTGATAGATTAATACCATCTCAAAAACTCGCGTTCTTTTAGACCATCTACGCCAACATCTAAAGTATTATTAAAAATAATATACCTACGCACAAATGATGCCCTTGTCGGGTTAAAACCCAGCTTTATAGTCAGGGTCATTACCTACGAGTCTTAATCGATTCAAATATCTGGAGATCATACCAACGTAGAGAATTTGCTGGAACAGTGGGACGGGATACCTAAGTTGAATTCAATGTATAGTTTTCAATCTCTCTAGAATTAATAAAGTCGTGCAGCGCATGTTTTGTTTCTTGAAATATCTCTTAATTATCTACAACCTGAGTTTATAAACTAGCGCCATCTAGTTGAGAGCGGCTTAAAGATAGCTAAAATGTAAGAGGAAATATCAGCTCCATCTAGTAACGACTAGTGTACTACTAGTACGCTATTCGTTACTGGATGAAGGTGACATTTCCTCTTACATTTTGGGTATCTTTAAGTGGCTCTCAACTAACTGCCGTGATAGACTTAAGCTTCAAAAAGTTCTTAGGCTGTGCTGCTCCATTATATAAGTTACTTTATGCTTAAACTGATGACAAACAAACGATTATTGTAAAGACATTCGGGCCGTTAAACACCTTATTATATTTATTAATAGCCTAAACCTATTTGACAGAGTTCCAAAATATACATATGGCGCAGTGCATTCTGTTACACGGGTTAAGGTTATTTCAGTTAAGCGTGCTACTTCTATTACTTACATATTTCTGCGCTTCTTTGTTGTCTAAAAATATGAGGCATTTTTTGTTATTGGTCTTTTAAATATACATGTCTAAGTCCTTAGGTGTATCTAATAATGCTTTTCTTTAGATGTTTGTATTGTGTGTAGGAGTAACTATCCTAAGTCACCTTTCCTTTGCTGCACAACAAACCAGGGGCCGTATTCTAACTTTAAAACACGCACAGACACGATCCAACTTCAATGCAAATCCAATACAATAACAACACAATACAGCTTACGACTACACGTCTGAATCAAAAATGACGGAATTTACTTGAAAATTACTGCGTTGCAACTACAATACTACTTCAATATTGGTTGATTATTGGTTGAGTGTTGGAGTTATGTTTAAGACAGATTGTGTTGTTAATGTATTGTTTATACATTTTAAAATTAGAATATGGCACCAGACGTTCAAGTAACATTTAATCAATAATCATTATGTCTTCTAGTCTTGGCGTGTCAATCAAAGGTCTACTTTTTGTATTGATATAAATAGTAGATATACGGTATAGTTTATTATTTTGATAAAAGTGGGCTTTCATTAAAATAATTAGCGTAAATCGTATGTTTAAATCAGGTATATAAGTAGTTTATAATTAAGATTATCAATTTATCATGGACTACTTGTTATTTTATTACAAAACACCACATTTCTATATCAACTTCGTAACATTTAATTCAAAAATTATGCCATTCATATTAGTATTGATTTATACGAGAGTTATAAAGTCAATATAATCATTCATTTCTCAATATAGAGCATTATATTTTATCGATAATCGGCCATTCGCTTCTGATTGATGCGCTTGCGTCGGGTTTACGCACAAACTAGGCCAATTCATAAACGCCGTATGTTCTAACTAGGTTTAACAGTGTCTATACATTTATATACTAGCTCTGGATCGTTGGCTTCTGACCGATATCTGCCGGAACCGCCAATTGGCTGCGGATCATTGGCAACGTTTACATGAACAAAATATTGTTATGAAATGAACTTGAAATATTATTATATAATTGTACAATATTTTGAACAATTTGTACGAGCAGACGAATATATTGCTTGTTTTAATAGTAAACCGTACAAATCGTGACCAAGAATGTATAAAACGTGTACCTAGTTACTCAGAGTCTCATACCCAGAACATGTGATAAGGAGGTTTTTTTACCTGACTTGAGTATTCCAAGCCATGTATAGATTAAATTGACAAATATATACTGTAATATCGCCGAGATGTCATGAACTGCCACTAAATCTCTCGAGTTGAACCCCAATATCAATTGAAAATACCTTCATTTGTATGGCAATTCATAGAAAGGTAAAGGTTCGGTCCGTAAGGTCAGACTTCGCAGAAAGGCGCATTCCCGTCTGGACTTCAAATTCCTGGACCTTGGGCTTCAATTTTATTATTACTTAATCATATTAATTCTATCGAACTGTTTGGTGTTGAAGCGCCCGGTATTTTAATTCGATTCAAGATTACTTTGAGCCGCTCTGTATAAATTGTCCTTTGAATATTTATGTGACAATGCTGGAATTTACTATCATGTTAACTCAGCTATATTAAGACAACTCAATGAAATTAAAAAAAAATATGAAATACAATGCACTAATTTTAAATATAGTGTATCATAGTAACATTTACTGCTTATGACAGTTATGACCTACACAATCAATATCCAAACAAAAATACTTAGGTACTGTTAGTTTTATTTTTCAAAACGACCGGTTGCGACTCCCAGACTGAGTACAAGTTTTTTTCATGTATCTATGTACTTTTTCTTGTCCCTAAAATCTATGACATTGATTCCTAAGAACAGATCTTTGTTTTTGTTCCATACTTGCCCTTACCGACCTAAATGTATACCAACCTGTATAGGTATTATTTCCATATGTACCTATTCCAACTTCGGAACATTTGGCAGCGTTACTCCACGAAAAGTAAATTCCTTACGTTTGAGATAATTTCAGACGCCAGATTAATAGCTAACCCAAGGCAGTAATATACTAACCGAGCAGATAATAACTATTGTACACACATTTCAGTTGGCCCGGTGCCTGGCGATAATTCTCCAATCAAGCCCATGTTCAGGGAAATGTACAACCGCGGATGAAAATAAAACAATACATTTATTTTTGCTTATGCATATGTAGATTGTTCAATAATGTCATTATTTATCATTCTTAAATAAAGAAGAATCCCTCTTTTTAGAATAACTACAAAGGTATAATAATATACGACAATATATAACAAACCTAACCTCGGATACCGCCGGCAATGGACCGGGTCGAGACTGCCTGTGCTGCAGAGAGAAATCGCTGGAAAAGTTTGTTTCCAGGATAAATGCCTTTTGAATCTGACTTATGATGCCCTTGATCCAACCACAACCACGTGGATAATGAATTATATTATTGATGTTTATAAACGTGTTGATCTCTAATAGTAGTTGGACATACAATCTAATTGATGAATACCTTAGTTTGCATTATGATTGGTAGTTCCTCATAAACATATGCAGAGAAACGCACTTTGTAATTGCCTTTCGAATAGTTTTACTTTCGACATCTAGAGACGTGTTCTTTTTTATTTATTTTTATTGCACAATGTACCATCGGGTTCATAATTGCATGGCCAATTTATCAATGAATTCATTCATAAATTGCCCATGCATTTTTGTACCCGAGGGTACCTTTAATTACAAATGGCGGATATAATAGGTACTAAATGACTTTTTCTACTGGTCAATGATGAGGCCAAATAAAGACATGACATATCAAAATTAGAAAATTATGTGTTTCACACGACAATACCGAAGGTCATATCATAAACGAAGCGTCACATGTGTACGCTGTACTTGCAGCTGCAGCTGAGATTAGACTGCATTGCGATTATATTACTTGTTTTGACTCGGTGCACAAGCATTCGTTGTGTAGTCTTGGATATTATTATGACAAAAATTATGGAACTTGTTCAAGAACATTGCTGTTTCCGATAGTCAGATGGTACTCGCTTTTTTTAACAATTAGTGCCTACTTCATTCTCGGGATTAAGTACGTTGCCAAGCAAGTTTCAGGCTTTCCTAGCGAATCGTGTCAAGAACCCTAATGCACCTTAGCATTTAGAAAGATTGCATGTACATGAGAAGTTTCGACGGGTGCCTTGACCCGAGTAGCCAAGAGATTAAAACGTCTACTACGAATGCGGAAAACACTGGTTGGTTTAAATCTCTGGGCACGTGACCTGGCTTTAAGTATTTTTTTTTTCGTAAAAAAGTGATGGTGGCTTGGCGGCAAAACGTCAGACTTTCAATCTGGAGGTCTCGGGTTACAAATGCCGACTCGTACAGTCGCCATCAGATATATCGGAGCGGCCAGGGTGGTCATAAATATCTGAACAACGCCTTTATTATCAAGGTGATAATTTGTCTGTTCATATATTTTTTACCACCTCTGAGTTTTGAGGATCTTACGTACGAAATATCATTTGATATTTACTAGTCATTTTTCGGGAAAGCAAACGTGAAGAAAACGGACCTGATCCCATAATTACAAAGGCCTATTTTACCCTCTGGGAAGGTCAGATGGCAGTGGCTTTCATTGACACTACACCAATTCATGAGATTTGGTTACGAAGTGGATCCCAGGCTCAATTGAGCCGTGGTAAAAAGCCGAGACAAACGCTAGGAGGAAGATATGACATCTATTGCAGTTTGTGCCTATTATGGTTCTAAACCTAATCGCTGCTCTACATGATGGGCCATCATAGGGACGGAGCTATGCGTTAGAGGGAGCTAACGATATTGCGATCTCGTTCCATCGTATAGCTGCGTCCCTATAATGGCCCATCACGTAGAGCAGCCATAAGATCGATGGACTGTGAGTACTTTCACTGCCACGTCAAGGAAGCGGCGCTCACGCACCTTAAGTTCATTAACTCTTGGCAGTTTACGCCACCTGTGTCACGTGGCTGGCAACTAGCCAGCTTCTGATAATAATATCATAGGTGATAACTCAATGAATGGACCACTACGTTGTTTTAATACCTGCAAGTCTGCGATAGTTGTAGTTTTTAAAAGATTTTATCTACACCCACATCATAAATCCTCTATTCTGCGTTCGAAAACCGTATGTAATTGTAATTACCACCATTATTGTAACCAGTATTGTAACATCAGTGTATCCGTGACCATGGGTAAATAAAGAAATGGGTAAAAACGTATGAAAATTCATTACCAAATCGTATAACGGTAACGTAATGAAAATCCAGTCCTGCCCCCCGATCGCGGTTAGCCTGCCCCCCGATTGCCGGCACAATCGAGTTGGCCATGGCGGTGCAATGGTGGTCATTCTAAGGGTTTCCAAACGTGTCATTTCGGATTTATAATATATGTGTAGATGTAGATAAAGCAGTGTATGCAGCTGTACGTAATTAGGCCTTAAAACACTCGTGTGATCTTACGAAGCACACACATATTTTAAGGAGATGGAGATACTAAGTCGATTTGTGCAATATTCGGCCACAAAATATATATTTATCTATTTAATAAACACCGCCCACCGTAAGTAGCTATACCTAGATATCTAGTAGTAGTAGTTGTAGTAAAACACTTTATTGCACAAAACAAGTACATGACCATTAAAAACTAAGGTAAATGTGTACAAATGCGAGCTTATCCCTTATATGTATACGGCTATCTATGTCTAAAGTAACCAATCGATAACCATACTACACCTATTTTACGGTAACGCCATTTACCGAATAGTAGAATCTTGTTAAGGTGCCTCTTTATATGGGAACCAAATATGAAACCCACATTTTGACAATTAGGTCTTCGCTACCCGAAATCAAAAAACTTTGCCTCGTATAAGTCATCGTGCCGCCAAAACCACTGAGCCGATTCCGACAGTGAATTTCATCAAATTGCTTTAGGGACTGGCATATTTATAATTAATTAAGAATCCCTTAACACATTCACTGCCCCCAACGCATATGTGCGTTCACCGTCATACAAGTTTGTTCCTAGGCCACGCCCCCTGGCAGTGAATGCGTTAATGTGTCCACTAGCGCCATAGGTAAATAAATGATAGATATTTAAAACAGAGGGGGCGCTGTATTTAAGTACCCTTGGAATACAATAAAATACTTTTTACTTTGCTGGATTCATCAATATATGCGTCCAACATCAAAACGGCCATTATATATTTGAGCTTATAGATCGTCACATCCAGCAACAGATCGACAATTAATACAAAATCCAGACCATAGCTGCCTTTTTAAATATCTATCGTTAAATTTAATTAATCACGATTATTTACCAGTGGCGCTAGGACACGTTAAAGGGCTCTTAACGGGTTCTACTTGATAAGTCTTATAGTCTGGTTAATTATAACCTTTGTGATTGATTCCCGTGAATTTCCACAGCGTGTATAATTGTGTATCTGACAAAAGCCGTTCCAGCGCCGTCACGCGTTTTGCGCACTGCCGCCGCGCGAGTTTACTCATTTGACTGCGAAATATCCAATTTCCATCAAAATTCAAACATTAGCCTAATCAAGTAGTTAAGTGTCATTTCTCATTACTCCCGTTATAGTAATTGTTGTTAGAGGGTTGCCATGGAGTAGAATACCTATTCATGACATTTTTTTACTACTGAATTATATTGTAGGCATATTTTAGGTGATATTGATATGAAATATCAAAAAGGGCAAATACTTATATTTCGAAGACAGCTTGAACGATTTGGATAATTTTTGTTTGAAATATAAAAGAAATATACTATACCAACTGTAAAGCAGTTCTCATTGACGGCAAGGAACTATGAGGCCCAGAAAATTATGTCATTAATGATTGATTTGTGATTTGTGAAGAACCTTTTCTAGTGAACCACCATCAGGAATTTAACACTGCATACCTACAATATTGATTTATTGCGTGATGTATTACGCAATCCTCATTTATGAATGTAACATTTCAAAATGATTACTTGTTTGCAGCAACAGTTATTCTATTAGCAGAAACTATGAATGTTCCTAGACTAAACACATACCGTAGGCACATTCGTTTTCTTGAAGAATGCCACAAATAATTATTTTGTTGAATGCTTTCTGTCTTTCAATCCCTGTATATGTCTAAATCTTGTTAAATTTAAATTTTACTTTTGTTGAAATTCTCATTGCATCAAGCGAGATTAATTTGAATGTCAAGATGAGGTCGCTCGAAATAGATTTGAAATTAAACCAACATTGCAAAATAGCGTGTCATAGAAAGTTACGGAGCCGCCCACCCGCCCGAAAATATCTTATAAAATCCCGGTGGGCCTTGGTGTCGAAATCGGTATAAATCATTCACTAACTAAATTTAAATATTGAAAAAAAATACATTGGTTTTTAATCTTTATACAAAGTAAATATACATAATTTAAACAGGTAGGTACTTTACTCAATTTACTCATGAGTTCGTATTTAATGCGAATAAAAACTAAACGTTCGACTGGCTCAGAGAATAATAGGTAGGTACTTATATTTTCTTACCCTAGTTGATACTATACACCCCCAAAAGATTGAATATAGTTTTTTTCTTGGTAGCTACTGACAAGTGTGGTTTGTCAGACTATAGATAGTGCCTTCGTTACTTATTAGCAAATATCTTAAACTGTTAGTCCCGTACATACGCATATAATCTTTACTACTGGACTTCAGCTACTATCATTTAAATATAAAAGTCATCCAATATCCTTACATTCGGAATCTTGTTTACAGATTCATGAGATCACATTGAAAACGAGATCAAGAACACCTATTTTTGGCGCCGTAAACAAAATTACAAATTTTATTGAGAACCTTTTGATACGACTCATACTTTGATAACAATTTCATTACATATCCTGTAAAATGATTCTTAACTTCGCATTAAAATAAAATAAATTTAATTGTTTTCAAGATAGTACTTAAGGATCGTGAATGTGAAAAAAAAGGAAATAAAAATGTACCTAAGCAGATTTGGAGAAAATGCGTCAACTATACACACCCTAAATGGTGACGTTCAAAAATCTTTGTTACCTAACGTTAGAGTAACGATAGACCCAGGGGTTAGTTGAAAGGAGCACTTATTGTGAAATGGGGCGGACTGCCAGGAAGCGTGTGCGCAGGGCGATGACTGATAAGCGTATAATGGTGATAATGACATTGTAGGTAGCACAGGTAACAGACCTCACAGTCGGCAGCTGCTGCGCGCGCGCTCGCACGCTCGTCCCGCGATTCCACTTCCACTTCTGCGCAGTTCTACTCAACGCCAACGGACGCTATTTTTAAATTCGCTTATAATTTTATTGTTTGGACGAAATTCTAGAGACGAGAAGTGCGCGCGCCGGTCGCTACACAAATGCCAACTGCCAATAGTATCGCGTTCGCGGCCATTCGGACCCTAGCCAGAGCCGCCTTTCTCACCAAAACTCGCTGTTTCTCCAGAAATTTATGTAAACTTCCATGTCCTAAGACTTTTGCAGCCTTAAAAAATGGTTTTACTTCAACGAGAAAATACCAAGGGCAGAAAAAGTTAAGTATCCATCGATATGTGGGTAAATATTATCCTAAACAAACGTCTATTTGTATTTATGTTTTGTAAACAGTAGATATCTACTTAGAAAGTAGGTAAAAGTGCGCCATAATATTGGTAACTAAACCAATCTCTCTTCATGTCGGTCCCTCATTACTGAGGATCGTGACCACTTGGTTTAGCAGGTATATGTCTCCATCGGTCTCGATCTCTCGTAGCCCTCACCGCTTCATGGAGTTTGCCTGAGGTGGCTTTTTTAACTTGGTCAGACCACCTAGTTGGTGGGGGGCCTTTAGGTCTTTCGCCTTCCACTTTACCCAACTAACCAATAATCAGAGAATTATTCATTTAGAAAGTGTTTCAATAGCGTAATCTGGTGAGACATATTTTAATCTATTAGGCACTCTCGAAATCATTAAATTCTGAAAGTGCCCAGCTAGACTAAAGTGAATGTCATACTTTCAATTAAAATCTGAAATGTTACGATGAAAAACATGTCAGTGTCCTTCAGTCAAATTAATCTTCGTCTAAGTCTAGAATTTGATTGAAAAATTCTTGGTACCTAATGACCTTTCAAATGCAGCAAGTTGGAGGGAGAGCTTCTAGCGGTCATTTTTCACCTCACCTGCCAATATGTCTGCAGGCTTTAGTAAAAATGAACTCGAGAAATCTTGTCATACTAAGCATAAAACTATTTATACAATTTAAGCAAAGATTACATCTGTAATATATCCAATTTTTTCTACTCCTGCATTCTAATTTGCCAATAAAATGACTGACATGTAAATTCAAAGCGTATACTTTATGAACGTTGTCATAATATGACTCAAAAGTCGACTCTTAGGGATATAATGGGTCTGTTGGGCCCCGCACCGGCGCCGCCCGCCGCTGTAGATGAGACGGGCGCAGATGCAATCCGCCGGGAGACTGAAGACAATTGTATAGAGGCAGCAGGTCATTCGTCGAACTCAATGCTTACCGGCTTGCCTAGCACTCGTAGAAAAACTATTGTGTGCAACGGTACATAATTAGGTCTTAAAATTCTCGGGTCTGTTTTTACAAAATTCGGCTTCGCCTCATTTTGTAACTTCGACCCTCGAATCTTAAGAACCCTTATTATGTAACTGTTGCACAAAATACTATATTGTGATAGCTATTTAGGTAAGTATTACATTGTTGGCATATATTTACGATGTATATACGACGTGTAAACATGTTTGTATGAACCATTATTTACCCAAGGAAACATGCGTACGGCAGTTTAAAATTAACCATTCTAGAAACCCAGAGACCTAACTTTGTAAATAATAAATACTATACGTGTAACAATGTAAAGACGTAAATTATTGAATATAACAAATTATTATAATGATTTGAAGCATAAATAACAGTGTTCAAAATTATACACTAGTCTTATACAGTTTGTGGCCTGTAACGCGAGGAAATAATTAAAACGTAGATTGTACTCGTTGAACATTAAAATAATTGTTCAACAACTTTAAAAAAATATGTAGTTTCCAGATTATCTCTTTTTCATAGAAACTAAATAGTTACCGCCGGATTTGTCAGTGTATGGCGCGAATTGGACAGGGATTTGTCTGCGGACACATCTGAATAGCGCCATACACGGACAGATCTGTGCGCCGTGCATATCCGTCGGACAAATCCGGCGGGCCTATCTGTGCAAAAATAAAGTTTGACTTAATTCAACATTCAATCGTGAACAGTGAAAGATTACTGATTATTATTTTTTCTGGATGAATCATAATGAGCAGGTATGGCAAGGAATAGGTAGGTTCCATGAGAAACAGCAGTGGAGAGGAGAAGCGCCCCTAACAAGGTAAACCGATGATATGGAAGATCGTCAAAAATATAAAATAAAATATATCAGGCCCTGCAATTTGAGGTCCTGCAGGATAGTCCGCATAATACGCTTTCCCGCTTAAGAAATTGTCAGGGTCCTTTGAATGTTGTCTTAAGCGAGTTTAACTGTATTAAATAAAAGTGACATTTCAAGCGGGAAGGTACGGATTAAAACTGTTTGTCTTTGTATGTTTTACTTATAAATACTCTAATAATTATTAACAACTGGTGTAGCAATAAAAATACAGCTTTTCGAGAACGAAAGATTTCCCTCGGTAGCATGATTATTCTTTAGGACCCAATGATGGATTTGAGAAGTGGAGCCACTAAGATTTTTGATGTATTTTGACTATCTAGTTACATCAGTTAAGCTACTAGGCCAAGTTTCACATCGTTTTCGTATAAACTGGGGATCCCGAATTCATTTACATATGGTATCATTTTGACATCGTTCTGAAAAAAAAAACATGAAAATTTTAATAATAACATATTTTGGAATTCCTTACTTCACAAGGAAAAAAATCATAACTTAAAAAGAACCAGATAGCCCTTTTATTCATTCATTTAATTTTCAATAATAATAATTCATTTAATAAAACAAAAAAGGAAAATCTTTTGTTCACGAAAAGCCGTATTTGACCTTCTTATGTCGTATGCAAACGTGACTATATACATTTAATCCAATTTGATATCAAACCTATTCGGCGATACCGAAAACGCGTTCAAAAAAATCTATCATATCCAAGGCGGTAATCCTAAGACTAATATTATGAAAGCTGCATGTTCTCAATAGTTGGCCGGCGCGACCTTGCTTCTTTTACACGCCAGTTATCGCGCTTTTATGAGCGCGCTGAAAATATAATGGCGAGCAATAATGCGGCTGGAGCTGCCGGGACATCAAACCGATAGGGGAACTGACTGTTTTCATCATGAATTATCGTATTTACAAATTAAGCAAACCTTAAAAATACATTAATAAAATAATGTTTTAGTCCTTTTCCATTTTGTGTATTCGTAAATACGGCACCAATTTTTTTAGGGTTGCCTTGATTATTGCACAGTACAATCGATACTTATAAGAGAGTTTGATACAATTGTGATAGTAACCCCTCTATAAAGGTGTTCCAGAGTTTGATGCTTCCGTGATCCAATCAGAACAAATAATTTGATATTAGTCTAATAGAATCTGGAAGAGAATTTGTAATTGGCGTAACATATCAAAGACTATTTGTGTCATTATTTTACTCGCTTTTATTGTTCCAAAATAATATTGCATCTATGATAAAAATGTACCTGTACCAAAATAGTAACACATTTTTTGAGCCATACATGAAGCAAAATATTGTTTTAACCACTAGCAAGCTGTTAAGTTCTAAAGTGTAACATCACACCGTAATGCACTCGCCTCGTAGCAGCGTAGCGCGTAGCCCGTAGCGTGCTGGTACCGCTACGTATATGCTGAGACCTCTGCTACGCCAGAATGGCTTCGTAGCATTGTGTTCAACGCGCAAATGTATTTAGACTTTATAAGTACTTAAACTTAATAAATACAATAAATATGATGGGAAAATCTTATAGTGAGATCAGTAAGGCTTTTTAGGGGTATAATATATGTATAGATTTAGATACGTAGAAAATATCCATAACTCTGAATAATATCTTTATGAGAATTGAGCACGCGAGCAAAAAACATAATTAGTACACTCATATAAATATGTATTAAGTTTTAGTTGGCCACTACATTTTTTAAATTTTTATTAAATGAACGAATAGCATAATTTTATTTTTTCATTGTAGTTCAATCAATCAATCAATCAAAAATTTATTCGAAGTAAACTTAGTGCATACAAAAGTAAAAATGACATATCCAGAAAAAAAATTAAACATAAAAATAGAGTTTACTACGAAGCATAATGCTGACCCGAAAGCCAGCGCTGATCTTCCGGCGAGACCATTTGTGGGCCACGATGACAGTTGTGTTGTGTGGCACGGCCTTACCTTATAACTGAACGCAGTTAGTTCTTTTAAAGTTACCATTTTTTCCTTGTGAAATAAAGAATTCCAAATTAAGTAATTTTTCATGTTTTTTCTTCTGAACGGTGTCAAAATGAATTCAGCATCCCCGATTTACACGAAAACGATACCACACTTGCTTGGCCTAGTAGCTTAAAAGCGATAGCATACAAGGTGTGGACAGTTCCCGGGACTCCACACGTGTGTAATTACTCGTAATCCTTCACACAGAAGCCACTCGACGTCGAATCCAGCGCCGTTTAATTAGTTCAATTAATCAGTAGCTAATTTGCGTGCCTTCATTGAGCTTCTCTGACTAATAATCTGAATAATTTGAGAGGTATCAAAAATTATTATGTTTTAATTAGAGTTTAATTATTATCAATATAAAATGATAGTCCAGAACAAAAGGTACAATTTGGCGGCAGGTACTTATTGTTTTAATGTGGAAGGCTGGTGAATACTTTTTGTAGAGGACGCCGGTCCAGATATTTGTTACTACAATATGAGAAAGACACACATACAATGAGAGAAGAGACAGAAGACAAATGGTCCTACTAGTATGCAATCTAAAAGCTTCATTTAGGCAAAAACATTTCAGAAATTGGCGGATTTCAATTTCTGAGCAGGGGGCGATTTTTGGCAGCCGAACGCTCGAATGAAAAAAAATTAAGCTCGAAAATAATCGCACACAAAAGTTTGTTGCCATTTTTTTGCATGGAATTAATAGTTTAAATAATCTTGATTTAAAATTTCCATCGCTGTTATTTTTAAATCATAATTTCATCGTTTTATTCAGAGTTTTCACAAATGTCAGTTTTGAGTGCTCGAATCTCAAAAATCACTCCCCAGTTCGAGACAAAACATCGAGTCATTTGCGCGAAAATTAATAAAAACTAATTCGCGCGTACAAATTTAGCTTTCCCTTTAGGAGCAATGTTGGAGATATCACTTCAACAGTTGCCTTCCCCAATTAAATATGTACTTACAACTTACCGCCACGATATTACCGCCTTTTGCCAAATGGTATCTTAAAAGAGAAGCTGCACTAAATTTATATTTTTAGTCGTCTGTTCTTACATACATACAATCACGCCTATTTCCCAAAAAGGGTAGGCAGAGATCAAGGATTTCCATTTGCTACAATCAATATAGCAAAACGGCTCTCCGGATCGTTCGTTTTTACGTGTACATAAGTGATAAAAAAAAAATTCTCGATTCGTCCCTGCAAGAAATTCCGAATTTTAACTATTATGCGCGTATATTAAATTTTATCAAGTGTGAGATAAGTTAAAAAAGTGGTTGTCTGTAAAGGCGGTTTACGGACTATAATTTTGCCGACTACACAATCGGCTGACTAATCGGTTTTCAAATTGCCGATTAATCGACCGACTAGTCGGCAATGACGATCGTAGGTTTTGGCTAACTGATTCCCGACACTTACAAGCTGTCCAGTATAAGCGAATCTTTCATACCATTATAACTATGCATAATCAGAGGTCACCTTTACATTGGTGTATTTTAGTTGCGCGCTTGTTAGGCGATGGAAATTAAAGTACCAGGGCCTCAGTAATCACCGTCGCTTACCAAGCGCGTCTCTTTTACAAACCATTATTGCAGAGACCCCTAGATTCGTAACAAGTATGCGTAACCGTAGATTATTTTATACTGGTTTTATTGAAACGATCGACTCGACTAAATTAGATTAGATGTCAAGCGGATTTACGGTCTTACACCTACTATGTATTCATTATGCCCTAGTACAATCGAAATATAAAATTTTTAACCACGTGGTCCCAGCGGAACGCTACATTTGTTTGAACATGCGGCCGGTTCTCCATCGATTTATAAAACGTTATCACGTCAAAATATGTTTGCTTTAGAATTTGATATATGACGTAAGTAGGCACAACGAACTAAAAATAATTTAAATTTCATCCTCTAAAAATATTTGATTTTATTACTTTTATTAGAGGATGGAATTTTGTATACCAGCGCAGTAAGAAATACATTTAAAGTAAAATATAACATAAAAACGCACATAAAAAGTACTCTTTCTCTTTATTACATGCTCTAAAAATAGCAACATTGTTCGTGTCAATAAACAAACTCTTAAGATAAACAATTTTTAACGAACACTTCGGAAGCAATAAAGCATTATGGTCCCGCGATGTCTCCAGCCTCCAAAGTCATACCTTTTCGATAACATCTTAACTGTATCACCATCTTATATACATAGGCCGTTTCATATCAGCGCGGCAGAGTTGACTATAAAACCGCCAAGTTTCATTAAAGTCGGATTAGGCGATTTACGTCGACTTGAAAGTTTATACAATGTTTCCTCATTTACCCGTGATCTTCGTAGACAAATAGAGCATTCATGTTTAATATAAGACTACGTTTCGAGTGGGGAGTGGAATTTAATTCTGTTTTAACTAGAAACGTTTTCAAGCGTGCTGCGATTAGGCTTAAACCAGGCAGTTGGGACTAAACTTTTCCCTGACATTCATCATCATCATCATCATCTCAGCCATAAGACGTCCACTGCTGAACATAGGCCTCCCCTTTGGACCTCCATAAGTATCGGTCGGAAGCGACTTGCATCCTGCGTCTTCCGGCGACCTTTATAAAGTCGTCTGTCCATCTTGTGAGTGGACGTCCTACGCTGCGCTTGCTAGTCCGTGGTCTCCACTCGAGCACTTTTCGACCCCATCGGCCATCTGCTTTGCGTGCAATGTGGCCTGCCCATTGTTAATTCAGCTTGCTAATCCTGTGGGCTATGTCGGTAACTTTAGTTCGTCTACAAATCTCCTCAACATTATTCACTGTCAAAAATCATATTTATAAATGCTTTAACATATAGGCAGTTATTCTATATACATCTTATTTATCTGAGATAATCTACAAATTATTTTCGAAGCATTTAGTCTATTTTGTTACACCAAATCATTGCTAACGAATCCCCATTTACTTAGTCTTGTCCAATTTTGCTAAACAAAAATAAAATACAAGCTACATTTGCATAAAAACAAACGCCCATCATGTCTCGCGTTAATCTGCTCACTCCAACAGCAGCGTATTATACGGACTTGGCTGCATTTTGCCCGCGCCCGTAGCTTTATGCTAGACAAAATTGTTAAGATATTTGCCTATCCTGCGCTTAGCTGGGTTACTATGTTGCGTCTTGCAACGCTGAAAATTTCATAAAATTCCTTCCGAGTTTACTTTATACATCTTTCGGAAGACACACCCTGAATGGTACTAGGTATTATTACTGTACAAGGAAGGTGGTCTATTAGACCAGTAACCCATCTACGAACAAATAAAAATTCACATTCGTAATTCAAACTCCGGACGCAGGGCTGTACTGTACCAAGCATGTTTTGGCCAACGGTAACACCGCAGTAGTACACCCCTTATTTCGTCATGTCTAATCATGTGTAATTCGGTGGCGTCCCTCGCGTCGTCAGTTGTTTTTGTCCGCGTCCCGCTCAGTTTTTTGTTCGAAGTTGAACTACTCGTTATTTATGGGTATACTATAGTATAACTTAATAACTTTTAATTCCTTTAGGATTACCTTTCGTAGTGAATCAGCTACCTGCAGTTATTCAGTTTGTTTACAATGTATCAATTTCATTTGGGTTTCATAAACGAGACCGTTTTCGTATTTTAAAGGCTAATAAAATAAAACCGTCGCTCGGAGTACTTGTGAAGTAGAAGTATGACAAAAGTTGAGACGTAAACATAAACCATGGTCGTCTTCAGGTTTAAGTACCCATTTTAAATCAAATATTTTATACACCTGCCGCACAGAACAGACGCATCAGTACGAAAAGGATAAGGTCAACTCGGCGAACACCGTCAGTCGGCGAAGATCGGATAGCAAGCCATTACAGCAAATTCTGCATAGCCTTTTTTACGAAATGGTGAACCTGTTCTAGAACAGTTTTACTACGATTTTACCATTTCGTAAAAAAAGCTATGCAGAATTTACTGTAATTGCTTGCTATCTAATCTTCGCCGACTGTCTTCACCGAGTTGACCTTAAATGAAGCTCTACCTGGTAAAAGAACTACAATACCAAGGTTTTTCTGTCGATTTTTTTCTGTAAAAATATGGCAAAATAATGAAATGGCTGTTTTGACTGTGAAATGTTGCGTTTATGTTTATAGTAGCCATACAATTTATTTTTCAGTAAAATGCGAAAAATCGAAACATATTTTTTATTTTCGTTTTTTTACGAACCTACTAAGATTTTTAAATTTTGAAGCGTGGTATTTTTAAATAATTTCAATAATCTAGAGAAAAAAAACACGTTTTTACCCATTTTACTCAATTTTGTAACATAACATTAATACATCATCCATATTAGAAAAAAAACTGTTTGCAATAGTTATCATACGTCACAATAGTTATCAAAAAGTACCGACCATCTTATCGCTGGTTTCTTAAAATAACTCATTAAATCCCAACTACACCAGATATAGATAATAAACCTACTTGCTACTAAAGCTTGTATATCCAACAGTAAAACGCCGGAATGAACATAAAATGATATCTTCCACAAAGACTATTGTTTCTCTGATGCTAATAAAAGACTTGAATAACAGATTCTACCTGTATACCTGTCTGTATATTTAGAAACAGAAATTACCCGCTAACCAAACTTAATTATAATCAGGGCTTCATTTAGCAAAGAAATTTCAAATGTATATGGATACAGTCGACGTCAAAAATATGTTTACACTTTTGAACATAATTACTAAGGAGTAAGGTGCAGAAGTGTTAACATATTATTTTTGACGGTCGACCGTACAACTGAAGCCCCATCTGAGGTCTAGGTCACTTTTTCCTTTATATATAACATCTATATAAGTCTATATAGACGGAGAGCTAGCCACGACAGATATGACACAATATTGAGAGTAACGAAACCTATATAGTCAGTTTCCTGTACTATTCTTTTTTATAGATCTGGACTTCTAGTGGGTGGAGGTCAAAGTAAGCGACTCCAGCTCTTAGTATAATATGGGTATTTCAATATTTCGCGCTGGGAAACAGACATATTGGCTATCTACTTAAAAAGATAATTTAAAATGTGCATGCAATAAACTATTAAATAACACCTTCAAACTGCTTCCACACTTACATAAATAAATAACAAATACTATAAAATTGATAAATGATAAAGATCGCCTCTTAAAATTCAAAGCCACCGCATTTGAACGCCCATAATAAATGACCACCAACAGACAGCGGTGAATAGTAATAAGTATTGTATTAAATTATATTTTATAGTTTTGCTGTGGTGTTCTAAATATCAACAAACCACTTTTAAAAGTATTAAAGTAGGACGGACCAAAGATGGTGGTTTTCTATTCGATTCTATTTTTCTTTGGCTCTACTGTGTCATTACAAATAAGGTAGTAATTTCATAAGATTGGAATAGTATTTTGTGCAAGAGTTACATAATAAGGGTTCTAAGACCTAATTATGTACCGTTGCACACAATAGTTTTTCTACGAGTGCTAGGCAAGCCAGTAAGCATTGAGTTCGACGAATGACCTGCTGCCTCTATACAATTGTCTTCAATCTCCTGGCGGATTGCATCGGCGCCCGCCTCGTCTACAGCGGCGGGCGGCGCCGGTGCGGGGCCCGCCTCGGTAACAGACCCATTATATCCCTAAGAATCGACTTTTGAGTTATCTTATGACGACGTTCATAAAGTATATGCTTTGAATTTACATGTCAGTCATTTTATTGGCAAATTAGAATGCAGGAGTAGAAAAATGAATCTTGTGACATTGCGCTTTGCTGTTGGTTACTCTTTTTTGCTTAGGTAGGGTAGACTGGGGACAATTGAACCACTTTTTGAATAACTGTTCATAGTTCAGAATTTAAAGGAGCTGAACCAAAACCGTATAAATATTTGAAATAGTAGTTTTTTGATCTACGAATTTCTGAGGGTAATTGATAATAAACGGTATGGGTTGGTAAAAATTGGTTACAATTGACCCGTAGTGTGAGTCAATAGTACCAAAAATTTAAAGGTAAATAAAATACAAATTATTTGTTTATTATGTAAATGTTTATTCGTTTCTGCCTAAAACTTAACCAATCTCTTCAGTTAAATCAGTCTTAAGAACGAGAAGATTCAATAACACTAATTGAAATCAACAGTTACATTGAACTTGCATAACTATGAATGTCTCACTTCGTAACCATAATACACTTATACAATCAAAACCACAGCCAATGATTGCTTACAGTATTCTAATTGAACATCAATTTTTACAAAAAACTTAAAAAATATTGAGTTATTCAGCAATCATATTTTCTATACAGTTACTGTCGCCCCTGTTACAATCAACTCCGCCTGAAAACAAGAAAAAATACTGTCATTTTATACTTTTTAACCTTTTTTTTTTTAAACAAACTATACACACGTCTGCTGATAACGTACCACATAATGTACCAAAGTCAGTCTTGTTAGACAATCTAACCTAGACCGGAACGCGGGTAGATGTAGCTATATTTAATATAGCAGTACGTAATTTTCAGAATTTTTGAATGAGTTTGTGAAAGTATCCTATCGATAACTAATGTTTTAATTTTTCGTTCTTATGTTAGTCGCTGTGACGATGGCGCGGCCTATCTATCAGCGTCTTCATCAAGGTCGGTTGTGGAGCGACAACCCAACACTTTGCACTAAACTGGTTAAAACTGCCAACCAATTAACGACTTTGCAGCATCTACATAAAGATCAAAGCAGCATGAATGTCATTCAGCGTCGCGCTCTTTTGTTTTAAACGAGCGACGTATTTTCGGCGCCGGTTACGTAACCAATGCTCTTTTTCGAATTTCGAATTGTTTTTTTTTTTTTCATAAGTTGCTAATTAGCAACAAGTTTCCATCTGTGTTGCCAGCTTCCGGAAGAGGAGCACTGCTCGCTCGATTCGAGTGACGGCAACAGTTGGCTGGTGTTTGTCGCAATTTTAATTGTATAAAAACGTATACTTGCGTAAGAAATCCACTATTTATTAGTATAGGAAATTAAAAGTCCAAGAGGTCACTATAGATATAGGATATAGGTATCAGAATTAGCTACTAGGTACAAAACTTGTGTGCTGTTAATATCCTCAAGGAAAACGGGTCATTTCATATATTTTCCCTTCGTTTTCATTGTCTGTGACTTTAGTTTGTAGTACACTAGCAGAAAACTTTCTTACTCCTTACTCTTTTACTGTTTAAATCAAAATATAATTTGGCACAATCGAACCTCCTTTGATTTATATAACCTCACGTGTGGTGTTAGGATACGTAAAAAAAGTTGCCCAATTCGTGTAAGACACGATACTATTGAGGAATTTCAAATATGTATTTCTTTTTGGCGTTATTACGCTCCACTATAAATCAATTTAAAGTCTGTTCTGGTCTGTGTAATTAAGGTTTAGTGTGAACTTATTATTGACAAAGGCTGTGGCGGATTTCATCTTGTAAAGTTTGATTGTTATGTGACGAAGCCTGTGGTTGACCTATTTTTGTATCTGTCTGACGAAGCCTGCGGCGTGGAATATAAAATTGTGAATCAAATAATTATTAAGGAATAAATTTATTTCAAAATTTAAAGTCGAGTTATGTCGATGATTATCGAACATCTTGGCCAAGGTGGTCATAAATATCTAAACAACGCCCGTATTGTCAAGGCAATAAAGTGCATGTTCAGATATTTTTGAGTACCCTGGCTGCTCCGATATATTTGATGGTGAATGTACAGGCAAGTTCTTAAATTATCACAGCGATGTTTTGGTCAAAAATGTCTAGGTACACGACCTCAATCGTAATAACTAATGTCATGCGTGTTTTTGTTCAAAAAATCGCATTGATATTTTAGACCTCGATTGTACTCGTAATCAGAATGTATGTACCCTTGTAATGTGCTGAGGTGGGGGTGAACAAGATTTTTAAATTATAAAATGGTAGAGGAACTAATTTAGCCCAAATCTCAAAGTTGGTTCAGAATCCCCAATTTACACCTACTGCAAAAATATGTTACAAAATGTGCTCACGGCTTAAGACTGAAGAAGAAGTGAAGAAGTGAAGAGTGTTACACCCTTATAGAAAAGTAGAACATGTATCCAAGACTTTAGGCCTTGTTAATAGAGTCGTTGCTACATATTTCTACTATCGTTAGCTACCACTTTTAGCCACCACGATAGGATACGGACATGGCAGGAGCGTAAGAACGAATATTGTGAAACATATTAACACTATTATCACTGCATGCGGCTGTACACACTTGTGCACTCACAAGTGAGTACAGCGGCCTGCAGTGATAATAATATTGTGAAAATTGCTGAGATCTCTGCTCTGTGACATTTTCTATTACAAGGACTATACTATGTAACACGCAATGACGTACAATTAACGGTATGCTGCCGCCCACAACTTTATAGTGTTTTGCCGGTCCACATAGTTTCCCTCGTGAAAAATAGCTGTTGCGATTCTTATCTAGGTCACTGCTTTATCAATATATTATAAGCTTTGTAGCTCGTAAAAAATAAGCGCAATATTTCGCTTAATTTATTTATCCGTGGACTAGATATATGAGTCGAAATGTTATTATTTCTGCTAACATTTTGAATTCTCATAATAGAGCGTTAACTACCAGATACCAGATTATAATCACCTAAGACGACGAAAGACCAGCGCTGCCTGGCCCCCCAGGCTAGCACAACGCTAAGTATATAGAAACCATTTCGTGACATATGTATAATTTTCAGTTTTATTCATCAAGTACATGTGTACCTTTTATAAGGCTTAATAATACGGCACGAATAAATGTTTTTCTTTCTTTCTTTCTTTCTAAGTGTGATAGTTTACATGAAAAGGTACCATTTGGACGACGCTTACGCTTTTATTGCTTGAATACAACAAGTATTGAATCTTTAACGTAAGCGTGCCGCCGAATGAGCTTTTCATCTTACACACTATTACAAATTGTAATTATTTAAGTAGATAACCTACTTACCCGATTACATTAAAAAAGCCCGGCATCCGCGAAGCTACCTAGTTCTAAGATTTGCGTTAATAAGGTACCTACTTGAATTTTAAAAAAAAACTCGTACAAAAATTTTAACTATCAGAATTCGAGACCTGCAGGTCAAAAGAACTTCACCTATCGTCAAAGAACTATTTATAAAGGACCTGTTCAAATGTTATTTTAGTCTCAAAGTCATCTAAAGATAATTTGTTGCACTTTTTATGGACAGAAAGCTTGCAGAAAGGATTATATAACCAAATTTCACGCGAGCAAAGCGCGAGCAAGATGTAATTATTCAGCTTCTTCCCGCAACTTTGTGTGCATGAAATTTCCATGAAAATGTTAGCGAATTTGTAAAGAATTTTGCAGAAATCAAAAACGGAATGAAAGAAAATAAAAGTCTTATTTCTCTTTCTTACCTTTGAACCCAGGATTGGTTCAGCTACTTACCAGGATTTGGTGTAGTAGATAATAGTTGGTTGGTTTTAGGTTTTTTTTCTAGCTATGCTTTTCTTATCCAAGATATTAGTTTATAAAGTTTACTTTTCCACAAAAAATCAACCCTTACATTAAATGAAATCTAGACTTTTTTCCTAAATACCTCTTATTAGATTATTTTTCGGGATTACTGCGGGCAATTAGGTTGAAATTATGAAATTATGTTCTTTATTTAAATTTGCAACACCACATATAGTATCCATACATTTGCCTACTACTCGCCTAAATATCAAAATTTTCTTCCAGGCCGTTCTTCCCATCAAAAATCAGCAATTTGTGTCGGCACTCGGCAGTGCTGTAATTTAGTTATACGTTCTTAAGTTTTTT
Source organism: Pammene fasciana (assembly GCA_911728535.1). Lineage (NCBI taxonomy): Eukaryota > Metazoa > Arthropoda > Insecta > Lepidoptera > Tortricidae > Pammene > Pammene fasciana. The sequence goes on along the minus strand of OU452273.1, from coordinate 27,910,772 downwards.
TAGTCGGTGTTTTTCAATGACCTTCTTTTGAGTTTATCTTATACTGAGTGAAAGTTGAATCATCAGTCATAATGAAGTTATTATTTAGTTAAGCCGTACCACTACTGAACAACTCTTGCTATGAGACTAACTTCAAAACCCCAAAAAAATATTATTGACTACGATCGGCCCAAACAACCAAAAAATTATTCGCGATTTCGGAGTTAAGAGGAGTCACATAATAAAAGTTGTTTGGAATAGCGTACCTTAATACCTCACTCAGTATAACTGATGATGATTAAAATTTCACTCGGAATATGAAAAAGAAAGAAACTCACCATATTTAAACAGAAACTTTTGGTTCAAAAGTTACTTAAAACGCGCAAAGGCTGTCATGCTATAAAACAAATGCATTTATAACCCGCCTTCTTTGTCTTTACCACAATAGGGTAAAGAATGAAAAACTATTAGCAACTTGCTTTATGCACTGCCACTTATCTGTTTTTACTAGAGCGTCCTACGATGTCAGTCACTCGTTAAATCGAAGTTAAACTTTTTTATTGGCTTTCAAAGTTGTGCGGTCCTTAACTTAAAGTTTAAATAACTCGAGAGCACTTTAAAAAATTACAACAGTGCAAACTTCAAACTAGATTACAGTGAATAAGTACTAATAGTACTGGTTTATACTGATGCATTGGGCAGGTGTTGCCTTATATTGCAGATTTTTGTCGCGGCCCTCAGCACACGGCGGCGTGACGTAAGCGTTTCGTTAGACGCGCGTTACGTTAGATGAGAGAGCGAGACACATTTTTTTTTTACTTTGGGAGCGATTACTTCTTAAAATATCCACTTAATCAAAAAAACTTCAAAGAAACCTCAATATTGTTTTTGAACACCAATTGATGAGCATCAAATTGATATTTGGCAAAAAAAAAATTTTGACAATTAGTTACATGTATGGAATGCCCCCCCTAATTGTTTTTTGCATAACTAAGTAGCGGCACACACAAAACAACTCATGTTAACATTTCATAAAGATACCTACGTCTGCAGACGGACGGACTATAAGGAAACTATAAGGATTCCGTTTTTGCCATTTTGGCTACGGAACCCTAAAAACAACTGTGGAGAACTCTGGAGCATCACGGGATTACATGTGTTAAGAAAAAAATTTACTACCACAACGATTTCAGTACAGTGGCCATCAAATATATCGGAGCGGTCACGGTACTCCTAAATATCTGAACAAGCACCTTATCGCTTTGACAATAAAGGCGTTGTTCTGATATTTGTACCTACCTTGGCCACTCCGATATATCTGATGGCGACTGTACAACGCGTAAATTTTAAACCTTCCAAGTACCTATCCATTATTCGGGCACAATTGTTTACCACAAAATACTTTAGTTAAAACCAACCAATTAACACAAGAGGCTTATATATTTCAATTTGGACAAGTAAAACCATTGTTTAATAGATTTTATCGTGTTGGGCCAAGGGTGAAAATTCATTGGACGGGTCTATTGGCTGTTCAGCAGTCGATTGACCCAAATTGTGAAACAATCGTATCAGTGTGATTGTCTTTGCATCGATTTCAATTTTCTATTTAATCCTGATAGCTATCGAGTCAAGTATTAATTAGCCCGGATTCGGCAACCGATCTTAAAGCGCCTACAGTCGCCATCAGATATATCGGAGCGGCGGAGGTGGTCACAAATATCTGAACAACGTATTTATTGTCAAGGCGATAAGGTGCTTGTTCAGATATTTTTAGTACCGTGGCTGCTCCGATATATTTGATGGCGACTGTACCGTAAATATAACTTAATACTCTGAAAACCCTGTCCTTTTAAAGTACATCTTAGGTATTTAGTAGTAATTCAGAATATTTTTGGGGAACATTGAATTTATACAGTTTACATTTACAATATCAGTAGAAAATTCCTTTAAACTTTACAAACTTGCATACAGGGTGTAACAAAAATACTGGTGATCCGTTTAAGGGCCTATTTGGTATCGTATTGCGACTAAGAAAAAAGTAGGAGAAAAAATTTTGGACGCAATTTTTTTTGTATGGTTCAGTTTTTTCATAATTAGAATACGATAGGTACCAGTTATGAACCAATACGGCAGGTACCTTAAAAGGATCACCAGTATTTTTGTTACAGATGTACCAACACAGTCAACTAAAACATCATCAATATCTCGTTACTTTATAATTTTTATAAATGTGGCCATTCATAATAAATTACGCTGCTTTTCGAACACTCAACCCTATAGTATTGTCATAAGACCTACTTTAGCTTGAACAGTGAACGCTGAAATTAAAAGTTTTGTAATCGCCCGGAACTCGATCATAAACAAGTGACGATTGGATACTAAAATAAAACAACAAATGACGTTAACCGAGACGTAATTGTGACCTCGGGTCTTTGAAATATCTTTATATTTTTGCATCGCATTAATGTTTTGAATATTTATAAGATTTAGATGCTGTATGTGCCACGCAGTACGTTCGCGTAGTGGATTTTATAAATATAAAGTGGCCTTGTTCATCCTCAAATTTTGAGGTAAACGTGAGAAAGGTCCTCGAAATCAGTTAAGTATATAATTATACCTTGTGCAACCTAAGAAGCAATTTTTGACACCTGTCATCTCCTGTCAAAATGATGTGTTTTGTCCTGTCAAAATCCGATTTTAGCTTATAAAATGTACTGAGATGACAGGTGTCAAAAACCGCTTCTTAGGTTGCACAAGGTATAGTGTCATTGATTATTCGCATGCATGGTGGCTTCACTGACAGGTGACGTTCCTCGGTCTATAATGTGTATGATGTCACCTCAATTCGGTCAGCTGTCAAAATAATGAATCAGCCAGTGACATTTCATATAAACAAGGAGTACAAGCCATCTTTAAAAAAGAAAAAAGAGATTGAACACCTGCCCAAGAGATGGCTCCACGATCATACACATCTATCTTAGAGCATTTAACCAACCGGACTGGACAACCATTGACAGGCGTTCCCTTCTGCCGAAAATATATGACCAGTGGTCACACTCATTGTATGGACTGACGTTTATCTGACGTGGCTATTTAGACGTTTTGCATACATTTTACGTTCCCCTCCCCTGCAAAAATCGGCAGCCTTTTTTTGTATAGAAAATACAGACATGGCCGGTCCGGTTGGTTGAATAGTCTAAGATGCACATAGTGAATATCGGCATTTGTTGTTGTTTTATGTTTTTAAGAGTCGCCAGGACGCTCGCGTTCCCATACAAACGTAGTTCAGCTCTCATTTTAAAACGACATGCTTTAGAACCACGAAATTTGGCATGGGCTTTCTAGTAGTACATAATATCTAGGTCGGACATTCATTTTCGTTGCTAAAAATTTTAATAATACAAAGAAAATATAGCCAGTTACAGATTTACATACAAAACTTATTTTTGCTATATTTTCTTTGTATTACAATTTTTAGCAACGAAAACGAATGTCCGACCTAGACCTGTACTATTAGAATGCCCATGCAAAATTTTGTGCTTCTAAAGCATGTCGTTTTAACATGAGAGCTGAACTACATTTGTATGAGGAACGCGAGTTCACGCGAGCGTCCTGGCGACTCTTAAGGTATACGAACTGAAACCAAATCCGAAAGCAATGCGTTCGCCCGTTTTTATCCACCCAACCTCACAGCTCTCCGTTGTGTTGTGGAATTGAAGGCTAAAATGTTACGTTGTTTATTTTTATGACATATAAATAACTATTACACGGTAACACATTTTCATTAATAGACTCTATAGCCGACTATTGTTCTAGCAGATTAAACCCAAGCCTGTAACAAACTGGCCAAAATAACGTCACGTATAGCGGGTCCCTTAATTACCAATTTCATGAGTGAATGGCCCTGGATTATGAGATGGACGGACAATGCGCTATTACCTGTATTGATGCGATGGCGACGGCTTATGCTGACCTTTCTCTGATACTAAATTGACAATTAATGCGACCAAGCGAGCTAGCATATCTTAGGGGGTCCACTGACTATCAGTCCGCCTGACGATATCGGCCTGTCAGTTAAAACAAAAATTTGACATTTCCGAACAACTGATGGCTCCTCTACATGATGGGCCATCATAGGGACGCAGCTATGCGTTAGAGGGAGCTAACGATATTGCGATCTCGTTCCGTCGTATAGCTGCGTCCCTATGATGGCCCATCATGTATGCCCCACTTCGAGTCACGCATTATGCTGTCCCGCACACCCTGCCTGCTGGCTCCACAGAAAACCAGCGCCGTTGACCACGCTAGCCGTGCCAACTGCATTGCTGAGTGGAGACCATTTCGGCTTCACATCAGATTTAGTTGTTTTATGTGAGATGCTGTAAGATGTGTTGTTTGAATAAATGTTTTCTATTCTATTCTATTCTATTCATGTAGAGCCAGCCTGACAGGCCAATATCGTCAGGCCCACTGATAGTGGGTGGGCCCCATTACGTTGTCGCCTGTCACTTCATACTTCGAGTCGCGCTTGAAGTATAGAGAGACGCGCAACTAACAATAAGATGTGCTAGCCGCGCAGTTGCTAGGAAAATAATGGTGTCATCGTGTGTGATACAGATTACACAAAAAAGTTTTGTTTATACTAAAAACTGATACTTTTTTAACCGAATTCAAAAAAGGAGGAGGTTTTCAATTTGACTGAATTTTTTAAATTTTTTTTTTTTATATGTATGTTACTCGATATCTCCATGAATCGTGAACCGATTTTCAATTTTTTTTAAAATCGAACGGGTATAACCCCTAGATGGTCCCATTGTCACCAAATCGGGGTCTGATGATGGGATCCTGGAGAAATCGAGGGAACTCTTCAACTATTATAGGCACACCTATAGTGATTTCACTATTTTTACAGCAACTCGGCCACTTCCTCTTGGAATAGCGGATCCTAAGTGAAGTCGGTTCTTTTTTGTTTAAAATTATTATCAATTTTAGGTCAACACGCTAATGTCCATTAGTTGACACGTTGCTGTCGCCTTTATTGTGAATGACTTAAGTTTCAAGATGACATACACTGGGACGGTGACGAGCATTCAGACTTAGCTTATCTGGCATAAGGGATCGAATGAACAATACCCGGGCAAAAGAACAATACCTACCTACTTTTAGATTATATACAAAAAACTTTTCAAGTTAAAATAAAGTATCTTTTATAATATGCCATTTGGATACCCTTTATTACTCTATTACAAAATTAGACTAATAAATCCTTTCCATTGTTGTAAAATAACTAAAGTGAAAACATAAAAGCTTTGGACAATACTAAGAATGTTCTAGACCTAAAATAAAGAACCTCTGCAGAACGGAATAAAAAGAAATCGCCCCCAGAATACAAATGAAGTATAACGAATTCATTGTCCTTATAAATGGAGTAATAAAACAAACGCAGGGGTTCATTAAGCAAAATACGTGGCTACTTAAACGTAATTGCTTCGTTTGTACTAATTAATTGAAAACGACGAACAAGCACTAAGTAATATGTATGCATGGAACAAATTATACCTGGTACAGTCTGTGAGCATTCTTCTAAATGGCGATCGTGTGGGAATCGGCGATGACACACGAAGGTAATATTGCTGTTCTGCTTTTTCATGTGTCACTGTTGATTGATAAATGATAACCGACGTCTCTTTCTAAATATCGAAGGTTCTTCTGAGAGCTCACGTACTGTACCGTAGATATTCCAACTTTGATAGAGCGCTGGTGGCCTGGCGGAAGAACGTTAGACTTTCAATCCGTAGTCGGGTTCAAACCCCGGCTCGTACCACTAAGTTTTTCGGAACATATGTACGGAATATCATCTGACATTTACCAGTCGTTTTTCAGTGAAGGAAAATATCGTAAGGAAACCGGACCTATAGGATAAGGCCTAGTTTCTAAATTTTGATTTAGATGTTTAGATGCAATGCATTAACCATATGCGAAACAGCTAATGCTAATGTATTGGAGTTGTCTTATAGTTGGATTAAAGTTAGAAGAATACAGCACTTGGACTGTTTTTTTAAAACTAGTCTACTGGCATAATGAATAACGTGGCAGATATAAGTTGAAAAATTAAATGTACGTCTTTATAATTTACTTGACCGAGCTTTTAAAGACTAAGGAGGTGGAAAATGACAATTTTCATCCCGAGGTCGTAAAACTGAACATTAACGTCTCGCATGAAGCCGTAAAGTGGTCCACATCATAAAGTAGTTTGGTATAAGAAGTCGGAATAAAACTGGTAGCTTTTATTTGCCGCTTTTATAAATAATAAACTACTTATGGGAGCTGGGACTTTAAAATCTTTCTCGTCATAAAGCTGATGGATTATATCTCACACAGAATAAGTAATAGTATAAGAACAGAAGATTCTCCTTCCTGAATTTGACATTTAGCTACAGCGATGAAAACGTTAATCTGGGTCTACGCTAGACGACCCGAGCACGAGCGGAGCACAAATTTGCATCACCCTTGCTCGCTCAGTTTGTTAATTTTATTTTAAGTCCACACTTGAGCCGCAAACTACGACGCCCAGGACGATTCCGCTCGCCTAGCGTAGACGCAGCTTTAGCTGTCGTGCTCTTTGAAAAATATAAGTAATAGCGTTTTCAATTTCAGCGTGCTTCATAATATCCGTACCATATATGTAAATGTATAAGTTTCTGTTTATACGCATGTCTTAACTATTATAGCTGAAATGATTCTATTCTCGAACGGCCATAAGATAATAAGCGATGTGCCAACCCTTCCCTCGTATGCGGTAAGCGCATCGGCAAAACCCGGTAAAATAGAGAGAGACATAGTGAAACGATATTATTGACTATTGAATCACGATATACGGATCAGGCGGGCTAGCATATCGTCAATACTTTGAAAAAAACTTGTATCTTGTTCTGTCACTCAAATGAAAAATGTGGTAACTATGTTTCCGATGCATATAGAGATACTGCGTTTCGACTTAGAGAAGAAGTGTGAGATACTAGTTTTTTTCAAAGTAGTGACGATATCTTACGTTATCGCCTGTCACTTGATACTTTATACTTCGAGTCGCGCTTGAAGTTATGGAGAGTCGCGCAACAACGTAAACTGTGCTAGCCGTGCTGAATCGAATTGAAAGTTTGAATTAACACATTCGTTGCGTTACGGGAAGTATTAGGCCGTATTTGACTTTCCGCCGGTGCGGCAACTAGCTACAGTCCGTAAGCCACAGATAACCTCAACCACCAGATAGATCACAAGTACAACTCGAGGTCACCACACATAGGTGCTCCCGTACTAATTTTGTATGAGAGCGCGACCGCTTATTTTAGTTGATGTAAAGTTTTTGATCATAACTCATGTGAATTAAAAATATCCACAAAAATCTAGTTACAGGGGTGAACCTGGATTGTTATACTACAAATTGGTGTAGAATGTTATTGAGATGTGCTGTTCGAATCGTAGAAATTTACGAATAAAATTGCGCTTATGTGTGGTGACCTCGTGCTCCCTGTACAAGCTTAATGATGAGGTGTCTGTGTAGTCTATGCTAGGGGTCACAAAACCGGTTTCACCGAAACCGAAAAAAACGGAAAAACCGGGTTTCACGCCAATCGTGAAAACCGGCTTTCAGATTTGGAAAAACCGGCTTTTCGAGTTTTTCGATTTTACACTTGTAAGAGTTGTAATACATTTTATCGGCGATTGAATAAATACGCCGTATGTTATTGCAATTTGTAAGTCCTACCTTTTAGTTTATCAGTAAACATAGGTACTAAATATGTATAAATGAATGAATGTATATTGAAATATTATGCGTTTTCAACCGACTTTAAGATTTCGATCGAAGGAGGAGGTTCTCAATTCGTCGGGATATTGATATGTACTTATTATCTTCTCGTGTTTATATGAAACACCATTGTTGAAAGTTGTCACTATAGAAAAAAAAACCGAAGTTGGGTCGGCTTTCCCTTTATTTTTCTTGGCTTACATACCTAAACGAAAAGATAGTAAGCAATATAACTGACTTTAAAATATGAATATTCTGGTAATTCTGGTTTATCTAAAAACTTACACAAGCTAAATTGGACAAATCTTTGTGGATTCGCTTATTTATCGTTATTTGTTCAAGAAGTCTGATCCGTTATCCGTTGCATTGCATTTCTGTTTTTAGTGCACGGGCGCATATACAATCTAAAGCATATACTTCGGTATTCTAAAATAATTTTAAACAAAAAAAGAACCGACTACTTCATTTAGGTTAGGATTCCCTTTTCCAAGAGGAAATATCCGATCTTCTGTAAAAATACTGAATTCACTAAGGTATGTTCGCACAATAAGGACCGGTTCCTAATAAGAGCCACCATTTCAAAAATCCCGCTCCTGATACTAAATTGAAATCAAGTCTCGCGCCGATGCTCCTCATTAACCAATTATTGAAGTGCATTGGCATTACTTGGGTTTTACGCCGCCATTTTGTCAGTATGCCTGTCGATGTAGTTCACGTCACGACGCGTAGGTCGTTTTGTATAATTTGTTGGTGGTATTCGATTCATTCAAGGGGTTCTGATTCGTTTTCGCAAGAACTTAACACATGAAAAGGAAAAAGTAACATTTAGGCGTGGATTGTGAAGATAAGGTTATTGAAAGAACTATTTTTTTGTCAAATTAGATTGGTTTGCTCCGGGATGGCGAAGTGCCTAATAAGGACCACCTCCTTGTCGCCAAATAAGGACCAGGCCTTTTTAATATCATGTTTAAAGACTTAATAAGGACCAAGGGCTAATGACTGAAAATGTTCATAATTATGTTGTTTTATGCTTAAAATAGTTTCACTTAGTAAATATAAATACAATACAAAACTGTATTTTATTAAAATACATAAATCAAGTCAATTATTCTGCGTTTAAGTTTCTGTAGACTTTTTAAGGACCAACAGTACAATTCATGTGAATTTTTAGATTAATCCATCGGGAATGACAAAAACAATTGTTACAATTAACAAAAAATATTAAATAAAATAAATAAATTATGTAGTTTCGGAATTATCTACGGAACAGGAATGACCCTTATTGAGAACACCCATTCCTAATAAGGTCCATTTACAAGTTTTTTTTAAACAGTGTTTGTCATTAATTTACTTCGGATTCGTGATTTTTACTTAATGTTTGTACTTCTAATATAGGCAATTTGTACATTTCAAATGTTTTTTAAGTTAAAATACCTCTTAAATCAGATTTATAAAGATTTACAAAAACCTGGTCCTTATTAGGCGAACTTACCTTATGTGTGTCTACTGTCTATAATAGTATGTATGTATGTATGTATGTATCACTTTATTGCACATCTATACATATAATAAACGCGTAAGGAGAAAAAAAATGTACATTGAAGATATTTGAGAAAATCTAATTGAGGGCGGTTTAGAAACGTTGACTGAATACATTTTGGTGATTTTTGGAATTTTTGTCTGTCTGTCTGTGAGTTTGTTCGCGATGTACGCCAAAACTACTGCACAGAATTTCATGAAATTTTGTATTATAGTAGTTTATACCCCGGGGTAACATATAGGGTAGTTTTTATCCCGCTTATTTAAAAACATTTTTTTCCAATTCAAGCAAGTCTGTTTGGAAAGTGAAGTGCCGTGGTTTATATGGAAGCTCATACATTCTACGACACTTCTCTTTCCGAACAAGTCAATTGTGTGAAAGTTGAAAGTAACCGGAAATATAAATGTCATCGACTAAAGGATGATGCACGGTGTTCCGCACCGTCTCCGACACGACAATTTCGAGACTTCGTTTTGTATAGAAAAGCGTCACATGATCGTAGGAGGTCAGCTGTATGTGTAGTTAAGTGTCGGAAGTGTCGTGTCGGAGACGGTCCGGAACACCGTTCATAATTCTTAATATGTACCTTCAATTTGTGGCAACGGAGGCCTAGGCCACTTTTTTCTTTGTATATGACCTCTATTTAAGGTTATAATTAATGATTGTAGTGTGTCAACATACAATAAACAATTTATTCTTCACACTTGACCATTGAGTTTTACCGGTCCCTTTCATGCTGCTGAAGCAATTCTCGCTACGATGTTCCGCGCCTGAGCCCTATGTTGTACCTGGCATTTGGCCTTCGCATACATTGCCAAGACACTTAAGAATTAAGTTTTGTCCGGTCCCTTTCATGCTGCTGCTGAACCAGTTCTCGCTGCGACGTTCCGTGTCTGGGCCTTATACGATACTTGGCATTTGGCCTTCCCATAGATTCCATTACCAAGACACTTGACCATTGAGTTTATAGCCGGCCCTGTCATTCTGCTGATGAAGAAATTCTCGCTGTGACGTTCGGGGCCTGGGTTCTGTGTGGTATTCGGCCTTTTGGTCTCTGCCTATATTGCCGCTCCCTTGGGCCTTTTTCCCTCGGGTTTGCTAAGACACTTGACTATTGAGTTTATACTCGGCCCTATCATGCTGCTGCTGAAGAAATTCTCGCTGCAATGTTTCGGGCCTGGGCCCTATGTAGTTTTGGCCTTCGCATACATTGCCATTTATCCTCGGGCCTTCGGTCCTCGGGTTTGCTAAGATACTTGACCATTGAGTTTTATCCGATCCCTTTCAGGCTGCTGCTGAAGCAATTATCGCTGCGACATTCTGTGCCTTGGCGCTATGCGGTACTTGGCATTTGGCCTTCCCATACAATGCCGTTCACCCTTGGGTTTGCGAAGTTTATACCCGGCCCTGTCATTCAGCTGCTGAAGAAATTCTGGCTGCGACGTTTTGGGCCTGAGCTCTGTGTGGTATTCGGCCTCTGGCCTTCTCATACATTGCCGCTCCCTCGAGCCTTAGGCCCTTCGATTCGCGAAGACACTTGACCGTTGAGTATTGTCTGGTCCCTTTCATGCTACTGCTAAAGCAATTCTCGCTGCGACGTTCCGTGCCTGGGCACTTTGCAGTACTTGACATTTGGCCTTCTCATACATTACCGTTCACCCTCGGGCCTTTGGCCCTGGCGTTCGCGAAGGAACTTGACTATTGAGTTTATACCCGGCCCTGTCAATCTGCTACTGAAGAAATTCTCGCTGCGAAGTTCCGGGCCTGGGCCTGAGCTCTATGCAGTATTCGGCCTTTAACCTTCTCATACATTCCCGCTTCCTCAGACTTAGGCCCTCGGATTCGCGATGACACATGACCGTTGAGTATTGTCCGGGTCCTTTCATGCTGCTGCTGAAGCAATTCTCGCTGCGACGTTCCGTGCCTGGGCACTATGCGGTACTTGGCATTTGGCCTTCCCATACATTGCCGCTCACCCTCGGGTCTTCGGCCCTCGCGTTCGGGAAGGCACTTGACTATTGAGTTTATACACGGCTCTGTCATTCTGCTGCTGAAGAAATTCTCGCTGGAATGTTCCGGGCCTGGGCCCAATGTAGTTTTGGCCTTCGCATACATTGCCATTCATCCTCGGGCCCGGGCCTTCGGCCCTCGGGTTTGCTGCCATACTTGACCATTGAGTTTTATCCGATCCCTTTCAGGCTGCTGCTAAAGCAATTCTCCCTGCGACATTCTGTGCCTAGGCGCTACGCGATACTTAGCATTTGGCCTTCCCATTCAATGCTGCTCACCCTCGGGTCTTCGGCCCTCGCGAATGCGAAGGCACTTGGCCATTGAGTTTATACCCGGCCCTGTCATTCTGCTGCTGAAGAAATTCTCGCTGCGAAGTTCCGGGCCTGGGCCTGAGCTCTATGTAGTATTCGGTCTTTAGCCTTCTCATACATTGCCGCTTCCTCGGGACTTAGGCCCTTGGATTCGCGAAGACACATGACCGTTGAGTATTGTCCGGGTCCTTTCATGCTGCTGTTGAAGCAATTCTCGCTGCGACTTTCCGTGCCTGGGCACTATGCGGTACTAGGCATTTGGTCTTCCCATACATTACCGCTTACCCTCGGGTCTTCAACTCTCGCGTTTGCGAAGGCACTTGACCATTGAGTTTATTCTCGGCTCTGTCATTCTGCTGCTGAATAAATTCTCGCTGCAACGTTCCAAGCCTGAGCTCTACGTGGTACCAATTGAGCCTTTGGCCTTCTCATACATTTGACAGTTAAGTTTATAACCGGACCTGTCATGCTGCTGCTGAAAAAAAATCCCGCTACGACGTTCCGTGCATGGGCACTATAACGCGGTGTTTGGCATTTGGCCTTTTCATAAATTTCCTTAATTATTAGTCAATGTTACTCTTCGTCCGTAGGAAATACCTTAGACAACCCTACACGTGATCCCCGGACGGTGCAGAGTAACAAACTTGGCAGCTGCACTGCCCATCTGGACCTCGCAGCACTCACCTGATTTTGTTCATCATCTGCTTTTCTACTACTACCATCCGAGAGTAGAAATACCTATCTAAAGCCTGTACCGAAAAGTTTTTTTACAAGAACACATTAAGATAAAAAACTTTATAAAGTACCAAATAATTTAATCTGTAACTATGTTACTTATACAACTCTTGCCTAATGATTAATATCAAAATAATATTTTTTATACGTACATATTACACAACACATACCCTAATGTAAAAAGGAAGAAAATATTTTTTGCGAAACTCGCAGTCGATTTGCGGCTGGTATTTTGTATTTGCATGAAAATTAGTCAAATCAAATAACAAAGCAATAACAAAGTTCCAGAATCGAAAGAAGAGGACCAAATCATTGCTAAGACCTAAAATTGGTGACAGAAAATTATTTGAATATTACTTAACCATAGTGATCAATAGGCCTCAGTTTTCATACAAAACGAGAACGCGTGATTGAAAAATATTCAATCCCTTATAATTTTGTTAAACTTTCACCAAATGCTTTATATTTAGCATCATTAATAGCGAAATTTATTCACATTTTTAATTTTATGGCATACAAACGACCAGTGAAATAAAAACATTGGCAAGTCGTGCAAATATATCTAAACATAGGGTCGCAAAATTTAACTTGGAATTTTAAGGAATGTCTCTCTTGCTTAGATAACAAAATAAATAAATTGAAAAATGTTGTTAAAAAAGCCTTAAGGGTATACTTTATGATGTATTAAAACATGAAAGTAAATAATCTGGAAATACCTACAAAAAACAGCAATAAATTATGTAAAAAGACTTTTCGGTACAGGCCTTATATCCAGTGATATGTAACCGACAAATAAATAATTTGTAACAAAAATGTACCTACTATTAAACGTGTAGAAAGCGTAAGTTAATATTGGTCTGGAAATAGTCAATGAAAATACCAAACCGCATAAACACACGCGGGCGAAGCCGCGGGCACAGCTAGTAAACAAGTATAACATTAAAACAACAATAGTCAAAGAGTTCCCTCGATTTCTCCAAAATTCCATCATCAAATCCGGACCAGGGGGGCGATTTTTGGCAGCTGAACGCTCGTATAAAAAAAAATTAAGCTCGAAAATAATCGCACACAAAAGTTTGTCGCCAATTTTTTTGCATGGTGTTAATATTTTATACAATCATGATTTAAAATTCCCATCGCTATTATTTTTAAAACATAATTTCCTCGTTTTATTTAGAGTTTTAAGACTTTTAAGTATCACTTTCGAGTGCTCGAATCTCAAAAATCACCCCCCTGGTGACAATGGGAGCAACTGTGAAGTATACTCTTTTAAACAAAAACATATTTTTTCAAATCGGTCCAGCCGTCTTCGAATAATCGGTGAACATACATAAAAAAAATTGTAAAATAGTCCAGGCATTTTATTTTCACTTGTATGGGAAAAATGACAAATTTGGAAATAATTCATAATAGCAGAAGTATTTAGTTGTATGGCTTTAAAGTCATGTTAATCATTGCCTAGACAGAAAATCCTACAAAAATTTGAACATGAAAAAATCGTCATTTAATTAATTTCTAAATAATCCCCTAAATAAATAAATAAATATTTTATTATTTATTATGGTTCCTTAAGACAGGTTATTTATGGATGACGGAAAATCAGACAAAAAAAAGAAACGCTTCGTATATATTTTGATGAATATTTACTTCCCGATGGAAAGTTTGTAGAATTTGTTAAAATGAATTTGTTGGAATGACATTTTAAAACTATACAGCGTGTATTTTTGATATTACCACATAAGCTATGGGTAGTTAGTATAGACCCTAATAAACATACTTCCATATGTTTTATTAAAATTTTACGACTTTTATTTATCCATATAAAATATTTCAGCACGCAATGTATTGCTCCTACCTGATTACTTTGCCTTTAAAACGTCACAATTGATATGTGTCACATTGTACTGTATACGCAGTACATTGCTGAGTGAAATAAATTAAAAAATTAATTGCTCGGTGTTAATTAACAATTAACTAAATATTTATTGCAATGTCGATTTAAAACATCAAAACCTGCTTCTGGTTTCCTTTTGTGGTAATATCAAATATACACGCGGTATAAACAAAAAAATCGCTGTTATAAATTAATGTGTGAAAAAACGTATCTTTACCAGAGTAAAAACGTAGATCCCGATGAATTCAGAACCTCCTTCGATCGAAATCTTGAAGTTGGTTGATAAATTCGGTATGGTAGTATGGTAAGTACAGCGAGCAGCTTTCGAAGAGACGCGTAATTTATTAATGTATTATTTAGCATTTACTTTCGTAAAACGATTCATCTGGCTAAGTTATACCTATACGTGCGATTTCCAGAAAAGGAGGTTCCGGAAGATGTTTTTTTGTTTTAATATTGTTAATTCGCGAAGATTTTTGGTTCTAATAATGAAAAGACATATAAAAAGTCTCATATGTTGTGAAATGGCTAAATATTAAAGTATAAAATCATTATTTTCCGTTTTTTTTCACTTCTTATATGTAAAATCGAAAAATCACCGAAAAACCGGAAAACCCGGTTTTGCTGGTGTACTAAAACCGAAACCCGGTTTTCAAAAAATGTTAGCGGTTTTGTGACCCCTAGACTCTATGCCGTAAGCTCTTCCTTCCTTCGGGTTTTAGAAAGAGACGTCGGGTATCAATCAACAGTAACACATGAAAAAGCAGAACAGCAATATTGTTTTCGTGTGTCATCGCCGATTCCCTTAGGTTCTTTTTAAAGGTCACGGACTAAATGCCTGTCTCACTCCCGGTTACCGATATCAACGCTGAAAGAATACAAATAACACAACACATAAACTACATATACCTAAGTAGATGAGTAGCAACGCAGTATTTTTTCATCTCAATCCCAATCTAATGGTCAATCAAATCAATAAGACATATTCAGGTGTAAATAAAGCAACAACAAATTGACAGTAATCTAGACTTATCTGGCTGACACAATTTTTAATATTCAGAGAGATCAAATGGAGATCAATTTGTAAAGTCCGAATGCCGCTCGAGATATCGTGAACCGTCAAACGTCGGCTATGTTGACGGTCGTTAATGGATCAAGTGTTTGTCTGTTTGGATATTCATGGCCTTGCCGTGTCGATGACTGTAATTTAATCAGTTTTGATTTGCTTTGAGACGGTTCGACAAAGCTGATAAAGTAAGTGGTTAAGAGGTCAAAATTAGAAGATATGTAATGTACTGATGAGCAATATAAAATTTATGGATGGATCTCACAAAATATCGATATTTTTGTCCTGAAATATGTTCCAAAAATGTTGACAACTTTTTTTCAGTTATTTATTATTGATAGATAGATAGATCGAAATTTATAAAGCAGACATTACAGAACCTAAAAAACAGAGGTTGAAAAATGCATACTTAAGTAAACACTGGTTAAAGTATATTACAGAAGTTCACAATGGGTTCAGCAATGTGCGCGTAAAGAAAAGGCTCAGACTCAGCATATTGCCTTGCATACTCTATAACTCTAGCTATTAATAACAAATTCGTTTTAGAGAAAAAGGAATGATAAAAAAGATATTCGACCAAAAAATTCTATATTTAATATTTTACATTTTCATATATATTTTTTAATGGAGAATATGTTTTGCTAGAGCAATTTTGCTAAAAATTGCCGAAGTTTAGGTGATATTGAGGTTCATAACAAATAATAATTGAAAATCATATGACAAAGTTACATGAATCAACGTCCTCACTAAACAAGCTCTGTAAGAATTTATAATATGATTGTAGATAAAGCAGTGTATGCAACTGTACGTAATGAGGCCTTAAAACACTCGTGTTTTAAGGACCCCTATTACGTAACAGTTACATAAACTACTAATATGTACGTTCTTAGAAATTGCGATATTATGCAATACTTAGTACTTACTAAGGTAAACGTTAGTATTCATGTCACTATCGACTTGTAACAAAGTCATCGCAATTAACATGGCAGCAGTTGCAGCAGGGGTGGAGAGTCAGGGTGTCAACTATTGGGCATTGCAATATTGAACACTGGGATGATTACCTTTAAGGTAAATATTGGTTTGTTGAACTAAGCACCTGTTAGCAAAAAAAATACGTTTCTTAAATGACATCCCGATAATTACCGATTTTTGGCCTGCTAGTCAAGGTACTTACTCAAGAACATCACCATCAAAATCACAAAATCTTTAACTTAAACCTTAAACTAAGGAATGTGAAGGGCGCGCATATTTTGGACAGGGACAGCATCTGTGATGATAAATCTCACAATTCTAAGATACCTACGACCATTTGAGCCTCATTTTCTAGCACTTTGCGAGGAAATAAAATCTACAGGGTACTCCCATAGAGAATCATGAAATTTGGTAAGAATAACATCTTACAGCACAAGTCAGAAAATTGTTAAGTTTAGTTGTAGTTCCATTTCCATCACAAAATAAGAAAAATGTTCGGTGATTTTTCAAATTATTTGATGTATGTACTAGGTACAGTCGGCGAAAAATGTGGTCTACCACCCTACGGTTGAGGTTCGTTTGAACATCATATGACAACAAGGTCGTGCATGTTTTAAACTCTGTTAGAAATGTCAATCTTAGCGATCGTTAGATCTCGCAGAAACTTTTGTCAAAACTGGTAGACCACTTTCTTGGCCCACTGTACCCTGAAGTCGTGAGTCCGACTCGCACTTGACCGTTATTTTATGAATTGTGTGCTTGTCTATTTCATTACAGTCGGACGTGCACTTTATACTCATTGAAATAAATTGCTTGTAAACTCTATATGAACAAGAATTTGAAAAAATATTCAGTCGATATCTCGTGACTCTGACGTTGCAAAGTGCTTTTAGACAGTTTATTACTTCGATATTTTAATAGTGTTCATTGAACTGACATTCCTGACATTTGGCGTATGTTCTATAAACAATACTGAAGCAAAGAATTTTGGGACGTCCTTTAACATCGTCGGCTAAAACCGTTTGATTTCTATTAATGTGCTCTTTAACGATCTTGTACTAGAAAAAACTTTGTCAAGGTAACTTTGGTCAAACAACAAAGTGATAAAGACGCTGGGATAAAATATAAGCATGTCTGACAATGATAGAAGTACCTAAGTATAATCAAATAATTTTAATCGGTTGTGAATGTTATTGAACATAACATATTTAATCTTTTATACTGTTTTAATCTCACACAATTTTCACTCATTATTTTGACAAAAATTACATTTATTATTTTCCTGACGTTTCGAGCGTGTCGTAACGCTCGTAGTGGCAGGCGACCACGGGCGTTACGACACACAATAATACTTAACTTTTGTTTCTCTTCTTTTGTTGGGAAATGATATTTTGGTTACAATTTAATTTTAATTAGAAACTTTTATAAATTGTTATTTACAAACTTCTTATAATTTTTACTGTAAAAAAAAACGCTTGAGTAAGTGGTTACTGGATTAAAAATACAATCTTTCACAATAATCGTTTGGCAAATCTTCGAGAGCAAATTCACCGATATGTCCAACTAGCATAAATCTGATTATGTAAACTGTTATTTGTTACACCGAAGATCAAGTTCGTAAAACAATAGCAATGTATTAAGCCAAGTTTTCGTTGGCAGCGTTCCTGCGCAAACTGATTTTGCATCGAATTTTATACGTCAACTGCAATTTGTTATTTCGACTGGTACGAATAAAACAAAAGAAATGTCAATAAATCGATATTAGTCTAGTTCCATTTTTCAAAAAATCCATGTCGAGAAGCAAACGATATTACTTTTGGGCAACCGGGCTTTTTACCTGATTTAGACCCTGCTGTATCCGAATCGCCGGTTGCCTTCAAAGAAAATTTGTCCGGAAGTGAGATATTCAAGATGGCGGCCAAAAAAATTACCCATTTTTTACTTTTTCTTAAATAACTCGTAAACCGTGTCCCCTACCAAAATATGTTCTTTTACTTAAATAATTCACATAAAATTCTCTATAAAAAAGGTTCTATACAGTTTTTTGCTGGGATCAAAGTTTAATGAGATATCGAGGGTATAAGATAGACCTTAAATATATAGACTAATTACCCTTTTCCCGCGACTCCGTCTGCGTGGGATTAACATTCGTTATAATACATTTATGAAACACCTTAGTGAAATCTTATAGCAAATATAAATTTAACGTATATACTTTTTTACGTCTACAGTGAGCAACAATTCCATACAAAGTTTCACCCCCCTTTTCACCCTTTCAAAAGATGATTTCTGAGATAAAAACTATTTCATGTCCTTTTCCATAGCTCAAACTATCATCATGCCAAATTTAAACTAAATCGGTTCAGCGGTTTAAGCGTGAAGAGGTAACAGACACACTAACTGTTTAAAGATAAATTATATTTTAAATACTCTGGTTGAGGCTGCTAGGGGTTGTGTGGTATCATTTCCGTATAAAACAGACATGCACAATTCATTTTTGATAGAAAAGAAATATAAATCTATATTTAAAAAAAGTTCTGCGAAGAGGGAAAACTCTCAAATCACATCAGAGGGGATTTTGACGTGAACGTCCAAAAATTTTACGGACCTCCAACAGTAAAAAATATTCATCGTGGGGCACTCTATCCATGGTCAAAAATTTAAAACTTTTTCTCAATGCGCACAATTTTTTCATACTAATATTATAAATGCGAAAGTGTGTCTGTTACCTCTTCACGCTTAAACCGCTGAACCGATTTAGATGAAATTTGGTATGATGATAGTTTGAGTTATGGAAAAGGACATAAAATAGTTTTTATCCCTGAAATCATCTTTTGAAGGGGTGAAAAGGGGGGTGAAACTTTGTATGCAATTGTTGCTCACTGTAGACGTAAAAAAGTATATACGTTAAATTTATATTTGCTATAAGATTTCACTAAGGTGTTTCATAAATTTATTATGGCGAATGTTAATCCCACGCAGACAAAGTCGTGGGAAAAAGATAATTAGTCTATATGTTTAATGGCTGTCTTATACCCTCGATATCTCATTAAACTTTGATCCCAGCAAAAAACTGTATAGAACCTTTTTATTAGAAAATTTTATGTGGATTACTTAAGTAGAAGAACATTTTTTGGTAGGCGTCACGGTTTACGATTTATTTAAGAAACAGTAAAAAATGGGTATTTTTTTTGGCCGCCATCTTGAATATCTCACTTCCGGTCAAATTTTCTTTGAAGGCAACCGGCAATTCGGATACAGCTAAGTCTAAACCAGGTAAAAAGCCCGGTTGCCCAAAAGTAATATCGTTTGCCTGTCGCATCGAAAAGGAGACCGATTTTGAAATTTTGTGCCCTGTCTATATAGGCCAATCGAATAAAATCCATAAAAAGCATTTTGAGGAATTAATTCCCACCAGACTGGAAATCGTTTTATTACCCTCATTTGGTCCTAAATACGTATAATCTGAGTTTGTCTAATCTCAGGAGGTATGCTTAACTTTTGGCAGCCTAATAACTGTTTTCAGTTATTTGCTTGTGTAGCTCAACACCGGTAGGTCCGTTAGAAAAAGTCAATCCATGCAATGTTAAAGATGGTTAAATTAGGCTGCATTTGTTGGGTGTAGAGAGGCCAGATTGAAAGTTGGCTCAAAACTTTCCCAAAAATAATGCACATCTCCTGGGATTGGATAAACTCGGGTAACACTAATTTAGGACCAAATAAAGGTATTAAAATGATTTCCAGCCTGGTGGAAATTAATTCTTCGAAAAAGTCTAATTTAATTGGCCTAAATAATGGGAATGATTTTAGTAGTTATCTACAATTACACGTGGGATTCAATGATGACGCTGTACGGAGTGCGGCAACTTTGGTTTTCTCACGTTCAGATGGCGCTTCAGACTTGGAACCTCAAAAAGTTCTTAGACTGCTCCTCAATTTCATACATACTCGCTGGATACGTAAGAGAGCGAAAAGCGTCAGTTTTCGTAAAATGAGCCCATTTTTATAGTCATCTTGTGATTTAACCACGAGTGACTTTGGATTTTAAATAAACACAGGACTTTATAATAACTTGTAAAGCGTCTAAAGTGCACTTTTCTACCGCGTGATGTAATTGAGCTGGACTGAGAGTAGTATCAAAAAATATACTACGAGTGCCAACGTGGGCCGCTGAATTATTAGAAGCGCTAAAAATACATGGGGATGACGTAAAGATATAACAATATTTTAATAATAATATTAAAGACTATTTAATTCTCAGAAGATATAAATCGGGACCAATATAGAGAATGCATAAAGTAGCAAAAGTAGTAATTAAATAAAGATTAGAAGTTGTCGGTAGACAAATGACGCGTCACAGCCGCGGTCTGTCTTGGCCTTGGCATAAAGACGTATGCTTAATTCTCAGAAGTTTATAAACCGGAACTAATAACCAACATAGACTAATATAAAGTATATGTAAAACAGCAAAACTAGCGAAACACAGAAGTTGTCGGTAGACGAACGTCGCGTCACGGTCGCGTCGCGGTCTGCGTCGTTGCCAATTTATTCGCCAGGCTACCGCTGCCGGGATGTGATTTCTAATTTATTGGCCACTGCAAACGGCTTCTATTCACGTCGTCTTACAAGTTTTTACATAGGTAGGTAATAGTACCTATGTCAGGAAGCAAATGGTTACATGAAAGTTGACAAAACAAAGTACTACTAATATTACAGAGTAGGATTAGATCCTCCATTCTTAACATATGATGGCCATGTGCTAAAGGTATCGTAAAATGGGGTGAGTTGGGTCAACATAGACATTCAAACCTCGATAAAAATATATTTTTACATGTGACACGTTGATAAACATTAATAATTTTATCGACATAGAAGCGATTGTTTTTAGTTTCAGCAATCAAAATTCATTTCATTTATTTTTCCTCCGATTGAAAATCAAAGAAATAAGACCTTATATAAATATTAAATTAAATCTCAATGTTTCTTTATTTTAGATCGTGCAGATTACAAATCATTTTTAACCGACTTCAAAAAAGGAGGAGGTTCTCAATTCGACAGATTTTTTTATCATTATCTTTTTGTATGTATGTTACTCGATATCTCTGTGAATTGTGAACCGATTTTTTTTTTAATTGAACGGGTATAATCCCTAGATGGTCCCGTTGGCACAAAATCGGGGTCTGATGATAGGATCCTGGAGAAATGGAGGGAACTCTTCAACTATTATAGGCACCTATAGTTATTTCACTATTTTTTACAGCACAGGAACTCGGCCACTTTCTCTTGGAATAGCGAATCCTAAGTGAAGTCGGTTCTTTTTTGTTTAAAATTATAACATTACAATACATCAAAACAACGGACTAATAGCACCGTTTCGCATGAGCATCCTGCCTACTACGTCACTTTATAGATCCGTAAATACATCGCAAGCGGACCCGCGTGATTAATGTTCCGTCGCGCATGTTATGGACGCGTTGGCGGACGCGTGCGCATCGTCAAAGATCTCTCACGGAAATTGATACAAAAATCTGGGAAAATAAAAAAAACTGAGTCTGAGCAAGGCCATCATTTTAATAGGAAAAGGCGGATGATCTGTAATGTTAATGCCAGAATACTTGTTGCTAGTTAAAACGTGTATGTATTTGTGTCTTCAAACAAAAACTTAGGGTGGGCTGCACCACGCACAATTAACAGACTCATCAACGTTAAATATGGCGACGGAGCTGTCATCCCATAGAAAACTGTCAAACTTTTCATACAAGATTTTTTTACGATTACGTTTACGTTCACAAACAGTTTGGTGCAACCGGCCCTTAGTAATATAGTTAGTCTGGTGTATCTATCCTAAGAAAAACCTTGATAGCACGGTGTAAGATTTGTACTACGACCAGCTCAATCTAGCTTTCAATTCGTAAAATATACATATCTATATGCGACAGTGATTATCTATTAGGACGTGACATGTTAGGAATACGAAGCAGTGCCATCTATGGTGCGATCTGTAAACTAAACAAAAGTTACTATTATTAAAAACATGTTATTTTTACTCATTATTGAAATTTTATCAATTTTTTTACAGGATGAACAGCGCCATCTGAAGAACAAAAAGTTTTGCTACTCATAACAGCTTCACTTTAAAAATGGCACGTTCAAGAATTTTCTCTCATTTGAAATTAGAACTTTGAGTTCCTGCGAACTTATGTAATTAATTTCATTTATCGGATGAAGCTAAAGGAAAACATCGTAAGGAAACTTTATCCAATTTAACCCCAATGACGTCTAGTTTACCACCTAGTTTTAGCTGACATCAGACTCCCTTAATCAGCTGTGGCATAGGGACCGTGCACGTTGGATGTTCTGCCATCTTGTGCTCTAAATCGAAAACTGAACCTACTATATCAAATATCAATAGACACTACCACTACTACTATGTCGTATATCAATAGACAGTGCTGCCTGCAACATTTGACTCACAAGCCTTTGCACGTTGTAGGTCGTGCCATCTAGTGGACTAATTTGGCAACTTTGATTTATCATTTGAACTTCACGCCAATAAATAGGGGCGCCATGTGCTGCCCTCTTTAGTTTACGCTCGTCCCCTATAGGGTGCGTTGGGGTAAGACCGCGACCCCCGATCACGACAATCAGTGGGAAGATACAATACAATACAATACAATATTCTTTATTGCACCAAAAATAAAAATAAAATTGTACAGTAATAAAAAGTTTAGAATCTACATAGGTAGCAACAGGCGGTCTTATCGCTAAAAAGCGATCTCTACCAGACAACCTTTGGGTAGCAGGAGATTTATAATAAAAGCTAGGAACGTGGTAGTGCACAAACAACAAAAGGAAGAAAAATAACACAAACATCTTAATTTCAAGCAAAAATACACGTATAGATACAAAATAATAATAGATACATACCTACATATACCCATATACATAAAATACACATATAAATAAATAAATAAATAAATACCTACATACATATATAAAGGCAACTTAAGGGAGCGTAAAGTAATGTTGTTTCAACAGATTTTTAAAAATGGTAAGAGACTTAGCACATCTTACATCTACTGGCAAAGCATTCCACAATCGAACGGCCCGAAAGGTAAAAGAGCTTCTGTAAAATTTAGAAGAAGATGTTGGAGGAGCAAGAATGTGCTTTTGTGACGCTCTGATAGAAGAGAGGCGGTTAAAACGCTCTTTGAGATATAGAGGTGTTGCAGGATTGAAAAGTAATCTATAGAGGAGGATAAGAACGTGAGAATCACGGCGCAGACGAATGGGAAGCCACTTGAGCTGGGAACGAAAGTGAGAGACGTGGTCATACTTGCGCAAACCAAATATGAATCTTATGCAGAGGTTTTGAAGGCGCTCGAGTTTATTTAGCTGGTCCTCAGATACGTCAAGATAGCTTATGTCAGCGTAATCTAATAAGGGAAGAAGGAGTGATTGAGCTAGCGCAATTTTAGTGGAAGATGTTGATTGATGAAATAGTTGACTAGTAGAAAAAGTCATTAGGTATTCTTATTTGTATTTTGTGCAATGCAGGAAATGAATTAAAATAATGAAAGACAAATTAAGTTTCAACGTTTTATTATGAATCAATAAATGTTACCAGATAATTTAGGTGTATATTTATAGGCTAATATTAATTATTCTAAAATTATTATTATTACGTATATAAATATATTTATTACGTAAATACTTATATAAGATCACACTGACTAGAATGCCACACCCCTTGTCTGCTTAAAGATTTGGTTAATTTTCAAAACTCCTATCATTTTACTGATCGATATTTTTTGAATGATACTCCCATAATCCAATGTAATCGTTTGCATTAAAATTGTTTATCTACACCCATAAACCCTCCATGATGCGTTCAAAAACCGCACGTTATAACCACCATAAAAATAAACTGTTTTGCTAGAAGTTAGAACCTCGCGCGATCCTCCGACCGCCGGCACGCGCCCCGCCGACACAATCGAGTTGGCCACGGCGTGCAATCTGTGAAATGGCAGCCATTTTAACAGTTTTTGAACGCGTCATTTAGGTTTTATAATATGTATGTAGATAAAGCAGTGTATGCAACTGTACGTAATTAGGCCTTAAAACACTCGTGTGATCTTATTATGAAACTCACTTCGTTCGTTTCATAAAACCACACTCGTGTTTTAAGGACCCCTATTACGTAACAGTTACATAAACTACTATTATTGCTTAAGCAATGAAATTTGGATTATCGATCAGTTTCTACATTGGTAAAAAGCCATCTCTTTTATTTAAAAAGTGTCGTACAAAACAAATTAAAATAACGTTTTTTTTTCGTTCAGGATTTTTAATTGACGAAGCTTTAATAATAAAAGACACATTCTTGTTAATCGTTAACTGTTTCAAAACATGCGTTGGAATTTTGGGATTTACTCTCGTTATTGTTAAAAATGAATCGAAAGCGGGTGAGTTAGTTATACATATATAATATATAGATACATATACATATACTTATTACAGTATATAAAATACGTATGAAATGGATAAACACAATATACTTACATAAGCACATCATAAAATTCATAAACCAAGCAGTATAATTAATACATACAATGTTATAATTTGTGATAAAATAAATATACAAATAATGAAATACTTATAGTAATATAATACGTTAGTATGATATGTGTATTGGCGGTATTACTTATGTTTTCGAGGTTAGTAATTCTCAGATTAAATTGTAACATTACTATCTACTGGTAACTTACGACGAAAAGTTTAATAATTTGACTATCTATATATTTTAAGTATATTATTTAAAATAAACCTATATAATTATTAAAAATTAAATATCTTATCATATAAACATAGCTTGTCATGATGACTTATGTCATAAGTGTTTCCACTTGCAGATATTTATGTTGACAATATCATTATTAACATGAAGTTAAAGCAAATATCAGCTTTGACGCGACAATTTCCTCTATTAATAAATAGCCTTACACATATATAATAATATTTATTTAAATATTCTTTGGTAAGCTAGCCGTAGGCATTTTCACGAGCATTAGTAAAATCACATTAAAAGCATTACATAAATATTCGATTTATTTACACATTCTTCTTAAATAATATGTCACGATACAAAACAATTTATTAAAATATATTATATTTCCAGTTTCATAGTCTAGTTAGTCGAACCGTGCTTACGTCATTCAATTTGTATGTATTAACGAGTACCTACATAGCTAGGTACGTATTTAATTTTTTTTACATTATTTTTAAGAGCTATTCCCCAAGTAATAAATACTTACTGCAAAGATGTACTAACAAATAGATTGGGCCAATGGGCGCCCGATCGACTAAATTCTTAATATTCTGTATAGGTACTCAGTATTTAAATTATTTACGGGGTATGTGGTTGTGGAATAGTACCTAGAAAGCTTCTCACTTCAGTTAGGTATTTAAGTATTTTATAAAAAAATATATATCTACATAACTTTACCTTTGAAGGTTCTATTGCCCTTCTTCTAGATTCAATTGTAAAATAAGCGAGCAGATCGAGGCGTTTGGGGTGAAAGTGAATGCTCACAAATTCGTACTTTAGTTTTAGATTTCCATAAATAATGTGCATACATGATTTTGTATTTGCCATAATAAGTGTGTTCAACAAAAGAACAGATTGTACCATAAAACATTTAAGTTGTTAAGAATGTAAAAAAAAAGGTTTTCGAACCGTGAGAATCCACTCTTTTACGATGCTATTATAGGTCAGTGAACCCGTGCTGGGTCTCCATATTCTGTATGTGGTCTAAGTCCTCGGTGCCCGTGATCACCTGCAGCACCCGGAACGCCTTGGACTGCCGAGGGGGCCCTTCTTGTGTGAACTTGTGGTAGAACACTCTGGAACCATTAGTATGTTGACGGTTATAAACTTTACGGACTCTGGGTGTGGGTGAGGGTCGGTTTTACTTCAAGCATAGACAGAGATAATCATATTGTCGCTTATTAAATAAATCACGGGTTACTCACGTATTTTATTCTTACGTTATGGAGCGAAACATGTCGAGCAATATTCGACTTAAAATACGTGAGTAACCCGTGATTTATTTAATATGTCTGATTCTCACGGAAGTTTTTTGTGTCATATTGTCGCTTTCTTACCCTAATACCCTCGCTAGTAAAAAAAGGGCTGAGTACAGCTTAGTACTTCCAATGCTACTACACTTTTTGGCCAGCCAGACTATAATAGAATCAGGAGCCACGAGCCCAATCATCAATAGGTATTAGGTATCCTTGAGAAAATGTTCTCTTTTGAAAAATTATACTTACAGCATGTGTAATTTTTTAACTTTTGGATTGATCTCTTGTTCCTGATTAGGTTAGATAAAAACAAAATTCATAAGCATATTGTTAGTTGGCCTATTTTATTCTCACGAAAAAAATATTGACAGTTAAATTGTGATTCCGTAAGAATAGTAACTACACAACTATAGTAACTACATATTTTTGTTAAAATCTACAAAAAACCTGATTAATTAAGTGTTAAATACTTTAAATCTCGGCGGTTAATTAGCATTAACCTAGCTACTGAGATTTTTTACAGAAAATTAGCTTGCTTTTGACTTAAGTTGCTCTCCATCTCATGTAGTATTATGGGACACGAAGCACTTATTAGAAATATTACGGTCAAAAATCACGTCTAAGATTTTTTTTATTCTGATAGATGGACATGTTAAATGTTAATACAAAATCAGATAAGAACATATATGTATAACGGTTTGTGTGAACTTACTAAAAATAAGGACCTATATGTAGAGTATTTTCTTTTCTTTGTCAATCATTCAACATCATAACTAACATTAATATATTTACATAGAAAACACAATGTAAAGTTACCTTAATTATCAATTAAAGCAATGATAGGAAAACTGTAAGTCAGATCCAATAGTGTGTAATCGAAGATAATTAGAGCCTATCAGCAGTTGCAGCCAATTACGCGCTCAAGGAGAAATCTCATTAGTAATTTTACAAAATTAGAATGTTCGCAAGCGAGATGCTAAATATAAAACAAGCGTAACACTGATTCATTGTACAGTCGGACTCGTATATATCAAAACAGACACGGACTGCGAAATGTCTACAGGTTTCCCTAAGAAACACGTGAATTGCGCTTCGATTCTGATTCTTTGAGTTCTGCATTGAGATAAAGATTTCTAACTATCACTAGGTTTTGATAATCTTAGAAGGTTGAAGTAATTGGTCCTCCAACATTAAAATTTCACTGATTCAATAAAAAAGAAATACTGGACAAAATGTACAAAATGTAAAAAATTGCATAAAAAAAAACAGAAATTTTGAAATACAAAATCGGTCAAAAAATCCCTCCGTATATTTTTTTGCTTTGTATTAATATGTATAAATTCGTACAATCCTATAAGATTCGTCATACATTACGAAACTCTGTATAGACATTTTAACAACCATTCTCTTAGATATATTAGACCCCGACTGTACACAAGCGGTGCATAAAAATATTCCGTTTACTTTGGACGAGTGCAAACAGCTCTTCAGTACCGCCCACCGAAGCTGAAAAATGAGCACATAAATATTCTATAGCTGGAAAATATGTTCCTATTCATTTATGCCAGAAGGCAGGAAAACTTGAAGAGAAATAACTTGTGGGACCTCAACGTCAATGTCTCAAAGAATGAGCGCATACATTTTGAAACAATTCTTTTCAGTTTTGTCCGAGATAATAAAATGTTGGTGTATTCAAATGTATTTAGAGGGTAAGGATGCACAATGCTCAAGCATCAAGACTCCATCGACTTGCTTGCAAGTTCACATCAGGAGTATCAGGGCAGCAAAACAAGTTAATTATTAAAAGGTTGTACTAGAAAATGGACGTCACTTATTATATAATCATTGGTTCCCAGAAAGTTCAGTTAAGGATCACCAGAAAACAAAAACAATTGATTTAATGAATTTACCTTTTGTTAGCTCCATTACTGCCACCTTCAATTTGAATGGGGATTATCCGCGTCTTCGGCTGATTCTCCTGGTTGTTCGTCAAGTGCCGGCTTAGCGTCGGCAGTTCGTGCTGGGACTGTCCTTCGTCCATCCTGACCAGCTGTGGCGACAACACTCGCATGATACGCTGAGTGGGCTGGGAGTACGGGGCTGACTGCGGCCCAGCATTGGGACCATTTGGATTCATACCAATAGTGATCCTCAAATGTGGAGCTGGGCCCTGTCTACCTTGGTCTCTTGTATCTGTACTTGATACCTCCATTTGAATCGGAATAACCCTGTTACCAGGGGACCCAGGTGCTTCCCTTGGTACACTTTTCCTATTCTCTGAAGGACGAGTCGACCACGATGGCTGAGCGGTCTGCTGGTATTTAGGCGGACTGATAACATCGCGGTTACCTCTTTGCATTTCGTTGCTCTTTTTTACCCATTCTGGTTCCTGATTTGTGGTTTCCCTTGGTGGAGTAACCAAGTCCCTAGTTACGCTTCTTCTGTTGTCTAGAGGGCGTTGAACCCATTCGGGCGGAGGAGTTTTCGTCTTTTCTTTTTGTGATTTAACCCAAGGAGGTATGGATTTGGGACTATCTGGGCAGAAGTAAACAGGTTCCTGGTTAACGTACACAGCTTCTTTTTGCGGGGGAGTGTTGTTGTAGTCTGCGGGCGGATTTTGTCGCCTTGGTGTCACAGGGATCGACATTGACGACTGATAACGTGGTTGTTCTTGGGGTTGTGCAGGTTTCGGTGGAGATTTAGTGGCTCTGTTGTTGTTATTATCTGAGGACCTCCAGCCCGTATTGTTGTTTGCTTGTACTCCATTGTTATTGGAATCCTGTGCCGTTACCCATGGTGGGTTGTACTGTTGTTGATTCGCATTTTGGTTCCTGTTGGCTTGCAGCCATGGAGGAGTATATGCGCTTTCACTGTTATTTGCTTCGTTAGCCTTCCATGGAGGGCTGTACGCCTGCTGATTTGCATTTTGGTTATTGTATGCAGTGTTCTGGCTCTCTGGCTCCCTTGGATGTCTATTAAGCGTATTGGTCCGCCAAGGTGTGGGATCAGAGTCGGCGTTAGGTTGTTGATATTGGTTGTTTGGTACATTGGTAACCTCTTGGTTCCTCTGACCAACTCTAGGTAAAGTATGGAAGACGGGACTTGAATTTACGGGTGGGCTTTGGTTTTGGAAGTTGGGTGAGTACTGCTGATTAGGTGTGAAGGGGCTACGATTTACTTGCGGAGATTGAGAGCTATTGCTCACATTTTGTGCTGGAGATTCTCGTCTTTCCGGCTGTCTCCAATTATTATTAGGGCTAGGAGAATACGGAGAACCATTGCTAATAGGTGACTGTCCACTGAAAGGTTGTGGGCTCTTGTTAAACTGAGAATCCTGCCTTTGTAACAGTTCTATAGTTGGAGTTTTTACACTTGGAGAATTTGATTTTTGGTGAGCATACAAAGCCTCTGGCCTGTGAAGCGGGCTATCTGGTTGCTTGTTTTGATTATTGTATGCATAGCTAGTATTCTGAGACGGTGGTGTATACTGGGGTGCTTGGTTCGAGAACGAAGACGGGGGCATTTTGACAGTCAAAGGACTTGGGACCTTTTCAACAAACTTGGGAACTGGACCCATTCGCAGTGCGTCTGCCTTTTCTGCTTCCCAATGATACGGACTGTTAGTTTTCCGAAGCATCCCTATTGGGTTATCAGGGATAACTATTTCGGGTCGTTCTCCTAATGGTACGGGTTTAGGGGATTTTGTATTTGGTACTTCGATGACGAGAGGAGGAGGTGGTGGAGGAGCAGGGATTCCAGGTGGTGGGGGAGGGGGAGGATTAGGTATCCCTTGTGGTTGTTGTTGGTAGCCACCACCGTTGGTTTGAGGTCCATAATTTTGCTGAGCGTAGGCCTGTTCGTGCTCCTCTTGCGACCTTTGCCTCGCCAGCCTCCTGGCCATGCTAGGAGTGCGTATCTGGGACAGATCCAAGCCTCCTGGCGTATAGGTGAATGGCTTCTTGTCTTTCGTCATCATGGCGTTCTGTATGCATGCTGGAGGTTCATTGGTGCCCATGGGCTGGAATTAGAAATAAAATAGTCATCACACTGAAATTTGGTACCTATTCGAGCATAAATATTATATCTGTTACTTTATTAACATTATCCATGTATATAAAAAAAAGGGATAAGTATAACATTTTCTTGTCGCATTAAAAACATTATGCACATTACAAGTACTTATTGAGAACTAAAGTATGGTCTACAGATATGTCGAAACTTTTAATGGGAAGAAAGGTAAGTAGCAGCTAGTGCACTGTTATAACAATATTAAATCTGTTACCTACAAGATCTGCTGAATCTAACGCCAATTAACAAACTAACAACGCATTCACAAAAACAAGACATAACTTACGTTGACCTGAGTTTTCCCGAAGTTCGGTATCCTGCCGACGTGGCCGGCCATCGGGCCGAACCTGGAACACGGCCAGACGTTATTTTTACACGTACCTAGTGGACAGCACCGCTAGGACAATGTTCACTTGTTAATCTATGCAATAACCATATTCTTTTTTAAAAGGGTGTGAAAGGTACTTTTCGTGATTGTTTTTTCGTGATTTCTTTAGGTGGTTTTGGAACCTCTCAGATCGATTTGATTTTTGGACTTTTGTATGGCCATTACTCACCGCCGCCACTCAATGGCCAATATGTTTTAAGAGTTTTCTGTCAGTAAAACATAATCCATATCGATTTTCATCCGAGTTTGACTGACATATTTAGTAGGAAAAAAAGTTACTTCCTTAAATATCTGTATTAGAGTTTGTCCGGAAAGAAAAGTGTCGTGGTTTATATTGGAGATCATACATTCTACGACATTACTCTTTCCGGAGAGACTCTATGTACTTATATTATTATATTACATTACAAAGTTATATATCCACAACGTGAAATAAGCAAGTAAAGAAAAATGTTAAAGATTTGTCTTACCCGTTCTCAGCCATTTTGAATCAGTTGTTTACCATGCAGCGCTCGCAGGGCCCGGGCGGTAGTGAGATCACAGCGTATTCTCGATTTTCAGCTTCGGTGCGGTTAGCGGCGCTCGCCGAGGTTGCCTGCAAACATCGGGCAAACCACTAAGTTGATAACTGAGGTTATGCTTACTACATTTTGGGGTTTGGCGGTTACTTTGCTAAGTAATGAGTGGTTAAGTATTTAGACTTATTTACAAACATTTTACATATAAATAAATAAAACAGTTCTTATGCCGTTAATCCCCGAGACGACACGTACCCGGGGCAAGTATTTATTCTGGTATATCTATGGCCATATTAGGCTAGTTTTTTTTCATTATTGGGCAGTTAGAAGACGTGTGTAGGCCAAAATGTATAGGTAAGTATAATAGATGGACTCTATGCTCAACTCTCAAGGCATTCTATATTATTCAACATAAAGGAGCTTCAAAAGTGTTTTGGGGCAACAGAAATGTATGTAAATAATTGAAAAAAAATGCCTTCTTTAGTCTTATTGGTTTTAATAACTGTAGATATATATACACAATTTGCATTATTTGATTGTTAAGTCAGGTGACTACAGATATGAATTATAAGTCGTACCAGAAGAATTTACTAGCCAGTTTTTGACCTAAAACTTTAACTAGCAATTCAGTATACCTATTTAGTGCACTATCACCAGTGATCGGAATCACCGGAGTGAAACGATAACAAAACATGTACGGGACAAGTTTCAACCAAGAAAAATACGAATATTTTTAGCAAACTGGTCTAGAATTTCGAATCAAACTGGAATCTCTAATTTATAATGTGCGGGTATAGAGGGATATGAATATTTTTATGGCTGTTAAGCACTCTTTTATGTCAGCTTGACAAGTTTTGTTATCGTTTCACTCCGGTGATTCCGATCACTGACTATCACTAATTAACTGCCTGATTCTCGGTACCCAACTATTTAACTACGATCCGAGTGCTGAGTGCATACGTGCATCATAGGAATCATCACGACTTAGTCACTCGTACTAAATAGCAGCATGCCAGAGAAGGGATATATGGTACCGTAATAGAAATTTGGCACTGGCACTATAATTATATTCCGTGGCCCGTCGCCAGGTATAATTTTAACGCTAACTGCGACTTACCATTCCAGAGACATTATCCTACTTAGTTTTGGTCATAAATCGTTATGACAAACAATAAGGACTGCTAGAGACGTAAGTTGGAATTAGGAGCTAAGCTACGTTTGGATACCTACTTTAGTTATTGCGTGAGGACACAAAATGTGTAAGTACCTACTACCTATCCCTTAGCAGATTTATATAGGGCAGATGCCCCGGTTTTGGCCACTGTACCAGTTTTGGCCATTTTCAACTTTATTAAAGTACAGACAAGTTTACAAGTCTATGGTTTACACTTAATATAAGAGTAAATTTTGGCAGAGCAGATGGTGCTATCATCTGTCATGTATCACTTGTCATTCAGTTGTCAGGAGTCACGGAAAAAAGTGGCCAAAACTGGCTCCTGGGCTATTTTCTGACATTTATTCAAGAAAAAAGTAAGACCTAATGTCAAAATCTTAACAGCGAAAATTCATATAATTATAGTAGGTAATATATTTTCAATTACTCAGCACATAAAAAGCGTCATAATTTCTTATTGACACAATATGACGGACGTCTGAATTGACAAACTCTCCTTAAAGTGGCCAAAACCGGGGCATCTGCCCTACATCAACCACGCAATTTATAGTTGTCATTGTCACACAAAAGGCAGAGAAAATTCTGAAAATGTACTCATTACACTGGAATATGAGTGATTTTTAAATGATTTTCGTAATTATCCGAATTGAGGAATTATCCAAATACACCATACTCGTTTCTTGTGTACCTACAGTCTTTATTTTATTCACCATGCATTTCTTAATTTCTATGGAATATTTTGAGTCAAATCTCAGGGCTAAATGTGTGCTGCTACCGCTGTTTACACACCTGATCGGAATTAGGTCAAGATCACATAAACAGCTTCGTT
The DNA here is from genome assembly GCA_911728535.1 of Pammene fasciana. NCBI lineage: Eukaryota > Metazoa > Arthropoda > Insecta > Lepidoptera > Tortricidae > Pammene > Pammene fasciana. The sequence continues at coordinate 27,877,398 of OU452273.1, read as the reverse complement.
TCAAGTACCAATTAATATCTCTCATCGAACGTCTATTTATAGGTCTAAGTTTACGCAGCCAATTTAGATAAGTAGGACTAAGTATAATTATATATTGCATTAATCTATAAGGTATTTTGTTTTTTGACAAATAGTAATTATTGAAACAAATTAAAGAATCTAAAGAAGAGAAGAAATAAAGAATAAACATTCAAGAATCTCTATCTTTCTCAGCTATAGGTAACTATGCAAAAAGTGAACATCACATTACAAATAAATAATCGAACGTGCCTCTGCTTTACGTGTTGTTGATTTATCTATTTTTTTTTTTATCTGGTACTTTTTTCTGTCTCGGTCTATCTTTGTAATGTGTCTTATAAACACACGTCTGAATCGTCATCATATATACGGGCTAGATTGCTAACTCCATACATAGCCTGCCCTATGACCCGGTATTGTAGGCCCGGGCCATGTCTGTGCTCAGATGGGAAGGAAACTTTAATAATTTGTAGTATTCAAGTCCTAATATTAGTCATAATATGCCTGATAGAGCAATTATATATATATTCCGACCAAAAAGAGTAGAAATTAAAAAGTGGCAACATCGTAGTGTCGTCCCTTTCAAATCAATCTAAACAACGGGACGACACTACGATGTTGCCACTTTTTAATTTCTACTCTTTTTGGTCGGAATATAATTATGATAAGTATATCTGGTCTGCGCATCCCAGGGGGGTAACATTACGCACACATATACACTGATGAAAGAGATGTGCGCATACACAATCCTACGCGTGCAAATGAGATGCAATGACACATTTTCCGTCCCTCATCGCGTATGCGTTTTTTTTGCCTGCCATCGGGTGTCTGCCATCGAACTGTCACTGTCACTGGCTTAGTTTAGGGTGGCCAGTGCTTTTAAAGTGACTTTACCCATCAAGTTGGGTAATTATTGTGTTACGTAATATTGAAAGTTTAAACTTTAAGTGTGTGTGAAATTATTGAATTTCACGAAACATTTAAATGAATATGTTTTACTAAAATAATTATTATGTTAGGTAGTTTAGGTAGTAACTTAGACATATATCTAGCTTTTAATTACTTTGAAGGTCAGATTGGGCTGATTAAGTCAGATTGCCCAGATTGAGCTTTTATTTTAGTATCTGGAGAAAAAAATAATAATATTAAAACTAGAATTATGGGAATATAATGGGAGATTTTCTTTACATGTGGTATCACAAATCTTAGCTGTCAAAATATAGCTGTCCCTGTCGGGTATACGCTGAACCTCTGTCTATTCTATGGTAGGTCTATGGCGCATCCAGTCTCAGTCTAAAAGTATCCCAGAGCACCTGTACGCGTTAATAAGCAAAATATTGAGCAATGCATTCCACACCTGGCCCAGATCCCGGCGCTAACAATAGCCGGTTACTTTTGCCACCTCGTACTCATCTTCTACGCGTGAAACTGAACTTTACATGGTTAGTCCAAGGTCGATTTTTAAACATACTTTAAATACTTTACTCTATTTTACAAGAGCTTTTATTTAACTCACGGTATTTGTCAGATAGTTTGTTGTTTATGTTTATGAGGAATCTTACAAGCCCGACTTGAATCAGTTCGTGATGTCCGATTGAGGTAAAATTCAGCACATCATCTGCTTAACTTGGATGACAATACAATATTTTGGTATGATTGAGCTGGTCTGATGATGCAGATCAAAGGTGGTCATAGCAACACTTATAAAACAATAGAAGCACATTAGTTTGGGTTTGTTAGAATCATCGCGACGAGCCAGATGACTTTTTCAAGAAAAGTAAGGGTGACTATAAAAGTATAACGCAGTCAAACAATAATGTTTAAAAATAACATACTGATTGATCAGTATTAAAGCTAAGTTTATTTTAATTACTTTCTAGAAAATTTATACAGTATCCATCCGTTTTGATTTTAATATTCTACACTACATGACCTACTAGTTAGGTACTGAACTTTTATCAAGCGACCGTGTCAAACTATACTAGATACTCTACGAAAATCAGTAAGTGTTACGAGTATAACTCTTCTAGACAACCGTGTTTCCGTTCATGTCACTACAGTCGTCACAACACTAATCATTCACTGTTAAAAATACTCCGACTAATGCCGATCTTTTATATTCTTATTATAAGTGCCAGATCGGATCGCAGCCAAAAATAACTGGGTATAAATATCTAAAGATACTTGTAATGGGCGAATCTCACAATTAATTTAGGAGTTTGTGGTGATGTACTTTTGTACAATTTAAACCATTTAAGTACATACTTAGCTCTTACTTCCATGTAGACATCTTGAAAACTTCTAACTACATGAATGCCTACGCTAAGCCCTGTGCCTTATCTTCCACAATTGCTCACCTTAATTTTGTACATAGGTAAGTCATAGGTATAGAATATTAAGTTTACTCATCAAAAAATAATAGGTACTTACACACTTAGATAGTAGTAGATTAAATAAATAATTTTGGGTTACATTCATTGTACATTCATCTAAAATTTATCGTGACACACAACACAAGCCTTATTGGGAGCTTACTGTGGGACTTGGGTTGATTTGTGTAAGATTGTCCCATAATATTTATTGATTTATATCTTCAGCAGTCAGCGGCAAACGATTCAATTCTATTTTGATTCCAATTTGATCCACAGTTTAAAGTCAAACACATTTGGTTACCCTCCAATCCCCGCTTAAAGTAAACCCATTTTCCCATTCAACTTCGATAAGTCTTGTACATCATTCATCGTGTTGGCTTCTTCCACATTTTAGCGAGCAAAGTTCCAGAATGATTCTCAATAGTAATAAAATACAATTTTATCTAGATATACCTCGTGTGTTCATAAGTTTTGAGACGACGATAAAGTCAAGTAATGAAAATAAATAAATAATTATCGAATTGCTTCATATTATTTTTCTTCTTATTTTGCTTCATATTATTGATCAAAGATCAATGCCCATAACTTCTACAAATAGTCTGTCCGACAGTTTTACACTTGGAATTGGGCAGTTGGGCACCTTTCCGCGAAAATGATTATTAGTTCTGTGTTCTTTACATACCCTGCACCAACGATGCTTCTCTGTTTGGCCTAAAGGTTGACTGGTAGAGAATGCCTTACGGCATTAAGTCCGCCTTTTGTAACTGTATATTCTATACTGTGCAATAAAGTTTAAATAAATAAATAAATAAAAAGAGGAAAAAAATTACCTTCGTATGAAAATATCCTCCCTAACGCAATACAGGCATGGTAATAGAATATTGGTTATTTAGAACTCGATTTATTTCTCAATATTTTGGTGTATAATTTAATATTTCATCCATTACAGTTTTATTATACTTCCGTTGCTTTCTCTCTACTAAACGTAAAATTTTAGGCGTCGTGCCTTCACCCCCTAAATACCAAAGTATTAAACGACTAGAATGATAAACACAGAAGGCCATTTTAAATAAATTCAATATATTTTAACTACTTATAGCATGGTTGTTATTTTGAAATATTTATATAATCGTATTACATTTTAGTAACTGAACTGTTTGAGTTTACATTCGTCTCAAAACTTATGAACACACGAGGTATGAGTTACCTAATGCCAGATCTCTTCGGTATATTATTTGCTACACGTTTTAGCGGTCAGAGAATCATAAAGTACAAACGACGTCATCGCGAAGGCACCGCTGACTCAATCTCCGATTTAGATGCATGCGCGTGCGTCCAGTTACGTGGCACGTAAACAAAAATCAATGTTATTACAAACACTTGACGAGTACAGCTCAGATTTTCCAATATAAAGAGATCTCCCAAACACACAGTTGGTACCCATTTTGAGGTTACGTTATATTGGCATGAATTTGTCTGCGCTAGGTAGGAATACTAGGAATGCACGGCTTGTAGAGCTTTCAAGGGCGGGGTTTTCACGATTGAGCAGGTAAGGTGGAAGTCAGTGATATTTGAATAGGAAAAGCCGGTGAAAACTTTTTGTAGAGGGCGCTGTTCCTGGTTCCATACAGTAAGAGAAGGATATTATAATGAGACAAAGAGACAGAAGATAAATGGTCCAAAACTAGTTGCAGTCGAAAATCTTTTCTTAGGCAATAACCTTCTCTATGGCGTTAAACTACCAGCTTTGTAATTTAAGTGTATTTCAGAAACCGGTGGATTTCTATTTTGGAGCAATTCGAGACAATAAATTGAATTATTTTTGCAAAAATAAGTAAGTACTACTTCCCGCCATACAACTTTAGCTTTTCTAAGGACCTTCTAAATTGTTTTTAATACCTTGTCGGTGGCCAATAAGCATACCGGCGAAATTATTAATTAAGTCCTTTAAAAACGTTAAAATTTAAAAAAAAACGACTTATCCTACTCCAGCGTCCCAGCGAGTAAATGCCCGAGCTACTGTAAAAATATACTCAAATCACTCCCTTGATTTCTCCAGGATCCCATCATCAGACCCTGACCTAATCACAATGGAAATAGGTATTCTTTCAAAAAAAAAAAAAGAATTTTCCAAATTGGTCCAGCCGTCTTCTAACATATGTATTTAAAAAATATAGCAAAAAAAAACCAAGCATAGATCCCGACGAGTTATGAACTATAAGAATATATATTCATCAAACAAATATCCTCCTCACAGGATTGACCCTGGGACCTTTCGCCTCGTTGTACCGCAGGTATGATGCCTTGTCATGTCACTGTTTACGAATTAAATGTGTTGATGAATTACATCTAATACATCTTTGATATATGATATATGTAATTGAATTGAAAAGTATATCACCCTCAGTTATAAACTCATAGGTAGTATTCAAAACAAGTTTTAAATTGTTCAATTAAATACGGGTTAAAATTAAAGATAAATGTGTTTATTTCTGTATTTTTTTACTAAGCTAAGGTACATCGTTTTTTTATGGTACAATCCGTAATATTTACTATAAAAATAACCGAAATTCGGTGAATAACCGGTTATTTTAATACTAAAAAATAACCGTTTGGCTTTCCTTGAATCTTACACAAATCAACCTAGTCGTACAGTAAGCTCAATAAGGCTTAGGTACCAAGATCAAGCGACGATGTGTGAGCCGTTTAAAAGTATTTACTATAGTATAAAACCGGCCCAATATAACTTACTCCCAATACTCTATTTCAGTTACACAACCAGCCGAATTTACACATTCCTAAAATCTAAAATTTTCATAAGACAGTAGGTATTCAGTATTCAGCCTCAGTAATATTAGACGTGGCCTCGTGCCGGCCTCGGTTCGATGCTCGGGCAAAGCTTTTACGTAAACTTTGCGATGAGTAATCACGTGCAAATGTACATCGGAATACTAGCTGAGTTGAAGGAATCGCGGAAACCCTTGATTGACAATTCAAAGGTTAAATTAATCAAAGTATTCAATCCAATAGCTATCCGCCTTACCTCGTGTTTATGAAAATCTTTAAATATACCTCTCTTTTTATGCCTATAATTTACTCTTTAACATAAAGATTCGTTAAAACAATGTTAAAAAGTAAAAAAATAAAAACAATATTCAATGAACATTAATAAATTATTTCTTTACCATTGCGCAAAAATAAAGTCTGACAAAATAACGTAGGCAAATTGTATAATAACTCAAATTCAAACGTAAGATTATAAATAAACAAATCTCACCTTCAAGTTTTCCAATAAATAATCCAAACTTAGGCACTGCACAAAAAATAAATTTGGAATAAATCGTTCGAAATTTGAAAATGGTAAAGGTGCGTTCGTAAACACGGTCGCGTGCGGTTAGCGTTCGTTCGTTCGGATGCGCCGCCGGGCGGCCGGGCAATACGCGCGGGACACGCGGGAACAGTAGGGATAGGGATGTCGCGGGAAAATAAAGTTGTCGATGGCTGAAAAATGTGAGTCACTTCCACTTTGTCAAGGGAAGGGACAGGGACCTAGGTAGTTAGTCGATATGTTAGAAACGGTTCCATTTAAGTTTTATTTAGTTTAAGAACAGTTTTTATTTTTGTGACTGAACAGTACGTTTTTATTCAGTTACTATTTACTTACCTACTAAATAAATAGTTCATTAATGTCACAGTATTCAATTATACACTGACTTTTTTATAGTTCCCTGTGAACTTGAGAGCGTGCATGGATCAATCATATTATGGACTGTCCCAGTCCTGTAGGCATCTATAATCACAGATTAACCCTAGCCAAACTGTGGTGAAAATTAAGCAAAATTTAAGCAATAAATAACATTTAAAAGTTTACTTGGCATCGACAACACAGCCAAATCCCGCACTGCCTATCTGCTAATAGTTTCATTCGTGCGCAAAGTAGCAAGCAAGCTTAGGAGCTCTCGAGATAATTGTCGCCCACTCTCTTCGCCGACTCTAGAAATGTTTTCTGAAAATGTAGCAAAACTAAGTGTTAAAAAGCGTGTTAAGAGATAGTTATTCTGCTCTCTAATCTTCAGGTAATTTTTGCAATTGTTTAGGTTGTTTTAAGGACTAGACATAATTGGGTATTAATATGCTAACATTAATCTTTGCGGTGTTTCTAGAAGTAGCGGCGGTTTATTCCCTGTTCCCTATAAGACAGGTTTACCTAGTTTAGGGCTCAGGAGTTCGATTTTTGAATCTCACCGGTGACTTTTTTTGTATGCAGCCGATGACTATTTAGTACGAAATAAGTCACCCGGTGAGATTCAAAAATCGAACTCCAGGACACTAATCCTAGGCCTATCTTCCGAAAATTATACCAACTTAAGTTTTTGAATGTACACCCATGTAAAAAGCTTTAATCATGATACCCAAATAAATCATTTTTCATTTTCATTTAATTTAAAATGCTTCTTTCAGCGCATCTGTCGTGTCAGTTTCACTATTTAACTACGACTCAATAACGGCTGAATCGATTTTAACTATTATTGATTTTCTGGATTTATCTGTGCCCCGAATAGCATATTAAAATTAGTTAGTAGCTAGTTTTACATAAAGCCAACATTTATATTTACAGGTAGAGATTAAACGAAAAATAGTACGTACCTAATGCGAAAATTTTCGAAAAAAAATTATAAGGTCAACCTACACGTCTTTTGACGTCTGGCAAAGCATAAAACAAATGTTTGCCAGCAACCTTAATTGCATCGGAAATGCCGATGCCGGGCACCTCGCGTCTACCTTGGCGCAAGAACATGATATTATGATTCACCTGCTTATTTAAGCGGGAGAATTCTCAATTCATTCTGTTCTTAATTTTATTAGTAAAATATTTTGGAACAATTTTAGACAAGCTCAATAAGGCTTAAGTGTGTTTCCATTCCACTAGAAACGAGCGAGGATAAGTACGTTGTGAAGGGCTGCCATCCGTCCGGGTTTCCCCGGATTCGTCCTAGTTTGGACGCCGTCAGGGGTGCGTCCGGGGAGGGTTTTCAATAAGTGTCCGGGGAAAACCCGGACACTCTTTATGTGAGGAAACAACCCATTGAATTTAATTATTTGGTGCCATTTGGTCACTTCCGGGGAAAAAATGCATTTTACGCCAAATGTCCGGGTTTTTTAAATTATTGTCCGGGTTCGGCGAATTTAGAGATGACAGCCCTAGTTGTGAGGAATGTGTTTTTCAAGAACCATTTAAGAACCAATTATTACATTTAATTTACCTAACCTGGCACAGCGCAGCTCTAGGATTCGTTCTTAACAAACACATTACTCACAGCGCATCCTCGCTCATCTATGGTGGAAACGCAATCGTATATATCGTAAGCGACGATATACACAATAGATAGATTTATAGGCAGGTACCTTACCTATAGATATGACACATACACACTAATATTGTTTTTTTTTTTGTTTTTATAAATAATAACTCATTAATTTATTAAAAGTAAAGGAAAATATAACAGGAAAAAAATACCTACTAAATAGGTACTAGAATATAATTGTGTCTAATTTCGGCTCCCACCTGGTCCGAAAGTGCCAAGTTTTATAGATTGTCACTTATAAAATTAAACTGTAAGGTTTGTGGGACCACAGAACTGACGACGCCTTAACTATAGGTCTATTTTTGCGCCAGCCATGCCGGCAAAGATAAAAACCGTAGTTTTGTATTGCTTACAGCCTATTCGCACACTCGTCCTCTAATTAGTCACTGCAGCCAAACGGTAAGTACAGTCAGCGGCAGAAGTACGTGGGCGAGATGTGCAAAATGATCTACATTATGCTCCTTCTTTGGCGTCAGCGTGCATACATTAAAAATGTATAAAGCGTTGAAACTGCTCAAGGTGAAATAGTCTGGCTGGTCAAAAGTCCAGTAACAGTGGAAGTAATAAGCTCTACTCATCCATCCCTATTTTAGTAGCGAGGGTACTAGCGTAAGAAAGTGACAGTATGATTCTCTCTGTCTATACTTCAAGTAAAACAGTCCCCGGCCAAACTATATATCCTAGAAGAACAGTGGGGAAAAGCAATGCAATAAGTATTAAATAAACACGAAGGAAGTTTTCTACTTGGCAGGATCCGCCAATGTACATTTTTTTGAAATAATACCTACTTTAGGAAAACTGATTTAAGGAAAGAATGAAGAACTATTAAGTCAACTAGCAAGCCGACGGAATTTACTTACCACTTATCTACACAATCTGTTTTGTTAAGTGTCTACCTACGCATAAGATTTATTCGAACATTTCGAACTGGAACAGTGCAACAACAGATTTTGTAAAAAAATATCATGCCGTCAAAAAAACAAAATCAAACATAAACGCGCGCATATTCCAATTATGAAACCCACGGATTCCAGCAAAATTTCGTCGGGTTAGACGTGAAATAACACGCTCGTAACCGAAAACATGTAAACAGGGCCGGCCTCGCACTAAAAATACGCGCTGTCGGAATATTCCGCCGTTTCACCCGATTTATAAATATTTGAGGCGATTGGCGAATTGTGGTTATTTAGCTATGGCTGTTTGACCCTCGTCAAGCTTTAGTTTTTATTGCCAGTTCATAGCTAAGGTTGCCTCATGGACATGAGTCACAGTTTACGAAAGATACGTAGACGCTTGGGTCCCAATGATGAATTCATTACATCACTATCTTAACGTTCAATATACTTTTTTAACCTATAGACGAAGATGGCAATTAGGTACACAGCCCGCCTGGTAGTAAGCAGCTACCGTAGCCTATGGATACCTGCAACTCAAGAGGTGCAATGTCACATGCGCGTTGCCTACTTTTCATTAATTATCTATGTAGCGTGACGTACCTACTACCGATATATCTTTCTCTCTTTTGATATCTTTCCCTCGTGGGGTGCCGAGCTATACGATAATATATATCTCGGTATCTTACGGTATATTAATATATATTATAGCTCCGTCTGTGACGGGCTTAAGATTGTTTTAAGATGTCCGAATTGTAGGAAGAAATATCTAGTAATTTGGACATCTTAAAAAAATACCACCCATAGTGCTATTTGCCTGTAGTTTTCTGTAATTTACAGGTACTTCCCTAGTCTGGCTCTGCTCCAGATTTGAGCGAGATGACAGATGACATTCGCTGAGCTGCGCTCTACCACACTTATTAAGCGAGATGACATTGCAAATGTGCCCAATGTGCCCATACCTCTCGAATAGTTAAATAGGTACTGTGAGAATGATGAATGCATGACTGCGTAGATGGCTTATTAGTAGAATACTTAATTACATCCTAAGCTGTGTAATGTTTAGATTTTAGATTTTATATGTGATAGTAGATGTTATATAGTAGATGTTTAGATTTTAGATGTAAAATATAATACTTACCAAGTGTAACTGGTGTAAACCGTTCTTGTGAAATAAATAAATAATAATAATAAATAAATAAATAAATATGTATACCTACTTCATTGGCGTAGAACAAAACAAAGGTGCAAAGTAATGCTGTGCTACACAAATTTTTATATCGAGTTAAAATAGGCACTGTTTCAAATTCGACACCTACCTATGTACCTACACTAAAACATTCAGGTATTTAAAATATCTAGGATACCGTCTCTACGTTTATTACTTAGAGTAGTCATTAAAATCCACATATTTAAGTACGGATGTTCCGAAAATAATTAAGGTTATGCCTCGCTGACACGGCTTTGCGGTCAGGGTTAATTAAACTAGGTTTAAACATATGTTCTGACTCAATGTTTATAAAAATATAAATGTATCATTGATTTCTTATGTATTCTACTAGATTATGCCATTTTAAATATGTCACATCAGTCGTCGCAGAATTTACTCTAGCCAAACAATCGTTTTGAGTTACTGAATATGATTGTTTTGATGGAGACGTGACGTATGCATTTGTAGAACGAAAAAAACCGGCCAAGAGCATGTCGGGCCATGCTCAGTGTAGGGTTCCGTAAACTGAGACCATTAATTCAAAAGGTCGTTTCTTACGGGAAATTTGGCGGCGCTTACGTCATTTTTACTTACGTCCTTTCACTATGGGTTTTTGAATGATAACTCAAAAACGGCTCAACTGATTTATTTCAATATAGTTTTCATTGAAGGTACTCATTAGGCCTCAGTTTCATGAATTTTTTCAAAATTTTAGGACCCACGATTCAAAAGTTAGATGGGGGGGGGACGCCCTGTTTTAAACTTTCGGAGCTATTATTTCCGAGAGTATTAGTTTTATCCAAAAACTGTTTTAGAAGACCTTAATTCTTTTTAAAAGACCTTTCCAACGACACAACTTGGTTGGAACGAAAAAAAATTTCGCCCCCCACTTCACGTGTACGGGAGGTACCCTAACGAAATATATTTTTCGCGTTTTTATTCTACCGTTTTGTCGGCTTGGTTAATACACATATTCAAACCAAATTTCAGCTTTCTAGTGCTAACGGTCACTGAGCTAGACCGCGGACGGACGGACGGACGGACGGATTGACGGACGGACATGGCGAACCTATAAGGGTTCCGTTTTTGCCATTTTGGCTACGGAACCCTAAAAAGGCATAGTGTGGACATAGCTATATGATTTTAAAGTTACAATAAAAAAAACAAGAAACAACCGCCACGAACCCTCATAAATCCACGAAGCGCATCATAAAGAAGATAAGCGGACTAAGGAAACCGAAATATGAATAGGATGCTGCGGCCAGTGTCGTCGGAATTACGACGCGCAGAAATAGCGCGACTCAGTCGCGACACAATCTGATGCGGCGTCTAGACGATTAACACGATTTCTTGTTTTTTATAAAGAATTATCATCAGTATCATCACTGAGCTCTACCATCACTATCATTAATATGAGACGATGTAGGTCTGACAATCAATGCCATCTTTACCATAAGGGCACACGGGGCCCGTTGCCCAGGGTCCCCATACTTAGGGGGCCCCGAAAGATCTTAGACGTTCTTTTTACAGTTTACGTTGTCCCTAATTGAGTGCTTGAGGGCCCCTGATTTCCAGTGTCCAGGGGCCCCACATTCTTGTGTGCCCTAGGTCCCCATCACGTATTAAGATAGCCTTGCTGACAGTATGCACCAAACATTGCCATCGTAATTTATATCTTACGACTAGTAAGAGTAATCTGAATATAATGATAGCTCGATAATTAGTAGCAACCGTAGTGTAGGTGTAATCGCCGGCTATTGAGATTTTATAGCCAACAATCTCAAAAGTCACATTGTAAAAAATGTTGGGAGCTATTGGACAAAGCCACTCCAATTTTCTAAGCTTTTTTTTGCACACAATTATAACTACCTTGGATTGATTTGCTATTATAAAATCTGCCTGATTCTAAACTCTTTTGTCACAATAATGTAGTTGATAGATACAGATTAATTATCTTGTAGGGATTGATAGGCTATTATGAGTTATGAATCGCTCAGAGAACGGGCACAGGTGACACAGCGGACAGCTGGAAAGCAGTCCGAAATAAAACCGCCGACGCTCGCCCGTTGGAATGGTGCCGTTCGGTGAATCGCTGGTATAAATAGCGGATTGTAGGGCGCAGCGCTTTTGTAGCGGATTGTAGGGCGCAGCGCTTTTGTAGCGGATTGTAGGGCGCAGCGCTTTTGTAGCGGAAACTTACTGGTCTGAGCAGTTCAGTTCACTTCAGTTTTGTAAAATTACATGGCTTCCGTCCATTGGGATTTCGCCGTTAGTTAAGTTTGCTCTTAGAGCTTGACGTACGGTAGAGACCTTGCTTTTTGTAGTGAGATAGCTGCTCCCTACAAACAACACGTGGCGGCCGTGGCCGGGGCAACCTGATGCCTGACCCAAGCAGTGGTTACATGCGTTTTGAGACTAATTCTTCATTAACTGCACACTTGTCCGTTAGATCACCGCACAATAAGCTATAGGTATACATATTACACACTGAACTACCGAAAATGAACAAAAAACAAAAAACTATTCTCAAGACAGAACACCGCCATGTTTGCGTCCGGAACCCGGAACTCCCTGGTCTGAGCAAAGTGGATGTATTAACAATTAACAATATTAGGTTCTGGATGGAAATGCATCAATGATCTTAAATAGTAGTTTATGTAACTGTTACGTAATAGGGGTGTTTTAAGGCCTAATTACGTACGGTTGCATACACTGCTTTATCCACACATATTATAAACCCGAAATGATGATTGAATGACTGCCATTGCACGGATTGCACTGCCATCGCCATAGCCAACTCGATTTTGCCGGCGGTCGGGAGGCGCGTGCCGGCGGGCGGGGCCCACCCGGATTTTCATAATGATATCGAATTTTTGCTTATTATTTGATAATAATAACATTGTTACAGATAAGACATTTGTTCTAACTACTAACGAAACAATCTATTTTTATGGTGGTTATAACGTGCGGTTTTTGAACGCATCATGGAGGGTTTATGATATGGGTGTAGATAAACGGTTTTATGGTGTGTTTCAAAGGAAAGTAGTGTCGAAAGGAAAGCCAACGACTTGGAATGGTGCCGTTCGGTGAATCGCCGGTATAAATAGCGGCGTGTAGGGCGCAACGCTTTTGTAGCGGGAAATGACTAGTCTCAGCGTAGCGGGTGTATTAACAGGATTAGGTACTGGATAAAAATGCAGTTAGATCTTAAAACTTTTTAGGATGTTTCAAGGGAACGCATGATCAGAACCAGAGTTACCGCCTCGAACTGAGAACTCGCGATTTACTTGCAAACGAGTTGACCAAGACCCTAAGGAGGATTGTTTTTCTCCTTCTAGCTCCATAACCACTTGATCGATCCTGCTCATATACGAACTTACAAATTTTATGTACCTCTGCTACAGCCCCAAGAAAATTCATAAAGATCAGAAAAACGTTACTAAACTTATCGTCGGACAAACTATCGAAATCAAAAAGCCATCCAAATGCCGAGACGTCCCAGTAGCCAGGTGACAGTTCGGTCTGGAGTTGTTTGTAAGAACTCGCTTCGCTTACGCTCCGCGAGTTCGATAATATGAATATAAAGGGATATGAAATAAAACCGAAGGGTTCGTCAGTGACACGTAATTTTATTGTATTCCCGACCAGGTTGTCTTCAACAAGGCTTCGGTTCGCACTATTTACAAAAGCGGCAAGTTACGTTCAAAATCTGAACAACATAATTATATTAGTTCACAACTTTGGACAACTTTAGTATAACCCCAATAACTGCAGTCAATGATTCTTAATAAATTGTACGACAGACTCCAAACAGCTCGGTAGCTCTCTTGTAACTGTGGCATGTAGAATTTGTCATTATTCAAAACTTCAACATCATTAAAAAACTTACCACATACATTTTAATATCATCTAAAACCCTTTGAATCCTTTTGATCACTATAAAGAGGTATTTTCGATAAACCATTTTGTGTAAGCCTTCTAAGAACATTTAATGAATAATCGTAATTCCTAACTAACGACGCTTGTAGTCGTGATAGTAAAAAATATTTTTATAGCTTGTACTATTTACAACTCGCGTACTCCGATTCTGTACAACTTCATTGGTAACAAACAAATGTAAAATTCCGAAGCGAAACGAAAATATGTAAATAGCAATAACAAAAGAATAAACAACGTATGGTTATTTGTAAAGGATAAATCAATTCGATCAACGAATCAACCACACGCCGCGGATAAATCATATCGTAATCAATAATAATTACAAATATCATTAAAATTTAACTTTGTCATAGACAAATAGCTCACAGTTTCCATATAATAATATTTACAGTTAATTAATTATAAAAACACAGTAACTAGTAAAACCATTCAACACAAGATATCGTAAATCTGCCGAGTAAAAATAATTAAAGCAAAAACTTAAGCCAACTATGACAATCTCAAAATACTTTAAAAAGTTTCAAAAACACGTTACAATTACTTAAGTCTACACCGATCTCGGTTCCGTACACAAAATATGTCATTTGTTAGAGCATAGACTTAAATATATAGTAGACGGCCATAGCCTAACTACTTTTTGAGGCTCCGAGTATTTAGCGCCATCTAGCTCAGAGCCACCTAAACAGAGCCAATATGTATGAGATAAAATCAGCGCCACCTAGTAACGAATAACGTACTAGTAGTACACTAATTGTTTTTATCTCATACATATTGGCTCTGTTTAGATAGCTCTGAACTAGATGGCGCTAAATACTCGGAGCCTCAAAAAGTTCTTAGGCTATGGCCGTCTACTATATATTTAAGTCTATGGTTAGAGTTATATTAGAAAATAGCATGTCCGAGCGTCGGCTCACCGCGGGGCGCCCTACGTTAACTCTACGTTACGACATCACAGATCCATTTTCAACTTCTTCAGAGGGGTTGCAGGCACTTTTATTGCACTTACAAAAATATAGAAATTTTAGACGAGACAGGGGGCCGATTTTTGACAGCCGGACGCTCGAATTCAAAAAATTCAAGCTCGAAAATAATCGCACACAAAAGTTTGTCGCCAATTTTTTCGCATGGAATTAATAGTTTAAATAATCATTATTTAAAATTTCTATCGCTTTTATTTTTAAAACATAATTTCATCGTTTTATTCAGAGTTTTAAATGTCACTTTCGAGTGCTCGAATCTCAAAAACAACCCCCAGAATAAAAAGCCTCTATGAATGAGAACGCATATGTCAAATCCGTATTCGCCACACGAAGATCAAATTTGAGTCTTCCAATGCTTTGCAAGCAAATACGAATGCATTTTTTAGACATATAAACTCCATAGGGACTTCGTTTTAGTATCCAATTAGACAAGATGGACAGGAAGCGTGTTTATTTTCAATATGAATACAGAATACAAGAACAGTCAGCAGCAAAAGTAGCTAACCAGTTGACGTATTCAAAATAAGCTTGACACGACTTTATTGTTAAGAGAATAAGAGCGTGTGAAGGTCATTCTGAACACCTTACCCGTTTAGTAACTTCTGATGCTGACTGTACAAGAAATTATTATTCAATATAATTTGTATTCTTCTAAATAACCTTGCTGCTGACTTTTCCAGCGTTTCAACCACTTGATCACTAAGAATACAATCCGATTCTTATTTGATTTATTGTATATCAAAAATATGTTTACACTTTTGGACCTTATTACAAAGGAGTAAGGTGCAAAAGTGTATACATATTTTTGACGTCGACCGTACTAAGTCATTGTATATATGCGTGTTTGTTCTATTTTATGAATATTGATTGAACCGAGTGTGCAACCCCTCCAGCAGGCACATCAAACCCTATCCTACCCGCGCCCCGCGCTATCTACGTATATAAACATTTCAGAGTGTAACTATCATAAATTACTGTATAACCATAACTAACTTACATTACAACACGCTAACTTATCATAACTTACCCTACACAAAGCTAGTTCCGATTTGGCTTCTTTCAAGTTGAACCATAATTATGTCTTGAGATATTTAAACTTACACGACTAGTGTACTTATTTAAGAAAATGCCTTATTTTGGTATCGCTGTTAGTAAATTATTATAGAATCGACAAGTGACGTCACAGACTCGCTTGAGCAACCAGTTCCCGTCGAATATTTATACTAATGTCAGAGACAAATTAACAGTAAAGACTTGTATTCACTACAAAAGCTTTAGCGTTGAGACCACCCCTTATAAAACCACACAATGGACTGAGGGCCTACCACGAAGTTCGAAAATCGACAAAACGATGGCCCCGTCTCTATCGCTCTTGCTTATACGAAAGAGAGTGATGCAAATAGACGATTCGATGAACGAAGTGCTTCGCGGTTATAGGCCTGATCTAGTCTTTTACATATTAACTTCTCAAATTAACCTTTTCGACGCCATGTCAAACGCAAAACCTACCACTCAGACGCCACGACATCTAAGTGTCAAAAGTGAAGTTAAACTTTATGCGTGTGCATGTAGGTCTATTTTGCTCTGTGGTCGGTGACCGATATATCGGTCTTTGGCGTTGGACCTGTAGTGCCGATATATACATCTTTGGCGTGGAAAAGGTTAAACAATACCCTCTTATTCATAAACGTCTTTCAAGCCTCACTTAGTTAATTTATGATTTGTTTTTTTCTAACAAACCTAACTGCCAAGGAAGTACTGCCGTAACTGATGATTAGATAACCCTTTGAGCGCCATCGGTTTTGATGTCTTTGGCAGTCAAAGGGTTAAATGAGGCTTGTAACACGTTTATGAATAAGGAGGAAAGTAAATTACAAATCATTACTATTTATCGGTCTCTGCTAATATCTACTTCATATAGGATTTGTGAAAAAATATCATACTGAGATCGCATAGTGTTCTTTAGTTTGTTCCGTCTCAATACTGTAAACGTAAGAGCTATGTTAGCGCCTATCCTATACGTAAATAAATACAAGACATAAGTTATTAGTTCACCTTTCTATAGACACGAGCGATGCACATTCTCTTAGATGTGCAATGTTTGTTTCGCATAAATATTTTTCTCATAGATATAAAATAAAAATTTGGAAGACACGGGACCTAAAATTTTGTTTCACAGAAAAGTCAACTTAAATGCTATATGGCATAAGGTTTAAAGCTGCACCGTCAACGGTTCACATCACTCGTGGAGCGTCCATCACTGAGGCATGTACGCCTAGCACATGATTGATACGTCAGTATCTCGCGCGCGAGATAGTCTATCCGTCCTTTTCTGACTGTGTCAATCAAAAAGAAACGGGTAGTCTATCTAGCGCGCGAGATACTGTCGCATCAGTCATGTGCTAGGTAGGCGTGTCACCATTTTATCGCTTATTCAGTTTATCCATGGATAAGATATCGCCGACAAGTTTCGACAATAAGGTTGGGGTCTCTGCCTTTTCGCTGAAAATTGTATTGCCGAATTTCACTTGCCAACCAACTTTTCGCAGAAGTTTCATTTGGCCGAATTTCATTTTCCAGCTTTACTAACCTAAACCAACCTGGGTTCCATCCATTTGGCATAACTTCTGTGGCCAGAAACGCATCTGGCATAACATATTTGGCATAATTGTTTTTCGAAGAATATTAACATCGCAGAAATCATCGGTTCGCATAATATACAATTGGCTAAATGTTTGCGAATCCGAATTTGAAATCGGCTAATATTCACACGGCCGCTTTTTGATAAGAATAATTTTGTCTTGCATTATATTCAACTGTCCGAAAATAATAACCAGCATAATCTGTTTAGCATAATAGGCTTTAGGCGAATGTTTACTTTGCAGAAAACAAATTATGCATAAATTACAATTAGCAGATTTATTAGTTCTGCTGTAAAAAATGGGTTAACTTTGGTTAGAACTGTGACCTTTAACCAAATCAAACGGCTGCACAAAAAGTGGGTTAGGTTAGGTTAGAACTGTGACCCTAAACCAACCCAAACGGCTGCAAAAAAGTGGGTTAGGTTAGGTTAAAACTGTGACCCTTAACCAAATCAAATGGCTGCTTAAAAAGTGGGTTAGGTAGGGTAGGTTAAAACTGTGACCCTCAACCAACCCAAAGGGCTGCAAAAAAGTGGGTTAGGTTAGGTTAGAACTGTGATCCTTAACCAAATCAAACGGCTGCTCAAAAAGTGGGTTAGGTTAAGTTAGAACTGTGACCCTCAAACAACCCAAACACCTGCAAAAAAGTGGGTTAGGTTAGGTTAGAACTGTGACCATACTGTGACCCTAAACAACCAACCCGTGCGTCTTTTTTAAAATGTACTTATAGATTATTCGGCCTTAATATATTTGCGTAATAGAAGTATGCGAAACTTCATTATGCCATAAAATTATATGCTTGTAGTAATTTATGCTTAAAGTAATTTATGCAATGTTGAATTATTACGAAGAAAATTATGCGAAATAAAAAAGATGCCATGCGTCAATTCGTACATTAACTTTATGCCAAACGTTACTTCGTGTGATGAAAATTATGCGTAGAGCACATATGCGGAACTTGGCTATGCCAAAAGAGTTTATGCTAACAGTAATTTATGCTTATCGTTGTTATGCAACACAGAATTATTACAAAAAAAATTATGCCAAAGATAGGGGAACCAACCCAACCTAGTAGGTCATTTTCATTTGCCAACTATGGGGTTGGGAAATGAAATGGTTGCGAAATAATTATTTGGTAAAAGTTGTTAGGCCAAATGAAGCTTCTGCGAAAAGTTGGTTGGCAAGTGAAATTCGGCAATACAATTTTCGGCGAAAAGGCAGGATACCGTGCCGGCTAGCGGCAATTGGCGCGTCCATTGAGAGGGCCCAAAAATACAGTATTTGTATAAAACCCTGGCATTACAATATGACGTGATCTAGAAAATACAATGAACATCAAAATTCAATAATAACTCATGCTCCTATACAGGAGTATACCTGGGGTCGCTGATAACAAATGACGGCAAATGTCTGACTGAGATCATCCGAAGAGGCGGGATGGCCAAAAGCGCTATGGCGAATCTTGATACGGTGTGGAAAAATCGCAGTATTCACCGTAGAACAAAAGTACGTTTAGTCCGCGCACTTGTGTTCTTCATCTTTTTGTACGGCGCTGAGACTTGGTGCATCAAGAGCCAAGAGTACAGCAGAATAAACGCTTTCGAGCTGTGGTGCTGGAGGAGACTATTAGGGATCCCATGGACGGCCAGAAGGACAAATAAATCCATATTAGAGGAACTCGGCATCACAAAGCGACTTGCGGATATCTGTCAAGAGAGGATCCTTTGTTTCTTCGGACACATTATGAGGTCACCTAAACACTGTCTAAAGAAACAAATTATTCTTGGACACGTGGAGGGCGAGCGTAGTAAAGGTCCCATTCCAGTGCGATGGAGCAACGCTATAAAGAGGGCTGCTAATGGAAGCCTCTACAAGGCAGTAAAATTAGCCAAAAACCGGACTGCATGGAGGGCGATTGCATATGGTCACGATCCTCAGGCATGAGGGAACGACTAAGAAGAAGACACCGGAGAACAATACTGTTCCAGTGCAAGAGACATAAACAACCCATTTTTATATTCTGATTCACTGAGCTATTAGTCTCGTTGAAAGCATGTACGAGACACAACAACTCAGTGACTCACGAGTAGGAAATGCAATATCGGTATTTTTTGTATGGGCAATCTCGGTTTAACGATACTGGGTCATACAAAGATACCTTTAGGCACAGTCGAGTTTGTTAATATCGACGCGTCAACTGAACAAAAATATCTGTACACGACCTTATATGCATACAAACAAGGTTATGTTCACATATTTTTATTCAGTTGGACGCGTCGATATTAACGAGCTCGACTGTACAACTGAATTATTTTTAATAAATATTTTGATTTGTTCATTTCATTTCATTTAGTAGTCAAACTACTATAATATATATTATAAACTTATATAGATGTCTTATACAAAGGCAAAAGTGACCTAGGCCTCTGGTAGCCAAGTTGGTTAAGGCGTCTGCCGCGAATGCAGAAGACGCTGGTTCGTTCCCAGCCTTGGGCACCGGAAGCCCTAGGTCACTTTTCTTTGTATATGACATCTATGTAACTTTATCCTCTAGCGACCCACCATAAAAGAAAGATTGGAAGTGAAATTTGAACCAAAAGCGTTAGAAAATAGAATTGAATTTCTTATGTTTCGAAATCGAACGAAACAAAACAAAAGCAACTCTGTACCAATTAAAATATAATCGAATTTTCATTGAAGATATTTTGTATTAATATTAGCATTTTGAACCTCAGGAGGTTATAATACCATTAGGTATTGCCCCTACTCTCAAGCGATGTACCATTGGGTTCATAATACCCAATTTATGAATGGATTCATTGATAAATTGGGTATGCAATTATGAACCCGGTAGTATATCCTATCCACAGCGGTAAGCGATAAAAGGGCGAGCACGCTAGGCCGCCAGTGCCGCGCGCGGGAAACAAACTTGCACATGCGTGGTGTCGTGAAGGCCTCAAAAGAAGCCGATCAACTCCTACTCGATGTTGTTCCGGGGCCCGTCGATCGGCATCGTGTGCAGGACCTCGTCGAGTAGCTGCAGAGCCCTGTGCACAAGGTTGGAACTTACATTGAGGTACAAATAAGTAATATTAGTAGTTTATGTAACTGTTACGTAATAGGGGTCCTTAAAACACGAGTGTGGTTTTATGAAACGAACGAAGTGAGTTTCATAATAAGATCACACGAGTGTTTTAAGGCCTAATTACGTACAGTTGCATACACTGCTTTAACTACACATATATTATAAACCCGAAATGATGATTGAATGACTGCCATTGCACGGATTGCACGCCATCGCCATGACCAACTCGATTGTGCCGGCGGTTGGGAGGCGCGTGCCGGCGGGCGGGGTCCACCCGGATTTTCATAATGATATCGAATTTTTGCTTATTATTTGATAATAATAACATCGTTACAGATAAGACATTTGTTCTTACTACTAACGAAACAATCAATTTTTATGGTGGTTATAACGTGCGGGTTTTGAACGCATCATGGAGGGTTTATGATATGGGTGTAGATAAAAAAAATTAAAGCATATAAGCTTGGGTAAGCATTTACATTGTAAATAAAATTGTTGGTGAAAGTTCAAATAAGTGAGATTTACTATCTTAAAATTTTCATTGTTTCAGCCCTTCACTCTTGAATTGAAGACTCATATATCATCGGAAGTTAACCTTTTAAACGCCAAGCAACGGATGGAAAAATCGTGCCCTCAGCGCGAGCGCGCAAGGCAAACCGGTTATATGTTGGAAGTGATATCACGTCCCGGCGCTGACGGCACAACTTTCCGTGCGCGTGATATGACGGCTTTGGCGATCAAAGGGTTAAAACACTACTTTCGAAAGCTCCAGCGAAAGGTCGACCGGGGCGTGTATTGGAACTGAGCAGGTTTTTTGACGTATGCAGGCGACCGGAACAAAATCGATAACCGAATATTCAAAGTCACTGTTCGGTGAACCTGTAGCTCGCTATACACGTTACGGTCTATCGGATCTGAGCATGCGAAGGTACATTTACCTCTCCGGGGGACTGTAGTGTGAATAGCCTAGTCAGTATAACAAATAATGTATGTAAATACCTGTGCAGGTGCACCTCGACCCAGCACGGCGTCTCCTTGATGGAGGTGCGCGGGTAGTCGGGCCCCCAGCCCTTCACGAACGACAGCCGCACGATGCACAGCCGCCGCAGGTCGTCCACGCCGATGCCTGCTGCTGCTGTTAGACCTGCAAATTATGGTTACGTTAGGTCTCGATTTCTTACAAACTCAAGGGTCAATCTCGAGTGCAGCAATAGGATTGAAAAATAAGTGCTAAAAAAATGGTGGCTTTTTCGGCAAAAAGCTTAAAGCGATCGGTTGTTGTTAGTAGTCAATCTTTGCCTTAACACTGAAGTTTGCACTACCATTTCTATCACAACAAATGAAAACGCTTTTTTGCTGTATCCTTCTAGGTGTAGTTTCTTTAAATACTAATACAATTGAAACTCACGAATTTTACCTGTCAGAGAATCGCTACATTGTATCACCATCTGCGTCAAACTATGCACATTGCAAATTGACTGACAGACATGTAAAAGCAGGAATTTTGTAGTAACTAGCAATTGTAGTGACAGGTAAAAGTATGAATTTATCTCCGGTCGGAAACAGCCGTGCTAAGACTGCAACTACTAACACTTGTTCATGCCTGGGTGCGCGGGCTGGATGTGGCCGGCCACGGCGGCGGCCTGCGCGGCGGCCGCGGCCTGCGCGGTGGCCGCCTGCGACTGCATCTGCCGGTGGCACTGCCGCAGGTCGAACACCTGCACAATACACTCATTACTAATTAAACAGTATGCTGCTACATAATACAAGAAACGTACAAACAGTCCAGTGTATTCGACGCCAAGCGCATAGTTTATCATATTCATACAAAGCGTTAGTGATAACAACTTAATTTCCCTCTTTCCGCAGCTCGATGCTTCACCGTCGAACCGTCAACTTTTTCTGTTCACCTATTGACAACCTATTGAGTCGCGTTCAAGCAGAACGCTTGGCCATCGGCCTCTCGCGGATACTTCGGCGTCGATCGCCCATATTCTCGTTTCGTTAGGACGATGCCTTCGGCCCTACGCGTAGCTCGGTCTTCGTCTTCTCAGGGCCTCGAGGTCCCCCACACGTACCTTGATGCAGGCGGAGGGGTATATCTTGTGCACGGCGTCGCCGGGCGCGCGGCCCGCCTCGCGGTCCAGGTAGTAGGACTGCACGAACACGGAGTGCTCGCTCAGGCAGCGCAGCCACACGTCGCCCTCGCCGCGCAAGTCCAGCTGCACGCCCTTGCCGATGTGCAGTCTAAGGACGGAACTAAACTTATACACAAGTGATGAGGCCTACTGCAAGCCCTATTCGTTTTGCGACACTTGGTGGCACGACGAAGTAAACCCGGTATTTTATTTTTGGAGACAAGTACTGCTGGCGTACAAGCAATCTATTGAAATAACATTTTGGTGGTCACAATTTAACAATACAGTAAGAACTCTAGCGAAAGTAAATCGTTGTAACTTTAGACAAAATCCAGAATCAAAATACTAATGTTTTAACAGCAAGGGCTTACCTTGCGCGTTCGCTCTGCTCTGTCCTGTGAACATTGCTTAAAGCGCCGAGACAAAACCTGTTGCCTCCCGAGGGATCTACGTATCCGTCAACCTGAAACCAAACACCAAATGCTCTAAATGCAGGAGAAGATAATAATCGGTAGAGGACTTTGGCAGCAAACAATTGTACAGCTGAAAAATTGCATGAACACATTCGGAACGAATACATTCATATCATTGGCAGAGTGGCCTTAGTGCAGTTAAAAAATAACAACTCACAGTGACGTTGGGCCTGCTGGACGGCACTTTGAACGTCTCGCCGACCTGCGTGTCCAGCTCGAAGTACGCCACCGAGCACCAGTACTCGGGGGCAGGCAGCTGCGACAGCAGGGGTTGCCCGCCTGGGTTGCCGTTATCTGTATCACAAAAATGTTTTCACTATACATTTTAAACCGCTGATTATCTCTATAAATTCTAGCAACACTCAAACATTTTGAAACATCTTCAAAAATATATTTAAGTATATATTTATAAGTATATAAATATATATTTTTTCTATAAGTTTACTTTTCATGGTGAAATGTTTATTGTTGTTACTGTAAAGAAAGGAAACTATAGGTCTATAAAGTATAAATTTAATTTTTAGACAATTTACATATATGTTTCGTAAGACTGTTTGTTTTTAAATAAAACAAAAAAAAAATGTTTAACTTACTGATTTGGACACAAACAATTTTCACTCATTATGTTGTTAAAAACGGAACTTAAGTGGTCGCAGGCAGACCCACCTGTTTGCCTACGCATCTTTCCGCTAACGTTACGGCACGCTCGAAGCGTCAGGACAACAATAAAAGTAAGTGTATACGATTCAGTCCTTTTTTTGTCAAAATAATGACATGTAGTTTAGCTCTATTTGTGGTGTGAGATTATTTTTTAAACTAGCTAAGTATGAATTGAATCAGTGATCGGATGGGCGTCATGGTGTATATTTGTCGATAAACTCAGACCACTACGTACAGTAGTGGTGGTGTTGCGGCGGCGCGTCGAGCGGCGCGGCCGCGGGCGGCGCGAGGCTCTGCGTGTACGTCAGCGTGTTGTTGCCCGTCCACGTGCCTACAACAACACACAGTTACTGACATGCGGTATATAGGGTGTCCGCTAGCTTGCGCGGGTGCACGGAGCGGGCGAACGCGCGCTTGTAGAAATCGGGAAAATAGTATGAGCGACGCTAACCGGCGCGGACGCGTGCGACGCGTTTTTCCTTTATTTGTACATGCGCAAGGCTAAGTTCACACTTAATGTGGACGGAACTAAAGGGTAACCAAATGGAATGAAATAAGTTTAGGCAGACGCGCTGTGTACAGGCAGTTTTGGAGATAGCGGACCAATCTTCTGCATACCAACTTCCATTCAGAGGGGGCAGCCAACTATAATATCTCTGCGCAATGATTTATATAGCCTAAGCTTTTATGTCTAGCAGTTGCAATCATTTTACCTGTGCTAGGGTGTTTACAAATAAACTATTTGTATTTTTTTACCTGCATACATCCGCGGAGAAATTCAAAGGTGTATGTGAAGTTCCCAACCCGCTTTGGGCCAGCGTGGGGACTATAGCCTGATCCCTCTCGTGCATGAGAGGAGGCCTGTGCCCAGCAGTGGGACGTATAGAGGCTAACATATTATTATTATTATTTTTTTTTATACTCTATCCTTTCGCCTAATATGATGATAATAGTTAATTTACCTTGTTGATGCTGCGTGCGCGGCAGTGGACTGGGCTGCGGCGCGGGGCTGCCGGCCGACGCGAACCCGTTCTGCTGCGAGCTCTCGGCCGAGCTCGGGGACACCGGCACCGGACCCGCTACCGGCGCAGACATACAATCATTTCAAACAAAAAAAAAGAACAGACTTCACATAGCCTCCACCTTTCTAAAAGCAAATACCTGAGAATAAAAAAGACTAAAAACACTAGGTTTGCCAAATCGGTGCAGCTGTTAATGTAATCGAAAAATCGGTGAACATTCATAAAAAAAAAACAAGCAGGAACAAAGACCCCAACAAATTGAGAACCTCCTCCTTCGAAATCTTGAAGTCGGTTGAAAATACTTGTGTCAGTCCAGGGAAAAGATCACACTTTGTCAATATGGCATCATGAATATAAAACTACACAATGTACGCTATGTATTAGTGAAAGAAAACTCGTCCAAATTGAGTACTTTTCCTTTCTTGACCTTTTGAACGTCAAGCATCGGACGGAAAAATCGTGCCCTCAGCGCCAAGGCAAACCGGTTATATTTTGGACGTGATATCACGTTCTGGCGCTGAGGGCACGACTTTCCGTGCACGTGATTTGACGGCTTTGGCGGTCAAAGGGTTAACTAACATGAGATGGGATCTTGATTGCAAATTACATCAATACTGATGGTATACCCCTAAAGGTATCATTATGGCCTAAGGTAATTTCATAGAGCTTCTTGCATCAAACTCGTATTATGTATCAAAGCCGAACTTTAGACCAGGTAAAAAATGCTCCGTAGAAACAATCAAATCTTGTGAGATTTGAGAAAGTTCTCTTGAGCCTGAGAAAGTTCTGATAAGAAATGTACTATTTAGGGCTCAAAAGTGAATCTCATTGATAGTGGCGTTATTGGATAAAAAAAATTCTCACCTGATATGGTCTGTGTCATTTGTGTTTCAGTTGTCGTCTGTTCTGCCGTGAAGAACGTTGTATTTTGTCCGTCTATGAGGGGGGTCGTCCCTCCGGGCGACATACTCACCGGCAGGGCAGCTGCAAACCACAATTATGAACCTTATCCGCAGTAGCATATGGCTTAAAATCAAGCAGAATGCATGGTTTACAAATGTGATAAAAGCAAAATAGGTGCAAAATAAAATAAAGCTTACAATGGTTCATTCTTTTCGGTAACCACATCGCTCTTGCGTCTATAGTGTCCGGAGGCTCTAGTTTCGGCGCTATCGCCCTCTGTTGGCTCATGACCATTTGTTGCGGACTAGGTATTGACATTCCCTGGCTTATGTTCGGCATCTGAGGTGTACCAGGAGACATCTGCGTGGGTGCGGGCGCCATCCGAGGTGACGTCATCTGTGGTGTGTTAGATACCATCTGTGGAGTGCCAGGACCCATCTGAGGGGTCCCTGGGCACATTTGAGGCGTGCCTGGACACATTTGAGGCGTGCTTGGACCCATTTGAGGCGTTCCCGGACACATTTGAGGCGTTCCGGGGCCCATTTGAGGCGTTCCCGGCCCCATTTGAGGTGTTCCTGGGTGTTGAGGTGGGCCTGGCGTCATTTGACCGTGGTTTGAGATCATTTGGGGCCCGGGAGAGAGATGAGGCATCTGTGGAGGCTGGGACATCTGTGGAGGCGCCCCTGGGGGCCGTATCGGCCTGGGCCCGTGCGACGGGGAGAACATGTTCGGAACGCCCTCTGGCGCTAAAATAAAGCAAACGAAAATAATGCAAAATAAAATTCGCAAACTGCAAATAAAATACGATCACTCAACTCATAAAAGACAAGACCCAACTCTTCAAAAAAATAAAACACTGGAAGGAAACATATGCGCCAATTTTTAGATCACTGGGTGGTCAGAACGTGGGTGCATATCCTGGACTCTGTCACTTGTTTATTTTAAAAATAAAAGTCAAAAAACAAGGTTCTTTAATGGCACTTGACCTGCATGCATCGTATTTTAACATCAGAATATCAACATACTTCACTCGACTCCACTCTTCAAGTAAAAGTATCTTGAGACCCACTTACCTTGCGCTTGGTTTATGATGATGTTGGTCCCCTGGAACTGCTGGTGGTGGTGGGGGAGCGAGTGGTGGTGGCGCGGACTTGCGGCGGCGTGGTGCTACGTAAATTAATGTCGTTTATTCGCCAAAAACATAATGTACAAGTCACAGCGTTTTACGGCGGGAGCGAACAAATCTTTCAGCATTTTTACTTTTTTATGGTACTTTTTGTCAGGTTTGGTTTTGTAAAGGAGAAATAATATCAACGCAACAATCGAAAAATCGAACTAGTGGTTACGTTTTATTCAACATAAACATGAAACTTAAAATTAAAATTTATTCGGAGTAACATTTCATGCTGGAACTCCTTGCGCAGTTTCTAATTTTAAAAAAAATCTTGTTTTTCATTCAACTTTCACGTGTTCGTTCACTGTTGAGACAGTGAATGAATATAACAAACAAATCTGCAGGACCTGCTGTGTGAAGTTTTCAAAATTCATGGTATTAAGACCCTCTTAACAATGTCGTCTATTCGTGACTTTTTTGTCTTTAATGTTTAGAAATAAAGGAAAAGTAGAAAAATCCACTGCCTCAGGCGAGACTCGAACTCGCGACTCTGGGAAACATGCCCATCGCTCTGCCAACTGAGCTACTGAGACTATACCTGATGGCTGCTGATGGATGTGATGGTTTTTTGTCTTTACTTTTGCTGGTTTACATTCAACCCACCTTATTCATAAACGTCTTACAATCTTTAGTTAAATTGTTAAATTATCTATTGTCTGCTTCTAAGATACAAATTCTGTCAAATTTACAGGTAAGGACAAAATTAGTATTGTACAGTCGACGTCAATAATATGTTTACACTTTTGGACCTTATTACAAAGAAGTAAGGTGCTAAAGTGTAAACATATTTTTGGCTTCGACCGTACAGTCGCCATCAGATATATCGGAGCGGCCAACGTGGTCACAAATATCTGAAGTATCTGAACAACCGCTCTATTGTCAAGGTGATAAAGTGCATGTTCAAGTATTTTGAGTACCCTGGCCGCTACGATATATTTGATAGCAAGTATAGCAACTGTAAGACGTTTATGGGGGAAACTGTTTAAGTACTAAGATTGACATACCTGTATAGTGACCAGCTCGCCAGTATCCATATCCATGCCATTCCCACTCAGGCCTGCAGTGTACTCATCTTTCACCAGCCGGCTGGGGCCAGACGTCAGTGTCAGCCCGGAGAGATCTGGAATCAAAGTTTTATGTTAGTCTTTGTAGATGCATCTTGTTATTCTGAACCGCTATTAGAATAGGATTAGAGTTGCCAGATTTCCCATACACTTACGTTAAAATTAGTATGGGGATAGCTAACACAATCGTATTCTTATCGCGGTTCAGTAATATTTTCTTCAATGGTTGTCTAAGGGTCGGCTGGCTGGGATGCCTGAGGAGCCGACCCTCCATAGAAAACCGTTTTTTTTCTTAGTTTTTTTTATAATTAGAATACATCATTATGCCCTTAAACGGATCATTAGCATTTTTAAATGAAGAACATATCAAATTATTGTAATTTGTTGGATAGGCTTTATATTTTTGTTACATGGTTGGGTAATTCCACGAGGCTGTAACGTCAGTTACCAATTCTTTCGTGTATTCTTTGATTGATTAAGGAAATTTAAATGTCAATTTATCTACCTGTAGGCATAGGGAAGATACATAAAAACTTACATTTGCTGAATTAATCAAAGAACACACGAAAGAATTGGTAACTGACGTTACAGTCTCGTGGAATTACCCGGTTGTGCTTAGTTTTAGTAAGGAGTAAGCTGAGATTTTATTTTTAGTTTTTTAATATTAAGCATTTTTGTTTTGTGTAAGTTAGATTAAGTTTTCACATGTGTGGTTTTTTGATTATATGTATTACCTAGACTGATGATAAATTAAAATAAAAAAATTTAATTGATATTTTGATTTGTTAAATATTTTGGATGGTTAAGGCGTCTGCCGCGAATGCAGAAGACGCTGGTTCGATCCCAGGTATTGGGCACTGGAGGCCTAGGCCACTTTTTCCTTTCTATAGGACATTTATATAAGTTTACCAGCATTTTTGTTACACCTTGTATACGCCAGTTACCCTTCATGGCTCATTCAAGTAGTGAAACGATTTTGTTGGAAATCAGGCTTCTGTGGGAAGGAAAATAAATGACATACTGCAAACCTCACCTATAAGCCTATAACACTAACCTAACCCAAACTTTTACCCTATGCCCTTCACCCAACATTATACTGAAACGCAAGCGTCAAAAATGGTTACCGTCTGCACCGCGAGCGTGTGGTCATATACAGTTTAAATCTGGGCCACTCGGAACACTATGGGCCCCACTGGTTGGAACACCCTGCTATAGCAGCATGACGATACGCATAAATAAATGGTTTTTACATAGAGTTGTGCCACAGACAATTGTAAAATTTTCTAAACAAACAATTACTTTTCCCGCACATAACAGAGAATTGTATCAAGAACACAACTCTATCCTCAATGATTCCATGCGAATGCGGATGTAACAAATACTAACCAATACCTGGAGATACCACCCGCTCGTAGTGGTAAGGGTTGACGCACACCGAGTCGCACTTGAGGTCGAACGCGAACTGGCAGAACTTGACGTGCTTCAGCTCGTTCTTGTGTAGGTCGGGCCAGCGCCAAATGCGAGCGTATATCACGTGCGGGAAGCCTTTGCGGCCCGCCACCTAAAACATTTATAATATTTAGTTTGAAAATTTCCATCTGCTTTATGATAAAATCTTGTAAATTTAACTAGAATTACTATTGAAAGGGCAGCCGTAACAACGTCAAGTCACCAGCCAGGTGATGGATGGTAGATATAATATTGTGGTGGTTGATGGACGATATTAAAAAGCTTTTGGGCTGAACTGCGGAATGAAGAATAACATGAAAATTTCTTTAATTATGTCTAGACGTACAGTGGATGTTAATATGCTAAGACAGAGAGGGAACCAGAGCTTTTTTATTTTGTCTTTACGAGGAGCCACATCCCAAAACCTTAGATTGATAATCTGCATGGTGCAGTAACAATTGAACAAAGTTACTCCTCAAGAAAATTTAAGAATGAAATGACAAATAATTTAATAATAAAATATAAAATAACCTGTAATCTGCCATCCAAAGTCCTCTGTATAGTAACACATTTGCTGGGATGAGCCCCATTAGTAGTGATGGCGGTGATCAACGAGTCCAACTCATCTCGTTTCTCCTTGAGTTTCTTGACAAGAGATTCTATGGCACGTTTGGAGAAGCCCTCACTCTCCCCACCCTGCCGATGGCACATGAGCGAGTGCACGATGCTCAGGCAGGCATCTGCCGACGTGGGGGCTGTGGTGTTCATGGCTGGAAAGGAAATACACGATATTGAGCTAATATAGTCAGTAACATTACCATTACAACTAAAAGTGGGGTATCTACCATGCATATTTGTGTTTGTTTTGAGTTAACGATACTGATGTGTACAGAAACTTTCCAAATTTGAGGAATTTTTCACATAGGACAATTTTGGAACTTCTCATAATTTGTATGGGGATTGCAACATTCTATTTATTAAATTTAAATTTCCTACTTTTCTTGCGAGTTTCTGGAAATACCGGAAAACATTTCCAACTTTTAAATTACTTTCCACAACTTGCACATCAGTATTATTAGGAATATTTGTACTCAAAACATAGCAACAACTACACAAACTAATACAGTGGTGTATCTGTGTTAAATGAGGATGACTAGACAAAAGTAATTACTTGATTATAATTGATTGTATTTAGTAAATTACTTTGTTGGAAGAAACCTTTGGGTTGGAAAGCTATAATAATTATGGTTTATTGGTAATATTAATGCTCAGGGTTGGTATTATGGTAAGGATTGTGGCTTTCACAAGGGGTTTTAGAAAACGAGCCATATATTTATACCAAAATTCATATGTTTCTTAAATGTGGCCTTTTCACCAAAAAGGTACCTCATCCCCTGGTCCCTTGTAAATAATGTTTATTTCAAAATGAAGCTCTATGGCATAGATACCCTATGACCTAATGAAAATAGACAATGAGGTACCTATTAATACAATGTAAAGCATCACAAACTTATATTTTTATCAATTCTTTATCACAATTTAAAAAATAATACTTAATTACTCTATTGAAGTTCAATTATTTAGAATACCTAATATGAACTTAAAGTATATTTTATACACATAATAATATTAAATCATTCTTACTAGCCAGAATAAAAAATATTCTAATACCAAATAGTCAATAATGGGTGTGTATGTACAAATCTAAGCAGATCTTAAATTAGTTTGCGTGCACCCGAATCATTTTTGGTAGTTGCAAATTAATGAGTCATAACATTACTATTCAGAAATTAGTGGTGCAGTTCATTATGCCAAAATAGACTGAATGTAGTGAATCTAATAGTCATACAATAAATGACCGTTTCAAAGCTACAATTATATGGAATAAAACTTAATCATCATTGTAATAAAGTGTAACATTTTACCGTATTGCTAAAAATAACAACAATTAAAAATTGTTCTGCCTAATAGAACCTAATGAAATCAAGGGGCCTCTAAAACAATACTTGTGATCAGCATGTTATGACATAATTACACAATCTTTTAACGAACACAAGGTTTTTTAACAGTTCAAGTTCATGATTATAATCTAGGATATGATAAAATAATAGAAAATAGAGAAAATAGTCATTCAGTCAAAATCACAGTACTACGTAATGCAAAAACGGGCACATCTATAATTTACCTGCGGGCTTTCAATTGATTGCACTGGAATTTGGTGTTTGTTTTGGGTTAAGAATTATCACAAAAGTCATCGATAACTTATGAAAATTGATTTCCTTTATTGTGAGATGATACCAAAACAGAAAGCAACATTATGGCGGCGCATAGATAGACTATTGTCTATTGTACATTACTGTCGGTATTGCAATACGCAATAAATACCAATATTGGTAACTATACATGTCGCGATTTAGCATCAACATGATGTCGGGGTCGCATTTACACATGTAACAATGGGGTTGGCAACTGTCAACGGTTTGGCCAGATGGCGCCAGCATAGCTAGGTCCCTTTCACTAGTATTGTTGTATGGGATTTGGCTTAAAGGCTAGCCCATCCAGGTCAAAAAAAATTTAAAAAAAAACGTGATTTTGACACTTTTGTATGACTGACAGGGACCTAGCTATGCTGGCGCCATCTGTAAATACTTTCCACCGGCCAACCCCATTAACAATAAGCGGGCGCTAACGCGTACGCAGAAATACAATTTCAGTATGTAGTTTTCTTTAGAATAAGCAAGTCCAATAAGGACGCAGATAACGATATTTTGAATTTAGAGGATCTTCTGTCTCTTTCTTATATGTAGCTGTTTCTTACTCTTAAGGTAGGGACACACTGTTCCCACGTACGCAACGTATGCAATGCATTATGAAATCTGGACCCTTATATTTGTATGCTTAGAAACATACTTGTCATACGCGATGCTATGCCGCGCGTCCCATGCAACGTTCGATCTGTCGCGCCAGAGGGCCTACCGCGAAGTTCGAAAATCGACAAAACGATGGTCCCGTCTCTATCGCTCTTGCAAATACGAAAGAGAGTGATGGAAATATTCGATTCGATGAACGAAGTGCTTCGCGGTTATAGGCCAGATCGGCGTGGGAACGTGGAGGGGATATCACACGCTTTCACACGCGTACGATCAGTGTGTTTCTAGATCTTACGCTCCTAGAGCGCCATTCCCACGTAGTATTGCATACGTTGCGTACGTGGGTATAGTGTGTTTCTAGCGTCTGATGTCAATACACGTCGTATACGTGGGACAAGTGTGCACACAATCTCTCTCACGTTGCATTGCGTGCGTTGCGTACGTGGGAATAGTGTGTTTTTACCCTTA
Organism: Pammene fasciana; assembly: GCA_911728535.1. Classification (NCBI taxonomy): domain Eukaryota; kingdom Metazoa; phylum Arthropoda; class Insecta; order Lepidoptera; family Tortricidae; genus Pammene; species Pammene fasciana. Next base: position 27,844,672 of record OU452273.1, on the reverse strand, counting down.
TTGTTACCTACGTATATGTAAACAGATGGTAAATACTATGATCAACTGCGACCCTGATATGTCCCCGAGATAATGTTGACGCCTAATCGCAGCATGAATAGAAACCATAATGAAACGAAACGTCACTGTCGCGTTGGGTTTGGGTGGCTGTCAGCCACAGATTTTGACAACCAAAATCCAGTTTTTAATCGTAAAAAAGAAATCAAAACGAATAGAAAAATATTGAATTTTCCCTAAATATTACCTGTTTATATTTATCTACCGCACGAAAACTTTGATATTCGTATGAGTGTGGTTATTATTTGCTTATAGTAAAGTGGGTGGATTCCAACTCGTATGTAATTAGGCGGAATTTAGAATTTGTGTCATGCCCGCACAACCGAGGGATTTCACTGATAATGAAAAATGAAGGGGGTCGATAACTCGCCAGCTAACCGCGAAGGAATGACCAATAAACCTATTGTAACATGTAAGTTTATCAAAACAAATTCGTGTGCACAAGGACTTGTACAGATGCTTCCATATTTACACATTTGTTTATTTCCTAGGCGCTGGGGATTGGAACTTGTTTTGCACGTTAGAGGCTCCGCTAGTGGCCGCGATTCCACAGGACTCGTGTGAGTGGAGGAGGTCCTACGGCCGGGTCACAAAGTCCGTTTTCTTGGAAGCTTCATTTATTAAATATAATCCGGATAAAGTGCAATCTGAGCTTAATTTACTGAACCGGCCGATTTTACATATTTATTGGACTGACTGTGTGGTAAGTACATACCCAAACTTCTGCCATTTTCAGAAAACTTAGTTTTTTAAGAGTCGCCAGGACGCTCGCATGAACTCGCATTCCCATACAAACGTAGTTCAGCTCTCATTTTAAAACGACATGCTTTAGAACCACGAAATTTGGCATGGGCATTCTAGCAGTACAGATCTGTCGGTAATTCGTTTTCGTTGCTAAAAATTGTAACACAAAGAAAACATAGCAAAAATAAGTTTTGTATGTAAATCTGTATCTGGCTGTATTTTCTTTGTATTATAATTTTTAGCAACGAAAACGAATTACCGACATAGATCTGTACTACTAGAATGCCCATGCCAAAGTTCGTGGTTCTAAAGCATGTCGTTTTAAAATGAGAGCAAAACTACATTTGTATGGGAATGCGAGCGTCCTGGCGACTCTTAAATAGACACATCTTTTATTGTGACGAATTAAATTCATGCAATTTGTTTATTATTAATGTCACTCTGCAGGACATAGAATATTATAAGACCACACTCCGAGAAGATATAGAAACATGGCTAAAGCAATTAGAAAAGAAAGGTATCACAGACTGGATGATAATTCTCGTAGAAACTTATGATATTCGAAAAACCAACAAATTGCTACCTAGGACTACTGTATTGGATAAAATAAAGGGTGAATTTGCCATAAAGCAGACCGAAGATAGGTTTCTGTCTGTTATTAATCCTATTAAGTCTGAAGCGAGAAGTGCGGAGTCATGGAGGGCCCTGGTAGCGAAGATGCGGCATTTTGTACTGGTAGCATACAACAAGGCATTGATAAAATTCGAAGAGCATATGAGGGAGCAGAGAGAGAAGCGAAATGACCCGGAATGGGATTTTTGTAAATATTTTATTCTACAGGTAAGAATTTGCTGTGCCATCCTGCAATTTTTTTTTGTCACCGCATTTGCGCAAAATCTTTATTTAATGTGAAGCTGATGGTATAGTTCCACTGAAGTAGTAAACAAATAAATAAAGCACAATTTCTTGATTTCTACTGTATGGAGCCTGATTGACTTGAATTTTATTAATATTTTATGATATGGATTTGTATTTTTTTTTCTCTCATTATTCAACTTATTTGTTTCAGGAACAACTAGCATTTGTATTAGAAATGTTAGGTTTGTATGAAGAAGCATTAGTCCAATACGATGAATTGGATGCGTTGTTCTCACAATTTGTGCTCAATTCCAATGTGACGGAGGGTCCAAAATGGCTTGACACATTCAAGCAGCCCATAACGTCTTGGCAGGCTGTCAGGCTGACAGCGCTGGTGCCACAGCATCTCAGAGAGCTTATTGTTAAGAAGAAAGCTTCCCTCTTAGACTTTAGAAGCTATTTGTTTCAACGTCAAAGTGCCATGTTACTGCTTATGTTTAAACCTGGGGAGGTAAGTCACATACATTATTACTATACAGTATAAACTCAGTTGCCAGTGTTGCCACTTACTTTTACGGATAGTATAAGTACTTACTATAAAAGAAAATACCATTATATTTGATTACAATATATCTGATCGTGATATCCTAGATTTGGGTAGGTAAGGTACACAATACATATCATGTGTTGGAGTAATCTGTAAGTGATACGTATATTTACTAAATAAATAAAATAAAAAATTAACACATATGGTAAAAGTAATAGTGTAAGAAAAGGACAGTATGATTACGTATCTAAGTAATAAGTCAGAAACCGTGGCCAAATTATAAATGATGAATGGTCAGAGAAAGCCACCTACCACTGAAAACTCAACATTTTCTCAAGTGTATAAACAATAGTTTTTTCATAAGTACTGAAATAAAATTCAGTTTTATTTATATGCCAGCTGGTCACTGTTGCGTCAACAAGACTATAATTTGCGACATATAATATAGCACAATATAATATAGCACAATTGAACGCACCGTTTCTGCCAATAACCTAGACATTGCCGTTCACCCTTGACTAGCCACCTGTGAACGTTATTACCAACCAATTATCGTGTGTAATCGCGTTGACATACGCACGGCGCGACGCACACTTTCGATCTGAATTGGGAATAGTAAAAGATTGACAGGCTTGAATGGTATGCGAAAAATGTAATAAATATTAAATGACTGTGAGTCATGCTTTGGATGTAATAGATTGTTAGAGAATTTGTATCGATGTCATCATCTCAGCCATAAGACGTCCACTGCTGAACATAGGCCTCCCCTTCAAGGGGGGGTTTGCCATACGCGCCACGCTTGGCAGGCGGGTTGGCGCGCGCAGTTATTTGTTTATCGTTTGTAGGCTTTCGGAAGATGCTGCTGCCCATCTTCCGGTATATTCCCTTAGCAGACTCCTGCAACCACGGGACGATATGGGACAATTCTAAGGCCGGGCACCCCACGGCACGGTATCGATGTAAATGTACTATTTAACTATAGTTATGTTACCTATATTGCTGTGTATATTATTGGCAACCTTTACCGAGCCTTAGGGACACCTGATCTGAATTCAGTTCTTAATTCAGAAATTCATAGAAAACTGGATGCGATCATTTGTCTGTGGGGAGGCGTCAAAAAAGGGAGGCGGTACTCTATCCCGCCTAAAAGTTAAGAACCGCTAAACTAATGTGTTGTGAATCCGGTGCTCAGTAGCATTTAATTTCCTAAAAAGCATTTTAATTACTCAGTTTAATGATACAAGGCTTGACACTGGTGTTTGAGAATTTGGTCGCATGTCGTTTAATCTATTTAATTGCTGGCGCAGATCACTTACCTACTAATACATGACGCATATACATGCGTAGACTCACGGTCACCCCACATTGATGCCCCTAATCTAGTATAGATGCATGAGCGATAGATCAGCGTTTGTTCCTAGGGTCCGTTTCACTAAAGTTGTAGAACGGAAATCATTATCTAATGGAGTTAAAATGAGACTTCTAATATTACATGTCACAAGATTTTGTGAAAGGGTAATATCACTTAAATTAGAAATATCGGTGTGATAAGAGTTTTATAGCTGTTGTCTTATAAATTAGTGTAGGAATAGGATATGATGCACCTAGGTTGAACGGCTTACGGCGGAGTATTAATCTACGAATAAGGCACAACACACACTTAGCCAATTTCAGCTATCATATTCATAGACAAAAATCAGCCGGAAGGCAGAAATGTGTCTATGGTGACTGAAATTTTGTATGGAGCCCAAATTCATCTGAAAGTTGTATTTTTCGAGCATTTTACTGATTTTGTCAATGAAGTCGTGAATTCCGTTCAATTATGCCTTGCTTCTAAAATAGCGCTCACGGGCAGCGACGTCTGTAACAGTAGCAGAATGTATTCTCCCATCGACGGACGGGGCCCGTAAGCCCTAAGTTGTTCATAATAATCATAATCATATCGCAGGGTCTATTAATGGTAGTCTACGCTGGCCTATCACTGCCATGGACACGTATGGCCGTGACAGCTCGGGTTAGCATTTACACGCAACGTTGGTTGACGCACGAAGCCTGCAGTTTTTGCGATTTGCTCGTGCAGTTGTAATGTAAGACGTGCGTGTTCCATTTTGTTTCAAGTAGTATAAATGAAACATGTCGGCATCTGAAATTGAAAACGTAAAATAAATTATCGAGCGCTAATAATAATACTTCAATACGTAGACTAAATTTTATTAGGTAGCTTAAAGACTTTACGGGTTCATTTTGTATAGGATTCATGAGCTTGGCTCTGAAAGCTTTAAGCTTACTCTGGTTTGGTTGGCATTTACTTTTGTCTAGGCACTACAGAAATGTTTGAAAAAATCGTATGTTGTCCTACAGCTTTACATACCTAAGTACGTTATTTTAGGTACATTGGGTACAATATTAAAATAATGGTGGCTATTATTTCTAATTTACTGTGACGCGATACAATGAAAGTACCCTACTTTCTCGTTAGGCATTTTTAATAGCGCTTCTATAATTCGACTATTGAATTATTACACAACTCCGACATTTTATATATGTACTACTAATTAATAATTTCTTATTAGTATAAAAAAAATCTTTCACTTGTATCCTATTTCAGATCGCCTCTCGCTGCCTCAGCACCGTCCACAACACATTAGTTGAGCTATCTTTACTAGGCTGCGCAGGAGTGGACGGCGCGGCGGCGTGCTGGGCGCAGCTCGCCTGCGCGGAGACGCTGCGCGCCTGCGAGCGGCTCACGCAGGCCAACAGGGAGGACGCCTGCACCGCCATGCAGGCGCCATTACTGCACAACGCTAAAGACAAGGTACTACGACACATAAAAACTCTCTACTAGGCTGCGCGGGAGTGGACGCGGCGGCGTGCTGGGCGCAGCGCCTGCGATGATACTTACTTACTTCACTGGCTAAGTGACCCAAAACGGATGTTGGCCTCTGACACAAGAGAACGCCACTCTGCCTTATTCTGCGCCACTTCACGCCAGTCCGGTACTCCAAGGGCGGATATATCTTTCAGGGCCTGCGAATATACCTTATCTTATACAGTTTTGGGGCCTAGACTTCGGGGGATACACTTCTAGGGATCTTTATGTGATTCCACCCTAAAACATCTTTTTCTCAAACTTTTCCAAGAAAATAAAGTTGGACTGAGTTTTGACTTCCTCTGGATCTGAGTAGCTTTCTGGCTACTTAAATTCTAGAGCAATCGAAGTCATTTATTCTCTGTTTTTTTGGCGAGAGCGTAACAAATCTAAGCATCCGTTAATGTATCATATTATTCACAGCTCCACGAACTAGGCAAGCTCTGCGGCCTCCTTCCCGGCTCGCCCGAGCCCAGCTCCGAGCAACTCCACTTAGTTGTCATGCTGTCCGCCGGCATGGGCGACAGCGAACCTAACAACCAACATCCGACGCCCACGGACAGGTTGAAAGAAGCGTTGTGCAGCAAAACGTGCTTTCAGCAATATTACCTGGAGTTGGCGGAGTTGGCTATGGGGACGTATAAGCATATAGGGAGGTTAAGGTTAGTATATACTTGTAAATCAGTCATGATCTCAACTGAAATGGAAAATAGCGAACATAACAATCAATACCCGATGCCAAGGGACAGGTTGAAAGAGGCATTGTGCAGCAAAACGTGGAGCCACCTAACTCCAAAATAACGAGTTAAAGAGGCATTATGCAGCAAATTTACAGTTGGCTGAATTGGGTATTGGGACATTAAATCATATTAAGAGGGTTAAGGTTAGTTTATATTTTTAAAATCATATATAATCAAATCACATAAACTATATCGAGATTTGGCTTAACGGCTGGTCCACGTAACCGGGGATAAATGAGCTGGCAGCTACCTCGCCCAATGTATAGGTATAGCGATCCAGCAAGGAAATGCTGCCAGCATACTCGGGCCCATGCCACAGGGGCCAACTTTAGATTTAGATTTTTAGTTTTAAATCATATTAATTGTGTTGGTATACGAGAAAGCGAAACAAAGGTTTTGACACACCTGACGGACCCGTGAAAAGAGGTATTGCGCAGAAAATTATCTGCAGTTGGCTGAGTTGGCTATGTAGACGTTTGATCATATTAGGTTAGTTCATCTCTTTGATGATGGGTGGGTGGGATGAGGGTTAATGGACCTAACAATCAACTTCTGACACCAACTGACAGGTTGAAAGAATACAGTCAAAACCTCTAGTATATCTAAACTTATTTTATTTTTTGTAGATTCGCGCGTCTCATCGGTCGGGATCTGGCCGCGTTTTACTCGGAGCTCGGCGAGACCGGGAAGGCGGTAGTGTTCCTCATGGACGCCCTGCGGTCCTATGAGGAGCAGGGCTGGCAGGACCTCGCGGCGCAGACCAGGCTCGAGTTGGTGGCGGCGGCCAAGAAAATGGAGGATGTCGACAGGTAATAATATATACTAAAGGAACATTTTAAGAGTCGATTCATATAGTACTTCGCATACGAGGTGACCTGCTCTAATAAACCTGGATTGTGTATAACCAAATTTTCTACCTACAATATGGGTCCGTATGGTCATATAAGACGACTTTCGGTCACCACACCTTGACCTATTATGAGCTGCTAATTTAAAAAAATAGTATTTGAGCACAATAGCTTAGTTGAATAGGGTTCTTTCCTATAAATAAAAATTGTTTCATAGCGGTCAACAAATCTAATTTACGGAAACAAACTTAAAAATCAAAGCGTGTTTGTTATTTTTTCGATAAAGGTCAAGTGGGGTAAAGGAAACATAGTTTTTTTGACCCGGGAAAGGAAAACAGTATAGAAATTCCATACACGTGTTCCTCTTACCCCGCCTGACCTTGGCCCATTAAAAAAAAATACCTAGTGAAAAAGTAGCTGATTTGACAAGTCAGTATATACACTACTCCATTGCGTTTACATTTACAAACTTGGCTCTATATACCTACTGGTTTTTTTGTGACATACATTCATTTTTCAGATACACAAAGCTCTCTGCAACGATAGCATGCACTGCCGAATTAGAAATCCTAGTCAGAAACTTCTACTTCGAAGAAATGATGAAATCAATCAAAGAGAACCTCTCGAAAAAACCAGAACCAGTGTTAACTGAGCTCAACGAGTGCTTCAAAATAGTTTCCGCAACGCTATTACCGTCCGACCGTGGTATCTATATCACTGACAATAAGGTCCAATGTTCATTGGTCGTAGAGAGCAATATGCCTAAGGATATTATTTGTACGCGCGCAGCGATTAGTTTAGAGACGTTTAAAATGGAGAAGACGGAGAAACGGACGCCGGCGAAAAGTTATAAGACTGACTTAAGTGTTAATAATAATGTAGGTTCGCAGAATAATTCGCCGCGAAAGAGTGCGCCGGAGGGCGATCATGAATTACCTAATTTAATTACAAGGTAAGTACACCATGTTTCAGACACTCTTTTAAATTGGCTTGATACGGAAACTTACGCCATACCATAGTCTTAAAGATAAGAACTTTTTGAGGTTCCAAGTATTTAGCGCCATCTAGTTGAGAGCGACCTAATGATAGGCAAAATGTAAGTGTACATCTAGTAACGACTAGTGTACTACTAGTACGCTATTCGTTACTAGATGGAGGTGATATTTCCTCTTACATTTTGGGTATCTTTAAAGGTACAGTATTTTGGACTAAATATCAGGGGCGTCGCGTCCATAGATCACGATTTCCGTCTGCTTGCCTAAGTTTCAGGCGTCTGAGCAGTTTTTCTACAGCTCTGAAGAAATTTTAAGCCAAATTCTGCACCGACTTGCCTAGGAAAATGTTTGACCCACCGCCACTGCTAAATATTTCTATATCTTATCTATGTCTATATCTTATAAGTTATCGAAAAACATTAAGTTCTTATGGGTTGTCCTTTTTCATGATAACGACGTATAACTCTATGTTTTCTTTCAGTATAAGACTGGACGATTTAAAACCTAAGAATCCTCTGCTAAACCCCTTACACATAACCTCACAGCTCCACTACAAAGAAGACAAATCCTTACAAAAAGCTACCGTCGAATGCATCAACCCTAAAGTAACTCTAAAACGCTCAGACAGCAACAAATATAGAAAACCGTCCGCCACTTTACGAAGCAACTACGAACATTCTTTTAAATGCGAGAACATCACTTTAAAACCAGGCGTAAATGAGCTGACACTTGAATCCATATCCAAAGTGCCTGGTACTTTTAAACTGGGTCAAATATCTTTGCTAGTGGAAGAAAAATTGGAGTTTTTATCCAACGCGCTGACGAGTCTTAAAGTGGGGTATGAGGTGGTGACGCAGGGGGTGAATGTGTACTTGAACAAGGTGGAGCCGAAGAAGGATTTGGTGGCTGGCCTGGAGCATGCTATGGAACTGGTTGTGGCTAGTGGAAGCTCGCATATAGAGGAGGTGAGTGGTTTGAGATTTTTCTTCTGGGAAATTGCCATGGCTAAAGGAGCCTTAATTCCACTCAGTAACTATTTACCCAGAATAAGGATAAAATCCCACAGATTTCGTATTGTGCTTTTTAACTGTTTTTCTGAAGTCTAGAAGTGACATTTCTGAACCACAACCAACGAGATGTTTGTGTCTTTGCGATTGCGCCGCCATCTGCATATATTTTTATGCGTTTATCTTCATTAGGCCCTAATTTCTACGAATGCCATTTTTGCCGTTCATCCCGAATCCCGACATAGAGAGGAAATTCTGCTGTAACGGGATTCTTTCCTTACGTTAGAAGTTTAGGAACTGATTTTGAATACTTTAGGAAGCTTGGCGCAAATTGTTAATACTGCTATTTTTTATAACCTCTTCAGAACGCGACAATACTCCTGAAAACCTCGACGGGTCTGCTAATACGGCTGGCTGAAGAGTCCACCATGGCCCGGGAGCTCTCCATCCCGGTGCCGGCCAGCCAGCCGTTCGAGACCACGCGCGTGCCGCTCAGGCTGTTCGCGAACCTGCAGGCTAAGAGAGAGAAGAACCTCGAACATACTGTGAGTTGATTAATACTTCGCCCACAAGCGCAGTTTTTTTTTATTCCTCGGCAGTGGCCAACAGCATACGACCCGTCTGATGGTAAGCAGACCGTACCCTATGGACGCCTACACTATGCGCGTTTCCGACTATAATAATAATAAAGGCGAATCAAGGGGTCCCTCGTCGTCAACACTCTGCATCCTTTTTGCGCTCTGGCGATCCATATTCATCGGCATGCACAGAACACTATGAGTAGGGTCTAGTGCTATTTGGCTATGGTTTTCTGTAAGGTTACTTCCGTAGTCGGCCTCTGCTCCAGATTTGAGTGAGATGACATGCCCATACCTTTCTTTTGGGCGTAGTTTAACCCGCTTATTCGTAAACGTATTGCAAACCTCATTTAACTAAATCATCTTGTGTCCTTATCAGTCACATTGACAGTGAAGTTGTGTTTGTTAGAAACAGACAAAATACATTTTCACTAAATGAGGTTTGAAACACGTTTATGAATAAGCGGGTAAGGATATACCCGGGTGTTCTTAAACTACGTCCAAGAGAGAGGAATATAGATCCAATTCAAAATGGTCTTACCAAAATTGTAATAATAATGATTGTCTAAATGTTCCTGCCATATTCCAGGTCTGGCTGAACTGTCCATGGTGGGACGCAGCGATGGAGGTCCCCCTCCACTTCTCCCCTCCCATGGTGGCCTCCTGGCGCCTCCTGACCTCGAACACGAGGAAATTCGTGCACGTCACGCTCAAGTCCACGGTCGCCCATCTCGTTCAGTTCCAGCTGACGGAACCAAAGTTGGAGTGCGATGGCAATACGACGGTGTCGGATTTGAATCCGAAGAATGCCAAAGATATGGTGAGTGTTCCATACATCTAGTTGTTCTGTTTTATTTTGTGCGATGAGATGCGATTTCATCGAAGCACAATTTCAATTAGGAAAAAAAACGAATTCAGTAGCCGCAAATTTAACAAGTAAATTAAAGAGCCCTGTGCGGTAACTAAAACAGATTGCCAATCTATATAATTACGACGTAGTGTACGGGATCGACCTGTGCCATATTTGGTATCAGATATAAGACTGCTGTCTGTCTGACACAATTTCAAACTACACCTATGTTTTCAGATTGTAGCATCAGACGGCACAACGGCAACCTTCATGTGGGAGCTCCTTAAAGACCCCCTAGTAAAAGCCGGGCCCATGAAAGCACTATTCACCGTACAATACCGCCCGTTCGATATCGAAGAGCCGTCCAGAATGTTCTCGTGCCCGTTCGATGTACAGGACTGTACGACGCTGTTCGTTATCAGGACAAAACTGGAGCCGAGCAAGGGCTCGGACTTTTGTAGGGCGTCGCAGGTTTGCTGTTTGCAGCTTGGCGTGCAAAGGGTAAGATTCTATTTTAAAAGACCACATCTGGGATCAAAACCAACATGCCGATTGAGTTGAAACTCATTAAGCTAACGTCTGTTATTTTTTGTCTGATTGTGTCAAAGTGTGCGAGTTTGTCCCGAATTCAACTGATTGCTAATCGAACTCGCGGAGCGTAAGCGTAGTGAGTTCTTACTAACAACTCCAGACCGAACTGTCACCTGGCTACTGGGACGTCTCGGCATTTGGATGGCTTTTTGATTTCGATAGTTTGTCGGACGATAACTTTAGTAACGTTTTTCTGATATTTATGAAATTTCTTGGGGCTGTAGCAGAGATACATAAAATTTGTAAGTTCGCATATCATCTGGTGACAACCAAAACTCACTAACACACCACTTCCACACACTTCCACAAGTTAATAGCCATAAGGAACCGTACCAGTCACAAAACAAGGTTGATTTTCGTTTATTTATTTTTTTGCAATTAGTGAGTTTTGGTTGTCACCTGACGATATGAGCAGGATCGATCAAGTGGTTATGGAGCTAGAAGGAGAAAAAAAATCCTCCAAAGGGTCTTGTTATATTGGTCAACTCGTTTGCAAGTAAATCACGAGTTTTCAGTTCGAGGCGGACTACGTAAGGGATCCAATCATTTAAGGGGACTAAACCGATGTTACGGAACTCTGAACTAGATGTTTGTTCTTGAAAAGTTCTTTCTGATTCAGTTATGAGTATCACTTCCTTATCCTCTTTGAAGGATCATTTCATGGTGTCAATTCACGATGTCACAAATAACAAGAACCGAAAAAAAGATAATACTAATGTGATCTGATTTCAGGTGAACGAAACGGAGTTTACATCTCTTATGTACGAAGTATTAGCGGACCAGACTATGTGGGCTGTATTAGGAAGAACTGCAGGTACATTTTATTATATTATCCTTGTAAACAAATTTACAAACGGCTACATTAAAGTCACCTAAATACTTCTAGTATTGTCGAATTCGCGGAGCGTAAGCGAAGTGAGTTCTTACAAACAACTCCAGACCGAACTGTCACCTGGCTACTGGGACGTCTCGGCATTTGGATGCCTTTTTGATTTCGATAGTTTGTCCGACGATAGCTTTAGTAACGTTTTTCTGATCTTTATGCATTTTCTTGGGGCTGTAGCAGAGGTACATAAAATTTATAAGTTCGTATATGAGCAGGATCTATCAAGTGGTTATGGAGCTAGAAGGAGAAAAAAAATCCTCCTTGGAGTCTTGTTATATTGGTCAACTCCTTTGCAAGTAAATCGCGAGTTCTCAGTTCGAGGCGGACTACTAGTTTTATTTAAAAAAATTACGAGACATTTAATAACATATTCGTTTATCTTCTAGGGGTTATATCACTGGAGTCCAGTGCCGAGGCCAGCGTGACGCTAGACGTGATGCCGCTCGTGGCCGGCTACCTGCCGCTACCGGCCGTGCGACTGTCCAAGTACATCGCACAGAACACCAAAGGTATTGTCATGAACATTTAACTTGTTATATCACTGGAGTCCAGTGCAGCGTGACGCTAGACGTGATGCCGCTCATAGCCGGCTACCTCCCGTGCGGCTATTCAAGTACATCGCACAGAACACCAAAGGAGTTTCTGCAGTCCAGTGCAGAGGCAAGCGTGACAGGGCCACTGGAATGTGTAAAACTTAACTTACCGAATAAGAGACTGAACTTACTTAGGAACTGAAGAAGAGGTTGGTGGAGGCATCAGAGGACCGTAGGGCTGGCTCATTTCTCGGCCAAAGATTGGGCATCGCCATTCAGAGGGGAAATGTGGCCAGTGTTATGGGCACCCTTCCCCAGGGCAGCGATTTGGGTGACATCTGGGGGCTCGGGTATTAGGTTAGGTTACGGGCTTTTTGTAGTTTTTAAGTGGTTTTGTTTTTTGTGATTGTGTAGTAAATATAAATTGTATTGTTAATGTGGTTCATATAAATTGTAAATTGTGTGATTTTTATCAAAATAAAAGAAAGACTTACCGAATGTAATTATGATGGAAGAGAATAATGCAGAGGTTGGTGCAACTGGCCCTTATTTTAATAGCTATTTTTTTTAAACCCGGTTTCCTTTTGCAGATCCAAAGAAGGACATAACAGCGCACCCTCGCCTGGAGCCTTTCAGCCCGGGCCAGGTGTACCACGCGGGCAAGGCCCAGCAGGTGCACGTGCTGCCCTCCGCGCCCAAGGAGCACCTGGAGCCGGCCGTCTGAGACACAGTCCAGGGTTCACAGCTGAAGGGCACCACAGCACCACCTGGAACCTTCAGCCCGGGCCAGGTGTAGTAGGTATTAGACTAAGGTCCAGGGTTCACAGCTGAAGCAGGTTGAGGAAACAAAAATGCAGTACAGTCGCCATCAAATGAGCGGGTAAAATGTCTAAACACGCCTCTGTTATCTGGGCATTAAGGTGCATATTTAGATGATTGTTAACACTTTAGCTGCTCCGATATACATTTAAAACCCCATAAGTCTTTACCGCATGAATAACAAAATGTTGAATTTTAAAATCTGATAGGATCTGATTCTATTGATAGGGTTATCAATAGAGTCGAAAGTTATAACGGTTATAAATGGCTTCGTATTCTGTAAAAGGATAATAAAACCTGATGATAAAAACGCATCTTTAGCGAGAAAGCATTAAGTGGGTTTTACTGTACCTAATGGCAATTGTAGGTGTGCTGATGTTTATAAATCTCCGCGTAATCTCCACGGTCATCGAAATTTAAAAATTGATCTGCCTACACTGCCTCTCGTTCTAATATGCAAGAGTAGACAGTATATACCTGTATGTACTAACTCGATTTGTGGGTTTTCTAGCCGGAATTATTCTTTGGTCCCATACAAGCTTTTGATCCTGGATCGGAATAGGATCAAATGGCATCGAAAAAAAAGTTTGTCAAAACTGACCTTTTTCTCGCACCCTGTATGTTTTTTCCAAAATCTGTAAATGCGACCCTTCACTAATTTGAAATAGAGGGAAGGTCTTCTAAGACCATTTTCACGTAGCACCACGGGATCTGGTAGCTGCCCTCACTGACCCAAAAAGAAAATCCACCTGTATAGAGAGGCAACAGATTCAGATTTTCGGTGTTCGTTATAGACACTCACGTGATAGACAGCTTTTCACCTTTTCAGGGATGATAAGAGAAAAAATCCACATTATCCTCATTAGATATCTCAGGGCGGTTATGTAAACATTTGTGACAGCCTATATCAAAAGGTACCATTTGACGGATGTCGTACGTTGTACAGATTCAATATTGTGTTCGAGCAATAAAAGCGTAAACGCCGCCAAATGGTTCCTTTTGATGTAGACTGTCACATTTAAACCCTGCATGTTTTGGTGTTTTTTTTTAAAGTTCAATTGTGAAAGCTAAATCCGGTTGTAAGTAATTCTGCTATATTTAGTTATTGTGCTATTTTTATTTAGCTTAGAACATAATCATTTCTGTGCAATGAAATAAACAGCGAAATAATTAAATTGAGGACAGTATTTCTGATAACATACATTACGAAGTATGAACTGCGTAACATATATGTATCTGTATTTAATACTAGTACCTAATGTATGTTATAAAAAATGAGGATATAATAGAAAATGTTGGCTTCCTTGCTATTTTCACACGCTTTTTAAAATAATTAAAAGAGGGAGTCGTGTAAAATATGCAATATTTATGTATTCTCAATATGTTTACGACACATAAAAACATTCATAATGGAGTCTCGAAAAATAAATGTAATCAAAATAGAATAATAAATGTCTAGTGTAGCGAAAAGCATATTTGCTCTCAGAATATGTAATTAGGTAATCGGACCATGGAATCGATGTGATAATTCAATGTTTCATGTAACTAGTACGTATGTCGTTTATACTTTATTCGTAAAAATATTATAAAAACGCATAATTCTAAAGGACCTAGAGCAATTTTACCCAAATAATTTTGACTTTGCCATGGATTTGAAAATTAATTACGGATACCGCGCTGCTGTATTTTGTCACAGTGACTCCATCATAAGCCAGTTCGAACGTCCACATCATAACTTCTCGTACTTGAGCCAATCACCGCTTTGCTCCAGTTGTGAATGTGTGCGTGTCGCGACTCTCGCGATCTCGCGATATTCGGCTTAGTGCAAGGCCCTCGTGGACGCTCCAGTTGGGCGTGTAGCGGGGCGGGGCGTGCCGCGTGCATGTTAAACAATTGAAACTCATACTAGTGTCCTGAGTCGACGCTGCACAAAGTGTATGCACGCTCGCCCGCCACACTGCACGCCCCGAACGCATCGACTCATCACATCTTAAAATCGCTGATGTCAGCTGGTACAGGCGTGACCCGGCTGCAGATTATATTTTTCACCTCAGCAGCTCGAACAAGCCTACTTCCCTGCGAAAAAACAGTGACGAAAGTGCGACTTTCATCACTCCCTGAAGTGAAAAGTTTTTCGCAGGGAAGGAGGCTTGTTCTCACTACTGAGGTGAAAAGTTGTATGTGTCACACGAGAGCAAAGTTATTTACATCTCGTGTTTTTGAGTCCCAAGTGAGTGAAAGATTCTATATTGATTCTAGCTAAACTACGAAGGTACTTGCAATTTCCGACGTACAAAAGGTACATCATGGGTACATATCACCATTAGAAATAGAGCTCAATCGGGAGATTTGGCCTAGCTGGGAAGGAACACGCCAGTTTTGTCTCAGCGGCGTTGCATCCGTAATTATGCCATACATCCATGGATTTCACTTTATGCTTCTAACACTCAGCGGAATGAATCTTGAGTACGCACCACTTGCCTAGCTCTTGGTTCGAATAGATCGCAGCCTTTGTAACTTGCCTATGGAAATCACTAATACCTCTAATGCTATCTCTTTCAGTGCCATTGTATCACATTATTTATTTATCACAATTCACGTTCAAATGATATACCAACTGGGTTGCCTACGGTATGACGTCAACTTATAATAACCACTTCTAATGGTCGATAGTACTTACGTCATCGCAACCTAATAGCCCATTTAAACTAGTTCATACATTTTTTACTACACACAAGTAGAAAATATATGAAGTCGCACTAAATAATAATAAATGTGTAACACGCTAACAAAACGCGGCAGTCTGACTGAGCCTTAACCCTTTGACTGCCAAAGCCGTCAAATCACGCGCACGGAAAGACGTGCCCTCAGCGCCAGGACGTGGTAACACGTCCAAATATTAATCGGTTTGCGCTGAGGGCATGATTTTTCCGTCCGATGCTTGGCGTTCAAAAAGTTAATAAGCTATACTGGCCAAACTATAGTCACTTAGGCGATTATCACACTGGCGACGGATCCGCATGCGGCGCCGGTGCGCGAGCGAGATAGCGCTATACACATGCAGAGCGCTATCTCGCTCGCGCAGCGGCGCCGCATGCGGATCCGCAGCAGTGTGATAACCGCCTTAGGCAACCCGGTTGATTACATTAATCCTGCATCCATATTCTACTATAAATATTATCGATATTTCCTCACACGGGATATGGTTGACAGGGTTTTAGTATGCGGTACTCACAGCCAGCACTTATTTAAAAAATGAGCTTTATCGTCGTGCGTAAGAGTTGATATTAGAAGCTACAGGCTTACGTAGTTACGTGCTAGATATTGTGTACTTGATATTGTTGGAAACAGTTGAAATTGGTACATCAAAGAAGACATTTAACCCTTTGACCGCCAAAGCCACGCGCCGCGGAAAGCCGTGCCGTCAGCGCCAGGACGTGATATCACGTCCAAAATGTAACCGGTTTGCCTTGAGCGCTCGCTGGCGCGTTCTAAAGGTTAAGTACTCGTAATTATAGACCTTATCAGTTTGAAATATGGTTAAGAAATACTTTAATTAAGTGACTTCATTGGTGGTACTAAAATGACAATCGTCTTCTCTCATTTCGCCAATTAAATATGGACAGGCTTAGCCTAAAAATAACATAGGTACTTTCGAAATCGGCTTCCATGAATTGGCGTAATGTTTATCCGTTTATGTATCAAGGGGATAGGGTAAGGAAAATGCGTCGTATAGGACGCCATTTACTGAGTCGGTTTTTACGTGCTGATTGCAATTCTCGGTATTATATGGCTTCAATGTGTACCATCGATAATACCAGAGCGGCCAAGGTACTCAAAAATATCTGAACATGCGCTTTATCTTCTTGACAATAGAGGTGACATATATTGTGACTACCTTGGCCGCAACGCATCTTTCTTAGAAAAAACCTTTTATTAAATCTCAACGAAATGCCATTTAATTTGACAACGACTATAATTTTACCTAGTCCCAGGTTCTCGTCTCTTCTAAAGCGTGGCCAGAAATATATGACCATGCGCCATGTTGCGGAATTTCATTGGAACTAAATTGTTCGTACTAAACCGAACTGTCACCATGTACATGAGAAAAAAAGCGCCCTCTTGACAATGGTCATACATTCCTGGTCAGGTTTTAATTTAAAATTTAAGTTGTACATATTTAATTAAATTAATTTGGTGCTGATATTTTACTGTATGATCACCGCAACTACATTAAAAATTATTTTGTTAAGTGCATGTTATAATAAATTAAATCCTATGTTTAAATATTACGTTAATATGTATAAAGGCAGATTATTCTATTTAATTGTCACATAGTTAAAAAAAACATAATGTGTCTTCTTCTTTCGTATGTTGATGTAATGTTGTCATAATTATAATGCTCGTGGATGGTGTTATTCAATATACACTTTATTTAATAACTTTTTTTTCAGTCAGTTTTTTTTTGGGTTTTGGTTAGTTTTTGTATATCTTGTTATGGATCAGTCACTCATTTCCTTTTTCGCTTGTAAGTAAATTCTGAATGTATTTCACCATATTTAGGTAATTTGAAAATATAGAATAAATAAATATTGTTTTATTTCATAATTGTGACCTTTTAATTCAATCAAAGGTACATCATTGTCGGTTGTTAATAAAGTTTATTTCTAAATGAATGTTTAAGTCAGTGACGCCTTATTGACAACCGACAATGATGTACCTTTGACTTGAAAACGTCACAATTTAGGCGGTTCTCACACTGCTGCGGATCCGCATGCGGCGCCGGTGTGCGAACGAGATAGCGCTATACACATGCAGAGCGCTATCTCGCTCGCGCACCGGCGCCGCATGCGGATCCGTCGCCAGTGTGATAATCGCCATATCGACATGGACATAGTTCACTGATTTTCTTCTGTAATTACCTACTATACTATGTTAAAACATCTTGATGATATGAATACTCAGTTTTAAATTACCATCCCTATCCAAATAGGAAATATTGAATTTATTAAGTTATTCATCAATTTAGATATAATATACCTACCCGTAATTATAGTGCTATATTTGGTGGAATGTATTATGATAATAATAGTATATACCAGTGTGTTATCCTATAAATAGTAGGCTAATCGCTTAAAACCATAGTAACGAAAATTGTTTAGAGCTTTTAAGTAATCCAAAGAATAACTTGCAAAATGCCGTAAACAACTGGTTGATATTCTTAAGAGGGTTTTGCGAAATCGTATTCTGTTGCTATATCAGTCTGTATCTAGAATAATTTAACCTCTTTTATCGTTTTTTCTACAAAAGCTATTCTGAACGACATGAGGAATGTACATAGACGTATAATGTATAACTGAAGATGTATTTATGTT
This sequence comes from Pammene fasciana, assembly GCA_911728535.1. NCBI lineage: Eukaryota > Metazoa > Arthropoda > Insecta > Lepidoptera > Tortricidae > Pammene > Pammene fasciana. Next base: position 27,826,375 of record OU452273.1, on the reverse strand, counting down.
TCATACTATGTATAATAACTTAGGAATATCAATATAATGTTTATTGTTATAAATGAGTTTTAATTGTTGGCCTGGATCATTCATCTTTATACTACATTTTATTTAATGAAAACCCAGATTATCGAACGAGCGGAGCGCAAGCGAAGGGAGTCATTTCGATGGCTTTTTGATTTTGAGAGTTGTTCGGCAATAAAATAATTAGGTAACGTTTTTCTGATCGTTATTTTTGTTGGGATTGTAGCAGAGATAGATATAACTTGAGAATTTGTATATGAGAAAGATCTATCAAGGGGTTGTGGAGCTAGAAGGCGTGAAAAAATCATTAAAAGGGTGTTTTAATGGTCAACTCGTTTGCAAGGAAATCGCGGGTTCGAGGCGGACTACTAGTAAATAAATAGGTATTAAGATTTGAACATAGTAATTGATATTGTTATTAGATGGCGCTGTACGCTCCCCCTACATTAGCATGCAGATGCGAAAGCATGTCTCACTCACTCTACCTACATTGATTCGAGGTTCGAGGTAGTTGCATCCTTGTCGGTAGCCCATAACCGCGAACCACTTCGTTCATCGAATCGTCTATTTGCATCACTCTCTTTCGTATATGCAAGAGCGATAGAGACGGGGCCAACCTTTTGTCGATTTTCGAACTTCGCGGTAGGCCCTTTTCGTTTTCGCATGCGTTGGTGTACTAAAGGCGTTATGATTTACCGATTATTATAGCCATAGACAACAATCTAAGAATCGATTATTTGACAGGCTATCGATTGCTGTTTACTGAATTTACATTACGGTAAACGAAAACAGACTTCTGACAGAATACCAACATCATCTAACGAACTGTACTGGTCTGTGATTGGTTGTTACTAACTACATGCGTAATGTTGGCAACATTGGTACGAAGTATACGTTCGATTGTGTGCGTGAGTAGCTGTCGACGAACCAAATTTATAAGTTTGTTTTGTCAAAAAAATAATACCAATTTATAAATTCAACGGACCGCAAACCATGTGATAAGTGACAAATAAAAATGATAAACAGTTCAATACCTTAAATTATAATCAAATCTACGCCATAATCCGTATAAGTTTCGGTGGTAAAATGAAGTGTATTGTTAGGAGTCTCGCTGGATATCACACGCGATCTCACTTTGAGGAGGTCTCAGGAATTGAGTAAATTTTCGTGGAGGAATCGTTACATGTACGCAGCGGGAATGACAATAATGGCAGTTTCTGTTGGCGAAATTTGCGAGAACACCAAGCTAGCTCGGGAGATGGCCCTTACGGGTAATTACGAGTCAGCACTGGTGTACTACGAAGGAACGGTTCAGATGATCCATAGATTGCTGGTGACCATCGCAGACCCCACACGCAAGTCCAAGTGGCAGTTGGTGAGTCTTAGCTCTCATAGCTCTGTTTCTACATTTGAATTATCTTTTTTCGACGTAGCCGTTTGAGGTATTGTGGTTTGCCTTGAAGTAGGTGACATTACCTTATAAGATAAGTAGTGCTAATTAAACTCGAGGAAGGCGGAAGGCCGACAAGTGGATATGTTTGTTTGTATGTCTATTTTTATGGCAACCAAGCATAACAGGTGGTCCTTATAGGGGTGCATTTAGTAATAATACCAGGTTTTCATGGTTAAGCACTTTATCTTATCTGCTCCATGTGTAAATAAATATTATAATTTATTCATCAGTTTAGTACTTTAAAATATCATAGCTAGAAATATTTAAAAAATTCTAATAGCTTAATACAATGATTAGATTAGAACTTACATTTGAATTGTAGTCATTTATTTAAACTTGTTATTTGTTATATTAGTTGTTAAAATTTATAAATATGTTAGCATAAAGTTTTATCCATGTTATAGTTGTCTACCTATACCCAAATTGTTTGCATGCGGTGTTTACCTATAAGTAATTGTGACATCATTCCTTAAGAGTTTTAGCTTGTAGGTTTTGAACAATGTATCGATGTCAACAATTGTTGGTGAACCTTAATTAATAAAATTTAGAAGGAAAAAAATTAAGCAAAGTACACATCATTTAATTTAAAGTTTAGTGTGACATTAACGATTATAAAAGTCTTGACCACAATATAAATAGCGACCTAGGCTCTCTGAAACATGTTACAGTGACTAAATGGTAAAGGCATCTATCTGAGTTTATCAGTAAACTTTTATACCTACACATTTATTTTGTTTAATTAGGAAATATGTACCCGCTTAAGACAATTTTGAAAGGGACCCAGCCTATAAACTTAGGCGGGAAAGCATATTATGCAGGAATATTCTGAGGGAATTCAAGCTGCAGGGACTGATGTAAAAGGGTGTAGGTATTATGTAAGAGATTGTATTAAAAATTATTGTAATATTAAGCAGGTTCTACTGTAGTGAAGTCCTAAATCTTCGTAACACTTTGGTGTGAACTGTTATGTTACAATATTTATGATTAAAATAACAAATAACAATGACAAATTTGAACCACATAGAGAATGAAAATAAATACACAGATGTTTACTAAATAGCAATCAATGTATGTCTTAGATTATCCCTATACTCAAACATTTCTATTAACAGAATACTGCGCTCCACATACTTGATCTGAATTCATCAATTCATAGACAAAACCAGATGGAAAGCTTAAATTTGCCTATTGGTTGCGGAAATTTGTCTATGGCCTCCACATACACAAAGCCAGCTACCATAGACAAAGTTCCAGTGTGTGCAGCGCCTAAGGGACAAAACACACCTGAGCTGAATTAAGTAAATTCATAGACATAGATTTGTCCTCCATACAAATTTAAGCAACCATAGACGAAACATAGACAGATTTAAGGATTTTATCTATGAATTTGTTGAATTCAGCGCAGGTGTGTTTTATCCCTAAAACTATTATTACTGTGCTTATAACCTGAGCATGAAGTAAATGTCAATAACTAATATTTACAAACTGTCTCGTGTTGCATCTTCAATAAACTTCATAACATCCTGTGTCTCACTTTTATACCGTAAGTAGATACGTTTATGAGTTTGTTGCTTGTTATACCTGAAATGGGTACACAAGGTTGATATCTAATAAACTGGATTCATTTAACACTGGAATCTCACTTTTCCTGTCCTGTCTGTCAACATAAGCGCTTCGTAACCTGAGGGTATTTAATTAACCCCCTGGGGCTAAATAAGTTTTTACAGAATAGGTATATATTTTGATGTAGGACTAAAAAGTTTAGGAAATATTGTGTGGCACTTTTTTAAAGCTAAATTTGCATTATTTGTAATAGGATCATCAAATTGAGCCTAATTAAAATGCTGATGCCTTAGCAGTGCCTAATTTATTTATTGGTGGACTAGTTTAACCATTAATTATTTTAAGGATAGCAGCACGCAGCTAACATTAATTACTCTGATTACTCATAATGATCCTTTCCATTAAAGATGGGAATAAAAAAAAAACCCGCTCATTCATAAACATGTTTAAAACCTCATTTAACTAAGTTTATCATCCTTCGTCCTTATCTGTCACTTTGACAGTTGTCTTTGTTAGAAATAGACAAAACATAATTTAACTAAATGAGGTTTGAAACACGTTTATAAATAAGCGGGTTAGTGTCTTGGTCATAATAGGCCTTTACTATCCATGGAATTATGCCAATTCGCTGACTGGTGGTTTTTTTTTAAGTTCTGTAATGCACAGAATGGATTAGTGTACATTACTTTTATTCAAGTTTGTTTACATAAATAATTCCTTTAATGTTCTTGTGTGAGCTCTGTACTATCACTATGTCATTAATAATTTTCCTGTTAATTTTGCTGACAAGTTATCCACCAAAAATATTTCAACAACTTCCTATACAACTTACTTCGATTTACATAATACAAAAAGCAGCAAATTCGAAGCTCAAATTAATGAAGCCACTTGAAACTTAATATTTTGCAATAGAAATAATGAGTGGCAGTTGCCTGAGGTCAATGCTACTACTGAATCACTCATCTCTGTCAGCCCACACATGACATTCTCGGTACTCAGTACACGTCGACATTGAATATAACCACGTTTTTTATTGCATTTAAATTGTTCTGTAAATTTATAGATTGTATGTACGTGCAGTATGCTGCACATTGTATGAAAGGGGTCTACCATCTTGGCAGCTTACTCTTGTACAATGCATATCTACCTATTCTTTCAGTTGAATGAGTCACAATCTAGTGGATCGAGATTGTATGACTAAGATTTTAATGCACAGAGATTAAGTATGTGAACCAAAGTGAAATGTACTTTATCATAACTGACTGAACAGCTGACAATAGATTTATTAACTCTTTAAGCTGCTACTTACCATTAATAATAAGCAAGTGGTGGATAAGTTCAAAAGCGGATTATAAAATCAAGTTAGGAAGTCTTAGTAGCACTAGGTACTTAGAATAACTCAGCATGAAGGTATATATCGGAAAACCACGCGCTTGTAATCAAAAGTCCACCACTATAATTATATTATATTATACCTCGTGGTAGGTACCACTTTGGCGGTTGTCGTTAAGGGCTATTTATAATTTGCCCCCTCATGTCAATAAAAGCCAACAATAATCTAGAAGTGATATTGCATGATAAAGTCTTATTTTACAACTTGCACGCGCGAGTATACGCAGGGCGCCGGAGTCAGTCTGATGCATCAGAACCTCTAGCATGACATAGAGTGCCCCCTACTAGTCTCCTGAGGGTCAGCGTCGAGTCCACTCTATGGCTGCTGCTAAACACATTTTGCCTATCTATTTGTCATACCGCTGGCAGAACGCCGACGCGCAGGATCAAGACGCTAGTGTGAGGTAGGTAATTCCTTTGCGTTGACTTCGAGTCGCGAGAACTATGGAGTCGCGGGCGACAACGTGAGTTATGCTAGCAGAGCTACTCATAGACGAGACTGCGTCGCTGTTAATTTTCTTAGATTACCTATAATCGTTAAGCGAATGGATTTCACCCTACAAAAACCTCTTTTTCATGATACCTATGGTATTGTAGGTACCTCCTTGGTATACCCATTTTATATTACGAGTAATTTATCGATACTCCATTAGTACCTACTGAAATGAACCTATATTGGAAGAAGTGATTAGTCAGCGCCTTTGACTCACAGGCTAGTTTCCGTCCTAGTACACTGATAACTGATACCTACGAAAAACTAGCTACAGGCAGTAGTAGTAGGTCTACACGTCTACACGGACGAAGTACCTACTTTAAATGATTTGTAAAATGCCATACTCTTGTCGATATTACTTTGCTAATCATTGTGAGTACTTCGGAACGCGCAGCTACCTCGCCACGCCATGCTTACCGTACCAATGTAGGAGTCTACCTTTTCTATTCTCAGTATGAATGTGAAGACAATAGCACGTAAATAATCTTTCTTTCACACCCCACATACTATGAAGTCAGTCAACAGGCGGCCTTATCGCGAAAGACCTATCTCTTTCAGATTTTTATGTTTGAGTTTCACAAAATGTTACTGCAATTGCCAGCAGTACTGAAACTGAATCATAATTTACACGTGTCAAGTTCAATATAACAGTTTTATCAATAGGTAAAGTACCTACTTGCCTGTTTATACATATTGGGAATTCAATTATAATTCTTGATCCAATCAGCAATGGAGTATGTGGGCATGAAATGAGAGTCGATATTTCCAAAGTTCAGTCGAGGCTAATCAGTAATCATACACGATACAGAGCCATAGCTGGCTAAAATTGTACTCCGTAATCCGATGCCAATGTCAGATCAGATATTAATTTACAAAACTTAATGTACTTCATCTTATTATGTGTTGGCATAACATAAAACCAGGCAGAAAGAGTATCATAAAACTGTTAATTATATTGTGCCAACTAATATAAAAGTGCATTTTCCTAGGAAACACTACCGCACCTATTCTATCGCTATAAATACGGCCAAGCCCAAGTTTCCAAATCCAAGGTCTTAAGAAAAACAGCTGGTACTTGAATAATCTTTAGCCACTTCAATTAGTGCTAGATGTAAACCCCACATTGAGTATCGGTTAGCAAACGATGACGGGTTGCGGCTTACGGCACAAATTTTAAAGATGTCATGTCAATTCTGACCACACATTACATGACATCACAGACTGTGATGCCCGTACGTACGTTCCGCCGCGCTCCAAAATACTCCAAATGGTACCGTATTGTATAAGGAAGGCAAATGCTCAATTTATTAAAATAAGATAACAGATGAAGAGACGGCGACACTTCCCATGCATGCACACCATTTAGTTTAGAGCGTCGCTGCCTGCTGTCTGAAATTGACTTACACCTTAATAAACACTTGCGTCCTTGCCTCGTATTTAATAAAGCTACTGTTTTTGTAAGGTGAAACCCGACAACAGTTTCAGACTCGATCGGGTGTAACGTAACGTAAGTCTAATAATCCACAGAGTTGTGAAACCTTTCCGGGATTCTCGCGATTTTATCAAGGTTTCCTATTAGGGGATTACAAAAGTATCATTGAAGCTAGCTAGCGTAAGTTTCTCATTGATTGTCGATGGTAAAGAGTGTATTCTATCTTTTTCGAAGCCCATTCAAGGATAGAGGGGAAAGGTGGTTATTGTTTTAACAGAAAGTTTTTAATAATATCAGAGACTATAGAGATATAGACGACAAATAGCGTACTAGTAGTACACTAGTAGCTACTAGGTGAAGTAGCAGTGCAGGTGACACTTCTCTTAAATATTCGGTATCTTTAGGTGACTTTGACATAGACGGCGCAATCGACATGAGCTTCAAAAAGTTCTTAGGCTGTGATCGTCTATATCTCTATAGTCTCTGATAATATATAGCAACAAGATCCTTTGTTATTAGCCTCTCTATCGCTCGTATTGGCCAGACAAAAGCGCTAGAGACGCAGATACCGTCAACTGCCTACGATGCACAACTTTGCCTGGCTTGATAAACATGGTTTTCTTCACCAAACAGCTATTTATATCATAGTCCTGAGATGAGAGAAAGGCGGCCATCTCAGGAATAAGTCGTAGCAGTTAACGGTAAGTAATCAATTTTCAAAATCCGATGTTCGCGGTAGATCGTCTGTTCTCTGAAATTTATTAAGTGTAATTAATATATTGTACTTATTATTGTAATCACATTATCAATGTTGTGTTATACCTGTAATTTTTCAAGCATTACTATCTGTTATCTATTTTATCCTAATCAGCAAACGCCTAGCTAATCCGAAGGATTTACTAGAATCTAGGAACGCAATAGAATAAATATCTACGTTTCATTACAGAGATAGGCAGTATTAGCTCCAGTCATTATTGGCTAGCGGATTGACAAGAAACTTTTTCTAGGAATAACGGGATTTAAGTAGAAGCAGTCTAGTCAGTTCTTACAATTGAGAGTAACTACAAACCGAGTCTGTCTAGATACGAACCTTTATATACAATATACAAACGGAAAATACTCTAGCTCAGGAGTCTAGGGCTACTTAACTACCAAAGATTCACAATGTAGCTAAACGGTCATTTGTAATTGGTTTTACGAAAACGCCGTCATTAAAATGTCTTCAATATCTGCACATAAATACTGGCCAAGCTATGGTAAAAATTGAAGTGTTTAAAAAAATAATTTTGGAACTAAATCTACCTAAAGTATTGGATTTGATTTACTTAGCATAAGACTATTTTAGTCGTACGCAGAAAGAAAACATAATCAGTTTTCACCGATAATGAGTAATAAACCTATGGTGCATAAACCTCTAGGATCTCTAGTAACAAATTGATGATTGAATCGTTTTTAATAACCACAGATTATGTATTTATCAACGACAGGGTGCCCAAGAAAATAAAAGCCTAAGAATGGTATTTACATAAACGGTTCACTTGTTTACTCGTCTCGCGATATTCGCAGCTGTGACATTAATGCCTTCGTAAAAGGAAAGCAGGCCGGAGTGACATAATTAAACGACCGAGTGGGAGGTCACCGGTGCCGCAATACTATTGAGGTGGATCGTAAAACTTTTACAGGTTGTAAGTTTTAAAAGATACCCTAAAACAAAACGGGACCCTTTTAATAGTGTTAAATCATATAATTGTATGTTTTCAGTCCCTTCCTTTGAGACGTTTTTATATTCTGTAAATCTGTAATGGACTCGAAGGCTATTGATGATTACTGCAAGAATTTTACTTACGCGATTTCTTGCGAAGATTTTTTTTTTGATGTGCTATATTTATGTTACCTTCAAAAGTTCGCAAACAACGCAGCGTCTGCATAGATTTTTATTAAGTAACTTGGAGCTTTTGAAATCCATAAGTTATACCCAAGCATGCTACATCTTGAAACTGCGCCTACCATCAGATGAGATGAGCGACGTGTTTCACGTGTTGCTCAATTGTGGGCGAATCCGTCAATTGATTTTCTCATTAGTACCTATCATAAAATAAACACAAAGATCTGCGATCTCACAGATAAACGAATTACCCAATCACGTTGTCCACCTTATCTCCTCTAGATTGAATATTCGCGATAGCGTACGTCAACTAATGAAAAAGATAATTTATCTCTCTGGGCATATGTAATACGTCATCATAAGCATAAAGTCTAAATTGTATTGGCGGTTCTTGCCTTAATGGCTCTTCTATAAACCGACTTGTAAACTTGCCATCTTTATGGAGATGTCTAACGACGGCTATTACATTAACCTGCTACAAACAAGTAAGCTTAGTATACTTTCACATGACTGGAAAAGTGGAAAAGTAAGTAAAACGGGAGTTTTCTTAAGTGGAAAATCTTAGACGGCTCAAAATATGCTTACGAACTCTGTTATTTAAAAATGTTTTATTGTGCCTCTTTCAACTTGAACTCTTTTATTTAGATTTTCTGAATTAACAATTAACATTGAAATGGAGCCAAGCTCAGTCATATCCCGGACATTATTCAAGTTTATAACAAAAACATAAATTACTAATTATTCCACGACACTGCCGTTGCATGTTAATAATTAGTTCTAACCAGTGTACCTAGAAATATTTGGCTCAAATTCAACAACTCTTAATGTCACTTGCACCGGTTGTACTAAATTTCTTCACAAATTGCCAACAAGAAATGGTTTTTATAAATCAACGTTGACCGTAGAGAAATTATAGGGCTTTTCACATTTTATAAAACACCGGTTACCTTTCCGTTTCCGCTAAACCTTCGCCTTGATACTGGAGTTTAATTCTGCTTCCGCTTATTGTAGCTACTGAACTTCTGATGCCAAGTATTTTAAACACCTCGATAACGGAGCTCTGTTAAATTGCAGGCCAGCGTAGCGCTGCCTATGAATTAGGGAATTCTCTTTTATTTTTGATGCGTACATAGTTTAAATGTAGACTAAATCAACTGGTACGGTAATTATATCTAGCAGCCTTATTTGGTCTCGTGTTCGTCGGCATCCTTAATTTCCCTGTAATTTTGCAAAATAAGAGATTCTTCAAAACACTCTTTTACAAAATAGAAACTCATCTAAATTCCCGCCCGAGCTTTGAATGCAAATAAACATCGCGGTCTATGAATTGACTATAAATAATGGGAAACCACAAGAAATTTACTGTTGTTTGACTAACTCCTTCTTATTTCCACCGGCAAAGACTCAACTGTAAAGTTTTCACGTTCTGGTAATATCTATCAAGCCACATCGTGAAATTTCCATCAGCGGGCGCAACAGTGAAGCGGCCCGCGACTAAACTCCAGCAACTTGTAATTAAATTGTTACACTTTTACTTGCCGGCGTTTTTAAACGTTGTACGCAATTTGCATATTATCATAATCATGATCACGCGCAGCCGTTTTAATCATCCAGTTTCATCACTGGCTAATCATGTGGAACACGGAACAATTAGTTTATAAGGAATGTCTGTAAAAACGGTGGCCAATTACCCGGCTCCGGCATGGGTGTTCCATTTAATGTGATTCCATTTGAAGATAGAATGGGAGTGGTGATCTATGATTTGATTATCAGGGATTTAGGTCATGGGTCGTACCAAGAGACTGAATCGTAGGTATCGATAAGATATTACTTAAACGTTAACTCACCTTTTGCTGTCCGAAATACTAGAAATCCTTGGTTCATCAGTAAAAGTATTAGGCAAAACATATTTTTAAATTCTGTAGGATAATAGAATTCTCGTCAAGTCATATAATTATTGTCAATTTATACTTATTGCTTGGAAATAAAAATAGGAAGATGTCTGTTCCCCAAATGCTCTTGTCAGCTTCTCACCATACAGTATGTGGCTGGCATTCAACTTTTAAGTTCAGTCAGCGTAACAATAAATGTCAAAGAGGCAGTAAATAACGATTTCAAGCGGAGACCGGATGGAATTTGGTTGCAATGGCTATAGGAAATTGTAAAAATGCTCTTGTCGCTTCTTGTTCTTAGCAAGCGTAGGTATTTGAGTCACCCGTGACGCGATAGAACAACTTACAATTCAAGATTCAACAATTTTTTTGTCATATTGTAGATCTTTTATGAATCTAGTTTGGCCAAAAATATGATATCCAAGTGGAGGGCACTTCTTTAAGTGGCAAATTACAATTGTTGTAGATACTGAGTTGAGTTCTCTGCTGATTTTGATTTTGTAAATACGTATATAACGTATACCTCACCGGTGAGCATCTTAAGATGCTAATTCAACAGTAATACGTACCTAATATTCACCCCAAAACAGTTCCTTGTCATGTGCAATTATGGAGATATTATCGTAGTTAAAATGTCTGTACCTATATGCGTGCATATTAGTATATATTTAGACCAAAAAACATATCCGCTCATCAGTTAACAAGCTCAGAGGATTGTTCATTAGTCAGCTTATTAGCATTTAGCCGGCGAGTCAGGCGAGACACATCCCGCTCGGCTCGCAACTCATTCTCTTCATCCGAGCAATATATTACCACTAAATTACATGCATTTATATGACACGCACCATAAAATCCTTTACTTATGCTACTTGAACTGGCCCTTTCGGCCTTAATTCACGTCGCAGTTGATTATGCGGCGGTAGGCTTTGACTCTGTTTAGGTCAACCTAGTCTAATTCAGTGGCTGGATGGCCGCCAAGCATTTGTTCTTTTGTCGTGCGTCCGTCACAGTCGTTTTGTATTGTCATGCGTGTTACCGTTCGGTTCTCAAGTGTTGAAGGGGCGGTCGTTGAACTGTCGACAAATTGTATCGTTGCTGTGACGCATTCGGGGTGCTACGGTGGTAAAAACACGTGCGCAATTTTTAAAGTAGAGACCCGCCTGTAGAGATAAAACCTCGCAAGGATTAAAGAGAAAAGCCGTGAGTTAGATCTTAGATCCTACTTCGATATTCATATTACACAACGGACGTAAGATTCGTGTGGGAACATTTTTATTGTGTGCCTTCGAGATCATTGTGTGCTAATAGTTGTGGGAGATCGAATTTCACTTTTGTGCGTGCTTGGCGAAGAAATTGACAAACCTATTCATCGTCTGGTAATCTAAAAAATTTCAGTACTGTATTGCTAAATATTAATGACGAGATACTGTTTCCAAGTTAAATATCGCAAAGTTTTATTACCTATTGTGCCAACTGAATTGTTTCTTGCCTCTCTAGTAAAGTGGGTTAGTTATGAATGAAAACACGGCTGTCGCACGCTTATTAAATTAAGTACGCGCCGTGGTTGTATAGGTAAAATGATTTACAGTTCATTCCGAATTTTGTCACATTGTTGCTACTAACTGTACCTTTCGAGAACCGGAAAAATTTAACAATTCTTCTGAACCTTTACCATCGACTTTCGATCAGGTTTCTCTTTGAGTTTGCCTAATAAGGACGTATTGTTTACGCGAGGATCCGGGAAACTTTCTCCGAATAGCCTTTACATCTACTCTATATGAAAGGGACACATAGTATTCTATAATAAGATCAACATGTACTTTTAATAATGTTATTTTGATTCTGATCATTGAGGTACTCGTATTTGGTAATAGGTAAGTATGGATTTACTGATTTCTGTGACGATGTATCCGATACATGTTTGATTTGAACAGTGTTAAACAAACAAATGCCTCGCCGCGATTATGTGTTTATGTAGCCTTGAAAGAGACAAAAACTATCCGAACATATTTATTTTAAGAGTCCGGCAACGATTTGAAAACGAAAGTCGCTAATAATTAAATTGCGCACATGAATCGCATTTGATAATTTGAAGCAAAAAAAATACTTTTGGTCTTCCTTATACAATATTAATTAATATTTAATATCCGAAAAGTCAATTCTTACAGAATTTGTTTAGTGAGGACGTTGATTCGTGCAATCTTGTCGCTTGATTTTTCGTTATTATTTTTTATGGCTGTCATATATTTTATATTATCTGATTAAATTATTAAGTTTAGTTTATATTTGTAAATAATTTAATACCTTCCCAAAAATATCACCGAAACTTCGGGAATTCTTCACAAAATTGGTGTAGCTAAATATTCCCTTAAAAAATGAAAATGAAAAAAAAAACTGTCCAATTTATTCCTCAGACGACTAATTTTCCAACGTATTTATAACCTTACGTACTAGTATAAACCTTACTCTTTTCACCTCCGAGCAAAAATCGTGAAACAGGTGTTAGATTAAGCTCAGTTATTTATAAATGAAACATAACATAAAAATACGTTACATTTCTACAATTTAAAAAGAAACGTTCTTTCAAAATATTTATATGTACCAACTAATAGAAGTTTTGTTAATTACTACAAAATAGTATAAATAGTTGAGCGAAATCGAAAAAAAAGTTTACCGGACTCTTAATTAGTAGGTATTATTCGAATGGCTAATACGGTGTGCATTGCACATTGCACATATGTTATTGTTAAACTTTATTGTATAACGCAATACAATAACGTGACAATGGGCATAAGAATTTTCTCTTTCTTCTGTTACATTTACTACGCTGACTAAACTATTGCTTGTAGTGATACATTTTTTCTATTGTTTGTTGCCAGGTACAGAAACAAATGGCGCGGGAGTACGAACAGCTCAAGTCGACGGTGGCCACGCTGCAGATGTTCCAGCATGAGGGGGAGAAGGCCATCACGCCTATGACTGGCAGTAAGCTTACTCACATTTTTAATTACAGCGAAAAACGACACTTACAGTTACATTACAGTTAAGATGGAATTCCTACCTAACTAATGGACCTAGTATTGATTTGATCGATACAAAACTATGTAGATCTGGTAAGCAAATGGACTTTTAGATTACTTTTTTTATTTTAGCTCTTACGCTTTAACTTTTATAAGTCAACAAAATCAAGATATGTAGTTACAATAGAACTTGTGCACTATCCCTAAACCCACCTCAAAAATCTTAACGCGGGGTCAATGTACCAACTACCTTTTCAATAATACCAACAAATAGCAATTTTATCTTATCTTTTAAAAGGGAACCCTTTTCGGATGCTCTTGAACCAACTATAATCTTTGTGCGGTTGTGTTGCCGCCCACAAAAACTTCACGTTTTTGAGTGCTCCCATATTACAAACTTAGATAACTGTACTATAGCCACAGTGATAGCCACAATTATGGAAGTTACTTAGAGGTAAGATGCATCTCTCCGCTATTATGTAGCCTTGTCGATTTCCTTTGTAAGCTTCGCCGGAAGTAAGAAAAAATAATACCTGTTTCATCAATAACTCACGGATGAAATGCTAGTAATTTCTTCAGTCTTGTTCTCACTGTACATTTTGCTAAGAGATACTTCGCGGAGTCCTTTGAGACAGTTTGGTTTGGAAGAACCGATAATACTTATTAAATTTAAAAAAAATCACAGAATCCCCTGCAATCGCTGCATATTCAAACAGTGGCGTAGCTGGGGCGGGGGCGGGGGGGGCACCGATTTTACCCATTTAAGGGTGACACAGGTTACCTACTTTCAGGCAACCGCGTCTTAAATCGGCAGCGGCAGCGGATTATAAAGCAGCAAGTGAGACAGCTATATCTGTACAATTAATTAAATAAATAAATTTAAAATTTAACATTGAATGCATACAGGTGGAAAATCCCGACTTGAAATCCGTAGTTGAAATTCCCCGCAGTCAGGATTGCCCCCTGTGCCTTACAGAATTGGAATCACACTAAAATGCAGCCTAATAGAGTAACGATCGAGAACAAACACAGCGTTATCTGTCTGCGTTTGGTCAGTTTTGTAATTCATTTGCGCAATTGATTTAATCTGCGTAGGTAACACAATCCGTATTGTAAATTGTAATCCACATCTCGTTAGTTAACGTACATACTAATACTCAACCTGGGCGTGACGGAAAAAAAACAAATACTATAATACCTTGAGCTTAATTAAGGGGCTCCGCACGTTTTTTACCGATTTTTTACCAGTTTTGAGTCGATATTCCTACATTTGCACTACAGATAGAATTATAAGATAAACGGCTATCGGTTCTTTAATCTTTTATCTCCATTCTGTAGAGCCAGATTTTGAAATAAATGAGCACTTATTTTTTAATGATTTTTTTAAACATGGTCTAAAAAGAAACGTTTTTCGATATTCGAATGCCGTGAAGACTCTTACATATACAAAATCTACATATTAGGGTTCGTTTTTGACGTCTCTAAAAACTGAAGAGAGATTTTAATTTTAAACTAATTAACTCAAAAGTTATGACCAGAAAACCACTTTTTTGGCCTAAAATTGCTTGACTTTGATGTCAAATATCTCGATGACGATGAACATTGAAGTTAATATAGGATACTATATTGATTCAGGACGTTACTGACACTATGATAAGATATAAAACTCATTAGAAAATTAAGGGGTTCAGATCGAAGGTCATTGGCGCCAGGGAGCCCCTTAAAACAAACTTCATTATTATAGTATCCGTCGTAAATAAAATAATAACTTCAATAAAACAGCTTATTGTAAATAAAAATAAAATTAGGTATACTTAATGTGAGTAGATCGGTACTTGCGTAGTACCTTAAGTTGCAAAATAACTAAGATAAACCTGTGTTCAATACAGGAAAGTCGCTTTAATATTGTACCTATTGACAACTGCCGTTAACAGCTGTTTCAAAAACGCCCTGGGCCATTATAGGCGTCATTAACTCACAAAAGTTGACTTCATCATGAAAACTGAAATGTTCAAATTCAAAGCATCAAGACAATAAAAGAAACCAATTTTTCAGCCGACAGTACCGGACGTGACGTGCAAAACGTCACTCGACTTGTATGCAAATGTAGTTCCACTCATTTCGAATATTTGCCAACTGAACAATCATGTATAATAATAAACGTGCATGTATTTGTCCTAAATAGTTTTGAACTGGAGCACGCCGTATCGCGAGCTGTTCTAGTATTCCATATTTCTCCCCTTGCTACGGTTTGGCCTACTTTATAAGGAAATACGTCATCAGTAGTTTGCGTAGGTGGCTTGATTACGGGTTCCACGCCTCTGCCATTAATTAATAGGAACTTAGAAAGTTTTCATCGCGAAAATAGGTACCTACTTGCTAATTAAGACATGCAATTTACATGTTTCGCAGTACGTACTTATTTGTAGCTATCGTTACCTAGAGAAATATGATTAAATTAGCTATATATAGATACCTAAGATTTCTTTCGTTAATAATCAAAGAATGCCCTTAAGCCAACTAATTAAATATACAAATTCTAAATGGGTTCTTCCGTTTGTTGTAGAAGCTACACGGATGCTGATCTTAAATTTATTATACCATAGATACCGTTGTTTGCGTCCGTCCATTAATCCGGGGTTAAAAATATAACGTACAGGATTCCAAATTCATTATAATAGTCAAGAAAACAAAACAAACAAACAAGAGTTAAGGAATTTTTAGAAGCCAGACTGATCTTTGGAACTGCTAGGGAACGACTACTAAATAATAATGCATATAGATTAGATACACTAGACGCGTTCGTATGCTGGGTTAAAATTCTTAGCAGATATTCTGTCAAAATTCAAGTAGACCCATGAAATAACTCCTCCAATCCGCATGACTGAAAACCTCAATGAAAATGAATTTCCGGCTTTTGCCATTCACCACCGCTCGGCTGGCTGCGGTTCTTATGGAAATTGAATCAACCATAGCTAATTATCCATGCACGATTCCGACAGGCTAATAGTTCCGTTTGCATTCAGTGCAGCCACATGATGTAAAACGTGAACGACTATACAAGGTGTAACAAAAATGCTGGTGATCCTTTGAAGGGCATAATTGGTATCGTATTTTTATTATAAAAAACTAAGAAAAAAATAGTTTCGCGCGAAAAAAATTTTTTGTTTTGTATGGAGGGTCGGCCGGCTGAAACCACCTGCCCCATAGATTTTATTTTTTCTTTTTTTTGCGCCCGAAATTTTTTTCTCCTACTTTTTCTTAGTCACAATACGATACCAATTATGCCCTTAAACGGATCACCAGTATTTTTGTTACACCTTGTATGTAACACTGAACAGATCTGATACAGACAGGCATTACAAACACATGACTAGTATAACTATGAGTGAATAGTTCGTATTCAAACTGGGCAAAAGGTTTGTCAATCTTGCCTAGAAATAATAGTAACATAACGAACAATTAGGATTGTGATTGATTTATGGTCATTGGAAATTAAATTAGTCATACCTATTTACCCCTTCTATCAGGCTAACGAACCGCTCACTTGCGGCCCGCGTTGTTATTGCTTATTGAAAACCAACCTTCAATGAGCTACCGTTAGCCTGATAAAGTTACAAATTAAATTATTAACAAACTGCGGCCCGTGTCAATTTCGTTGGCTGCTAAAAGGTGCCGCTGGCTTAGATTGTGGCCCCTTATTCCTCTTCTTCGTCTTCGACGAATACTTCAGCGCTGGCCGGTAGAGTGCCGGCAAATGCCCAGCAGTTTAATAGCCAACTCCAACATAACTGTATAGTATTGTCGATGTTCCGCCGTGACCGGGTGGTCTAGAGGTCAGGGCTGCTGCAAAGCTGAAGACGCCGATTCAAATTCGGCCTCGGACACTGGAGGACTCGGTCACTTTTTCTGAATTATATGACATTTATTTTATTTCATAAATTTATTTATAGTTGTGCTAGTAACCAGAGCTAGCTTATAACAATATACTAAATCCTGACGTAAGGTTGTCTGGAAGAGATCGCTTTTTAGCGATAAGACCGCCAATTGTTAAACGGACACTTTACTTTTTTTTGTAACTTTTATTTTGTGGTGAGCAAGTTATGTTATGTTATGTACTGCTGGTCTCGAGCGTACCTCAGTTACTTGGACAAATCTCTGATTAGACTCATAATTAAGTCCGTCCCACGCCTAACTTAGAGCGAGATTTCGACATTAGCTATGCAGGGTCTTCAGACCTGCGATATTTGATGTGTTTAGAGCACGTTGGCCTTACGATCGGTTTACTATCGCTAAATTTAAACGGTTGCGATAGGAATGGAAATAGACTACCCACGTTTAGTCTTATAAGGCACTTTACTCGAGATTGTAAATTGCCTGTAATACTTATATCGATCAAGGGATTATGCTTATACCTATATTATGACTGGTAACTAACCATACTGGGTAAATATGCATTATATCTTGTCAATTTATTATATACTATAGCTTCCGCCCGCAGTTTTTGTGTGGAATTAGCATTTCCATAGTATATTCCTTCCCACTTCTAGTAAATTCAGCTGTTTAAGCGGCAAGGAGTAACAGTTAGGCTGAGTTATTTGCTACGAAAGCTGATGAGTTTTTCAGACATTCAGTGCCAGGCCGATATTTCAGCACTGTTTACAGAACAACAATAGATACAAGTAGTAAGTTTGAGCACAGCTACATTAAGGTGCTCTTAAGGTGCTCTTACACGGGCGATTTTTCGGGCAATTATTGCCCGGCGATACGATGCCGAAACTAATGGAGCAATATGGAGCAATTAATTGAGCAATACGAGGCAATTTCTAGATATTGCGGCAATCATTTCCCGTATTGCTCCATTCATTTCCGTGTTGCTCTGTATTGCCGACTACAATTGCCGGTATATCCAGACGATTGGAAAATTCAAGGCAATTTGTATTTCTATCCCGTACGCACATATATGCATGTCCCATTCTTTTTCTAGTAGGGCGAGCGCGGTCCAGGTGTAGGGGGAGGGGAAACGGCCTGTTACAATAAATCTGTTGAAAAGGTCGTTTATTAGGGAATATTTTGCGACGCTTACGTAATTTTACTATGTGTTTTTGAGTTATAACTCAAAAACGGCTCAACCGATTCTATTCAAAATAGTTTTCATTGAAAGTATTAATTAAGTCTCACATTCGTGAATTTTACGGATTTTTAGACCCAAGGTTCAAAAGTTAGATGGGGGGGAGGGGGGACGCCCTGTTTTAAACTTTAAAGGGAACGTACCCAAACTACGTGACCAGTTTAGGGGGGGGGGGGGGGGTAGTCCAAATACTACTCTAGGTCACAGGGGGAGGGGGGGAGTCTTAAGTTCTGTCACGTAGTCAATAATTATATGCGCTTCTAATTATAGGTTTCCATGCACCTTTGACGTCACGCGGCCAGTGTCGAGTAAATAAAAGGCAATAAGTAGGCAAAATTATGTTTTTTTGCTTTCTATGTCCAAAACATCACTCTAAACTATATGTGCGAGTTTTACTACGCGACAACTAGGGTTGTCTTGGCAATTACTACGGATGGTCACCGAGGGGGGAGAGGGGGGTCAAAGACTGAAAAAAATGAGTCACGTAGTTTGGGTACGTTCCCAAACCCTAAGAACTTGATACCCATTTGCGCTTTAAACGGCTATTACACATTGCAACCTGCAGGGCCCAATCTGTCATGTTGGAAGGTGTAATTAAAGGTAGGGCCTGTAGGGAGCTGAAGGAGGGGTAGGGAGAGGCAGGGTACACAACAGATTGGGCCCTGCAGGTTGCAATGTGTAATAGCCGTTTTATACCTACTTATATTTCCACTGAATCCAGAAATTTCAGCTATTAATCTCTAACCATTCACGAGATATTGACCTCCGAAAATCACTATTTTTACCACTGACTGACTGGCTCACTGATCCACTGACTCATCATCAAAACTATTGACTACATCCAGATAACCTAGAAAGTTGTGGCATCCAGTTAGGCATTCGTGTCATTCGTGTGTAAACAACAGGAAGAATCTAAAAACTTGTTTCTGAAAATTAGTTCTCTTCCTGCAAGATATGAACGCATCTATTTCTCTTTTTTTAAGTCATTATTTTAAACGCACTGCAAGCTTCCGCAGCTAAGAATTACCTCGTCCATAGTTCAGAGAGATTCTGATTTTGGGGCGAGTGCGGTGCGGTGTGAGTGCAAGGGGGGGAAACGACGCGGTCGTATTGCTCCACTGTATTTCTCGTGTATGAACGTATTGCCTAGTTTCCCGAGTTGCTGCTATATGGGGCAATTCGAATGGAGCCAGAATGGCGCCATACTGGAGCAATAATTGCCCCATATTGAGCAATATTTCGAATTGCTTGATATTGCTCGATATGGCCGTGACGTCAAAATTGCGGCAATCCGGCAATTTTTATCGCCCGTATAAGAGCACCTTTACACGGGCGATTTTTCGGGCAATTATTGCCCGGCGATACGTTGCCGAAAGTAGTGGAGCAATATGGAGCAATTAATTGAGCAATACGAGGCAATTTCTAGATATTGCGGCATTTATTTCGGCAATCATTTCCCGTATTGCTCCATTCATTTCCGTGTTGCTCTATATTGCCGACTACAATTGCCGGTATATCCAGACGATTGGAAAATTCAAGGCAATTTGTATTTCTATCCCGTACGCACATATATGCATGTCCCATTCTTTTTCTAGTAGGGCGAGCGCGGTCCGGGCGTAGGGGGAGGGGAAACGGCGCGATCGCCGGTCGGGCGTGGGTGAAGTGACCAGTTGGTACAGTGTAGGGTGTGCAATCGGTTAACTCGAAAACCGGGTATCGGTGAAACCGGCCGATTATTCACCGTTTTTGAGTTCAAATATTATTCGTCGGTTTTCAAAGATTCACCGATCAGAGCGATCAGATCAGACTAGACCTTGCCTTCAATACTATTCAACACAACACAGTATTTAGTCACGTCAGTTTGATTTTCGGCTATACACACTTTTTTAATATTCTTTTTTATTAGGTATTTAATTTATTATATTTTGTTTTTATTTTTAAAGTAGAAAATTGATCATACAGGTATATTTTCCTAGCCCCAGCTCATAATCTGGCTGTAACCAGGATAATGTCCAGACCAGGGCTATAAATTAAATAGCAAGATACAGTAAAGTTCAACAAATCATATTTATTTTTGACTTAAATAATAATATCGCAACATTATTAACGCATCTAATGTTGCATCATTCAGTCGAGTCCGGAATTTATTACATAAATAGCCAGCTGTTGAAAAAGATCTTTCCGGTTCAACGCTTGTTGGCTTGATAGTAATAAGCTTATTGTAAGCTTGGGTTAGAAATTTACCACGGCCAGCACCGTTTTCAAATAATGCCATTTCTAAATGAATTATATTAGGCAGACATTCTGAAGTCTCAGATGAACCTTGGGAACCTAAAGCTTTACTCGTCACATTTTTAGGTGCATTTAATTTATGTTGAAGTTCGTCTTTGAAACTAGCAAACTGTTTTTCTAAATCGTTGGTCCGGTCTTGACATATTAAATATAAATTTTCATGTTCTGTTGCAGCTCTTGTCGTGAATAATGAGATTTCACTTATTACGACACACTTAATGGTATCAGTTGTGGGTTTTTCGAGGATTTCAGAGTAATCGTTGAAATGTAAATCTGGATCCTCTAAATACTTAAGAACTCCCTGAATATTCAAGTAACGTTCTTTGATCCTAGTCTGAAGGGTGCTGGAAATTTCAGAACTAAAGCGGCTAGAAAATGTTTCTATCTTCATGAGCATGCATTTTAGAACTGTATCTGCCGTTATTAGTGTCGCGTCCTGTTGACATAATATTTCCACAGATCCTTTCAGAACATTTAGAACTTCGTGTATATGACTAATCATCGCTAGTTCTTCGTCAGAAAACGTGACATCCGATTTCACGTCTATTAACGCTTTTTGTATGCAAGACCGCAGCAAAATAAAACGCTCCAGCATTGTGCATAGAGAGCTCCAACGAGTCTTACAATCGAGAACAAGGGCCAGTTCTTTCCCAAAAGCTTCAACTACGTGTTTCTGGAGAGCTAAGTCATTTTTTGTTGGTGATTTACGAAATATCTTTACAGTTTTTCGCACTTTCTCAATAATTGGCTTATAAGCCAAATTTGAAATATCCGTTTCAGCTTCTTGACAGTAAAAGACAATTCCATCATCATCATCATCTTCTAATTCATCTCCATCGCCTTCTTCATTATATAGAATCTCTGGTACACTGGCCACATCCGTGCTACAGTTGTTGGTTTTGTACAAAACGTCGAGAATCGCCAATTGAATACCATGAGCAACACACAGTTGATGATGTACAGGTAGACCTTTTCCTAGTTTCACCATCACACTTGCAGCATCGGTTGTAAGTCCAACAATGTCATCAAAACACAACCCAAATGATTCTAAGCGTTCCTTTATAATCAATCCACAATTTGATGCAGTCCCTGATCCAGTTATCCGAGCTAAGCCTAAGTTCACAAACTTAGTGTTGCTACACAGAAATGGAGAATGCAAATTTATATTCATGTAACGGCGATTCCTTGTTGAAGTCCATTCGTCAGCCGACAAGGAGAACTTATGACCTTGTTTCTTTAGAAAAGTCACTTCATGCACAATATTTTGCTTAGCCGCTTCACATTGATTCATTACAATGCTTCTAATAGTATTAATTGAAGCTGGCAAATAGTGCCCGCTCTCCAAAAATAAATCCCGCAAATCTGATGAATTAATAAACACTCTGAACGGGAGACCATCAAGCGTAACCATACGAGAGACCTTCGTTTCCATGGTAGTGCTCCTTTTTTGTTTTTTTCTTGTAGAAGAGTCATTAGTATCTCCATTTTCAGACAATGCTAAAGAGCTCATTGTCGAATCTAAGGAGATGGAGTGTATCTTTAGCAGATGAGAGCGGAGAGCGGATGTACTTCCACCATTTGTTTTCAATATTTTAAAACATAAATTGCACTTCGCCGTTTCATCAGTTGTTGACTTCAAAAAATGCTGCCAAACACTATTTGGATTGTTGCTCTTGGCTTCATTTATTTTATACTCGGCCATTATATCTGTAAAAAAACATGAAGTTACACGTTTAGTTACAGCGAAAGATCTTCAGGTTGTTCACTCGAAGATACTATTCCCATGCCAACATAATATGTAAAGCTTTTTAAATTATTTATTTTTATTCTATTTTTGCAACCTAACAAAAAAGAAAATGTTTATTATACTTACAAAATGCATCAGATATTTCAGATTTATGCAGTTTACCGTGTTACACCAATAACTCAATTGCCGCATGTCACTTCACTTTTTAATAAACTGACAACGATGTGCCAATGTCATGTATTAAAACAAGGAGGCCTTACACTTTTACGACCTTACAACCTAACATTTAGGTACCTAAATTTAAGGTCAAAAATCTGTAGGTATACTAGGTACTAGCTGCCCGCCCGGGCTTCGCACAGGTAGACTTAAGCTACGTAAGTGTTCAACCCACTATAGCTGCATCAGATGATACTAAACTCAGTAAAACCCTACAATTTTTAAGGTAAAAGTAAAACTCGAAAGTTCCGAGTTATCACCGAAATTCGGACACTGTTTTGAATTTCACCGTTCCAAAACCGAAATATCGGTTTCGGGTTTTTCTGCAATCCCTAGTACAGTGCAAAGGTGCTCTTACACGGGCGATTTTTCGGGCAATTATTGCCCGGCGATACGTTGCCGAAAGTAGTGGAGCAATATGGAGCAATTAATTGAGCAATACGAGGCAATTTCTAGATATTGCGGCAATTATTTCGGCAATCATTTCCCGTATTGCTCCATTCATTTTCGTGTTGCTCTATATTGCCGACTACAATTGCCGGTATATCCAGACGATTGGAAAATTCAAGGCAATTTGTATTTCTATCCCGTACGCACATATATGCATGTCCCATTCTTTTTCTAGTAGGGCGAGCGCGGTCCGGGCGTAGGGGGAGGGGAAACGGCGCGATCGCCGGTCGGGCGTGGGTGAAGTGACCAGTTGGTACAGTGCAAAGGTGCTCTTACACGGGCGATTTTTCGGGCAATTATTGCCCGGCGATACGTTGCCGAAAGTAGTGGAGCAATATGGAGCAATTAATTGAGCAATACGAGGCAATTTCTAGATATTGCGGCAATTATTTCGGCAATCATTTCCCGTATTGCTCCATTCATTTTCGTGTTGCTCTATATTGCCGACTACAATTGCCGGTATATCCAGACGATTGGAAAATTCAAGGCAATTTGTATTTCTATCCCGTACGCACATATATGCATGTCCCATTCTTTTTCTAGTAGGGCGAGCGCGGTCCGGGCGTAGGGGGAGGGGAAACGGCGCGATCGCCGGTCGGGCGTGGGTGAAGTGACCAGTTGGTACAGTGCAAAGGTGCTCTTACACGGGCGATTTTTCGGGCAATTATTGCCCGGCGATACGTTGCCGAAAGTAGTGGAGCAATATGGAGCAATTAATTGAGCAATACGAGGCAATTTCTAGATATTGCGGCAATTATTTCGGCAATCATTTCCCGTATTGCTCCATTCATTTTCGTGTTGCTCAACGTTAGCTGCGTAATTAGTTGCGTATTGCTCAATTAATTGCTCCATATTGCTCCACTACTTTCGGCAACGTATCGCCGGGCAATAATTGCCCGAAAAATCGCCCGTGTAAGAGCACCTTTGCACTGTACCAACTGGTCACTTCACCCACGCCCGACCGGCGATCGCGCCGTTTCCCCTCCCCCTACGCCCGGACCGCGCTCGCCCTACTAGAAAAAGAATGGGACATGCATATATGTGCGTACGGGATAGAAATACAAATTGCCTTGAATTTTCCAATCGTCTGCAAACGTCGAGCAAACGCAATTAATTGAGCAGACGATTGGAAAATTCAAGGCAATTTGTATTTCTATCCCGTACGCACATATATGCATGTCCCATTCTTTTTCTAGTAGGGCGAGCGCGGTCCGGGCGTAGGGGGAGGGGAAACGGCGCGATCGCCGGTCGGGCGTGGGTGAAGTGACCAGTTGGTACAGTGCAAAGGTGCTCTTACACGGGCGATTTTTCGGGCAATTATTGCCCGGCGATACGTTGCCGAAAGTAGTGGAGCAATATGGAGCAATTAATTGAGCAATTCGAGGCAATTTCTAGATATTGCGGCAATTATTTCGGCAATCATTTCCCGTATTGCTCCATTCATTTTCGTGTTGCTCTATATTGCCGACTACAATTGCCGGTATATCCAGACGATTGGAAAATTCAAGGCAATTTGTATTTCTATCCCGTACGCACATATATGCATGTCCCATTCTTTTTCTAGTAGGGCGAGCGCGGTCCGGGCGTAGGGGGAGGGGAAACGGCGCGATCGCCGGTCGGGCGTGGGTGAAGTGACCAGTTGGTACAGTGCAAAGGTGCTCTTACACGGGCGATTTTTCGGGCAATTATTGCCCGGCGATACGTTGCCGAAAGTAGTGGAGCAATATGGAGCAATTAATTGAGCAATACGAGGCAATTTCTAGATATTGCGGCAATTATTTCGGCAATCATTTCCCGTATTGCTCCATTCATTTTCGTGTTGCTCTATATTGCCGACTACAATTGCCGGTATATCCAGACGATTGGAAAATTCAAGGCAATTTGTATTTCTATCCCGTACGCACATATATGCATGTCCCATTCTTTTTCTAGTAGGGCGAGCGCGGCCCGGGCGTAGGGGGAGGGGAAACGGCGCGATCGCCGGTCGGGCGTGGGTGAAGTGACCAGTTGGTACAGTGCAAAGGTGCTCTTACACGGGCGATTTTTCGGGCAATTATTGCCCGGCGATACGTTGCCGAAAGTAGTGGAGCAATATGGAGCAATTAATTGAGCAATACGAGGCAATTTCTAGATATTGCGGCAATTATTTCGGCAATCATTTCCCGTATTGCTCCATTCATTTTCGTGTTGCTCTATATTGCCGACTACAATTGCCGGTATATCCAGACGATTGGAAAATTCAAGGCAATTTGTATTTCTATCCCGTACGCACATATATGCATGTCCCATTCTTTTTCTAGTAGGGCGAGCGCGGTCCGGGCGTAGGGGGAGGGGAAACGGCGCGATCGCCGGTCGGGCGTGGGTGAAGCGACCAGTTGGTACAATGCAAGGGGAGGGGAAACGGCGCGGTCGTATTGCTCCACTGTATTTCTCGGGTATGAACGTATTGCCTAGTTTCCCGAGTTGCTGCTATATGGGGCAATTCGAATGGAGCCAGAATGGCGCCATACTGGAGCAATAATTGCCCCATATTGAGCAATATTTCGAATTGCTTGAAATTGCTCGAAATGGCCGTGACGTCAAAATTGCGGCAATTCGGCAATTTCTATCGCCCGTGTAAGAGCACCTCAAGGGGAGGGGAAACGGCGCGGTCGTATTGCTCCACTGTATTTCTCGTGTATGAACGTATTGCCTAGTTTCCCGAGTTGCTGCTATATGGGGCAATTCGAATGGAGCCAGAATGGCGCCATACTGGAGCAATAATTGCCCCATATTGAGCAATATTTCGAATTGCTTGAAATTGCTCGATATGGCCGTGACGTCAAAATTGCGGCAATTCGGCAATTTCTATCGCCCGTGTAAGAGCACCTTTAGGCATGTCATCAGTTTGCGATGTAGAGTTCCGTAATCTATCCCTCATAGTGCTGATCACTAACTGCGGCCCCTTGGATGGTTGGAATGGAACCATAAACAAAGGTACTGCAGTCCTGCGAGTTCGGTTCGCAATAACTGGTAAACCAAACTAAGTTTGTTCCTCGAGTCAACTACTTGCTTTCAGACATCGGAATTTAGTGTTTTAAGGCTTCAGAATTGACCAATCAAGGAATGTTAACTAAGTTTTCGCGAACTAGCAGCAACACTTAACTGAACTGTTGACCTTATATGACGTTGCAATAATAAGTTTTACGAAAACAATATTGACACTTCAAATGTACATAATACGACATTGTAAGTGACTACGTCTCCTCTTTAATGCGTAATGCGTATTAGTTACGATCTCAACGGCAACGGAAACTTATCGACACGATATCGTGCGACGTGACATGATGTACTTAACACTAAATACTGATCGTGGTTCGTTAGCGCTCGTGAGGAGACTGAAATGCATATATGGATGGATGGTGCGCGACCACCGTAGTTGATATGTGTATCATGACTTCTTTGAGGTAATATACCTTAGTGCTCAGAATATTAAAGCAGGGAAGCCTTAGTATAATATACACTATACTAAGAGACAGCAAGCAAGCAAGTCAGACAAACAGAACGTATAGAATTTATTTATGATTTAATTTAATCTCCGGAGTGATATTGGCCACCTACTAAAACACTTACTCCTGGACGGGATAGTCAGCCGAAAATAAACCAGCAAAATATAGGTGTAGAATTATTTGGAAAATCCTTGGACCGTGCACGCAGCGGAATGATCGTCGCGACTTTGATTACTTAACATATTGTTATAGAAGATGACATGAACATAACAACACATTAAAGAATGATGTCCTTTTTATTGTTTGTAGCTAAATTAAACTTTATAACTACGATTACATAAGGTTTACTTTTTGTTTCATAATATTGACAAGTGTCGTTATTCCACTAAAGCTCTAAAATCCGATTGAAGCTATCGAATGGAACGAATATAGACAAAACCAATTAAGTCTTCGCCTTTAAAGATCGTACGCACGTCATAGAGCCGGGCCATTCTTTCTTTAAACAACATGGCATCGTTGGCTTCGATATTTTACAAAACAGGTTCACTCCAGTGGTGACTGTATTCATTGAATCCTAAAATTATAGGAAAACCAAACAACCAAACCATATCGAATAGTAAGGAAAAAATTAAGAACGGACTGCTTGAAGCAGAGTAATAGACATTGTCCAAACCCCTTTAATGAAGGCTACCTACCTTTCGGTACCTTCGTATGAAATTAGCTGGATCGAATCAAAGCTACTCCATTAGGAATCATTACAAGCATTTAGTAGGTACAGCCGATTACAAGCATTTAGTAGGTACAGCCGCTGTCAGTCACTGACTTGACTTACGGTTCAAGCTTTCTTTTGTTTAATTCCAATGTGAAGTAATCCCTAAATGGCTCAACAATTAAAAAGTCCGTAACCGTACCTACCTATCGGCTTCTTAATCGTATTGCATAAGATGAAATCATGAAATCATGACATTCAAGACCGATTAAGCCATCTTTTCTTCATTATTCTGATCCAATGAGTTATAGGCTATAAGTATTTTCCTGTCTTGTTCATAACCGCCATATCGTCAAACAGAAAAAGAACAATGGCGGCGAAGAATAGCCCAGGCCCTAGGTTGAAATGTTAATCGACTTTGACCTTCGATTGGGCGCGCGTAATGGGCGCATTATGTCAACCGCGGTAACAATGGACGGACACGGCCAGGAAGGGAAAGGTTTATCGTCTGCCTGGTTAAGGTGAGGTAGCAGGGCTGCCAGCCGCCAAAGTATCTATGTTCCTGGGAATGCGTCAAAAGAACCGTGATCGTTCGATCGTTCAAGATATGCAACGTGCAAGCATACTTGGGAATTTATCAGAAGTAAGCTTAAATCCCTGCTTGTAATATCTGTTTTAGAGATGAAGGTTATCTTGGTTCTATTTGTGAAATAGTTTGTTACTTTGATAATGCAAACTTCAAAGACAAGAAATTAATTAATTTCTTCCGTCTCTTTGTTAAATAAGTTTTTCATTAGTTACCACTATTCGATTGGGATTTGAATACTTACAAAACACATCCCTACCCTACCTATTCTGCTGAACACAAAGAAACAAAGCGTTATCGTACAAAAGCGCTTTGTGAGGTTGAACCCTTGGATTTCGGGAACCAGCCGATAGTTTGTTGACCCTCACTGTTATCTTACCCGTATAGTTTTTACTCCGTTTTTTGTACTTGAAAGACTGACAACGGTGGTATTCTTGTATCACTGCAGAGTAACACGAACTGGGTTGAGGAAATACCGAGAATGCTCTATGATTGGTTGACCTTCCATTTTCCGTAAACGGAGACGCCAGTTATAGTTACTTCGTAATATAGCTGTCATATAGTTGGCAATTTATAAATTTTACCTTAGAAGTTCGAATCCGGCATTTTTACTTTATCTTTTAGCTGCTTAGGAAAGTTCAAACTTCAACTTCAACTTTTATGTTATTCTTCAATATTTATTTTACTCTGCCTCTTTTGCTGTTATCTTACATGTTTGGATTACTTATTCCTATGAAGTAAAGACAGTTTAAAAAAGTTCATGGACGCATTTAATTATTTATAACAAGTAGATGTTAAATTGATTGCGCTGCAAGGTCAATGCCGTGCCGGTATTGTCGCGGTAAAAAACGCTATTATGTTTCTTGTAGACCGTCTAATACATTTATTCATGTTTACTGCTTGCATTGCAGTACTAAAAACTGTATGAAGGTAGGTACCTTCTATAAAAAGTTGTATAATTCCTTAAGTTACTGGCTTAGAAATAGCAACCTTTATTTTATTTGATTCCTACAAATATTGAAACGCGTCTTATTGAACTTCATTGCAAACATCACCTGTAATCGCTAAAATCGTAGTCATTATTGAAATCTTATCTCAAAGTTAATTAATTATGGTCAATTTTATTTAAACACAGATTAACATAAATATCGGAGTAAAGGGACCATTCGGTTGAATTCGGAATTACCACTCTTACGAAGCCCAAAACCTGATGTTAATAAAAACAGTTATGCAATATGGCTTTATGTCACTTTCAATTTTGTTGGCACAGGCTCTCAAACGAGGCGGGGTAATCGGCCATGACGGACAGATGAAATCGACTTTCCCATTTGCATTATAATCGTTATTAAATGATCCATGTTGTTCGTTCGATACTGTTGTTGGTCAATGATAGCGGCTCTTCGCTTGGTCACTTCCTGATTTTGGATTTTACTAGGAATTCGGTGTTTTGCTATTTAACAATGGTAACAAGCGTATCTGAAGTTCGGTACTACATTTTAAACTTATCAGTCAATATTTCTACAGACGTTTAGCACTAGCTCTTGTGAATCGAGCTATTCAAATCGCCATGTTGTATTTAAAATGATGCCTTTTAGCAACAAGGGGTTTACAAACTTTTGGCCTTCGCCTGCATTCAGAAATTTCAACATAAACAAAACATTTCCTTTAATGGAAGCACAATTGCTTCGCCGCAACTCGAACAATGCAATACGCTCGATGTTACATATCTTGCGTCTGGGCATGCTCTCCGCAAACTCACAATCATCTCTCTCTTTACATTGCTTAAACTGCAGAGTGAAAGGGACAACATTTAGAACGTAGCAGCCCTTCTCCGGTCGAACTGCACTATCAGAACAATCGGATCGGTTATTAAAGGCATATTTGTCACAGCTTTTAGCCAGACTGCCTTTCACTAGCCTAGATACGAAAACTAGGGAACCGTACCGGCCCACCTTATCACTTTAATAAATGGTTAGTGTCGAAGTTTCGGTTTTTGGAGAAGGTTAAACACACGTTTACACGCTTGAGTGGTTACCGCACATATGCAACAGCTATGAAAATTGGTACCCACCTACACTTTTTACACAAATTATACGTTAACTTTGCCCGATTTCATTGATGACGTTATTTAATTGATGAAAGGTGCAACGAAAAAACTAGCATCTTTTGTAGTATCGTTGATCATATTCAACAATTAGTAAAATCAGGCAATTAACTGATATCTCAATAATATCACATTATTACGATAGATAACTATTGTATAATGATATTTATAATAATACAAGACAATTGGGAAAAGCAAAGCCAGAAAAGAAGATAGCACGGCAACGATGACGAGTCAAATGGCAAGAGGTCATTGTACACTTGTACAGCAGTGGGACAATTATATACACTAAAAATACTATGACACTTTTTCTAAACAGAAAACGACGCGCCACTAAATATCGTCCATACAATCTTCGCGGCCTTTTGTCGTAGTGTGAGAAATTGTTTGGACAAATAAATGATTTGAAATTGGAGCTGTCTCACGCTTGTCATTCTCCGTAACGGTTACTTGCGATGTTTATGCGTGAGCGGCGGGGAAATGTCAGGTCAGCGTCATTACGGGGAAATGACATTTTCTTCTCGATTTAGAGCACGGTCAAGAAAGTGCTTTGATTATTGAAATAAAATTGGATCGTTTCGGTACTGGGGTCTAAAACTCATCTGGTCAATTGCAACCTGTTTACCTTTAAACAAGTTAGCTTTGGTCACGTGTTTGATGGATAGCCGTTGTTAAGTTATAAATCACCTGATGTCAGTCCAGTCCATGAAATATCCAGATGCCAAGAAGGCGAAAGTATGTGGCCCTTTATCTGACATTTAAGTCAAAATGGAATTAACCTTTTAATCCATGTTCATTCTCGGTGACAACCATTTATTTTAAATAATACAGATAGGTACTTAATTGCCGTATTCAGCTGGGAATTACCCGTGAAAGTTTTCGTAGAACTTCGTGAGTCGCAACAAAGATTCTGCGAAACCCTCGTCTCAGTTCTAACTCTCTCTTAGTGTCCGCCGGAAATTCCATACTTCCAAAATTGGAGCATATAATAATAGCAATTTTAGACTACCTGCAATGCAACCCGGCTTGCAAAATCTACAACAATGAACTCCAATTAAATGTAACATCCAAGTAATCTACAAGTCATCCGTGAAGCATTAAAAGGTGAAGAACACTATTAAAATTTACACAGCCGGTAACACTAACACTCTTATCCACTGAACATAAGGTCGTGTTTCCAAAACCGTGTACAGTTAGATTGAGATGAACTGTACCGGCATAGTTCTTTTGTTTTGGCTATTAGCGCTTACCGTAAGTTCGACGCAGAACCAATCGGTCCGCAGGGGGCCGCTTAACTGTACCTGTGCGGGGATCGCTCTGGTTGTAACGCATTTAAACAATTTTTGGTATTACTTTAAAATAACTAGTAGTCCGCCTCGAACTGAGAACTCGCGATTTACTTGCAAACGAGTTGACCATAACAAGACCCCAAGGAGGATTGATTTTCTCCTTGTAGCTCCATAGCCACTTGATCGATCTTGCTCATACACGAACTTACAAATTTTATGGATCTCTGCTACAGCCCCAAGAAATTTCATAAAGATCAGAAAAACGTAACTAAAGTTATCGTCAGACAAACTATCGAAATCAAAAAGCCATCCAAATGCCGAGACGTCCCAGTAGCCACGTGACAGTTCGGTCTGGTGTTGTTTGTAAGAACTCACTTCGCTTACGCTCCGCGAGTTCGATAATTCTTGTCCATTAGATTTTTCGGCTCAATAGCGCAAGGAAAGTCACATCAGCCAAGTTTGCACCAAGGGTTTTCTTCTTTAAAGATCTAACTGGCTGCATAATCTAGCTCCCAAAATATGTTATGGAAAAACTACTTACCTGTTATCAATTTAATCAGATAAAATAGCTGAACGAAATTAGATGAATATTGACACATATGTTACGTGGGTACATAGTTATATACATAAATGAGATCATATTATTGAATAAATTAATTATTTGAGGGAGTGCGTACAAGTTATTAAGCTTGCTTTAATTTTATTTGTACGATGATTACACTACTGCCTGTGTCTGGATTGGCGTGTGCAGTGCCTCAGTCATTTAACTAAGGATGTACAGTATCTGAAACCACGATAAGATAACACAGGAACAGATTAATGATTGTTATAGCAAGCAAACTACTATATTTACGTGATAGACGAGATAGCACAGGCCTCTTGTTGTAGTGCCTCGATAAATGATAATTACTGATAACATGCGTACCACACAGAGCACCTGATTACAGCATAACAGAAGCTGTGTTATGAAATATACCTAACATATGCAATAATTATACACACTTCCATTTATATATTATAGCAAATGTCAAAGAATAATGAGCAAACTACTCCTAAAATTCCCTTGTACATTGAGCAGCTAAGCGGGAGAGGTGTTCAAAATTAGCTTGACTTGACACGCCTTTATTGTCAAGACAACTAATCGCTGTTTTAAGTCCAGAAGTTGAAATCCCTTAAAAATCTTCGACATAAAAAGAAACATATTTTTACCGCTACCTAGCTCCAGAACGACCAGAACTGATGGAGTAAAGAGGTGCTTTCAGTCAATTGACTGGTCATTTTGTACTCTTTGTAGGTAATGTAAAGCTGAAAAATACGCATTTCAATTCAAACCCTCATATCTACCTTTGTTGCAGACTACGATGACCTCCCGACCCGAGACCAGATGTGGGGCCCCGCGCCGCACGAGCTCGACCCTGACATATGGCCCCCGCCGCCCGACCGGGACCCTAACGCCTGGCCCCCACCCACCAGCGTCGAACACAAGTTAGTACACCTCAGTTATCAAGAAATTAAGATAAATAATCCCATGTAGAAAAAAACATGTACAAAAAATCAAGTCTAGGAACGCAATTCTTCTTCCACAAAAAGTATTGAGATCTAATGTAAAATCAAGCCGGCGTACGAGTGGGGTATTTTTTATTTAAATAAAACGACGATCTACGCACAGTGTGTTAGAAACCCTCATTTTGTCTCATTCAGTTTTTATTTGAAAAATGCATAGTTCTAATCGTAATAAGCAGCTCACAAAAACTCCGGCTTGCCAAAACTTTCTAGTTTTTATGTTATTTGATGTCAAAGTTGACCCGGGTATAGGTGAAGAAAATTGAAAAAAAAAATTATTGTCATAAAACTAAGCGTCCTATTTTATTTTTGTTAATATGCAAGTATTTCAAATGAAATGCTTAACATTTGTACAAAAAAATATTACTATACCGTGAATAGTTTAGAAGATAAATTGATTTTCATGATCTTTACTTTAATTTTTTTTACTCCTTGATTCCGCCGTATTAGATCGCGATTCCTACACAAAACGATTGATTAAATATGTATTTATGTATAGAATTAAAATCACGATCTAATTCCGTGGAATCCAGAAGATATTACAATTTAAAACTTTCTGTCAGGGTTGTCACTTACGTATATCCGGGTGCCCGTTATATTTTAATCGGATTATCATCAGATGTTGTCGTTTTCTATGGGGAAGCCAAAATTTTTCTCGATGTTGATCTCGGAGTTGGCCCCATTGTAAAAGTTGTTCAGTATGGCCTTCCTAATCACCTCGCTCAATCTGAACGGTGATTACCTAATATATCGGACTGTATACAAAATGACACTAACGTATTAAGCAAAATTCGTAACTAAGTTTTAACTGATATCTAAATTTAATACTATTTATTTTTTACTTTTTTATTTATTTTTTAGTATTCCGCAGACTCCAGTTTTTACGAAGCTGCACTGTTTCTCGTTCAAGTTGATGGCTTTCACCAACACAGCAGCTGGAAGAAGTTTTTTTTTGTCTTGCGGTTCCATTCAGCCATAGTGCCATATAGTAACAGATCACTCATGTTTGACAACCGATTTGTTTTGCGGCAGTGATGATCTCAATCAGATCACCAGTATTTATTTCGCGACTTTGCTGCTTGTTCGGAGAAAATTGTTGTACACGCGATAAGGCTATTATCTTTACTCCATGAATTCTTAGTGACAGTCATATTAAGCCACCCATACTCCTCAACACACTTTTTGCTACAATAATAATGAATTAAATTGCTACAATAATAATGAATTAAATTAATTTATTTGATTTATTACGTTTTTTAAAATTGTTGAAAACTATGTAATATATAATAGTATAGGTAATAACCTGTGTTATTTCCCCACTGAATTACGTGTTTATAATAAGTCAAATATTAGTCCGGATACTCCGGATACAAAAAAAATCCATAGTATATAATCCTGCCGCAGCTACAAGTTTCATCACGTGCCTGATCCCAATGATGAAATCTTCAAAAGGCTTTGTCCACCTTTTACATATTTTTTGACACTTTTAATGTAAACGAATTTTACGAGACCTGAATATATGTATATTACGCTGTTGTCACAAAAAGTAACATTAGTATTTCAAATATACACCGGGTCGATTTTAAAACGTGACAACCCTAGGGTCCGAAAACCCGGATAAAAATTAAAATTCTTATTTTTTTCTAGATTCCACGGAATTAGATCGTGATTTTAATTCTATAAATAAATACATATCTAGTTAACCGTTTTGTGTGGGAATCGCGATCTAATACGGCGGAATCTAGGAGTAAAAAAATAAAACCAAAGATCATGAAAATCAATTTATCTTCTAAACTATTCACGGCATAGTAACAAAATTTTGAACGAATGTTAGGCATTTCATTTGCAATACTTGCATATTAACAAACATAAAATAGGACGCTTAGTTTTATGACAATAAATTATTTTTCAATGTTCTTCACCTATACCCGGGTCAACTTTGACATCAAATAACATAAAAACTAGTAAGTTTTGGCAAGCCGGAGTTTTTGTGAGCTGCTTATTACGATTAGAACTATGCATTTTTCAAATAAAAACTGAATGAGACAAAATGAGGGTTTCTAACACACTGTGCTACGATATTTCCCACCACGTATGACATTGTATGTTACTTTACTGTTAGTTTATTTCAAAACGTCATAAATTGTACAGGGTGAACTTATTATCCCTCCTCCTCATTTCAGAGGACCTCCACCACTACGCTCAGCGCGTAACAACCCTCGCACCGCGCAAACCAAGAAAGCATCAGGCAAGCAAGCTTCAACCTCACAACGGAAAACGTCGGACGTGCGGAATCCTAAGCTCGGGAACAAGAATCACAGTCACAGTGGTATGGCATGCTGATTAAAGATGGGCCGACTAGGGTTTTTGCCGACTACACAATCGGCCGACTAATCGGTTTTCAAATTGCCGATTAATCGGCCGACTAGTCGGCAATGCCGATCGTAGGTTTTAGCTAAGTTCGGGTGCAATCGGAAACGCTCGTTTCGCTTCGTCCACCGTGCCATTGTCTATCACGCGTTCATGACCAGCGCTGGCGTGT
Source organism: Pammene fasciana (assembly GCA_911728535.1). Classification (NCBI taxonomy): domain Eukaryota; kingdom Metazoa; phylum Arthropoda; class Insecta; order Lepidoptera; family Tortricidae; genus Pammene; species Pammene fasciana. The sequence goes on along the minus strand of OU452273.1, from coordinate 27,791,113 downwards.
TTGAAGGCAAAAAGAAAACAAACACTATAATAAGATTTAGATATTCATAACTAAGAAAAGGGTTAAACTTCTGCCAAGTTCTTATTTTCCTAGTAGGTATTAAAGTGCCGAATATTCGGCATTTTTTGCCGACTAGTCGCCGACTACAAATGATGCCGAATAGTCGGCTTTCCCGACTAGTCGGCCCATCTCTAATGCTGATATGATAATACCTCTGTTTATTGCAAGAAGTCGACGCACTTATACTTGTATAGCTTTATCACGCTAATCGCTGGACTGGAGTTATTCCGTAGAGATAATGGGCTCTACTGAGCATTGTCATCCACTCTGTTTACTTTTTCCTGTATCGGGATGACGTAGCTGAGCCATAACAGTTTGATATGACCCGGGTAGCCTAGAAGTTAAGGCGTCGGCTGCGAATTTAGAAGACGCTGGTTCGATTCCAGCTCTGTGCAACGGAGGCCTTGGACATTTTATGTTTAGTGGATATTCATTTTCAACCGACTTCAAGACTTCGACGGAGGAGGTTATCAATTCGTTGGGTTATCTTTGTTTTTTGCTTTTTTTTTATGTATGTTCACCGATTATTCGAAGACGGCTGGACCTAATTGGAATTACAATTATTTTTTTGTTTGCAAGAGTATACTTCATAGTTGGTCCCATTGTCACCAGGTCCAAATCTGATGATGGGATCTTGGAGAAATCGAGGGAACTCTTCAACTATTGTAGGCACACCTATAGTGATATCACTATTTTTTACAGCAACTCGGCCACTTCCTCCTGGAATAGCGGATCCTAAGTGAAGTCGGTTCTTTTTTTGTTTAAAATTATAGTTTATAATTTTGAACCCTTTGGCATTAATACACACTAAAACATCCAAAATTTACAGCAAAGTCAAAAGAGGCTAACAGCAAAGAATCATCCGGCAGCAAAGACAAGCAGGACCGAGACAACAACAACGGCGACACGGACGACGAGAAACACAAGGAGGACGAGAGGCGGTTCGAGCCGCCCGCGGCCTGCGACGGAGACCTCGTGGACATGCTCGGTGAGTGACGTCAATAACAACAACACAGACAAGCAGGACCGAGACAACAACAACGGCGACACGGACGACGAGAAACACAAGAAGGACGAGAGGCGGTTTGAGCCGCCCGCGGCCTGCGACGGAGACCTCGTGGACATGCTCGGTGAGTGACGTCAACGACGACAACACAGACCAGCAGGACCGCGACAAACAACAACGGCGACACGGACGACGAGAAACACAAGGAGGACGAGAGGCGGTTCGAGCCGCCCGCGGCCTGCGACGGAGACCTCGTGGACATGCTCGGTGAGTGACGTCAACGACGACAACACAGACCAGCAGGACCGCGACTACAACAACGGCGACACGGACGACGAGTAACACAAGGAGGACGAGAGGCGGTTCGAGCCGCCGGCGGCCTGCGACGGAGACCTCGTGGACATGCTCGGTGAGTGACGTCAACGACGACAACACAGACCAGCAGGACCGCGACAACAACAACGGCGACACGGACGACGAGTAACACAAGGAGGACGAGAGGTGGTTCGAGCCGCCCGCGGCCTGCGACGGAGACCTCGTGGACATGCTCGGTGAGTGACGTCAACGACGACAACACAGACCAGCAGGACCGAGACAACAACAACGGCGACACGGACGACGAGTAACACAAGGAGGACGAGAGGCGGTTCGAGCCGCCCGCGGCCTGCGACGGAGACCTCGTGGACATGCTCGGTGAGTGACGTCAACGACGACAACACAGACCAGCAGGACCGCGAAAACAACAACGGCGACACGGACGACGAGTAACACAATGAGGACGAGAGGTGGTTCGAGCCGCCCGCGGCCTGCGACGGGGACCTCGTGGACATGCTCGGTGAGTGACTTCAACGACAACAACACAGACAAGCAGGACCGCGACAACAACAACGGCGATACGGACGACGAGTAACACAAGCAAAGCAGGACGAGAGGCGGTTCGAGCCGCCCGCGGCCTGTGACGGGACCTCATGGACATGCTCGGTGACTGACGTCATTAGCAACAAAATGCATTTTAGGCACTATTATAATATATCAATATAAAACAGCGCAAACCATCCACATGATCTTAAATATCTTAATCCCACTTGAATAACGTACATTCAAGTGCGCTAGTTCAAGTGGGCTTACACTAAACCTGCGCCTGCATCTGGAATAGATTTACGTTGTTAACATCGGACCACACACGATGATTCCCGGAACTTTGCGAGATTGTATTGAATACGAACAGTATTTGATTTTAAGTTGTCATTTAAGACGCAAAGTTTTAATATCATCAATCATCAGTTAAAATATCCGTTTTTACTGGTGAATCGCGCGCCATTTTTTTTTTTTTTTTTATTCAGAATAGGCAGGCGTTTGACTACGAACTCACCTGATGGTAAGTGATGATGCGGTCTACGGTGGGGCACGCTTACCTATGAGATACCTATTTACTCGCGCTTTGAAGAGACCCAAATTGTACTCATGTGGAAACACAGACTCGGGCAGAGCATTCCACTCTTTGGCAGTTTGCATAAGGAATGTTGAAGCGAAACGCTTCGTGCGTATATGTGGAATACCTACCATGAAGCGATGCCGGAGTGCCGTTTGTCTGGTAGTCCGATGGTAAAATGGGGACGGGGGAATAAGGTTATGCAGTTCCTCGGCACACTCACCGAAATGTATCCTATAAAAGAGCCATTGTTACGGATACTGCTGCACAACAGTATCACTGCTTATATTTACGAAGAGCTTAATTTATATAAATATAAAAATATTTCTACTTGTATTACAAGGTTAAAGATGTTGTAGTCAGAAGACCATTTCGGCCGAAGCTAAACCAATATTTTAAGCCCGAGCAAATCCCAAATTAGCTTTATTGTTCTGCAAAGCATTTTATATTCTACCGAGTATACATAAAGGTTGTAATTTCCAGAGCGGGATATAGTACAAAAGAACCCCAACATCCGGTGGGACGACATCGCGGATTTATCAGAAGCCAAACGGTTGCTAGAAGAGGCCGTAGTCTTGCCAATGTGGATGCCTGACTTCTTCAAGGTATGTTTTCAACTTAATTTCTTTTTATGTGGAAATGTTAAAAATTGTTTAAAGTTTATGGTGATGAGGCATCCCAATGATTGAATAGTCTTAATGACAACATTTCCAGATTTGCTGGTTTATCGGGTTCTGCGTTAGTTATATGCAATAACGAGAATCACACGCCAAAATCATGGGCGAAATCGAACTAAAATAAACCTTAATTGTAAGAGCTAAGGTACGGACGCGATATTTATAGGTGTTATTAGCCCTGTGGGCACGATAACTCATGACACTTAGGTGTTCTTAGCGTCCTAATGGTTAAAAATCGGTATCCTTTGCTAAATGGTCTAAATGAACGTTTCCAGGGCATCCGGCGGCCGTGGAAGGGCGTGCTGATGGTGGGCCCGCCGGGCACGGGCAAGACCATGCTGGCCAAGGCCGTGGCCACGGAGTGCGGCACCACGTTCTTCAACGTGAGCTCCTCCACGCTCACCTCCAAGTACCGCGGCGAGTCCGAGAAGCTCGTGCGGCTGCTCTTTGAGATGGTAACTGTAACTTGTTGATCAATATCGTAACACGTAACAAGTTCTTCAACGTTAGCTCTTGCTGTTTTCGAATAGACTACATATTTATTCCACCGTTTTTATCTATGACCAGTTGACCACTTGATATTTTTAATGCACAGATAACCTCAACCACTAGATAGATCGTAAGCACAACTCGGGGTCCCGTACTAATTTTGTATGAGAGCGCGACCGCTTATTTTAGTTGAGTTACCGTTTTTGATCATTACTCATGTGAATTAAAAATATCCACAAAAATCTAGTTACAGGGGTGATCCTGAATTGTTACACTACAAATTGGTGTAGAATGCTATTGAGATGTGCTGTTCGAATCGTAGAAATTTACGAATAAAATTGCGCTTATGTGTGGTGACCTCGTGCTCCCTGTAAAAGCTTAATGCTGAGGTGTCTGTGTAGTCTGTGTTTTAATGCAACCTGCAAAACCCCATTCCCATATTGTCGGGCCCACTGGCCGAACATTTTATATGAAGCTAAATACACTTGCCCAACACCGATTAGGTATGAGGTACACCTGATTAAAATCCGAAACCGACATTTGAGAAGTGTAAACAGCGTCTAAATAAAGCTTTGGCAAGTAATTAGTAAATAATGTATTTCCCCAGGCGCGGTTCTACGCGCCGAGCACGATCTTCATCGACGAGATCGACTCGCTGTGCTCGCGGCGCGGCTCGGACAGCGAGCACGAGGCCTCGCGCCGCGTCAAGTCCGAGCTGCTCGTGCAGATGGACGGCCTGGGCTCGGCCTCGGATGAACCACATAAGGTAAACGAATAAATAGTCGTGAATTTATTTGCTTGTCACTATGATATAGATTTGAGCACAAAATTCATCACAATGGAACTCCTTAACAAACTGAATTTTACGATGGCAATCTGAATTTTACGTTCTCGAGAACGTTCTCGCTAAATTTTCTACGGCATAGGTACGTTTGGATAGTTCAATTAGTAGAGTGCTGGGTTATTCAGATTCGCAAGTGCCAATTTCGGTCGAGATGGTATTTACTTTCTTACCGTTTAAAATGTAATTTCTGAACCAAACTCTCTAGTACAAAACTACTAACCTGTGTAGTGTATGAACTACTGTAACTTGAACTTGCAGGTGGTGATGGTGCTGGCGGCCACTAATTTCCCTTGGGACATCGACGAGGCGCTGCGCCGGCGCCTGGAGAAGCGCATCTACATCCCGCTGCCCACGCAGGAGGGCCGCGAGGCGCTGCTCGCCATCAACCTCAAGGAGGTCAAGGTGGACCCCGAGGTAGACCTCACCTACATAGCCAAGAAGCTCGACGGGTACTCGGGAGCGGACATCACTAATGTCTGCAGGTCAGTTGGTATATTTGACCCCTATGAAAACCTTTTTTCGCCTTCTACCTGCATAACCCCGTGATCGATCTTGCTTACATACGAACTGTCAAATTATATATATCTCTGCTACAATAAAAAATCAAAAAGCCATCAAAATGTCGAGACGTCCCAGTAGCCAGGTGACAGTTGTGTTCGCTTCTCTCGTTCGATAAATATTTTTGCCACTGAGAAATCCATGGAGAATGAACGTGGTGGTTCTTATAGCGAACAGTAAACGAGGCCAAATAGTTTTCGAAGAGTGGCCGGTATGATGCGGAAAGTTAAGATGGATCTTCTACAAAATGTACCGACGGTCGGCTGAAAGGTGTGGGAGTACATACATATTTGCAACGACCCAAAATTAGTCTTGGTCTCCAACACAAGAGCACGCCATTTAGCTAGGTCCAGCTGAAAGGTGGCGTATTGGATAATAATGTAAGGGAGTGATTATTTGTGACATTAATTCCGGGAAGTACTGCACCAAAGAATTTCCGCTTTGGAACCTTGGGCCAAATATATTATCTGGGACTTCAATAGCTTATATATTAATTATTACAAATACAAAAAATAAATACGTTAACACATTCAGCACCGATGACCCGACAGTCGGGTTCTCTGTTCGTAGCGACTACGCGCTACATACGAGGAATACCTGGCTACGTGCTACGAGCGTAGGGCGTAGCGCTACGCGGTTGCGAAAGTGTTAAAAACCAGTACAAATGTTTATTTATAAGTTTACCTCTCGAAATTCAGTGCATCAAAACTTAAAACGTCGTTTTAAAATTCCAGAGACGCGTCCATGATGTCGATGCGGCGCAAGATCGCCGGCCTCAAGCCCGAGCAGATCAAGCAGCTCGCCAAGGAGGAGCTGGACCTGCCCGTCACCGCCGCCGACTTCATGCAGGCGCTGCACAAGTGCAACAAGTCCGTCTCCCAGGGCGACATACAGAAGTACCTCTCCTGGATGGCCGAGTTCGGCTCCTCCTGATTGTCGGTCTAGAAGCTACGTTTATGTTACCTAACACACGGTTGTTGCGACAAGGATGCAAAGGGCTTGGAATATCGAAACAGATCAGCTTGGTTAAAGGGCTACACCATTTTTTTTTACGTGACTCTGGGCGGTAACAGATTTGCCGCCCACGGGCGATGCGGCCAATCTCACTTCACACCCAGGTGGAGACGTAAAATTGTGTACGCACCACGGGCGGTAATAACGAAGGCTTCAGATCGTTTGTTTATGGCCCTTACCTTCGGTTCCGGCCACAAATGCCCGCGATCTGAACCGTTCTTTACTTTACCGCCCTAGGTACATAATATACTATTACATTAATCACACTCGAGCTATTTGAAAGCGATTTCTATTCAAAACTCGTACGCGGCAAACTCGCGGCGTGTTCGCTCCCATACAAAAGTCGCTCGCAAATCGCAAGTGCGATAACGCTCTAAGAACCAGGCGGCTTAGCATGACATGCGTTGTCGCGCGCGACTCCATACTTCGAGTCGCGCCTGAAGTATGGAGAGTCGCGCCGCAACGTAAGTCATGCTAGACGTACAGTTGCACCACACTTGACGAACTGATCAACGCTAATATGACGTAGCTGTCATGCCCTAAATAACTGTATTCGTAGAAGTCAATTTTAACGATGACGTTAACAGTTGGTTTGGTGCCAAATTTGTCAACGTCATATTTTTTATAACAAAAGACTAGTTTACCAACTTGTAGCTCTAAGACACCAAACCATAGGTTTGTCAACTGATCTACGATTATACCGTCTGCGTTGAATATTCTAACCATATTCCTTTACCAATATTTGCCTTAGGGTGACGTAGAAAACGTTTCAAAATGTAATCAGACGAATTACATTTATTTACTGGGTTTGGCTCTGGTCGAAGATTATTTTCTATAGTTTTTTCTGTGTGCCTAGTTTGTGTCAATGTCGCAACAACCATTTGCTTGAGTCACAGGCACGACACCGTGTGTCGCGAAACGAGTTTCATTTGTAGTCAGTTCTGAGTGTTCTAGTTATCAAATTTGTTGTAGATATTGACGTAGTGCAGGAAATTACTAAATTTATAGTAATATCTGCTATTCTGTGTATAATATATATTAATAAATTTAAAATTAGTGACTCCTAGCACTGAAATCTAATCAGAATCAGAGATCTAACGGCAAAAAATAAGCAAAACTCGTAGTAATCACACGGCGTGCGAAATATAATATGAATTCATCCCCTACTGTTTGCAAATTAGGACTCTCAGAACCACATGGAAACCTCTTAATATCATTCGTGTTTAACACTAGCAATATTCCGTTATTATTTCAAGTTGTGATTCAATTGCAAAAATAACTGAAGAGTGAATGACTTTCTGCCTTATTAACTCATAGTGTAATATCGGAGCAACATTAGGACTGTTTCAGTATTAATAATACAAGTATAACGTTTTATAGTGGCATATCGAAATTGTTTAATAATAAGTGTCATTGTAATCTAGGAATTCATTGTCAAAAGGAAAACATTCCGAGTTGAAAATAACATAATTTATAGGTTCTAACCTCTATTAAAAGAATATGTATTAACAATTTGGCATTTTAACTTGAAAAGATAAACTATTTTTTCATAATCATTATAAATAATAGTTAATAGTTTTACATAGCACAAACTGTAATGGAATACAAATGTACTATCGGGTTCATAATTGCATGGTCAATTTATCAATGAATTCATTCATAAATTGCCCATGCACTTTTGAACCTGATGGTACAATCATTTTAAAGTCAGGGTTCGTAAAACATCCCTTCATAGATCTGCTTATTGGTTTTTACATCCAGTGACCGGAATGCCACCTTGTTGATTTATACATATACAGGATGATTTTCTATCAGATACAGATAAAAGTACGGATCTGTAAATAATTGGAAACTATAGTAAGATTTTTTAAGATGTCCGAATTGTAGGGAGAAATCTCTAATAAGATTCGGACATATTAAAAAACTACTACCATACCGAGCATCCTTGGGCGTGTCTGTTACTTCATTATTGTTTAGTTTTGAACAGTGATCTTTGTACTTATTAGGTTAAATTCGCAATTTGTTTTATTGTTAAGAAATAATTATATGCCATAACTAATTTATGTGTACTTTTTATAGATTTATATTGAAAATAAAATCGAAACGTTATTTTGATAAGTATGAATTATATATTTGGCATTTATTCATAATTTAGCTCAACTAAAATCTAGATTTTTTTGTAGACTTTTATAGTTCGCTTTTACGACCGAATGGTTGTTTTGTACATAATAAAAAAACAACAGAATCTTCCCGCGTCCACCGCATGCATGTGCCTAATGCTTTTAATACCTATGACTTGTTTTTTTTATAAAAAATAAAATTCACATTGATTTATAAAACTAAATTTCAAGAACGCAATATGAAAAGTAACTCTTAACAAAAGATCATTAACGTTAAATTTCCTAAGACATTTCAAAAAATAGCAATTGGTATTATTAGTTTTGAAAGTTGGATAGCTAGTTTACGAATATGATTGTTATTACCTCTAAGATCTCTTACATAATTTAATAGTAATAATATTCTTGAGCTTGTAAAGCCTAATGAAAATGACCATTTGTTATAATTAGTAACCCTAACTAACTATAAATTAATTGCCCAACAAATAATAAAAAAGTGAAAGTAGATGAGTATTCTTTCATGCAGCATGGTGAGGGTTAAACGTTATCCCATCCTAATAGGTACCTACAGTCGCCATCAGATATATCCAAGCGGCCAAGGTGATCACAATGAACAGCGCCTTTATTGTCATGGCGATAAGGTGCATGTTTGCTTGTTCAGGTATTTTTGAGTACCGTGGCCGCTCCGATTATTTGATGGCGACTGTAAACTCTAAAATAAACTTCAAAATAGTCTTCTGTCACTCTAATGAAGGTTTTTTGACCACCGTGATGTGATTTATCTATGACTTAACTGACTAGTGACGGTCAAAAAGGCTGCTATTGATATTATTTAGCCACACCATGTAGTTTGAAGATTATTCTAGTTACACAAATAGGCACTGTTAAATTTCAAACAAAATGAGACACCATTTTTGAAAAGGTACCATTAAGCGAAGCGCTTACTATATTGTACAGATTATATATTGTATTCGATCAATAAAAGCGTATGCGCCAGCCGCTAAATGGTACCTTTTTATATAGACTATCACTAATGACCAACGATTTGTTTGGAATTTATTAGAATCCAAGATAAACTACACCCTGGGCGCCTACCAAAATTCGAAATTTGTTATCGCGATCTTTGTAATTCGAAAGATCGATAGAGACGGAGATGAGCAATCTTCGATTTTTTATGACAGCATCCAGGGGCAAATGCCGTTGTGTAGTCGCTAGAACATCAATTCTTTAACTTGAAAATGTAATGAAAGCATTTAATAAATCATTTTAAAAAAGTTAGAGGGTCAAAAATCTATTTTTGCAACCTTGTTAACAAATCTTGCGTTAAAAAATAGATAAAATAAAACCATTTTAAAGACGAAGATTAATTTGTTTGATTTTATTAATCCTTTTATTCAGAGCGATGACGCGTAGTTTTAGTGTCCGCGAGGCAACCGGATGGCTCAGGGTATTGAAACTCTACGCGTTGTGGAACCAACTGACCCACGTTGGACTTGGTTTTTCTTTCCCCCCCTTAGTAGACTATAGCCTGAGTAATAAGGTTGACTTCACGTAATAGTTACCAGAACCAGAGCTACCAAAAGCGATAGAATGTATCATTCTTCGTCACTACTGCAAGTACTGCATGAAGTTATCATTTTTAAGCTGTAACGCTGATTCTCATGTGTAGTAAGGTGAGGCTTATTGCATATGCAATAAGGTTCATGTCATGTTGGCAGTCAACCGCGGTATACAAATGTATATTTTGCGTCTTAGCGTAACTGCAGCGGTGGCACTGTGGTATGGCATGAGACTTACGATCGAATGAGCGAGGGTTCAAACCCCGTGGAACGAATTTATTTTTTCAAAATTTTAGAAACATATTTCGATTATATTTAATGAATTACATTTGGCAAGTCATTCCAGCTCTTACGTCTAGCATGACAAACCAATTGGGCATCAATTTCTAAGCGCCATGCTAACATAGTAAAGTTTCACTTGCATCGTGGTTTCATAAAACCACAAAATGTTTTTTCTTCAGTCGATATTAATTTTAAACTGGAGCAGAGTTACTGGAGACTCTTCGGCCGCAAAGCGAGGCCGTGAGAGAGCGCAATAGAGGGAGCTGCGTCTCGTTTTGACTAAGACAAGAATGCCAACATAACAATTAACAACATTTTGTAACGAGTGCCACCGTTTTTCTAGTCGCCTATGAACGACTGTTTTGCTCGGTAATAAGGTTGAACCGTGGTTAGGGAATAGAGCAAAAGTAATATCCGGTTTTCAGGTTCTCTAAGGGCTCCTCTACATGATGGGCCATCATAGGGACGCAGCTATGCGTTAGAGGGAGCTAACGATATCGCGATCTCGTTCCGTCGTATAGCTGCGTCCCTATGATGGCCCATCATGTAGAGCCAGCCTAAGAGGTCCGTGCATAGACGTGGTATGTCTATGCACGGACCCCATAGACATGACACGGAAATAATACCAAGATTGAACGGGATGGTCTTATTACACTTTCCATAGATATGACAGAGAAAGCGCTATTATCATTGGACCTTATCATAGACTTGTTGGCGGCCGATCGTAAAATTAGGCATATCGTGAAATTCCTAGGCATATCATGAAACGTGAAAATCTTTGTCTCTGTCCCTAAGTCGACGAAGCCCCGCTATGGGCTCCTATTCCTGGGCAGTTTGCCCTTCGGGCATCTGAAGCAACCACAAGAACTCCATGATTCAAATCTCCTCGGTACCGCGAATAACAGATATCTGAAAACTGCAGATGTTCGATATTGTTCGATATATGTGATCGATAGCTACAAAAAATAATCATCGATTCAATTTTTGTAATAGAAAACAAACTTAACCCATAGACAACCATTAACTAAAGTTAATTTTTAACAGCATTGACAGCCTTCCTAGCCAAGGCAGTGATTTTTACATCCAAATAAATAAAGGGAAATAATAAAAAGAATATTGTAATGAATTACGTAAATTATTATTCCCTTTTAGTTTTAAACTATAGTTTTGTTTGCAATTCAAGTCAAAATAACAACACAAACTCCAAACTGTTCCGGTCAAGCAGCAATACATGAGCAGTACAGAAATACCAATATTTTTATCCAATTTACATTGATAATAAAATGATTTTTTAACAATTTTAAAAATATATTACTACCATTCATATAGCTAAAAACTTGTATTTTTCCTATATTTATTTTATTTATCTAATGTTAGTAACTGAAGTTAGCTGCAATCATATTGGCGCCAGCGGAACTTGTCACAAGCTAAATGCGCTGATGTTGGCTATACTGTGGTAACTACGTGGTCGCAAGAGTACGAAAATGTAAACATGCACAAACAATTTTTGATATTTTTCCTTTATTGGTGTTATAATTACCAATTTACCCTCTAACCAACTATATTTACGAAAAACAATTAAGTGATACATTTAAATATAGCTTTTTAAGCGAAGTTTCAACACCAATTTATTTTCTGTAACCGATGTGAATATAGGTGGAAGCGTCGTCAAGCGCTGTAGAAATTTCAAGTCCGTTTAATGGCGGACGCCAATAATTTGGAAGTTTCGTGATTCTATTGTTCTGTTTTCAAGTATTTCAATCGTATATTGATTTGGGAATGAGTTTTGTTATTAGTGATTGCGCTCAAAGTGTTTCAAACGTGATAGTGCTATGAAATGTTCTGTTTTAACGTGACAAAAGCGCCTGCTAGCTATGTAACCTTTTCCCTAACCTCGTTTACGCCAATGGAGTAGATATGTGATCGATGTGTGTGCGTCGGTGAACGATTTTTCGTCCGTTTCGCGTTATTTTGTGCGAAGTTATTCGGGTTATTAGTGATGGAAGTGTCCGCGTCGCGGTTTTGCAATCCGACGCCCGATTTCGACGTAACGTAAGCGAGCCGGTCGATCGCTAGAGGAGTGTAAGCAGGCGGCCGTCCGCCACCAGCCGACATGGCTGCAACGCAGGCGGAGTCTCAGCGTAGTGATACGAACGTAGATCAGAGCCCATCGGAGCAGCTCAGTGAATCTCGGAACGCTCTATTACAAAACGGCACTGACAAGTCCGTCGGGCGCGTTCCGCCCGATGGCGTCGTGAACACAAAGAGTAAATCGCCGATGTCAGGCGAGCCGGGGCCGCCACGAGACGGCGGCGAGGCGCCCGGCCACGACCGGATCGTAGACCGGCCGCCGGGCGATCTATACGGACAATATAGATATCCGGACGGCACGGATTCGTACTACGCGCAGCGGCCGGGATTCGGCGGGAAACCGCGCGGTCCGCCGGCGCAGCAGCGGTTTTTCCCGGGACAGCCGACGTCGCAGGCGCCGGGGCCCACGCCGACGCTCAATTCACTGCTGCAGTCGAGTGGTGCGCCGCCGCACCGCTACCCTAATAGTTACGAGCAGCCGCCGGCGGGCTACGGGCCTGGGCCCGGGCCCGGTTGGCCTCCGCCGCGGCCCATGCCTCCGTACAACCCTCAAGCTAATCCCTATAGGAATTCAACGGTAAGTCAATTATAAATTTAAGAATGTATAACCATGTTGCTGCTTTACCTATACCAAAACAAACATTCAAACGCCTCTCCATACTTTCATAAACTAAAAACATGATAAGCCTGACATTCTAGTAATAGTTACTAACATTTTTCAACTTTTAGGGGCATATGTTGGATATTTTTATGATCTTTATTGCTGTCAGTGTGGATATAACATCTATCACTCACATAACAAGATTGTGTTGTATTTCCATCATTTCACTTAATAGAACTTCAACTATACTTATGATTTCAAGCTAATATGGTCATTAACGTTATAACTATTAAAAACGGGGTATTTATTACCATGTATATTTGTGTTTTGAGCACTCTACATAAACCATCAACCAGTTAATAGTTAGTTAAAAATTTATAAGTATGCCTACATATATTTAATCTTATTAAAAATGAGCAATAATTGGTAAAACAAAGCAACATTTTCATAGGCTACATCATAATTGCTACATTATTTTACAAAGGTAACAAGTTGTTAACCGACTGTGATCTCGAGTAACAGTAGAATTTCAATGATCATATGACTTATACAGATTATAGTTCAAATATAATTATTTATAATTCTTGCCGGTCTAGTCTACTCTAATTTTTCTTAGGCAAGCCAGAGCTAAATTCGGCTTAAAATGTCGTCAAGCAATTAGGCAAGCCGTCTAATTACCAAAAGTTTGCCAGTATATCTTATATGTAGACCTTGTTCCCACTTGGATGTCAGGCCCGGATTTTAATTGGATGTTCTAGTGGCAGAACATAAAAACTAGTGTCTAAGCCAATTCATGGGATTAGGTTGCCCAGCTGACCCCAAGCCGGAACAAACGCTAGGAGGAAGAAGTTCCAGTGGCAGAACATTTTATATAAAGCTATTCCCACTTGCATGACACAATTTTGTTTGAGGCGCCAACACCTGATTAAAATCTGGGTCTGACATCTAACAAGTGGGAACAGGGTCTTACCAGAAAGGTAACACACCATAACATAACATAAATATTTTTTATTGCACACCTCAAACTAAAGAAACAAAGTATACACAAGTTACAAACAGAAAAGTAGTGGTAAAACAATATCTTGCTTGGTATCTTGCCTTAATCAGCTGGTCTCTGGCCCTGCTGATTATGCAAGCAATGGCTACCACTAGGCAAATCTTGTAATGCTTTTGTTATTACTATAAATTTATAAGAGCCAATATTGTGTTAGAGCAATATCCATGTAGAGGTAGTACGGAAAGAGAAGTAGCATGGTTAATATAAGAACTCTTTCATTGTACCGGATTTCTCATGAATAATGGGGCCAAGCGTGGCGCGTATGGCAAACCGATACTTATGGAGGTCCAAAGGGGAGGCCTATGTTCAGCAGTGGACGTCTTATGGCTGAGATGATGATGATGAATGGCGTTATTTTATATTTGTTATTGTTTTGACTTGTTGAGTTAAAGTTCTCCATATATGTACATATTGATAGCTTTCAGCTACTCTAGATTATATCCCTAGTTGTCGTTATCAATGATATTATTTATACAATATATAACATTTCTTAATATCATTGTAGCATGAGTATTACTTAATAGTACAATAATGTATTTCATTTCATTCATAAGGGGGACATTTTTTATACAAACGTGACATAATTAAGAGCTTTCAGTCGAGTACCGTGTTATAGGCCACGAAGCTTGCTGAGTGGCCTAAGTAAGGTACGAGATTGAAAAGCTTGATTATGTCACTATTGTATACAATACTTTTTTTTACAAGCGAGTGCTCAATATAGGCAAGCCGATCGGAGTTCTTGAGTTTGGCGAAAGACCTGCTTGCCTCTATACAATTTAGTAACTTCAATCTCCTTGCGGATTTTGCCCCCGCCAACTATAACTTAACTCTACTTAATAATATAACCTTTAAAAATGTGGAAATAAAGACTTATTTTATTTAATATTTTTATTATATAATTTCTCATAATATTGTATCAAACCCAGAACTCTAGGATTTGTTTTCTTGAAGTGGTTTGCATTCTTTGATCTCATCCTTTTTACAGCTGCCAGATGTACAGATCTAGAAATAAGCACAGAATAAGTAATAGACTGAAATAATCATAGTACCTATGGCAAACTACCTAGAGGGGTTTTTATTTATTTATTTGCAAGAAGGCTGGGATACCTTAAATAATAATTTAATTCATTTTAGATAGTTACAGGTCAATTTATAGGAGGTGGTAAATTTTTTATAGAATCTCCATCTCTGCTTTCATTAATCACTGTATCTATTTTAGATGTTTGCAAATTGTGCTTTTATATGCTTTTGTTACAGTCGGCCAAAAATGTGGTGTATCACCCTACGGTTCAGGTTCGTTTGTATGTCATGAGGCAACAAGGTGGTGCAAGTTTTAAATTTCATTAAAAAAGTCAACCTTAGCAATCGTTAAATCTCGCAGAAACTTTTGTCAAAACTGGTAGACCACTTTCTTGATCGACTGTACTTTAAAAATTACATTATTTGCAGGAGTGTTTATTGCATGACAAGAAGTACTGCACATTATGGGCTGGTTGGACTGAACCGTTTTTTATATCTTCTTCTTCTTTGTCGTATCCTCATGGCTGAGGGACGTGACGATTGTGGACACTTTTCACCAACACTCTCCAGGCCACTCGATCCAGGGCCCGATGCATGCTTGCCTGTAGTGTGGCTTTAGTGATGGATGTTATCCTATCTGCCCAAAGAGTAGCCATAGAGCCTTTCCTTCTCGCCCTTGACAAGCGTCCAGTCATTATATGCTTCAAAACTGGTAGACCACTTTCTTGATCGACTGTACTTTAAAAATTACATTATTTGCAGGAGTGTTTATTGCATGACAAGAAGTACTGCACATTATGGGCTGGTTGGACTGAACCGTTTTTTATATCTTCTTCTTCTTTGTCGTATCCTCATGGCTGAGGGACGTGACGATTGTGGACACTTTTCACCAACACTCTCCAGGCCACTCGATCCAGGGCCCGATGCATGCTTGCCTGTAGTGTGGCTTTAGTGATGGATGTTATCCTATCTGCCCAACGAGTAGCCATAGAGCCTTTCCTTCTCGCCCTTGACAAGTGTCCAGTCATTATATGCTTCTCCAGACTCTCTGGCCCGGATCTGCTCAGATGGCCGAAGAAACTTAGTACACGTTGGGTACAGATAGTAGAGAGCCTCGTGGTGATCTTGAGCTCGTCGAGGATAGACACAGTTTTTTATATAAGTACATCATCAAAATTTTCTTGTATGAAAAATTTTACAGTTTCCTATGGCATGATAGCCGCACAGCCAGTGAAAAACCCAACCTATTTCCCATTCGAGGGAAATTTGATATCCATACAAATGTAAATTGTAAACGCAAAACTGTCTATGTCTATACATATCAAAGACGCTACATTATATTGAGAAGTCATCTTGGGAGAGCTGAACTGCTGCGGCAGACTGAATCATATGCAGGAGGAATGACGGACATGGCTAGTACGTACTAATTTTCAGATTTACTAGAACTATCTGTTAAAGGGTACCTTCTGTATATATAATATAATATTTCTGTCCATGCAACTAAGATATTCTTTTCTTTCAATAAATTTTTGTTAACGAGGTTTTTAGTACAGTCGCCATCAGATATATCGGAGCGACCAGGGTACTTAAAATTATCTGAACATGCACTCTATCGCCTTGACAATAGAGGTGTTGTTCAGATATTTGTGACCACCTTGGCCGCCCCGATATATCTGATGGCGACTGTACCATACCCCTTAAAATTATACCAAATTTTTGAAAGTAACATTTACGTGACGACGTATTGAAAATTAATACCTATAACAGGAGTTAATTTGACTTCAAGGGGTCCCTTTCCTTTATTTGAAACAGGAAAAAGGCAGCAGGCATACCTGATTTTTTTGTCAAAAAAGGTAAAGAGGTAAAATGGAGATGAACATTAAACAGAAAGAATAGAACAAAACAATTATTCTGTTATGACATAATCAGCTGAACATAAAACCTACCTAATGATTTTGTGAATATGATGACCGCACAGTCAATTTACCACTTTTTTATTTTTATTTTTTCATACATTGTACAGTCGCCATTAGATATATCGGAGCGGCCAAGGTAGTCACAAATATCTGAACAACGCCTCTATTGTCAAGGCGGTAAAGTGCATGTTCAGGTATTTTTAAGTACCTTGGCCGCTCCGATATATTTGATGGCGACTGTACAGTAGGGCGGATCATTTTTCTAAACTAAGAAATCCTTTAACGATGGGTGTGTATTTGGTGCTCTATAGGGTGTAAATGACTTAAAAAATATAAAAACAAATATCAAATAATGGGAAGTGCCTCCACAACGCTATCGAAAAACTAACGATTTTTGCACCTGAAGCTACGATTTAAAAAATTAAAATTAAACGCTCAAAATAACAGTTTAATTATTTATTTTAAAATAAGATTCAATGTTCAAATATAGCATATAATAACTCAGTAAACTTTTATTTTCTTTTTGCTATGTACCCTCATCGATATTAATAATAACTCTACAGGTATTATGAATAAAAATAGGCTAATTTTATGAAAAAGTAACAAAAAGTAATTAATAACAATATACAATAATATACATGACCAATTTAGTACTAAATAGTTAGGTTCCAAAACACCTTTTTTTATTTATCTTTATGTATTTTTCATTACTTTCAATCGCTTTGTGGAGGCACTTACCAATTCTTGATATTTTTTTCATTATTTTTCCAAGTATGGCCTCCACAAGAGGCATCATCAAAATCGCACCCATCGTTTTCGAAAACCGTGAAAAATTTTTTTTTTCATACATTGAGCGATCCGCCTATTGTACAGTCGACGTCAAAGATATGTTTACACTTTTGCGCCTTATTTCAAAGGAGTAAGAGACCAAAATGAACACAACCAGAAACTTTGAACGATTATATTATAAAAGTAGCCGGGTAGCCAAGGGTTAGGGCATCTGTCGCGATTGCAGAAGACGTTGGTTCGATCCCAGCCCCAGTGCCCAGGCACCGGAGGCCTAGGTCACTTTTTCCTTTGTAACATCATAATATGATATAGACATAAAAGTGATAGAACTAAAGGCCAATGCACACCGAGAGCGCGGGGCGGCACCGCCCCGATCTTCGGTGTACAATGGCCTTAAAGGACACAGCAGACTGGAAATAGAACTTCCCTACACATTTCCTGCTGATTAAGGCAAAAGGGGACTGTATCTTTTTCCCTTTTGGGAAAAAGATACAGTCAGCAGCAAAAGTAACTACATGTCTTACGAGAATTCTTATTTTACTACACAGAGGGACGTGCACATCTCACTCACACGCAGCCGGTGTGGTTCGGCCTTTAGCTGAAATTTTGTACGCATATTTTATATCGCGTTATAATGCAATATCATGATGACATGGAACTGGTCTGATGATGGAGTGTAGTGGAGACAGGAGGTGATCATAAGAACTCTGTGATACAATCAATAGAAGCTCATTATGTTTGGGTTTGTTAGATTCGTCTCGTCGAGCAGTAGATAACTTTTGCAGGAAAAGTACAGTGGGCGTTAAAAGCTTGTAATATCACTACATAGTATAAAACAAAGTCGCTTCCTGCTGTCTGTTTGTATGCTTAGATCTTTAGAACTACGCAACGGATTTTGATGCGGTTTTTAATAGATAGAGTGATTCAAGAGGAAGGTTTATATGTACAGCCTTGGCCAGAAGTGTTGAGCATAGGTGTTTTTTGTTTACAATTTTGATGTTAAGCATTATTTCCCTATCCTAACAATGTACGGTAACGGTAAATGTTATATTTTATTTATAAATATAGAAAACTTCACTTAATAACACTTTCAAGGTACTTAAAAAATATGAAAATAGAAGGTACCAAAAATGTAAATTTAAGTCGGTGCGACATATTGCAAATATTCTATGCAGTTACTACTAACTTCAACAAAACATGCCTATTAGTTTAAATTAATTGACAAAATAACTTGAACAAAGATGGAAACGATGGACTAAACTTTCCAGTTTTGTATGAAAATCGCATTGGTGCTCAACACTTCTGGCCAAGGCTGTATAATTGGACCCGTGCGAAAGTCGGGACGGGTCGCTAGTAAAATTATTATAAAATGAAAGTTTTGGCACTAACTTATTTCGTTTCACCTGTCCCGTTGCCTGCCTATATTAATCAATTCTTGCAAGTTAAATGTTACCCACTTCCCGGTGTCCAATTGAGCTGAAATTTTGCTCATGGGTACCTATGTGGCGTGACAATGCAATATTATGATGACGTACTAACTGGTCTGATAATGAAGAGCGAAGGTGGTGGTGGTCATAAGAACTCTGTGATAAAATCATTAAAAGCTCATTATGTTTGGGCTTGCATCTTGTTGAGCAGTAGATACTTTTGCATGAAAAATACTGTTTGTGTTCAAAACTTGTATAAATAAACCAGGTCTCGGTTATATGTTATATGTATGTCGATGGATGAATTCTTCCATACAAGATTATACGATTCGGTGTTGGAAGTGTAGTTATTCTTATTCATGTGGATGGCGTAACTTTGTAAAGGAAATCAACATGAAACTTTTCAAATTAACTTTGTTGAAGAGAACATGTACGCGTAGCCATGTGGGTAACTTGTCACGATAACAACTCCTACTCTTTTGAACTGTTCTAGGAAAATTGTAGGGTAGAAAATACATAGATCAGGAGTTCCCAACCTTTTTTACCCTATTATTATTATTATTGTTTTGTTGTGGGCCTTGAGTGTCGCGTCGACCAGCAATGATATATTGTGACAGCCCTTTAAAGTTCTTTACTAATGCCCGTTGCCTCCAGAAAGTTCCAGATTCTTTGGGCCGTAATGTTCTGTACCTCATAGGGTTGCACTACGTGTCGCCCTAGGTAGGTACTTCTTTTTGACATTAGTGGTCCGCAAGAGCAGAGTATGTGCATTGCAGTTTCCTCTGACTCCTGACAGAACCTGCATGTGTCTGCTTTTTTACCCTATGTGCCCCCCAAATACTAGGGGCTGGAACGGGGTGTCAACCGGGCACCGTCCGCGCCGCGGTACAGGCCGTATAGGTACACAGTTTAAATCTGTAGGCGCTCGCTGTGCCTCCCCTTGGATCACTCCGCCCCCCAAGTGGGGCGCGCCCGCGCCCCACTGGTTGGGAAACCCTGACGTAGATTCTATTCAAGTAAATGATGAAGGTATCCCGGCAAAGTAAGCGTAAAAATGATGATCCTTATAAACGTAGAGCGCCATGACCGTGATATTGGTTGTCAAAAGCAGGTATTTCACTTTCAAAAAGCACAGTTGTATTGTCATATCTGCCAGTGACGGCGTGTCGAGAGGAAGCAAACAAGAAAAACACCGTGGAGGAATAATAACGCGGTCCGTCGTTGTGAGTTGGGTTGGTGAGATATAAAAACGAAAGCGCACGGCGATAGTGAAAGTTTGATGTGTAGGCAAATATTACTCGCTTCCAGGCGGAGATTTGTGCGTTCGCCTCCCGGTTCCGAAATGCAGCACCGGTGGGACGTGTGTTTGACGGAGTCAGGCTGAATGGAGGAGGCCTTGACATCTGACACGTGTACACATCCAGCTCGGGTAGGGAGATGGAAAGCATATTTTTTGTTTGGTTTCTTGTTGTAACCTGCCAGCATCGTTGCCTGGTTCATTTGAATACTTACCCAGCGTAGAGTGCGACATGTACTGACTACGACTTATTTGTTTTGAAATAGGTCGGTTTTGTTATTTCAAGTAGGTACAAAGAAATTTCACACCCAGGCAGTCAACTCGTAAACAAAGTAGTACGGAAATTCGCAAAAGCTATTTCAAGTTGTAATCCTACGAGTCTGAATCGAACAGCTATAACAGACGGCCATAAAACAATGCATCGAGCACGTGTTTACACTTTCGAGTTCACATTCAAGGTCGTACGCATTTGTAAAGGATGTGCCCGTGTAGGTTGGCCGGTGAACAAATACCGGTTACGTAACGTGTCCCACTTCCCACGGTAATGGATTATTTTCTGACACTTGCGACGAGCTATCGGAATCATTTGGAGTTTGGGGAAAACCAATTTTCAGCAGAAGACTGCAACAATTGAGCTGAAATAAATAAATGCTTGTACACTTGCCTACGGCATGGCGCTTCGTCAGTTTACGAGTAGGTACCTATATGTGGACGAGTTTAGTGAAAGGGCCTTTGTTGTTTGACAAGGACACTTCATTCTTTCACTTTCACATTATTTCAGCGTATTGAGGGGTTTTAGTAGCATTCGGGTCTCAGGGCATACAGGTCCCAACCTTTTTCCTGGCTGCATACCTATTTTATTTTATGCTCAGGGGCATACATATGTATGTATTGACTAGGCTTTGTATTACGAACCATAACGTCTGTAGGTGGTACCAAACTAGCTTATTTAATAGATGTGTAGCTAATAGCTACACATCTATTAAATTTTCAAGTCAGCAATTATTGCATAATATGTTTCTTAATTGCCAAAGCGGTGCAACTCCGAGAACACATCATTCAGGCATTGCAACAGTACATATGTTATAAATGTTTCAGATTAAGATGCATGTATGACGTCACAGGTAGAAGAAAATGACGAAAGTAAGCTACAGAATCTGGGAATGTCCAAAGATAAGCTACAAATAACTAACTAAACATTTGTATGTACAGAACATACAAAACAATATCACCTCGCAGTTAAAGGTACTCAGTAGGTACTCAAGGTACAGAGAGGACCTGTTATCTCCCTCTCCATCGCACCTGCTTATTCGAGCGAAAGCGACGCAAATAACGAAACTTTGATTTTCCAGGTTCGCGGTAGGCCCTCTGTTGTGTTACTTGTGTTGTATTAGTAGTCTACCAATTTATTTTCTAAGAAACCTCAAATAATGCTCCATTTTCCTGTGCTGTGGAGTAACGAATTAAAGCGATATGGAGTTCTAAATTGTATTCCATTAGGCAAGATTGCGGTCAAAACGCTTTGCTTGTCTATTTGGGATGGGATAAATAATTGGTACTGTGTTGGTACTTGGCAGTAGGTATCTAGTCTGATTGAATATTTTAATTGTTGTTAGGTTGAGACACAGAATTTATGACTTTTGTTAATCTTTTTATACTACGAGTATTTAGCAACCTATTTAGAACTGTATAGGAGTGCAATGGGTTACATATTATAAAACTGTTCTAGAACAGTTCTACAACAATTTTACCATTTCGTAAAAAAAAGCTATGCAGTATTTGCTGTAATAGCTTGCTATCCGATCTTCGCAGAGTTAATCTTACATAATAGATTTCTCATAGAAAGTGTTATGCTCAGCTCAGTACATAAACATATCGGCTTTGATGCGATCTTGTAGCAGGACTAATAAGCCAGTTGTTTCATGTGAATTATGAGGTAAAATCCAGAAGGTTGTTGTTATTGTATTTTTAGCAAATTGTGAATGCGTGTCCAAACTACTCTTTCGGAATTCCAGCGTCTCGGACGTGAAGGCGAGCATTGTCATTGAAATCGCTATGACGTTACGCTGATTATTTATGAATGGACAAGCATTGTGGAATTAGTCATTTATCTCGGCATGTCGTTTACTCACAATCGTGTTAGATAGTTGTCGATACGATAAGGAGACACGTGTTTGCGAGGTCGACGACCTTACATACTCGTGTTCGCCGACAGCTCGGTAATAATAATAAAATGTTTCCGTGCGACTGGTTCAAGGGCGAGCCGCTGATATCGGCGCCCGCTATATTTAGATTTAGCTGTGTATTGTGGATGTGTATTGCTACACTTGTCTTATGTTTTAACAGGCTCATTTCTCTACCTGCTCTCCCTAACGCCTGTTTTACCGAGCGTTTTAATACTTTCAATCCAAACCACAATGAATACAATGATAAGTGGCTGCTTGTGTCATACGTTTGACAGGTGTAAATAAAGCATTTGCACCTGTTTGCCGACGTACCGTGTCAGCACCAACAGTAGGTACTCTACCTATATCATGCGTCGTTCATATTAGTTGTCTCGGTTTATCCAGTCAGAATTACCCCGTCGGAGATGTGATCGATTTTCTATTCTCTCGTATTTAGGGCGATAGGACGTGGTGCGTAGTGCAGCCGGAGTAAATTTCGCTCTCGCTTTCGTATCGCAATAGAGGCAGTGTGTACATGAAAACGAGATGAATGGGCCGACGGAGTCCGTTCGTTCCGAGTCCGTGATGTGGATTTCGTAAAATCAATGCTAACCGTCTCGGGCCCGCGTGCGGCCGATAATCGTGTCATTGTGTTGTGCTTGGATAATGGGGACAGCCCGGATCGTCTACCGCAACCACGAGGGGTCACTGACCGTTTAACTGCTTTAATGTGTTAAAATTTCACTTGCTTCATACCGAGACGGATTGATTTTCCATAGTATGATAAAAGGGTTTATTTTGGCGTAATACCTGGGTAAATGGGCGACTCATAAAAATATAACTGGTCGTATTATTTAAGTTTTAACAGAAAAAGTTTTGAAAGCAACGACGGCTCTTTCAATAATACCGCATCATCCGAGTTTTGTTTCTACTGCTGCAACTGTCATGATGTCACTGCTCTAATCTTAAAGTAGGTACGTACCTACTACCTATCCAACAAGAAGCACCTTGCATCATCGTGATCCGTATCGGCGGAGTGAGACGTCACCGGCACGTCACACGCCTGCATTCATTCATACAATATGTTGAATGTTGTAATGGGGTCGTTAAACCGACCTGACGTCACATAATTGCCGGCTCCCTTCGCCACTCGCCAGTTGAAATCAAAACGACGGATTAATAACAAAACAACGAGGGAGGCCTTTGTAGGTCAAGCACGTTATCAGTACCAACTATTGTTTCAATTAATGCGATAAGAAAACTCACTACGTCATGTCGATGACAAAACAGGAAATTAATTAACATGTTTTATGAACAAATCATTATTATATCTACTGTTTACTTACTTAACGCAATGAAATGCGCTATGATGCAATGATTTCCGTTCCAATGACAAGGTAACGTCGATTCCAATTGCTAGCTCGAAGCCTAAGAGGCGAGTTCAAAACACCATGTTATTAACTTAGGTACCTATCTCATCATCTTCACGAACTAGAATTCAAGTCAATAGTAAAATGGTAATCAGTAACCGCGCGAATATTGCGACTGCTTTCATCAGAAGACGTAATATGGAATAGTTTGACTTCAATTATCATGAGTATCATGACATTTCTAGTCCCGCAATCTACAATTTATGACTCGTTCTAGTTTCAGTATCAGGTTTTGTAGGACGTTATTAACTCAATCCTTATCTTTAGTGTCTTTCCTTGAGGTTTACGGGTGTTGATAATTTCATGCTGGCCGTGGCCAAAGAATAAACTGGTTTTAAGCTAACCGTTGAGATATTCGTAATGAAATGTTTGTAAGTTAAGGATACTTTACGTAATTTGTAATGACGTAATTGAAAACGATCTTATTAGCGGCGCTTTCGCCGAGAAAGCCAGACGTCGAATGAAGACGGATGGTGGCATACCGTATCCAGCGAGGGGTGAATATTTCTTTAATCCATGAGTTGTCGGTACATAACGGGGCGCGCGTCTATACATAGTGTACATCTACATTGAAAGGTCACGACCGCCACTCTTTATGTACTCCAGATAGTATGTACCTATAGGGAGTTCTTTATTGAACCGTCTTGGGTGAAAAGGGGTCGCTTTATTAGGT
Source organism: Pammene fasciana (assembly GCA_911728535.1). NCBI lineage: Eukaryota > Metazoa > Arthropoda > Insecta > Lepidoptera > Tortricidae > Pammene > Pammene fasciana. The sequence continues at coordinate 27,766,609 of OU452273.1, read as the reverse complement.
CAGTAACACTTGTAATCTGTTTGTTTACACTTGTGGCGTCTGTGAAGGACGAGTTTGACTACCTAGTAGGTATTTAGGTTTCAATATGAGGAAGTTATTTGTTAGTACGTATTATTATTATTCGTGTCGTAATTTTTTTGAGGAATGCTAACGGTTTTTAAAATTAATTCTTGATACAGTGTATCGCTTACAAGGTGTAACAAAAATACTGGTGATCCGTTTAAGGGCATAATTGGTGTCGTGTTACGTGTAAGAAAATATAGAAGAAAAAAATTTTGGACGCGAAAAAAATTATAACTCGTACTTTTTTTAAGCTACGCTGGATGGCTTTTACATAATTTTTATAGCTTGTTTAGAAATTATTCTTCAATTACAATGCACCCACTTGATTCATTCACGCATTTGTGCAGCAGTTTCATCGAGCACTCGATCATCATCTTTCATCAACGCAACGCCTTATAATAGTAATAATACCAATTGACTTTACCTTCACCCGCTCCCAAGGAAATCTCCCTGGCACCTGTACACATGACGTGACGCTCTCTAAAGCTTACTATACGATTAGATAGTAAACAAAGAATGTGTCGTGTAAAATCGGAGTGCAACTAGTGCAAGCCACCTGTTGCCCAACAGCCGCAGCACCTAGTTGCCGCGAGCTTGACATTCACGGGGCGCTCGTGACGGTGCAGACCGAAATAACTTGCCGTAACCGACCGCATAACACGACGTAATGCTCTTTCTATTTATAGAGTCTTATAATTAAATACACAGACATTTGTATTTACCAACCGCTAGTCCGTGACGCCATCGCGGATTGCGATTCGAACGCGCTGCAAAAGTCACTGGGCAAAAACTTTTTCTGAATAGGAACTAAAATTGTTATTTTTAATTAGTACCGTTATAATTATGTAGCAAAACTCGTGTATAGTTACAAAAAAGTTAACAAAAGCAAGTTGTCAGTCGTCCGTTACGTTATGCACGCGTTGACGGAAGTCGGAACAGATGATTCGATGAATACGGTTTACGTCCCATTGTTGTAAGTCAAACTCGTATAAAAAGTAAACCGGTCAGCAGACCTTTTATCGCTCCTCGCAGGACGGCTCCTGCATCGGCATGAAATTAAGTAATAATAGTAATAACAGTCAATCTCATTCATTTTCTCTTTTACTCGCAACAATATATGGGTTCGACTTTTTTGTAGATACGCAAAGGGATACCCCGACGGCGTTTTATGTAAAGGAAGGCAAGGTTACACTCACACATTTACATAGTGGTGTGTCGGCGTAAGGTGCGTTTGTAGTGGAGGGAATCCCCAACTTTTTACAAACACAATCAAAGTTATGTAATGTTTGCTCGTATCCGCCGGCGCACGGGCTGCTACCGTTGTTTGTACGAATGCCGATGTTACACATAACTTGCCTCTTGTATTAGTCATAGGTCATTAACATTACCGTTAAACGGTGTTTATATTTTTACATTCAGGGTAATAAATCGTTTTACCTTGTCCTCGGAATTTATTCATCCGTCATTTTATTATGTTCTGTGTATACAAGTGCAACTCTTGCCTAACTATCTACGTCAGTTATGCCAGTTGATATTTGTAAAAACATTTTTACATAGGATCTTTCATGTGCAACATGAATTTGTACGCCTTACAATGAAACAAGCAGCGGTTGTACATATGTAGCAATCTTACAATTCAAAACGTACATTCTACGCCTAAAATATGTATACAATTTTGAACCTTATTACAATACAGTAAGGTGCAAAAGTGTCCATATATTTATGGCGTTGACTGTACCTTGTAAACGTCACACGTTACGTAGTAAAGGGCGAAGGTGTAATTGCCGTAATTGTGTAATGTTTAGGCCGTCGGTTGGCAATGACATAATAGTGATGCAAAGTGGGTGAATGCGCCGCTTCTATCGGCCCGGAATCCGGTCACATTCCTAACGGCCTGCACTTGCACTCAGCATGCAATTATATCACAACTAGGGAATGCAACCCGGGTTTTTTTAGTATGAAAATACCCGGGTATTACCCGGAAACCCGGGTTTCTTCATACTAAAAAAACCCGGGTTGCAATCCCTAATCACAACACATAAGTCCACGGCCGACTTATAAGGAGTTATTCAAGTGAAATACAATATTTAAAAAAGAAAAAGACGTTTGGTAATATAGTAGGTACAGTCAGCCAAAAAAGTGGTAGACCACATTCTTGGCTGACTGTACCAAAGAGCCCATGCAATGTTCCTTCTTGGCTATGTCGATGAAACTTCAATATGATGTAGAATTGTAGATTATAAGTTGATTCACGGAAAAAATGGTGTTTGTACCACGAGCTGAGCTTGTTATACAGTTTGTTTCAAAATTTATTTTTTTGTAAGAATTTAAAAGGTTAGTAAGTAGTACCCTAACTGGTCAATACCTAAGTGGTCAATTATTTCTCTTACGGGAGATTAACAATGAGTATGATTTAACCGCTCACGAAATAAATATGAAGTGATGACCTAATTAATAATACTGGTATTTAACTAGAATCTGCCATCAAAATTGTATCACCAACTAAATTAGGTGGTGTAAAGGAATGTTTCCGGTTGTAGTATTAACGGTATCTTTGGACCTACTACGAGTCAAAAAGGATCTAATTTTTTATAATTATGAAAAAAATTACATAAATGCGATTTTCGATCAGCAGACCTTCCGTGTTCAAAAAAGTGTTTGATATTCAACATATTTATAAAATGAACCATCAGTACAGTCGCCATCAAATATATCGGAGCGGCCAGGGTACTTAAAAATATCTGAACATGCACTTTGTCCCTAGACAATAGAGGCGTTGTTCAGATATTTGTGACCACCCTGGCCGCTCCGATATATCTGATGGCGACTGTACCATCACCAGCCAAAAGTGACCTTCACGCCGCCGTGGCGCAACCACACCCCCAAAAATTTCCGGCGCGCCGCCGCCGCCGATTTTTAACCGACTTCATTATGGCGACGCACACGTCTAATAAGAACAGATCATATACACATATGTAATGATTCTTCCCTAAATAGGTGTCTATCAGGCCTATTCCGGGTCCTGATGAAATTACAATAAATATATTAGCTATAGTAACATCAATAGGGCAGGATAACTGAAAACAACATGAATAATATTGGAGCGGTACTCCATTATTAATTCAGGCTGCTGGGCGTATAGATCCTGCATACATTCTGTATCGATACTTGAAACAAACGTAAACATATGAATCCAACATACGTACATATAATACATAATACGTTACAACAGGTACTTACACGCGCGTGTCTACGCAAAGAACTAGAGGCTTGCATGCGATGTGTTGTACCTGATCTAAAAGTAAAACGTTTAAGTCCCCAATTTAGATTTGATATTGCCTATTGAGAAATACCGGGATAACATTCCTGAACAAACGAATCATCCAATCCTAGCTCTATCTGCGCAGCTTTCTTGTGTTGCAATGTCCTAATGGTCCAGTTACAACCTCGAAGCTCGAAAAAAAAAACAGAAACCATTCCGTTGCATATAAAACACTTCCGAACCACATTCACTCCTCATTTTACACTTTGGCATTGCTTGTTCAAAAGACTTACCTCTGTGCTCACTCAGTGAATGAACCTTTGAAGGTAAACGAAGTGTAGCAATGTAAAACAAAACTCAAAGGCAAATGAGCTTTAAATACCATTCGGCTTAGATAACAAAAAAGGAATTAGAGCATTGCTTTTACATGTTCCCGTTTAAAAACGACCCCTGATTGGAAGTGGCATGGCATGTTGTGGATTACCTAAAGGTCTTAAAGCATTTACAGTATGAAATAGATAGAAAAATAATATTAACCCAACTTGCTTTGATTTACCACAAAGTAGGTAGAGAAGAATAACTACTTCATTTAAATTATGTCGGATGTAACAAGAAATTTCTTCAGTATTACATAAATAATGAAATTAAAAACTGTACTGGGCACAAACCCAGGCATTAATTAGAAAAAATAATAAGGTCGTCGTTAATTCCTCATTTTAAAACCACATAAGCGATTACGGGACTTGTTCCTCTGGTTGGGCTTAAGTATTTGTGGTCCGGACAAGTGATCCTTTACCCCCCTGCCTTTCCGACAAATGCCTCCCTTTATTGGCCTGACATTTATGAGATGAGACAAGGTTTATATTTCCGGGTCGGTACCTACGTTCTGTTTGGTAGTGTACTTAGTACCTAGTTGCAATAGTGTTTGCGGTGCAACTATGAACAGTTTGTAGGCATATAAGGATGCGTGGCAGGCGTAGGTGCGCAGTCCGCGCACCGACGGCCAATTACTCTATAAATCGATACGGATGTCGCCCTATGCGTTGGTTCTTTGTTCCAGCAGACTGGAGATCCATGGCCCGTCTCAATGGCTCCAGCTCCGGAAAACTCGCAGAGGTATCGCGGGGCCGGATGATTACTTATTAACGTAGGTGGAGGCTGGCTGGCAGCACGGGCGGGCCGAGCCGAGCTCGTCGCGCGATCGATGCCGTGTCGGCCAATAGCGCGCCGCCGCCCCCCGGCTTCGCGCCCTGCGCAACCCTCGCCGCACCCCCCCGCGTACCGCACCTCCTCAACACCGCCCCCATAAATCATTGAATCCGCCATAAAACACCCCCGATGTTCGTAAAAATGAAACTAATTGCGGACACAATTCTCATATCTTCTAGTAAAATTACCTACATCCGAGAGCCGGGCCGGAATGTAGTTGGAAAAGTTGCGGGTTCCATCTAAAACATTTACTGCGAACAAAGCGAACACCGCTCCCCGTCACTCTTTTGCCTCGTAGCGGGGCTCGTACGAATAATTGAATTTCCATCATAGAACAAAATGAAAACTGAAGCGGGGCGACTTTGTTAGCACAACGAATTATTTTGGACGTCAATTTATTGGGCATGTTATCTCGATGGAATTTGGTATTACAGATGATAAAGTCATTATACAAGTCAAAGTGTAGGGAAATTATAATCGATCTATCTATATTTTTATATGAAATGCCTTTCTCTCTTTGTACACAGCAATGGGAATTCTGCCAATGACGATGTTTCACACATTAAGTAAAATAAAATATAGGTTGGCAACCTTGTTCGGTAGATGCATTACCAATTGATAGCTTCCCTACAAGCACGTGGGTGGCCGAGACCCCTGATAACCGTTTGTTCAACTAAAGGGAGGTTACTTGCAATTTGAGAGGAATTTTTCATTAGCTGCACACTTGTTCATTAGATCACCGCACACTAAGCTATCAATGTTAGTCACTGTGTGTGTCACTGAACGTGAAATGAGCAAAAAACAAAAAAAAAACAATTCTGAAGACGTTGTCGCCATCTTGAGCTCAATTTTTTTTAAATTATATGATTGAATATAACGTTGTTTTGACAACGTCGTATTCTGAGTTAGTAGCTGTCCCAGGTGACAGTCTATTTGTTTTGTCTGTTTACCTTCCCGCAGTCGCGTCCGACTCGTCCGATGGAACCTTGGTTTAATCTCTGTTTTTCTACACTTGTTCATTAGATCACCGCACACTAAGCTATCAATGTTAGTCACTGTGTGTGTCACTGAACGTGAAATGAGCAAAAAACAAAAAAAAAAAACAATTCTGAAGACGTTGTCGCCATCTTGAGCTCAATTTTTTTTAAATTATATGATTGAATATAACGTTGTTTTGACAACGTCGTATTCTGAGTTAGTAGCTGTCCCAGGTGACAGTCTATTTGTTTTGTCTGTTTACCTTCCCGCAGTCGCGTCCGACTCGTCCGATGGAACCTTGGTTTAATCTCTGTTTTTCTGTAGAGTAGGTAAACTAAAATAGGCCAAGAAAACAAGATAATAAAAAGCCTTTTGAGGAATTGATTCCCAGCAGGCTGGAAATCGTTTTAATACCTGCATGTGGGCCTAAAGGCATGTCATCCGAGTTTGCACAGTTCCAGGAGGTGTGCATAACTTGGCAGCAAAATAACTGCTTAATGTTTGCTCTTTTTTCAGTTGTTTGCTTGTAGCTCAAACACGATAGGTCTGTTGGAAAAAGTCACTCCATTGAATGTTAAGGAACGTTAAATTCGGCTGCATTTGTTGGGGGTAGAGAGACCAAATTGAAAGCCGGCTTTATGAGGAATTTTGAGAATATCTCGTGGCGGATTTTGTCCAAGGAGGTCTCATTGGGCTTAGTTGAATATAGGGCTGCCAGGAATTGCCGACATGCTGAAATGAGGTCCTCAGGATCAACATAGGAGTAAAATTTCCCAAAAATAATGCACACCTCCTGGGATTGGGCAAACTCGGATTACACGAATTTAGGACCAAATGAAGGTATTAAAACAATTTCCAGCCTGCTGGGAATTAATTCTTCGAAAAAGTTTAATTTTATTGGCCTAAAATGACAACGCGATTGTATAATTTCTACCAGTTCTATCAAGTTTTGTACTAAAATAACATTTGGTTTGGGGAATTAGGTAATAAATTAGACCTACCTCTATCTAGTTTTATATTAATATTACAGTTGTTTTTTTTTTACTTTTAAATAAATTTAATACTTTAACATACATACGTTAGCCAAGTTGACTTTTTTTTCATTTTCATATATATTTTTTAAGAAATATGTACACAATAAAACTACAGAAACAATAAACCTATTTATAAAACTAAAATAAACTTATAAATAAAACATGCTTTTAAAGTAATTGTAGGAACAGTCGTCGTCAGTGTAAGCTTACAGTCATCCTACTCAACATTGTACTCAACTGAAAAGGTGCTGAAGCTAAACTCTTCCAGACTCTTTGAATTGCTCAAAGTATTCAACTAGCTTAGGTATTATTATTTTAGTTGAAGGACGATGGGGAAAGGATGCGGTAACTTGTTATGAAAAGCTGATGCGATAAATGTGGAGTTGTTAAGTGACTAGTTGCAAACTGTGTCCAGTTTCATTTCAGATTTTCTTTCCACGTTTTTCTGACTTAAAAGCTAATCAATTATTTTGAGGTTGATTTTATCAAGTTTGAGTCGGAATAGAGAGTATCGGGGAAACGAACCGCCCGGAGAGTTTAAAGAACTTTCAATATTTAAATATGCACTAATTATTAAAAAATTACAGTCACTGGTTGCAACGGGGGCACCTTTTTATAGTACAACGTTTCATATGTGAATTTTGAAGCCGCTTTAAACTTGGGCGAGTTTCCTGAGATCCCCTTAGTTAAGAGGCCCTCTGTGTTTTTAATCATGTCGTGATCTAATGCAATATGTATTGTTGTTTATAGCCACCGCGAGGTTTCGGCGGGCCTCCGTACGGCGCGGGCGCCCCGGGCGGCCCCCAGCAGCCCCCGGCCGGCTACGGGCCTCCAGGGTCCTATCCTCAGCGGTATCCACCGCCTCCTGGCCCGCCAGGAGCACCCAATTCCAGACCGCCTTTCTCTTCACATCCGGTGAGTATCTACATGTAGCGGGATATAGCTCCGAAACCTACCTAAATAAGGTTCGTAAATTGGGAAGGAGAGTTAGTCCCGTCTCATAAACTATTTGTATTGTACAGTCGCCATCAAATATATCGGAGCAGCCAGGGTACTCAGAAATATCTGAACATGCACTTTATCGCTTTGACAATAGAGGTTCGCGTTGTTCAGATATTTGTGACCACCTTGGCCACTCCGATGTATCTGATGGCGACTGTACCTATACTTCAGCGACCTACTAACAAGGACAACATAATCCAGCGAGAAGGTCTATAAATATAAACTTTTTTCTAGAGAATTTTGTGTAGATTAGGTTGCTTGTGTTTCAGAAGAATGTTTTGTTTACGAGTTATTTACGAAACACTAAAAAAAGGGACCTTCGGGGCTTAAAGGGTTCTATCCTTTAGCTTCACCGTGACCTACCATTAGTTTTAGTATGTTGTTTAAGACACATATTTATACCTACAACTATATCAATTTTTCGTTTATTGGGTAGACTTATATTTAAGATATATACAGAGTGACCAAAAAGAACTACATTTCCATTGGCTGTAAGATTTTGGGAAGCGTCCAATCCTCCCTAGATGGTTTTGGAACCTCTCAGATCGATTTGATTTTTGGACTTTTGTATGGCCATTGAGCGGCGGCGGTGACCAAAACAAACTCGCATGGTAAATACCCCGTCTTAAATAGTTTTTGTCACGTAGGTTTGTCTATTAATGAATAACTTGCTTATGAAAACGCAGTTGCAATAAGGTGCATATTGTGCATTATAATTTCATATCACTTAATTTGAATTCACAGTCAGTACCAAACCGTTGCCGCATCTTTAGTGATATGTGATAATACTTTATCATTTGGACAATATCTTCATACCGAAAAACCTTACTTGTACTTACTTATATTATTTGGGTTAGAGTTTTGCGGAAACGTAAGTAAACACAGAAATCATTGTATGTAGGTAATTCTACTCATCGTCGCCGTCGTATGTGCTCTCATAGATAATAGCAGAGCTTGAAATGGTATCATCATCATCATCTCAGCCATAAGACGTCCACTGCTGAACATAGGCCTCCCCTTAAGGGGGGGGGGGTTGCCATACGCGCCACGCTTGGCAGCCGGGTTGGCGTGCGCAGTTTTTTTTGTTTGTTTATTGTTGTTTAGGCTTTCGGAAGATGCTGCTGCCCATCCCCCGGTATATTCCCTTAGCAGACTCCTACTGCAACCACGGGACGATATGGTGGAGGACAATTCTAAGGCCGGGCACCCCACGGCACTGAAATAGTATAATGTTTATTAACAAATAAATGATATTTATTACTTATATAACGTTCTTAAAAATAAATTAACTGTTTTTCCTGTCCGCAGAACTTTTGATATCAAAAATGAATTACCCTCCTAGCAGCTAGCAGCCATAAATAATCAGAGAGTAATAACATATTGCACGGGACCCCTGATTTTGAAATGAAGGTACAAAAATGTTACGGACCCCTAAAACTAAAATTATTCATCGTGGGGCACTCTATCCATAGTAAAAAATTGACAACATTTTTCATCAAGATCTCCGAAAGATCTACGCCCTTAATCCCAATTGTTTTACCTACATAAATAATGGAAATAAGTGCTCTATATAACAATATATAATTGATTGGCTTTTTCTATTACTCTTATACAATGAAGGACATTGAAACTGGATTACTTTGTATGAATTTCTTTCATTCAGTTTAGATACCTATCAACCGTGGCATTGAATATTCGCATCAATCGTATTGTGTCAAATGTGCCTTTGATTTGATCTTATCAACTTGACCGATTACAGTCCCAATAGCACTATGCAGATTGTAATTTGCGCCATGTATCACATTATGTGTATGCAAGCCGCAGATTAATTCTGATTGATAGCTCAGATGTGGGGATTAGGGTCAATAAACCCGAGAACATATGTGCGTGTTAGCATAATAACAGGTTACCCGTAACTTGGTGCCTAATCTGCATCATCTTTATTAATATGACTGTTTAGCATTCAGTCATGCTTCAGTTGAGTTTTTGGTTTTATGACGGCAATGTCATGTGTTTGTTCAAGATATTTAGTTTTCTTCCACAGTATCTAACAAGATCATTTCGTGTTAATATGCCTTTATAAGAAGATTAACGTGATTAGTTTCGCTGTAAACGTAGGTCTAATAAAGAAACGAATATTCGACTATCGTCGCCGTCGAGGCATTATTACACGATTCATATTTAAGTCCCGAAGCAGAGCCGAGTCGAACGTTTTCTCAGAATCGTTGAGCCGCCGGCGGCGGCGCGTCGGAGCCTCATCCACTCAAACGAACATAACGTTCTATCATACTTAAGCTTCTCTTAGCGCGGATCTAAATCCAATAGGCATAGGTCCTAAGTTAGCTCGGCAGCGCAAGATACGCTCGAATGACGTAAGCCGCTTCGTGTTCGCTGACGTAAGCTCGTTGTGCAACGGAGGTAAGGTTTGAAGCAGGGCTCTTGGAGCGAATTCGTGTAGAAATCGGAGTTAAGAAACCGTCTCAATAGGCGGAGGACAGCTCGGAGACAAGGGCTAGTGCAGGTTCTCTTTAGTGTTTAATAATACCTTCTGTTAATAAGATTGTTTTCGTTGGCATTGTGTCGTAATGGTGAAAGAATGTAATTACATACTTTTCATAACATTATGCGAGGCAACACATACCACACATTAAAACGAAGCCTTCCTACATATCACTATCCCTACTAATATTTTAAATGAGAAAGTAAAGGGTTACCTCGTCACGCTACAACCGCTGGACCGCTTAAGATGAAATTAGGTATAGAGATACTTAGGAAATATTGAATAGTTTTTATAACGGAAGTCGCTACATAAGGGGGGTAAAAGGAGAGAGAAATTGACCATGGAAGTGTGATCATTCATGCATTTCCTGTAAGTATACAAAAAAAATGTTTATATAAGAGCGGATGAGCTAATTTCATTTAATCATTATCTAATATCATAATTAATTAGTCCGATACTAATTGATTCCCAGGCCAGTATTATATTATAGCCATAATTGAATGAATACAATGTAAGCCTTTTCCACGAGAAGGCGAAGAATGTGTTCGTTCAGGTAAATTAATAAATATTATTCTCATTCAATCTAGATGCAAGAAAAATTGGAACGTGGATAAAGTCCGATAGCAAGCGTCTGCGATTTGTTATTTGATTCAGTTCATTTCTAATTCTCCTCTATCGGTAATTTGTTTGCCATTTTCAGTCTGCCAATTCCATTGGACGTGGAATGAATTGTGGCGTTCCATGCCTAAAGGGCCCTTATACTCGATATTTCTCAAATACAACATTGAATCTGTATAACGTACAGTGGCGGCGCGTTCATAGAATACGATTCCCGTCGGCTTGCCTAAGTTACAGGCGCCTGAGCAGTTTTCCTACAGTTTATGAAGAAATTTTAAGTCAAATTCAGCACCGGCTTCCCTAAGCTTTTCAATTTTTGATCCACCTCCACTGAACTTATGACGTATAAGTATAACGTCACAAATAGTATATTTATCCACAATAAAAAAAGAAAAAAACATGAAAATAAAGCATGAACTTTGATATTATGAAAAAATTGATAGTAAACAAATTATGTTATACAAAAACAAAGATGCGTTCCCAGTACCTAGTTACAGATGTATCTACCTGTAGTACCAGCATGCATTGATAAATTGGCCATGCCATTATGAACCCGATGGTACTATCGAACCAACTGAATCGTGACCCACCATAGAACCTTGTTACAATTAACGAACATACGCTCGATCATATGACGTTCATACGCAGTTAATTGTAACAAGGTTCCATGCTGGGTCAGGATTCAATTTTGTCGATAGTACATTGTAAGTACTTGGAACCGGCACAAATGGTGTGAATTATACTTAATAAAAATTCTGTTATTGACTATATAGCCCGTTCAATGAAGGAAATTATTATTGAATATTGAGCGGGAAGCCAAGGTAATTAGTGCTTGTATAGCGCGCTAATGATCACGTAACGTAAGGCAATATCTGCTCTGCTCTGATGCGATTTGCATGTATTTGTCTATTGACCGTGTCGTACATGGAAATTATCGATTGCATTTGCATAAAGTTCAATTATTTTGGAAATCCAGGAGTGGCTCAATCATTTGCAGTTACATTTCCAGACATACCCTCGTCTGAACGTAGTTTAAGGACATAGCCGGGTACAAATTAATACGGGGGCTATATTTTAAGGTTTGCGTTGTTGTGCGGTTGTCAAGCAACTATGAAAACTACCGGAATCGGAAAAGCACGAAATAGAGTTTATTTACTCTAACGTTCATAGTCTTCTGTTGATTAGAGTGGTTGTTATAAAACACAGAGGCTTATTTTATTACCGAGATGATTGTGGAATTTTGATGTTCTTGATCGACAAAATTGTAACAATGATAGAAAGAGACGAACGATGAATGGTCCTTAATTTGTATGCAGGCATAAAGCTTTTCTTAGACATAAACCTTCCCCATGACGTTAATCTACATCATTTTAATTTTAGTGTATTCCAATCCAAACACGGATGGTTTTCAATTTTGGAGCAATTGAGTCATTTCGAGAGTCAGTCAGAGGAAACAAAACATTGAGTCATTTTCGCGAAAATAAGGTATGTTCGCCCAATAAGAGCCGGTTCCTAATAAGAGCCACCATTTCAAAAATCCCGCTCCTGATACGAAATTGAAATCAAGTCTCGCGCCGATGCTCCTCATTAACCAATTATTGAAGTGCATTGGCATTACTTGGGTTTTACGCCGCCATTCTGTCAGTATGCCTGTCGATGCAGTTCACGTCACGACGCGTAGGTCGTTTTGTATAATTTGTTGGTGTTATTCGATTCATTCAAGGGGTTCTGATTCGTTTTCGCAAGAACTTAACACATGAAAAGGAAAAAGTAACATTTAGGCGTGGATTGTGAAGATAAGGTTATTGAAAGAACTATTTTTTTTTGTCAAATTAGATTGGTTTGCTCCGGGATGGCGAAGTGCCTAACAAGGACCACCTCCTTGTCGCCAAATAAGGACCAGGCCTTTTTAATATCATGTTTAAAGACTTAATAAGGACCAAGGGCTAATGACTGAAAATGTTCCTAATTATGTTGTTTTATGCTTAAAATAGTTTCACTTAGTAAATATCAATACAATACAAAACTGTGTTTTATTAAAATACATAAATCAAGTCAATTATTCTGCGTTTAAGTTTCTGTAGACTTTTTAAGGACCAACAGTACAATTCATGTGAATTTTTAGATTAATCCATCGGGAATGACAAAAACAATTGTTACAATTAACAAAAAATATTAAATAAAAAAATTAAATTATGTAGTTTCGGAATTATCTACGGAACAGGAATGACCCTTATTGAGAACACCCATTCCTAATAAGGTCCATTTACAAGTTTTTTTTAAACAGTGTTTGTCATTAATTTACTTCGGATTCGTGATTTTTACTTAATGTTTGTACTTCTAATATAGGCAATTTGTACATTTCAAATGTTTTTAAGTTAATATACTTCTTAAATCAGATTTATAAAGATTTACAAAAACCTGGTCCTTATTAGGCGAACTTACCTTAAATAAAAACTACTTCGCGCCATACAAATTTAGCTTTTTTAAGGACCAATTTTGGAGATGTCACTTTGACAGTTGGCTTCCCCATTGAAGGTACAGTCAATATCTAAAATATAGATGCGCTTTATTGGATAAAAATATCTTCCATTCATTAGAATTTTACGCCAACAAGAGTTGTTGACTCATGTTGATGGTTAATTTCATAACAATCAGGATAAGTAATTAGAAGAAGATAAGCTAACTGCTTTAACAAGATGGAAAACGAAAACATTACATTTTTATTATATTCAAATAGATGAGACAATAGGTATGGTTGTGATATGATGATGCAGTCGGAAGGTGTAGAAAGTAGCTCCAGATTTAGATAGCTGTCAACATATATAATTTTGACGTAAATGTATGGGAGATCTATCAACTAGGCTATTCTAATCGCGGTTCAGTATCAACATTTTTTGTCCAATTCATCGCATAAGTATTTTAGAATTCGACTGCACCTACGGTACAGTTACAGTTGGTAATAAAAACGAGTATCCGAAGCTCGTTAGAAATCTGAATAGCAACATGTTGCATATCTTTATTTTGCGCTCCCAAATGTTTGAATAGGTAGGTGCATCGGAGGAAGTCACTTTCTCCTTGTAAAGGAACTGGGGCGCGAGTATATTGTAGTAAGGAGTCTGCCGCGTGTCTCCGTACATAGGTTAGGTGGTATCTTGCGGGTATTGCGGGTTGTGAGATACGGCCCGCATCCGGGTGCAATGAATGCGACGGTTTCAAGGGCGCGCCTCAGGTGATGACGTACGGCACCCCACCGCCACCCACCGCGGCTCCCGCGGGTGTTCCGGCACCCACCTAATAATGCACGTCTGCGCCCTGTCTGCCGCGTCCGCACCCGCTGCAACCTTGAGTGCTCTTAGGGACGCCCGCAAAGAAACACTCGGAAAAAAGACAAAAGTCTGCGACCATCGACATGAATCTTCGTCACTAGTCTTGCACTTCGCGCAACGGCGGTGCCTTCGGTGTCGTCGCTGAATCCAAGTTTCATCACATGTGTACTTCAAAAACAATAACAAATGCTTAATAATAAGAACGATCTAAACAAGAACGTCGATATTGATTGTAGCAGCTGACGGCGGACAAAAACAATGCCGTTCGTCAGCGTCACTGCAATTAGACATTGCGTAGTGAATATCACGTTGATAGCTCTCTAATTATCATAATAATAGTGGAGGCGTACGATGGGGGTGGCGGCCCCGTCAGCTGAGCGAAAACGAAAGTAAACAGAACTCGGTCAAAGGGTTTGTATTCACCTACCCGCAATATTTATGTGGGTACGGGGGGTGTACCTACCCACACCCGATCCGGTCGCCTTCCTTTGATGGATTGGTTGGCGACTGGCGCGGATTATTCCACTGAAAGTACTGAAACTCGCTTCAACTCCGCAGCCAGGCAATAGCCGCGATTTCCTGTTTTGCTCTTCCAGACAAACTTTACCCCCGAAATTATAATTCTGCGAAAATGCTCGTTCATATTTTGTTTTGTTTGTGCGACCCTTCTTCAACAATTCGGTTCATAAATCTGTTGACAGGAATTGTTATTTTACAATTTCTTTCGTACTGAAAAGTTTATATTCAATAAACTTGTACCGTTTTCATTGACAAGACAAATAAAAATATATTATTTACGAGTATCTTGTTTTGGAATACCAATCTCTTCGTTTCCGTGTATTCGATACAAATTGACGAATGTACCGCGATGCTAATTGGAATGATACCCGCCGTTCTATAGTATTGAATAGGTTTCGGCTTTGCTGGGAAGTGGGCCGCTGCATATCCAATTACGCAGAAGTGGGAGACCCAAGGTGTATAGTCGCCATCAAATATACCGGAGCGGCCACGGTACTCGAAAATATCTGATCATGCACTTTATCGCCTTGACAATAGAGCCGTTGTTCAGTTATTTGTACTGTACTGTACGCACAGTCAAAGATATGTTTACACTTTTGAATTTTCTTTATTTGTAATAAGGTGCCAAAGCATATCTTTGACTTCGACTGTCCCGACGCCCTAAGCTGATTAAAACCCTTTGGGTGCCCTTTTGAACTTTATTTTAATTTCTTGATGGGACAAGGCGTTATAACAACTTAAAGACGCTTCCAAGTTTGGGGGAGGAATAGTTACCCCGTCATCTACGCAAATTGTACTCACGGTACATTGACCTCTGTCCTTCAGCTTAGGTTTGTTAGGGCAGAAATTCGAGACGTAATTTTAACTCAATTAATATTATAAACGAACAAAATGCGATTTGTTTGGCTTTTTAAGTTTGTTTTGAGTAACTCTAGGTTAAAGTATAATACTTTCGCTAGATTACATTCCGTGACTGTAACCTAGCTATCATAATGTAAATAAAGGAAGTGAACGACTCCTCCTGACCCGGAGTCGCAAATATCGGGACGGGCTTATCTAGCAACCTTGAAACGTGACCGCGGAGACCGCGGGCCGAGTGAAAGCCATCGGAGATTGACGAAGTGCCTGCTGCAGTGAACCGTGTCGGGCACGCTTCGCCCACCGCAGGGGTTCTGATAACATAGTAATTTTCAACCGACTTCAAGATTCCGAAGGAGGAGGTTCTCAATTCGTCGAGATCTTTGTTTTTTTTTCGCATTTTTTTTATGTATCTTCACCGATTATTCGATGACGGCTGGACCGACTTGGAAAATTATTTTTTGTTTGAAAGAGTATACTTCACAGTTGGTCCCATTGTCCCCAGGTCCGGATCTGATAATGGGATCCTGGAATAATCGAGGGAACTCTTCAACTATTATAGGTGTGCACCTATAGTGATCTCAGTATTTTTTACAGCAACTCGTGCATTTCCTCTTGGAGAAGCGGAGCCTAAGTGATGTTGGTTCTTTTTTGTTTAAAATTATAATACTAGTTACTTGTTTTTGTTTTGAATTGTGAATTAAAAAAAATATGTTGTTGTCTATGTCTACAACTAAACTGTTTTTACGGAGATGGTATACCTATGCACTTAGAATGAGAATCTGTTTATTTTGTTAGTTTAGTTTGTATGGTCTTGTATAAGAATGTGCCCTTGTTCCCATTTATCTTCAAATCGGCTAGTGCGATTTGGTTAGGATTCTCGGTAAAGATGAGCGATCCAGTAGCGATATGATTCTTCATCTTCTTTGATTGGCTATGTTTTTAAGATAAGTTTGTGAGATAATTCACTTTAAAAATTGGTCTTGTAACTTAGTAGAAACGGATAGACATTTTTACTAAACCTAATTAGAGATGGGAATGAAGTAGACACTATTTCGTATAGGTACTTACCTCACCTCGTACCTTCATAGCACTATTTGCTGAAGATTGAGATAGAAGCGCTTATAAAATATCGTGCATTACCATCGAATTAAGGCCGATGCTAGGCGAAGTAGAGAGCACGGTATACGTGTGTCTACCAGTATAAAGGTATGAAATAACATCAGAAAGCTATTACTTCAACACGTCACTCCATTCATGCACGGCCGACTACCACGTTCGGTTTTCTGCGCCGACCTCATCCAATATTTAGCGAGGGCCGTTAATTGCGGCCCGTGCAGTGCAGACATTGTATCGTAGGTGCGTAGTGCACTCGCAAGTAAACGGGTGTGCATAATGGATGCACGGTCAAGGCCGACCGACGACCCTGCACGTGCGCGATTGTTTCATACCACTTTATTGTTGTTAAACGGTTGCTAATCTTTGGCAGATTGTGAGTTTGTGGAAATCTGAACTTTTTTGCTCCGTTTGATAGCATTCCTAGGTGGTGCTGTATGGCTCCATACAAAATGCGGTACCACTGGATCAGATGGCGCTTCAGAGATTTAAAAAAAGTTTAATGGCTTCAAAAACTTGTAAACAAATTCTCGTTTATGAACGTTTAATACATTAATACCACCCAAGACGTACGAGTACGAACGAGTAATATTGTCTAACACGAAAAAACAGACACTAATACCTAGAATCGTGCTCAGGCTTATTAAGACTGAAAGTTGTTACATAATTAAAGTAAGAAAAAGCAGATAATTGCTAAACAGTAAAAAGTGACTATCCCGACACACGTTATCTTATCGTACTGAGCTTATTATAGTTGCAAATGTCTTCGATTAAAGAATCCGGTAGCGTGCCAACTAAGTATATGCTATATGCCTCAATAAAGGTTTCTGTCGGTCTCGTAACCGTTGGTTGATTCGATCGCATTGGGATTGTGGGATTGTTTAAGTGAGTCATTGCCAAGGCCGGCTTAGATGATTAATCGTACGATCTCGTTCCGATTAGACTGTTGCTCGACATCTGTACAAAACATGTTTACCGCGGAGCTATTTTCCGCAACTCCATGCCATGTGCTTCCATATCTTAAACGCTGTGTAATGGTCTCACAGGTTTATGATCTAAGTAATGTAATTTACATCCAAATAGTACAAGTGTTTAAACTTCATTTATCCGTTTATTTAAGCCGTTATTTTCGCTATGGCTATTTATTCAATGGATTGTTTCAAGTTACGTGTTATATATAGCAATGGGTAAATAACTAAAAAGGTGCAATTATATTGTCACAACACATGCATTATTCATTTTGCCAAGTGGAGGAGTAAGTATGTTCCCTGCTGTTTAAATAAAATATTGATGAACATCGATGCTACCACACCACCTGCATTATCATTTATCATCTTTCGACTTTTAGATGGAATAATCAAAAGAGTTTTTCGTTTTGACTAGGTAAAGGCGTTGGACCCCTGCTATTTAGGCTTTGGTCTCCTGTTAACGTTTGTCTTATAATGCGTTATGCGTCAACCGAAGTCCGAGAAAACCGAGGAACCTTAATGTAAAATTAATTATATGTTATAACGTATACGGACGTTTTCAGGGTTACGAGAGAGGCGGTTCGCCGCAGCCTCCTTCGCAGCCGCCGGGCGCGCCGAGCCCCGGAGCACCTCCAAGCGCGCCCGGCGGGATGTCCCCGACGCAAGACTCGCAGCACCCGCCGCACCACGCGCCCCACGGGGCGCAGCCACCTCAGCACCAGGTAAATGCATCACACCAGAGCCTTGCTCGACGAGCGCGCCTGGCGGAGTGTCCCCGACGCAAGACTCGCAGCACCCGCCGCACCATATTCCATACCACCTCAGTCTCGCCGAACTACTACCAGTCTCCTCAGCGTCAGGTAACTTAAATATGGCCTTGATTGCAACGTGTTTTTTTTTATATTAATAAAATCCGATTTAAATGCTGCGGTGAACCCTTTTTACCTCTTAAAAACTTGATACTGGTATTTTGCAGTTATTTACGAGGAAAAAAATTGTAGATTATTAACCAAGGATTGAAAGTGAGCCCATAGCCATTTCACCCGAGGGTTAGATCGAGGGTAAAATGGGTAATTTCACCGGCAATATATATTCAATAATCAACAATATGACGTAACTCAAATTATCTTCGACTCCGTGGCTAATCATAACAATAAATAAAATACTTTCCATCATAGGGATGAACAAGCTAATTTTAATTTCCACCCGGCTATGTACCCATAAAATTTATACTTTCGGAACTGGAGAGATGAAAATTTTTATTCGATAACCTGGTATCGACAGCCAGGGATTATTTCTTTCTTGTAGAATGCCAGTTATCTAACTTGTGTTTATTTGTGTTGAAATTAAAATCGTTGACCACATCGAAGCAACGTTTTGCCTTTAACATATGTATATGGTTTTTACAGACCACGATATTGATACTTGCGACTATAATAAGATTAATCATGTCAATCATGCTTCGCCGAACTTCTTATACTATTAATTTATTTTATAAAAGTGAGCTTAATTCTGGTTTAAAACAAACAGCCTATACAATACATACAACTACCACTAAAAAAATGTAAGGTAATTTATGAAAGTTTAGCAAATTTGAGCTCAATCAGACACCGGGTAGTGGTTGAAATTAAACTTAAAAGATTTGGATCAACAGAATCAATTCAACAACAACGACAAATATACGGAATGAAGCTAAATAAAATGTGTAATACCTAAATGGAGATATACGAAATAAGTACATTATATGGAAGGGCGCCAAAAGTCCTTTTATTTTTAATATTATTTGTTTAGCGGCAATACAATACTCTGAAATTTGCAATCACTTGATTGCATAGCCTGCTGATGACGCACGTATAAAAGTAGAACTGTGCAATTGATAAGAAATCGCTGTTATCGATGTACCGTTATCAAACACGGCCGGTGTATCGGACACGGCGAAAAGTTCCGCCCCTGATTACGGTTGCAAAGAATCGGATAACGATCCCATTGTTTTGCAAACTATCGGAACCGGTGTTGACGGTTCTGTCGGAATGTAATGTAAGCCATATGCGGCGATGAGCGCGCTAGCGGGCGGACGGCGTGTTTAGTGTTCACGTTCACAGCTTGGCATGTACGAATAAGGTGGTCAATTGGTTATTTTTAAACAAATTTGCACGCATAATTTCTACTACTACTACAGTAAGGAGACAGAATTTGCGACTAGATAGGGAGCTTGTTTGTATATTCAGCAAAATGTTTTGATTTATTTCCAAATATTATGCTGCTGATCTAAGGCTGATCTTGGTGTGTACACTATAATGATTCTTACGGCATTATAGTGTACACAACTGGATCTTACTTAGAGCTTTAAACCAATCGGAGTAGCCATTGACAGGCATTCCCCTATGCCGAATGAGTATGACCAGTGGTCATACTCATTGTATGGACTGACGTTTATTTGACGTTTCGCATACATTTGACGTTCCCCTCCCCCGCAAAAAACGGCAGACTTTTTCCGATAGAAATGAGAGCACGTCTCGCATCCGGTTGGTTTAATAATCAAAGGGATCTTAAGAAATATAGATACAATATACAAAAGCTTAGTTGCGGGTTGTTCTCTCTATAAAATAATACGTCAGCGTAAATTCTTAAGTTTTTCTTTTTTTAAAGGTAAAATTAAAAAAAAATTATCCATTCTAAAACTTAAAAAAATTAATAGAAACCTCACGTTTAGAATAGTTAATAAATTAATAATAGTAGTACACTTGTTTAAGCAACTTTTCATACTCCTCGTTGGCAACACTGGTCATGTTTGCATTTCGTTTATCGTTCCGATATCGCGGCAAGGCGGCGTCGGCGGCGGAAATTTTCGATAATTTCGGCCGAGGCGACTGCTCGACTGAAATACGTTTGCACGAGATAGCGAAGCGAGCCGGCAAGATAAACGGCTTTTCTCCATTCCGAATGCTCTGAAGTTGATTTCGTGGATGTTTATCTAGTTCCGGGTTTTAGTACGGAGTAATTTGATGTTTACTTTGCATCCTTTTCGTCTTCATCTTTCATGACATGAACGTTTACTGTATTAACCTTCATAGCCAAATTTATTACTCAAAATAAGTTTAATCATTCTCGTTTATCTGTTAGATGTTTCCATTATAATACGACAGTTCGGTGTTAATTTGAAGCCGTTTTGACATTTTATTCTAAAATTTTAGCGTTGATGGGTATAACGTTTTGGCGAAAATGTGCTCTTTTTCCTCTAAAGGATTTAATGAAACCGTCTGCAAAAGAAATCTTTTCTCTTACGAATAATCTCCGAAGAAACGCTTTATACAAGAAGCCGGCTAGGTAAAACTTGGGTTATGAACTTAACTGTTATTGCATCGGACTCGACCCTCGGCCCGTGGTTTTGTTTATTCCCGCCGTAGTCGGAGCGGAGCGGCAATAAGAGGCCTTTGTCATAACTGTCTTATTTGTTTACTTTGTCCTTAATTTACTAACTTGCTTCTTTATGAAGCACCAGTAGTGAAACGTCCCTAAAAGTGAAAACCCACTGGCTTATATATTTTAAATTCGTGGAGCACCTTAGAAAACCTAAAAATAAAAGGTTTGCTAAGAGTTATTTGGGCTTGCGTGGCACATTTCGAGAATGTACTGTCAAACATAATTAAAAATTCCAAAGTTTTTCCCCTTATTATAATAAACGTAGGCATGTCATCATGTCGTGCCGTGTCACATGTGTGCGTGACTGCACATCATCAGAGCTACCTAATGCAGCGATCGAATAATTCACTGTGGAACGTGAGCGAAGGGTTTTTGGCTCGCTCGGCTCCTGGCAGATTTACATATTTCTACTACACTCCGGAGTTGTATGGGCTGCACGTGCCGGCGGCCTGCTGCCCACGATAAGACATGCTTCTTAACTACACCTACATGCAGATATTGAACATAATTCCATAAGCTTCTACTATAACTGTGAACCTTGTGTCCTACGATACGATGTAATGTTGTATGCGATTTGTTATTCTGGGTTTCTTACGTGTATGATACTATGTTGGGAAAGTCATTAGTCCTTTACTAACGTTGGACTATCATTTTGCACTCCATGTGACAATACTGTTTATGCAAAGAGGAAATAGGCAGATGAAACTGAATTTTCAATAGGTGTATCAATTTATGTACCTATTACCTACCTAGCGATGATAATTTATATTTATAGTAGCCCTCAACCAAAGTGACGACCGGGGCCATAAAACCTTGAGCTCGCGTTATCAGTTATCCATTGTGTTGCATTGTGGACTTTTATGGCCCCGGTCGTCACATTGGTTGAGGGCTACTATAGTATAATGGTTTTTATGCTATGTATTTGTTTGTAATAGTTTATATTGTTAAAATGAGTTACTTTTGTTATTATAATAATTATTTATTAATTATAACTCTACGTAAGCACTTACGCAGGTACAGTCGACGTCAAAGATATGTTTACGCTTTTGCACTTTACTTCTTTGTAATATGGTGCAAAAGTGTAAACATATCTTTGAATTCGACTGTACATTGCTGTAATTAATAAATACAAAATGTGCATCACTTGGATGCATCAAAATATGTATATTTTAAATTTTAGCGGTTTTAAAGTATAACAGTTTATTTTTGATTCCACTTTTTATATGAAATTCTATTTAATCTATAGTCTATCTATATAATTCAAGCTACAAATTTATTCTATAATTTACAGAAAAAACACTTTAGCGTAGAAGAAATGAAACGTCAGCTATCAAATGATCGGCGGAGCAGAACAGCAACCCTCGGGAGCGGGCGTCTTCTGTCGATTTAACTTTACGCTCCTCTCTAAACACTCCGTTAGGGTTACGAGAACTTCGCCTCCAATTTATGCTAACGTAACCGGAGCCGAGCGCCGATACCCGTCTATTCAAATCTTTATTACACCTGTCCGCCGGCCGACAGTTACCCTTGTTGCCGACCGACGCCAAATAAGATAAAGTTCAGCAAGACTCATTAAGAATCTATCTAACGAGCCTAATATTATAGTTCAACAAACAGTGAAGTCTATGCAGCCTAATTCGCATATCGATGTAATCTTAATCTTACGTCTAAAAAAAAAACAAAATTGTTTCTTAGTAGGCTTCACAAAAGACCCAGCGAGCGACGCGCGGCTAATACTCCACGATGTCAGTAGAGAATTTCGAGAGTCAAGGGCCATTCCAGCATCGTGATCGCTAGAGAGTGCTACGCTCGAAATGAAACGTCGTATCTTATTTTATGATTAGCGGCTCGAAAGCGCTCAGTAATTTTGTTAGTTCCGCCTTTCTGGTGCTGGGGGCGAGCACGGCGAGTGGAGATCGATGCGCGTGTTGCGTGCGAGAGCAACGAGGACGGCGCCAACCGGCGCTAGCGCGGTCCCTGTCGCGCGCACCGCCTACCAGGCAGCCATGTTTTGCTCGACCTGCGCTCGCCCGACCGCCATTGTAGCTAGTGATGTCCCTCGTAACTCCGAGTCGATGTAACACGCTATTATACGAACGAACGAACTCTCGCCCAACTTACTCGGCCTGCACCAATAACTGCCGAATTGCTTTTCGCTCCTATAAATCTACAGAGGGGCTCTAATAGAATTTTCTCTCGTATTTTTCGATTGAAAATATGTATTTAATTTTCGAAATGTTTTCGAATGCATTATAAGGGAACAGATAAATATTTGTGTTTGAGGTATTTTAGTAGGTAGGTATTTTGTTGACCAAAACATAGTATAAAAACTTGACCAATTGATATCACCTACATTGATAAAATAAAATAATGCTACACATTTGTGTTTGATCGTTAAATTAAATGTAAATTCACTTGTGAAATGTTCGTAGCGAGTATAGCAGCAATCAACGAGGTTGTACATTCGGGTTCATGTAAATACCGCACTCCAACGATACAGTATATAGAGAAGTTTGCGTGTCGATAAAATAATGTCGATATAAAAGGCTTGCGGTGCGGGTCCGGAATTAAAATGTCAGACGCGCTGTTCGGGCGAGCCAGGGGGCGAGAGGGGGCGCGGGGCGGGGCGGGCCGGCCGGCGCGGCGTTATTAATAACCATAAGCCCGTACGGTAGACGCACGAACGTCCAGAGGGGCCAGCGCGGTAATGAGGAATCACTAATTATATTTTACTGGACTCCAGCATTAAACCAACGTTCATTACTATGCAATGCTGTGTTTAATAGTTTTACCTACATTTATTACTCGCAATCGAAACATTGACCTCTAATGTTACCGATAAAGTATAGTTAGTTTTGTCTTTAGCACGCAAATCATACATTTATGAAAACACACAAGTGTCGTTTAGTTAAGCCGCGCTATCTCCAAAGCTCGCAGAACAACTGGGCCAGAATGACAAGTTATAATGGTCTGGCGGGCCGCTTGCCGGTTTAATATTCCCCCACGGTCGCGCGACAGCTCTGCGCGCTGCTAGCCCGCCAGTAAAAAACAGATAACACAGTATATTTTATTGTCAAGGAAATATATTGTCAAAGGCCGTGCGATTAATTGCTCGACTCTTGTGAAGTGGGCCTCGGGGATTTTTTCCTTAAGGAATTTGACTGACATATTTTTAAGATTTGGGGTTTGTGTGTTATGATTTTATAATTATGATAATTTATATTATTTAATATTTATAATATAACAAATATAATATTTGTGTATAAAATTATAAGACCAGGTATTTAATGCCTACTGGAGTATTAGTTGCCGATAGGCATTGATGTTTTCATTACTTAAAGTCTATAAATAAATTCGTTTTCGTCGGAAGGTAATCGTTTTTTTTTACTTTTTACTTGAATGAAGTACCTAAACATTTACCAAATTTAACGCTATAATAATGTTTATGTAAGCTAATGCGAGGCTTAATAATCTTAATATTAAATCGTTACTGTCCTGCTATAAAATTATTTTGATATAATAAGCGGCATCCGGGGAATTTCATCCACATGAAACATGTTTCAACTCAAAAACTTACAAAATATGTAGTTCTTGTACTTCAGCCCGCTTTCATAAACATGCTGCAAAATGCTACAGATTCTGCGAGCTTTAGTGTGGCATATCGCCCTCGCTGGCAGGAAGCCTACGAAGCGCTGACTGCGGCGCATTCTCGGGCTCGGCTGTCGTTACCAACACCTGCCCACTCTTTCACTCGTATAAACCAGTATAACAACTCTCCGTTTCCTTATAGTCGTTACCAATTCCCAGGTCATGTTACATTTATCGCTCTAACTCGCCCCCGCTCGCGCGACCAATAAGAACTCCCATCAGGGTTGCCGGAATGCACGCTAACAAATGGGGCCGAGCCACCCCTGCAGAATAATCATATTCTAGCCAAGTAAAAGGAAACTGAAATTAATACGTCGTGCTTTATCTCACTGAGCTCCTTAAAATGTGTTGTGATTACTGTTTAGTACAGGACACAAAAGCGCCCAAAATTTTGCTAATGACAAACTGGGTTTGTTGATCGTGCCAGCATTTTTGTAACTTTTCTCTGAGGAAGCACAGCAGGTATCACAGAGGAGGGTGATAGTGGGGACGGCGGTGTATTGGAGTGAGCGAACGAAGGATTAAATAGACAGGAAAATTCCAATATACGGGCTTTTGTAAATGGCATATTCCCATCGGTCCCGCCTTAATGCATATGGCGATGGCAGGAACAAATGGGAATGATTACTGTATAAATCCTTATTCCCACCTTCCCCAGCTGGCACAGATGGGAATACACCCGTGAAGCCACTCCGTACCTGCCTGTAGACGACAATGTAGCCAACCCTATTTAAAGTGACTCTCGGAACGGACGTCAAAGGTCTAGCCTGACGACGGCACGATTTAGTGCGGGCGGTTGCAGGTTGAGTTCCCGATTCTTACCGGCGAGTCGAACACGGGATAAATGCAACCTCGAGATCCATAACAAATACATAGAAGGAAGAGCGTGCTATATATGGTTCACCAGTTTGAGTCGTTCACCATTGGAATAACACTCCAGTGCGAAGGCGACTGCAGCCGCCGTGCCGGCTTAAACCGCAAACTCTCATTTACACTGCACCCGGCATAATCCAAGTACTCTTTCGGATTCACTAGCACCAGTTAGTTCCAATTCTAAATTCCTCATGCGAAGAGATACCGCAATCTCTGGACTGTTAGTCCTGCCACTTACTAAGCGCATTCGAACTTGTGCTTGTGTGACTGGAAATCCGTAACAACTATGCATAATCGGAAATTACACTTACACTGGTTTTTGTTCGGTTAACGCTCGTTACGCCAGAGGAGTATAGGGCCTGGGTCTGGTTATTCGTAGTAATTTTGCCCCCTGGCTATTACACATGAGGAGCACGTTTGAAAGATTAGAACTTGTAACGTCGTCGATATCGTGCGACGGCGCTTGAAATGTCAGTTTCACGACAGAGCCCCCAATATTAAAGCTATTCTGCGAAAACATGCTCAATTTCGTGCTAACATCGCTCGACTCATTTACTTAGGTGCATTTTAAGTTTTGATTTTTGAACAGAATCGTGATTACGTTAAGCGGTTTAATAATAATATGAACGTCTATTACTTTTATATTCATGTTGTAAAAACCCTAACCTAAGATATAAAATAAATAAAGAAAAAATATGAACGTCTTATAAAACAGAAGATAAGTGATCGTATCATTTACTATAAGCTTGATTAATAAAGTTGTCCAGATTTGTACTGAACTGTCAATTTTTTCATGGACTTTTGACCCCAGCTCTTGTGAATTAACCTGTTCAAATTTAATACTTTGGTGAAACTTAGTTTTAAACTCTTGAACTGCATTGTTTTGTGTTATGAAACTTATGAATTATGATAAACCAGATTATGATCATAGGTACCTATAACTACTGGCTATACAAATTTTTCTTATTCTTACTAACATGTTTTAGTTCCATCACTGTGAAAACATTTGAGACATTTATTCATTAAGTGTAAAGGAAAAGCTATGATCAAGTTTGACTCGCCACACAGACGGGGATAATGAGGGTTGCCTGTGGACGACAAAGTAAATTGTCGACAAAATAACTACGTTTCGCTTTGGCGCATTCGAGACTCATTTCTTTCTTCCCGATGTAAGCACGAACTTGTTTTTGTTATTCAATGTAACGGGAGAAATTGAGTTTCAACTTAGTTCGGCTTGTCGTTTAAACGCTTAACATGAATCGAAACGATTGAACACTTAAACGTCGACGGTTTTGCTTTTATGGCGAGACAGTTTTGGCGTTGAGTTTAAAACAAATGGTAGCTTTACATTGCCCGTGTTTTCTAAATAAATGTTTATTTTAAATCCAATCGCAAACATATTTTATCTTCGTCCAATGTAGCTCGAAAACGTAAAGTTATTCCTAGTGGCTTAGTATATCTACTATAGGATTCTCCTCGTCCGTTCCAAGAATTCTCGGGTCGAGAAAGATTTTAAAATATCTCTCATAAAGGCAGATGGAAGTGGAAAGGAATAGTTTCGTAGAAGCCCGCCGCCGTTTTCAATTAGTCGCTTAACTGAGTTGCCGGCTACAATCTCTTGAGATTGTATGCCTGACACCGGCCTTATATTTGGTTGAAATGACATCTAGTCACTTTTAATATGTATGTTTCACGGTTTTCGAATCTTTGGTGCTTATGATTCTTATGACAAATAATTTACTGTTTCTCAAGAACCCCGATGATCCCCATAATGATATAGTTTTGTTCAACTAGATCTATTTTTAACCGACTTCAAAAAAGGAGGAGGTTCTCAATTCGACTGAATTTTTTTTTTCTTTTTTTATTATTATTATGTTTTTTTTTTGTATGTATGTTACTCCATATCTCCGTGAATCGTGAACCGATTTTCAAATTTTTTTTTTAATCGAACAGGTATAACCCCTAGATGGTCCCATTTTCACCAAGTCAGGGTCTGATGATGGGATCCTGGAGTAATCGAGGGAACTCTTCAACTATTATAGGCACACCTATATTGATTTCACTATTTTTTACTGCAACTCGGCCACTTCCTCTTGGAATAGCGGATCCTAAGTGAAGTCGGTTCTTTTTTTGTTTTAAATTATATTTCAACATGTGCTTTACATATGTTGTTATTTTCACAGGGTTACCCACCTCCGCCGAGGCCACCTCAACCGTCCACACCAAACGCACACGATCCTGATTCGGTAAATAATTTATTAATACTATTTTTACTTGTACGAGATTCATTTATATCCTGTCAAGTCATCGAGAGTAAGTAATCTTTATATCACGGAGGTATTTTTAAAACCAGTTTCATGATCAAAGTCGATGAAGTGAACGAGCAGCCGACGAATCAATTATTTTCTAGCAATCGCAACCTGGTGTTTTTCTTTCATGTTTGTGTTGTTAGACTTGTTAGTAATCGTGTATTTTAAATTCAAAAACCGTCGTCAGCCATCCGTTAGCGTTTGCATTTATCTGTGCAGCGTTGTATAAGACTTCTCCGCAATCAATCAACGACGACATGCGGCCGATGAGTCACGGAACCGCTTATTAAAAAGCTATCAGGCGCGTGCTAATATCGAATAAAATACCTCCTGCGTAAACACCTAGCCATTTACAGAGATAGCGAGTTTCTGACTTGACATTAACTGATTAAACATCTTTTATATTCTATTGGAATGCTAATAGCGAAGCATTTGTGTATTGAATTTAGCTACGTTGGACAAGAGTGATGTACGCTAATGGCTAAGTAACGTACCGGCTGGAGTCACGTACGCAAACAATCAAGTAAAGCGCTATACTTAGTGCACCACGTAGTTAATGCTGAAGTATTCTCGTGGCGCTTACTGCCAGTAACATTCCGCGAACAACGTTGCCTCTTTATTATTTCACGCGTCGTTTTAAAATATAAAAGCATCTTCATTACTAAGATGAATTTTCAGCGGAATATGATGAAGTTGCCGCATTAACTGATTAATGGGATCGTTACAAGCGCAATATTCGTGGTAGTGGTCGGTAATTACCACCGCCTCGCTGTCTCACACGTGGAGCCGTACTCCAAACGGAACGGTTTATGAATAAAAATAATCGTAAACGCGGCGTCTTCATTAGCACAGCACATGTGGGCCTGTGAGTATGAGCCGAGCCGGGCCCGTCTCTATTTGCGGACTGACACTCCATATTCCGAGTTAGCACGCAGACTCACTTCACAATAAGCTTGTTTGCTAAATTGTGCCTCGCTCGACTACGCTCCGCTTAAAACGAAAACCTTCCGCCGTAAATATTATTTACATACACTGCTATTGTTTTTATTTGCGAAATGAATACAATTTCCTTATTGTACCTGGAAGAAATCAAAGCATCTTTGCGCGTTGGTAACAAGAATGAAAGTTTGATTGAGTTTGGAGGAGCGGAGCGGTTCTGTTGATCGGGTGTCTATTTGTGCTGCAGCTATTCATTTGGCCATTTCATTTGGAGCGGATCAAAGTGATGGCTGTGTCGGACGAGTGACGGGAGAGTTCATTTAGCCGGCGGGCGCGCCCTCGGTGCCGCTTGCGTGCATTGCGTTGCGACCTATGTGATAAAAGTATTGCCGGCGACAGTGACATATTCGTTAAGGGTTGTCACACTGTGTGTGTCGTAATCATAGGGCACAGTCGGTACCACGGTCACTGATGTAGTTTGTGGCTCGGATTTGGTTTTAGGAGTTTCATTTACCTACTGAAAATATTATTTTTTCTTTGTTATCAAAAAAATATAACCGCTGCTACCTATACCTTTATATAGGGATTTTTAACGTCATGTCAGTATGCAATGCAGTTACCTTAGTAAGAGAGACAATCTCTTTAGTACCAGCTGACCCTATCTTCCAAAGTCGCACTAGTCTTTTTTGTGAGTACTTTTCAACCCTACAACCCGTGTGCTTGTACGCGCGCCTGTTTGATGTTGATTGATACCGTTAGGCGGGCGGCATTGTCTCGGGGCCCCCCGGCCCAAATGAGTGGAATTATTAAACCCGGCCCGTACGATGTGACGCTTTTTGTAATGACTGGCCTGAGCCCGGTCCCCTCGCTATCTATTGTAGCGCCCAACAACAGATCCAGTCCGTATTTTTTATTTGGCTCTTTGATATGTTCAAGTGCGATTTTTAGATAGGATATTAGGATTTTTATTACCCTATTTTCTATTTGATTAGAGCGTCTTGTTATGTTATGGGATGGGCTACACCTCGTATCTTTTTACCACCAAGTTATGCAGCCTAAATAAATACTTATTTAAGGTTCTTACTTCAAAACATTTTAGAAATTCTTGCGACAAATTTGATATTTATTTTGCGCACAATACATATTTTTAACAAAAGCTAAGAAAATTATTCACCGCCTCTGCCGCCGTTCGCAAGAAACGTGAAGGGTTCTAATTCAAGTTATTTATTTATGCAGCTCCAGGCTCCCTGAATGACGGGTCTAATGTGCCGGCTCAAGAGGAATAGGCGCCTCGGCGCCGAGGGGAGTGCTTTGTACAAATGTCCTTTTACAATATCATTCATAATCACGTGCATTACGGCCTAGCACCCGAATGGGAAACAATATACAACGATTATACAATGCCTTCACTGTTGGAGTTAAGTTAACAATGCGATTTGCGTTGGGATTACCGTACAGTCATATGTTCAGGAAGAATATTATACCGTGCTACTAGCGTATTTCAGCTGATTCTCCATTTCTGAATGAGGTTATTAAGTAATGTTTACTGCTGCTACACTATATCGTTGGTATATGTAGACATATATTGAATGTATTTGCCGTTAAGGCAGCATTTTTTATTGTTTGAAAGCAAAAGACTCTGCTCCACATGCGCGAGCATAAAACGCTCTGCTGGAAACATTACTTATGTAAGAACGTATAAAAGTAATGCGTAATATTCAAATGTAAAAAGCGAGAGGCAAGGCAGCCCGGTGCACGCTCATAACAAATGTGATTGAGCGGGGCGCGACGCAAATGAATGACGGCTCCAGCGAACGTAATCAGCCGACGGCGCGATTCGGCAAACATGACTCTACAACCATTTCCTTCAAAACAACATTACCCATTCACATAAAAAAAACAAAGTATCATCCACTCGACACAAACAATCGTGATCCCTCCTCGTGATTTCTGTATAGCCCTTAACCTCCCAAATGCGGCATCGACAATTTGCGCCGCAAACAAAATATCTTTATCGGGTAAAGCCATCGCAGTCGTCTGGCGGGTCCTCGAGCCGCCCAACTTTCTGATGGAGACCTCCATCCCTGTCTGCAAAATTGCTAAGGGTTGACACGAGACGCGTCCTTCTCACTGGATTGTTTGTTACGTAAAAATATCATTACGCGCTATTTATATCAAATTTTTAGTAGGTACGTTGTCAAGGGTCTAGAAAAGATACCTAGTCAATAGTCTGTCCACCAATCACTTCAAACAAAAGCGGTGAGCTTATCTTCAAAATGTAATGTAAAAACTTTATCAAAAACAATATAATAATAGAAAAGCGCAAGTAGGTACCTACTTCAAGAGAGGCGAATTTATCCCTTTCAGGTATCTCTTCCAGTTAACCTTCGCGTAGATGAGAAAAGAATAAATAAAGGTAGACAAATACGGCAACATATACAACAAGGTATATCGATATTATTAATACAAAATTATAGGATAAGCATATATCTTCAAAACTCTTTTAATATTTTGAAGCAATATCTAAAGACTGTGCACGTTGAAATCCGGTCACGCATACACATTTTCAAGCAGTTCTTTTTTATAAATAATCTCTAATCATAGTAGTATATAATAAAAATAGAATCATATTAAAATTGTATGGGCTTGTCTCAGTTTTTACTGAAGGTATTTCATCATATCTTTAATGTTTTGTCCAGCGTTTTTTGATAATCTTCACTCGCTTCCTGCTACAATACCACAATTGTATTTATATTTTCACAACCGGTTTTATGGTCAATAGAATGTTATCTTACAAAAAAAAATGTTTTGAAACTCTATTCTACTTGAGGTAGTCAGGAAAACATTCTACTCCAAGCACTGAAAGTAATTTTTATATGGCAGCCATTTTTTTGTCAAAAAGTCAAACTCACCAAAGTTAGAACACCTCCGAACTATTTCAATCTAAATACACTTAGAAAAATGTTAGCTATGGTGAAAAGAGAATTTAATAAGGTATCATTTGATTCATCTTATTTATAATAAAAAACTATTTTTAACAGGAAAATTTGGTAAACACTGTCAGAACACTGTGGACAAAAAAATATAGGCACTGTGGAATATATAGTGATCAAACTCATAGACAACGTAACGTTTATATTATGTTTTAAACTTTATTATGTAGCTTGATAACCCCAAATTATTAATTAGAAGTGTTGGTTGAATATGCACATTCAATAAAAAGATGTATCACACCATGCGCGGCCGGATTTCAACGTGCACAGTCTTTAGGATTCAATCCTTCTCTCGTTTGGAGTTTACAGTTTGTTTTACTTATATCTTTAATTTGAATCTGGCAACTCGAGCGATGGTACCGACAAAAAGCGATGGCATTACCCAGACACTTGATTTCTCGCGAGTTTTCGCGAGCTGCGCCTCCGCTGTCGACCGCCCGGAACACAAATTTCATTTGGGAAACATGAGCTCTTCCTCCTAAATTGCGAATAGTAGAGCGCGCGAGTTCCGTTTTTAATTGAATAAGCTGAGGGTGCTATATAATCCGGGCCGGGCGCGCCCGAGGCCACGTAGCCTACGCAATCTCTGTTTGTTTTTGATCTAAAATTTGTGCCTGTTTTCTGCGCTCGCGTTGTTGTCTTTGCTAGGTTACCTCTTCACGTTGTTTATTTGATTATAAACCCCCTTTCATTTAGTGAAACACCGAAAAAAATTAAAGCTTTTCTCAGTTATTGTACCCACACTTTTGACATTTCATTACAATTTCGAAGTTTTCGAACCGGGTAGGTAAATTCCTTGCGCTGTAATTACTGTTGGTAATCAACAAATTTGAAAACCCAATTTATCTGTTAAAATTCAACATGCGGATTATTGGTTTCCCTTCAATTTTGAATATGTTTCGTGTTAAGTTCGATTGAATTGGTGTGTTATTGCACTGTGAATATAAATTGGAACTGAACATTAAAAATCCATATCTGACTCGAAACTCGATCAACGTGAACTATTAATTAAACATGTTCAGAGCCACATTATTATGTAGGTATCGGCCGGCAAAATGTCCACTTTTGTATTGATGCAGTTGGTCCGATGGCCGGAGTGCCCGGAGTGGCCGCGTTTCGCCGAATGTAATGATTGCGGTGAGATTTCGATAATGCGCTTCGAGGCCGCGCGCGGACAAAATGCGCCCGAAAACGTGCTGCGTTTTAATAATTTATGCGGTTCACAAAACAGATAAAGCAGTTTCGCGTTTTTCATTTAATATAATGTGACATCAGCGTGGTATTGATTAAACTACATGCTGTCGTACTTAATCCAGGCTTTATTAACAATGCTAACATTAGGTACAAATATTGAATTTATATCCCGTTGAGTGTTGAGTTGAGACCCAATAATTAACGGACCCGGAAACGATATTTCGGAAAATAAAACATGCTAATTTTATGTATTAGCCAAATTAGATATAATGTAGGTACCGTACTGTTATTTGTGATTACCTAGGTAATTACCTACCAGTGTTCAGAAACGAAAGTCCTTTGCCAATAGATAATGTGCGATAAGAAAGAAGATTGATTCATAGATTTTTACGTCCGCTATTCAGGTATGCATGCGCATACGGTTTTCCTATGCAAAGAGGCGACGGTCCGTTTGGCAGTAGGGTCCACAATAAAAAGATTTACCCCAATTACTGCACCGTAGTTGTGCCGGCGCCGGACGGTTTAATCGCGCCGTAAAAACGATACAGCCGGTAACGAGGCCGTAAACCGGACGGTACGATACAGCTCTGATACGAGTACGCAACCGAGCCTTCTCAACTTCTGGTAGGGCTATATTTCTTCGCGGATTGTGTGTCATAAGTTACGACCAGAGTTTGGAATTAATCGCTTCTGTGGAGCAAAAAGGCGCGCGCGCAATTTTTGTGGAAACTACGTATTTCGATATAATTATATGATTTTTTTTGTTTCTTTTGCCACAAAGATGTTTCAAAAGTATGATGTGGCGAACGGATTAAACCAACTACTTTAAGCATGCTAAAACACGGCAGCTTGTTTAATATAAGAGCTATTTAATTAACCTATAAGGTCTTCGCGATCATATTGCAAAAGCATATCATATTCTAAATAACATAGCCCCACATAACAACAAATTATCTTGCTAACATCCTTTTCCGTTTCAAAAACAAAATCATGAAAAGCGCAATAGAGAGAGAGCAAAATAGCCAGTTGCAAAATGTTTCACATTCGCTTAGTTAGTCTGTTTCTACTCCGTGCGCCTCGCGTGCCGGCCGTCGCATTTACTTTTAAGTGCATCGGACACCGCTGTAATTTCCACCCGACGATATTAACATACTTCTCATTGCAAGCACTATAAATTTAATCCCAATTGTGACTTATACTGCCGCCCTAATTAAATATTTTTAGGGTTTTTTACATTTCACGTTAAAGCGAAATCCATACGTGCTATAAATACTTCACGGCGGTCTTTAAATTCACGATCACGGACACGATCTGTCACTTATAAAGTTATATGGCCAGATAAGAAAATTGAGTTTACCGCTTTTCATTTGGTTCGTTTGCTTAACCTTTAAATATGTAGGGCTATTACTGCTATGGGATAGTAATAGTACATTTCAGTAGAGGCTGGGAAAACAGGGATCATGTACAGTCGACATCAAAGATATGTTAACATTTTTGCACGTTATTACAAAGGCGTATGGTGAAAAAGTGTAAACATATATTTGACGTCGACTGTACCAGCCAAGTAGGTATATATATAGATAGTCGAGCGTATCGAGATCGCATAGGAAATATATCGGGAATCCGTATGCGCAACGTGGTACGATATTTAGTTAATTCTCTCAAAGTATAAAATGATATAAAGAATGAAACTTACTTATAATAAAAATTACAAGTTCCATTCATGCATTCATCCTACTCGTGAACATCTATTAAGTATTATCCTCATTTTAGATACGATAAACGATAACCATCCTGTTTGTTAAAACCTGCCGCCATTATAAGAAACGTAAAGACATTGGTTTCATTGCATGCTTGAGAAAAGTTCATTTGCAGTAAAGGTGCACTGGCATGTTCGTTTGTAAATTCATTTGATATGCGTAGAAATGTCTACGGACTTCGCTTACAAAGTCTCAAGCAATCATGTTTTAAAAAATGACTGTTGAGTACAATAAAAAAAATACATTTTAAAATTTTGCTTTTATATTATAGAGCATTGCTTGAAATATGCATGCATTGGTGCACTTGTGCGGAAATGACGACGTTCAAAAAATAAAAGAAACTATTGTGATTGAGTGAGTGGGTAGCTCGGCACCCCACTTCGACTTTATCGTATTTTTGAGCAAACCTTGACTGCTATTCCTTCGGAGTTCGGAGTTTGTCAGGGTAGGGAAGGAGGTGCCCAAACAAAGTTTATTGAGAAAGAGTATTCGTTATTATTTCAGTCGAGTGCGGATGTTGAGCCGTCGTAAAGCGGCCGTGTCGTTTACGGCAGCGACCCGCGGGGCCTGCCCACCGGTCCGGGCGGTCGTAACCCTGGACCACCCCACCTTGTTTATCAAATTTCATAAACTGTAAACAGTAGTAACTCACGTATGACTATCTAGATTTCATAAGTTCAGAACCTATAAATTTAGCAGCGGAATTGACTTGCTTACGTTTTAAGACAAGCAACCTTTATTTCATCCGTCATCTCACTCAATACTAGTTAAATAACACTGAGTTCCTCAGGTTGTAAGTGCTAATGTTGATAGCTGGGGTCCTAAGTTAATTGCCGAAAGTGCGTCAGCGAATATTACGGTCGTCTTATCGCTATCTTTATCGACATTATTCCCGTATAAAATTATTGCATACAATCGCCATGTCCCGAGTTACCCAAACTTATGACGTACGAAGGTCAACATAAAGATCTCAAAGGACTGGTTATAGGTAATCGCTCATGACGGCATTGACCCCGCGACCCCGCGAGCCGTGACGCAACGATGTCGCGACTATCAATCACCGACTCGTTGGTGACGTTTCGCGACCTGGCGCTCCGAACGTCGGTTACCTAATCCCATTGTTCCTCTGCTCTTAATGCTGCGACCCTGTAAAACGAATGTCAGTCAACTTTTTAAAATCTTGTTCCTTTCTTTGTTGCCATGTTTACGTCACGTACTTGTTCAGAACTTATTATAGAAAAAGTTCTCTGAATACATTTGTAGAAATTCCTGGGAGCAGAAAAATAACAAGAAATGGTTACCGACATCATCACATCACCTAAACGCAAGTCTACATCGACAATTTCTATCAAAACATATGGCGAACCTGGACGTTCTTGTCCCAATCTCGATTCAAGCAAGTTTGTATTTTAGTACTGCATTTACACTTTCATATGAATTTTTACATGTGTTCAGAGTCTTGAAGTCTACATTTTTAGATAAAATACAGTGCCGAAAAATGTGTATGCTGGTTATTGAAAAGTAAATGATTTTGTGCGAGTTTCTCGTAAAATGTAACTGCTAGTGTTTCATAATAAATATCTCCCTTACTTTGTATAACTTTCAAGGAACTCCGCAATATTCCCGTTGAGTAATGTCATATATGGCCGGCACGGACACGCCTGGTCTTACGGCCACTCCGTGACCAAGACTCTAAACGACTCATGCATACCTAGTGCCAGGCCATGCCGAACAGCGTTCTGCGAAGCATCAAAACGAGCCGTTTTTATGCCGAGGCACGGGTGACTGCGACGGCTGAAACGGATTCATAAACTATTGCTCGGTGATGTGTCGATGTGATGTCGTATTATATCTAATGTAAACTATTCAGCAAAATAATACGAGAATCTGAGGTTTCAATGTTATTTTCCGTGCTTAATTTGAATGAGTTACTTTGCGTACCGTCTGCGGTTCTGTCAGCTGTCGATTAGCATATTTATAATTGCTAAGGGATGTTTCCACAACATTCTAAAGTACACATTTGTCTAGAAGGAATAGCTCTACAGTTGTCTATCTAATTTCCATACGATTTTGTACGCATTATTATTCGGAATATATTTACAGATGGCCCCTTCCGGTTGGCGGTGATCCAACGGGGAAACCCCTACGTATACCAGACGATTTGATAATTACCGCGTGGTGTGTTGTAATGTGCTCGATGTTTATATGCATTAGACGGATAGATATTCTTCTATTCAACACATTCCGATTTCATAGCCGCGTATGGGTCAATGTCACGTCACCCGGCATTCCCGGCAACCATCTTTGTTTTGTGTATTTGTTGTATATTTATATTGACGTTGTAAGCACGTGCCTGTAAGCAAGCATCCAAGCGTTTCTTGCTCGAAAGTGAGAGTTCCAAGTTTCTCGAGATTGCGCTCTGCGTCTCGCATCGACCGAACCTCGAGGATATATATAGCCCATGTAATTTGCATAAGTATGTATTACCCTACTAAAGCGTCAAAACAAATTCGTCTCGCTGTCGTCTGCTCCGTTTCGATCACCAATAAAAATATACATTTGAATGCCTTATTATTAGTAACATTGCATTGTAGCGGAAATAAGGGTTTTAACAATGCTACGTAGCGCAAGTGACTGGGCAAATCCTGTCAAAGTATAGCTATGAATAGACGTCATGTCAGCTGTTCTTCGGATGGGCTCAGATCTCAGACGGTTGTTACGGCCGGGTCGTCCCGATAGCGGCTCTTACTTTGTTGCTGTGTACCTATGTATAAGTAAGTACCGAGGGCCCGAGGCGTTCGTGAGTGGGGGATGCCGCCAGATAATAAATAAAGAGTGCAACGATTGCGGCCGCCGGGACAGGGGGGCCGGGAGGAGGCCGACCATTTTAATGTTCCGACGCCAGACTTTATATTAAACATTCGACCTTGGCAGTGGCCTACATCGACACTGGGACACGCACTCCCACTCTAACGTCACGAATGCCTCGTTTAACTTTTCGATGCTATAAATAATTATCAGTCGTCAACAAGGAACTGACTAACGCACGGCATTGAATTAAATAAATAATACCTTATCTAAGTTACAGCTGTTGACACCGACCAAGGTCTATGTCAGGCGTGTTTTCGTCCTGTCTCATTTGTGCTTAGTTTATCCTTATCTACCAAACAGATTGTTGCAATCATATGATATCATCTATCAATAATAATGTAACTCTACTATATTACATTGTAGAGAAACGAAAACAAGTGAATGTAGATTACTAAACCGTACCTACTTGATTTGAAATTGGTGCTAGTGCCGCGGCTAAGTGGTGAAAATTTACACCTGAGAAAAAGAAAAGAAACTATATACTCGTAGTCCTCCATGTCGTATTCGACAACGGCGACCCTTACATCCTTTAATGAGCCCGTATATGACTCGCAAAGCCAAATTTTGTTTTAAAAGTCCTATCGCACTGTGCGCAGAAAAGCTGCCCCTGGTTGTCGTAAGTGTATATAGGTCGGTTTAGGCCGAGTCTTCCTAAAATGGCGCTTTTAGTACGTAGTGGTTGACCCTGGTAATCCTGGCTTTTCGGCCTTTCATGTGCATGTCGGTATGTTGATCACCCACTCGAGAAGCATACGTCTAAAGTGAGTCTGCCAGTGCCTAATACGTCCGCGTATTGTAATCGTATAATGGTCGAGTGATGTGGGTCAGTGGCGAGAGCATGCCATTGAACAGTGACGTTCAGTTTCGTTACTTAACTTACGTAATGGCTGTGCATTGTCTTGAATGTGAGCCGCCCTACAAGTGCATAATGTGTGACGTCATGTAAGGGTAATGGCATTGCTGGCTGCAGTACTGTATTCGGAAGTTAATCTTACACACCGTTAGTTGCCCGATATCGGAGAGAAACCCAAATAAGGGTCAAAACAAACCTAGCGGAATTCCTCGCGGAATTAAGCCAATTCATAGACAAAATGCTTAATTTTGTCTATGGTAGCGGAAATTTGTCTATGGCTTCCATACAAAAAATCAGCTACCATAGACAAATTTCCGCTACCATAGACATTTTGTCTATGAATTGGCTTAATTCCGCTGTGATTCCGCTAGGTGTGTTTTGACCCTAATTGAAGGGATGTTTACAAAAACAACATAACTGACTACACTGGTTGACACCTAAAACGATTAACAATGTTCTTAAAAAAGTGTCAACCACTCTAAGCAGTTATGTTGTTTTTGTAAACATCCCTTCAATTATACAGACTTAGTAAAAAAAGTTCCTATGTCAAAGTTTTCTCAGATTGTGACATTGATACAAAGTTTAATTTTATCCGGTCTTTTACTGATTATAATAATATTCTAGTTTTAGTAAACTGAAGCTTTTAGTGCTAAAAGTTTTAATAGCGTTATTAAACGAAGTGGATTCTCTCGTTTAATTTAACATAGTGTTCTGCGCGAAACGTGTGGAGATTGGCATTGTGGCCGCCGCTTCCGGCCCGGACACGCAGACCATTTCCTTCGACCAATTTAATGAGATTTTTAATGAAACAGCGGATTGGACACGACGTTTCTCATGCTCCGACTCCAACATAGATGTAGAAATATAAAATGTATTTCACGAATAACATCCGACGATTACAATCTTAAAATAAATCGTCGATTCGTCAATTTTCGCTGTATATGTATGAAAATCGACAGACAAATTGCTTCAAGATTAAAGACACATGCACAGATGGAGAGAAGATTCAAGATGAAACATATGAAACGAACGTAGTCTCAGAAGCATCGTAGCTTTTGCAATTGCAACAATTTCCAAGAAGGTGCACGGTGTACGTTTGATCAAAACAAACCCGCTGGTGCGGCGGTTGTGCAGGTGTCCGGTGTCTCCAAACTGGTCGGGCATCCGGCCCGCGCCGCGCCGCGCGGGCGCCCAACAGATGGCGCTGCCTGCCACACAGCCCCTCGTTCCCATACAAATTAACGTTCCTTGTGAATACCGTGGTACTAAACAAATTCCGACTTGACAATTGTTATTGTTGAGGACCTGTACTTAATACGGGGGACCGTTGAAAAGCGGTACGTTTTTTGCACTGGCAGGCATGCTCATCATTACCAAAACACCAAAAATTAAAGAGTTCTA
Organism: Pammene fasciana; assembly: GCA_911728535.1. Classification (NCBI taxonomy): domain Eukaryota; kingdom Metazoa; phylum Arthropoda; class Insecta; order Lepidoptera; family Tortricidae; genus Pammene; species Pammene fasciana. The sequence goes on along the minus strand of OU452273.1, from coordinate 27,726,889 downwards.
TACGATAAACTTTACACTTTGGGAAAACGCAAGTATGTACGAATTAAAGATATATTATTAAATTTAGACGTTTCAAGTGGCAGGTCAGGCTAGGGCAATGGGAATTGACTGACTTGGACGATTGCATGATGTGCTAAAGTCCTATTCCCCTAAACGCCTTATTTAATAATCTTATTACAATATCCGTTGTCTGATTTATTTATTAATACGAGCACCACCTTCTCACATTTCAGCACAGATATCCTCGGCTATTACGGGATAAGTTGCTATCTGGGATAATAATTTTATGGCAATATCGATAATAAGACAAATGGTTTAATTACGGCGAGAGCGGGCCGCTTACGTAACTAATGGCGGCATAATCGCTCCAGAGGAATCCGATCGTAAACAGGCTCGCTAACCCACTAAAACATATTTCTTTTATTTTGCGGTGGCCTCCAACACGGGTTTCCAGTCTCCCTGAGCGTCAGCGAGTGTTTTTCTCAGCTTTATCACTATACATTTAACTTACGATCAGGGATAGTTACTTGTACATTTACTAGTATAACTAAAAATCGAGATAGCGCCTCGCATTCGCAATATTTACACGATATTCTTAAAACCGGCTAAGTGCGAGTCGGACTCGCGCACGAAGGGTTCGTATCATTATCCTCCCCCCTTAAATATTTATTTTATTCTGTTTTTTAGTATTTGTTGTTATAGCGGCAACAGAAATACATCATCTGTCAGAACTTCAACTGCATGTCTAACTATCACGGTTCATGAGATAGGATAGAGCCTGGTGACAGACGGACAGACAGACAGGCGGACGGACAGCGGAGCCTTAGTAATAAATAGGGTCCCGTTTTACCCTTTGGGTACGGAACCCTAAAAAACCAGATTATTCACACAAAATATAAAACTATACATTACCAACCGAGATTTCAAAATTGAATACCGGTACTTTTTGCAAAAAGTTCATTTGATTCGATGCGAAAACTAATAGCTATTATTATATCAATTACAGTTTTCGTTATGAAATCGCCATCCAAGCAAACTTAAAAAGCATTATTTATTTTATTTTATTATTCAAATAAGTTAAAATTATAATCTGACGATAATCAGTGATCACTGTGATCAGCTGATCAAGTGATCACTCTTATAATGGTTCTAAGGAGACGAGTGCTTGGTAAACGGTGAGAATGCCGCCCTGACATCAGCCGCCCCGAACAGGTTTCTATATAAATTTACGATAAAAGCCTGCGAGCTGCCGCCGCAGCCTCACCCTTTCTGCATATTTTCCTAATTCTGTCTTAAATTTGAGCTCGGCATTTATGTAACGCTCGGAAAACACTGTTGGTTTTTCTTGTGAAATACCGTCGTAACTTCGTGCAGGATAATATTGTTATAACATAACTCTTATAACATAAGTTCAAAATTGTCCCTTAGATAGCTGCGCGAGCATTTTTAACGTTTATTATTTTATTTATTTTGGTATTATATTTGCGATTAATTTAGCCGGACATTAGGCCCTAAAAAAGCCGGAAATAACCTTTTAATAGCTATATTGATTTGCTTGCGCTCTACTTTTGACTCTTGCTATTCGTTCGTCAGTCAGACGATAAACCTATCAAAGCCGGACAGGCCGGACCAGGCAATAATTTATGTAATGAAATTACATTCCGAAAAAAGTTCGTATTCGTTGCATTGCCATTGATTATTGACTAGAATTTCTTAGAAGGGGTTGTAAATTAGAATGATTACTGATTAGTAATTATGAGCTGGCTATGAACTGACCTTCGCCAATTCTAATAGTCATTATATTCACCACATCTCTTTCGTTATCCTACAGTTAAGCAATAAACGATAGTAAAACAAATTTTGAAAGATCCGTCCGTAATTAGAATTGTTTCTTTATAAACATAGGTGGTATTAGTTTAATCAAAGCAATAATACCAAAATAATGCCTGTGCGCAGACCGTTGGGCGTCTATTGTCAGCACTCAGCAGGCCGCAGGCGCCACTATGGCGCCGCTCTTCATCTAACTAAACCTATTAGACGATCTTTTCATTATTGATCACAGACCCTATTTCTTTGGCCCATCGTCTATTCATCCACCAATAGAGAACATTTTAGGGACTTTACTTTTTGTTGTTTCGGAAAATTTAGATTTTTTTTCTAGGTATCGAAAGCACAATGTCATTTAGGATTCTTCTTCCTCCTAGCGTTTATCCCGGCTTGGGGTCCGCTTGACAACCTAATCCCATGAATTGGCGTAGACACTAGTTTTTACGAAAGCGACTTCCAACCCCGAGGGGAAACTAGGTCTTTTTGGGATTAGGTCCGGTTTCCTTACGATGTTTTCCTTCACCGAAAAGCGACTGGTAAATATCAAATGATATTCCGTACATAAGTTCCGAAACACTCAGTGGTACGAGCCGGGGTTTGAACCCGAGACCTCCGGATTGAAAGTACGTCTTACCGCAAGGCTACCAGCGCTTCTTGTGTCATGTCATTTAAGATTGTTTCAATATCCTCATATTGTTTCAATGTCTCCTTGCAGACATTTATTTAAAAAGAAAAAAATTTTGACATTACCTGCAATGTATATTTATGAAATGTGTATTTTTGTTAAAAAGCACCCGACATGTTTTAAAACCATCATTTCAAAATCACAAAGAGGGGTACATAGACATAATTTATACACGCCAAACATAATAAACCTTTCGCTGACCAAAAATAACGTCCATTGCATGGCAATAAAATTATTTAACACTTTTACCGACGAGTTCAAGGCTCTGCCAATTAAACTGTTTAAAAAATCTTTGTTTAATTATTTGGTCGAAAACAGTGTCTATCAAAGAATTTATAGAAAAATGTATGCTGTAGATAAGATAATAATGTAAGTAATGATTTTTGTATAAATGACATATAATCTATTGAATTGTATTAGTTCCATACTATCTTGTTAATATTGTTTTGTTATTGTTTTGTAGATTTGTACTATATTGTATTGACGAGAAAAGTATTGTACATATATATAGATTTAAAATATTAGATAGGATATACTAGTTTATTAAGAATATTTGTACGCCATGCATTATGGTAAAAAAAAGGTTGGAAACCAACATGTAACACCAATTTATACCCTTTTTTATACAAATAAACTTTCATTCATTCATTCATTCATATTATCATGGTCTTGGAAACCCAACACCTAAGTGCATACAAATACGTGTTTGGATAAATTTCGTAAAAATATTTACCTCCTAAACCATCTGCTATATTATATTGTACGTGATAATGCACATACATCAACATACATTTGGCCCGCATCCCTAATAGGTAATATTGTTTGCAGTACGGCTACGGGCGCGGTGATGTTCGATACGATACACGATACACATACACGTCGCTCGCATGCAGATCAATATTGCCTAATTACGCTCTCTGTTCGCAATACAATACACATCTATCTACATCTGATCGGTAATGGAAATGGATTTTAAAAACAGTGAGTTAGTTAACCATATCAAATGTTTGAAAATGTACAGATTCATTATAAATATTATAATTTTCAAGCAATAAACGCGTAAGCGTCGGCCGTTGTTTGGCATATTATTGTTATAATATTCTTGTTAATTGAAGCGCATACCCGAAAACCCCAAAATTTATTTCGATGGTCTGAATCTGTGAATTTGCAGTTTTTTTTTTGCTATCCGGTATTTACCAAGATTAAGAACATTGTCTGTCTACCTAGGTATACCCATGTCGTTGATATTAACGAGGCTGTTATCACACGTGTACGTGAACGATTTCATGTTTATTGTGTTACGTTACCTCGGCATTATACGCATCAGAGAGCCGGCTTTTATTATTCATAATGCTCTTGACGGAGCGCGTTCGTAACCTTTCATAATAAAACGAAGCTCCGCGTGTTCACATACTTTTTGCTTGAACCATTCTGTTTATATTCGCCATTAACGATACAATCGCCTTTATCGTTTCTAATAACCACCTCGTGTCTATGTGAGCTCAGAATACAAACAGTACGGCCCGCAGTCATTATTTCTGTGCTGCTATTTCTTCTGAGTCATGTTCTACCTTCGTAATACGAAATATGGTTCGAGCGAACAAACAACTGGTCGAGTTGGAGACTTGGTCGGGTGCGTGCAGGCAATTGTGTGTTCTGTAGCGACCCCCCGCTCTAGGTTGGTGGTTCGGTTTGCCCTCGCTCGTTCGGAGCTATACATACGTACATATGGGTCGCGGCGGCGGCGCGCGGCGTGCCGTCGCAATATCAGCCCGGTGAAATCGCTCGCCCGCCCGCTTCGCCGCACCGCATGCCTCGCCTGCGCCAGTCGCCGTGCGCCAACTGAAACGCGCGCACCGCTAGCGCAATCGAACGTTCAACAGACCCTCGCTCTCTCGTCGTCCACCTCCACCCACCCTGCCCTGCACCCTGTACCCGCCGATATCGCCGCGATTACAAACGAGACGCATCAAGGGAACGTTTTCGCCGCTACTGTAGCGCCCTTAAATCGTGTACAGTGTTCTTGTGTGAGTGCATGTGCACGTCGAGTACCTGGTGATCTGGAGCTGCACAGTTAAAGGTTTCGAGACGGCCCTCTCCATAAGGCTGCCTGCAAACAGAGTGAGTATTGCCGCTCTACGTCCACATGACTGTAAAATGGGACGATTCTTATCTACTGCCGATATATCGCTGTCTATGTGTGTGTGCGTGAGTGTGCTACATCGAATGCGCCCGCTTGTGTTACATGCCGGCGTCTTCGTGTGCGTTGGCTCAATACTCAGTTCTATTTTGTAGCCGCTAAATGTTTGTTTTTATTATCATATGACCGGTGACTTCTCCAAGTTCATTTTGAAATGAGTATTGTCAACTTTATGAGTTTGCGATACAGCTTATTTATGTTGATTTACTCTATTGTTATATGGAGATGCACCTATTAAAACTGGTCGATGTAGAAACGCCCAAAAATTTGTTTATATTAAGTTTGGCAACCTGATAACTCAAATCGAGAATCCGGCAGACCCCGCCGACGGTGGCGAGGCGAGCTTGACTCTTTTCTGAAAGTATGGCCAGATACTGCTCAAGATAGGGAGGAATGAAAAAGTGGGGGGAGGCCTTTGCCCAGCAGTGGGACACTATAGGCTCCCAATAATAATAATAATTGACTGTCTTTCCCGTATGATTACATTTTGACAGTATTTATGCATATTCTAGTATATTCTAATATACGATGAACAGGCTCTACAAATGACCGCCTGAACGTTGCCGTCGGCACCGCTCAGGCTCGCGTTTATTCCACCGGCGTTCGTTCAGGTCAGCTAGTTTATTAAAGCTCTACTTTACCACCTCTTTATGTTTACCTGTCAAGCGTTTTAAATCAGCTTAACGTTTGATTTTGTCATGCTTTCAATTCAGCCGACACGGGTATTATATGCACCTACCTGTTTACTTTTTATTAAAAAGTCAAAAACCTACCTCTAAACAAGGCAACTGATACTGTGAATGTAGTTTCTATACAATTTGTAATAAAAAATGTCTTGACTCATTAGGTTCATTGCCCAAATCATTATTTTTTGTATCATTAAAACTTGTAATTTTCTTCAAAATGTGATACTTAGCACATATTATCTTGCCTGAAATTGGTATATTTACTTATATCATTTCAAGTGTAGTTTTAGGCAGGTATTTCTTATTCTTGGGTTTTGGTTCTCCTTTCTTTGACATGAGAGGAAAAGTCCATTTTTTCTAATTAGAATACTTTAGCTCGGCTAAGACGGTTTAGACGGTTAAGTATATTGATAATGATCAGCTTAAACTCATAGTTGGTTGCACTGCACCAAATCATTTATCACCATTGAAACATGTGCAAAAGATTATTTGGGAAGATTCATATCTAGTTCTCGTTCGGGTTGGTGCATCTGGCCCTTAGTTTCAATGTGTTTATTTTTTCCACGCGATGCCAAATTAATCAGGTACAATTTGATTTGTTCCTCAAGTCCAGAACAGTTAGTCAACCGATAATCAGGACCCTGGAACCTTCCTTTTGGTTGTGAATATTGTCTGCGTAAGTTACTCTTTACGTAGGTAGTTTGATCTATTTAGTTCATTGAAATTATGTGTATGGAATACACAGGTTAAGGATATGAGTGTTTTATGTTTCAACAGTGATCAAAACTATGCTCCTAAACCTCTGTACGACATATGTAAAACTAAGTGAATGTTATTGGAGTAGCTCTACATTGTTTATATCGGCGAGTTTAGTTATCGTCGCACGTGTGTTTATACTGGTTGTATGTATTTCTGATTATTTAATGCGATCTCACATCGTCCGCGCCCGCGGAGTAACGTCCTAACTGCCTGTAAAGCGAATCGTTCACAGCTTTTATTATTCTTGTCGTAAAAACGATAATGGCGGAGAAAACGTCGGCGTATCGCACATTCCTCCGTCGGTCGCTCATACAAATTATACGATGTGTGTTACGTATAGCTATGTAGGTGGGCCGTCATTATTTATGTTCTCTCTAACAGTCGGCTGTGGTGTGGGTTAAAATCGGAGCAGTCAGCTGATCTTCAATGTGTGTGTGCGTTCTTCGGGAAACACCTTTCGATGACGTGTGCGAGCTCCGCTTAATTGGACATTCACATTGTTCCCTCGTGTTTTTATGTACCTATCGTTGTAATGATTGATACGCTTGATAAACTTATTTCGTTGTGAATTAATAACTCGACGCCATTTATTTGTTGCTTAATTCATTCATGAATAGCATTGTTTTGTTCTAGTTTTATCAATGGTTTTATACTTGCCTACTTAGTCTATGTCAGTAGGTAGTTTGGCACATAATAATATCCGTATCAGTTGTGGTGCATTGCTACGTTCGCCTAACTCTATCTATTAAGTGCTTTAAACAAACGTTCTTCGACGGCCCTCGTACAAAGTAAGGCTACCATCATCCATGCAAGGAACATGTCATTTCGCAAAAAAGCCACTGCAATATCGCTACCACTGATTACACCCTCCGTACATACACGTACACCATAATTTCCCCGGTTCGACTCGCCTCTCCATTGCTGTATTATTTCTGTTGTTTCTCTCGGCTGCAATGACACGCGAGCGCTGAATAATGTGTAAACAATTATGTCATTTTCTAAATTTCATGAACGGTGTAATTGATAATAATGAGTCACGAGGTCAACGCACTCCTATTATCTAATCACAAATTGCTAGTGTTTATAAATAATCCGTTTCTCGTCATCGCTAAATCTAACTACATCAATATAAGTTGCCGGCGAAAGTTGAGCGCGCGCCCTCCACTTCACCCCACCCCGCTCGTCACAAATAAATGAACCAAAGTCGGCATCCGACAACAATAATAATAATTCGCTCGGGCCCGATCAGCTGTTTAGTCGACACCGACCCGAGTAACAGGTGGCCTATAAAGACATTCAATAAAGTGTACCACTTGCCTTTCGCTTGGAACCTCTATTTTACACAAATGCTCCGCTTCCTACGCATACACCCGTAATCCCGTAAACCCCGACTTGTCAGACTTTTTTTTATGGTTATCTTTACTGGCGTTAATTACCTGCTTTAGTAACTATTCTGTTATTAATTCTGGTGATAATGATTTGGTAATTTGGTCGAATTTGGATTAAATGAGTAATTAATCAAATCGACTTACGAAGATGTTTGTTTTCAATAAAGAAATGTCACTTGATATCAAGCAGCTCCACTTAAGTTTGCGCGAGAGTTTTAAGGAATAGCAATCTACCTTTATACACCGCAGCGGCTTGAAATTTTAATAGGCCAGTCGAGAGGTGGGTGAGGTTGAAAGAAAATGGGTGACCGACTCGACTGGGGAGGCGACCTTTTGTCCCCCCAACACGTGGCAAAGTACATGGGCCATATGATCACTATTATTCAGTACACATAGCCGTCACGTCAGTCCACCAACGTTCTGTAACCCGGTCGCATCGATTTGCCTGAAGCGCCCACAATGTTTAGCTTTCATTTCCAAGTCAATCAGGCCCTTCACGTTTTGAACGCTCGTGTTTCTCTGTGTAATGCAAGCGAGAAATTTTGAAGTTTGCTTTCAATTTCATGCTTTTATCTTTATATCGGGTTACCATAAGCAAACTAGCTTTCGTTTCATGGAAATTGTGGTATCTACGAGTAGATGCCATCCAATGTATGGCTGAGCTTTTAGAAAATTATTAAGAAGCGTGGATGTGAGCGCATTGATTTTTTATGTTTCTAGGTCTTACGCTCCGAAGGTACGACATTTTTTTCTCTGAGGTTTTAGAGGAGTTCTTCTGTTGTTAAGAGAGTTCTCAAGTAGTCATCACTCTCTCCCATTCAGTTAGGACTTTAGGTCTTCGTATTCTCACAGGGAAAATAATTATACTTAATGTCGACTGCCACGGACCGAGTATTACAACCTCGTGCGCGACCGTCAAGTAGGCTGGTTGGTGCAGCGGCAGGCGCAGTGCAGATAGTTCGCAAGACTCCGCATTTCGCTCTCGATAGCGCGCGGTCGTCAATGACGGCCGGTTATGTAATGTAAATGTTTACGAACCTACTACACGTGCCGCCGCCACGTGCCCACCGGAGAACACTAGCCTTGTGAATTATTTATTTACGAGGCAACATTTTCACACGCCGGTCGACGAACTCTTCAATGATCTTGGAACGCATTTACTCTGATTAATCTTGCCATTTCTTGAATGAAACCGATGCTCTACTTCTGAGCGCTCTAATCGCTTACCGTTTGGCACTGTTTACTTTGCGCCTCTATGGATAGCATGTAAAGGTTTTGTGTAATACATAACATCAACAGCAACGCACTTTTTCTGACCGTACTGTAGATGTACGCTAGATCTTGTGGTTTACCAGTGATCAGTCAAGTGCTGCTATTTAAGTTACTCCTGCAACGTACAATTTCACAAATGTACACACTTTCAACATAATACCTTTAACCATAATAGCATCATAAAAACGGTAACCAAACATTTCAACAGAAAAATGACTACAAATAGCCGCAAGCTTGTAACAGTCAGGCGATGCAGCCGTGGCTCTGTAGGGGATGTGCGGTTATTTCGACCGTCGGAGCCCGTCCATCAACGTCTATTTATAACTCCGTGATGCGTGCCACTGACCTAGCTAACCGTTTTTTAAACGTCCCTTTTGTTCGTCCTGCCATGTGTTTCCTCTGAAGTGCACCGAGTCAAGTGTTATTCGACAATAATCCCACAGGAAATCTTCAATTAAGCTCAGGGACTAAGTGTAACATTAATCTAAGATAGCTTTAAGTTACTTTCAAGTTTATAGTGCCTAATAACTGTAATAAACCACTCTTAGATCTATTATATCACTTTCCAGATAGTAGCTACATATTTTATAATATACATATACATCCTAAAAAATCCAAGATATTGTATTGTGCGAGGCACTAGCGCGTGCGCCTTAAGTTATTAAAGTTACGATAGCTCTTAATTGCTCTATGATAAGACTAGTTACTATACATAGCCACCGTGTATAATAGATAGATCGGGGTACAAACATCAGATAAACAGATAAAATCTGTTCTACTAATGAAAAATTACTGCCGCTCAACTTACCTACATACCAAATAACTTTAATAAACAACGCACCGCAATACAACAACAACGTAATATAATACGTAAACCTTGCACAACAGGCTCCAACTTTCCCTTAGAGATCAATGGCGTAATTCGTGATTGTCGTCGCCTGGTTCCCGCTGCACATAGCCTTACATCCATGTACAGTTCGGCGTGCTTCTATTTACTGCGGGCACATTGTGCGGTAGACGTAGTACAGAAGCGTTCGGTGTTTATTTGCGTCGGGATTTGGGCCAAGTGCATTCGGTCGACGAATTTAAGCCGGTGTCGTTCGCGCCGATATATCACAGAACACGCCCGAGCCGAACAGCTGATTGCCGAGTTGGATTAGTTGACGAATGACTTGGACACCACTTCCGGATGAGTTGTAAGATATGCATTGTATCTTAACCAAGTCTACTGAATTTTAGTAGAAGCATGCTTACAAAAGAAGACAATATGAAACATTATCTACCTATAACTTTTCGAAGTTATTGCATTGTCCTTGTCATGATGTAAGGTTACTTTTAAATACCCATGCTACTCGTAATTACAATTTCCAACAATGAGTAAACAGAAGTCTACTACAACCATCAAGCGTCCAAGGTTCATAAGCAGTTTTTAGAGATACGCCCCAAACTTGGTTCTTTCTCCGGATATCAGTTTATTTGCAAAACTTCTACCCATTCCAACTTGTCTTATTTCGTATCATGGATTGTTAAGATTGGGGCAGGTCGAGGTGTCATTATTTTAGTTAGAAGAACCACATACTATAATTAATTAAACTTGCTTTCACATAAAAGAACAGTGAAAAGCTGACACCAAATGACTATGAAAATATTGATAGTTCGGTGCGAATTTGCGTTAGCTTTTGATAAGTAAATATGTACCCTATATAGTAAATAGTTTATTATCTTAAAGTACATGTTTAAAATAACTACATCTGATGGCTACGGTACTTTTTTTTAATTTATACACAATTTTAATTATAAGATATCCTAATGATTATAACGGTAGGTACTTTACTTTCAACAAACAACTCCTCATTGAGATTGATTGTATTTGTAACAAACCCATTACATTGCGTTGTTTTATCACAGAGTTCCTTTAGCCAACCCTTTCTTCATCAGATCAGCTCGATGTGATGTCTATCGAAGTGAAGTAGGTATCTCTAGCCAGTCAATAGGAGTGGCCGAAGACAATGAGACTGGCGTAGAAGTAAGTGGAAATGGAGGAGTCGTTACGAATGAAGTAGGAGTCGTTGGGAAGGGTGGAAGAGACTGAGAGAGGGGTGGAAGAGAGTGGGAGAGGGGTGGAAGATAGTGAAAGAAGGGCTTAAGAAAGTGGTAAAGTGGTGGGAGCTCGGCTTCCACTAGGGCCGAGTGGGAGACGATAGGATTGGCGTTCGAGTCAGTGGGTGTTTGTTGGGGGTAAGAGATGGTAGAACCAGCGTAGGAGTGAAGTCGATTGGAGACGGTGGTAGTTAATGGTACAAACTACGAAGATCGCCCGGATAGCTAGTTTAGAATACAATACCTGTAGGCTTGAAGTTTTTACTACTGAAAATAAAGACATCTCGTTTTGACCCTCCCTACGTCAAAATTTTAGCTTAATTTTTTTTACTCTGTCATAATTTATGAAGGTGTCATTCATGTTGTCACTTTGTCTCATATATCAAACGACGGCGGTCAAAAGGTTAACTAAAACATAATTACATTTTTATTACTGATACTATATACTAAATACTCGTGGCATGCGTAGAGTCATACTTTTTAATCTATAAAATATAGTCAATATACCTACGTACTTTTACATTGTATAGTGTCTGCGAATATTTATTAGGACCCGTGGGCACCGGCCCACGCATTTTATTTTCAGCACAAACCTTAGGACCGCCAAACGTTTGTGCTCAAAATAAAGTCTGGTTATACTTAAAGGTAAATAATACAATTCTGAGTCTACCCCTGCTCATTAACTAAACCCCAAATCATAATCATTGCCCACCAGAATCAAGCACCAGGTTCTCACTTAATTCCATGGTATTCCTGCAAATCAGTATAAAACTAACACTATGCCCGACTCTTTTAAACTCAACCAGGCATACGAAGAGAATGTGACAGTGGCACTAGTTCGAGAAGTGTTCACAAAATTCCTCGTTGTAAAAACGGTAGAGCAAATACATAGAGCAGCTCTTTGTCTCTGAAAGGCTGAAGTAACTAACTAGACTAGATTGTTTCAAATTCACGATTGTCGACAATACGAACTGTTTTCCTATGGGTAGAGCCAAAAAGCACTTGATCTAGTGATGTAACTAGCAAATGGTTTAGTCACTTTGTTTTAGGTAAAGACTGTGTACGTTAAAATCCGGCCACGCATGGTATGATACATCTTTTTATTGAATGTGCATATTCAACCAACACTTCTAATTAATAATTTGGGGTTATCAAGCTACATAATAAAATTTAAAACATAATATAAACGTTACGTTGTCTATGAGTTTGATCACTATATATTCCACAGTGCCTATATTTTTTTGTCCACAGTGTTCTGACAGTGTTTACCAAATTTTCCTGTTAAAAATAGTTTTTTATTATAAATAAGATGAATCAAATGATACCTTATTAAATTCTCTTTTCACCATAGCTAACATTTTTCTAAGTGTATTTAGATTGAAATAGTTCGGAGGTGTTCTAACTTTGGTGAGTTTGACTTTTTGAAAAAAAAATGGCTGCCATATAAAAATTACTTTCAGTGCTTGGAGTAGAAAGTTTTCCTGACTACCTCAAGTAGAATAGAGTTTCAAAACATTTTTTTTTTTGTAAGATGACATTCTATTGACCATAAAACCGGTTGTGAAAATATAAATACAATTGTGGTATTGTAGCAGGAAGCGAGTGAAGATTATCAAAAAACGCTGGACAAAACATTAAAGATATGATGAAATACCTTCAGTAAAAACTGAGACAAGCCCATGCAATTTTAATATGATTCTATTTTTATTATATATTACTATGATTAGAGATTATTTATAAAAAAGAACTGCTTGAAAATGTCCGAAATGTATCCGAAAGGGAGATGTACCATACCATGCGTGGCCGGATTTCAACGTACACAGTCTTTATTTGTTAATTATTTGTAATAAACGGGACTTAACCGCGTATATAATTTTTAAATTACCTTCGACGTCAAATCAGTGTTAGGTATTTGTTTTCGTACATCTTTACACAAAAGCAAAATTTATCTTCAACGTTTGTGTTTCCACTCTTCATGGTGCCTTGCCTGCTGTACAATGAACATTGTGTAGTTTAAGTCTGGATTCTAAAACAGTTATCTATCTAGAGATGAATCTGAAACCATGTTGCATACATACAGCAAAGAAATAGATGCGACCCCAGCACGTCCCGACAGCTCCCAACAATAATAATTAATTGACTCGTCCGTTCGTTATCGTGCTTTTATATTGACGTTCCCGAGCGAGCAGCCGAGCGAGCGAGGCGCGTTCGGAATGAAATTTCCATAAAAACTTTTGTACTCCGGCGGACGTTGCGAGCGCACGTTAAAATCGTCGGCCGGCAATAAAACAGCGGCCGGGTGCGGCGAGGCGCGACGACTCGCCGCGGGTGCGAGAGGGATGCCATGAGAGATAATGGACTCTGTACGAAATGAAGAACGCGCTGGAGCGCCGAGCAAGCGAGTCGGCCGGAGCGCGGCAAAAACATCGGCGCGGTTATCGCGGCCCCTCCCGCGCCTCGCGCCCACCCGCGCCCCTGGGACCGGACTCTGATCGACACCGGCCGGAGCCTCTCGCAGGCGGGCGGACTAACCTCGACGCAGGCGGCGTGGGGTCGACTTACTCGTGCGCCTCCTTCGCTCGCTCGCTTCCAACGGACAAGTAGAGCCGACGAATAATATTACTTCGTTTAACTTTTAAGCGCGTTTACGCTCGTTCTAGATCTAGATGGTTACGTTACAGCCTGCGCATCTACCAAATAGTCCAACTTATTTAATTTCAAATATGTATTGGGGTTGTATTATGTCTGTCAATTTTATCTAATCCAAATAACATGTTGGTTTGTGCTTCAAAGGCACATGCAAAAATTTGCAAAACTTATGGCCGGCTCACAAAGATGATCTGCAAAGACAACGTCTCCGTGGAGCACGCCTCTTTGTTTTTATTAGTACCGCTGGGCACAGCACAGGCATTGTTTGCATTTGCGGGATTCCGCGCGTTGTTTTATTGTGCGATTACCGCAAGTGCCCGTGCTCTATTGACACGGACCGCCATTGTGGGCTAACTGCCGAGGTTGCAGTGTCAAGGCAACTTCCTTTATACTGTTTATGTATGCTAATTATTACCCTTCTGAAGTTTAATTTGACTTAATCGAGCGGGTTGCCGTCGTAAACAACTTTCCGTATAAGGTTAAATGGTCCAGTTATATTCATATTTTATGCGGGTGGAATAACTTATTGTACTTAAATTTGCATGAAATGTAAGTACAGTAAGTGTTTTATACTAAAAAGAGCTCAAACATAACATGTTACTTGTGGTTATTAGAGCTACTCTTGTTGGTATTTTTTGTTATATCGTTCGCTTTTTAGTGCTCGTTTAGAACAAAGTTAATATCTCCCTGGGATCCGCCATCCCTTTGATTACTACCGAAAATATCTACTATGGAAAATTATGCTTCCACGATGGTGTGAAGTAAATGCGAGTATTCTTGTCATCAGGAATCAGGAATGATGTAATTGATGTAGCAGATAATTCCATTTGTGTTTCATTTAGAAGAATGTTTCTATTCCTCGCGGCGGCTTCGAGTAGGGAGTCGACTTTGGTCAAATATCTCCTGATACAATTTATCCATTTGATTGTCGTGTGCCATGTCGCTGTACGTTTTACTGTAGTTGGTTGATGACTTGGACATAGCAAGAATCCTTTAGATTGCTCAATTTGCTTACCAGTAACACATCTACAAACTATTTAATGGTTTTATCATGTTTTATGTAATTCAATACCGTACGCAAAGCATACTAGAACTGTCTGCAGCGGATTATGTTAGTAAGTATTACTTCAGTTCGCGAGCTAACTTGAAGTGGGTAGTCGGCAATAATCGCGCTTGATAGCGTCTATCGCGTTTATGAACGTGTCGCAGTAGATAGTGGGTTTGTCCGTTGACTCAGACATAAGTAGCTTTACTGGGAAGCCTTTTGGCAGCGCTTAGCACGTTTGAGAACTTCATATTCCTACTAAGTAAGTACTGTATTAACATTATTTTTAATCACTTACACAGTCATTTACTAAGGTAGAATCCATAATTCCGCCGAGTGATTTGACAGCTCCTGTCCTGACATACCCTTTGTATGTATGAAAAGTATGAAAATGAAAAGAGCTGTCAAATCACCCACCATCATAAATTCTACATTAAGCCTTGTGCTACCAACACGGATTGAAAAAAGAAGGAAATTTATGACACAACTGGACAGTGGACACTAACTTTAAGATCTGATTCTCTACAAACTATACTCGTTCTCAATGATAAATAGAAAATAGTCATTGATATTGGTATTATTGGGAGTATTCTTTGGAACATAACAAGAATTTATTTACAACAAATAATTCTCTGAAAGGGTAAATAACTAAGAGTGGAGACAGGCGATGCATTTGGTTTTAGAGTGCACCCAGGTGGATTATTCCGAATGGATGAATTCTTACCAAAACATCTCATATTATGTCGCCAAGAGAATTTATTGTGAAATGGGAATGTGGATTTTAAAAACATGTATATAACCCGTGTACCTATGCTATTGTTAGTTCCGTTTCGTCGTGAGCAATCTTAGGAAAATCTTTATTTTCAGAAAATTTGGTATGCTGATCTATTGAAAAATTACCCAGTAGGTAGGTATGCTATATCCCATTTGTTTCTTCTGACCGCAACTGAATTGCACATTGCCTACCTATAATAACACCAGATACTAAACTGCATTTATCTAATCCTTTCTCTTATAATGAAGAGTAACAACATCGTGTGAATTGTTTCAGGATCTGACCGGTCAGAACAGCAATGACTCGGGCGGCAGCGGGGGCGCGGGGCGCGCTTCGACGCCGCACCTGAGGCCCACGCCCAGCCCCACCGGCTCCAGCGGATCCCGCTCCATGTCACCGGCTGTCGGTGAGTGCCAAACTGATAGAATAAGATGTTTCTCAACCCTTCACCATGTTGAACCTAGTGATTAGGTAGCTCATACTGAACAACGTCTATCCCCGAAATCCCGAAAATAGTTCTAGCCCCCCTATAGAAAACGTCGATATTTTATCGGCCTTATTGTATGAAACAGCCAATTTATTTGCGATTTCGGAGTTGGTCTCATAAGTCATGGTAAAAGCTGTTCAGTGTTGCTTTTCAACTTGCACAGTATTGTTAAAGATAGAAAAAACTCTATATACGTCAAAAAACGCGATGGCAATATACATTCAATTCAAGGTGAAAGGTTCGAAAAAGCTACTACTTACTAAAGGTCTTTATTCCGTAACTATGAGCTAAGAAACATTGCGATTGCTCAGACGCTCTTTGAAAAAGAGCCACTGGCTTCAAGGTCTGGACTTTGCCAATTAAAATAGACTTTTGGAACTTACGCAAACCCTTCTAAAAGACTTAACGGAGCCATGACGATCCTAGTGGGTAATTCGTAAGTTTGTTTACAGGCTACAAAATCATATCTTCCTGTTGTTTAAACCAAAAGTTATACTTAGTGATTGTTAGTCAAATTTTTCCCTTTCGAGCCAGTCTCAGCTGAATATAGCTCAAGCATCTAGAAACACGGATAAGTATGCTAAACCTTGTCCCATTTTGACAAACGTACACTGTGTTCATGCGTCAAGGTGTTGACTCTATCTACATCAGTCATTAGTCTCACTTGCTACAAATTAGATGATAGAAATCTTAATCGCTATTCCGATATTTGAGCAGATGCTCCATCTGGTTGGTTAATATTTCTTTGAAGAATTGAGTTGGGTGATGAATGCATTACAATGTGCCGCCTCTATACAATTTAGTAACCTCAATCTCCCGTCGGATTGAGCCTGCATTGGGGAGCAGTTAATATTGTATGAAAATCCTTAAGACCATCGTCGGCGATGCTAAAATATATGACCGCAAAAGCTCCGATAGCTCCATCGAAAAGTATGTGCTAGTAGCTCGGTTTACAAAATCTCAATTAGCATTAAATTCGACGAGTAGGAAAAATGAAGGCAGCTTTTTGTAAAGTCGTCGAACTCAATACTTACCGGCTTGCCTATTTTGAACACTAGTAGAAGTATTGTATACAATTGTGACATCAGTGCTTTTCAATCTCGTATTCTCGTACCTTTACTTATTTAGGAATGAAAAGATATTCATTATGTCACAATCGTATATAATACGTAGTTGAATATTTTGACCTGAGGAAAGAGCAAACTTTCTTTCATTTGTTGCTTTAATTAGGTAAAAGAAAACTAAAGTCATCGTAGGTATCATTTACCATGCAGAACTGATTTGGAAATACAGTTAAATCCATTTTATATTATCTAAAAATTATTCTTAGCAGCTTTTAAGGAAAGTAAGTAAGTAAAGTAAGTAAAGCACTTTTTTATTTTGAAGTGATGTTGTGTATAACAATTATAGAAACATTTCAACAGTCCGACAGATCACGCTGTAACGAATTACCAAAAAGGTAACGCAATATCTATCAATAGTAGTTTCTTAATAGGTTAACGATGTTTAGTTTTGGCGTGCTTAATTTCAACCTTATCCTTTGGTGATAAGGATCAATTTAGGTTTAGGTAGTTTGTTGGATCCTTTATTTGGCCGGTGGCGTGTTGATCAGATTCGTTGTGCATGCTTGCTTCGTCACCAGTAGACACGGGCTTTCCCGACATTGACCCACATAGAGCGGGCTCCCACAGTACGCCGTATTTTGCCCCTTTTGCGGGCGCGAACCACCCCACCCGCCTACCTTATGTACGATCCGGGGTGGTCGCGGTATATAGGGCCTCGTGAAAAACTTACACCCACCGTCGGGCGAGCACGCAAAACAGGACCTTCCACCCCTGAGCCCCGACGCGTCGGTCTTATGTGCCGGACCGTCGGCACAATTATGCCAAGATCTCTGGAACGCCCTTGTCGGGCTTCCCTCAAAGTGTCCTTGACGAGTTCACCCGCCACCTTATATACTTACCCACTGACACGAATTGCTTTACATACATAGGTACGTCTATCTGATTTCAGAGTATTTACTACTACTTCATTCATTCATGTTACGCAGACTGTTTTTCCTGATTCAATTACACGTGTAGGTAAGCGAAGATACCTATACCTACTGTTGTTTTTGTTGCCTTGCCTACCAACATCAGCACGTCTCTATACATTTAAATCATAGCGCACAGTATGAAAAACTAGAAAGGAATTAAACTATTCTTTGCCCCGTCGAATAGAAATGAGAAATAAAATTCATGATTGCTTTCAAATCGGACATCACTGACTTGTGTGTTTAATTTCACGCTAGATTTTTATACAGGCACCGAATAAAAAACTAACAAGTTAGCTGTACTGTAAAGGCAATTTCTCTCTAGAATGGCTCTTATTTTAATGAAGTACCTACCTTTTTCAATTCAATTGTCTTCTACTCCTGACCTGACTGATACTGATGTTCGACAGTTTTTTTTAATTTAGGCATGTTCTGCCCTATCATTATTATACCCTATCACATCATCTGTAAAAACATCCACCAAAAATGATTCTTGTTTTGTTACCACGGACGATTGCCTAGCGTGGCTTTCTCAAAACATCGGATTGTAGACCGGGCGAGCGGCAACTGTGCCGTCGCACTCGAATACCGGTTATATGACCGCAATATACCTCCATTTCGATTCGTATGCGCTATCGAAATACTCCGCTATTTGTGATCCAATGCTGGGCTTGTTCACGAGCAATACTAGGCTCGGTCCCGCCCGCGCCTTGTACGAGGCCGCTACAACCAACTTGGCCTCGAGCTGGCGAGGTGGTACAAGTTTTACATGACGGTATGACGTCAACCGTTCGGCTCGTGGGGCTTCTTGGCTCTCGACAAACACTTGGATAATGTGAAGTCTCGTATTAGAAAATTATAGACCGAGCGAGCGCTCGATGGAGTTTAAAACGTAAGGAGCTTTTTAATTGGGCGAACCGGCGCTCCAAGATTTCAACAACCTTTAATGGTCGCTTCATAAAATATTCTCTGTTATTTCCTCCGCTTAATTATGAAACAGCATGCTGTGTACGGAAAAATAGCATATTCACGACATTTGAAAATAAACCGGTTATTCTACATGTGCATTGGACGTCACCTTTCATTTTCGGCAGACCGTAGGCAAGAATGGGCAATCGTTGTCGATTCTCAAAGTATCTATCGACAGCATTGTGCTCTTTTCCAATCTAAGTTCCATCGTTACTTGAACACAATGAAGCCGCAATACCGCAACCCGGCGCGTTCGAAGGTGAATTGCGTATTGTTTGACGCCCGCATGCAACGTAACTTTCGAAAACGACTTTAATTTTTGTCCAATAAGGTTTCTTTTGCGGTCTGACTACATGTCTGCAATGAAGTGTTATTTCCAGCCTTAGAGTCGGTTTCTTTAAAGTCGATTTTGCTGGAATGAGGTAGTTGTTGAATGTATACGGGCGCTAAAAGCGTTTCGCAGTCGTCCGTCGTGCGTATCGGCGGCCGAGCGCAGGAATGCCATCAACTAAGATAAGGCTGGCTCTGGGGAGCGGAGCGCACACCGAATGCCGCCGTCCGCTGTCTTCAGCTCCAGCGACGATTTAGTTAGAGCCTGAAGCGGGAACATACCTACGGACAATTTTATTTCTGCAGAAATCGTATACAAAACTGATTCGTTAGGTTGATATTATAAAATATCTACATCTGGGAATTTGTGTTTAATATTTCAGACAAACATATTTGCTTTTCAGATTTTCACCTTCTCCGTAAGAAGTGTTTAGGTACTGTTTACTTTCCAAAGACAACATTTTTAACAATAATGACCCTCAGTAAAATTGACAACCAGCCCGTCATGTTACATTGTTGTAATTTTAAACATCCCTTTAAATATTAGAAATATCGTACCTATTTACATTTTATATGTATGTAGGCATGTCTTTGTCATTTTGTAAGTTAGTATCCGTCTCCTTTGTAATCCATTATCGAGGGTCGCTTTACGACCCTCGGGACTATTATAACAGTAATTGTGCGGCCGGTGCGTCTGTCATCACATAAATACTCCCATTCCGCCGGCCACGTGCCCCGCGTCCTTGACAGGGCAACGACCTCCCTAATCTAAATAAAAAAGAGAGTAGCGTAAACCTTCCCATCTTGTTTGTTGACGTCAACGAGCTCTCGTGAATCGTGAAAGCTTTTTTCGTGAATCCGCGGTTAATTGTATCGCAGTGAAGCCTCTGACGTTCAAATTAAATTTATTGTTCGTTTTTGTGCAGTTGTAGGAGACAAATCCTGACCTTTACGTTTCTAACTCAATTTCCACTTGCGTCATAACTTGTATATGTACTCTGTTCCTAGACCTAATTAAATTTTACCCTTTTATAGCGCCTACTGAATAGGTTGCTTGTGAGATCATTAACAAGTGTTTTCCTATCTACCTATTTAACGTTATTTGTTGTGCATATAACTTGACACCCTGTGACAGCTTCGCAACACTTTTTTTTTTAATTATACGGTTGAATCGACGTAGGTAAATGACTGCGCTGAAAGTTATCAAGTTATTACGGCTTTTCTCTTTAAAAAAGTTAGATAAAAAAACGGTAACTTGTTGCGAGCACGGGGCTGACTCCGCCCGTTCCCACTGCCCATCGCTTAATTGTATTCAGATTACCCCGGAAAAGTGATAAATCTCAGTGAGTCAAGGTCGCCCGAGGGTTCGACAGCCCATTCACCCCGTTCCGTCTGCCCCCTCTAATGGTGCGGACATTCTTTAACAGACCCTAGCCAGACTTACCCGTACCAACTTATACATATCCCTATTTACTTTTGCCTTCCCGTCCCTCGCCTGATAATTAGGCGGGTACCCTCGCCGACATCTCGATTCCATTCATGGTGTTTCTTGAGATATATATCTACGACATAGTTTCCTCCGGAGGCCCCCCGCATATGAAACGTCTAACCAGTTCTCGTTTCTGTATGTAGCTAGCAGCTAACTAAACATTGTCCTTAGAAATGAGCGTCATTGGCGCGAGGCGAGGCGAGACAACAGTCCCTAATAGATTATGAGACAAATAAGATTTAGCGAGAAAAGCCAGTCGCGTTGATAACGTAGCCTCGCTGCCGGCGCCGGCGTCGGTGGTGATCAACTAAATGGGTCGCCAAACACAGCGGTCGTGACGCCACCATTTGTCTCAACTAGGCCGCTCTTGTTAACGCCATTGTCTATGCTCTGTTTACACTGCCAGTGTGACTCGCACCTCGCGGACCCGTTCCAATTACGATCCGATCCAATAACTTGAGAGCTTTATTGAACCGCCTGAACACTTATCCGATTGCAATTTAAATACTGTTACCTAAATACAGTCCTTATTACAATCGTATGGTTTTGTTTCTGTGTTATTCGCAACATTGTTGCGCATGCAGTAACGGGATACGTATTCAGTTTTGATATTCTGCGACATAGCTAACTTTGTAACCTATGAAGCAAGCGTGGATGATAAAAACATGCTTTTTCGTGACATAAAAAGAATGACGCACCGCTCAAATTGGTAATGTTCTTAATTAGTGTATAGCTATTTTTGGACATCAATGAATTCTAGATACTATCCACATTTATGTACCGTAGCGTGTTTCGGAATGCCCGCGGTGCTTTTAGTGAGGGTGTGATCGAATGCCTGGAATGTGTTCGGCTCGTCTGTGCGGTGAACGGTCCGCGGTCCGCGGTCCGCGGCTCGCCGCGCATAGCTCGCGGAGCGGCTGCATGCTCGGCGCAACGACCAACGGTACTTACTGCATACGTGCACGATACTCATATTCGCGCACCAGTATCCACTTATTCCTTAATGTTCCAATACCACTGTGCAGCTAAATAGCAAGGCAGGAAACTATGCGGCAAGCTTTATTGTCTTTACTATAAAACCGCGCTGCTTTTTCTTTCATTTTGGAGACCAAATGACCAGAACTGATAAATCTGAAATTCTGAAGAAAAGTCATCACGGTTTATAAAAATTATTTCAAGTACATATTTCAAAGTTTGCATTTCCTGTAGTTTGATCAAAATCAACCTGCAAAAAACAAGCACTAATTGGTTCATGTCATAAAGCATCAGTTCTTTTTTGATAAAAGAAACCTTTATGACTTATAAATGTTATAATGATGGGCGAGGGTAGGGTTGCCATATGGAAAAATGTAATGTCCTGATAAAAATCCGGACATCACACAAAAAGTCCTGACATTTGTAATAACAGCGATTTAGCGTAGCTTTTTTTAGCGGTCTGATGGTAAGCAGCTACCGTAACATATGGACACCTGCGGCTCCAGGTGTCTCATGTGCGTTGCCAACCCGATCCCTTAGAAAAGAGGATTCACTGTGTTGACGGCTAAAGAAAAAAGATAATTCCCCGTTCGTCAACACACCGCATCCTTTCAGAGCTCTCTAAGGCCGCCAGAGAACACAACCTATGAGTAACAGTCTAGTGCTATTTAGCTGTGGTTTTCTGTATGGTGAAGGTACTTCCCTAGTCGGGCTCTGCTCCCTATTTGATCGAGTTCTCATTAGCTGAGCTGTGTCCTAACACATGACATATATTCGCAGTGCCCATACCCTCTAAAGCTTAAACAACGCCGCGCCACCGGAATCATAATTATAAATAATATGACTTAGAGTTTATTGGTTAGAATCGCAGTATTCGCGCTTTTTCACAATTTTTTAAACATTTCGAAACATTACAATTTTTGAAATACACAATATTTCTATATTTGTAATAAGAGTAGTTAATTAATTAGTTTGTTGAAGACATTCAACAGTTGTCATTAAGCTGTAAAGCCACTTATTTATCTTTCGGTTTCAAAACCTACCAAAAAATGCTTTTGTATTTTGCTGAACTAAATCTTATACTATTTGAAGTTATATAAGTAATTTAATCAAAACTTTCAATACGATTTTAATAACAAAATATTGTAAAATTAATTATAGTTTTCTTGAGAATTTAATACCTGCACTTTTGTTTTGTACTTAACCTCGTAATAAGCTCATAATCATGTAATTTTCAAAAATCCGGACACTTGCCAAGTCCGGCCGCAATCCTGACAAAGGGTCAAAAATCCTGACATGTCCGGACAAATCCTGACGTATGGCAACCCTAGGCGAGGGGGAAGCCGGTTAGAATATTATCATAATGACGACCATAAATAGTCGGACTTTAATTGGTATAATTAATTAGACCAATTAAAGTCTTTAACCATTGCTCCCTGTCGAAAGTAAACCAGAATTTGATAAAAAAATCGAATTGGTTACTAAAATTCACAAACCTACGGACTAAATTGACAAATGACTGACAGGTAAAATGATACCAGAAACAGCAAAATAAAAATAGTGAAGGGTATATGTCGATAACAATATATCGACAAGTTGTAAAGCATAAATAACAGACTAGTTTAAATCAAAAATATGTATATTAGTTTCAAATAAGTGGTACAAATCTTGGTTTGTTCGATTTTCGAGGTAGTGTATGGATAAATATACTCACTGAATATACCCACTTTTTTTTTGTTAAAATGATGTTTTAATATATATTATTTGATAAATAAAATATTATTGGATTACATGACGTCTTGTTTTTATTGTAATTTTAGCTATAGTTTGGCCAGAGTTTGTTCCACTTCAAGCATAGACAGGGAGAATCATACTGTCTTTTTCTAATGCTAGTACTCTCACTACTAAAAAAGGGATGGGTATAGCATGTTACTCTGACTGTTACTGCGCTTTTGGTTTGCCAGACTATAGAGGTAATTTCATATTAGATTGTTATCTAGCCAGTTCAGCTGAACTATAATTGTTGGCAGAACTCCTTAATCTTAAATGATATATTTTACCATATAAAACAGTAATGCCAACATAACGTAACAATATGGATTACCTACTTAATAAGATGGATTTGTTGGGAATTTAAAAGAACAACAACTTTATTAATTAATTTAATTAAATGTATGTATTCAATAAACTAATTTTAAAATTATTGTTGGTTGGTATATAGATTAGCCGATCAAATTGCCAGTTTTATTGTCCCGTCTGGTAGACCCTTAACCTACGATTTAACAATAATTTTAATATCGATGAGAACGACACTGGCCAAACTGTGGCAACACTTGTTCATACTTAGTTGTCAATTTGGTCCGTAGGTTTGTGGATTTTAGTAGTAACTCTGATGATGATCTCTGACTCACTGTGATGGGTTGGGTACCTTTGCGCCGGGAACGATGCGGGGTGGGTTATTCGAATAGTTTAGTGTAGGTATATGTTTGGTTTAATTTTAGGTTTAGATTTATTGTAAATTAGTTTTAGTATTTTAATTTATCCATAATGTTAAGAATAATTTGTAATTAATTTGAATTTACTATTAACTTAGTTATATGCTGGTTCTTCCTTCAGTGTAGTTCCTCCCAAATCTCTATCAACGAAAACATTTTGTATAAAATGTATATTTATGCATGGTTTGTACTAGCTCAAATGTATTGAGTCAAGTCAATTTATCGTACAGATCGAGATCAATCCTTTAACTGCGCTTGATATATCACTGGCAGCTACCGAGAAGTCACGTCGTATGTTAACCCGAGCTCATTTCATTTTATCTCGCTCCAACTGGTAAGCTTGCCATGCCATCGAAGGGGACAGGAGATCTGAATCGAGGCAAAGCTCAGATGGGAAAGTAAAGACCTCGGCGTGGTGGCCGCGGTGACGGGCTCTGCCCTTGACAGAGCTGGTTTTGTACCAATTCCAGTTTCAGAATTGCAACTCGACTATAAAGAGAACATTGTTACGTTAATCATAGTTGTGGGGTGCGTGCTGTACTTGAGTTAATGTGCTTCTGCTTGATATCTTAAAGGTTAAGGCTTGAGCTTTGAATTTGATCCTTAAAAATGTCTAAGTCCTGTAAGAATAAGTTGTAGGTTGAGTAATCTTTATATTAACGAAAATAACGAAATGTTTTCCTACTGTTTACTCCGAGTCTGGAAATAAAATCGAATAACCTGCTTTAAGCGTTAGCACCAACTATTCAGTAAGAATAATTCTCTACACAACCGACACACCGCGTTCGATCCGATGTTTGTTTCCACACCGACAGAATTCAATTTCAATGCAACCCAGTGAACTACGATCTGCAGCCATAAGTCTCGGTCGCGCCTAGTCGTGCAACATTGGAACCGCTGACATTCAGAACAGGCCGTGTCTTTCCACTGATTGCACGACCACGGGCAAGGCGACTTATCGGGCGCCAACGTAGCTTGCCCTCTAGATTCGAACGACTACACATAATAGGAGAACGCATTTATACTGGTCCTTCGGCTCACAGAGATTACAGTTGGCCGTAACGTAACCCCATGATTTACTGCGCTACTAATAAATTCTAATCAAGCTCAAGTTCTACAGTAATAGTTTATCTTATTTATACTAATAGTTCCCAAGAACTTAAGCAGTATCTTGAGGTGTATTCGAGTGTTTACCCAACTAACTACTTGAATAATATGTAAGGAACTCTGTCAAACTAAATTCTAGCTATATGAGAGAAGTTACCCGCTAAGTTCGAATAACTTTCTATCTAGAAGTTTACTCTCGTTGTCGAGTACTTACGCTTGTTAGCAAGGTCAACGTCTCCTTGGATTACCGGCACTAGGGGGGCAATACCTACCTACTTAGTATCTGAGTTGTGTAACTAAACGTAATGAAATTACAACAGAGGAACGCTTTTACTCGGAATTTACGACTTTTTATATGAAAACAAAAAAACTTGTTTTTGCTCTGGATTATAAAGGAAATGGTGGTTATTTTCTCAACGTTTTGTGTGCGTTAATTGCTTTCGAGTAGGCTACTAGTCCGGCTCTGAGCCATTACTAGTAGCAGTCGTTAAAGTAGCAGTCGCGCTGATATACAAATACATAGGTACCGGCGCATAGGTGGGCGCGTATGGCACCGTGTTATCTATGATTAAGCGGCGCCTTTCCGTCTGACGACCGTCTGATCGCGCCCCACACTCGATAATGGCCCACTCCTGATGAGATTAAATTGACTACTAACACGTGCCTCTTTTCCTGTACTCTCGTGCAAAAGGCAATTGAACACTCTGAATGCATTACCCGCGGGTTCACAAGTGCTCCCGTTCTTTTGCCAGTCTCCTCTCGCAATCAGGTTTTTTCGCCTTTCTTTTTCTGACACTTCCATGAATGCGCCCCGAAGCCGTCAGTGATTGAGTGCTAAAGCTCGCGATTGTGATCAAAGTCACGCTCCCGACGGGAACGTGTGAAGCGGGCAGTTCTGACGCTGACAGACGTTAGTGTAACCCTCACGTAACACTAACGCGACCTCGTAATGCCAATTCGACCCACATAAAAGTTGCACTACCACTTTCGTCGTCGCAAATCACTGCCAGCCCGTATCTCTGCCTCGGTCAATGCGTTGCGTGCATGTCGTATGCACTTATACGGATGCAATAAAGTGCAGCGAGAATTCGCAGGCTAGCGGTGCATGCCGCTCACGTGCAGGCGGTAAACGAAAGTGAATCGGTGCGTCTCTCCGCCCTCGATTGATGCGCCCGGCTTAGGCGAGCCCTCGTTAACCGTATTATTCAAATACGAGCTCCGAGCCGGCGATCGATCACTCCCAAAACGATGCCGCTTGCACTCTCGATACAGCTTAATCACACTATCGTCGAATTATGTCTACATCCCGAGCCATGTGCCAACTCGTCAAGCTATGTGCTAATTGATGCCGTTCAATTCGACGTCAGTTCTGGTCTGTTGTTAGCCTTCCGATTAGATGAAAATGCATCGTCTAAAATTTTCGTGTTAAAATGCTAGCCAGCGATCATGTTTTTTTTTTTAATATAGAACTAATCCGGCCTGTGTATCTTCAAAAGCAAAAATCTAGTTTGGGTGTCTTAGCTTAGACTGCATTCCCAAGATTACCCCAGTTTTTAAATGTTAAGCCTTTTATATATACATATGTATAGTCGACGCCATATGTTTACACTTTTGAGCCTTATTACAAGAGATAATGAAACAAGAACTTTGAATTCTTTCAGTTATGGATGTTCTTTAACTTATAGGGTTGTCTAAATTGTAACTAAATGTTTATTGTGCACTGTTACAGGTACGCAGAACGTACCGATGCCGCCGCGGCCGTCGTCTTCCCTGTCGGACGGCAGCGGGCCGACGTCGCGTCCCGGCGGCGGCGCGGCGCCCGGGCCGGCGCCCAGCCCCGGCCCGCCGCCGGGCGCCATGGTAGCGCAGCCCTACCACCACGGCTACAAGCCCTACCCGCCGCAGCCCTACGGCTACCCGCCGCGGAACCACCACCCCTACCAGTACGGGTACCGGCCGCAGCCGCCGCACCCGCAGCACCCGCCGCCTCATCCGCCACAACATTACCCGCCGCTCAAAGTATGTTACATGTAACATTCTAATTCAAGTCTTATATCGTCACTAGGTACTTAGAGAAAAACTCGTATATCACACTTCTCTAAGTTGAAACGCAGTAACTGCAATGCATTGCATACACAGTTACCACATTTTTCTTTTGAGTGACAGAACAAGATACAAGTTTTTTTCAAAGTAGTGAGGATATGTAGTGTACATTGTAAATTAATTAAGACGGTAACACAGTTAACACCCGAGGTAAACACAGACATGACTGCTGCATTTTAGAACGACGACCTGTTGATATTTATTTAAGTAGTCAACTAGTCACTCTTAATAAATTCATTACCAAGATTTTCAAAAGGAGCCATTATGTGTTGTATAACATTCACCATGACTCGTAAAAATACCCATCAACGTGTTCATTTAGACTCGGGGTTATTATGACTCTAGAGAACGGTAGGCGCTCCTAGAATTATGCCATTCACATCGTTAACTGTAACTAATGTCAGCATACCGTCATGAAAAAACGTTTAAACGTTACATTTTTTACGTAATATTTGATGGATAGAAACAAAAGTTGACCTCATTATGTACGTTCTCTTACTGCTATATTGAATGAATCGTCTTGTAGTTGTTTTGTTTCCTCGTTTGTTACGTGTACCGTTTGTATTGTATATCAGCAGCAACAACCCCGGCACATGGGTCCGCCGGGCATGGAGGGCGCCATGCCGCCGCCGACGGCGCCCGGCGACTCGCACGACAACGGGCCCGCGCCGCCCGCCACCGCGCTCGTCACCACCGGGCCCGACGGCGCGCCGCTCGACGAGGGCAGCCAGCAGAGCACGCTCAGCAACGCCTCCGCAGGTAAAACCAATACCGGACGCGATGCCCCGAAGCAGAGGCCAGCCTTAACTTACCACTATTTAGACGGAGTCCTCACATGCCCGCGGTGTGGGTATATACTACAGACTAATATTGGCTACTGTAGTCATATGAGGGCGCAGGTCCCTTTAAACACGGCGTCGTAGAGTAAATTTAGCGTAGGCGTATCGAAATACGCGCGGACGAGAACGATACGAGCAGCAGCAGCAGTTGGTGTTTCCAAAGTTGGCTAGGGAGAGAAGAGAGCCCAGGCAGAGGTACTGCGTCACTACGACGGGTTTGCATTACGACATCGACGATCTAAAGTATCTACATCGATGAGTATTATCATTAACAGGACTCTTTTTAAACACGTTAATATGTGCTTACCCATATACTAGACTTCCCACTGATGGTTCAATATAACATTTCTGTTCTTCAACAATGATTGGTATTGTATTTACTAGTAATAAGGTAGTATGTGTGTATGTTATGATATGATATAATGGTAAATGGTTGAATTTCCAGCGAGCGGCGAGGAGCCGGTGTCGGTGGGCACGCCGAAGCCGCGCAAGGACTTCGGGCCGGGCAGCGCCGCGCCCTCGCCCTCTCCCGGCGCCGGCTCGCACTCCTCCGCGCACGACGACTACGACGCCTCGCCCGGCGCCTGGCCCCGGCCGCCCTCCTCCCCCGTGAGTCCTGCACCCCCTCCCCGACCTGCTCCAGATGATGATCGGATCTTACACTCTATCACTCTTCCATATTACTGCAATAGATACACTGATAGCGTTCCGATCCCTCATCTTGACTGAGCCCCCTGAGCTAAGTACCACCAGGCGCACAGCAGAAGCCGTATTGTGGTGTTATACTAAATTACTGAAACATCTTGGCGTATTCGGTGCGCTTTCGAGAACTATTAGTCCGAGAAAACGGTACACGTGAAACCGATGATACTATAATCCTAAGTACGATTTCGTATACCTAATAACTAATAAGTGTACGTTTTAATATAATTTTAAACAAAAAAAGAACCGACTTCACTTAGGATCCTCTATTCCAAGAGGAAGTGATCGAGTTGCTGTAAAAATAGTGAAATCACTATAGGTGTGCCTAGAAATAAATAATAAATAAATAAATATTATGGGACAATCTTACACAAATCAACCTAGTCCTACAGTAAGCTCAATAAGGCTTATAAGGCTTGCCTATAATAGTTGAAGAGTTACCTCGATCTCTCCAGGATCCCATCATCAGATCTAGATCTGGTGACAATGGGACCAAGTGTGAAGTATACTCTTTCAAATAAAAAAAGAATTATCCAAATCGTGTCAGCCATCTTTGAATAATCGGTGAACATACATTAAAAAATATATATAGCAAGAAAACCAAAGATCCCGACCAATTGAGAACCCCATACTTCGAAATCTTGAAGTCTGTTGAAAATATACAAAAACCCTGTGACTTAGGGGCCAGTAACATAGTTCCATAGATACAAAATATTGTACCTAATTGGTTAAACTTGGTTATGTTGTTTAAATTCTTTATAAATGCATATGGAAGGCACTACCGAAGTAAATAACAAAAGGTTTGAATATTTACATAATAAAAATTTTATTTAAATGTCGTTGGTTGTGGCCTGTAATTGATTAATGAGGCAATCATTTGAAGAAAACAAGAATATTTATGCATAGTGTCAATTTTGTTTTAAATCTATTCTGTTGTGTACGTTGATTGTGCCGTCTGGGTTTATTTTGTCTACCGCACATACAAAATTACATAAAACTGAACAAGTACACACAACAAGAAACTCGAACACAGCAACCTATTCCAATCTGTCATATATTTCAGGTGTTTAACAGTCACATACAGCCGGAGTCCTACAGATCAAAGGTTTATATCAAGTCAAAGATCATTAAGCATGTGTAGTACTCAAGTTGGCACTTGTAGCTTGTAGTAAATGCATGGTAGTCGATCTTTCTAGCGCGAGCGTCCCTTTCCGGTGTATCAGTGTCAGCGCTTTGCGTCTCACTCGTTGGTTGACATTTTTTGTACTCATAGTTACAGTTACACTGAATTTTTTTTTTGTTACCAGTAACCAAACTTCGTCTACTAGTAACTGAATTTTTGGGACTTGCAAACTTAAGGCTTACTTACCTAAGTGTTTTGACCTTTATAAGTAAACTTTGAGTTATAAGCAAATAAAGCTTATGAACTGCTTAACAAATTTTGGTTATTAATGAAATAGCCGAAATAGTTCGCCTGCCCTTTTTTTTCATTGTACACGTCGAAGCATTTTCTATTTTTGTCATATTCGTTGCCTATCGTATCTTATCTAAACTCAAAAATGAGAAGAAGAAAAACTAAAGAAATCAACCATAAAAATGTAGAAAATTATGAAAAAAAAAGAGAAAACTGTTGGAGGGAGAAATACAAATGTAGAATACGCGTTGAATACAAATAAGACGAGTACCAAAAATGTCGAAAACCGTGTGGGACGCACACAATGATACTTTTTCGACGCTCGCTCCTGCGACCTTGAGCATACCTACTAACTCCGAAGTTACATTGACACTGAAAATGCATGACAATGCGTTTTTGTTACAGAACCTATAACTTACACCATTGTGTCGTGTGTCAGTTATGTCTTGCTTTCTGTTCTGCTGTCTCTTTCTATCCGGTGGTGGCATTATTGGCTTTTGATTTAGGAAAATTTTATCGCCATTCTTATTGGTCTCTAAACTGAATGTATGTAGCTCTTGCTAATGTATAATTAGTGTCGTATTTGTATGTTACGTTACATAATGAGATGGTTTTTATTTGCATTTACTGTGTTGTCCGTAATTGTTAATCTTTCCTTAACAATGAATGAATTTTCTATTTGTCAATTAGTTAACTGCTGCAGTTTCCTTATAGTAAAATTTTGCGTAAAATGTACGTTAATATGTATATGTAGAAATCTTAGTACGTCATTTAAATTTTTTCTTCTAATATAAATAAAAGATAATCAGTGCATTTTAAATGTCAGAATATTTTTTTTATCGTTTTGGACTGTATTTGTAGATGCTAAATTAAAATAACAAATTAATGCTTCCTCTATAGCAATAAATACGTCATACGCTATAATTGAACATGATATAAGTTTATTTATTGACATTGGCAAAATGACGTCACGGGCCTTTCCTGGTTGATATGACCACAAGTACTTACCTCAAACAGCGGTCAGCAACACTGACTCATGCGAGACCTGTTTGGAATTGCTAATTTACTACAGTTTTCTCACAGTAACTGTGTTGGAATGTCTGCAATCCAAATAAAGGATATGGTACACATAACTGATTATGAGACCTTTAGTATGGTTCTTTGAATTCTTGATAAATATTGGAAACATTAAATAATAGTTAAGTAATAAGTAATTCAATAATATTCAACTAAATATAACTTTAACGAAGAAAATCTAGTATAATGTAGTCTGTCTCATATTGCGACATGTACACATTTACGTCGTCGACGGTCAATCTCAATAAGTAAGACTGTAGTACCCAGGAAAAAAAAGTTATGCTCAGTTAGGTAATTTTAATTGTTTTCTACAAACTGATAAAATATCCCAGATAAGTAGAAAAATCCAGTAGGAGAAAATCCTGTTTCAAGTGTTATAATTTTAGCAGATAAAAAATACCAAAATGATATATATTTCCGTTCGCTTTTCAACTTTAATTCTAGAAAGCTACGTCTTATAATTTAAGTTTCCCACGAAAAAGTCAGTTATCAACTGCGATTACTGAAATCGTAACAATTTGAAAGTCTTGGTGACGTAATATACACTCGATTGACTACGATTATGTCTCCAAGACGTGATCTGCCGTTTCAAGTCCTACTTTTTGAGTAGGTACACCATTTTAATTAACTTGAGTTTAAAATTTTATTAAGTGTAGAGTAAAATCCATTTACAATTCAATCTCAATTCTTTACATTTTCTGTAGTGAATGCACTCTAGCTTTTCAATCTTTTGAACGTTTCGATATCTAGGTCGAAAGCCAACTGCGGTCATGCAACGCATGAATTATAAATACGAAATCTTTTCGCGCTTTGTGCAGAGCACACCTTTAAAGACTGATAAGAATTAGACCCCCCATGCGTCGCATCAAGCATTGTTCGCAGTCGGTTTTCGGGCTTTGTGTATAAAGTGTAGTTGAGTGATGAGCTGGTCTGCGCCAGAAGTCGGACTCGCTGGGCAAGCTGTACGAGATGGACGACGCGCCGGAGCGGCGCGGCTGGGTGGAGCGGCTGCTGGCCTTCATGGAGGAGCGGCGCACGCCCATCGCCGCCTGCCCCACCATCTCCAAGCAGCCGCTCGACCTCTACCGCCTCTACCTGCTCGTGCGCGACCGCGGCGGCTTCGTCGAGGTACGTTCCCTACCACTGCCCATGCCGACCGGCAACCACTCGCTCCACACCTAGGGAATGCTCCCTGTTCTAATTTTGTATAACGAGTACTGAGGTTTGTATAGAAGAGTACTACGAGCATACCCTATCCTATCCACACAGGGAATTCAGCCGGAAGACGGAAATACGGCTGAATATTGTATTACATCTTTATGGGCTCCATAAACAAATTTTTGACTTCTGATTTTTGTCTATAAAAGTTTAATTTCCTTTAAATATGTGATGCGCTTAAGTATTCGCAATGTTTCGCGATAACTGTCGAATTGAAAAAGAACTTGCAATACGTGTCGTGTCACGTCTCATAGAACCGAAGGTATAGAAGGTAAGGAAATATCGTGGTATATCCATAAGGCATCAAAAAACTTTTGTCATTACCAGTAACATGACCCTAAAAACCTTTTAGTACCCAATTACGAATCTCGAGCGTGCAATCTTAGTTATCTTGATTACTCTCCTTCCTTATGCGGATGTTTTTGTCGTAAACTTAATGCGTAAGCCTTTAAACTAATCACACTGAGTAACGTCTTGGATAGTTAACTGTTAATACAATTAAACTATGGAAACCATAATATTGAATAGGTCGTTGACTGCAGATAATGTTGAACAGGTAACGTCCCTAAAAATATATTTTGCCAAATTTTGCTTAACTGATGAGATAAATGTGTTATTTTGTGAATCAAATATTTATACTAATTTGCTAGAACAAGGCATGATAAATCCTGTTTGGTCTGATGCGTTAATTTTAAATTTATGGAACACTATAAAAAATTTCAAACATCCAATACATTAGTAGGTATATCTGATTCTAGAAACTCGATGATACTCTCTCTTTCTCTTATAGCGGCTTTGCTGTAAAGTCAAATTACACGCAATTTGTATTTACGCGTAGAAGCATTTCAGAACGAAAACATTTGCACTGCAGAATATCACTTAAGCTCGGCTAGTATAACTTACGAGCGGCGCTCGTGATGCAACCGAGGCTAATGGGCTCCGCGCAGGATTTATGTTAGTGCATGTACCGGCTTTATGGAAATAGGCGCCATAAACTCGCCGGCTTTAACGATAGTTAATAAATTTTTATCATTGGAGCGTTCGCCGAGAGCGCTCCGCGAACAATGTGGCTCCGTCGGCGTCGCCACTCGCCATCGCCAGAGCCGCGCTCGCCCGCGCCGCCGCCGGTCGCGGTGCTAGCGCTAGCGCCTCGCCGCGCCAGCTCTCCACTCGTTAACATTCCGACTTATCGCCGCTAAACATGCGCACTTTATGTCCCGCCGTTTACGTTCAATCGTGTTCTCGCCGATTAGTAATAACCTCAAACGCTCACGCGCGACTTTACTTCGTATTTCAGTCAAAGATTTCTCGAATATAACTCCGCATCGGTTTATTATCTCGAGTAAAACTCGCTAGTTTTTACGACTGGCACTGGCGACCGGCTCTCTCCTTGCGCTTTCGTGAACGCTCCACTCCCGGTTCCAGGTGACGAAGAACAAGACGTGGAAGGACATCGCGGGGCTGCTGGGCATCGGCGCGTCGTCGTCGGCGGCGTACACGCTGCGCAAGCACTACACCAAGAACCTGCTGGCCTACGAGTGCCACTTCGACCGCGGCGGCATCGACCCGCAGCCCATCATCAACCAGGTCGAGGCCTCCACCAAGAAGAAGGGCGGCAAGTCCAACAGCACTCCCACTGCGGGTTAGTCAACTTCTGTTATTCTTCATTTTGATCTTGTTAATTAGGGCCAAAGGGTAAGAGTCTTCAGTTGGATATTCTACTTTATAAATTGAACTAATAATACATTGTCTTTATCTGTCACTTTGACAGTAGTGTTTGTTAGAAACATAAATTACACAATTAAATGAGTCTTTTAAGACGTTTCTGAATAAGGGCGTCTGAGTAAAGACGTTAGACTTTTAGGATTGGACATTAGATGTAGCAAAGTTTTGTAAGTCTAATATAAATTTTATCTGAATAAGGTTTTTTTTTGTATTTGTGGGAAAAGTTGGCATTGTCGTCATAATTTTTTGTTCACCAGGCGGCGCCACTCGTGCGTTACATCACGTGTTGCGATTGATTTTGCATGGCGCGAATATAAAAGTAATATGAAAATGGACACGAAATATACTTCAATGATGTAAATATTCATTGTGAGTGTAACATTTATAGCTGCATAGTTTTGCACTTTTTATGAAATGTGACCGCTCGTTATAAGCGCCCCTAGCGGCAAATGCAGTCTCCATTGCGCCGATTTTGTGGTGACAGGTCACGGAAAATTCAGAAAACCCTTGGTTTATTGATATTTCTAAAAGAGGAGCGATCGCTCGCGCGTGTGTTGTGTGTGTTGAGTGTTGATACTGAAGACTGTTGTTGATTTGCAGCAAGCGGCGGCAACGCGCAGGAGTCGTTCCCCGGCGGCGGCGCGGGCGCGGCGCCCCCGCCCAACATGGAGCCCTACCCCGCGCAGTACCCGCCCTACCCCGCGCAGCCCAACACCAGCCAAGGTAGCACACACACACACACCCTCCCCCACACACACTTACACACACCACACTCGCTACACTCCAAATATTGTTTGAGGTAGGACTGATTCCCACAGGAGCAAATTATGTTTTGTAGGTTCTATGTGCGTCTTTTTGTTTCGTATGTACGTACTTATTAAAATTCTAACTAAACTTGCACCCATATAGAACCTTAAATTTATCTCCATGGCAACTAGTCATACCTACACTTTTCATACATTTTCTCTTATTTCGACTGTACAAAAAACATTTGCTCAAATGCGATCAAAAATCTTACCAGCTCTGTACCTAATACATCTTAATATTTGCAATAGTAGTTTGCATACAGGATAAATAATATATTTCTGGAGAAAAAAAAAAACAAATATAATTAAGACCGAAGATCTACAAATCATCTTCATATAAAACACAAATGAATACACTCACTTCAACTACTATCACATACTGTGACTCACTTTGAATTTAACGCTAATTAAATATAAAATTCTAAATTGCTTCACAATTGTTATTATAGTATTTTAAAGTTAATCTGCTCAGGTGTATAGTGCAATAGACGATAGCAGCACCTTGTGACATAATGGCACTAAAATGATACTTATTACTGTACAGTTTCAAGCTCTATAAAATATTACGAAAAGAGTGTTTATTTTTATTTTTTTGTTTTTGATCTACAGATATGTTTAGTCATAGTTGACTATAATGTTCTGCTGCTTAGGTCTTATATAGTAAACGACTTCTCTTTTCGTAACATTTACCTTAGAAAAGGCCGCGCGCTGTGAAGCATATGACGTGCAGCGCGCGGCGCTTGTTTTCTTTATTTACGCAATATTTTACTAACTCCATTTCTTAACCAGATAATCACGGCTAACCAATCATTTGGCTCATGTGATCGCTTATCACTAACCCTTAACCGTGCGGCTCATCTTAGAGGAATTCGTAACTAGCTATGTTATACCAGCATCCGTTTGAATATACAGTGTATATGACAATGTTGCTGGAATTGTTTGGAAACACCCTATTATTTTGTGGGGGAGCATCTCGTAGATTAAAATAAGAGACCATTTGGTCTCGTCTCATCAATATCAGGGGTTCGCCATATACGTGTTGTGTTGAGCGCAGGAGGAGCTTTCCGCTAGTGTTGCTTATGGAATGCTATTCTTTTAACATTTATGAGTATACTAAAAAGTCAATGTATGGTATGGATTTAAAATTGGACATCACGATGTGAAATTACTTAATTACGGGATTTCGCATTTTTTTTTTACCACACTTGGCTATAGCTGATAGCTTTGGTTAAAATCTACTTTCTAAATGTGATTATGTGAAGAATTGTGAAGTGATGTGTGAATTAGGTTTAAAATAGTCGCGACGGTTAAAAGAGCGGCATTTTTTAAGCGACTTACTGACGGAATGCGCCAGAACAGAGCGCGTCGTTAGGTTTTCGCAAAAAGATTCGGTTCGTAAATTCCTCCGGGCGAGCGGTACGGTTCGGGCATTCGGCACTCGGCACCCGGTACAAGTTGTGTGGTTGTAGGCGGCGGGCCGGCCGGCGACAACCTCGCCGCCTCCAACCCCTTCGACGAGCCCCCGGGGCCGCGCCGACCCCCAGGTAACACCCGCCTCACCACGGCCACGGAGCGCCCTCTACACCGCACTATCGCCTCACCACATCTCCGCCTCCGCAGCGACACAACGGTATCACGCTAAACGTTTCCTCACGAAACTTGAGCGAAATCAGGGCGAAACAATAGAGAATTTGTGCAGCGCGGTTCTGCGGTATAGTTTCCGCTCTTGATTCGCTATCGATCCACTCAAGTATCGCGGCGAAACGTGTAGCGCGGTACCGCAGTGTCGATTCCGTTGCGGATATGTGTTAAAGCCCTAAGCCAAGCATTGCTCTCTTTCCGACATATAGGAGAAACGGATATTTTATCTAATTTGAATTTATAATGGTGAATAGTGCTCGAAGTTCGCGGGCGCTCCGTCTCAACTTTTGTACCATACACACCACAACCACGGATCATATAACCACTATGCGTGTCTATTAATCTTTATAAGAAATCAGTTTCATAATTTGAATCATACATATATTTGAGTTAACAATTTCCTGGGTCAAATGTTGTAATCTTTCCTCTAAAAATAATTAGAGACAACAAGCTGTTGACCACAAGTTAAATTTATAAATTATAGTTTGGCCAGAGTTTCTTTCACTTCAAGCATAGACAGGGAGAATCATACTGTCTTTTTCTAATGCTAGTACTCTCACTACCGAAAAAGGGATGGGTATAGCATTTTACTCTAACTGTTACTGCGCTTTTTGGTTTGCCAGACTATATGTATGTATTTAATAAATACAAAGGATATATCGGCATCAGATAAAAATATCGACGCGAACGATTTTCTATGTGTACACTGCCTTGCTATCATAATGTTAAGGTTGTATATTCATAATAACAGACGTTTCAAAATCTCGAGATATGAAAATAGATGAAAGAAGCCGACAGACAGCGCTGAATCGAGTTTAAAAAGTGCACAGTGCAAATGTGCACGTTGTTCCTAATCTGAACACGCGCTCCCAGTGGTTATTGGTTCCGTGCCTCGCACAGACACCGGTACAGCCGACACCTTGCCGTGCCGAGTCAGCACGAATTTGAATCCTCTACTAATGGCTACAAGGTTCATGTTTCTTGTCGATGTCTGCCTTGCATTTTCACACAACTCACCGACTTAAATATAACACTTCATTTCAAAGTATTGATCAGAATAGCGTAATTATAAAATTGTGCTACTGTCAGTGTAGTCATTGTTAATGTATTTCGTAGGTGTGACGTTTATTAAAAATGTCTAAAAATTCATCACAGTTTAGATTAAATTCGATGAGGAAATTTCTTTACTTTTGGCTTTTTATCGTCTTATTTATTTTGCTACTCTTATTTTGAATCGTAGTCAATATTGTATAATACACCTATCTTTGATTACATTTGCATGGAATAACATGTTAACATCACAAGCAAGGAGCATGATAGTACTTACATATAGTTAATTGTGCTACCTTCATTTTTGGCGGCGTATGTAACTTGTTGTCTATTTATATTGCAGGTTACCAGCCTGGGTACGGATATGAATACGGGTCTCCTTACCAGTCTACGAGGCCCGTATATCCACCTTACGGTCCCGAAGGCGATAGGTGAGTTCTCGTCGTATAATTACTACATAGTTAAAAAAAATTGTTGGTATGAAACAACTTCACAGTTTTCATAGTGATTGTCGTGAAATAGAAAAAAAAGGCAATTATTGAGTAATAGGAGATGAAATCCTTAAGAAATTATTTGTCCCAAAAGCTGTGGTGAAAATCACTAGCTAATCAAAGCAATATTACTCTTTGATTCAGTTATAGCTGTCAATTGCCAAACATGGCACACGAAATTCGTTCTAGATGTCACGTCTAGTAGAACATGTAATGAATCAATGCAATCATTATTAAAATTGCGATGTCTTGTTATATCTCAAAAATTATTATCTTTGTTATTTTCCATGCTGTGTTTTGAATTGACCATCCGTTGTAGTTGAAAGTCGTGTACTGTCAAAAGGAGTGTGATTATTAACGGTTTTTCATGTCTCAGTATTAGAGTTTTTATATTTGGATACTTGAAGTATTTTTGTGACTCGAGTGGGGATTACTATGTGCATATTGTTGAAGTCCGGATGAAACACGTATATCTAAATAATAACGTGGAGAGTAATCGGACGGATTTGGGCTTGGGTCCCCCTCGTATGGCACGATAACGTGGTGATGTTAATCAGAGGGTACGGTGCCGGCAGCGAGTACCGCTACGGCGGCTACGGGTACCGCGGCGCCGCCCCGGGCGCCGCCACGCCGCCGCCGCAGCCCTACCCCGACTACTACCGCCAGCACCCGCACCCGCACCCGCCGCACCTGCAGCACCCGCAGCACCCGCCGCACCCGACGCACCCGTCGCACCCGCCGCACCCGTCGCACCCGCCGCCCCACGCGCAGCACCCGCCGCCCAACCAGCACGAGGTACGTACATACTATCTTAATACCCTCACTAGTATACTGTATTAAACACTTGTCTCTCAACAGCGTGAGAGATGGGTTTATTTCTGGCATTGAAATCACGTTGGATGGATATTCCTGCACGCTAGGAGATCACGTTATCCTTTCTTATTTCTTACTCGGAACGAATCGTGAACTCCTCACGTGCAGGCGGACCGATCGATACAAATAATACAAATGAACTTATAGGATGATAGGATGTTTATTTCTCAAACTAACCCAAAGCAACTGAATTTTCAAAGTAATTTATGGTGAGTTCAGGCTTTGTTTAAGAAATAAGCATCCATTGTTTTCAAATCTATATATAAACTAGGCCTCAATTCTTAAATGCGATTGACGTAATAATAAATATTAACTCAATCTTAATTTAAAGGATTTCGGGCCTTGTGCGACTATAGATGACTATTTATAATCTCCAAGATATTTTATAATAAATATAATGAGTTAAGGAATGTGTGTTTGTAGTATCGACCTAAGAATATGTATGCCCTGCATGCCTTACATGTCAGGAGGCCTCATTGTGTTTGCCTTGTCTATATCTACTTTTGCCCATTATACACAGGTGACACACGAGTTGTTGTATCGACAGATTTAATTCGCAAGTGCAAAAGCTTGTATGTTACTTTTACCTACGTAGTGGTTTTTGTAACAGGTATTTCAGCTT